>CM075061.1:9590000-11017500 GCA_037428765.1 Rubia yunnanensis
TAGAGACATGAGAGCTCACCCTTGTGAAGAGTAATAGGGGTAACGTTAGGGATTGATGGGAGGGATGAGGCAATTGGAGGTGATCTTAGATTAACAGCTTGGGCAAAGGTACGAGGAGTAATAGAGGCATTCGTGTTGGACAAAGTAGTTGGCGTAGTGACCGC
This sequence comes from Rubia yunnanensis, assembly GCA_037428765.1. Lineage (NCBI taxonomy): Eukaryota > Viridiplantae > Streptophyta > Magnoliopsida > Gentianales > Rubiaceae > Rubia > Rubia yunnanensis. The sequence goes on from CM075061.1 coordinate 9,590,165, forward strand.
CACGCGGCTAGGTTAATGCCATCACCAGTGGTGGGTTGTAGTTGATCGGAGTATTCTTTGTAGTTAGTCATTATCAGCGATATAGAAGAAGGTCTGAGGTATAGAGAGAAGGTAGAGAAAGCGATATGAGAAAGCGATATGAGAAAGTGGTATCTAAAGATAATTTCATTTCGTAATTATATAGGTAATCTGAAACTTTGTAAAAAAATTGAAAAAAGTCATTTATTCATAATTTATAAATATAATTGAGAATTGTTTTTACAATCCTAACAAGTTATAATCTATAAGAAATAAGAAATGTAAAATTTAAAGATATTAAGACAATATAATTATATGAATTTTATAAAAAAAATATAATATAGATAATTTTATGACAGTGTGGTTTAGATAAGTTAAATAAGAATAAGGGGGAAGTTGTAATTGTGGAATTAAAATTAAAAAGTCAAGCTAAACAGGACCTATAACATCCTCTTTTTTTGTTTTTTGTTTTTGAAAATTATAACATCCTCTAGATTTTGACAAAAAGATTAACTCTTTAGCTCCTATTTGCCAAATGCATGGAGTACTTGCGATTGAAGTAAAAAAATATTTTTTTGACTTTTTTAAGTCGGCGATATCAATTTTGAAATTTTAATATTTTCATTTATATATATAAATTATAAAATAATTAATAATTAAAAAATTCTCATGTAGTAATTTTTTACATAAATATATCATTAGAATTTAACTGTCAAAAATAAATTGATTTGACTTAAGAAGTTAATTGAACAACTTTGGTTGGGATGGAAGCGGTTTTGATTGCTTTACCTGATAAGAAAAAGATAAAAGTCAAAGCTATTAAGAAAACGAGTGAAAAAATTAATCGTCACTTGTGCAGGTCAAACCATTGACTGCTCCTATTGATTGAGTTATATTATTATCGATGTCAAAATCGAGATCAAAAGGGTATTTTTGTAAGGGAATTTATACGGTGGGTAAAATTATAATTTTTACCAACGTTGTTTAATTGGTATTATTTTTTAAAGATATTTAAAATATATTTATACCTTGGTAAACTCTTATTTGAATTAATATATATAAATACGAATAAAATCTAAGAACATACAAACATGTTATTCTACTACTGTTGAACAACAACTATACAAGTACTAGACTATAGCAACAGCCCCACCAAAATCCACATAGAACTGATGCACCCCAGTGAAAATAAGATGTTTTGATGCACGGGTCGCATAGTAAATTGTCAATATGGCATGTGAACTTTAATCTGGGAACTTCCTATATGGATTGATAGGTTCATTTGTAATAGGTTCATCCCACTGTGTGTGAGCCAGATGGTGTGTACAAATTTAGGAAAATTAGTTCTAGTTGTTAACTTGGAGTTGTGTGGCCCAAATCTGGCACAATAAGATACCAATCTTCAAAATCAAACATGTAAACAATGTTTTTTCAAAAAATAAAAACTATACTAAAATGAATCAAAGTATTACGAGGGATTTTCACTTGAAGATGAACTTTGAAGCCTAAAATTTACCCTTAAAATGTAGCTATAGCATCATGGGCCTCTATCACTACACAAACAGACTGTTTACAGCTTCGAGCTCTCGCTGAATTCCTCCCACAAAGCCCCATATTCTCTGTCCTCTAGATATCTCTCCATTATCACAATCTGGGAGACACTCTCCTGATTTATATTTACAGAGAAGCTAATGTTGTAACAGATTTCATTGCTAAGATGACTAGAACATCACTAAACCATAACATCACATGGGAACTGCTAGATGTTTAGGCCAAATTAAAGATCTTTCAATACTGGATCAGATAGAACTTCCATCTGTTAGGATTCCAAGACAACATCATCCCTTAAATGCAGCCCCAAATGTTTGTTCATGTTGATGCGATGATTCAGTAATGTTGCTCCATTATATTGGGATGACTGTTGTTGTGTTTGTTGATCTTATAGCGAAGGTTTTGTTAAAGTTGTTGCTCATGTTGTTCTGATTATTGTTGTTGATGATTTTTGTGATGTTTTGTAGATGTTGCCGCCATAATTTTGTTGATTTTGCTCCATTATATTGTGATCATTTCTTGATGCTTGATGCAATGATTTTGTTTGGTTACTTCATTTTTGTTGTGATGTTTTATTGTTACTTACTGTAATGTTGCTTCCTTTTTGTTGTCATGGTATATGCTTTGATTGCCACATTATATCAACTTGATATTGTTCTGATATTGCTCAATTTTATTATCATGATGTTTCCTTTCTTCACCACACATCATTAGAGGTGTTGTTTTTTTCCATCCCATGATGATCAGATCAGAATTTCTAGACATTTCACCATTTCCAAGTTTTTAGAGTTTATTCTACTACATGGAAACTCTCTCTGCTGGCTTCTTTGTTTCATTTGCAGTTCCATGCAGTGCATTGGTGCACATCATTGCAGTGAAACACCCAAAAAAAGAAACATCTCACTGAGAAGGAAGGAAGCCGACTAACAGTCCAAGTGACTGAGATTCAGTCTCCCTCCTTCCCACTGCATAAATTTCTACTGCCGGTGAACAAGAACTTTGTAGTTCTTTTGTAGTTATTTCATGTCTTGTCATCTCTAAATACACACAGAGGTGGAGGTTTTGTGAATTGGATCACATGATCGAATGTAAATAGAGCAGACGTTTTATAAGTTGATCACGTATCGTCCTCATTTTGATGGTAATCCAAGTTGAATTTTGATCTAACTCAGCAAACACTATTATCTGTAAGGGACAAGGTCTGAATCATGTTAATTTAATTTCATTTTAAAGAGGCATGAGAGCCTATATACACCCTTTACTTATTCAAGGGATAGAGAGGGAGAGAGAAGGTGTAGCAAAAATATATTCGAGTGAAGAATTGCAGTTTAATTAACAAATCAAAAATTAACATTAGCCATAAAATATTAATGAAAAAGTAACCGAATTTTAATTTTAAAATTTGTTTTAACGATATAAAAACCCTTGAAGATACTAAAGCCCAAATACGTAGGCGTCGAAGAGGACTTATTAATTTTGTTAGGCCACAACTTAAGCAACTACTATTACTTGACTATAATATTATCAGCAAAAGGTGAATTGAAACTTAGTTTATTGGTTAACGCACCTTTTTTTTATAATAGAGAGGTTATTGATTTAAATCACACTGTTATCAAGAACTGTAATTTTTAGAGCAATTTTTATAGGGATTACCCAGTATTCTAAAACCAAGTCATTGGTTCCTATTATGTTTTTGTAACTGCAACTGGTCCATGGATGTGTGATCATGGTGGGTCACACTTAATTGGTTATGGGTATTTTTTATGGTTACATAGTAGCAAGTGGTTCGTTGGTGGTTTAACAGTTGGGTGATTTTTGGAGAATGTTCTCAACTATTCAAGTGGATGAAATTTCATATTTCACTGAGTTTGAATAAATTCAAGCGGTAGTGTCTCCTAATGTAATCATATCATTAGAGTTGGATATTTATATGTTTTTATTGGTAGTATGTAATGCTTTTTAAAACAATAAACAAAAATAAAAGGGAAAGGGGGGAAATGGAAATAAAGCACAAGAGTTGCACGTGCTTGCACTTAACAGTTGTAAGCTGAAATTCATACTACACATTTTCAATCATTCTTTAAGACTCCGATGTTAGCTTGGAAGTTGTAAACTGAAAATTCATACTATACATTTTCAATCATTCTTCAATACTATGATATTAGAAGACTCAAAGTCCATCAAATCTGTGGAGAATGAAATTCTTGGATTGCCCATTTAGAATTCCAAATCCACCTCTTACACCCCTTTTGAAACTGCCATCTTAATCCATCCATAGATTCGATTTTCGTGACTCGCTACAATGAGATGCACAATCAATCTATCAATTTTGAGCTCAAATGTTGACTCGTAACGTTATTGATGCGTTCAACATACCCATTTGAGAATAAAAATTTTACCGTACCAAACATCAAATACAACGTGTCGATAATGCAAAAAATCCAAACACCCAACTAATTAAAAACGAACGTAAATAGTTTATATTCTAATATTCTCTGAGGTTACATGTGAATACGTCAAAAATTTTTGAAAAAAGAGAACTTTGACAATCAAGCACGAGAGTTGCACGGACTTGCACAAGTTCGCATGATCTAAAATCGGTAAGTTGTAAGTCAATACATTTCTAAATAGTCATGCATATTCACCTTTTGATTGTCCATTAGATGTTATATATAATTATACGGTAAAGCATTTAGTGAGATGGATAAAATGTTCATAAGACGTGATGAGTAAAGCAGAACTAAAACTTGACTATGAAGATAATTTTATTCCTTAATTTTATGGGTTATTAGAAACTTTGTAAAAAGAATTGAAGATATAAGGTCATTTATTCAAAATTTATATAGATATTTGAGAAATGTTTTACAATCCTAACAAGTTATAATGTACATAAAAAATGCAAATTTTAAAGATACAAAAACAATATAATTATATGAATTTTATAAAAAAAAATGTAGTAAAATTTTATTACAGTATGGTTTAGATATGTAAATTAAGAATAAGGGGAAGTTTTAATTGTGGAATTAAAAATAAAAAGTCAAGCTAAAAATGACCTATAATATTCTCTGAGTTTGGGTGAAAGATTAATTCTATAGCTCCTATTTGCCAAACGCATGGAGTACTTGCGATTGAAGTAAAAAATAATTTTTTGACTTTTTTGAGTCGGCGATATCAATTTTGAAATTTTAATAATTTCATTTATATATACATAAATTATAAAATAATTAATAATAAAAAAATATACCTTACTCTAATCTAACAAGTTCTCATGTAGTAATATTTTTACATATATATATATATATATCATTAGAATTTAAGTGCCAAAAATAAATTGATTTGACTTAAGAAGTTAATTGAACAACTTTTGTTGGGATGGAAGCAGTGTTGATTGCTTTACCTGATAAAGAGAAAGATAAAAGTCAAAGCTATTAAGAAAATGAGTGAAAAAATTAATCGTCACTTGTGCAGGTCAAACCATTGACTGCTCCTATTAATTGAGTTCTATTATTATCGATGTCAAAACCGAGATCAAAAGGGTATTTTTTTAGGGGAATTTATATGGTGGGTAAAAATATAATTTTTACCAACGTTTTTTAATTGGTATTATTTTTTAAAGATATTTAAAATATATTTATATCTAGGTAAACTCTTATTTGAATTAGTATATATAAATACGAATAAAATCTAAGAACATACAAACATGTTATTCTACTACTGTTGAACAACAACTATACAACTACTAGACTATAGCAACAGCCCCACCAAAATCCACATAGAACTGATGCACCCCAGTGAAAATGAGAAGTTTTGATGCACGGGTTGCGTAGTAGATTGTCAATATGGCATGTGAACTTTAATCTGGGAACTTCCTATATGGATTGATAGGTTCATTTGTAATAGGTTCATCCCACTGTGTGTGAGCCAGATGGTGTGTACAAATTTAGGAAAATTAGTTCTAGTTGTTAACTTGGCGTTGTGTGGCCCAAATCTGGCACAATAAGATACCAATCTTCAAAATCAAACATGTAAACAATGTTTTTTCAAAACATAAAAACTAAAGTAAAATCAATCAAAGTATTACGAGGGATTTTCACTTGAAGATGAACTTAGAAGCCTAAAATTTACCCTTAAAATGAAGCTATAGCATCATGGGCCTCTATCACTACACAAACAGACTGTTTATAGCTTCGAGCTCTCGCTGAATTCCTCCCACAAAGCCCCATATTCTCTGTCCTTTAGATATCTCTCCATTATCACAATCTAGGAGACACTCTCATGATTTATATTTACAGAGAAGCTAATGTTGTAACAGATTCCCTTGCTAATATGACTAGAACATCACTCAACCATAACATCACAAAGGAACTGCTAGATGTTTAGACCAAATTAAAGGTCTTTCAATACTGGATCAGATAGAACTTCCATCTGTTAGGATTCCAAGACAACATCCTCCCTAAAATGCAGCCCCAAATGTTTGTTCATGTCGATGCGATGATTCAGTAATGTTGCTCCATTTATTGGGATGACTGTTGTTGTGTTTGTTGATCTTATTGCGAAGGTTTTGTTAACATTGTTGCTCATGTTGTTCTGATTATGGTTGTTGATGATTTTTGTGATGTTTTGTAGATGTTGCCGCCATAATTTTGTTGATTTTGCTCCATTATATTGTGATCATTTCTTGATGCTTGATGCAATGATTTTGTTTGGTTGCTTCATTTTTGTTGTGATGTTTTATTGTTACTTACTGTAATGTTGCTTCCTTTTTGTTGTCATGGTATATGCTTTCATTGCCACATTATATCAACATGATATTGTTCTGATATTGCTCAATTTTATTATCATGATGTTTCCTTTCTTCACCACACATCATTAGAGGTGTTGTTTTTCTCCATCCCATGATGATCAGCTCAGAATTTCTAGACGTTTCACCATTTCCAAGTTTTTAGAGTTTATTCTACTACATGGAAACTCTCTCTGCTGGCTTCTTTGTTTCATTTGCAGTTCCATGCAGTGCATTGGTGCACATCATTCCAGTGAAACACCCAAAAAAAGAAGCATCTCACTGAGAAGGAAGGAAGCCGACTAACAGTCCAAGTGACTGAGATTCAGTCTCCCTCCTTCCCACTGCATAAATTTCGACTTCCGGTGAACAAGAATTTTGTAGTTCTTTTGTAGTTATTTCATGTCTTGTCATCTCTAAATACACACAGAGGTGGAGGTTTTGTGAATTGGATCACATGATCGAATGTGAATAGAGCAGACGTTTTATAAGTTGATCATGTATCATCCTCATTTTGATGGTAATCCAAGTTGAATTTTGATCTAACTCAGCAAACACTATCATCTGTAAGGGACAAGTTCTGAATCATGTTAGTTTAATTTCATTTTAAAGAGGCATGAGAGCCTATATACACCCTTTACTTATTCAAGGGATAGAGAGGGAGAGAGAAGGTGTAGCAAAAATATATTCGAGTGAAGAATTGGAGTTTAATTAACAATCGAAAATTAACCATTAGCCATAAAATATTAATGAAAAAGTAACCGAATTTTAATTTTAAAATTTGTTTTAACGATATAAAAACCCTTGAAGATACTAAAGCCCAAATACGTAGGCGTCGAAGAGGACTTATTAATTTTGTTAGGCCACAACTTAAGCAACTACTACTACTTGACTATAATATTATCAGCAAAAGGTGAATTGAAACTTAGTTTATTTGTTAACACACCTTTTTTTATAATAGAGAGGTTCATGATTTAAATCACACTGTTATCAAGAACTGTAATTTTTAGAGCAATTTTTATGGGGATTACCCAGTATTCTAAAACCAAGTCATTGGTTCCTATTATGTTTTTGCAACTGCAAGTGGTCCATGGATGTGTGGTCGTGGTGGGTCATACTTAATTGGTAATGGGTATTTTTTAAGGTTACATAGTAGCAAGTGGTTCGTTGGTGGTTTAGCAGTTGGGTGATTTTTGGAGAATGTTCTCAACTATTCAAGTGGATGAAATTTCATATTTCACTGAGTTTGAATAAATTCAAGCGGTAGTGTCTCCTAATGTAATCATATCATTAGAGTTGGATATTTATATGTTTTGATTGGTAGTATGTAATGCATTTTAAAACAATAAACAAAAATAAAAGGGAAAGGGGGGAAATGGAAATAAAGCACAAGAGTTGCACGTGCTTGCACTTAACAGTTGTAAGCTGAAATTCATACTACACATTTTCAATCATTCTTTAAGACTCCGATGTTAGCTTGGAAGTTGTAAACTGAAAATTCATACTATACATTTTCAATCATTCTTCAATACTATGATATTAGAAGACTCAAAGTCCATCAAATCCGTGGAGATTGAAATTCTTGGATTGCCCATTTAGAATTCCAAATCCACCTCTTACACCCCTTTTGAAACTGCCATCTGAATCCATCCATGGATTCGATTTTCGTGACTCGCTACATTGACATGCACAATCCATCTTTCAATTTTGAAACTCAAATGTTGACTCGTAACGTTATTGATGCGTTCAACATACCCGTTTGAGAATTAAAATTTTACCGTACCAAACATCAAATACAACGTGTCGATGATGCAAAAAATCCAAACACCCAACTAATTAAAAACGAACGTAAATAGCTTATATTCTAATTTGCTCTGAGGTTACATGTGAATACGTCAAAAAATCGTGAAAAAAGAGAACTTTGACAATCAAGCACGAGGGTTGCACGGACTTGCACAAGTTCACATGATCTAAAATCGGTAAGTTGTAAGTCAATACATTTCTAAATAGTCGTGCATATTCACCTTTTTATTGTCCATTAGATGTTATATATAATTATACGGTAAAGCATTTAGTGAGATGGATAAAATGTTCATAAGCGTGATGAGTAAAGCAGAACTAAAACTTGACTATGAAGATAATTGTATTCCTTAATTTTATGGGTTATTAGAAACTTTGTAAAAAGAATTGATAATATAAGGTCCTTTATTCATAATTTATATAGATATTTGAGAAATGTTTTACAATCCTAACATGTTAAAATGTACATAAAAAATGCAAATTTTAAAGATATAAAAACAATATAATTATATGAATTTTATAAAAAAAAATGTAGTAAAATTTTATTACAGTATGGTTTAGATATGTAAATTAAGAATAGGGGGAAATTTTATTTGTGGAATTTAAAATAAAAAGTCAAGCTAAAATGGACCTATAATATTCTCTGAGTTTGGGTAAAAGATTAATTCTATAGCTCCTATTTGCCAAACGCATGGAGTACTTGCGATTGAAGTAAAAAAACAATTTTTTGACTTTTTTTAGTCGGCAATATCAATTTTGAAATTTTAATAATTTCATTTACATATACATAAATTATAAAATAATGAATAATTAAAAATATACATTACTCTAATCTAACAAGTTCTCATGTTGTAATATTTTTACATATATATATATATATATATCTCATTAGAATTTAAGTGTCAAAAATAAATTGATTTGACTTAAGAAGTTAATTGAACAACTTTTGTTGGGATGGAAGCAGTTTTGATTGCTTTACCTTATAAAGAGAAAGATAAAAGTCAAAGCTATTAAGAAAATGAGTGAAAAAATTAATCGTCACTTGTGCAGGTCAAACCATTGACTGCTCCTATTAATTGAGTTATATTATTATCGATGTCAAAACCGAGATCAAAAGGGTATTTTTTTTAAGGGAATTTATATGGTGGGTAAAAATATAATTTTTACCAACGTTTTTTAATTGGTATTATTTTTTAAAGATATTAAAATATATTTATATCTAGGTAAACTCTTATTTGAATTAGTATATATAAATACGAATAAAATCTAAGAACATACAAACATGTTATTCTACTACTGTTGAACAACAACTATACAACTACTAGACTATAGCAACAGCCCCACTAAAATCCACATAGAACTGATGCACCCCAGTGAAAATGAGAAGTTTTGATGCACGGGTCGCGTAGTAGATTGTCAATATGGCATGTGAACTTTAATCTGGGAATTTCCTATATGGATTGATAGGTTCATTTGTAATAGGTTCATCCCACTGTGTGTGAGCCAGATGGTGTGTACAAATTTAGGAAAATTAGTTCTAGTTGTTAACTTGGCGTTGTGTGGCCCAAATCTTGCACAATAAGATACCAATCTTCAAAATCAAACATGTAAACAATCTTTTTTCAAAAAATAAAAACTATAGTAAAATCAATCAAAGTATTACGAGGGATTTTCACTTGAAGATGAACTTAGAAGCCTAAAATTTACCCTTAAAATGTAGCTATAGCATCATGGGCCTCTATCACTACACAAACAGATTGTTTATAGCTTCGAGCTCTCGCTGAATTCCTCCCACAAAGCCCCATATTCTCTGTCCTCTAGATATCTCTCCATTATCACAATCTAGGAGACACTCTCATGATTTATATTTACAGAGAAGCTAATGTTGTAACAGATTCCCTTGCTAATATGACTAGAACATCACTCAACCATAACATCACAAAGGAACTGCTAGATGTTTAGACCAAATTAAAGGTCTTTCAATACTGGATCAAATAGAACTTCCATCTGTTAGGATTCCAAGACAACATCCTCCCTAAAATGCAGCCCCAAATGTTTGTTCATGTCGATGCGATGATTCAGTAATGTTGCTCCATTTATTGGGATGACTGTTGTTGTGTTTGTTGATCTTATTGCGAAGGTTTTGTTAACATTGAAGCTCATGTTGTTCTGATTATGGTTGTTGATGATTTTTGTGATGTTTTGTAGATGTTGCCGCCATAATTTTGTTGATTTTGCTCCATTATATTGTGATCATTTCTTGATGCTTGATGCAATGATTTTGTTTGGTTGCTTCATTTTTGTTGTGATGTTTTATTGTTACTTACTGTAATGTTGCTTCCTTTTTGTTGTCATGGTATATGCTTTGATTGCCACATTATATCAACTTGATATTGTTCTGATATTGCTCAATTTTATTATCATGATGTTTCCTTTCTTCACCACACATCATTAGAGGTGTTGATTTTCTCCATCCCATGATGATCAGCTCAGAATTTCTAGACGTTTCACCATTTCCAACTTTTTAGAGTTTATTCTACTACATGGAAACTCTCTCTGCTGGCTTCTTTGTTTCATTTGCAGTTCCATGCAGTGCATTGGTGCACATCATTCCAGTGAAACACCCAAAAAAAGAAGTATCTCACTGAGAAGGAAGGAAGCCGACTAACAGTCCAAGTGACTGAGATTCAGTCTCCCTCCTTCCCACTGCATAAATTTCGACTGCCGGTGAACAAGAATTTTGTAGTTCTTTTGTAGTTATTTCATGTCTTGTCATCTCTAAATACACACAGAGGTGGAGGTTTTGTGAATTGGATCACATGATCGAATGTAAATAGAGCAGACGTTTTATAAGTTGATCATGTATCATCCTCATTTTGATGGTAATCCAAGTTGAATTTTGATCTAACTCAGCAAACACTATCATCTGTAAGGGACAAGGTCTGAATCATGTTAGTTTAATTTCATTTTAAAGAGGCATGAGAGCCTATATACACCCTTTACTTATTCAAGGGATAGAGAGGGAGAGAGAAGGTGTAGCAAAAATATATTCGAGTGAAGAATTGGAGTTTAATTAACAATCGAAAATTAACCATTAGCCATAAAATATTAATGAAAAAGTAACCGAATTTTAATTTTAAAATTTGTTTTAACGATATAAAAACCCTTGAAGATACTAAAGCCCAAATACGTAGGCGTCGAAGAGGACTTATTAATTTTGTTAGGCCACAACTTAAGCAACTACTATTACTTGACTATAATATTATCAGCAAAAGGTGAATTGAAACTTAGTTTATTTGTTAACACACCTTTTTTTATAATAGAGAGGTTCATGATTTAAATCACACTGTTATCAAGAACTGTAATTTTTAGAGCAATTTTTATGGGGATTACCCAGTATTCTAAAACCAAGTCATTGGTTTCTATTATGTTTTTGCAACTGCAAGTGGTCCATGGATGTGTGATCGTGGTGGGTCATACTTAATTGGTAATGGGTATTTTTTAAGGTTACATAGTAGCAAGTGGTTCGTTGGTGGTTTAGCAGTTGGGTGATTTTTGGAGAATGTTCTCAACTATTCAAGTGGATGAAATTTCATATTTCACCGAGTTTGAATAAATTCAAGCGGTAGTGTCTCCTAATGTAATCATATCATTAGAGTTGGATATTTATATGTTTTGATTGGTAGTATGTAATGCTTTTTAAAACAATAAACAAAAATAAAAGGGAAAGGGGGGGGGGAATGGAAATAAAGCACAAGAGTTGCACGTGCTTGCACTTAACAGTTGTAAGCTGAAATTCATACTACACATTTTCAATCATTCTTTAAGACTCCGATGTTAGCTTGGAAGTTTTAAACTGAAAATTCATACTATACATTTTCAATCATTCTTCAATACTATGATATTAGAAGACTCAAAGTCCATCAAATCCGTGGAGATTGAAATTCTTGGATTGCCCATTTAGAATTCCAAATCCACCTCTTACACCCCTTTTGAAACTGCCATCTGAATCCATCCATGGATTCGATTTTCGTGACTCGCTACATTGACATGCACAATCCCTCTTTCAATTTTGAAACTCAAATGTTGACTCGTAACGTTATTGATGCGTTCAACATACCCGTTTGAGAATTAAAATTTTACCGTACCAAACATCAAATACAACGTGTCGATGATGCAAAAAATCCAAACACCCAACTAATTAAAAACGAACGTAAATAGCTTATATTCTAATTTGCTCTGAGGTTACATGTGAATACGTCAAAAAATCGTGAAAAAAGAGAACTTTGACAATCAAGCACGAGGGTTGCACGGACTTGCACAAGTTCACATGATCTAAAATCGGTAAGTTGTAAGTCAATACATTTCTAAATAGTCGTGCATATTCACCTTTTTATTGTCCATTAGATGTTATATATAATTATACGGTAAAGCATTTAGTGAGATGGATAAAATGTTCATAAGCGTGATGAGTAAAGCAGAACTAAAACTTGACTATGAAGATAATTGTATTCCTTAATTTTATGGGTTATTAGAAACTTTGTAAAAAGAATTGATGATATAAGGTCCTTTATTCATAATTTATATAGATATTTGAGAAATGTTTTACAATCCTAACATGTTAAAATGTACATAAAAAATGCAAATTTTAAAGATATAAAAACAATATAATTATATGAATTTTATTAAAAAAATGTAGTAAAATTTTATTACAGTATGGTTTAGATATGTAAATTAAGAATAGGGGGAAATTTTATTTGTGGAATTAAAAATAAAAAGTCAAGCTAAAAAGGACCTATAATATTCTCTGAGTTTGGGTAAAAGATTAATTCTATAGCTCCTATTTGCCAAACGCATGGAGTACTTGCGATTGAAGTAAAAAAATAAATTTTTGACTTTTTTTAGTCGGCAATATCAATTTTGAAATTTTAACAATTTCATTTACATATACATAAATTATAAAATAATGAATAATTAAAAATATACCTTACTCTAATCTAACAAGTTCTCATGTTGTAATATTTTTACATATATATATATATATATATCATTAGAATTTAAGTGTCAAAAATAAATTGATTTGACTTAAGAAGTTAATTGAACAACTTTTGTTGGGATGGAAGCAGTTTTGATTGCTTTACCTGATAAAGAGAAAGATAAAAGTCAAAGCTATTAAGAAAATGAGTGAAAAAATTAATCGTCACTTGTGCAGGTCAAACCATTGACTGCTCCTAGTAATTGAGTTATATTATTATCGATGTCAAAACCGAGATCAAAAGGGTATTTTTTAAGGGAATTTATGTGGTGGGTTAAAATATAATTTTTACCAACGTTTTTTAATTGGTATTATTTTTTAAAGATATTTAAAATATATTTATATCTAGGTAAACTCTTATTTGAATTAGTATCTATAAATACGAATAAAATCTAAGAACATACAAACATGTTATTCTACTACTGTTGAACAACAACTATACAACTACTAGACTATAGCAACAGCCCCACCAAAATCCACATAGAACTGATGCACCCCAGTGAAAATGAGAAGTTTTGATGCACGGGTCGCGTAGTAGATTGTCAATATGGCATGTGAACTTTAATCTGGGAACTTCCTATATGGATTGATAGGTTCATTTGTAATAGGTTCATCCCACTGTGTGTGAGCCAGATGGTGTGTACAAATTTAGGAAAATTAGTTCTAGTTGTTAACTTGGCGTTGTGTGGCCCAAATCTGGCACAATAAGATACCAATCGTCAAAATCAAACATGTAAACAATGTTTTTTCAAAAAATAAAAACTATAGTAAAATCAATCAAAGTATTACGAGGGATTTTCACTTGAAGATGAACTTAGAAGCCTAAAATTTACCCTTAAAATGAAGCTATAGCATCATGGGCCTCTATCACTACACAAACAGACTGTTTATAGCTTCGAGCTCTCGCTGAATTCCTCCCACAAAGCCCCATATTCTCTGTCCTCTAGATATCTCTCCATTATCACAATCTAGGAGACACTCTCATGATTTATATTTACAGAGAAGCTAATGTTGTAACAGATTCCCTTGCTAATATGACTAGAACATCACTCAACCATAACATCACAAAGGAACTGCTAGATGTTTAGACCAAATTAAAGGTCTTTCAATACTGGATCAGATAGAACTTCCATCTGTTAGGATTCCAAGACAACATCCTCCCCAAAATGTAGCCCCAAATGTTTGTTCATGTCGATGCGATGATTCAGTAATGTTGCTCCATTTATTGGGATGACTGTTGTTGTGTTTGTTGATCTTATTGCGAAGGTTTTGTTAACATTGAAGCTCATGTTGTTCTGATTATGGTTGTTGATGATTTTTGTGATGTTTTGTAGATGTTGCCGCCATAATTTTGTTGATTTTGCTCCATTATATTGTGATCATTTCTTGATGCTTGATGCAATGATTTTGTTTGGTTGCTTCATTTTTGTTGTGATGTTTTATTGTTACTTACTGTAATGTTGCTTCCTTTTTGTTGTCATGGTATATGCTTTGATTGCCACATTATATCAACTTGATATTGTTCTGATATTGCTCAATTTTATTATCATGATGTTTCCTTTCTTCACCACACATCATTAGAGGTGTTGTTTTTCTCCATCCCATGATGATCAGCTCAGAATTTCTAGACGTTTCACCATTTCCAACTTTTTAGAGTTTATTCTACTACATGGAAACTCTCTCTGCTGGCTTCTTCGTTTCATTTGCAGTTCCATGCAGTGCATTGGTGCACATCATTCCAGTGAAACACCCAAAAAAAGAAGCATCTCACTGAGAAGGAAGGAAGCCGACTAACAGTCCAAGTGACTGAGATTCAGTCTCCCTTCTTCCCACTGCATAAATTTCGACTGCCGGTGAACAAGAATTTTGTAGTTCTTTTGTAGTTATTTCATGTCTTGTCATCTCTAAATACACACAGAGGTGGAGGTTTTGTGAATTGGATCACATGATCGAATGTAAATAGAGCAGACGTTTTATAAGTTGATCATTTATCGTCCTCATTTTGATGGTAATCCAAGTTGAATTTTGATCTAACTCAGCAAACACTATCATCTGTAAGAGACAAGGTCTGAATCATGTTAATCTAATTTCATTTTAAAGAGGCATGAGAGCCTATATACACCCTTTACTTATTCAAGGGATAGAGAGGGAGAGAGAAGGTGTAGCAAAAATATATTCGAGTGAAGAATTGGAGTTTAATTAACAATCAAAAATTAACCATTAGCCATAAAATATTAATGAAAAAGTAATAGAATTTTAATTTTAAAATTTGTTTTACGATATAAAAACCCTTGAAGATACTAAAGCCCAAATACGTAGGCGTCGAAGAGGACTTATTAATTTTGTTAGGCCACAACTTAAGCAACTACTATTACTTGACTATAATATTATCAGCAAAAGGTGAATTGAAACTTAGTTTATTGTTTAACGCACCTTTTTTTTATAATAGAGAGGTTAATGATTTAAATCACACTGTTATCAAGAACTGTAATTTTTAGAGCAATTTTTATAGGGATTACCCAGTATTCTAAAACCAAGTCATTGGTTCCTATTATGTTTTTGCAACTGCAAGTGGTCCATGGATGTGTGATCGTGGTGGGTCATACTTAATTGGTAATGGGTATTTTTTAAGGTTACATAGTAGCAAGTGGTTCGTTGGTGGTTTAGCAGTTGGGTGATTTTTGGAGAATGTTCTCAACTATTCAAGTGGATGAAATTTCATATTTCACTGAGTTTGAATAAATTCAAACGGTAGTGTCTCATAATGTAATCATATCATTAGAGTTGGATATTTATATGTTTTGATTGGTAGTATGTAATGCTTTTTAAAACAATAAACAAAAATAAAAGGGAAAGGGGGGAAATGGAAATAAAGCACAAGAGTTGCACGTGCTTGCACTTAACAGTTGTAAGCTGAAATTCATACTACACATTTTCAATCATTCTTTAAGACTCCGATGTTAGCTTGGAAGTTGTAAACTGAAAATTCATACTATACATTTTCAATCATTCTTCAATACTATGATATTAGAAGACTCAAAGTCCATCAAATCCGTGGAGATTGAAATTCTTGGATTGCCCATTTAGAATTCCAAATCCACCTCTTACACCCCTTTTGAAACTGCCATCTGAATCCATCCATGGATTCGATTTTCGTGACTCGCTACATTGACATGCACAATCAATCTTTCAATTTTGAAACTCAAATGTTGACTCGTAACGTTATTGATGCGTTCAACATACCCGTTTGAGAATTAAAATTTTACCGTACCAAACATCAAATACAACGTGTCGATGATGCAAAAAATCCAAACACCCAACTAATTAAAAATGAACGTAAATAGTTTATATTCTAATTTTCTCTGAGGTTACATGTGAATACGTCAAAAAATCGTGAAAAAAGAGAACTTTGACAATCAAGCACGAGGGTTGCACGGACTTGCACAAGTTCGCATGATCTAAAATTGGTAAGTTGTAAGTCAATACATTTCTAAATAGTCGTGCATATTCACATTTTTATTGTCCATTAGATGTTATATATAATTATACGGTAAAGCATTTAGTGAGATGGATAAAATGTTCATAAGACGTGATGAGTAAAGCAGAACTAAAACTTGACTATGAAGATAATTTTATTCCTTAATTTTATGGGTTATTAGAAACTTTGTAAAAAGAATTGAAGATATAAGGTCCTTTATTCATAATTTATATAGATATTTGAGAAATATTTTACAATCCTAACAAGTTATAATGTACATAAAAAATGCAAATTTTAAAGATATAAAAACAATATAATTATATGAATTTTATTTAAAAAAATGTAGTAAAATTTTATTACAGTATGGTTTAGATATGTAAATTAAGAATAGGGGGAAATTTTAATTGTGGAATTAAAAATAAAAAGTCAAGCTAAAAAGGACCTATAATATTCTCTGAGTTTGGCTAAAAGATTAACTATATAGCTCCTAATTGCCAAACGCATGGAGTACTTGCGATTGAAGTAAAAAATAATTTTTTGACTTTTTTGAGTCGGCGATATCAATTTTGAAATTTTAATAATTTCATTTATATATACATAAATTATAAAATAATTAATAATTAAAAATTATACCTTACTCTAATCTAACAAGTTCTCATGTAGTAATATTTTTACATATATATCATTCGAATTTAAGTGTCAAAAATAAATTGATTTGACTTAAGAAGTTAATTGAACAACTTTTGTTGGGATGGAAGCGGTTTTGATTGCTTTACCTGATAAAGAGAAAGATAAAAGTCAAAGCTATTAAGAAAATGAGTGAAAAAATTAATCGTCACTTGTGCAGGTCAAATCATTGACTGCTCCTATTAATTGAGTTATATTATTATCGATGTCAAAACCGAGATCAAAAAGGTATTTCTTTAAGGGAATTTAGAGGGTGAGTAAAAATATAATTTTTACCAACGTTTTTTAATTGGTATTATTTTTTAAAGATATTTAAAATATATTTATACCTTGGTAAACTCTTATTTGAATTAGTATATATAAATACGAATAAAATCTAAGAACATACAAACATGTTATTCTATTACTTTTGAACAACAACTATACAACTACTAGACTATAGCAACAGCCCCACCAAAATCCACATAGAACTGATGCACCCCAGTGAAAATGAGAAGTTTTGATGCACGGGCCGCGTAGTAGATTGTCAATATGGCATGTGAACTTTAATCTGGGAACTTCCTATATGGATTGATAGGTTCATTTGTAATAGGTTCATCCCACTGTGTGTGAGCCAGGTGGTGTGTAAAAATTTAGGAAGATTAGTTCTAGTTGTTAACTTGGAGTTGTGTGGCCCAAATCTGGCACAATAAGATACCAATCTTCAAAATCAAACATGTAAACTATGTTTTTTCAAAAAATAAAAACTATAGTAAAATCAATCAAAGTATTATGAGGGATTTTCACTTGAAGATGAACTTAGAAGCCTAAAATTTACCCTTAAAATGTAGCAATAGCATCATGGGCATCTATCTCTACATAAACAGACTGTTTACAGCTTCTAGCTCTCGCTGAATTCCTCCCACAAAGCCCCATATTCTCTGTCCTCTAGATATCTCTCCATTATCACAATCTAGGAGACACTCTCCAGATTTATATTTACAGAGAAGCTAATGTTGTAACAGATTCCCTTGCTAAGATGACTAGAACATCACTCAACCATAACATCACATGGGAACTGCTAGATGTTTAGACCAAATTAAAGGTCTTTCAATACTGGATCACATATAACTTCCATCCGTTAGGATTCCAAGACAACATCCTCCCTAAAATGCAGCCCCAAATGTTTGTTCATGTTGATGCGATGATTCAGTAATGTTGCTCCATTATATTGGGATGACTGTTGTTGTGTTTGTTGATCTTATTGCGAAGGCTTTGTTAAAGTTGTTGCTCATGTTGTTCTGATTATGGTTGTTGATGATTTTTGTGATGTTTTGTAGATGTTGCGGCCCTAATTTTGTTGATTTTGCTCCATTATATTGTGATCATTTCTTGATGCTTGATGCAATGATTTTGTTTGGTTACTTCATTTTTGTTGTGATGTTTTATTGTTACTTACTGTAATGTTGCTTCCTTTTTGTTGTCATGGTATATGCTTTGATTGCCACATTATATCAACTTGATATTGTTCTGATATTGCTCAATTTTATTATCATGATGTTTCCTTTCTTCACCACACATCATTAGAGGTGTTGTTTTTCTCCATCCCATGATGATCAGCTCAGAATTTCTAGACGTTTCACCATTTCCAACTTTTTAGAGTTTATTCTACTACATGGAAACTCTCCCTGCTGGCTTCTTTGTTTCATTTGCAGTTCCATGCTGTGCATTGGTGCACATCATTCCAGTGAAACACCCAAAAAAAGAAGCATCTCACTAAGAAGGAAGGAAGCCGACTAACAGTCCAAGTGACTGAGATTCAGTCTCCCTCCTTCCCACTGCATAAATTTCGACTGCCGGTGAACAAGAATTTTGTAGTTCTTTTGTAGTTATTTCATGTCTTATCATCTCTAAATACACACAGAGATGGAGGTTTTGTGAATTGGATCACGTGATCGAATGTAAATAGAGCATACGTTTTATAAGTTGATCATGTATCGTCCTCATTTTGATGGTAATCCAAGTTGAATTTTGATCTAACTCAGCAAACACTATCATCTGTAAGGGACAAGGTCTGAATCATGTTAATCTAATTTCATTTTAAAGAGGCATGAGAGCCTATATACACCCTTTACTTATTCAAGGGATAGAGAGGGAGAGAGAAGGTGTAGCAAAAATATATTCGAGTGAAGAATTGGAGTTTAATTAACAATCGAAAATTAACCATTAGCCATAAAATATTAATGAAAAAGTAACAGAATTTTAATTTTAAAATTTGTTTTACGATATAAAAACCCTTGAAGATACTAAAGCCCAAATACGTAGGCGTCGAAGAGGACTTATTAATTTTGTTAGGCCACAACTTAAGCAACTACTATTACTTGACTATAATATTATCAGCAAAAGGTGAATTGAAACTTAGTTTATTGGTTAACGTACCTTTTTTTATAGTAGAGAGGTTAATGATTTAAATCACACTGTTATCAAGAACTGTAATTTTTAGAGCAATTTTTATAGGGATTACCCAGTATTCTAAAACCAAGTCATTGGTTCCTATTATGTTTTTGCAACTGCAAGTGGTCCATGGATGTGTGATCGTGGTGGGTCATACTTAATTGGTAATGGGTATTTTTTAAGGTTACATAGTAGCAAGTGGTTCGTTGGTGGTTTAGCAGTTGGGTGATTTTTGGAGAATGTTCTCAACTATTCAAGTGGATGAAATTTCATATTTCACTGAGTTTGAATAAATTCAAGCGGTAGTGTCTCCTAATGTAATCATATCATTAGAGTTGGATATTTATATGTTTTGATTGGTAGTATGTAATGCTTTTTAAAACAATAAACAAAAATAAAAGGGAAAGGGGGGGAAATGGAAATAAAGCACAAGAGTTGCACGTGCTTGCACTTAACAGTTGTAAGCTGAAATTCATACTACACATTTTCAATCATTCTTTAAGACTCCGATGTTAGCTTGGAAGTTGTAAACTGAAAATTCATACTATACATTTTCAATCATTCTTCGATACTATGATATTAGAAGACTCAAAGTACATCAAATCTGTGGAGATTGAAATTCTTGGATTGCCCATTTAGAATTCCAAATCCACCTCTTACACCCCTTTTGAAACTGCCATCTGAATCCATCCATGGATTCGATTTTCGTGACTCGCTACATTGACATGCACAATCCATCTTTCAATTTTGAAACTCAAATGTTGACTCGTAACGTTATTGATGCGTTCAACATACCCGTTTAAATTAAAATTTTACCGTACCAAACATCAAATACAACGTGTCGATGATGCAAAAAATCCAAACACCCAACTAATTAAAAACGAACGTAAATAGTTTATATTCTAATTTGCTCTGAGGTTACATGTGAATACGTCAAAAAATCGTGAAAAAAGAGAACTTTGACAATCAAGCACGAGGGTTGCACGGACTTGCACAAGTTCGCATGATCTAAAATCGGTAAGTTGTAAGTCAATACATTTCTAAATAGTCGTGCATATTCACCTTTTTATTGTCCATTAGATGTTATATATAATTATACGGTAAAGCATTTAGTGAGATGGATAAAATGTTCATAAGATGTGATGAGTAAAGCAGTACTAAAACTTGACTATGAAGATAATTTTATTCCTTAATTTTATGGGTTATTAGAAACTTGGTAAAAAGAATTGAAGATATAAGGTCCTTTATTCATAATTTATATAGATATTTGAGAAATATTTTACAATCCTAACAAGTTATAATGTACATAAAAAATGCAAATTTTAAAGATATAAAAACAATATAATTATATGAATTTTATAAAAAACATATAGTAAAATTTTATTACAGTATGGTTTAGATAAGTAAATTAAGAATAAGGGGAAATTGTAATTGTGGAATTAAAAATAAAAAGTCAAGCTAAAAAGGACCTATAATATTCTCTGAGTTTGGCTAAAAGATTAACTATATAGCTCCTAATTGCCAAACACATGGAGTACTTGCGATTGAAGTAAAAAATAATTTTTTGACTTTTTTGAGTCGGCGATATCAATTTTGAAATTTTAATAATTTCATTTATATATACATAAATTATAAAATAATTAATAATTAAAAATTATACCTTACTCTAATCTAACAAGTTCTCATGTAGTAATATTTTTACATATATATCATTCGAATTTAAGTGTCAAAAATAAATTGATTTGACTTAAGAAGTTAATTGAACAACTTTTGTTGGGATGGAAGCGGTTTTGATTGCTTTACCTGATAAAGAGAAAGATAAAAGTCAAAGCTATTAAGAAAATGAGTGAAAAAATTAATCGTCACTTGTGCAGGTCAAATCATTGACTGCTCCTATTAATTGAGTTATATTATTATCGATGTCAAAACCAAGATCAAAAAGGTATTTCTTTAAGGGAATTTAGAGGGTGAGTAAAAATATAATTTTTACCAACGTTTTTTAATTGGTATTATTTTTTAAAGATATTTAAAATATATTTATACCTTGGTAAACTCTTATTTGAATTAGTATATATAAATACGAATAAAATCTAAGAACATACAAACATGTTATTCTATTACTTTTGAACAACAACTATACAACTACTAGACTATAGCAACAGCCCCACCAAAATCCACATAGAACTGATGCACCCCAGTGAAAATGAGAAGTTTTGATGCACGGGCCGCATAGTAGATTGTCAATATGGCATGTGAACTTTAATCTGGGAACTTCCTATATGGATTGATAGGTTCATTTGTAATAGGTTCATCCCACTGTGTGTGAGCCAGGTGGTGTGTAAAAATTTAGGAAGATTAGTTCTAGTTGTTAACTTGGAGTTGTGTGGCCCAAATCTGGCACAATAAGATACCAATCTTCAAAATCAAACATGTAAACTATGTTTTTTCAAAAAATAAAAACTATAGTAAAATCAATCAAAGTATTATGAGGGATTTTCACTTGAAGATGAACTTAGAAGCCTAAAATTTACCCTTAAAATGTAGCAATAGCATCATGGGCATCTATCTCTACATAAACAGACTGTTTACAGCTTCTAGCTCTCGCTGAATTCCTCCCACAAAGCCCCATATTCTCTGTCCTCTAGATATCTCTCCATTATCACAATCTAGGAGACACTCTCCAGATTTATATTTACAGAGAAGCTAATGTTGTAACAGATTCCCTTGCTAAGATGACTAGAACATCACTCAACCATAACATCACATGGGAACTGCTAGATGTTTAGACCAAATTAAAGGTCTTTCAATACTGGATCACATATAACTTCCATCCGTTAGGATTCCAAGACAACATCCTCCCTAAAATGCAGCCCCAAATGTTTGTTCATGTTGATGCGATGATTCAGTAATGTTGCTCAATTATATTGGGATGACTGTTCTTGTGTTTGTTGATCTTATTGCGAAGGTTTTGTTAAAGTTGCTGCACATGCTATTCTGATTATGGTTGCTGATGATTGTTGTGATGTTTTGTAGATGTTTTCGCCATAATTTTGTTGATTTTGCTCCATTATATTGTGATCATTTCTTGATGCTTGATGCAATGATTTTGTTTGGTTGCTTCATTTTTGTTGTGATGTTTTATTGTTACTTACTGTAATGTTGCTTCCTTTTTGTTGTCATGGTATATGCTTTGATTGCCACATTATATCAACTTGATATTGTTCTGATATTGCTCAATTTTATTATTATGATGTTTCCTTTCTTCACCACATATCGTTAGAGGTGTTGTTTTTCTCCATCCCATGATGATCAGCTCGGAATTTCTAGACATTTCACCATTTCCAAGTTTTTAGAGTTTATTCTACTACATGGAAACTCTCTCTGCTGGCTTCTTTGTTTCATTTGCAGTTCAGTGCAATGCATTGGTGCACATCATTCCAGTGTAACACCCAAAAAGGGAAGCATCTCACTGAGAAGGAAGGAAACCGACTAACAGTCCAAGTGACTGAGATTCAGTCTCCCTCCTTCCCACTGCATAAACTTCGACTGCCGGTGAACAAGAATTTTGTAGTTCTTTTGTAGTTATTTCATGTCTCGTCATCTCTAAATACACACAGAGGTGGAGGTTTTGTGAATTGAATCACATGATCGATTGTAAATAGAGCAGACCTTTTATAAGTTGATCATGTATCGTCTTCATTTTGATGGTAATCCAAGTTGAATTTCGATCTAACTCAGCAAACACTATCATCTGTAAGGGACAAGGTCTGAATCATGTTAATATAATTTCATTTTAAAGAGGCATGAGAGCCTATATACACCCTTTACTTATTCAAGGGATAGAGAGGGAGAGAGAAGGTGTAGCAAAAATATATTCGAGTGATTAATTAACAAATCGAAAATTAACCATTAGCCATAAAATATTAATGAAAAAGTAACTGAATTTTAATTTTAAATTTTTTTTAACGATATAAAAACCCTTGAAGATACTAAAGCCCAAATACGTAGGCGTCGAAGAGGACTTATTAATTTTGTTAGGCCACAACTTAAGCAACTACTATTACTTGACTATAATATTATCAGCAAAAGGTGAATTGAAACTTAGTTTATTGGTTAACGCACCTTTTTTTATAATAGAGAGGTTAATGATTTAAATCACACTGTTATCAAGAACTGTAATTTTTAGAGCAATTTTTATAGCGATTACCCAGTATTCTAAAACCAAGTCATTGGTTCCTATTATGTTTTTGCAACTGCAAGTGGTCCATGGATGTGTGATCGTGGTGGGTCATACTTAATTGGTAATGGATATTTTTTAAGGTTACATAGTAGCAAGTGGTTCGTTGGTGGTTTAGCAGTTGGGTGATTTTTGGAGAATGTTCTCAACTATTCAAGTGGATGAAATTTCATATTTCACTGAGTTTGAATAAATTCAAGCGGTAGTGTCTCCTAATGTAATCATATCATTAGAGTTGGATATTTATATGTTTTGATTGGTAGTATGTAATGCTTTTTAAAACAATAAACAAAATAAGAGGGAAAGGGGGGGAAATGGAAATAAAGCACAAGAGTTGCACGTGCTTGCACTTAACAGTTGTAAGCTGAAATTCATACTACACATTTTCAATCATTCTTTAAGACTCCGATGTTAGCTTGGAAGTTGTAAACAGAAAATTCATACTATACATTTTCAATCATTCTTCGATACTATGATATTAGAAGACTCAAAGTACATCAAATATGTGGAGATTGAAATTCTTGGATTGCCCATTTAGAATTCCAAATCCACCTCTTACACCCCTTTTGAAACTGCCATCTGAATCCATCCATGGATTCGATTTTCGTGACTCGCTACATTGACATGCACAATCCATCTTTCAATTTTGAAACTCAAATGTTGACTCGTAACGTTATTGATGCGTTCAACATACCCGTTTGAGAATTAAAATTTTACCGTACCAAACATCAAATACAACGTGTCGATGATGCAAAAAATCCAAACACCCAACTAATTAAAAACGAACGTAAATAGTTTATATTCTAATTTGCTCTGAGGTTACATGTGAATACGTCAAAAAATTGTGAAAAAAGAGAACTTTGACAATCAAGCACGAGGGTTGCACGGACTTGCACAAGTTCGCATGATCTAAAATCGGTAAGTTGTAAGTCAATACATTTCTAAATAGTCGTGCATATTCACCTTTTTATTGTCCATTAGATGTTATATATAATTATACGGTAAAGCATTTAGTGAGATGGATAAAATGTTCATAAGACGTGATGAGTAAAGCAGAACTAAAACTTGACTATGAAGATAATTTTATTCCTTAATTTTATGGGTTATAAGAAACTTTGTAGAAAGAATTGAAGATATAAGGTCATTTATTCATAATTTATACAGATATTTGAG
Source organism: Rubia yunnanensis (assembly GCA_037428765.1). Taxonomy (NCBI): domain Eukaryota; kingdom Viridiplantae; phylum Streptophyta; class Magnoliopsida; order Gentianales; family Rubiaceae; genus Rubia; species Rubia yunnanensis. The sequence goes on from CM075061.1 coordinate 9,615,357, forward strand.
AAATTTTTTACAATCCTAACAAGTTATAATGTACATAAGAAATGCAAATTTTAAAGATATAAAAACAATATAATTATATGAATTTTACAAAAAAAATGTAATAAAATTTTATTACAGTATGGTTTAGATATGTAAATTAAGAATAAGGGGAAATAATTTTAATTGTAGAATTAAAAATAAAAAGTCAAGCTAAAAAGGACCTATAATATTCTCTGAGTTTGGCTAAAAGATTAACTCTATAGCTCCTATTTGCCAAACGCATGGAGTACTTGCGATTGAAGTAAAAAATAATTTTTTGACTTTTTTGAGTCGGCGATATCAATTTTGAAATTTTAATAATTTCATTTATATATACATAAATTATAAAAATAGTTAATAATTAAAAAATATACCTTACTCTAATCTAACAAGTTCTTATGTAGTAATATTTTTACATATATATATATATATCATTAGAATTTAAGTGTCAAAAATGAATTGATTTGACTTAAGAAGTTAATTGAACAAATTTTGTTGGGATGGAAGCGGTTTTGATTGCTTTACCTAATAAAGAGAAAGAAAAAAGTCAAAGCTATTAAGAAAATGAGTGAAAAAATTAATCGTCACTTGTGCAGGTCAAACCATTGACTGCTCCTATTAATTGAGTTATATTATTATCGATGTCAAAACCGAGATCAAAAGGGTATTTTTTAAGGGAATTTATATGGTGGGTAAAAATATAATTTTTACCAACGTTTTTCAATTGGTATTATTTTTTAAAGATATTTAAAATATATTTATATCTTGGTAAACTCTTATTTGAATTAGTATATATAAATACGAATAAAATCTAAGAACATACAAACATGTTATTCTACTACTATTGAACAACAACTATATAACTACTAGACTATAGCAACAGCCCCACCAAAATCCACATAGAACTGATGCACCCCAGTGAAAATAAGAAGTTTTGATGCACGGGCCGCGTAGTAGATTGTCAATATGGCATGTGAACTTTAATCTGGGAACTTCCTATATGGATTGATAGGTTCATTTGTAATAGGTTCATCCCACTGTGTGTGAGCCAGGTGGTGTGTACAAATTTAGGAAAATTAGTTCTAGTTGTTAACTTGGAGTTGTGTGGCCCAAATCTGGCACAATAAGATACCAATCTTCAAAATCAAACATGTAAACAATGTTTTTTCAAAAAATAAAAACTATAGTAAAATCAATCAAAGTATTACGTGGGATTTTCACTTGAAGATGAACTTAGAAGCCTAAAATTTACCCTTAAAATGTAGCAATAGCATCATGGGCCTCTATCACTACACAAACAGATTGTTTATAGCTTCTAGCTCTCGCTGAATTCCTCCCACAAAGCACCCATATTCGCTGTCCTCTAGATATCTCTCCATTATCACAATCTAGGAGACACTCTCCTGATTTGTATTTACAGAGAAGCTAATGTTGTAACAGATTCCCTTGCTAAGATGACTAGAACATCACTCAACCATAACATCACATGGGAACTGCTAGATGTTTAGACCAAATTAAAGGTCTTTCAATACTGGATCAGATAGAACTTCCATCTATTAGGATTCCAAGACAACATCCTCCCTAAAATGTAGCCCCAAATGTTTGTTCATGTTGATGTGATGATTCAGTAATGTTGCTCCATTATATTGGGATGACTGTTCTTGTGTTTGTTGATCTTATTGCGAAGGTTTTGTTAAAGTTGTTGGTCATGTTGTTCTGATTATGGTTGTTGATGATTGTTGTGATGTTTTTTAGATGTTTCCGCCATAATTTTGTTGATTTTGCTCCATTATATTGTGATCATTTCTTGATGCTTGATGCAATGATTTTGTTTGGTTGCTTCATTTTTGTTGTGATGTTTTATTGTTGCTTACTGTAATGTTGCTTCCTTTTTGTTGTCATGGTATATGCTTTGATTGCCACATTATATCAACTTGATATTGTTCTGATATTACTCAATTTTATTATCATGATGTTTTCTTTCTTCACCACATATCATTAGAGGTGTTGTTTTTCTCCATCCCATGATGATCAGCTCGGAATTTCTAGACATTTCACCATTTCCAAGTTTTTAGAGTTTATTCTACTACATGGAAACTCTCTCTGCTGGCTTCTTTGTTTCATTTGCAGTCCATGCAATACATTGGTGCACAACCTTCCAGTGTAACACCCAAAAAGGGAAGCATCTCACTGAGAAGGAAGGAAGCCGACTAACAGTCCAAGTGACTGAGATTCAGTCTCCCTCCTTCCCACTGCATAAACTTTGACTGCCGGTGAACAAGAATTTTGTAGTTCTTTTGTAGTTATTTCATGTCTCGTCATCTCAAAATACACACAGAGGTGGAGGTTTTGTGAATTGAATCACATGATCGAATGTAAATAGAGCAGACCTTTTATAAGTTGATAATGTATCGTCTTCATTTAGATGGTAATCCAAGTTGAATTTCGATCTAACTCAGCAAACACTATCATCTGTAAGGGACAAATTCTGAATCATGTTAATTTCATTTCATTTTAAAGAGGCATGAGAGCCTATATACACCCTTTACTTATTCAAGGGATAGAGAGGGAGAGAGAAGGTGTAGCAAAAATATATTCGAGTGAAGAATTGGAGTTTAATTAACAATCGAAAATTAACCATTAGCCATAAAATATTAATTAAAAAGTAACAGAATTTTTATTTTAAAATTTGTTTTAACGATATAAAAACCCTTGAAGATACTAAAGCCAAAATACGTAGGCGTCGAAAAGGACTTATTAATTTAGTTAGGCCATAACTTAAGAAACTACTATTACTTGACTATAATATTATCAGCAAAAGGTGAATTGAAACTTAGTTTATTGGTTAACGCAGCTTTTTTTATAATAGAGAGGTTCAAGTTTTAAATCATACTATTATCAAGAACTGTAATTTTTAGAGCAATTTTTATAGTGATTACCCAGTATTCTAAAACCATGTCATTGTTTCCTATTATGTTTTTGCAACTGCAAGTGGTCCATGGATGTGTGATCGTGGTGGGTCATACTTAATTGGTAATGGGTATTTTTTAAGGTTCCATAGTAGCAAGTGGTTCGTTGGTGGTTTAGCAGTTGGGTAATTTTCGGAGAATGTTCTCAACTATTCAAGTGGATGAAATTTCATATTTCACTGAGTTTGAATAAATTCAAGCGGTAGTGTCTCCTAATGTAATCATATCATTAGAGTTGGATATTTATATGTTTTGATTGGTAGTATGTAATGCTTTTTAAAACAATAAACAAAAATAAAAGGGAAAGGGGGGAAATGGAAATAAAGCACAAGAGTTGCACGTGCTTGCACTTAACAGTTGTAAGCTGAAATTCATACTACACATTTTCAATCATTCTTTAAGACTCCGATATTAGCTTGGAAGTTGTAAACTGAAAATCCATACTATACATTTTCAATCATTCTTCAATACTATGATATTAGAAGACTCAAAGTCCATCAAATCTGTGGAGATTGAAATTCTTGGATTGCCCATTCAGAATTCCAAATCCACCTCTTAGACCCCTTTTGAAACTGCCATCTGAATCCATCCATAGATTCGATTTTCGTGACTCGCTACAATGAGATTCAGAATCAATCTATCAATTTGGAAACTCAAATGTTGACTCATAACGCTATTGATGCGTTCAACATACCCGTTTGAGAATTAAAATTTTACCGTACCAAACATCAAACAAACAGTGTAGATGATGCAAAAAATCCAAACACCCAACTAATTAAAAATGAACGTAAACAGTTTATATTCTAATTTGCTCTGAGGTTACATGTGAATACGTCAAAAAATTGTGAAAAAAGAGAACTTTGACAATCAAGCACGAGGGTTGCACGGACTTGCACAAGTTCGCATGATCTAAAATTGGTAAGTTGTAAGTCAATACATTTCTAAATAGTCGTGCATATTCACCTTTTTATTTTCCATTAGATGTTATATATAATTATCGGGTAAAGCATTTAGTGAGATGGATGAAATGTTCATAAGACGTGATGAGTAAAGCAGAACTAAAACTTGACTATGAAGATAATTTTATTCCGTAATTTTATGGGTTATTAGAAACTTTGTAAAAAGAATAGAAGATATAAAGTCATTTATTCATAATTTATATAGATATTTGAGAAATTTTTTACAATCCTAACAAGTTATAATGTACATAAAAAATGTAAATTTTAAAGATATAAAAACAATATAATTATACGAATTTTATAAAAAAAATATAGTAAAATTTTATTACAGTATGGTTTAGATAAGTAAATTAAGAATAAGGGGAAATTGTAATTGTGGAATTAAAAATAAAAAGTCAAGCTAAAAAGGACCTATAATATTCTCTGAGTTTGGCTAAAAGATTAACTATATAGCTCCTAATTGCCAAACGCATGGAGTACTTGCGATTGAAGTAAAAAATAATTTTTTGACTTTTTTGAGTCGGCGATATCAATTTTGAAATTTTAATAATTTCATTTATATATACATAAATTATAAAATAATTAATAATTTAAAAATACACCTTACTCTAATCTAACAAGTTCTCATGTAGTAATATTTTTACAAATATATATATCATTAGAATTTAAGTGTCAAAAATAAATTGATTTGACTTAAGAAGTTAGTTGAACAACTTTTGTTGGGATGGAAGCGGTTTTGATTGCTTTACCTGATAAAGAGAAAGATAAAAGTCAAAGCTATTAAGAAAATGAGTGAAAAAATTAATCGTCACTTGTGCAGGTCAAATCATTGACTGCTCCTATTAATTGAGTTATATTATTATCAATGTCAAAACCGAGATCAAAAGGGTATTTGTTTAAGGGAATTTAGAGGGTGAGTAAAAATATAATTTTTACCAACGTTTTTTAATTGGTATTATTTTTTAAAGATATTTAAAATATATTTATACCTTGGTAAACTCTTATTTGAATTAGTATAGATAAATACGAATAAAATCTAAGAACATACAAACATGTTATTCTATTACTGTTAAACAACAACTATACAACTACTAGACTATAGCAACAGCCCCACCAAAATCCACATAGAACTGATGCACCCCAGTGAAAATGAGAAGTTTTTATGCACGGGCCGCGTAGTAGATTGTCAATATGGCATTTGAACTTTAATCTGGGAACTTCCTATATGGATTGATAGGTTCATTTGTAATAGGTTCATCCCACTTTGTGTGAGCGAGGTGGTGTGTACAAATTTAGGAAAATTAGTTCTAGTTGTTAACTTGGAGTTGTGTGGCCCAAATCTGGCACAATAAGATACCTATCTTCAAAATCAAACATGTAAACAATGTTTTTTCAAAAAATAAAAACTATAGTAAAATCAATCAAAGTATTATGAGGGATTTTCACTTGAAGAAGAACTTAGAAGACTAAAATTTACCCTTAAAATGTAGCTATATCATCATGAGCCTCTATCTCTACACAAACAGACTGTTTACTGCATCTAGCTCTCGCCGAATTCCTCCCACAAATCCCCATACTCTCTGTCCTCTAGATATCTCTCCATTATCACAATCTAGGAGACACTCTCCTGATTTATATTTACAGAGAAGATAATGTAGTAACAGATTCCCTTGCTAAGATGACAAGAACATCACTCGACCATAACATCACATGGGAACTGCTAGATGAATAGACCAAATTAAAGGTCTTTCAATACTGGATCAGGTAGAACTTCCATCTGTTAGGATTCCAAGACAACATCCTCCCCAAAACACAACCCTAAATGTTTTTTCATGTTGATGCGATGATTCAGTAATGTTGCTCCATTATATTGGGGTGACTGTTGTTGTGTTTGTTGATCTTATTGCGAAGGTTTTGTTAAAGTTGTTGCTCATGCTGTTCTGATTACGGTTGTTGATGATTGTTGTGATGTTTTGTAGATGTTGCCGCTATAATATTTTTGATTTTGCTCCATTATATTGTGATCATTTCTTGATGCTTAATGTAATGATTTTTTTTGGTTGCTTCATTTTTGTTGTGACGTTTTATTGTTGCTTACTGTAATGTTGCTTCCTTTATGTTGTCATGGTATATGCTTTGATTGCCACATTATATCAACTTGATATTGTTCTGATATTGCTCAATTTTATTATCATGTTGTTTGCTTTCTTCATCACATATCATTAGAGGAGTTTTTTTTCTCCATCACATGATGATCAGCTCAGAAATTCTAGATGTTTCACCATTTCCAAGTTTTTAGAGTTTATTCTACTACATGGAAACTCTCTCTCTGCTGGCTTCTTTGTTTCATTTGCAGTTCCATGCAGTGCATTGGTGCACATCATTCCATTGAAACACCCAAAAAAGGAAGCATCTCACTGAGAAGGAAGGAAACCGACTAACAGTCCAAGTGACTGAGATTCAGTCTCCCTCCTTCCCACTACATAAACTTCGACTACCGGTGAACAAGAATTTTGTAGTTCTTTTGTAGTTATTTCATGTCTCGTCATCTCTAAATACACACAGAGGTGGAGGTTTTGTGAATTGAATCACACGATCGAATGTAAATAGAGCAGACCTTTTTTAAGTTGATCATGTATCGTCCTCATTATTATGGTAATCCAAATTCAATTTTGATCTAACCCAGCAAACACTATCATCAGTAAGGGACAAGGTCTGAACCATGTTAATCTAATTTCATTTTAAAGAGGCATGAGAGCCTATATACACCCTTTACTTATTCAAGGGATAGAGAGGGAGAGAGAAGGTGTAGCAAAAATATATTCGAGTGTAGAATTGGATTTTAATTAACAGTCAAACATTAACCATTAGCCATAAAATATTAATTAAAAAGTAACCGAATTTTTATTTTAAAATTTGTTGTAACGATATAAAAACCCTTGAAGATACTAAAGCCCAAATACGTAGGCGTTGAAAAGGACTTTTTAATTTTGTTAGGCCACAACTTAAGCAACTACTATTACTTGACTATACTATTATCAGCAAAAGGTGAATTGAAACTTAGTTTATTGGTTAACGCACCTTTTTTTATAATAGAGAGGTTCAAGATTTAAATCACACTGTTATCGAGAACTGTAATTTTTAGCGCAATTTTTATAGGGATTACCCAGTATTCTAAAACCAAGTCATTGGTTCCTATTATGTTGTCGCAACTGCAAGTGGTCCATGGATGTGTGATCGTGGTGGGTCATACTTAATTGGTAATGGGTATTTTTTAAGGTTACATAGTAGCAAGTGGTTCGTTGGTGGTTTAGCAGTTGGGTAATTTTCGGAGAATGTTCTCAACTATTCAAGTGGGTGAAATTTCATATTTCACTGAGTTTGAATAAATTCAAGCGGTATTGTCTCCTAATGTAATCATATCATTAGAGTTGGATATTTATATGTTTTGATTGGTAGTATGTAATTCTTTTAAAAAAAATAAACAAAAATAAAAAGGAAATGGGGGAAATGGAAATAAAGCACAAGAGTTGCACGTGCTTGCACTTAACAGTTGTAAGCTGAAATTCATACTACACATTTTCAATCATTCTTTAAGACTCCGATGTTAGCTTGGAAGTTGTAAACTGAAAATTCATACTATACATTTTCAATCATTCTTCAATACTATGATATTAGAAGACTCAAAGTCCATCAAATCTGTGGAGATTGAAATTCTTGGATTGCCCATTCAGAATTCCAAATCCACCTCTTAGACCCCTTTTGAAACTGCCATCTGAATCCATCCATAGATTCGATTTTCGTGACTCGCCACATTGAGATTCAGAATCAATCTATCAATTTTGAAACTCAAATGTTGACTCATAACGTTATTGATGTGTTCAACATACCCGTTTGAGAATTCAAATTTTACCGAACCAAACATCAAATACAACGTGTCGATGATGCAAAAAATCCAAACACCCAACTAATTAAAAACGAACGTAAACAATTTATATTCTAATTTGCTCTGAGGTTACATGTGAATACGTCAAAAAATTGTGAAAAAAGAGAACTTTGACAATCAAGCACGAGGGTTGCACGGACTTGCACAAGTTCGCACGATCTGAAATTGGTAAGTTGTAAGTCAATACATTTCTAAATAGTCGTGCATATTCACCTTTTTATTTTCCATTAGATGTTATATATAATTATAGGGTAGAGCATTTAGTGAGATGGATGAAATATTCATAAGACGTAATGAGTAAAGCAGAACTAAAACTTGACTATGAAGATAATTTTATTCCGTAATTTTATGGGTTATTAGAAACTTTGTAAAAAGAATTGAAGATATGAGGTCATTTATTCATAATTTATATAGATATTTGAGAAATGTTTTACAATCCTAACAAGTTAAAATGTACATAAAAAATGTAAATTTTAAAGATATAAAAACAATATAATTATATGAATTTTATAAAAATATATATATAGTAAAATTTTATTATAGTATGGTTTGGATAAGTAAATTAAGAATTTGGGGAAATTGTAATTGTGGAATTAAAAATAAAAAGTCAAGCTAAAAAGGACCTATAATATTCTCTGAGTTTGGCTAAAAGATTAACTCTATAGCTCCTATTTGCCAAATACATGGAGTACTTGCGATTGAAGAAACAATTATTTGGTTTACTTTTTCGAATCATAGATAATGATTTTAATATTTTCATTTTTATATAATATACATATATAAATTATAAAAATTAAAAATTAAAAAATGAATCTTACACTAATCTAATAAAATTCTCGTGTGGCAATATTTATAAATATCAATAGAATTTAATTATCAAAATTAAATCGGTTAGACTCAAGAGGTTAATTAAACAACTTTTGTTGGGATGGAAGCGGTTTTGATTGCTTTACCTATTTTAAAAAATATAAAAGATAAAGCAATGAAGAAAATGAGTGAAAAAACTAAACGTCATTTGTGCGGGTCTAACCATTACCTACTTCTATTGATTGAGTTATATTATTATCTAAGTTGGAAATGGGATCAAAAGGGTATTTTTGTAAGGGAAAATATTTATACGGTGGGTGAAATATAATTTTACCAATGTTTTAAAATTAAATTATTAGTATTTTTATAAGATATTTAAATATATTTATACCGCGGCTAAACCTTATTTGAAGCTAATGTTGTAGCAGATTTCCTTGCTAAGATGGCTAGAACATCACTCAACCATAACATCACATGGGAACTGCTAGATGTTCGGACCAAATTAAAGATCTTATAATACTGGATCAAATAGAACTTCCATCTGTTAGGATTCCAAGACAACATCCTCCCTAAAATGCAGCCCCAAATCTTTGTTCATGTTGATGTGATGATTCAGTAATGTTGCACCATTATATTGGGATGACTGCTATTATGTTTGTTGATCTTACTGCGAAGTTTTTGTTAAAATTGTTGCTCATGTTGTGATTATGGTTGTTGATAATTGTTGTGATGTTTTGTTGATGTTGCCACAATGATTTTGATGATTTTGCTCCATTATACTGCGACCATTTCTTGATGCTTGATGTGATGATTTTTTTTGGTTGCTTCATTTTTACTTCATTTTTGTTGTGATGTTTTATTGTTGTTTAATGTAATTTTTCTTCATTTTTTTTGTCATGATATATGTTTTGATTGCACATTATATCAACTTGATATTGTTCTAATATTGCTCAATTTTATTATCATGGTTCTTCCTTTCTTCATCGTATATCCTTAGAGGTGTTGTTTTTCTCCATCACATGATCATCTGCTCAGAATTTCTAGACGGTTCACCATTTCCATATTTTTAGAGTTTATTCCACTACATGGAAACTCTCTCGGTTGGCTTCTTTGTTTCATTTGTAGCTCCTTACAGTGTACCGGTGCACATTATTCCAGTGAAACACCCAAAAAAGGAAGCATCTCACTGAGAAGGAAGGAAGCTGACTAACAGTCCAATTGACTGAGATTCAGTCTCCCTCTTTTCCACTGCATCAACTTTGACTGCCAGTGAACAAGAATTTTGTAGTTCTTTCATGTTTGGTCATCTCTAAACACACACAGGGGTGGAGATTTTGTGAATGGAATCACATGATCGAATGTAAATCGGGCAGACCTTTTCTGAGTTAATCATATATAGTCCTCATTTTGATGTTAATCCAAGTTGAATTTTGATCTAACTCAACAAACACTAATATCTGTAAGGGATAAGGCATGAATAATGTTAATCTGATTTCCGTTTGAAGAGGAAGGGGAGCCTATATACACCCCTTACTTATTCAAAAGAGATAGAGAGAAAGGGTGCAGCCATAATATATCTTAGGGGAGAATTGGAATTTTATTAACTGTAAAAAATTAACCACTGACTTGAAAATATTAATTAAAAAGTAAAAAAAAAATATTTTTAAGTTTGTGTTAACAAATTAAAAACACTTCAAGATACTAAAACCCAAATATGTAGGTCGAAAAGTACATCTTAATTCTGTTAGGTCACAACTTAAGCAACTACTATTACTTGACTATAATACTATCAGCAAAAGGGGAATTGAATCTTAGTTTATTGGTTAACGCACCTTCATTATAATAGAGATGTTCAAGATTTATATCACACAGTTATCTTGAATTATACTTTTTAGAGCATTTTTCGGTAGGTATTACCCAGTATTCTAAAACCAAGTCATTAGTTCCTATTATGTTTTCCTAACTGCAAAGGTCCACAAATGTGTGATTGTGGTGGGTGCTACTTAACTGGTAATAGGTATTTTTAAGGTTACGTGGTACTAAGTGGTTCGTTGGTGGTTTAGCAGTTGGGTAATTTTCGGAGAATGTTCTCAACTATTCAAGTGGACGAAATTTCATATTTCACTGAGTTTGAATAAAATCAAGCGGTAGTGTCTCCTAATGTAATCATATCATTAGAATTGGATTTTTATAGGTTTTGATTGATAGTATTATTTTTATTTTAAATTTGTGTTACCGAATTAAAAACCCTTCAAGATACTAAAACCCAAATACGTAGGTCGAAAAGGACATCTTAATTCTGTTAGGTCACAACTTAAGCAACTACTATTACTTGACTATAATACTATCAGCAAAAGGTGAATTGAATCTTAGTTTATTGGTTAATGCACCTTGATTATAATAGAGAGGTTCAAGATTTATATCACACAGTTATCTAGAATTGTACTTCTTAGAGCATTTTTGGTAGGGATTACCTTGTATTCTAAAACCAAGTCATTAGTTCCTATTATGTTTTCCTAACTGCAAAGGGTCCATGGATGTGCGATTGTGGTGGGTCCTATTTAATTGGTAAAAGGTAAGGTTACATAGTAGCAAGTGGTTCATTGGTGGTTTAGCAGTTGGGTAATTTATGGCGAATGTTCTCAACTATTCAAGTGGATGAAATTTCATATTTTACTGAGTTTGAATAAATTCAAGCAGTAGTGTCTCCTACTGTAATCATATCATTAGAATTTGATATTTATATGTTTTGATTGGTATGTAATTTTTTTAAAAAAATAACAAAATTAAAGGGAAAGGGGGAAATGAAAATAAAGCACAAGAGTTGCACGTGCTTGCACTTAAAAGTTGTAAGCTGAAAATTCATACTACACATTTTCAATCATTCTTCAAGACTCTGATGTAAGCTTGGAAGTTGTAAATTGAAATTTCGTACTATACATTTTCAATCATTCTTCAATACTATGATGTTAGAAGACTCAATGTCTGTCAAATATGTGGAGATTAAAATTCTTGGTTTGCCCATTGAGAAGTCCAAATCAACCTCTTAGACCCCTTTTGAAACTGCAATCTGAATCCATCCATAGATTCAATTTTCGTGTCTCGCTACATTAAGATTCAGAATCAATCTAACAATTTCAAAACTGAAATGATGACTCATAACGTTATTGATGCGTTCAACATACCCGTTTGAGAATTAAAATTTTACCGTACCAAAATTCAAAAACAATGTGTCGATGATGCAAAAAATCCAAACGCCCAACTAATTAAAAATGAACGTAAACAGTTTATATTTTAATTTTCTCTGAGGCTACATGTGAATACGTCAAAAAATTGTGAAAAAAGAGAAATTTGACTATCAGGCACGAGGATTGCACGGACTTGCACACGTTCACATAATCTAAAATTGGTAAGTTGTAAGTCAATACATTTCTAAATAGTCGTGCATATTCATCTTTTTATTGTCCATTAGATGTTATATATAATTATAGGGTAAAGTATTTAGTGAGATAGATGAAATGTTAATAAGTCGTGATGAGTAAAGTAGAACAAAAACTTGACTATGAAGATAATTTTATTTCGTAATTTTATGGGATATTAGAAACTTTGTAAAAATAATTGAAAATATAAAGTCATTTATTCATAATTTATATAGATATTTGAGAAATTTTGTACAATCCTAACAAGTTATAATATATATAAAAAATGATTTATATTATTATTTTGTCTTTATATCTTTATAAAGATATAAAGACAAAATAATAATATAAATCAGCGATTATAATTTTAATATTTTCATTTTTATATAATATACATATATAAGTTATAATAATTAATAATTAAAAAATAGATCTTTCACTAATCTAATAAAATTCCCGTGTGACAATATTTATATATATCAATAGAATTTAATTGTCAAAATTAAATCGATTTGACTCAAGAAGTTAACTAAACTAATTTGGTTGGGATGGAAGCAGATTTGATTGCCTTACCCAATTAAAAAAGGATAAAAGACAATGCAATTAAGAAAATGAGTGAAAAGATTAAACGCCATTTGTGTGGATCTAACCATTACCTACTCCTATCAATTGATTTATATTATTTTCTAAGTTGGAACTGGGATCAAAAGTGTATTTTTGTAAGGGAAAATATTTATACGGTGGGTAAAATATAAATTTTACTACTGTTTTAAAATTAAATTGTTAATATTTTTATATGACATTTAAAATATATTAATACCCCGGCTAAACCTTATTTGAAGCTAATGTTGTAGCAGATTCCCTTGCTAAGATGGCTAAAACATCACTCAACCATAACATCACATGGGAACTGCTAGATGTTCGGACCAAATTAAAGGTCTTATAATACTGGATCAAATAAAACTTCCATCTGTTAGGATTCCAAGAAAACATCCTCCCTAAAATACAGCCCCAAATCTTTGTTCATGTTGATGCGATGATTCACAAAATGTTGCTCCATTATATTAGGATGACTGCCATTATGTTTGTTGATCTTACTGTGAAGTTTTTGTTAAAATTGTTGCTCATGTTGTGATTATGGTTGTTGATGATTGTTGTGATGTTTTGTAGATGTTGCCGCAATGATTTTGTTGATTTTACTCCTTTATACTGCGACCATTTCTTGATGCTTGATGTGATGATTTTGTTTGGTTGCTTCATTTTTTCTTCATTTTTGTTGTGATGTTTTATTGTTGTTTAAAGTAATGTTTCTTCATTTTTGTTGTCATGATATATGTTTTGATTGCCACATTATATAAACTTGATATTGTTCTGATATTGCTTAATTTTATTATCATGGTTCTTCCTTTCTTCATCGTATATCCTTAGAGGTGTTTTTTTCTCCATCATATGATGATCTGCTCAGAATTTCTAGACGGTTCACCATTTTCATATTTTGAGAGTTTATTCCACTACATGGAAACTCTCTCGTTTGGCTTCTTTGTTTCATTTGCAGTTCCTTGCAGTGCACTAGTGCACATTATTCCAGTGAAACACCCAAAAAAAGAAGGATCTCACTGAGAAGGAAGGAAGCCGATTAACAGTCCAAGTGACTAAGATTTAGCCTCCCTCCTTTCCACTGCATCAACTTCGACTGCCGGTGAACAAGAATTTTGTAGTTCTTTCATGTTTGGTCATCTCTAAACACACAAAGGGGTGGAGATTTTGTGAATGAAATCACATGATTGAATGTACATCGGGCATACCTTTTCTGAGTTAATCATGTATAGTCCTCATTTTGATGGTAATCCAAGTTGAATTTTTATCTAACTCAACAAACACTACCATCTGTAAGGGACAAGGCAGGAATCAAGTTAATCTGATCTCCGTTTGAAGAGGCAGGGGAGCCTATATAAACCCCTTACTTATTCAAAAGAGATAAAGAGAGAGGGTGCAGCCAAAATATATCATAGGGAAGAATTGGAGTTTGATTAACCGTAAAAAATTAACTACTGACCTGAAAATATTAATTAAGAAGTAACATTATTTTTATTTTAAATTTGTGTTACCGAATTAAAAACCCTTCAAGATACTAAAACCCAAATACGTAGGTCGAAAAGGACATCTTAATTCCGATAGGTCACAACTTAAGCAACTACTATTACTTGACTATAATACTATCAGCAAAAGGTGAATTGAATCTTAGTTTATTGGTTAATGCACCTTGATTATAATAGACAGGTTCAAGATTTATATCACACAGTTATCTAGAATTGTACTTCTTAGAGCATTTTTGGTAGGGATTACCTTGTATTCTAAAACCAAGTCATTAGTTCCTATTATGTTTTCCTAACTGCAAAGGGTCCATGGATGTGCGATTGTGGTGGGTCCTACTTAATTGGTAAAAGGTAAGGTTACATAGTAGCAAGTGGTTCATTGGTGGTTTAGTAGTTGGGTAATTTATGGCGAATGTTCTCAACTATTCAAGTGGATGAAATTTCATATTTTACTGAGTTTGAATAAATTCAAGCAGTAGTGTCTCCTACTGTAATCATATCATTAGAATTTGATATTTATATGTTTTGATTGGTATGTAATTTTTTTAAAAAAATAACAAAATTAAAGGGAAAGGGGGAAATGAAAATAAAGCACAAGAGTTGCACGTGCTTGCACTTAAAAGTTGTAAGCTGAAAATTCATACTACACATTTTCAATCATTCTTCAAGACTCTGATGTAAGCTTGGAAGTTGTAAATTGAAATTTCGTACTATACATTTTCAATCATTCTTCAATACTATGATGTTAGAAGACTCAATGTCTGTCAAATATGTGGAGATTAAAATTCTTGGTTTGCCCATTGAGAAGTCCAAATCAACCTCTTAGACCCCTTTTGAAACTGCAATCTGAATCCATCCATAGATTCAATTTTCGTGTCTCGCTACATTAAGATTCAGAATCAATCTAACAATTTCAAAACTGAAATGTTGACTCATAACGTTATTGATGCGTTCAACATACCCGTTTGAGAATTAAAATTTTACCGTACCAAAATTCAAAACAATGTGTCGATGATGCAAAAAATCCAAACGCCCAACTAATTAAAAATGAACGTAAACAGTTTATATTTTAATTTTCTCTGAGGCTACATGTGAATACGTCAAAAAATTGTGAAAAAAGAGAAATTTGACTATCAGGCACGAGGATTGCACGGACTTGCACACGTTCACATAATCTAAAATTGGTCAGTTGTAAGTCAATACATTTCTAAATAGTCGTGCATATTCATCTTTTTATTTTCCATTAGATGTTATATATAATTATAGGGTAAAGTATTTAGTGAGATAGATGAAATGTTAATAAGTCGTGATGAGTAAAGTAGAACAAAAACTTGACTATGAAGATAATTTTATTTCGTAATTTTATGGGATATTAGAAACTTTGTAAAAATAATTGAAAATATAAAGTCATTTATTCATAATTTATATAGATATTTGAGAAATTTTGTACAATCCTAACAAGTTATAATATATATAAAAAATAATTTATATTATTATTTTGTCTTTATATCTTTATAAAGATATAAAGACAAAATAATAATATAAATCAGCGATTATAATTTTAATATTTTCATTTTTATATAATATACATATATAAGTTATAATAATTAATAATTAAAAAATAGATCTTTCACTAATCTAATAAAATTCTCGTGTGACAATATTTATATATATCAATAGAATTTAATTGTCAAAATTAAATCGATTTGACTCAAGAAGTTAACTAAACTAATTTGGTTGGGATGGAAGCAGATTTGATTGCCTTACCCAATTAAAAAAGGATAAAAGACAATGCAATTAAGAAAATGAGTGAAAAGATTAAACGCCATTTGTGTGGATCTAACCATTACCTACTCCTATCAATTGATTTATATTATTTTCTAAGTTGGAACTGGGATCAAAAGTGTATTTTTGTAAGGGAAAATATTTATACGGCGGGTAAAATATAAATTTTACTACTGTTTTAAAATTAAATTGTTAATATTTTTATATGACATTTAAAATATATTAATACCCCGGCTAAACCTTATTTGAAGCTAATGTTGTAGCAGATTCCCTTGCTAAGATGGCTAGAACATCACTCAACCATAGCATCACATGGGAACTGCTAGATGTTCGGACCAAATTAAAGGTCTTATAATACTGGATCAAATAGAACTTCCATCTGTTAGGATTCCAAGAAAACATCCTCCCTAAAATACAGCCCCAAATCTTTGTTCATGTTGATGCGATGATTCACAAAATGTTGCTCCATTATATTAGGATGACTGCCATTATGTTTGTTGATCTTACTGTGAAGTTTTTGTTAAAATTGTTGCTCATGTTGTGATTATGGTTGTTGATGATTGTTGTGATGTTTTGTAGATGTTGCCGCAATGATTTTGTTGATTTTACTCCTTTATACTGCGACCATTTCTTGATGCTTGATGTGATGATTTTGTTTGGTTGCTTCATTTTTACTTCATTTTTGTTGTGATGTTTTATTGTTGTTTAAAGTAATGTTTCTTCATTTTTGTTGTCATGATATATGTTTTGATTGCCACATTATATAAACTTGATATTGTTCTGATATTGCTTAATTTTATTATCATGGTTCTTCCTTTCTTCATCGTATATCCTTAGAGGTGTTTTTTTCTCCATCACATGATGATCTGCTCAGAATTTCTAGACGGTTCACCATTTCCATATTTTGAGAGTTTATTCCACTACATGGAAACTCTCTCGTTTGGCTTCTTTGTTTCATTTGCAGTTCCTTGCAGTGCACTAGTGCACATTATTCCAGTGAAACACCCAAAAAAAGAAGGATCTCACTGAGAAGGAAGGAAGCCGATTAACAGTCCAAGTGACTAAGATTTAGCCTCCCTCCTTTCCACTGCATCAACTTCGACTGCCGGTGAACAAGAATTTTGTAGTTCTTTCATGTTTGGTCATCTCTAAACACACAAAGGGGTGGAGATTTTGTGAATGAAATCACATGATTGAATGTACATCGGGCATACCTTTTCTGAGTTAATCATGTATAGTCCTCATTTTGATGGTAATCCAAGTTGAATTTTTATCTAACTCAACAAACACTACCATCTGTAAGGGACAAGGCAGGAATCAAGTTAATCTGATCTCCGTTTGAAGAGGCAGGGGAGCCTATATAAACCCCTTACTTATTCAAAAGAGATAAAGAGAGAGGGTGCAGCCAAAATATATCATAGGGAAGAATTGGAGTTTGATTAACCGTAAAAAATTAACCACTGACCTGAAAATATTAATTAAGAAGTAACATTATTTTTATTTTAAATTTGTGTTACCGAATTAAAAACCCTTCAAGATACTAAAACCCAAATACGTAGGTCGAAAAGGATATCTTAATTCTGTTAGGTCACAACTTAAGCAACTACTATTACTTGACTATAATACTATCAGCAAAAGGTGAATTGAATCTTAGTTTATTGGTTAATGCACCTTGATTATAATAGACAGGTTCAAGATTTATATCACACAGTTATCTAAAATTGTACTTCTTAGAGCATTTTTTGGTAGGGATTACCTTGTATTCTAAAACCAAGTCATTAGTTCCTATTATGTTTTCCTAACTGCAAAGGGTCCATGGATGTGCGATTGTGGTGGGTCCTACTTAATTGGTAAAAGGTAAGGTTACATAGTAGCAAGTGGTTCATTGGTGGTTTAGCAGTTGGGTAATTTATGGCGAATGTTCTCAACTATTCAAGTGGATGAAATTTCATATTTTACTGAGTTTGAATAAATTCAAGCAGTAGTGTCTCCTACTGTAATCATATCATTAGAATTTGATATTTATATTTTTTGATTGGTATGTAATTTTTTTAAAAAAATAATAAAATTAAAGGGAAAGGGAGAAATGAAAATAAAGCACAAGAGTTGCACGTGCTTGCACTTAAAAGTTGTAAGCTGAAAATTCATACTACACATTTTCAATCATTCTTCAAGACTCTGATGTAAGCTTGGAAGTTGTAAACTGGAATTTCGTACTATACATTTTCAATCATTCTTCAATACTATGATGTTAGAAGACTCAATGTCCGTCAAATATGTGGAGATTGAAATTCTTGGTTTCCCATTGAGAAGTCCAAATCAACCTCTTAGACCCCTTTTGAAACTGCAATCTGAATCCATCCATAGATTCAATTTTCATGCCTCGCTACATTGAGATTCAGAATCAATCTAACAATTTAAAAACTGAAATGTTGACTCATAACGTTATTGATGCGTTCAACATACCCGTTTGAGAATTAAAATTTTACCGTACCAAAATTCAAAAACAATGTGTCGATGATGCAAAAAATCCAAACACCCAACTAATTAAAAATGAACGTAAACAGTTTATATTTAAATTTTCTCTGAGGTTACATGTGAATACGTCAAAAAATTGTGAAAAAAGAGAAATTTGACAATCAAGCACGAGGATTGCACGGACTTGCACACGTTCGCATAATCTAAAATTGGTAAGTTGTAAGTCAATACATTTCTAAATAGTCGTGCATATTCATCTTTTTATTGTCCATTAGATGTTATATATAATTATAGGGTAAAGTATTTAGTGAGATAGATGTAATGTTAATAAGGCGTGATGAGTAAAGTAGAACTAAAACTTGACTATGAAGATAATTTTATTTCGTAATTTTATGGGATATTAGAAACTTTGTAAAAATAATTGAAAATATAAAGTCATTTATTCATAATTTATATATATATTTGAGAAATTTTGTACAGTCCTAACAAGTTATAATATATATAAAAAATGATTTATATTATTATTTTGTCTTTATATCTTTATAAAGATATAAATACAAAATAATAATATAAATCAGCTAATAATTTTAATATTTTCATTTTTATATAATATACATATATAAGTTATAATAATTAATAATTAAAAAATAGATCTTACACTAATCTAATAAAATTCTCGTGTGACAATATTTATATATATCAATAGAATTTAATTGTCAAAATTAAATCGATTTGACTCAAGAAGTTAACTAAACTAATTTGGTTGGGATGGAAGCTGATTGCCTTACCCAATTAAAAAAGGATAAAAGACAATGCAATTAAGAAAATGAGTGAAAAGATTAAACGCCATTTGTGTGGATCTAACCATTACCTACTTCTATTAATTGATTTATATTATTTTCTAAGTTGGAACTAGGATCAAAAGGGTATTTTTGTAAGGGGAAATATTTATACGGTGGGTAAAATATAAATTTTACTAATGTTTTAAAATTAAATTGTTAATATTTTTATACGACATTTAAAATATATTTATACCCTGGCTAAACCTTATTTAAAGATAAGGTTGTTGTAGATTCCCTTGCTAAGATGGCTAGAACATCACTCAACCATAACATCACATGGGAACTGCTAGATGTTCGGACCAAATTAAAGGTCTTATAATACTGGATCAAATAGAACTTCCATCTGTTAGGATTCCAAGACAACATCCTCCCTAAAATATAGCCCCTTATCTTTGTTCATGTTGATGCGATGATTCAGTAATGTTGGTCCATTATATTGGGATGCCCGCTATTATGTTTGTTGATCTTACTGCGAAGTTTTTCTTAAAGTCGTTGCTCATGTTGTGATTATGGTTGTTGATGATTGTTGTGATGATTTGTAGTTGTTGCCGCAATGATTTTGTTGATTTTGCTCCATTATACTGTGACCATTTCTTGATGCTTGATGTGATGATTTTGTTTGGTTGCTTCATTTTTACTTCATTTTTGTTATGATGTTTTATTGTTCTTTAATGTAATGTTTCTTCATTTTTTTTTGTCATGATATATGTTTTGATTGCCACATTATATCAACTTGATATTGATCTGATATTGCTCAATTTTATTATCATGGTGCTTCCTTTCTTAATCATATATCATTTGATATTGCTCAATTTTATTATCATGGTGCTTCCTTTCTTAATCATATATCATTAGAGGTGTTGTTTTTCTCAATCACATGATGATCTGCTCAGAATTTCTAGAAGGTTAACCATTTTCATATTTTTAGAGTTTATTCTATTACATGGAAACTCTCTCTGTAGGCTTCTTTGTTTCATTTGTAGTTCTTTGCAGTGGACTGGTGCACATTATTCCAGCGAAACACCCAAAAAAGGAAGCATCTCACTGAGAAGGAAGGAAGCCGACTAACAGTCCAAGTGACAGAGATTCAGTCTCCCTCCTTTCCACTGCATCAAATTCGACTGCCGGTGAACAAGAATTTTGTAGTTCTTTCATGTTCGGTCATCTCTAAACACACAGGGGATGGAGATTTTTTGAATGGAATCACATGATCGAATGTAAATCGGCCAAACCTTTTATGAGTTGATCATGTATAGTCCTCGTTTTGATGGTAATCCAAGTTGAATTTTGATCTAATTCAACAAACACTACCATCTGTAAGGGACACGACATGAATCATGTTAATCTGATTTCAATTTGAATAGGCATGGGAGCCTACATATTCAAAAGAGAGAGGGAGAGAAAGAGAGACAGAGAGAGGGTGCAACCAAAATATATCTTAATGAAGAATTGGAGTTCAATTAAACGTAAAAAATTACCACCAACCAGAAAATATTAATTAAAAAGTAACATAATTTTTATTTTAAAATTTGTGTTAACGAATTAAAAACCCATGAAGATACTAAAACCCTAATAAAGCACAAGAGTTGCATGTGCTTGCACTTAAAAGTTGTAAGCTGAAAATTTATTCTACACATTTTCAATTATTCTTCAAGACTCTGATGTAAACATGGAAGTTGTAAACTGAAAATTCATACTATACATTTTCAATCATTCTTCAATACTATGATGTTAAAAAACTCAATGTCCGTCAAATATATGGAGATGGAAATTCTTGGTTTCCCCATTGAGAAGTCCAAATCCACCTCTTAGAGCCCTTTTGAAACTTCCATTTGAATCCATCCATAGATTCGATTTTCGTGACTCGCTAAATTGGGATTCAGAATCAATCTATCAATTTTGAAACTCAAATGTTTTGACTCATAACATTATTAATGTGTTCAACATGCCCGTTTGAGAATTTAACATTTTACCGTACCAAACATCAAATACAACGTGTCGATGATGCAAAAAATCCAAACACCCTACTAATTAAAAATGAACGTAAACTGTTTATATTTTAATTTGCTCTGAGGTTACATGTGAATACGTCAAAAAAATGTGAAAAAAGAGAAATTTGACAATCGAGCACGAGGGTTGCACGGACTTGCACAAGTTCACATAATCTAAAATTGGTAAGTTGTAAGTCAATACATTTCTAAATAGTCGTGCATATTCACCTTTTTATTGTCCATTAGATGTCATATATAATTATAGGGTAAAGTATTTAGTGAGATGGATGAGTTTTTTATAAGACGTGATGAGTAAAGAAGAACTAAAACTTGACTATGAAGATATTTATTTCGTAATTATATGAGTTATTAGAAACTTTGGAAAAAGAATTGAAAATATAAAGTCATTTATTCATTATTTATGTAGATATTTGAGAAATGTTTTACAATCCTAACAAGTTATAATCTACATAAAAATTTGAAATATAAATATTTAAAGACAATATAATAATATAAATTTTATAAAAAATATATATAGTATAATTTTATTATAGTATGGTTTAGATAAGTAAATTAAGAATAAGGGGAAATTGTAATTATGGAATTACAAATAAAAAGTCCAGCTAAAAAGGACCTATAATATTCTCTGAGTTTGGCTAAAAGATTAACTTTATAGCTCCTATTTGCCAAACACATGGAGAACTTGAGATGGAAGCAAAAATGATTTAGTTGACCTTTTTGAATCAGCGATAATAATTTTAATATTTTATTTTTATATAATATACATATATAAATTATAATAATTAATAATTGAAAAAATAGATCTTACACTAATCTAATAAAATTCTCGTGTGATAATATTTATATATCAATAGAATTTAATTGTCAAAATTAAATCGATTTGACTCAAGAAGTTAACTAAACAATTTTTGTTGGGATGAAAGCGGTTTTGATTGATTTACCGCATTAAAAAAAGATAAAAGACAAAGAAATTAAGAAAATGAGTGGAAAAACTAAACGTCATTTGTGCAGGTCTAACCATTACCTACTCCTGTCAATTCAGTTATATTATTTTCTAAGTTGGAACTGGGATCAAAAGCGTATTTTTGTAAGAGAAAATATTTATACGGTGGGTAAAATATAATTTTTACCAATATTTTAAAATTAAATTGTTAGTATTTTCATATGACATTTAAATATATTTATACCCTGGCTAAACCTTATTTGAAGCTAATGTTGTAGTAGATACCCTTGCTAAGATGGCTAGAACATCACTCAACCATAACATGACATGGGAACTGCTAGATGCTCGGACCAAATTAAAGGTCTTATAATACTAGATCAAATAGAACTTCCATCTGTTAGGATTCCAAGACCAAATCCTCCCTAAAATACAGCCCAAATCTTTGTTCATGTTGATGTGATGATTCAGTAATGTTGCTCCATTATATTGGAATGACTGCTATTATGTTTGTTGATCTTACTGCGAAATTCTTGTTAAAGTTGTTGCCCATGTTGTGATTATGGTTGTTGATGATTGTTGTGATGTTTTGTAGATGTTGCTGCCATGATTCTGTTGATTTTTCTCCATTATACTGCGACCATTTCTTGATGCTTGATGCGATGATTTTTTTTGGTTGCTTCATTTTTACTTCATTTTTGTTGTAATGTTTTATTGTTGTTTAAAGTAAT
Organism: Rubia yunnanensis; assembly: GCA_037428765.1. NCBI lineage: Eukaryota > Viridiplantae > Streptophyta > Magnoliopsida > Gentianales > Rubiaceae > Rubia > Rubia yunnanensis. Next base: position 9,638,359 of record CM075061.1, read on the forward strand.
GTTTCTTCATTTTTGTTATGATATATGTTTTGATTGCCACATTATATCAACTTGATATTGTTCTGATATTGCTCAATTTTATTATCATGGTTCTTCCTTTCTTCATTGTATAACCTTAGAGGTGTTGTTTTTCTCCATCACATGATGATCTGCTCAGAATTTCTAGACAGTTCACCATTTCCATAATTTGAGAGTTTATTCCACTTCATGGAAACTGTCTCGGTTAGATTCTTTGTTTCATTTGCAGTTCCTTGCAGTGCACTGGTGCACATTATTCCAGTGAAACACCCAAAAAAGGAAGCATCTCACTGAGAAGGAAGGAAGCCGACTAATAGTCCAAGTGACTTAGATTCAGTCTCCCTCCTTTCCACTGCATCAACTTCGACTGCCGGTGAACAAGAATTTTGTAGTTCTTTCATGTTTGGTCATCTCTAAACACACACATGGGTAGAGATTTTGTGAATGGAATCACATGATCGAATGTAAAATTGATAGACCTTTTCTGAGTTAATCATGTATAGTCCTCATTTTGATGGTAATCCAAGTTGAATTTTTACCTAAATCAACAAACACTACCATTTGTAAGGGACAAGGCATGAATCATGTTAATCTGATTTCCGTTTGAAGAGGCAAGTGGCCCATATAAACCCCTTACTTATTCAAAAAAGATAGGGAGAGAGAGAGAGAGACTAAGAGAGGGTGCAGCCAAAATATATCTTAGTGAATTGGAGTTCAATTAACCCTAAAATATTACCACTAACCTATAAAATATTAATTAAAAAGTAACATAATTTTTATTTTAAAATTTGTGTTAACGAATTAAAAACCCATGAAGATACTAAAACCCTAATATGTAGGTCGAAAAGGACATCTTAATTTTGTTAGGCCACAACTTAAGCAACTACTATTACTTGACTATAATACTATCAGCAAAAGGTGAATTTAAACTTAATTTATTGGTTAACGCATCTTTAATATAATAGAGAGGTTCAAGATTTATATCACACCGTTATCTAGAATTGTACTTTTTAGAACATTATTTTGTTGAAATTACCCAGTATTCTAAAACCATGTTATTAGTTCCTATTATGTTTTCCCAACTGCAAAGGGTCCATGGATGTGCGATTGTGTTGGGTCCTACTTAATTGGTAATAGGTATTTTTAAGGTTACGTGGTAGCAAGTGGTTCGTTGGTGGTTTAGCAGTTGGGTAATTTTTGGAAATTGTTCTCAGCTATTCAAGTGGATGAAATTTCATATTTCACTAAGTTTGAATAAATTCCAGCAGTAGTGTCTCCTAATGTAATCATATCATTAGAGTTGGATATTTATATGTTTTGATTGGTAGTATGTCAATTTTTTAAAAAAAAATAGTAACAAAAATAAAGGAAAAGGGGGAAATGGAAATAAAGCACAAGAGTTGCACGTGCTTGCATTTACAAGTTGTAAGCTGAAAATTCATGCTACACATTTTCAATCATTCTTCAAGACTCTGATGTAAACTTGAAAGTTGTAAACTGAAAATTCATACTATACATTTTCAATCATTCTTCAATACTATGATGTTTAAAAACTCAATGTCCGTCAAATATGTGGAGATTGAAATTCTTGGTTTCCTCATTGAGAAGTCCAAATCCACCTCTTAGACCCCTTTTGAACTGCCATCTGAATCCATCCATAGATTCAATTTCCGTGACTCGCTACATTGAGATTTAGAATCAATCTATCAATTTCGAAACTCAAATGTTGACTCATAACGTTATTAATGCGTTCAACATACCTGTTTGAGAATTAAAATTTTACCGTACCAAAGTTCAAATACAACGTGTCGATGATGCAAAAAATCCAAACACCCAACTAATTAAAAATGAACGTAAACAGTTTATATTCTAATTTTCTCTGAGGTTACATGTGAATACGTCAAAAAATTGTGAAAAAAGAGAAATTTGGCACTCAAGCACGAGGGTTGCACGGACTTGCACGGACTTGCACAAGCTCGCATGATCTAAAATTGCTAAGTTGTAAGTCAATACATTTCTAAATAGTCGTGCATATTCACCTTTTATTGTCCATTAGATGTTATATATAATTATAGGGTAAAGTATTTAGTGAGATGGATGAATTTTTTATAAGACGTGATGAGTAAAAAAGAACTAAAACTTGACTATGAAGATAATTTTATTTCGTAATTATATGGGTTATTAGAAACTTTGGAAAAAGAATTGAAAATATAAAGTCATTTATTCATTATTTATGTAGATATTTGAGAAATGTTTTACAATCCTAAAAAGTTATAATCTATATAAAAATGTAAAATATAAAGATATAAAGACAATATAATAATATAAATTTTATAAAAAATATATATAGTATAATTTTATTATAATATGGTTAAGATAAGTAAATTAAGAATAAGGGAAAAGTGTAATTGTGGAATTTAAAATAAAAAGTCAAGCTAAAAAGGACCTATAATATTCTATGAGTTTGGCTAAAAGATTAATTCTATAGCTCCTATTTGCCAAACTCATGGAGTGCTTTCGATGGAAGCAAAAATTATTTAGTTGACTTTTTTGAATCAGCGACAATAATTTTAATATTTTCATTTTTATATAATATACATATATAAGTTATAATAATTAATAATTAAAAAATAGATCTTACACTAATCTAATAAAATTCTCGTGTGATAATATTTATATATATCAATAGAATTTAACTGTCAAAATTAAATTGATTTGACTCAAGAAGTTAACTAAACAACTTTTGTTGGGATGGAAGCGGTTTTGATTGCTTTACCGAATTAAAAAAAAGAGAAAAGATAAAGAAATTAAGAAAATGAGTGAAAAAACTAAACGTCATTTGTACAGGTCTAATCATTACCTACTCCTATCAATTGAAGTATATTATTTTCTAAGTTGGAACTGGGATCAAAAGGGTATTTTTGTAAGGGAAAATATTTATACGGTGGGTAAAATATAATTTTTACCAATATTTTAAAATTAAATTGTTAGTATTTTTATATGACATTTAAAATATACTTATACCCCGGCTAAACCTTATTTGAAGATAATGTTGTAGTAGATTCCCTTGCTAAGATGGCTAGAACATCACTCAACCATAACATCACATGGGAACTTCTAGATGTTCGGACCAAATTAAAGGTCTTATAATACTGGATCAAATAGAAGTTCCATCTGTTAGGATTCCAAGACAACAAACTCCCTAAAATACAGCCCAAATCTTTGTTCATGTTGATGCGATGATTCAGTAATGTTACTCCATTATATTGGGTTGACTGCTATTATGTTTGTTGATCTTACTGTGAAGTTCTTGTTAAAGTTGTTGCTCATGTTGTGATTATGGTTGTTGATGATTGTTGTGATGTTTTGTAGATGTTGCCGCGATGATTTTGTTGATTTTTCTCCATTATACTGCGACCATTTCTTGGTGCTTGATGTGATGATTTTTTTTGGTTGCTTCATTTTTACTTCATTTTTGTTGTGATGTTTTATTGTTGTTTAATGTAATGTTTCTTCATTTTTGTTGTCATGATATTTGTTTTGATTGTCACGTTATATAAACTTGATATTGTTCTAATATTGCTCAATTTAATTATCATGGTGTTTCCTTTCTTAATCATATATCATTAGAGGTGTTTTTCACCATCACATGATGATCTGCTCAGAATTTCTAGACGGTTCACCATTTCTAATTTTTTAGAGTTTATTCTACTACATGGAAACTCTCTCTGTTGGCTTCTTTGTTTCATTTGCAGTTCCTTGCAATGCACTGGTGCACATTATTCTAGTGAAACACCCAAAAAAGGAAGCATCTCACTGAGAAGGAAGGAAGCCGGCTAACAGTCTAAGTGACTGAGATTCAGTCTCCCTCCTCTCCACTGCATCAACTTCGACTGCCGGTGAACAAGAATTTTGTAGTTCTTTCATATTTGGTCATCTCTAAACACAAACAGGGGGTGAAGATTTTGTGAATGGAATCACATGATCAAATGTAAATCGAGCTGACCTTTTCTGAGTTGATCATGTTTAGTCCTCGTTTTGATGGTAATCCAAGTTCAATTTTGATCTAACTCAACAAACACTACCATCTGTAAGGGACAAGGCATGAATAATGTTAATCGGATTTCAGTTTGAAGAGGCATGGGAGCCTAAATACACCCCATACTTATTCAAAATAGAGAGGGAGAGAGGTGCAGCCAAAATATATCTTAGTGAAGAATTTGAGTTCAATTAACCATCAAGAATTGAACATACAACTACTAGACTATAGCAACAACCCTAGCAAAAATCCACATAGAGTTGACGCGCCCTGGTGAAAACAAGAAGTTTAGAAGCACGAGTCAAGTAGTAGATTGTTAATATGGCATGTGTACTTTAATCTGGGATTTTCCTATGGATTGATAAGTTCATTCGTGATAGGTTTATCCCACAGTGTGTGAGTTAGGCGATGTGTGCAAATTTAGGAAAATTAGTACTAATTGTTAATTTGGAATTGTGCGGTCAAAATCTGACACAATAACATCCTCTAATTTTGCCTAAAAGATCAACTCTTCAGCTCCTATTAGCCAAACACATGGAGTACTTATGTTTAAAGAAAAAATTATTTAGTTGACTTTTTTGAGTCAGCGATATCAATTTTAAAATTTTAATATTTTTATTTATATAATATATATATATATATATAAATTATAAAAAAATAATAATTAAAATATATATCTTATGTTAATCTCAAGTTCTCATGTGATATTATATATATATATATATCAATAGACTTAATTGTCGAAAATAATTCGATTTGACTCAAAAAGTTAACTAAACAACTTTTGTTAGGATGGAAGCAGTTTTGATTGTTTTACCTGATAAAAAAAGATAAAAGTCAAATACATTAAGAAAATGAGGGAAAAAATAAACATCACTTGTGCAGGTCAAACCATTGACTTGACTGCTCCTATCATTTTAGTTATATTATTTTCAAAATCAGAACCGAAATCAAAAGGATATTTTTGTAAGGGAAAAATATGTATACGGTGGGTAAAATATATTTTTTACCAACATTTTAAAAGTATGTATAATTTTTATAAGACGTTTAAAATATATTTATACCAGGGTCAACCCTTATTTGAATTAGTATACATAAATACGAATAAAACATAATTACATATAAACATGTTATTTATTCTACTACTGCTAAACAACAACTATACAACGACTAGACTATAGCAACATCCCCACCAAAATCCACATAGAGTTGATTCGCCCTGCTGAAAATGAGAAGTTTGGAGGTACGGGTCAAATAGTAGATTGTCAATATGGCATTTGGACTTCAATCTAGGATCTTCCTATGGATAGATAGGTTCATTAGTGATAGGTTCCTCCCATAGTGTGTGAGGCAGGTGATGTGTACAAATTCAGAAAAAATAGTTCTAGTCATTAATTTTGAGTTGTGTGGCCCAAATCTAGCACAATAACATAACATTCCTCAAAATCAAATGTGTAAACTCTGTTTTTTTTAAAAAAACCTATAGTAAAATCTATAAAAGTATTAAGGAAGAGGGGAAATCAGAGCCAATTAACATGTTAAGATACTACAATATTTAGACTAACGCTCTCTTCTCTCTCCTAACTTCTGAAATATTCCCAATTCTGATTTCTCTGGTACTTGCCAGACACGGCTTCTTTTTGCCGAAAATGGCTTTCCCCTCACTGGTAACGGCTCTCCTGTCGCCGGTAACGGCTCATCCTCCGCCGGACACTTTGGCGTACAGCAATCCTCTGGGTAATTTGAAATCCTTCCTCGCTGCCCTTCAATCAAAATCTCCTCCCCTCTATTCATCGCTACCAAATAACCCTGAGCTTACCCCAAAATCCAAACACCTAGGGGAACCTACATGCCTCTACTCAGATGATGAAATCACTAAGCTCTCTGCCCATTATGCCAACGCCCTAGTAGGTAAATTCACCAAAGGCCGGCTCACCATGGATCAATTGGATGTGGCTTTCAAGACAGTAGGGTTTGCTGGGAAGTATCAGTTGGGTTCACTGGATTACAAACATGTACTAATAAGGTTCAACCAGATCAACGACTATCAACGATGCTGGATCAAGGGCCTATGGAGCTTCAATGGTATCCACATGAAGGTGCTCAAGTGGTCACTTGACTTCTCCACACATAGGGAATCGCCAATCATCCCAATCTAGTGCACAATCAAGGAAGTTCCACTTTACTATTAGAATACTTCGTCAATTGAGGCTATTGGTAATAGTATAGGAAACTTCATTAAGAAAGATCTAGCTACTTAAATGTTAACTAGGCCCTCTGCCATTAAACTATGTGTGGAAATAGACCTTCAGAAACCACTTAACAACTCCATCAGATTAGGTTCTGTTTCTAACAACACGAAATACACCATTGAATATGAGGATGTTCCTCTGTACTATGACCATTGTTCTAAGCTAGGTCATTCACTTAGCCAGTGTAGAGCCATCCCCCAGAACCACACCCTGCCACAATGGCAAGCCACTGATAACAAGTTCACTAAGGCACCAAATATGACTACAGATTTTCAAGCCCCCAATAATTCTCATAATAAAGGCCAACTAGATCACCAGCAAGGCACAACAAACCCCACCCTTAATCCATCCTCCTATTTACACAAGTTTTTAGAAGTAGAATCTGATAAAAAATACCCCCACAATCATCCCAATCTCCTCCAACACTGGACCTAACAAACTCACCCCTTGCTGATACAGATAGGTTCCCATAAGCTTACTCTTCATCAGTCTTCTTCTACTAACCTCTCACTTTCTCAACAAAGAAAGATGGAAAATAGATTCTCTATATTGCAGGATATGGAACCCCTACCACAAACAGAAGACAGCCTGGATCAGGAACTGCGGGATAGGGAGGAGGAAGATGTATCATTCACAGATAATCTCCACCCCCACTCAGCACTAGTGTCTAATCAATCACAATCATCAGGTAACAAAGATTCACAAGGTAAGTCTAAACTTAAAAAGAAAAATTATATAAGCCAGCTGAATAAGATGATGTTAAGGTAAGCTACTAAAAGTCATAAATCATGTGAACAATGATACACACCACTACCATTAATTTTTTAGTCTGGAACCTTAGAGGCATGGAAACTTCAATGCTCAGATTGAAACATCTAATCAAACCAATGAAAATTCAACTCCTATGCATCATTGAACCAATGCATGATAACAGTTAATGCCATACCTCTATGGAAAAGCTGAATTACTCACATTTTCTTCCTTTACACAATAGAAAATTTAGGCTTACGTGGAAGGACTCTCTATCTGTTTCTCTGATTTCCCACCATGACCAGTTTCTATATGTTAAAGATTTTCACCCCTGTTCAAATATTGACATGGATGTTGTTTTTCTTTATGGCCTTAGAACTAGGGAAGGGAGGAAAACATTATGGAATGACCTTAGTCTCCTACCAAACAATGATACTATGTACATAGGAGATTTTAACACAATCACTTCACTTACAGAGTATAAAGGTCCTACCTCCCCTAATTTAAGTAGTATTAGGGATTTCAACAACTGGATTAACTCTAAAAGAATTCAGGAAATTAACACAGTTGGGAATTTATTCACATGGACAAACTCTAGGCTAAGAAAACCCACCTCCAAGAGACTAGATAGAGGACTATGCAATATACAGTGGAGCATTAAATTTCCAGCTTCCTCTATCAAAATCCTCAACAGGCAATCCTCATACCACTGCCCTCTCTTCCTACAGGTTTCAACCTCAGTCCCCTCCCATCCTAAGCCTTTCAAGTTTATAAACACCTAGTTTAATAGACCAGAGTTCATAAACCTAATAAAAGATAGCTGGTCCAACCCTATTTCCCACTCAGGAATGCTAGGACTTTATCTGAAATTGATTAGACTTAAGAAAACAATTAAGATTTGGAATAAGGAATGTTTTGGTAATATTGACTCTAATGTACTCACTGCTGAAGAAAATCTGAGATTACAGGAAATCACCTATGATTCCACCCACTCAGAATCAGATATAATCAAACTTAATGAGAAAAATGCACTATTAATTAGAGCATTAAAGGAAAAATAAAAATTCTGGAAACAAAAATCAAGGACTAACTGGATTAAACTTGGAGATAATAACACACCATTTTTTCAAAAAACTGTAAAGGAAAAAAACTGCAAGCTACATATCTCAAAAATTAAAAATAGACATGGACAATGGCTAGATAAGTACTCAGAAATACAAAAGGAAGCCATTTCCTACTTTTCTGATCTCCTATATGAGTCTAACCTACCAGATAATACCACCTACTACCCTCATTTTCTCAGCCAAATACCCACAATAATCTCTGATCAGGATAATCTCTCCCTGTCTAAACCCGTTTTAGAAGATAAGCTTAGACTAGTTGTTATGAGCTTGAATAAAAATAGTAGCCCAGGTCCTGATGGTTTTTCAGGTAAATTCTATACAAAATGTTGGGATTTCATTAAAGAGGATCTAAAATCTGCAGTCAATGATTTTCTCTTAGGCTCAGAAATGCCAAGAGGCATCACTAGCACTTGGATAGCTTTAATCCCAAAAAAAATAAACCCCCTCCTCTTTTGATTATTATAGGCCACTTAGTCTGTCAAATGTAGCAAATAAGATATGCTCCAAGGTGCTAATGGAAAGGCTGAAACCCTTTATGGAGAAACTAATTTCACCAAATCATACTGCATTCATGAAAAACAGGGACATTTCATTTCTGACAATATACTGTATCTTCTGGAAATTATTAGGTTTTTAGTCAAAAAAATAGAGTTCCTAACTGCATACTTAAACCGGACATTAGGAAAGCTTTTGATAGAGTCAATTGGAACTTCTTAAAAAGCATACTGTGTAGATTTGGCTTTACAGGTAACTTCTTGAATGCTATGATAAATAATCTCTCTCAGGCACATTTCTCAGTGCTCATGAATGGTAATCCGGTTGGCTTTTTTAAAGCTACCCGAGGTATTAAACAATGTGATCCCCTATCCCTCTTTCTTTTTAACATTTTTTCTGAAGCTTTCTCTAGAAGTCTGTCTTTCATCTTCATGAACAATAGACTTAAATACTATCAGCTCCCCTCTGCTATCACACCAGCCTCACACTTAAGTTATGCTGATGACACCATCATTTTTATACAGGCCTCAAAATATAACCTAATAAGGATCAAAGCCTTTTTAGAAACTTTTGAATTCACCTCCGGCCAAAAAATTAATTATGAAAAATCTGATTTCTATATAAGTAAAAGAGCTACACCTGCAAGGATTAATCAGATTAGGACAATCCTAGGAATGAAAAAAGGGTCTTTTCCATTTAAATACCTAGGTTGCCCAATTTTTAAAGGAAGAACACTCAACACATATTTTCAACCATTGCTGGAACTTATAGATAAGAAGCTCTTGAATTGGAAAATAAATGGTTAAGTTCAGGAGGTAAACTGGTTCTCATTCAATTATGCATATACTCCCTTCCACAACATCTATGGTCTGTCCTAAAGCCCCCTAAATAGATAATTAAGACACTGGAAAGGAAAATGGCAAGATTCTTTTAGGGAGAAAAGGAAGGAAAAATGAATAAAGTTTGGAGAAAATGGTCTGACCTAAGTGCACATAGATTCCAGAATGGTTTAGGTTTCAGATCTATTGGTATGCCTTGAATATGTATTAGCCGCTTCGACAGGTTGGTACGGGGGTCTCATTGGGTTGTTATTGGCATTCTGTCTTTTGTTCTGGTTTGGGCCAGATTGTTTCTGGGTCCAAAGCCGTTAGGGTTTAAGGTGGAGAGGACTATATATATAGTGCCTCGTCTTTTATTGTAACCTGTAAGAGATAGGATTGGTAGAGAGTATGAAATCTGTAATTCTGACCTTTCTCTCTAGTGGAATCCGATCTTAGTCGGCAGTGGATGTAGCCAATTGGTGAACCACGTAAAATCTCGGTGTCTTGTTTTTCGCTTTATTTTCTTTGCTTGTTCTTTCTCGGGTTTTCCGCACAACAAACTGGTATCAGAGCTTCTGGTTAGATCCGTGATGGGTCTATCGGATTTTTTGGGTTTATCAGATCTGGGGTGGTTGGATCTTTAATCTGATCGGAGAGAAAGATGGCTACGCTGAACGTGAAGGTAGACAAGCTTACTGGGAGGAACAGCTTCAGTTTATGGCAGATTAAGATGCGAGCTTTGTTGAAGCAACAAGGGTTGTGGACACCGCTGACGAAGGGGTTCTCAGTCTTTGGCACTTCGGACATGGTGGATCTGGAAGAAAAGGCGCATTCAACAATTATGTTGTGTCTTGCGGATGAAGTCATCATTGAGGTCTCGGATCAAGAGGCTGCTGCGGAGCTGTGGTTGAAGTTGGAGAGCTTGTACACGACGAAGTCTCTGACGAACAAATTGCTTCTGAAAGAACATCTATTCGGTCTCCGAATGCAGGAAGGTACGCAACTCAGAGATCATCTAAAGCAATTGAATACTTTGTTATTAGAACTGCGAAATATAGATGTGAAAATTGATGATGAGGATGCTGCTTTGATATTGTTAGTATCTCTACCGCTTTCATATGAGAACTTTGTTCAGTCATTTATTGTCGGGAAAGATTCTGTGTCTTTGGAGGAAGTTAGATCCTCTCTTCATAGCAGGGAGTTGCATCATAGTGCTAGCAGTTCAGGAACAGATAATCAGCCATCTGGTTTGTTTACTAGTTGCGATAAGGGAAAGGGAAATGGCGGAAAGAAAAGAGGCAAGAAGTCAAAGGTTCCCAAGCCCGGTGATATCTGTAGGTACTGTAAGGAGAAGGGACATTGGAAAAATGAGTGTCCAACGAATTTAATGATGAAGCAATCAGGAAACAAATCGGGTTCTGCTGCTCTAGCGGAAGGAGGCGTTGATTCAGAAGAGGATATTGCTCTGGTTACTGCTGGAAACTCATCACTCCGATGTGTGGTTCCTAGATTCTGGGGCATCCTACCACATTTGTCCAAGGAGAGAGTGGTTTTTGACTTATACGCAGGCAGGGGGTAGCATTACTACGGCTAACGGTACTGTCTGTGAGGTAGCTGGGACAGGTTCGATCAAGATCAGGACACATGATGGTAGTTTCTGTACTTTGAACGAGGTTAGACACGTTCCATCGATGATGAAGAATTTTATTTCTCTTAGTCTGCTGGATAGAAAGGGTTTTGTCTATTCAAGGAAAGATGGAGCTCTAAGTGGCTGCAAGGGTTCTAAGCTTGTTCTGAAAGGTCTTCTGCATGGTACTTTGTATCTTCTACAAGGTTCCACGGTTATGGATTCGGCAAATGTTGCATCGTCAGAGGTTCACCATGAGAATATGACTAAGTTATGGCACATGAGGCTTGGTCACATGGGTGAAAGAGGGATGCAGATTCTGTCGAGGGATGATCTTCTTGGTGGCCACAAGGTCAAGGGTTTGGAGTTCTGTGAGCATTGTGTCTTTGGGAAACTACACCGTAGCAAGTTTCCAAAGGTTATTCATAGAACAAAAGGCATGCTAGATTATATCCACTCTGATTGTTGGGGGCCATCCCGAGTTGAGTCGTTGGGAGGGCACAGGTACTTTGTGTCTTTAATTGATGACTACTCCAGAATGACTTGGGTTATCATGATGAAACATAAAAGTGAAGCCTTCATGAAGTTCAAGCAGTGGAAAGCTCTGGTGGAGAACCAAACAGGGAAGAAGATCAAGAGGCTGCGAACTGATAATGGTCTGGAATTCTGCTCGTTTGAGTTTGATCAGTTTGTAGGGATGAAGGGATTGTCCGACATTATACAGTCAGGAATACACCACAGCAGAATGGTGTAGCTGAGCGGATAAATTAGACATTGCTGGCGAGAGCGAGGTGCATGCTCTCAAATGCTGGGTTAGATAGAAGATTCTGGGCAGAGGCAGTGAGTACAGCGTGTTACTTGATCAATCGTGGACCTCATACGGGCATACAGTGTAAGACACCTATTAAGGTATGGTCGGGTAGAGTTGCTGATTACTCTAATCTGAAAGCTTTTAGTTGTACAGCTTATTATCATGTGAGTGATGGTAAGTTAGAGCCCCGAGCCAAGAAGGGGGTTTTTGTGGGCTATGGAGATGGAGTCAAGGGATCAAGGATTTGGTCTCCATCCAAGAAGAGGGTTGTTCTGAGCAGGGATGTTGTCTTTGATGAAAACTCTTTGCTTAGATCCATGGTGAAGTCCACGTCTACAACAGAAGTTGGTAGCATTGATAAACAGGCGAAGCTTCAAGTCACTCAAGGTGAGAGTGGTTTGAAGGAACTTGAAGGAGATCAAGAGCTACAGACAGAAAGTGAGTTTCCAGAGCTTCCACCATCAGATCATTAACCATCAGGAGCTACAGTTCATTTCTTAGCTAAAGATCGACCAAAGAGGGTTGGAGTTGGTCCACCCAAGAGGTATGGGTTTGAGGATATGGTGGGTTATGCACTACAGGTTGCTGAGGAGGTGGATACTCATAAGCCATCCACCAACAGAGAAGCCATTTCAGGTATTGATGCTGACAAATGGTTTGTAGCAACGGGAGATGAGATGGAGTCCCTCCAGAAGAATCAGACATGGGATTTGGTTCAACAGCCTCAAGGGAGAAAGGTTATCACTTGCAAATGGGTTTTCAAGAAAAAGGAAGGGATATCACCTACAGAGGGAGTCAAGTACAAGGCTAGAGTTGTTGCTAGAGGTTTCAGACAGAGAGAGGGAGTAGATTACAATGAGATTTTCTCACCAGTGGTCAGACACACTTCCATCAGGGTGTTGCTAGCTATAGTGACACATCAGTATTTGGAGCTTGAACAACTTGTATGTGAAGACCGCTTTTCTACATGGAGAGTTGGAGGAAGAGATATACATGACTCAGCCAGATGGTTTCCAAGTTCCTGGCAAGGAAAAGTATGTTTGCAAGTTGAAGAAGTCTTTATATGGGCTTAAGCAGTCTCCGAGGCAGTGGTACAAGAGATTTGACAGCTACATGCTTGAGTTTGGCTACACAAGGAGTTCATATGATTGTTGTGTCTACTATAGCAAGTAAAGAGATGAGTCATTCATTTATCTGGTGCTTTATGTAGATGACATGTTGATAGCCTCAAAGAGTAAGCATGAGGTTTAGAAGCTGAAGGTTCTTCTTAGTGCTGAGTTTGAGATGAAGGATTTAGGTGCAGCTCGGAAAATACTAGGAATGGAGATTCTCAGAGATAGAGGTCAGAGGAAGCTTTTCTTGTCACAGAAAGGCTACATTTAGAAGGTGTTGGCTAGGTTTGGCATGTCTTCAACCAAGCCTATTGACACTCCTAGTGATGCAAATATCCATCTCACTTCCATGTTTGCTCATCAATCAGAAGAGGAGAAGGAGTATATGTATCGAGTTCCATATGCTAGCGCTGTGGGGAGCTTGATGTATGCTATGGTGTGTATGAGGCCAGACTTAGCACATGCGGTCAGTGTTGTGAGCAGGTTCATGGGGCAACTAGGTAGAGAACATTGGCAAGCTGTGAAGAGGATCTTTAGGTACCTTAGAGGTACGTCTGATGTGGGTCTCATTTACGGGGGGTGATACTGAGTGCCTGGTTACGGGTTATTCTGATTCTGATTATGCTGGGGATGTTGACACGAGGAGATCTATGACCGGCTATGTCTTTACCTTGGGTGGTTCTGTTGTTAGCTGGAAGGCGACTTTGCAACCTACAGTGACTTTGTCTACTACGGAAGCAGAGTACATGGCTCTGACGGAGGCTGTGAAAGAAGGTATATGGCTGAAGGGGCTAGTCAGTGACCTTGGTCTACACCACGATTAGGCTACTGTGTATTGTGATAGCTTGAGTGCTATCTGCTTAACCAAGGATCAAGTCCATCATGAGAGGACCAAGCACATTGATGTCAGATATCATTTCCTGAGGAGTGAGAGGAGAATCAGGGTGAAGAAAGTGGGAACTGTTGATAATCTTGCTGATATGTTCACCAAGCCTGTTCCACATAGCAAGTTTCAACACTGTTTGGACTTGCTTAACATCAGAGATCAGTAGTTGCCCGGTGGGGTAGTCCCAGGAGTGAAGGGATAAGTCTGCTCATCTGGCACTGTAATGGTGCATCTAGAGTTTCTGCTTTGGGATTCAAATCAAGGTGGATATTTGTTGGTATGCCTTGAATACGTATTAGCCGCTTTGACAGGTTGGTGCGGGGGTCTTGCTGGGCTGTTATTGGCATTCTGTCTCCTGTTCTGGTTTGGGCCAGATTGTTTCTGAGCCCAAAGCCATTAGGGTTTAAGTTGGAGGGCCTATATATATAGTGCCTCATCTTTTATTGTAACCTGTAAGAGATAGGATTGGTAGAGAGTAGGAAATCTGTAATTCTGGTCTTTCTCCCTAGTGGAATCCTATCTTGGTCGGTCGTGGATGTAGCCAATTGGTGAACCACGTAAAATCTCGGTGTCTTGTTTTTCGCTTTATTTTCTTTGCTTGTTTTTTCTCGGGTTTTCCGCACAATAAGATCAATACAGGAAATAATTTCATGCTCCCTCAAATTATGGTGGAAAAGCCAACAGGGCACCACCATGTGGGCTAAACTGATATGGTCATTACATCAAACACACAGAAAATCCCAAACTTGGAAGAGAATATGTATTGTTAACTCTTTTGCAAAAAATAACTCTCTGATTATACATGGCCAAGGTAATTTTAACTTTTAGACTGCAAATTGGTGCCCTACTGGACCACTCATTAACTGTGTCCCCTCCTTTTCCCTTTCCTCAATTTCCTCTTGCACAATAGCTGATTTCATCAAGAATAAAAGTCATATTCTAACTCAGATCTCTCCTTATTTAGAACATGATACTCTGACTTTCTTGCAGGAGGCAAATATAAATATGGAAAGAGAGGCTAGAATGATCTGGAAACTGGAGGTGACTGGAGTTTTCACCTTCAAATCAGCATATAAGGCACTCACACATTTACCAGGTAACTTTCCTGCTACTAAACGGATATGGAACCCTAGATTGCAGAAAAAAATCTCAATTTTCCACTGGAAAATGCTAAACTCCTTTTTGCCTTTTGATGATGTTTTAATCAAATGTGGATTTAGCCTAGCTTCTAAATACCCAGCATGCAACCAAGCAGATTCCCTTGAACATTTTTTCATCTCTTGTCACCTAGCCCAAACCATATTGACTGATACTTCTGCTATAATAACTTACATACTCTAGACAAACTAACTGACAGATTTTTTGCATACTGGAACAACAATGATCTGTCTAGAGTACATAGAGCTATCTGTAGATTGTTGCCCTCTCTGATTTGATGGTCTCTATGGAAAGCCAGAAATGCTTTCTATTTTGACAACAAAAATTTCTCATCTTCTCATATATGTAAAGAAGTAAGAGAGCTAATCTTTCTATCATTTTCAGCTAAGCCTTGCCTCTCAAACAATCACCTTAATATGAGCTTTCCCATTTCCTCTCTGATCCCACCCCTCAGACCACCTCCAAAACCTTCCATCTCCATTCTCTACTGGAAAAGGCCAGGACCTAACACCATAATAATTAATGTGGATGCTTCCTGGTCCTCCACAAACTCAGCACTTGGCCTTATAGCCAGAGACAGTAATGGAAATCCATGCCTAATCCAAGCCACAAACACCTCTACTAAATCACCACTAGAAGCTGAAATGAAAGCCATCCAATCTGCATGTCAGGTATTCCCATCTCTGGATTGCAACTGCAATTTCATAATTGAATCAGATTCAATGCTTGCAGTGACTATGATTAACAATCCAAAAAGAGCTAAATGGTCCCTCTATTCTCTAGCTTTTCAAGTCCACTTCTTACTAAAAGATGCCACCCTCAAACATGTTTTCAGAGAGTGCAACTCGGTTGCTGATGCAATTGCTAAACACAGATCCACTCATCCTGAGGATTCCAATTTGAACCTTTCTAACATCCCTACAAACATCAGAGACCGCATTAATCTAGATAGGGTTCATACACCCTACATTAGAACACATAGGCATGCAACTAAGGACAATTGATACTGCTGATTTTGTTTTTTATTGTCTTAGGAACCTCTGTGGAGCTGCATGGCATGCTGTGTAATGTGTTGCTCCAGATCCAGTGCTCCAATTCCAGTGCTCCAATGCTTCAGATCCAGTGCTCCAATTCCAGTGCTTCAAAGATACTGCTCCAAATCAATGCTCTAGTGCTACAGTTATGAGCTCCAGTTCCGACAATGGGAGCTCCAGTCCAATGCTCCAGTGCTCCAACCTTCCTCACTTAGCTTCACAACTGGATTATGACTACAAAACTCCTCACTCAATATCATCCATCAGTCTACCTCCTTCTTTCTCCAACATTTTGAGACTAGTTTGATATGTCAAAATGTTAGTTGCCTGGCCAAAGTAAGGAACTAACACATAGGGTGGAGATTACTTACTTTGGAGACGCAACTACCATCCCTTCTGTTTACCACACATGTATTACCTATTACAAACTATAGGCTATAGATGCTAGCTATTCTTTTGGAGGCAACGAGGTTGCCTCAATAGAAAATCCACAAAACTATCTCTATGTAATTATCTTGTTTTTTCAAAATTTTGAGGATCCTTATATATAATTCCCCACCCAAGGGTGTAATTAAAAAATAAATTAAAAAAAGAAGAAGAAGAGGGGAAATGGAAATGAAGCACGAGTGTTGCACGTGCTTGCACTTGAAAGTTGTAAGGTGAAAATCCATACAACACATTTCAACTGGTCTTACATTTTCACCTATTGTTTCCCCTATCTTAAAGATAATTAAAATGTTAACGTATTTAGCAGTATGGAAAGATTATTTATACAGTTGATATGTAATGCAGAGTTTAAAATGGTGACTTTATTTTAAATTTACAGGGATGGACAAAAATTGTGCAGAGTTTTTGCAAAATTCATTTCTCTTCGTAGGTTATGTAATTATAAAAGGGGTCGAAGAGGTGGATTTAGACTTCTCAATGGGTGAACCAAAAAATTCAATCTCTTCAAATTTGATGGACGTTGTTTCTTCCAACATTAGACTTGAAGTTGCTGGCTTCCTATGATCAATTTTTAGAGCTATTATGGTTTGCGCTCTTCTTGAAAACAATCCATTTTATAATATATTACTACCACACTGTCACTAATAAGATCAATCATGTCCACCTGTTTAACATTTGAAAATTTAGACCTATACTGTACCAAACTCCAAATATATGGTAAAATTTTCCAGATAATCTCTATTTTTGTTCCACTAAAACCACATCATTTAACACGTCCTCTTCTTATAGGAAAAGTTCAAAATACCCAAAAAATGAAAACAAAATGTAAATAATTTTTGTTATGGTTCGTTTTGGGATTGAAATTAATATATGTCAACATGATTGTGAAAAGGAGAAAAATAACAATAAAGCACGAGGGTTGCACGTGTTTGCACTTTACAATTATAAGCTGAAAATCCTCCATAGTATACATTTTCAATTAGTCTTGACGATAATTAAGTTGTGGAATTATTTAATCCTCCATAGTATACATTTTCAATTAGTCTTGACGATAATTAAGTTGTGGAATTATTTAGTGGTATGGAAGGATCATTAATATGAGTTTATATGCATTGCAGAGTTTAAAATCGGCAATGATGGTGACTTTATTTTTGCAATTGTGGGTTTTAACAGAAATCGCACAAAGTTTGGTAAAATTAATTCTTTCTACATAAATTATATAACTAAAAAATTTTAAACTGCCATAATTTTATTTATTATTAAAAAAGAATTCAATTAGGCACGTAAATAGTTAAAAAAATACTACCAATTAAAAATAGCGTGCAACATCATTATTCTTATTGAGCGTTTTATTGTTTTATTTTTGTACAGGTTTCGCTCAATTGCTCAAATGCTCGTTTGCTTAAAAAAGTGTGCTCAGTGGAGTTTGAACACCCGAGAGTTTAAAAGGCTATGGTTGGATTTTAAAAGCATTTTAAGCCACTTAATTTAAAACAATGATGATCTAGTAATGAAAATCATGCCTTACTTACTTGTTAAAATTGCAGCAAGAGCTACGCTATTTTCTCAAAAAACGATTTCAATTTCCCAATTACTCGATGTTCCCACTTGGTGGAGCGCTGGAATGGTCCTTTGGTGCAAGGGATGGCGAATACTCCCGAGTTAAGTTGGATGCGGTATGTTTGTGTATGTGGTGTAGTCAAGACGATATTATGATTAAGCATACGAAAGGGCATGAACCCGCAACTGGTTGTCCACCACCACCAGATCATAAGGATGTATGTAGAATATGGAATCATTTAATTGGTGAATAAATTCATCATAAGCTTCCATTTTCCAGCTTCCATTTTATTTTCTCACCTCTTACCATCTCATGAAATAAATGGATTGATTAATTGATTTTTTAGTGAGAATATATGTTGATGTGATAATGAATGCAGGTATATGCTTTTATTAATTATGTGTGACATGATTATTATAATTTATTTGGTTGGTTTAAAGTTTTAATCAATAAAAATAATAATTAGTTTTGATTCTAATATGTTATCTTTCAAAAATGTTAATTTTAAAGATTTATTTAAATTTAAATTATATGTGTGTCGATTTGAGTGTTACTCTTACTTGATAAATCCATTTCAAAATTAACAGTTAGTTTTTTTTGGATTGGATGTATGATAATAATAATAATAAAAAGTTCAACATTGTATTACCTCATGGCATAAAATAAAGTAAAAAGCTCATGAATTCGTTAGTTGCAAGAGTAATGGTATTTACATTCAAGTAAAGATTGTTCAACGGTAAATTATGCTACTTAAAATTAATCGTAGCAGCATAATATGACTATTTCGATGTTGATTTCTCTAACCTTAGAATCTTGAAGTTGACTTCAAAATATGTGGTGAACTTTTTCAGTTAATCACTATTTCTATCTAGGGAAAGTTTCAGGAAAGGCGGTCTTTCCATAAGATTATTTACAGTCATCAGGGGTATTTACTTTAAATGTTGTGAATTTTTTATAAAATTTAAATATTGCATTTTATAAGTTAAAACAAGTAATAATATGTATTTGAAAGTAAAAATATAAAAATATATCATATAAAAAATATTTTCAAAAATTTTAAATTTTGTATGTAATTTAAGAAATGTAGTGTATAAGGTAAAAAATAAGTGGCATCTCCATAAGCTTATAGACAGGCCGCCTGTCAGGAGATACACTCTCCAAAGGGAAAGTCTCAGGAAAGGCGGCCTTTCTATAAGCTTATGAACAGTCCTCAGGGGCATTTGCCTTAAATATTGTAATTTTTTATAAAATTTAAATATTTCATTTTATAAGTTAAAACAAGTAATAATATGTATTTGAAGGTGAAAATATAAAAATATATGATATAAAAAAATATTTTTTAAAATTTTGTATGTAATTTAAGAAATGCAGTATATAATATAAGAAATAAGTGGTATGTCCATAAGGTTATGGACAGGCCGCCTGAGACTCACTCAGTTTCAAAATACTCAATTGACAAAAAAATGAAAGTAAACAAAAGAGAAAATTAATTGGCAGTGGAACACGAGGGTTGCACGGACTTGCACAAACTTTAAAAATCTGAAATTGATAAACTGTAAGTTAACCCATTTACAAATAATCTTGGATGTTCACATTTTTATTGTTTATCGGGTGTTATATATATAATTAAAATGTGAAAATATTAAGTATGAGAAAGAATCACTTATAAGAGACGGTATGTAAAGCAATATTAAAAATTGACTGTGAAGATAATTTCATTTGACAATTATATGAGTTATTAGAAATCGTGCAAAATTTTAAAGACAGAAACTCTTTTTCCGAACCTCGTCTGCCGCAACTCCTCTTCCCCTTCAAAAAAAAAAACCTACTTTTTTTCAATCTTCTATTTTGTCTTTCCATCTTTCCCTCGTGGAGAGATGGAAAAACAATAACTTTTTCATTTGATATTGTTAATGTTTATTTGAATATGTGGATTTATACACACATTAGTATTGTTTTTCGATTCGTTAGATTAGATGTTTGTGGTCATGATGATCACTCAATTTAATTGTTCACGTCGATGTAATGCTCTCGATATGGTTGTAGAGATCGTGTATTCGTGTTTCTTTGATTTTTTTTATTAGGATTTCCATTTATTTGGATGAGTCGATCTGTGTCTTTCAAATTGCTTATAGTTTAGCCAACAAAGATCGTGTGTGCTTTGGATCAAGTTGTGTTACAATTCTTGAAAATTCTCATTTGGCGCAGTAATATTGATGTGTGATACGCTCCTCTCTGTCAAGTGGTCACCATTTTTGCAGGAGGCAAGTTAATATCCCTGATGGCGATATTATAGTTTTATTGGATCTCTAATCTGTAATAGTACAAACGATCGGTCTAGTTGATATTTAATTTAAATACCCTTGCAATAGAGTAGTTATTTCAAGAGACTAGTTCTAGTTGAGTTCAATGTCATTCCACTCATTGTATTCGTTGTTGGGCATTTTTTTTCAACACCTTTGAATGATTACATTAAAGAAAACTGTGGAAATTTTTTAAAAGAAATTATTTTCTTAAATTAAGAAATAATTGAGGACTTTTATACAATCATAAGAAGTTATGTTACTTATATTTTAATATTAACATAGATATGGACTGAATCGAATATCGATTATATTATATTTTGATCCTAATAGTTGAAAATAATGTTTTTAGTCCCTAACAAAATTTTATATATGAATGTTTCCCTGACATTTCTAAAATATGATAATTAGTCTTAAATGTTTGAATGTAGATAATTAAAATTGTGTGTAAGAAATATAGTATAAAATAGGGTGGGGGCCATGAGAATGTGGGGTAATAGAGTAAAGTTGGTTTTATTATAGTGAAGTGGAGTGAGTAGAAATGATATGAGAGGGTAAGTATATTATTCTTTGAGAGGTTAAGTATATTCCCAATTTTTTGAGAGTAAAGATATGAGTGGGTAGATGCTCTTAGGAATTTCCCAATTTTCCTCACGTTTCACCACAGAAGGATCCACTTTTTCAATAAATCAAATAATATCGAATTTGATGACTTAAATCTATGGGGCTGTTAAAATGCCCTCGAAGGTTGTCCACACCCACATATGTGGTGGTCATCCATTGGTTCATGGCACACTTGGTGGACTGGTCTACTCCTTGTAAAATGACAAATTTGACATTACCGTGTGATGGATGCACGGGGTTATGCGAGTTTTGTTTCTCCTTGATTTGGTCTTCTCTCTCCTATCTTGTCAATCTTCTGGACAAACTTGACATTTCCCTATTTTTGCCGCAGGTTCCATTTTATTTTCTCATCTCTTAAGATCTCATGAAATAAATGGATCGATTAATTGATCTTTTAGTGAGAATATATGTTAATATAATAATGAGTACATGTATATTACTTTTCTTAATTATGTGTTACATGATTATTATAATTATTTATTGGGTTGGTTTAAAGTTTTAATCAATAAAAATAATAATTAGTTTTGATTCTAATATGTTATCTTTAAAAAAAATGAATTTTAAGATTTATTTAAATTTAAATTATATGTGTGTCGATTTGAGTGTTTATTTGTTTTTATTTATTTTTAAAAAATTATTTTTTTTAAATTTTATTTTTCTTTTTTTATTAGACTATATTAATTTATTTTTATGACTATTTTTAAAAATAATTTAAAAATATTTATTATTAGAAATAATTAGTAATCTTTATTTTATTTTTTTTCTAGAATAATGAAAATTTCATTACCGAAATCAGTTAAGTACAAGCGATCAAAGATCCAGCTCTACCTTTCATCCTAACTATATCACCTATCTGATTCTATCATCATTAGCTCTATATGCAACATTTTCAACAATACTATGAGTAATCTCAAGCCCTTGAATTTCCTCCCAAAACATACATCATTTCTAAGTCTCTACATGCTAGCTTAACAGTTTCCGCTTTCCAGGCATTTCTTTAATTTTTATATTCTTTTAAAATTAATTTAATTACTTTCTTTTAAATATGTTACAAAACTACTAATATATTTACAAAAAGAAACTGAACATCAAATATTACACTAAATATAATCAGGCTTTTACAAAATATACGCCTAGGAAACTAAATCCATGATTGCTCATTTTGTTTTACATGGGTTTGAAATTTCAACGCCGGTGGTTCAACTTCTGATTGGCTAAAGGCGATCACCGCTCGCCCTCAGCGGCCCATACCATTGTATGAAATGTAAATCACGGTAGCTCAGCGCCAGGATTCATGGGCTTGGCATTGCCTCGTTGCGCACAAGGAAGCCTTGCAAAGCAAGAACTCCCCACACTGCCACTGCCGAGGATCGAACCCGGGATAATTGGCGATCTCACCCATGTCCCAACCATTGGGGTACACCCGTAGGTGTGGTTCAACTTCTGATATTAGTTGCAGTGTCTGATATGTGTTCGTGTCATTGAATGGCGGTTGAATAATAACCACCGTTAATTAAGCACCATTACACAGAGGTTGTACTCCAAGTGTCGTGTATTGGCGTCCCAAATCTGTCCAACGATTGGTAATCCTGCCGAACAGAAGTTCCAATTTCAGAACATATGAAGGATGGCAGTTCCAAGTTCAAAACTTGAAAACACTGCACAATGAAATCGTTAATTGTTACTCCTAATACTGGACTTATGCCCAATCTGAAACAAATTAATCTCAAAACCCCATTGGTGACTAGATGGAAGAAGCATGTAACTGGGATTAAATGTAATGTCTATTCATCATTTGTTTCATATAGTCAAAGCTCACATGGGGTAATTTTTAGGGATTTCACGGGTAAAATGTTAGTTGAACACACTTTTATAGCTCATGAGGGATCTTCACTTGAAGATGAACTTAAAATTTACCCTTAAAATTGTAGCTATAACATTGGTGAATGTTGTTTCACTCACCAAAATAATCTGTAAACTCTTGAGATGAAAATAGCACAGTAGTAAGCAGAGTCGATCCCACGAGGAACGGAGCAAAACTATATAGAACACTTTTGGTGCAGCCACCACGGCTTAATTTTCAAATTTATCTAACAACTAATACTGCAACTAACTAATATAAAATATGAAATAATAATGCAAACTAAAAAAATATAAAAAATCTAGCAAATATATGATTAAGGTAATCGGCTCGGAATAACTCACATTAGTTAAACATCGATGCGCAAAAATAAATCAATTCATATGTATCTATCAGTTGTAGGAAAGTAGGTACGCTTAACCTCCTCAATTCTTTCATACTTTATCAACAATTAATCAATTATAATTAACAAATTATAATTAACTAATTATTTCTCTTACCAAGATGCCCCCGGAAAGTATTCGCTTAACCAGATACACACCTCGATAGCATTAAGAATGAAAATAACCCTATATAGCAATTAACCAAGTATTCGCAAGTAGTGACGCGCACTTAATTGTTCCCCATCTTGCTATTACAGCCTTAGCTATTTAGCTGTTTTTCACAATAACTCGTTACTAACCCTTTCCAACGATTACGTATTGGTGGAATTAGATAGCATTATCCCTGTTGTGCGGAATGGAGAAAGAACAGAAAATATGAACGAAAATAACAAGACACAAGATTTACGTGGTTCACCAATTTGGCTACATCCACGGGAGACGGATTCACTATAATAGGTAGCAGGTTACAGACGCCAAGAAATTGGCCAGATTTCTACCTATCTAAGTGCAGAACAGAATTAATTTTTACAGAGAGAAGAGAGACACTTTATATATTGTCTCCACTAAACCCTAACAAACTGGGATTGGAACAAAACACAATTCGGCCCAAATCAACATCAGTCCAAATTGGAATTGGAATTATATTCTTATCATAATTGTAGATGTAGTTGTATTCCAGGCCAGGGTCGCATAAGCGGTTATTACAGTATTCAAGGCATACCAACAATCCCAATAATATTCAAGTTGATCAGGCTTAAATATATCAAGAATAAAATAAACCAAGAACAATCAAGAACACATAAAAATCAATTATAAAATAATTAGGCCTCACGATTCATAAACTAATACTTGCTATTACATGCCGATATATGAATTAACTACTCATAATAATTAAACTAAATAAATATATAATATAATAATTAAACATAATTAATCCAAACAAAATAGTGACCCCCCAATTCTATTACAATATGGCCGTATATATACTTATGCCGCAAAACCAAAACCAAATCCAAATCAACTTCTAATTCCTTTTATTCTTAAGGAAAAAATAAGGAAATACGATAATATCTATTCTAAATCTATAACTAATTTCTAGAATTAAGGAATTTCAATTGGCAATAAATAACATCCTTAACAATATGGGAAGTGAATATCTTTAATTCTTTAATTCTTCAAATCTAAATCTCTTCAATATTTCACTTTTTACCCCATAACTTCAGCAATTCTGCTTTCCCCTCTCTTCTTTCATCCCTGGATAAATGTCTTATAAAATAAGAACATTTTTCATTGGAGCACATCGCCTCATTAAAAACCTTAACCTGAAAAATCCAGTGGGAAAAAACCGTTGGTTAAGGGAAAAAGAGTACAATGTATAGCTCCCTCTCAATACTTCACAATCCATGAATTATTGCACCAAAAACACCTTAAAGTGCAAATTATATCTCAATAAAATCATAATAATCCCACAAAATATGAGCACAATATAACACACATCAAATATTCTCATACTTGAATCATGCTTGCCCTCAAGTATGAAGTGAAAAATATAAGAGCAATCAATTCATAAGTTTCATTCCCTCATAAGACTCTATCTAATATGACCCTATAAAAAGAAAACGTAAAATGGAAGATAGAAACTCGAATCACACAATGAGACAAACAGAAATTCAACATTTAAAAACTCTAGATCCCACTCTTATAACGATAAATTTTCCCCTACCAGGGAGTAAAGGATCACCTTAACGAACTTAGAAATCATCAATCCTCAAACTAATTGAAACGAAAATATTTAAGATCATGAAATTCAACAATCAATTTTGTCAAAATCAGAAGCAATGAATATTTTCTCACGGTTTCACTCAATCACCCTCAATATATGAAGAACATTCACTCGAATAATTCACAATTTATAACATAGAGAAGTTAATATGCAAATTAGGAAGGTCTTTCTCAAGGGTTGCAACGGGTCTAGGAACCATTCAGATTGGTGAAATCCTAAGGGTTCTAAACTCAAATAATATCGATCAAAATATTATGCAATCATTTTTTTTCTTCAACCATCATCCATGTATAGTAGACATTCACCAACAATCTTCATCTCATGGCTATTATGAAAGAACCAAATAATATCACATCAATTGTAGGTGCTATTTTCTTTTTTTCCCTTTTTTTTTATTTTTTCCAGCACCATTCTTCTCCAATATAGTACAAAACCAATACTTTTGAGAGAAAAATTGAATTGCAACATAACAAATAATAAGAACTTTTTCCCTTTTTTATCCACAGTTACACCCTCGGGTTTGGCCAAATGGAACCACAGTGTCACTGTTCATTATAAAATTCCGCCTTCAATTTTCGAAACCATCTTGTCTGAGCAAACTGGACACATACTCAGTAATGTCATCAACTCAAGAGAACACAATGGATGAATTCATCAACATCAACTCCAAGAACATGCATAATAAGGCCAAGAGAAAGGATAAAACAAGGCTTTGGCTAAATATATAGTAACTCATATCAAAGAACATAGTCAAAGTTTCAAAGTGTTTCACTAGGGGTTAATATAACTGGTAGGCTATTTAAGCTGTGTGGTTCATCCTAGTGTCTTCCATCACTTTCACACATAACAACTCCAATTATAACAATGTGATCTCTCATAACAAAGATTGATGTAGAGATGCTCTACTCTAGTTCAAACCTCACTTTAGTAAGCTAAAATATTCAATTAAACTTGTCTTTTTTCGTCCTCCCAAAAATCATATCAATCAAATTTCACAAATCGTAGAATATCTTATTCAAAAATCTCAAGGCATATCAGATTTACCAAGTTTGCTACAATGAAGTTTAAAACCGGCAGAGTACTTTTATCAAGAGCCACTAGAATTTCTTCATGCCAAACTATCGACTCAAAACAGATGTTTGAACAAAAAAATGAAATTAAAATAATTTTTTTTAAAAAAAATAATAAACAAAACACACTAAACCTCCTCACACTTAAACTTTGCTTGCCATCAAGCAAATAATGCAAAGCTTTTATGAGAAAAGGTTTAACACACAATCAACATCATTAAAAAAAAGAAAAAGGAAGAGGGAACTTAAAGTGGTGGGTTTGGAGAAATTCCCGATCAAGAGGAGAGCATTTGATCAAAATCAGGTTCTGCCGCAGGCCTCTAGTTTGGCCAAACGAAACACTGCGAGCCCCAGCTCTCCAAAGGTGTGAATTCTCCATGGTGCCAAATCAAGTACTTCAAATCCATAGATCAAGAACTGAGATCAGATGAGAAATTGAAGTACTTAAAAAATTTAAAAATTAAAAACTTAAAAGAAAAAAAAACTATGAAAATTGGGTCGCCTCCCAACTAGCGCTTTTGTTTATAGTCTTTGACTAGACTTTCAGATGCCATTAATGATTATTTGTTGGGCACAATGGAATTTATTCCATTAATTCCACCTGAGAAGCATCATAGTATGGCGTAAGGTGATGACCATCGACGAGGAATGCCTTTTTTGCGTCCATGCTTATAATCTCTACTATCCCATCAGGCCAAACATAAGCCACTTCGAATGGTCTAGTTCACTTAGATTTGAATTTCCATGACATTTGTCGAAAGTTGCACTCGGATATAAGAACTTGCTTCCCAACCACAAATTTCTTAGACTTCAAATTTCTGACATGCCACATCTTATTGTGCTTTTTGTACCGCATAAATTGATCAAACCATTTTAATCTTAGATTTCCCAATTCTTGGAGTTGAAACTTTGTTTCTTCTTCACACTTGAGCTACTCCATACTCACTTGAAGTGTATCATCATCACCTTGATAAACATGCTTCAGATTGGGTGGTAACGCCCTCAACTCCAAATTTAAGGTTTTCACATCCAATGGGACTAGTCTGGCAGACGGGCAAACCGGACCATGTACGCACTTCAAAAATTTTCTGAACATCTGACATGGATTGAGTGGGGCTAGGCCCTCTGTGGTTTACTTCAATTCCGGGCACCACTTTCTGAGAGTACACTGAACACAACAATTTTTCGGTTTCCTTATCACTTGAGACTTGAACATCTACCTCTTCT
Source organism: Rubia yunnanensis (assembly GCA_037428765.1). Classification (NCBI taxonomy): domain Eukaryota; kingdom Viridiplantae; phylum Streptophyta; class Magnoliopsida; order Gentianales; family Rubiaceae; genus Rubia; species Rubia yunnanensis. The sequence goes on from CM075061.1 coordinate 9,665,745, forward strand.
GGAATTTTCATCATATCCTGCAAAATTTTAGTCTCAAGAGAATTTTGGACAAGAGGATCAGCATGATTGATGTCAAACACATTCTCATAATCTATAGGTTTCTTCACGGGTTTATCAATGTTGAATGTGTACTTATCACCAAAATAATCAAGAGAAATAGTTCCATCACCAACATTAATAATGGTGTTTGTTGTTTTCAAGAATGGACGACACAACAATACCCCTTGTGTTCCCTTATTATTAGTATGATTCATTTTTACCACACAAAATCTGTGGGGTACACAAAGTTATTGACTCGCACAAGCACATTTCCAACAACCCTTTAGGACATACATAAGATTTATCTGCCAATTGAATTACCACTCTAGTGTCTACCATTTCAGCTCCCTTCAAAGTTTGATACACAAATAATGGCATAACATTAATCGAAGCTCCTAAATCACACACGGCAACAATGTAACAAGGGAAGGAAAACATACCTAGGTCCTTGCACTTTTGAGGCATTTTCTTTTGGATCACAGCTGACACGGATTCACTCATCATGATCTTGCTTGAATCCTTTGGCTTTCCTGCAATAAAATCTTTCAAGAACATGCTTATTGGTGGTAACCTTATTGCCTGCAAGAACAAAAGATTAATCTCCATTTTTCCAAAAATTGATACAAATTCCATAGGCTCTTCCTTTTTGTTTTCTAAGCAATGAGGAAAAGGAGGCAAAATTTTAAGTGTAGGATCATGTAAACTCAACCTCTTACTTACCTTGGCTGGTACCTTGGATTTACCTTTATCTCTGGTCTCAGCATGCTCAGGATTCTCAGATTTTTTGGTGGTTTTGTCATCTTTTTCCTCTGCTTCTTGATTCTGAATTCCTGCTGTAGGGTTCGGTTTGGGCAAACCAGACCCTGCATCAGTGAACTCCTTCACTCTTTGCTCGCGGATTTCAATGGAAGTTCACCAACTACCTTTCAACTTCTGAGTGTGGCCTGATTTATCATCTCATAAGGGTTCAATTGGACCTAAGAAGGCAATCCAGGCTGCTTCGTCCTAAGTTCATTCAAAGAATTTGACAGATGGGAAATTTTTCGTGCATGCTCCTCCAAGGTTGATTCAGTCTTCTTGAATTACTTCACTATCATGTCCATCAACATATCCATATTCTCATTCAAATATTTCTCTTAACCACCTTGCTGGGGCTGAGGAGAGACCGGAGCTTCCCGTTGCACTGTTGGAACATAAGGTTGTTGGTAATGCTGAGGCTGCTGCGGAGAGGGACTTTGTTCTCTCCATTGGAAGTTAGGGTGATCCCTATACCTTGGATTGAAATTTTGGGGATATGGTCCACCTTTTTGCTGCCTCTCATTGAAATTTCCAATGGCATTTTCTTGGCCAAGTATCTCTCCCATGGTCAGAATGCATTGCGATGTCGTATGGTTGATTGTTCAACACGTATCGCAAGGCCCTTTTTGTACAGACACAACCTTGTCAATGACCTTGGATAGCATTTTCTCCATTCTTTCCATCATTTCCTTGATCTCATCTTGTTCGGGAGTGGATGTCTGTGCCACCTTCTTCATGATTCGGACTTCATGTTGATCATACTCCTTCTTAGAATCCACCAACCTCTTGATGATCTCTCTAGCCTCATTCACTCGAAGGTGAGAAAATCCACCACTACTGGAAGAGTTCACCAAGTCCTTGTTGCCCGATGTCATTCCTTGGTAGAAGCAGTGGAGCAACTGGCCTTCCATCATTCGGTGATTAGGGAAACTATCCACTAACTTCCTGAACCTCAGCCAATACATACTCAATGGTTCATCATACTCCTTCTTGATACTTGTGATCTCCTTCTTCAAGGCATCTGTTCTTGTGATTGGAAATTAGTACTCCAAGAACAATTTCTTCAATTCTGCCCATGTCGCAATGGAGTTGGAGGGGCAAGCTCGAAAACCACTGATTTGCTTCTCCTGTCAAACTAAATGAGAATGCCACCAATTTGAATTGATCTTCCATCACGATGGATGGCCTCTTTTGAACCTTACAAATCTTGACAAATTCACTCAAAAAACTGTAAGGGTCTTTGGTAATTCTCCCCTAGAACTTTGGAAGTACGTTCAGGAATGCTAGCTTGATTTCAATAGGATTTTCGGTCTCTGGCAACTGAATAGGAGTGGGGGTCATCTTCACCATAACCAGTAAGGTCCCACATGTATGAGTTGTGTGGGTTCTGCCCAAGATTCGGGTTTCGATCAGCTCCGTCCATCTCAATATCACTTCCCGAATCAGAGATGGTTGCTGAAATCATGACGGGTTCGGTTTGACCAAACTGAAGGTCTTGGCAGAAACTGCTTTCCGCACCTTTGTTCACCTTTTGTTCTACTTGGCTGTCTTCACAACTTCCGGGTCGAATATTAAATTCAGCCTGGATGATCTGCTCATAAACCAAGCACAGTAACACACGGATTAGTAGGAAAAAATTATAGAAATTGACTTACCGTTTCCCGACAGCGGCGCCAATTTGGTGAACATCGAATCACTCACCAAAATAATCTGTAAACTCTTAAGATGAAATTAGCACAATAGTTAGCAGAGGCGATCCCACGAGGAACAGAGCAAAACTATAGTAAAATACCAACTAATATAGAACACTTTTGGTGTAGCCACCATGCCTTAATTTTCATATTTATCTAACAACTAATAATTGATATGAATCTCCTTGCGAAGACTCACGATTTGCGGAATTGATAACTTTGATCTAGTGAAGGGATCTGCAAACCCGCACTATCTCGCACGAAATTCAGGAGTCTAGCCCTCGGGGTACGCCTAACTTCGACTTGCTCTCTAACTAGCCCTCAGGATCAGATTACAAGGTTTATTGATACTTAACTAGCCCTCGGGGTTAAGCAACAATGGAATAGCTCGCAAGCAAAGAGTATGAACTCAAAAGGTTGTATATTTGATTAATAAAAGGTTGTAATTTTCGTCCATAAGGCCTCCCCTTTTATAGGGTTACAATCTTGCCTCAAACCCTAATCACAAATGGAAACGGAATCGACTTATGGCAGCTTTAAGAAGCTAAAACCATATCTAACTAAAATACCTAAAATAAATGGTAATCTAAGGTAATCAGGTTGAATTCTTCAAGAAGTAACCATGAAGAATATTACCTTATCTAATCTTACCAAATATAATTCTAATCAGAATAAAACTGAATATACTAAACCTTAATGGACTGTATTTTCAAAATTCAGCTCTTCAAAGCCCACATGGCCGAGCTATCAGTCCAATAAACCCAATATGACATTAATTTACAGTGATCACACTACCTCATTAAAAACCCAGTGGGAAAAAAGAGTATAGTGTTCTTCATGATGTCTTCAGTTCGTCGACAATCTTGAATAATGAATCCAAGATGTCGATGGTGACTCCTTCTTCAATTCTTCATCATAAAGGCGATCAATCAAAGCATTTAAAGCAGCATCCCTAAGCTTAGTCCTTGACCTAGTCATAGGTCCTGCCATGTCACTTAGAGGATCTCGAACATATCCTTTAAATGTTTGATCAAGTCGTGGAATGTCTTCATTTATGGTGGTAGTCGTCTTGGCATCTCCATCAGTCGTCTTGGCATCTCCATCATTCCCTCCGTGGTCGAAAGGTTTCGCCCTCGAAACTGAATCGTCTTCAAATGTAAACGGAGATAAATCAGCAACATTGAAGGTCGCACTAACACCATAATGATCTGGTAACTCAATCTTGTAAGCAGTGTCGTTCACACGAGCCAACACTCTAAAAGGACCATCTCCACGTGGACTCAACTTAGATTTCCGAGCATTTGGAAACCTCTCTTTCCACAGATGAACCCAAACATAATCTCCCGCGTTGAACCTCATCAACTTGCGGCTTTGATTAGTTTTATCAGCATTTTTGTGCATTTGTCCATTCAATTCTCATGCGCACCTTCTCATGGATTTTCTTCACAAAATCAGCTTTCTGTTCTCCATCAAGGTTTTTAACCTGTTTAAAATTCAAAGGAAGTAGATCAAGAGGTGTAATAGGTAGAAAACCATAAACAATTTCAAATGGAGATAAAGAAGTAGTAGAATGAATAGTGCGATTGTAAGCAAACTCTGCAATCGGAATGCATTTTTCCCAATTCTTTAAGTTCTTCTGAACTAGTGCACGCAGGAGAGCCCCTAGGGTTCGATTGGTCACTTCTGTTTGTCCATCAGTTTGAGGATGACTGGCAGTCGAAAACAACAACTTTGTCCCTAACTTGCGCCACAAGGTATTCCAAAAGTAGGATAAAAATTTAACATCGCGATCAGAGGCAATAGATGCAGGAATTCCATGTAACCGAACTACTTCCTTCAAAAATAGATCCGCAACATGCTTTGCATCATCTGTCTTCCTACAAGGAATAAAGTGTGCCATTTTCGAAAATCTATCCACAACCACAAAGATAGAATCATTACCTGACTGAGATCGTGGCAAACCTAGGATAAAATCCATGGAAATATCAACCCAAGGATGTGTAGGAACATGCAATGGAGTATAAAGACCATGAGGCTTAGTTTTAGACTTAGCCTTCAAGCAATCAAGACAATTCCTACAAACCCTGTCAATAACAAGTGCCATTTTCGGCCAATAGAAGTGTTCTCGCAACAAATTATAAGTTTTAAAAGCACCAAAATGTCCCATTAACCCACCTGAATGAGCTTCTCTAACAAGTAATTCACGCATAGAACATTGAGGAATACATAACCTATTATTCATAAACAAGAAACCATCATGCCGAAAAAACTTCTCAGAAGCACCATTTTCGCATGCAGCATAAATAGATGAAAAATCAGAATCGGTCGCATATAAATCTCGCACGAATGAAAACCCTAGCATAATGCATTCCAAACGTGTAAGTAAAACATGTCTACGACTCAAAGCATCAGCAACAACATTTTCTTTACCCTTTTTGTAACGCAACACATAAGGAAAAGATTCAATGAAACTAGACCATTTAGCATGACGCTTATTCAACTTCATCTGACTCTTCAAGTATTTCAAGGATTCATGATCACTATGAATGACAAATTCTTTATGCAATAAATAATGTTGCCAAGTTTCTAATGTACGCACAATTGCATAAAATTCTTTATCATACACAGGATAGTTTAGAGCACCGCCCTTTAACTTCTCACTGAAGTAAGCTATAGGTCGATTCTCTTGCATCAAACCAGCACCAATACCAACACCAGAAGCATCACAATGAATCTCAAAAGTACCATTAAAATCAGGTAAAGCAAGAACAGGAGCATTGCATAATCGTACTTTCAATTCATTAAATGCATTCTCTTGACTCTCAGTCCAAACAAATTTCACATCCTTTTTAACTAGTTCATTTAGAGGTGCAGCAATAGATGAGAAATCACGCACAAACCGTCTATAAAAACTAGCTAAACCATGAAAAGAACGGACCTGGTTGGCATTAGTAGGTCTCGGCCAGGTCTTAATGGCCTCAATTTTGGTTTCGTCAACTTTTATGCCCTCTTTAGAGACCACAAAACCGAGAAACACCACTTCCGAAGCGCAAAATGTGCACTTCTTAATGTTCGCATATAAACAAGACTCACGGAGTGCAACAAGAACCATTTTAACATGCTCAACATGTTCATCAGTCGACTTAGAATAAATCAATATGTCATCAAAATAGACCACAACAAACCAACCAATAAACTTTCTTAAGACATGATTCATCAACCGCATAAAAGTACTAGGTGCATTAGTTAAACCGAAAGGCATAACGATCCATTCATACAACCCAAACTTAGTCTTAAATGCAGTTTTCCATTCATCTCCCTCATTAATTCGAATCTGATGATAACCCTGAGTCAAATCAATTTTAGTATAAATCACAGATCCATGCAAATCTTCAAGCATATCATCTAACCTAGGGATAGGATGGCGATACTTAATGGTAATCTTGTTAATAGCACGAAAATCAATGCACATACGCCAAGTTTTATCTTTCTTAGGAACTAAAATGACAGGCATGGCACAAGGAGATAGGGATTCCCGCACATACCCTTTTTTAAGTAACTCCTCGACTTGTCGTTGTAGTTCCTTTGTCTCCTCAGGGTTTGCTTTATACGCCGGGCGATTTGGGATAACCGAACCCGGAATCAAGTCAATTTGGTGTTCAATACCTCGCAAAGGTGGTAAACCCGTGGGTAAGGCTTCTGGAAAGACATCCTCAAATTCCTGTAACATCTGAGCAAACCGTGGAGGAACATTTATAGGAATATCTTCACTAGCAAAATAGCTCTCTTTAAAATGCATGATAAGCACATAAGAATGATTAGCAAATGCACGATTCACATCCCTAATTGATGCATAAAACAATCTACCAGAATCATTAGGAAGTTCATGTCTCATCATGTAAATTGATGGCAAAGGACTAAGATGTGAAGATAGGATTTTACGCGACTTAACATAATCATTCGCAGACTTACCTGGCTTACCTAGGACGGTCTCCCTTGATATTTGGTCGAAATTATCAAGGTTTTTGCCTCCATTCTTCACCTTGTGGCCGATCTCCTTCAAGCCCTGGCTAGGCTTTTGGTCGGCCATTTGCACATCAGTCGCAAACTTCTCTTTATCGACTCTCATGCGTCTCTGTGCCTCTAAAACTTCCACTGGAGATAATGGAACCAAAGTATACCTTGTTCTATCCTTAATCACAGAAATTTTGTTAGTGTAACCATCATGCATGGATTTACGATCAAACTGCCAAGGTCTCCCTAGCAAAATATGACTAGCTTCCATAGGTATAACATCACATAAGATAGAATCATGGTATTTTCCAATCTTAAAGTTAATCATGCATTGTTTGCTAACCTTAATTTCACCACTACCATTTAACCAAATAAGTTTATATGGTGATGGATGAGTAGTCACAGGCAAAGACAATGATTTAACAAGAAGATTGGACACAGTATTAGCACAAGAACCACCATCAATAATCAGTAAACAATTCTTATCTTTCACAAGGCAACGAGTATGAAAAATGTTAATCCTTTGTACCTGTGTCTCAGCCATTTGAGAGTTGAGAACTCTTAATGACACGAAGTTACCTTGTGTTTCTGGACCCTGTTCACCATGATCATTTATGATGATCTCTTCATCTACCTGTTCTTCACCACTTTCACACAATGGTGGCATATCAGCATATTCATCTTCTTCATCTTCTTCCTCAAGTGTTGTTAGTACTCGTGCATGCGGACAGTTATTACGGACATGTCCTCTTTCTTTACAATGAAAACAAGTAGGAGAGTTAACAGAAACTGAATGTGATGAAGGAGTAGAAGACTTACCTGGAATTTTTGAAACCTGTTGGGTTGGTGGTGTCGTCCTCCTCTCAGTAGGATTATAAGTTGGATTTGAATAAGTCTGAACTGATCCTCTTCCTCCCATGGGCGGGCCCTTATTGCGGCCATAACTAGGGTTTTCGTAGTCAAACCCTGGTCGTTGACTTGGAAAACTAGGCTGTGGCCTCCTTGGTCGCAGGGTACTCTCAACTAACCTTGCTTTCACCAATAAATCATTCATAGATATGTGATGTTGGAGCTTGACTGGCATTTGAAGGTTTTCACGCAAGCCTTCAATGAAACGATTTTTGATGAATGCGTCATCTTCTTTCATTCCAACCCTTCTCATGGTCAACTCAAGATCTTGCCAGTATTCATCAACTGTGCGATTTCCTTGCTTCATGTTGGATAGATAAGAATGTTGTTCCATCAAGTAAGTAGGCGGAACATGATATTCGCGAAGCTCGGATCTCAGTCTTTCCCATGTGGAGATAGGTTTCTTTCCGGAAAGATATCGCGACTCCTTTTTATTTTTCCACCACTCAGCCACATATTGAGTGAAAGAATACTGTGCCACTTTGACTTTCTCCTTCTCCCGATAATTGTTGAGATCAAACAGATTCTCAATCTGTCGCTCCCAATCAAGATACTTCACTGGATTGTGCTGACCATCAAATCGAGGGATGTCATATTTTAAACCCTTGATATCTCGAGCTTCATCAGAACCTGAATCAGATCCTGAATTAATCTTCACTCTCCTTCGGGAATGAGGTTTACTGGGGCGATGCCTTCTAGAAGACCCTCGGTGTGATTGCCTTTCTGAACCATCATCAGAATAATCATTTGAACTTCCAGAACCATTAAATTGATGGACATATTTCTTGGTGTCTTCCCTCTTGACCGATGATGTAGGTGAAGGCGGTGCCATGCTGTCAACTTTTCTCGCCAACCTTTGCACCTCACTCATAAGTGCATTTATTGCGACAGCAATCCGATCGGGATCATTGGCTTCATTTGGATTAATTCGATGTCGCTCCCAACTATTTGGAGCCTCTTCACGTGGATGACTACCACGCCCGCCATTAGAGGTGTTCTTCAATGGCAAATTGTTAGGATTGCTAACAAAAGGTGGGACGAATGGATTTTCGTCCCCCATCTTCGCTAACTGCTAAGAAAATCAAACGGTTAGTTAAAAAAAATTGCCCCCCCCCCTTCCCTTTGTTTAGTAAGGTCACTCACCAAGTGTATAAAACTCACAACTCACAAGGCGAAGGCTAATGCGAGGGCAACTGATCAATTCACCGCAATTCAAAGCAAACTATGGAGATGAGTACTGCAGAATTTATTTCAAAATTTAAAAATATATAAACTCAAAATTTGGTGCTAGGATCTGGAATTCCAAATTCTACAAAGAATAAGGAACAAAACACAATTTGAATGGCACGAATCGGAGCTGTATTGAATGAATTATGACCAAAACAAGATTGCTTTATATAGGCTACAAATAGGTTCCGAAAATTCAAGAACAAATTGGAATAGGAATTTAAATCCAAATCACTTGTGGAAAAGGATTTTAATGACTTACTTGTCCCCCAAGTCAAAAAATTCAGATCAAAACCCCTCTCACAATTGACTTTTATTTCCTTTTTCTCTTCCGGATTTTGACTTTTCTTTTCCTTTTTCAAACCTGATTCCTTTTTCTTTCCTTTTTTTTTCAGCCACAATTCATTTTTTTCCCTTTTTTTTTGTACTATAAAACTCACAAACCGAATGTTATTCCCCAAGAAAAATTTCGGTCACAATTACCAAAATTTTCAAAAATTGCAAATCTGCCCCCAAACTTTTGAAAATTGCAAATCTGCCCCAAATTTCAGATTTCAAATCCTAAATTCCGATTTTGAAACCTAAAATCTGCTACCTTTTGTTTTTGATTTTCGAAAATTTTTGGAACAAGAATCGCCTATATAAAACTTAGAATAAGAAAACTGCGACAACTTCCTCTTGATTCAAATGAACTTCGAGGTATTCAAGATCGTAAGGATCAAGAATATGACACTATATATATGGAAAACGACACAAGACTCTATTTTTTTTTTTTTTGAATAAGGTGTAATCAAGAATCAAAGAACAATTCTAGATCACGGAATCAAAGAACGATAAAGAAAACAAATAGGATTATGAGCATGCAATAATTTTCAGAAGAGTTGACGAAAATATCACAAGCACATAAACTGTTTAAGCTACTTAAAACTACGAAACTGACCGGGAGGTGAAGGCGGATAATACTTGTTAACGCTCAGACCCTTCAACGTCCTCCTGACTCGATTGATGAAGGTGAAGGCGGATAGTAATACCGAAGTATTCTAACTCTCAGACCCTTCAACGTCCTTCGACTCTAGATTCGATCCTCCTGGTAAGAAAGATCAAACAAACACAGTTAAAACACGACACGAAAGAGTATATATATAAATTCGAAAATAAATTAATGCAAAACTCGAAACCCTTTTTTTTGTTTTTTTTTTCAGCCTCAGTCGATCCTTCGCTTTGCTCTGATACCAACTGATATGAATCTCCTTGCGAAGACTCACGATTTGCGGAATTGATAACTTTGATCTAGTGAAGGGATCTGCAAAGCCGCACTATCTCGCACGAAATTCAGGAGTCTAACCCTCGGGGTACGCCTAACTTCGACTTGCTCTCTAACTAGCCCTCAGGATCAGATTACAAGGTTTATTGATACTTAACTAGCCCTCAGGGTTAAGCAACAATGGAATAGCTCGCAAGCAAAGAGTATGAACTCAAAAGGTTGTATATTTGATTGATAAAAGGTTGTAATTTTCGTCCATAAGGCCTCCCCTTTTATAGGGTTACAATCTTGCCTCAAACCCTAATCACAAATGGAAACGGAATCGACTTATGGCAGCTTTAAGAAGCTAAAACCATATCTAACTAAAATACCTAAAATAAATGGTAATCTAAGGTAATCAGGTTGAATTCTTCAAGAAGTAACCTTGAAGAATATTACCTTATCTAATCTTACCAAATATAATTCTAATCAGAATAAAACTGAATATACTAAACCTTAATGGACTGTATTTTTGAAATTCAGCTCTTCAAAGCCCACATGGCCGAGCTATCAGTCCAATAAACCCAAAATGACATTAATTTACAGTGATCACACTACCTCATTAAAAACCCAGTGGGAAAAAAGAGTATAGTGTTCTTCATGATGTCTTCAGTTCGTCGACAATCTTGAATAATGAATCCAAGATGTCGATGGTGACTCCTTCTTCAATTCTTCATCATAAAGGCGATCAATCAAAGCATTTAAAGCAGCATCCCTAAGCTTAGTCCTTGACCTAGTCATAGGTCCTGCCATGTCACTTAGAGGATCTCGAACATATCCTTTAAATGTTTGATCAAGTCGTGGAATGTCTTCATTTATGGTGGTAGTCGTCTTGGCATCTCCATCAGTCGTCTTGGCATCTCCATCAATAATGCAACTAACTAATATAAAATATGAAATAATAATGCAAACTAAAAAATATAAAAATCTAGCAAATATATGATTAAGGTAATCGGCTCGGAATAACTCACATTATTTAAACATCGATTATAGGCGCAAAGATAAATCAATTCATGTGCATCTATCAGTTATAGGAAAGTAGGTACGCTCAACCTCCCCAATTCTTTCGTACTTTATCGATAATTAACCAATTTTAATTAACAAAATTATAAATAACTAATTGTTCTCTTACCAAGATGCCCCCGAAAAGTATTCTCTGAACCAGATACACATCTCGATAGCATTAAGAATGAAAAGAACCTGATATAGCAATTACCCAAGTATTCACAAGTAGTAACGCGCACTTAATTGTTCCCCATCTTGCTATTACAGTCTTAGCTAGTTAGCTATTTTTCACAAGAACTCGCTACTTATTAACCCTTTCCAATGATTACATATTGGTGAAATTAGATAGCATTATCCCAATAATATTCATGTTGATCAGGCTTAAATATATCAAGAATAAAATAAACCAAGAACAATCAAGAACACATAAATATCAATTATAAAACAATTAGGCCTCACGATTCATAAACTAATGCTTGTTATTCCATGCTGATATATGAATTAGCTACTCATAATAATTAAACTAAATAAATATATAATATAATAATTAAACATAATTAATCTAAACAGAATAGTGACGGAAACAAGAAATCAAACCAAGAAATTGGTCACATGCATGCGACCAATGCTGCTCCAATTTCCCTCCCCCCCCCCTCAATTCTATTATAATATGGCCATATATATACTTACTCCGCAAAATCAAATCCAAATCAATTTCTAATTCCTTTTATTCTTACGGAAGAAATAAGGAAATAAGATAATATTTATTCTAAATCTATAACTAATTTCTAAAATTAAGGAAATTCAATTGGCAAGAGATAATAAGATCTTTATCAATATGGGAAGTGAATATCTTTAATTCTTTGATTCTTCAAATCTAAATCTCTTCAATATCACTTTTTACCCCATAACTTCAGCAATTCTGCTTTCCCCTCTCTTCCTTCATCCTTGGAAAATTTTCTTATAGAATAAGAACATTTTCCATTGGAGCACATCGCCTCATTAAAAACCTTAGACTGGAAAACCCAGTGGGAAAAAACCGTTGGTTAAGGGAAAAAGAGTACAATGTACAGCTCCCTCTCAATTCTTCACAATCAATAAATTCCTACACCAAAAACACCTTAAAGTGCAAATTATATTTCAATAAAATCATAATAATCCCACAAAATATGAACACAATATAACACACATCAAACATCCTGGACCTCTCTCTCTACATAAACAAACTGACGGCTTCTAACTCTCGCTCAATCCCCCCCCCCCCCAATCAAAGCCCCCTATTCTATGTCCTCCTGCTATCCCTCCATTCTCACATTCTAGGAGACACTCTCCTGATTTATATTTACAAAGAAACTAATGTTGTAGCAGATTCCCTTGCAAAGATGGCTAGAACACCACTCAACCATAACATCACATGGGAATTGCTAGATGTTTGGACAAAATTTAAGGTTTTATAATACTGGATAAGAAAAAACTTCCATCTGTTAGGATTCCAAGACAACATCCTCCCTAAAATACATCCCCAAATCTTTGTTCAAGTTGATGCGATGATTCAGTAATGTTGCTCCATTATATTAGGATGACTATTGTTATGTTTGTTGATCTTACTATGAAGGTTTTGTAAAAGTTGTTGCTCATGTTGTTGTGATTATGGTTGTTGATGATTGTTTTGATGTTTTGGAGATGTTTCCGCCATGATTTTGTTGATTTTTCTCCATTATACTGTGATCATTTCTTGATGCTTGATGTGATGATTTTGTTTGGTTGCTTCATTTTTATTGTGATGTTTTATTGTTGCTTACTGTAATGCTGCTTCATTTTTGTTGTCATGATATATGTTTCGATTGCCACGTTATATCAACTTGATATTTTTCTGATATTGCTCAATTTCATTATCATGGTGCTTCCTTTCTTCATCATATATCATTAGAGGTGTTTTTTTCTCCATCACATGATGATCTGCTCAGAATTTCTAGACGTTTCATCATTTCCAAGTTTTTAGAGTTTATTTTACAACATGGAAACTCTCTCTGCTGGCTTTTTTGTTTCATTTGCAGTTCCATGAAGTGCACTAATGCACATCATTCTTGTATCTCACTGAGAAGGAAGGAAGCCGACTAACAGTCCAAGTAACTGAGATTCAGTCTCCCTCCTTCCCACTGCATCAACTTCGACTGCCGGTTGATGTGTGTTAATTTTGTTGTTTATTTTATTGGGATTAACTGTGATTTTACGTGATTAATGTGCACTTTAAATATTTTATTTGTAACATATCACAGTTTCGGGCTCAAGAAGAATTTAGAGGAGAGTAAGGAGTATTGAGCAATTATGGAAAATGAAGCAATTAAAGTAGAGCAGAATTGTAGCAGTTATTTTGGAGCAGATTGGACTGATATTTGTGGAGATAGCCTTGAAGATATTTGAAGATTTGATTTTATTTCTTCAAATCAGAATTCAAATTTGGAAAGAATTTTATTTTATTTGGAAGAGTCCAATATGGACATGATTTTTGGTAATTGCCGCGTATATATATTACGCACGCATAAAGACATTGGCGTGTCTCTTTTTCTTTTGGACTATATTTTGGACGCTACTTCACAGAGAGAAGGGAGCTTGGTTTTGTTTTGTTTTATTAGGCAGAAAATATTTTGCAAGTTTTTATTTGGTTGAAGAAAATTGTTATCTTAGTTTTGTTTTATTAGGCACCAGAAAAGAAAGCTCCGTCTTTCTCCTTGCTTTGTTGACTAGGCAGAGACATTTTTTGGTTCCTGCGCAGAAGCAATACACCAACAATCATTTGGTTTCAATTGTTACAACAAGTTGTTATTTCTTGTTATTTGAGCATGTTTTATTTTTATATTAGTTGTTTATTTAGTTTAATTATTATGAGTAGCTAATATATATATCGGTAAAGAATAACAAATGTTAGTTTATAAATCGTGAGACCTAATCACATTATAATTAATTCTTGCATGTTCTCGAATGTTCTTGGTTGAATTTTATTTCTAATATGTTTATGCCTGATCAACTTAAATTTTTTTAGAATACTGCTATCTAATTTTTGCCAATATACGTAATTGTTGGATGGGATTAGTAAGTAGCACAGTCTTGTGAAAAATAGCTAACTAGCTAAGACTGTAATAGTAAGATAGGGAATAATTGAGTGTGCGTTGCTATTTGCTTTTACTTCGGTAATTGCTATATCGGATTCTTTTAATACTTAATGCTATCAAAATGTGTTCTGGTTTAGCGAATACTTTCTGGGAACATTTTGGTAAGAGAAACAGTTAATTAATCATAATTAGTTGACTGTCGATAAAGTAAGAAAGAATTGGAGGGTTAAGCGTGCCTACTTCTCTATCACCGGTAGATGTGTAGGAATTGATTCATTATTGAGCCTATGATCGATATTAACTAGCATGAGTTATTCTTAGCCGATATCATTCATTTATATATTTATTTCTCATATTTTTAAAGTCATCATTTGCATTTTAGAATTAGTAAAATCAATATATTTGAGGCGTGGTGGCATCACCGAAAAAGGTCTTCAAAAATTAGTAGGAAAAAGAATTATTGATTATTGCTTTGCTCCTCGTGGGATCGACCCTGCTTATCATTGTACTAATTAGTATTAATCTGAATTTGCAGGTTACTTGGTAAGTGAAACGACGCTCACCACCGGTGAACAAGATTTTTGTAGTTCTTTTGTAGTTCTTTTATGACTGGTCGTCTCTAAACACACATAGGGGTGGAGGTTTTGTGAATGGAATCACATGATCGAATGTAAATAGGGCAGACCTTTTCTAAGTTGATCATGTATAGTCCTCATTTTGATGGTAATCCAAGTTGCATTTTCATCTAACTCAACAAACACTACCATCTATAAGGGACAGGGCTTGAATCATGTTAATCTGATTTCAGTTTGAAGAGGTATGGGAGCCTATATACACCCCTTACTTATTCAAGAGAGGGAGAGAGAGAGAATGTGTAGCAAAAGTATATCTTAGTGAAGAATTGGAGTTCAATTAACAATCAAAAATTAACCATTAGCCTTAAAATATTAATTAAAAAGTAACAGAATTTTTATTTTAAAATTTGTGTTAACGAATTAAAAACCCTTGAAGATACTAAAGCCCAAATATGTAGGCGTCGAAAAGGACTTCTTAATTTTGTTAGGCCACAACTTAAGCAACTACTATTACTTGACTATAATATTATCAGAAAAAGGTGAATATAAACTTAGTTTATTGGTTAACGCACCTTCTTTAAAATAGAGAGGTTCAAGATTTAAATCACACTGTTATCAAGAATTGTAATTTTTAGGCAATTTTTTACAGGGATTACCAAGTATTTTAAATCCAAGTCATCCGTTCCTATTATGTTTTCCCAACTGCAAGTGGTCCATGGATGTGCGATCGTGGTGGGTCCTACTTAAATGGTAAAGGGTATTTTTTAAGGTTACATGGTAGCAAGTGGTTCGTTGGTGGTTTAGCAGTTGGGTAATTTTTGAAGAATGTTCTCAACTATTCAAGTGGATGAAATATCATATTTCACTGAGTTTGAATAAATTCAAGCGGTAGTGTCTCCTAATGTAATCATATCATTAGAGTTGGATATTTATATGTTTTGATTGGTAGTATGTAATTCTTTTTAAAAATAACAAAAATAAGAGGGAAAGGGGGGAATGGAAAGCACAAGAGTTGCACGTGCTTGCACTTAAAAGTTGTAAGCTGAAAATTCATACTACACATTTTCAATCATTCTTTAAGACTCCGATGTTAGCTTGGAAGTTGTAAACTGAAAATTCATACTATACATTTTCAATCATTCTTCAATATTATGATGTTAGAAGATTCAGTGTCCGTCAAATCTGTGGAGATTGAAATTCTTGGTTCGCCCATTGAGAATTCCAAATCCAGCTCTTGGACCCTTTTTGTAACTGTCATCTGAATCCATCCATAGATTCGATCTTCGTGACTCACTACATTGAGATTCGGACTCAATCTATCAATTTCGGAACTCAAATGTTGACTCATAACGTTATTAATGTGTTCAACATACCTGTTTGAGAATTTAAAATTTTACCGTACCAAACTTCAAATACAACGTGTCTATGATGAAAAAAATCCAAACACCCAATTGATTAAAAATGAACGTAAACAATTTACATTCTAATTTGCTTTGAGGTTACATGTGAATACATCAAAAAAATTGTGAAAAAAAGAAAAAAAATTGACAATCGAGCATGAGGGTTGCACGGATTTGCACAAGTTCATATAATCTAAAATTGGTAAGTTGTAAGTCAATACATTTCTACATAGTCTTGCATATTCTTCACCTTTTTATTGTCCATTGGATGTTATATATAATTATAGGGTAAAATATATAGTAAGATGCATGAATTGTCTATAAGACGTGATGAGTAAAGTGGAACTAAAACTTGACTATGAAGATAATTTCATTTCGTAATTATATGGGTTATTAGAAACTTTGTAAAAAGAATTGAAAAAATAAAGTCATTTATTCATAATTTATATATATATAATTGAGAAATGTTTTACAATCCTAACAAGTTATAATCTATAAAAAAAAATAGGCTATGTAAAATTTAAAGATATATAGACAATATAATTATGTGAATTTAATTTTTTAAAATATAGTATAATTTTATTACAGTATGGTTTAGATAAGTAAATTAAGAATGAGGGGAAATTGTAATTGTGGAATTAAAAATTAAAAGTCAGGCTAAAAAGGACCTATAACATCCTCTGACATTTTTGGCTAAAAGATTAACTCTTCAGCTCCTATTTGCCACACACTTGGAGTACTTGCTATTTGTAGGAAATAAGGGTAATAATCTGTGGGTTTATTCATGAGTTCATGATACATTATATAGTGATACATGATACCTATCCCGGCTAGGAGAAGGTAACAGAATACAAGTACAACTATGGTAGGAATACAAATCCAATTCCAATACCAATACTAATTAACACTAATTCCATAACAACTATAATACTAACACTAATTCCATAACAACTATAATACTAATTCCTTAACACTCCTCCTCAAGTTGGAGCATGCGGATCAGAAATGCCCAACTTGCCAAGTAAGGAATGAAACTGGTTACGACCGAGGGCTTTAGTGAACAAATCCGCGGGTTGGTCGATCGTACGAATGTGTTGAGTAACAATAGCGCCAGATTGAACAAGATCTCGAACAAAATGACAATCAACTTCAATGTGCTTAGTACGTTCATGGAAAACCGGGTTGGCTGCTATGTGAATGGCTGATTGACTGTCACAGAACAATTTCATAGGAAAGGTGTGCGAAACCCCTAAGTCTTTTAGCAAGGACCGAAGCCATAATAACTCACAGCAGGCAACTGCCATAGCACGATACTCTGCTTCAGCAGAAGACCGAGAAACAGTAGGTTGCTTCTTAGTCTTCCAGGAAACCGGGGAATCACCAATCATAACAAAATAACCGGATAAGGAACGCCTAGTAATAGGACAGGCGGCCCAATCCGAATCACAATAAGCAGTTAATTGGAGAATACTACGAGAGGAAAGAAATAAACCTTGACCAGGATGACTCTTTAAATAGTGCAAAACACGAACCGCAGCTTGCCAGTGAGGAACACAAGGAGACTTCATGAATTGCGCAAGAGTATGAACTGAATAACTAAGGTCAGGACGAGTAATAGTTAGATATATCAGACGCCCAACTAAGCGGCGATACTGCTCCGGGTCATGGTAGGCTGGACCCTCAACACGTGCCAAATCATGTTGTTGCTCCATTGGAAAATCAATTGGTTTAGAAGCAGATAAACCTGTATCAGATAGAATGTCCAAAGCATATTTCCTTTGCGAGAGAAACATCCCCTCCGGTCTTCTAGCAATCTCTATGCCCAAGAAATACTTAAGCAAACCAAGGTCCTTCATGTGAAAACAAGAACCCAAGTATGTCTTGAACGCAGAGATGAGCGAAGAAGAACTACCAGCAATGACCAAATCATCCACATAAACCAGAACATGTAAAGACTGTGATCCATTGGAAAAGACAAATAAAGAGTAATCTGCCTTACTTTGAACAAAACCAAATGTCCGTAAAGCCTGCGCCAGTTTAGCAAACCAATTTCTGGGAGCCTGACGAAGACCATAAAGAGATTTCTGTAGGCGACAAACCTGGCCAGGCGGAACCACATAGCCAGGTGGAGGACGCATGAACACTTCTTCATGTAAATCACCATGCAGGAATGCATTATGAACATCCATTTGATGCAATTCCCAACCACGTATAACAGCAACTGACAGGAACAAGCGAACGGAACTCATCTTTGCGACTGGAGCAAAAGTCTCTGTATAATCAATTCCTTCAATCTGGCGGTTTCCGAGAACCACGAGACGAGCTTTGTAACGTTCAATGGTACCATCAGAGCGAAACTTCGTTCGGTAAACCCATTTACAACCAATGGCCTTTTTGTGCGCAGGCAAAGGAGACAAAGTCCAAGTCTGATTGCGCTCTAGAGCAGTGAGCTCCGCAACCATAGCATCTCGCCAGTAAGGATGACGGGAAGCTTCAGAATAAGTAGTGGGATCTGCACTAGAAGTTACAGCACCCAAAAATCTAGTATGCATACTAGAAAAATTATCACAATTTACATAATCAGTAAGAGGGTAGAGAACACCTGAGGATAGTGATGACGTATGGGGGAACGTAGTCGAAGAGGGGGGGTTCTTCAGCAGCAAGAGCACAAGTAGAATCATCACAATCATAATCAGCCAAATATGGCGGTGGACGTCGAGGACGAGCACTGCGTCTGGTGGATGGTAGAATATCGGCAGCAAGCGGAGGAGGACCGGCGTCGGGAGGAGGTGGGGAGCCGTCGGTGGCCGGAACTGATCCGTCGGGGTTGACCGGCGTTGACTCACCGGGGTTGACCGGCATTGACTCGCCGGGGTTGACCGGCGTTGACCGGCCGGGGTTGACCGGCGTTGACTCGCCGGGGTTGACCGGCGTTGACTCGCCGGGGTTGACCGGCGTTGACTCGCCGGGGTTGACCGGCATTGACTCGCCGGGGTTGACCGGCGTTGACCGGCCGGAGTTGACCGGCGTTGACCGGTCAGCGTTGACCGGTGGAAGGGCGGCCGGCGGTTGAAAACCGTATGCTTCCGGTGAGTCGGACGAGGAAACCGGCGGTGTAGTGGTGGCGCCGCCAGGTTCATCTGTAGAAGCGGTTTGCGGAGATGCAGAATACGGGAACTGGTCTTCAAAGAAATCAGCATCCCGAGTGTTAAAGATAACTCGAGAGTCTAAGTCGAGAAGACGATAACCTTTCTTTCCGGCAGGATAACCAAGGAACAAACACCGACGGCTTCTTGGTGCAAACTTGTCACGGTATCTTGGAACACGGGCAGCAAAACACAAGCATCCAAATACTCGCAAAGAAGAGTAATTTGGCGCCTGTCCATAGAGTAATTCAAAGGGAGTACGACCTTTGAGAAGCTGTGTTGGTGTTCGGTTGATCAGGTAGGCAGCAGTGAGAACACATTCTCCCCAGAAGTCAATAGGAAGATTGGCTTGAAACCGTAAAGCTCGCGCTACATTGAGTAAATGACGATGCTTTCTTTCGACTCGACCATTCTGTTGCGGAGTATCAACCATAGATGTCTCAAAAACGATCCCAGATGCAGTAAAGTGAGATCGGAGAGGTAAGAATTCAGTGCCGTTATCAGCTCGAACACGTTGGATTGTTTTTCCCCACTGGTTCTTGACTAAAGCACTAAATTCTAAAAATCTAGAAGCTACCTCAGATTTAGCTACTAACAAATAAACCCAAACAGCTCGGGAAAAATCATCTACTAATGTCAAGAAATAAAAAGCACCACTAGAAGATGGTGTATGATAGGGTCCCCAAACATCACAATGAATTAACTGAAATAATGCAGTAGCATTAGTAGTACTTAAAGGAAAACTATGTCTAGGCTGTTTTGCTCTATAACATATAGAACAAGGCACGGAATGTTTATTATTGCTAGGAGAAATAGAAGACAGCACCGTGGAAGACGGATGACCAAAACGCTGATGCCATAAATCAGAAGAGGACAGTGAAGCAACTGTAGGAAGAGACTGCAGGACAGGACTTCGAACACGAGCATCCAGCAGACGAAGCCAAAACACCCCCCCTCTCTGTTCACCCACGCCAATCACTCTCCTCGTACTGATCGTCTGTAAAATGCAATAATTTTCAGTAAACAAAGCTAGACAGTTTAGGGTAGATAACAATCTAGAGCAAGACAGTAAGTTGCAGCGCAATGTAGGAATATATAACACGTGTGGCAGTGTAAAACCATCAAAACATATGGATCCAAATTGTGTAGCAGAGAACATCGAGCCATCGGGTAGAAAAATATTCACAGCATCGGTAGTAGTAGTAAGATCAGAAAGAGAACCTTTGTCACCAGTCATATGATAGGAGGCTCCCGAATCAAGGATCCATGGTAAAGTATGCTTACCAGACTCATCACCATGAGAGTGAAGCTGATTAAACAGATTCATGGTCGTGTTCCATTGGTCATCAGACAAAGCAGGGCCAAAATCGGAGCGAGCAGGGACCGCGGAGGAGGCCGCCGCCGCCAAGCTTGGTGGCGACAAGGCGGCTCCGGCGAACGGCGGTGGAGGCGAGAGATCGGTGGCGCCACCAGTGTGACCGGCGTTGACTAATGGCCGATCAGGTGGTGCCGATTTCTTGCCCTTCTTGAACCACTCCGGGAAGCCATGTATCTTAAAACAGGTGTCTTTATCATGGCCCTTGCGGCGACAATGCGTGCAAACAAGATTCTTACGGTCATCGGTAGAAAGAACCACTGGCGAACGTCGTG
The DNA here is from genome assembly GCA_037428765.1 of Rubia yunnanensis. NCBI lineage: Eukaryota > Viridiplantae > Streptophyta > Magnoliopsida > Gentianales > Rubiaceae > Rubia > Rubia yunnanensis. The sequence continues at coordinate 9,686,615 of CM075061.1, forward strand.
CAGCATATGCCATGGATGTAGAAGAAGAATCACGAGCACGAATGACAGCTCTATGGTTCTCCTCCTGAGTAACAAGGGCATACACCCTCATGCCAGATGGCAGTGGCTCAATGCTCAAGATATGAGATCGCAAAGTGTGAAAACCTTCGTCGAGACCAGAGATGAATTGGTAAATCAAATCCTTCTCTCTTTCCTGGAGGATTTTCGCCTGAAAATTGCACTGGCATAAGGCTTTGCAATCTTCACAGGTACAGACCACAGGAGGTCGCATGCAGTGATAATCTGCAAACAACTTCTTGAGGGTGGCAAAGTAGATAGCGATGGGCTGACCGTTCTGCCGGCAACTTTGAATGGCCTCTTGTGTCTGCATAAGCTTCATCCCATCGGCGAAAATAAAGCGTGCCTTTAGATCATCCCACAAATCCTTGACGGTAGAAAAAGAACTTGTTGAAGATCGGATCACTGGATCTAGAGTCTGTGAGATCCAGCAAACAAGAGTAGCATTAACGCCAGGCCAGACAGCAGCATCAGGATGATCATCTTGGGGTTTGGTAATGGATCCATCAAGAAACCCAATCTTATGTTTGGCCAAGAATGCGCAACGGATCGCATCCGACCATTCATTGTAGTTTTCTGGTCCTTTCAGCATGATTGGTACAAGTTGTAATCCTGGACCATCGCCGGAACCAATGTAGTAAGGATCAGTCGACACACGACCAATCGGTAAAGCAGCATGAGTGCCAGATTGTGATTGCAGCTGTTTGAGTAAAGCTGCAATTACGTCACTAGCACTCAGATCCTGAAGTTTCGTACCCTCAGGAATCTCAAAACGAGGTTGTTCATCAGAACCCGACATATTGTAAAATCAGGGACGGATAAGAACACCGGTGAACAGTTGCGTGGCGGCGGCGCGTGGGCGACCCGCGGCGGCGCGTGGCGTCGGTTAGCAGCGGATCAAATAAACACGAGCAGCAAACGTCGTTGACGGGGTCGTCGTCGGAAACCTGGCGGACAGCGGCGGCTATGGTGCAGCGGCGGTGGCGCGTGGATTTCGGCGGCGGCGCGTGGGGCGTCGGACGGTGGCGGCTCGGGAGAGATCAAGCGGAAAATTTTCTGTTTTAGGTTTCAGAATTTTAGGCTCTGATACCATGTAGGAAATAAGGGTAATAATCTGTGGGTTTATTCATGAGTTCATGATACATTATATAGTGATACATGATACCTATCCCGGCTAGGAGAAGGTAACAGAATACAAGTACAACTATGGTAGGAATACAAATCCAATTCCAATACCAATACTAATTAACACTAATTCCATAACAACTATAATACTAACACTAATTCCATAACAACTATAATACTAATTCCTTAACACTATTGAAGCAAAAATTGTTTAGTTGACTTTTTCGAATCAGCGACAGCAATTTTAAATTTTTAATATTTTATTTTTATATAATATACATATGTATAAATTATAATAATTAATAATTTAAAAATAGATCTTACACTGATCTAATAAAGTTCTCGTGTGATAATATTTTTATATATCAATAAAATTTAATTGTCAAAATTAAATCAATTTGACTCAAGAAGTTAACTAAATGGAAGCGGGTATGATTGTTTTACCTGATTAAAAAAAGATAAAAGACAAAGCTATTAAGAAAATGAGTGAAAAAACAAAACTTCATTTGTGCAGGTCTAACCATTGACTACTCTTATCAATTGAGTTATATTGTTTTCTAAGTCGGAACTGGGATCAAAAGGGTATTTTTGTAAGGAAAAATATTTATATGATGGGTAAAATATATTTTTTACCAATGTTTTAAAATTAAATTGTTAGTATTTTTATACTACATTTAAAATATATTTATACCACGACTAACCCTTATTTGAATTAGTATATATAACTACGAATAAAATCTAATTACATATAAAAATGTTATTCGATCTACTAGTGTCAAACATACAACTATTAGACTATAGCAACAGCCTCAGCGAAAATCCACATAGAGTTGACGCGCTCTAGTGAAAACAAGGAGTTTAGAAGCACGGGTATAGTAGATTGTCAATATAGCATGTGGACTTTAATCTGGGATTTTCCTATGAATTGATAGGTTCATTTGCGATAGATCCATCATACAGTGTGTGAGTCAGGCGATGTGTGCAAATTTAGAAAAATTAGTACTAATTGTTAATTTTGAGTTGTGCCCCCAAAATCTGACACAATAACATCCTCTAATTTTGGCTAAAAGATTAACTATTCAGCTCCTATTTGCCAAACACATGGAGTACTTGCGATTAAAGCAAAAATTATTTAGTTGACTTTTTTGAGTCAGCGATAGCAATTTTCAAATTTTAATATTTCTATTTATATAATATATATATGTATATATATAAATTATCAAAAAATAATAATTAAAAAATTTATCTTACACTAATCTAACAAGTTCGTGATAATATTTATATATATATATATACACTAATAGACTTAATTGTCGAAACTAATTTGATTTGACTCAAAAAGTTATCTAAAAGACTTTTGTTGGGATGGAAACGCTTTTGAATGCTTTACCTGATAAAAAAAATTGATAAAAGTCAAATATATTTAAAAAATGAGTGAAAAAAACAAAACGTCACTTGTGTAGGTCAGACCATTGACTGCTCCTATCAATTGACTTATGTTATTTTCGAAGTCAGAACCGGGATCAAAAGTGTATTTTTGTAAGGGAAAATATTTATACGGTGGGTAAAATATAGTTTTTACCAACATTTTAAAAGTCATTGTTATTTTTATACGACGTTTAAAATATATTTATACCACGGTTAACACTTATTTGAATTAGTATACATAAATACGAATAAAATCTAATTACATAAAATAGAAAAGTAAAAAACATAAAAATAAAACACAACCGCCACCATCAGACATTTTCCCACCTCCTCCAGAAACCTTTTCGCGGCCGTACCGCCGTGACAACAGTATAATTTATACTTCTCTGATGAATCTACTCTGCCATTTCTCACCCGCTTCACTAGAGAGAGATCTCGGGGCAGCAAACATGGAATTGGGCTAATTTGGATCATGGATGATTATCGGTCTGCAGTCGCTGAATTAACATGGATGAAGAATATATATAGAGTACAAAGAATACTAGTCTAAATATAACTATAGTACTAGTCATTAACATGGAATAAAATACTATCTAATCATCTACTTTCTTTATTCTAACACCCCCCCTCAAGCGAAGCGTCGGATGCTCGCCGACGCAAAGCTTGGATCTGAAGAATTCGAACAGCGGACGAGGAAGACCCTTGGTGAAGATGTCAGCAATCTGAAGAGAAGTTGGAACATGAGCAATACGCAGTTTGCCGGAAGTCACCAGCTCACGAACAAAATGATAATCAATGTCAATATGCTTGGCCCGCTTATGCGCCACCGGATTCTGAGCCAAGAAGATAGCACTACTGTTGTCACATAACAACAATGGTGACCCAGAAAGCGGAACTCGAAGATCACGAAGAAAATGAGTGAGCCAGACAACCTCAGAAGCAGTGTTGGCAAGAGCACGATACTCAGACTCCGTACTGGAACGAGAAACAGTGGGTTGTTTCTTGGCACTCCAAGAAACAAGATTCCCACCCAGGTAAACTGCATATCCATAAGTGGAACGTCGAGTCTCTAGACAGCGGGCCCAGTCAGCATTAGAATAGCCTAACACATCTGGAGTGCTAGCAGAATTGAAAACCAAACCAAAATGAAGAGTACCACGAACATAACGCAAAATCCGTGTAACTGCAGAAAAATGATCATCTCTAGGATCCTGAAGGTACTGACTGACAGTGTTGACCGAGAAGGCCAAATCTGGACGAGTAATGGTGAGATACTGAAGGGCCCCAACAAGAGAGCGATAAAGAGTAGGATCCCGAAACGCCGGACTAGTGGAACTGTGCAGCTGAGAGCCAGCAAGAAACGGCGTGGAAACAGGCGCGCAAGCAGACATACCAGCCCTAGTCAGGATATCCCGAGCACACTTCGCTTGGCCTAGAAGCAACCCGGAGGGAGTAGGAAACACTTCAAGACCAAGAAAGTAATTAAGAGCACCAAGATCCTTGATCGCAAACTCCTTGTGTGTCCGAGAAATGAACTGACGAAGAAGAGTCGAATCATTCCCTGTAAGAATAATGTCGTCAACATACACAAGGAGGTACAGCAATGAGGATCCCTTGGCCAGAACAAATAAAGAAGTATCAGCAGAGCTGCACCGAAAACCAAGCTGGGTAAGATAGCTGCTAAATCGCTGAAACCAAGCTCTAGGGGCTTGCTTAAGGCCATAAATAGCCTTGCGCAAACGACAGACATAGTCTGGATGAGAAGAATCCTGATAACCAACTGGCTGCTTCATGTAGACTGGACTATCCAAAACACCATTAAGAAAAGCATTCTTGACATCCAGCTGATGAAGTGGCCAAGAACGCATGGTGGCAATTGCAAGAACAGTCCGAACAGTGGAGGCCTTGACCACAGGACTAAAAGTATGGTCAAAATCAAAACCTGGAATCTGCGAAAAACCTTGCGCCACAAGTCTGGCTTTGTGACGGTCAATGGTACCATCCAGACGATACTTGAGACGATAGACCCATTTGGAGCCAACGATGTTGGCATCCGAAGGTCGAGGCACCAAATCCCAAGTATGCTGACTACGAAGAGCAGCCATCTCATCGTCCATAGCTGAAACCCAGGCTGGATCCTGAAGAGCTGAGCGATAATCCGTGGGTTCTGTCCGAGAAAGAAGAGCAGCAGTAAGGCCATGTGCAATAATATCCGAATAATCCCGTCGCTGAATGGCACTAGTAGATGACCGGGTGGACATTCGATGTGTGCGAGGCGGAGGCAGCGAGGCGGAAGAAGTGGAGCTGGCGGGTGACGCCGGAGAAGACTCGGAAGAGGAAATCGAGTCGCGGCCGACGGACGCAGCCGGAGAAGAGGTGGCCGCAGCTGGAGGAGGCACCGTGACCAGTGGTAAGGACGGCGGAACTGTCGACGAAAGAGCTGGTTCTGTTTCTGTCGGGCAAATGATGCAAGGCGGCAAAGGAGATGAAGCTGAAAACGGCGCAGAGGTATCAATATCACCATCAGGATCAATAAAAGCTGAGACATCAAGAACAGATGCTGGAGAGCCCAAAGTCGAAGAAGTGGCAAAAGGAAAATATGTCTCATCAAATCGAGCATGGCGAGTGATGTAGACTCTGCCTGTGGAAGAATCTAGACAACGAAAACCTTTGTACTGGGAACTGTAGCCAAGGAAGACGCATGGAATGCTGCGAGGAGATAATTTGTGATCCGCATATGGTCGAACAAATGGAAAAACCCGGCAACCGAAAGGATGAAAATTTGAGTAGCAAGGATCCCGACCATATAGAAGCCCATAAGGAGAAGAACCATGCAGTACAGGAGTAGGCAATCGATTGATCGTGTATGCAGCTGCAGCAAAAGCATCATCCCAGTAAGAGATAGGCATATGCGAATGAAATAGCATAGTAAGACCCATCTCGGCAACATGCCTATGTTTGCGCTCCGCCCTACCATTCTGTTCCGGAGTGTAAGGACACGATATCTGATAGTGAATGCCCTTAGTAGCAAAATGACTCCGTAGACGAGTGTTTAGAAACTCAGTACCACCATCACTCTGAAACACTTTAATTTTGGATGAAAACTGATTCTCCACAAATGCCTCAAATTGTAAATAAGCATCAAAGAAATCTGACTTACGACGAAGTGGATAAAGCCAGGTGAAACGAGAATAATCATCCAAAAATAAAGCATAGTAAGAAAAACCAGTTGATGATAAAACAGGGGAAGGTCCCCATAAGTCACAATGAATCAAATCAAGTACATGCGTAGCACGTTTATGGTTCTCAACAAATGCCAACCGTTGACCTTTCGCCATAGCACAGGGGGTGCAGGCAACAGGTTTGGGCAACAAAGAAGATAAAGAAACGAGACCAGACTTCTGCAAACTAGAAATAACTGTCGATGATGCATGACCCAAGCGAGCATGCCAAAGCTCATAAGATGCCCGTCCTTTATTCTGCTGTAAATGCGAGAAAAATGCTGAATCACCTCTATCCAAAACATAGAGACCACCATCACTGTGGCCCCTGCCCACGACCGCCTTGGAAACTTTGTTCTGAATGACAAAGTTCCGATCATCAAAAGTGACAAAAGCATTTAAATCTCTGGTTAGTTTACTAATAGACAGCAGATTCTTAGTAATATCAGGAACAACCAGAACATCATAAAGGCATAAATCATCAGAGAGCTTAGTGTCACCAATATGAGAGATTCGAAGAGAAGCACCATTGCCAACAGAAACAGTAGAATTACCAGAATATGGAGCGACAGACTCTAAACCAGAGGCGGAGGATGCCATATGACTGGTAGCACCAGAGTCAATAAACCAGTCAGAAGATCGGGCAGTAGGCTCTAACTGCAAGGATGACTGAAAACGTTCCGCCAGATGAGTGGAGTCTGTACGACGAGTCGGACCCTGAGAACCAGTCTGAGCAAGCATCCTGTAGCAAGTCGCAGCATAGTGACCGGGACGACCACACCAAGTGCAGTGCGGCCGACCACGACCAGCCCCAGCCGAGGACTGAAAATCGGCTCTGCCGCTACGTCGCCCGCTGAAACGGCCACCCCTGGTGGCACGTGAGCCGTACGCGCCACCTCCCCTCGCTGGCGCGTGATCCCACGCGCGACCGGTCGAGGGAAATTCTGCTGATGTGAATGCAGCAGGTCCAGTGGCTGGGGCTGAATGGTCCTGTAAGTTTTTCAGAAAAGCCTCGTGGTTTTTGGCACGAGATAAGACATCGGCATACAATGGAGTAGGAGATGAATTAATTAATGGTGCAGAAAAATCCTTAAACTCAGTTCCAAGAGCAGTCAAAAACCAAATAAGTTGATCATCATTGGATACAGGAGAACCCATCATAGACAACTGCTCAAAAATATCTTTAAATTGGAGATGGAGTTCATGAACTGTACCAATCTTACGTATACCATGGGCAGCAGCACGAAGACGAAGAACGGATGAAGCACTGCTGTCGGATAGATCGACTGAAGATTGTCCCAAATTTCCTTTGAAGTGGCACAGTCAGGCAAGACTGCCAAAGCCTCCGGGGTGAGGGAAGAAAAGAGAAGACTGCAAACACGTTGATCTTCATCAACCCAATTTTCATAATCAGATTGAGCCTTCAAGTAAGCCTCCATGGGATCAGGCTTGGAGGAGGAGCCTCGAACTGGAGTAGAAGTACCAGTCCCTGCATCGGAGATGGAAGCGGCGGCCAGGGGGCGAGGAGGAACAGTCGAACAGGGTCTGGAACCATCAAGAAAACCATACAGCTTCTGAGGTCGGAGAACATAACCAGCTTGACGCTTCCACAACAAATAATTGGATGATGACAATTTAATAGTCATCATGTGGAGCAGGGTATTATAAGATAATTTATCGTCAGACATGATAGAGGAGGAAGAAAAATAAATTCGGAAGGTAAAGGTTGAATGGCTTCGGATGCAAACAAAAGCAACTTGCTTTTGCTGTTGAAAAGATGAATTATGCTGTTGAAAAGATGAATTATGCTTTGTTGAAAGTTGGCAATTTTCCGGCGGCGGAAGCAAGGGTTTAGAAACTGCGGCCGAAAAAAAAGAAAAAAGAGAAGGGTTTTAGAACCAGGTTTGCTCTGATACCATGATAAAGTAATTTCCCATAATGATTCTGATTAATGATGAAGAATATATGTAGAGTACAAAGAATACTAGTCTAAATATAACTATAGTACTAGTCATTAACATGGAATAAAATACTATCTAATCATCTACTTTCTTTATTCTAACAATCGGTCTGCAGTCGCCGAATTGGGAAGTTTTATCTGATGATAATTAACGCTTGGAGATGGCGGATGTATCTCACTGAGTTTTGTATCTGATGCCAGTTCAATATTCCCTCTGTGCCAATTTAAATTACTCACTTATGTTACTACTCTCTATGAAAGTTTGATTATCATATGTGATATTGTTAAATTATTTGTAACAAGTTGTTTCTAGAAAGTAACTTTTTATATGCCGTTATTATATGTAGCTAAACATATTAACGGTCAAACATATTTCTCGAATGGTGTGCAATGATTATGCTGTAATTTAATCTGGGACGGAAGGAGTAATAAATGCAGATTTCTTTATTTATTTTGCTTGTTTTTAAATTTATTTGAATAACTATCATTTGAAACTTAGGATAGATTAGCAATTGAGAGGGACCTGATGAATCGCAACATGTCTTTCGGGATTATAGGAAACGTTATTGATATTGTTGGCTCCAATGAAGAAACATGAGTATGGTTTTCGCGCGTTCATATGGAGCTGGAAATTTGCAAAAACTAGTCGTTGAAAGCTTATGGAGGATCGCCATTTCTTCGGAATGTGTATCACTACTCTGAAAACATTAGATATAGCAACCACATTCTTGTAGTTTATGTATTTGGTGCAATGCTGGGCTTTTTCCCTATCAAAGATGACATATTTTATGGTAAGGTGGCAAATTGGCACTGACATTTAATTTAAAAAAAGACTTTGATTCCCGCTTAATCGGTAAAATATTATCATCCATTTCACCAAACCTCAATATCTGTTGACCATCTTCATCCTTGCAACATTTGACGAGAGAAAATTTCCAAGAAGGCAAAAAATGGGGGAACAACTGCTTGTTGCCACCGTAAAAGTTCTGTTGGAGAAGGCTGTTTCCGTGGCAGCGGATAAGATTGGTTTGGTGCTGGGGCTCGGATTCTACAAGGATCTAGAAGCAATGCAAGAACATGCTAAAGATATCCAAGCTGTGTTAGCTGATGCGGAGACTAAGCAGTCTCGGAATCCGCTCGTGCTGCGGTGGCTGCAAAAGGTTGAAGCTGCTGCTGTTGAAGCTGACTATCTGTTGGACGAGCTCCTCTACGAAAGTCTTCGCCGAAAGGTGGAATCCAGGGACAAGGGCAGGAGGGCTGCAAAGGTATGCCTGTTCTTTTCTTTATCCAAACACGATCTCTCTTTTCGCTGGAGAATGGGTTCTAAAGTTAGGGAGATCAATGAGATGTTCAAGAACTTCATTCTTGAGGTCCACCGGATTGGATTACTTAGGATGGAGGATTCGATGCGCCAGGTTCATGCTATGGCTACAGCTGAAGTAGCAACAGGTCGACAGACGAATTCTCTTCCTTTAGAGTTTGTTGCTGGGAGGGTTAGAGAAGTATCTGAAATAGTGGGTATGTTGAAGTCGAAAGAAGCGAGTGTTTCGGTTTCTGTCCTTTCCGTTCATGGTATGGGTGGATTAGGCAAAACAACTTTGGCCAAATCCATTTATAACCATCTAGGGATTGGCAGTCACTTTGGTCGAAAGATTTGGGTTTGTGTGTCCAACAAGTTTGAAGCTACAGAACTCTTCAGATTGATTTTGGAGTCGTTGAAGGGGGGAAAGGTTGAAAAGCCTGCCCAAGATGTTATTGTTCGAAACATTCTGGAGGAGCTTTCTGGGAAAAGGTTTCTCTTGGTACTTGATGATGTCTGGAACGAGGACCGGAAATTGTGGGATGACTTTTTTACTTCTTTGGTCGGACTTAACACTGCGCGTGGAAGCTGCTGTCTCGTGACCACTCGTTCAAAGGAAACAGCTGATCTCGTGTCTACCTTTGACCCTTTTGCATTGGATAAGTTAGCAGATGATGAGTGTTGGAGCATTATTTGTAGAAGGGCAGCTGAAGATGGAGAAATGGCTCAACAGCTGAATGTTCATAGAGAGCAGATTTTGAGGAAATGTCAAGGTCTGCCGCTGGCTGCGAAAGCTGTTAGAGGCTTGCTAAGTCTGCAAAAGAGAGAAGACTGGCTTTCAATAATAGAGGACAAGATTTTAAAGGTTGGAGAGTATATTGAAGGTGAGATTTTGCCGATAATGAAGTTGAGCTTTGACTACTTACCATCTTTATCCATTAAGAAATGTTTTGCCTATTGTTCCATATATCCCAAGGATACAAAGATGAGTGGCAGGCAATTGGTTGAATTTTGGATGGCGGAAGGCTTTCTTCAAGAGGGCGATGAAAGGATAACAATGATGGAGGAAGTCGGTCATAATTATCTTGCAGTCTTATTACAAAGTTCATTGTTGGAGAAAGTGGTTGGAGATTTTTATCAAGTGAATGATTATTATCAAATGCATGATCTTGTTCATGACTTAGCGGAATATGTTTCAATGCGAGAACAAATTGACGCTGATGTTCACCATCTGGCACTTGCTTCATGGTACGAGAGGTATAATGCAAGTTGGACCTTGGTTCGAATACTGAAAGATGACATATCTGATGAAGTGATACTAAGACATAAGCGTTTGCACGTGTTGGACTTGTGGGATAGTAAAACAAAGAATTTGCCAAATGATATTGGCAAGTTGAAACACTTACGTTTCATTGACGTTTCGCATTCTAAAATAGAAGTTTTGCCCGAATCTCTTTGTAAGCTTTATAACTTGCAGACATTGAAGTTGTGGGGATGCAGTTCTTTACCACGTGGGTTGAGCAGCCTGATTAGTTTGAGGCATCTTTATATTGACGAGAAGGATTGCAACTTCAAAATGCCACCAAATATGGGACACTTAACGGGCCTCCAAACTCTAGAGTTCTTCAATGTAGGAGAAGAGAAGGGTTGCGAAATAAAAGAGCTTGGATCCATGAAAATTCTCAAAGGTACGGTCAAGATACGTAATCTTGAGTTAGTTAAGGGCAAAGAAGAAGCGAGATTGGCGAATGTGTCTGAAAAGCAGAAGTTGGTAGGGTTAAAATTATATTGGGGCTCTGTGGATCGTCTTGACATTGGCAGTTGTAATGATGAACACGTGTTGGAAGGTCTTGAACCTCACCCAAAGCTACAGAAGTTAGGGCTGGTGAATTATATGGGTGCTCGATTACCTCAATGGTTTGGAAAGTTGACGGCATTGACTGAGTTGAGATTACAACATTGTAAGAATTGCAAAGATCTTCCGGCACTAGGAAATCTTCCATATCTTGAAGAACTTAAAATTGAAGGCTCGGAACATGTTATTTGTATTGGAGATTCATTCTACTCTGATGGTTTGAGGGAAGGAAAATGGTTTCCGTCCCTTAAAAGAATGAAGTTGAAGAGCCTGCCAAATTTGAATGAATGGAAGGAATTAGAAGCAGTAAATGGTCCTGTTTTTCCCAAACTAAAGAGCTTGCATATTTGTGATTGTTGCAAGCTTGCCAGCGTCCCGACTTCCTTTCCAAGTCTTGAGGATCTAAGAATTGAGGGAAATATACAAGTTTCAGTGGTCAGAGATATTATGGGTAGTAGTGCTAGTTTGCTCAAGGCACTGGAGATAAGGTCTATGGATGGGTTGAATAGTTTTGCCGATGTGATCGAGAACCATCTCACATGTCTTGAGCAGTTGTCTATATATGATTGCGATAATTTGATTGATATACCGAGTTCAACATTAGACTGCTGTACATCTCTCGAGGAGTTACTAGTGTGTAGATGTCCTAATCTGATATCATGTGCACTGAATCTCCAACAAACCCCTTCACTCTCATCATTGTCGTTGTATGACTGTCCAAACATGTTCACCGCAAATGCTATGCCAAGAGGATTCAATTATCTTACCAACTTGACGCATCTCTCAATTGGTCCGTTCACGGATGATTCAATACAGTTATTCGACTGGTCAGGATTAATATTATCTTGTTCATCCACACTCCGACATCTGAGATGGTCCGAGTCTCTTCAAAAGCATTCCAATCTGCCTCAACAGCTCCAACACTTTACTTCGCTAATATACCTGTCTCTTAAAAGCTTGAACTCTGAAGCTTTACCGGATTGGTTGGGGAATCTCACGTCTCTACAAACACTTGAGCTACGTGATTGCCCTAATATTCAATATCTTCCCTCAGCACATACCATGGCGCGCCTTACCAGTTTACGAAGATTGAAGATCTACAATTGTCCTCTTTTACCTGAAAGTCCGAATCTGGACATTTCAAGTCTTCCGAATCTTGAGATTTACGGAAGATGAAAGTACATTTTTTTAGTTTTACCTCTTCAAATTTTTTGACTGAGAGCATATCTCAATTGCAGTTATGCCAAAATGAACCTCATTATGGTGTTCATTCATTTTGGTTTTGGTGGAAATGGATTGTGTCTAATTTTATTCATTTCAATTGTTGCTTTCAAGGTTGGATGTGATCGTTAAAGACAACACACATGGGCTAAGATTGTTAAATAGATGTTTCCATTTACATAAAATTGCTAAAATTTCATCAATAAGTGTGAGTGTTTTGTTTCAATCTGCTGATGGTTATTTTTCTGGTTAGGAAGTGCTTCTGTTTTCCACAGTGAATCATGAAAGTTGTGAAAAATTAGTTGTATTAACTAATGGATTTTATAGTAGGAACTATTAACGTCTGTTGATATTTTTTCATCGGCTGTTGTTTTTGTTGTCGGGTTCTCAGGGGCTACATTGAGAAAGGTTTTAAGTGTGCACCAGGACACTATCTGCTCGAGCATTAGCTCTGGGGATCACCGAGATATCTGAATCAGCTGGCATATGTCAGGAATATGTTGCAGCTATCAGCATCTACATTGCAGGTTTCTTCGTACTCTCAACTTTTATGAACTCTAATTATGGTGATTTCATCACTCTCTGTGAAGCGGGATCATGCCATAACTGATATTGCAACTTGTCATTCAGGATTCTGGGCAAGCTATTCAATATTGTTTACTTCAGTGAAGAGATATGAGTATGGTTTTTGGGTACTTCTTTGGAGCTGGTATTTGTTTTATCACCAACGGATGTGCTTATCACATTTTTGCAAAATGCCGGTAAATTTAGGTACATCACGTTAGTTTTCTTTTATTACAGTATTGCAAAATGCGAATTATATGTCATCTTATATGTATTGCAAAACACAAAATGTGAATTATATGTGAATTACTACTAGGAAGGAAATAGTTGAAGTAAGAAGCCTTCTTCAGAAACTTACTGCTTCCTTTGTATTACTAGCATCAATTCAACCCCTTCCTCTGGAGAAGGCTATTTAATTAAGTGCACTTGGGTCATTCAACTGACTTGGTTGTCCTTGTTGATAACTTTGGTCCCCAAGCGAAGCAGTACATTACAGTTTTGCTAATGGCGCTGTTCTTGGATGTTAATGTCGTCCCCTGTAGTTCATAAAGGAAGAAAGATTATTGACAGCAGGCTATTTCAGCGCGAGAACTCAGTCTCCAAGCTCTATTAGGTGAGTAATGGCAATTTCTTACAAACAGATCAACTAACACGACAATCAAAAGACCATCATTCTACTAGCATCTAGGTCATGTATAATCACATGCATGTTAACATATAGAGTGAAATGCTGCAGGTATCTATCCAAAGCACGAATCGTAGAAACCAGGATTTATCACCGTTGCTGCTTATTTTGCTTTGCTGCAAATAAAGGCTTTTACAAAAGCTATCTCAAAATACTTTGGACTGCAGATTTGTTCCTGCGATGAGTCGGCTACGGTTCTGTTGCATTTCTGCTATAGTGCTGCAATGCTTCGGCTATGGCTCTATCTGCTGCAGTCCCAAGCCCTTTCATGGGATCTCTCAACTATCATTTCCAAGACGATCAAACAGCAGCTTTTTCCTTTTCATCATATGCCTTTCTGTATAGGATTTTATGGATAAACAAACTTTGTTTGAAAACCAAACTATTCCATCTCTTTTAGTTAGTCAAAACATTATCTCCTCAATATCTACAATTCAAAAAAATTGTGTGGTTTTGGAACCTAATATATATCCTCCCACCTTTCTTGGTGGCTTTTAAATTTTGTTGTGTTAATTTATTATCTGGATGCCACTGGTATGTAATAAAAGCTTCTCATGGTATAAGGAGTGTATTAGGTCGAACTGGATGTGCTAATGATAATCCAACGAGTCGGATTACTTAAATGCAATAACGAGCAAATACAGTTTATGCGGAAGCAAATTTAGAAAATTCATACCTAACTTCCTATTACAGTGAAAGTCTTAATACAAATATTAAATGAGATTTTTAACCGAAAATACAAGCAAAAGATCTAAAGGATCCAATAAGGATCAATTTTACATTAATATTTTACATAACTATAATACAACTTAAAACAAAATATTCTAAAGGTCCACCCAAGATCCCCCCTCAAATTAAAGAAGTAAAGGCACCGTTGCATTCACTCTAACTTTTCAGCTACACTGTTAGGGTTGTTTAAAATAGGGTAAGATTCTTGCTTAGCGAGGTTCCATCGCCTATATTTACCAAGTTAAATTTGGTGATCACATAAAGCAAATAGCCACATAAAACCTAACACATAGTAAGAGGATACGTGTGGTTAATGCCAAGTTGCCGCAAGAGCCTATATGGCAGCTCTGACTAACATACAAGGCATAACATTTTCAGTAGCGCTCGAAGACTATCAGGATCAAGTATTCATTCTCAACAACCACGCCCAAATCAGATGTTCAATTACGAGCTCGTATTAGATGCAGATAGTTATGCTAGCATACCAGAAACTCCACATGTAGTCTGTCTAATCAGACGGTCTGGTTAATACCGTTCACCGTCGACTTCGACCGAACTACAATCGCGTCGGGGACACCGAAAAGCATAGACAAGAGATCAAGTAGCACGTAATTCAAATTTGACATGGCAAGATAATGTACAAGCCGGTCATCCACATAAAATATAAGGGTAGTTAATTCATTCAGTTTCATAATAATTAAACATAATGTGATAAAGTACACACCATGGTTAATTAGTATGAAACCAAATAATAGGTATGATTATAACTTAACATTATTGAACATTTCATATAACGTATAAAATTATGAACTAATACATTTAAATTGTAAGTACCATATAATAATAATTTTTAATTTAATTTATAATAAGACCCTGAAAACACTCACTTTTGAGATTATTCCGGATGATTTCCAATGAAACTTCGGTCGTGCCTTCACCGAAAGCTAACTTCAGATTTACTAGTGTTTCCTCCTCCTTTTTTTTTTTAGCTTATCTCTTCACCTTTTCTTATTTTTCCGAGAGCAAAGAATCTTATTTATAGTAGCCTTTACATGGGTTAATGGATTGTTTCGTGACACATAGGCACAACTTTATCTCTCTTTTGATGTCCATTTGCATTTCTAGTGCTTTCTCCAAACTACCATGGGATAAGATAAAATATTTGCAAGTTGCAAACATTTAGCCACCTTCACCATTTCTTTCTAAGTCTTTTCCTTTCTTTATTTATTCGATTCTTTCCTTGCTTGGTACTCCTCCTATCCCAACTATTTTTACACATTTTTTTAGGACGTTTCAATTATTTTTATAATTTTTACTTTTTTTAGGACGTTTCAATTATTTTTGTACTTTTTATTTTTTTACTAATTTTTATTTATTTTTTATACTGAAATCAAATAGAAAAGAAAAATAAAATTAAGGTACCCTACAATACATGTGCAAGAAAACATTAAATAGTGAATTCTTAAAAAATATTTCCTCTCCGCAAAAATAGTTGGGTTGGAGGGAGTACTAAGAGTTTGTTGTTTTGTTTTCTTCCTTTTCCTCTTCAGATGTACTCCCCCTGTTTCATTATGTTTGGCACCATAGGTTAAGGTGTTATTTTTTTGTGAGTTGAAATGTGTAGAGAAAATTGAGTGAAGAGAGTAAAAAGTTTAATGAGTGGTTAAGAATGATGTACTTTTTATCATAAAAGGAAATGTGACAAAGTTAGAAAAACATACAAATAAATGTGTCAAAATTAAGAAAATAAAGGGATTATTCACTTCTTTATTTATTCCATTTCTTCCTCATTTTCGTTTCTTTTCTCCTTTCTTTTCCTTTTTGTATTTGTCTTTTTCTCTCCTTTTTTTCCTTATTGCTGGTTTGTTATTTTAAATTACAATATCTATATTTAATAATTTGAAACGAGTAGAAAATTGTAATTTTAATATTATGAGACTTTAAACTAAGAGGTCTGTCTCTTAAAAGACTGCCTTTTAATAAATCATAGAAATACCAAGGTTTAAAGTGTAAATTTGAAAAAATGAAGATAAAAATTTTGGATTGTATGAATCGGGTTACAAATTTTATAACTACTACATGTTGCATAATAAATTTTTAATATTGCAACTAATATCTTTTACTTTTTATTATTCTAATTAAACATTGTCTTTCCATAAGGCTATGAAAAGATGGTCTTTTCTAGGACTTTGTCTTAAACTAATATAAGTATTTAATTAACATTCAAATTAGTCGTCAATATTTGATTTCAATTGTAACTTTAATATTAAGAGACTTTATTATGAAATTCTAGTGACGTAAATATTTTATTAATCTCTCAAATTACTATATCTTTTTTCTCATTCTATTTATTTTTATTTCAAATGTGTGAATTGCAGTTCTCGCTTCTTTCCAATTTATTGCACATTTCCCTTAATTCCTTACATTTTTTTTCTTGAATAAAATCTAGAGTAAAGCCAACAACTTATCCTATTTTATATTATTATTATTCATTTATTGTATCACTATTAATATAATTTACTTACTTATTTATTTATTTTTCTCATATTACTTTATTTTATTTTAAAATATCTTGTAGGGTTTTGAGTTATCGCTAGAAATAGCCGAAGAATGTGGATATGAGGATATGATTTCAGGTTAAAACCTAGCTATTACATACGATCGGACTTGATTAAGGTCGGAGTTTCACAATTTCCATTCCTATTTCAACTTCATGCCACAACTTGTTTTCAGCAACTGCTTTCACTAACATGAACTTACTTACTTTTGATGTTTGGATTTAGAAATAGTAGAAATAAGTGGTAAATAATGTATTGAAAGAGTAAAAGATAAATTAATGGAAGGAAAATAATTCAGAATTTGTCAAAATGAAAATGAACCAATATTAAAAAATCAACTTTAACAAAAGTGAGCTGTTAGAGAATCGGACAGAGGACTTTCCTTACTTTAGCTGCTAAAGTGCTAATCACTCTGTTCCCACTACTCTTTTATCTTTACCAAAACCAACAGCCTTTAACATTTCATCACAAACTGCAAAGAAAATTTCCCAGAAAGCAATAGAAATGGCTGATCAACTACTCTCTGCCACTGTAGGATTTCTACTAGAGAAAGCTGTTTCCGTGGCGGCCGATAGGATTGGTTTGGTGCTGGGAATCGGTTTCTATAAGGATTTGGAGGCCATGCAAGAACATGCTAAGGATATCCAGGCTGTGTTAGCCGATGCTGAGGCTAAGCAATCTCGGAATCCGATCGTGCTGCGTTGGCTGCGAAAGGTTGAAGCTGCAGCTATTGAAGCTGACTATGTGTTGGATGGGCTGCTCTATGAAAGTCTTCGCCGAAAGGTGGAATCCAGGGACAAGGCCAGGAGGGCTGCAAAGGTATGCCTATTCTTTTCTTTATCCAAACATGATCTCTCTTTTCGCTGGAGAATGGGTTCCAGAGTTAGGGAGATTGATGAGATGTTCAAGAACTTCGTTCTTGAGGTGCCCGGGATTGGGTTAATCAGGATGGAGGATTCCATGCGCCAGGTTGACGCCATGGCCACAGCTGGAGTAGCAGCAGGTCGACAGACGAATTCTCTTCCGTTAGAGTTTGTTGCTGGCAGGGTTAAAGAAGAATCTGAAATAGTGGGTATGTTGAAGTCGAAAGAAGCAAGTGTTACAGTTTCTGTCCTTTCCGTTCATGGTATGGGTGGATTAGGAAAAACAACTTTGGCCAAATCCATTTATAACCATCCAGGGATTGACAGTCACTTTGGTCGAAAGATTTGGGTTTGCGTTTCTGACAAGTTTGAAGTGACGGAACTCTTCAGATTGATTTTGGAGTCGTTGAAGGGGGGAAAGGTTGAAAAGCCTGCCCAAGATGTTATTGTTCGAAACATTCGAGAGGAGCTTGCTGGGAAAAGGTTTCTCTTGGTTCTTGATGACGTGTGGAATGAGGACCGGAAATTGTGGGATGACTTTTTTACTTCTTTGGTCGGACTTAACACTGCAAGTGGAAGCTGCTGTCTCTTGACCACTCGTTCAAAGGAAACAGCTGATCTCGTGTCTACCTTGGACCCATTTGCATTGGATAAGTTAGCAGATGGTGAGTGTTGGAGTATTATTTGTAGAAGGGCAACTGAAGATGGAGAAATGGCTCAACAGCTGAATGTTCATAGAGAGCAGATTTTGAGGAAATGTCAAGGTCTGCCGCTGGCTGCGAAAGCTGTTGGAGGCTTGCTAAGTCTGCAAAAGAGAGAAGACTGGCTTTCAATAATAGAGGACAAGATTTTAAAGGTTGGTGAGTATATTGAAGGTGAGATTTTGCCCATAATGAAGTTGAGCTTTGACTACTTACCATCTTTATCCATTAAGAAATGTTTTGCCTATTGTTCCATATATGCCAAGGATACAAAGATGGAAGGCAAGCAATTGGTTGAACTTTGGATGGCAGAAGGCTTCCTTCAAGAGGGCGATGAAAGGATAACAATGATGGAGGAAGTCGGTCGTAATTATCTTGCAGTCTTATTACAAAGTTCATTGTTGGAGAAATGGAATCCAGGGATTGATCATTATCAAGTGCATGATCTTGTTCATGACTTAGCGGAATATGTTTCAAAGCGAGAACAAATTGACGTTGATGTGCGCCATCTGGCACTTGCTTCAGTGTCCACGAGGTATAATGCAAGTTCGACCTTGGTTCGAATACTGAAAGATGACATATCTGATGAAGTGATACTAAGACATAAGCGTTTGCACGTGTTGGACTTGCGCGGTTGTAGAGCAAAGAAAATGCTAAATGATATTGGCAAGTTGAAACACTTACGTCACCTTGAAGTTTCACATTCTGCAATACAAGTTTTGCCTGAATCTCTTTGTAAGCTTTATAACTTGCAGACATTGAGGTTGTTTGGACACAGTTCTTTACCACGTGGGTTGAGCAACCTGATTAGTTTGAGGCATCTATATATTGACGAGATGGATTACAGCTTCAAAATGCCGCCAAATATGGGACACTTAACGGGTCTCCAAACTCTAGAATTCTTCAATGTAGGAGAAGAGAAGGGTTGCGAAATAAAAGAGCTTGGATCCATGAAAAATCTCAAAGGTACTGTCAGGATACGTAATCTTGAGTTAGTTAAGGGCAAAGAAGGAGCGAGATTGGCGAATGTGTCTGAAAAGCAGAAGTTGGTAGAGTTAAAATTATATTGGGGCTCTGCGGATAGTCTTGACATTGGCAGTCGTAATGATGAACACGTGTTGGAAGGTCTTGAACCTCACCCAAAGCTACAGAAGTTATCATTGAAGAATTATATGGGTGTTCAATTTCCCCAATGGTTTGGAAAGTTGACGGCATTGACTGAGTTGAAATTCGTCAAGTGTCAGAGTTTCGAAGATCTTCCCGCACTCGGACATCTGCCACATCTTGAAAACCTTTATATTGAGGGCTCGGATAGTGTTATTTGCATTGGGGATTCATTCTACTCTGATGGTTTGAGGGAAGGAAAAGTGTTTCCGTCCCTTAAACAAATGATGTTGAATAACCTACCAAATTTGGGTGAATGGAAGGAATTAGAAGCAGTAAATGGTCATGTTTTTCCCAAGCTAGAGCTCTTGCGTATTTGTGATTGTTGCAAGCTTTCCAGCGTCCCGACTTCCTTTCCAAGTCTTGAGGATCTGAGAATTGAGGGAAATATACAAGTTTCAGTGGTCAGAGATATTATGGGTGGTAGTGCTAGTTTGCTCAAGACACTCGTGATAAGGTCTATGGGTGGGTTGAATAGTTTTGCCGATGTGATCAAGAACCATCTCACATGTCTTGAGATGTGTATAATATCTGATTGCGATAATTTGATTGATATTCCAAGTTCAACATTTGAGTGCTGTACATCTCTCGAGACGTTAAAAGTGGAAGGATGTCCTAATCTGATATCATGTGCACTGAATCTCCAACAAACCCCTTCACTCTCATCACTGTTGTTCTATGGCTGTCCAAACATGTTCACCACAAATGCTCTGCCAAGAGGATTCAATTATCTTACCAACTTGACGCATCTCTCAATTGGTCCGTTCACGGATGATTCAATACAATTATTCGACTGGTCAGGATTAATACTATCTTCTTCATCCACACTCCAACGTCTGCAATGGTTCGGGTCTCTTCAAAAGCATTCCAATCTGCCCCAACAGCTCCAACACTTGACTTCACTACATTTCCTGTCCCTTAAAAGCTTGAACTCGGTAGAAGCTTTACCGGATTGGCTGGGGAATCTCACGTCTCTACAAACACTTGAGCTACGTGATTGCCCTAAACTTCAATATCTTCCCTCAGCACATACCATGGCGCGCCTTACCAGTTTACGAAGATTGGAGATCTACAATTGTCCTCTTTTACCTGAAAGTCCGAATCTGGACATTTCAAATCTTCCAAATCTCAAGATTTACCGAAGATGAAAGTACGTTTTTTTTGTTTTACCTCTTCAAATTTTTATACTGAGAGCATATATCATTTCTTTTACGGCTCAATTGCAGTTATGCCAAAATGAACTTCATTATGGTGTTCATTCATTTTGGTTTTGGTGGAAATAGATTGTGTCTAATTTTCTTCATTTCAACTGTTGCTTTGAAGGTTGAATCTGTGATCGTTAAAGGCAACACACACAACATTTAGCAACTTAACCATCACAACATTGGTTGGGGGTCCTTTCTCCTAATTTCTTAAGAAGGTAGTCTTTTACTCTTTCTTTTCTTGTGATGGAACTTATCGCTCCAGATAGATTTTCCTTCCACGCATGAGCTAAGATTGTTAAACAGATGTTTCCATTTACATAAAATTGCTAAAATTTCGTCAATAAGTGTGAGTGTTCTGTTTCAATCTGCTGATGGTTATTTTTCTGGTTAGGAAGTGCTGCTGTTTTCCACCTTGAATTATGAAAGTTACGAAAAATTAGTTGTATTGACTAATGAAAGTTACGAAAAATTAGTTGTATTGACTAATGAAAGTTATGAACTATTAACGTCTGTTGATATTTTTTCATCGGCCGTTGTTTTTGTTGTCGGGTTCTCAGGGGCTACATTGAGAAAGGTTTTAAGCATGCACCAGGACACTATCTGCTCGAGCATTAGCTCTGGGGATCACCGAGATATCTGAATCAGCTGGCAAATGCCAGGAATATGTTGCAGCTATCAGCAATCTACATTGCAGGTTTCTTCGTACTCTCAACTTTTATGAACTCTAATTATGGTGATTTCATCACTCTCTGTGAAGCAAGATCATGCCATAACTGATATTGCAACTTGTCATTCAGGATTCTGGCAAGCTGTTCAATATTGTTTGCTTCAGTGAAGAGATACGAGTATGGTTTTTGGGTACTTCTTTGGAGCTGGTATTTGTTTGATCACCAACGGATGTGCTTATCACATTTTTGCAGGTGGAGATTTGCACAAATTTGTAGTAAAAAATTTATGGAGTGTTGCCATTTGTTTGGAAGGTATAAGATCTTTCTTTCCCTTGTCAAAGATTTACATGTTCACTATTATTGTTAAAAATAATACAGAACCTCATTCTTGTAGTTTATGCCTTTTGAATAATGTGCAATGCTTGGTTTAGGCCGTGTGAATAGCAATCTGCAATGCAAGACGATACCTTCAAAGCTTTTGGTTCTCCAGGCTGATGATGACCCAATGTACAGTGTATATAAGGCCGCTACAGAGGCATCCAGCAAAGATTAAGCTCTTGTATGCATGCCTAATTTCATCCAATTTTAATCGTCTTTAATCTTCAAAGAAATTTACTTGAGAAGACGTGTGTATATCTCCTTCCACAGCTGGCTACCGCTCTTGGGAACCTCTTCATCGCCATGACATATGTTTAGCTATCGTTGGAGTGAGTTATAGTGTTGCAAAATGCCGGTAAATTTAGGTACATCACGTTAGTTTTCTTTGATTACAGTATTGCAAAATGCGAATTATATGTCATCTTATATGTATTGCAAAACACAAAATGTGAATTATATGTGAATTACTACCAGGAAGGAAGTAGTTGAAGTAAGAAGCCTTCTTCAGAAACTTACTACTTCCTTTGTATCACTAGCATCAATTCAACCGCTTCCTCTGGAGAAGGCTATTTAATTAAGTGCACCTGGTTCATTCAACTGACTTGGTTGTCCTTGTTGATAACTTTGGCCCCCAAGCGAAACAGTACATTACAGTTTTGCTAATGGCGCTGTTCTTGGATGTTAATGTCGTCACCTGTAGTTCATAAAGGAAGAAAGATTATCGACAGCAGGCTTTTTCAGCGCGAGAACTCAGTCTCCAAGCTCTATTAGGTGAGTAATGGCAATTTCTTACAAACAGATCAACTAACATGACAATCGAAAGACCATCATTCTACTAGCATCTAGGTCATGTATAATCACATGTATGTTAACAAATAGTGTGAAATGCTGCAGGTATCTAATCAAAGCACGAATTGTAGAAACCAGGATTTATCACCATTGTTGCTTATATTGCTTTGCTGCAAATAAATGCTTTTACAAAAGCTATCTCAAAATACTTTGGACTGCAGATTTGTTCCTTTATGTCGATCAGGACTATGACATTTATGAAGATATATGAGTATGGTTATCAGGCGTTCCTCTGGAGCTGGTGTCTGTTTCATTACAAATGTATGTGTTTATATAATTTTTGCGGGAGGGGATTTTGCTCGAACTCGTAGTTAAAAATTTATGGAGCGTCGCCATTTGTTTGGAAGGTGTAAGATCTTTCTTCCCTTGTCAAAGATTTACATATTCATCATCAGTGTAAAAAATAATATATATAACCACATTCTTGTAGTTTATGCATTTGAGATAATGTGCAATGCTTTGTTTAGGCTGTCTGAATAGTTAACTGCAATGCGAGAGGAAACCTTCAAAGCTTATGGTTCTCCAGGCTGTTGATGATCCAATGAATAGTGTATATAGGACCGCTACAGAGGCATCCAGCAAAGATGAAGCTCTATTATGTATGCTTTATTTTGTCGATTTTTCATATCGTCTTTTATGTTCAAGGTACTTTAATTGAGAAGACGCGTGGATATCTCCTTTTACAGCTGTCTGCTGCTCCTGGGAACCTCCTCACGGCCCTAACATATTATCAGCTATCATTAGAGCGAGTTATAGTATTGCCAAAATGCAGGTAAATTTTGCTTCTGTACGTTAGCTTTCTTTGATTATAGTTTTGCAACAATGCGAAATTTATATGGTACCTCTTCAGTTTGTCGCGAGGCTTCAGAATATCGTGCCTACGGTTGAGAAACTTAGCGAGAAGGCGAGGTTCAAGATGTCTGTCGATGCTAGTGATTGAAAGGAGGTAGGAAGTTTCTGGGTAAGGCTTTTTAATTAAATGCTCTTGATTCACTAAACTGACCTTGGCTGGTTTTTGAAATGGTTGATACATTTACAGTTTTGAGAAAGGCGCTATTTCAGTGCAGGAACAACACAAGTACTTGCGACATTCCTGCCGACAATCTCCAAGCTCTATTAGGTGAGTAATGGCAATTTCTTACAAACTGATCAACTAACATGACAATCGAAAGAACCGCTTGTATGTTAACATAGTAGTATGGAATGCAGGTATCTACTCAAAGCACGAAACGGAGAAACCAGTCTTATCACCGTTGCTGCTTATATTGCTTTGCTGCAAATAAAGGCTATCTCAAATTACTTTGTTTTGGCCGTAGCTTTCAAAATACTACAATTTTGTTTCGGCTATGGTTCTATTGCATTTCTGCTACAATGCTGCTATGGTTTGTCTCTGTCTCTATCTACTGTGGTAACAAGCCCTTCAACCATCTTTTCCCAAGAAGATCAAGCAGCAACTTTTTCTTTTTGATCATATAGATGCCTTTCTGTATAGGATTATATGGAGAAGTTTGGTTTTCTAAAAAAACTTTGTTTAAAAACCAAACTATTCCATCTCTTTTAGTTAGTCTAAACACAATCTCCTCAATATGTACAATTCTAAAATTTGTGTTAAGGTTTGGGGAACCTAATATATATCCCTCCCACCCTTCTTGGTGGTTTTTGAATTTTGTTGTGTTAATTCTTTCCTGGATGCCACTGGTATGTAATAAAGCTTCTCATGATATGAGGAGTTGTGCATGTTGCAGTAACAGATTGCTTGTGCATATCTCCTTTTGCAGTTGGCTCCTGCTCTTGAGAAGGCGAGCAAATTGTTGCATTGCAAAAATGCAGGTAAATCTTGCTTCTTATAACGTCTTTATTATGGAAGGTTTATTCTGTCTCCACTTATAAAAGGTCAAGCCGATACAATAGGCATTGCAATACGCCGAGCTTTACTTGGAGAAATAGAAGGAACACGTATCA
The DNA here is from genome assembly GCA_037428765.1 of Rubia yunnanensis. Taxonomy (NCBI): domain Eukaryota; kingdom Viridiplantae; phylum Streptophyta; class Magnoliopsida; order Gentianales; family Rubiaceae; genus Rubia; species Rubia yunnanensis. Next base: position 9,711,108 of record CM075061.1, read on the forward strand.
CACGTTTTTGTGTTTCTTCTTCTTTCTCATGGTTTTCAATTACATTTTCACTGCAATCCATCCACAGTTTCGACTTTGGAGTTACTAGGCTTGGTAATTTGAGAACTCAGAACAGTTATTTTCTTGCCATGTAGAGTTCATCATGTTTTCAACGTATGCGAAGCAAGGACTTAAAGATATAAAGTTTTTCCGTCTTACTATATCATGAAAAAGTGAATAGATATATGAAGTTTTTCCGTCTTACTATATCATGAAAAAGTGAATAGATAGTCTGAGAATTCCTACAAAGCTTATCAAAACAAATATACATGTATGCATACACATGTAGAAAAATGAACACAAACAATATACAAGAAGCTGTGATAGGATTTCATGAGCTATAAAAATGCAAAATTTACATATTTATAATATTCTGGTGTGCAATGTAGTTTATTCAGTGTTGCATTTACGAAGAGTATAGTGATTAAAGAGTCACATTTACTGATTTACACACTACTGAGAGGCAGAAATCTGCAAGCTACATCACATGTGAGCACTACAACTTAGACAAATGTACAAACAGTTAGCTACGAGATTATCTAAGAAACCCGACTTCTCTTTGCGTGGTTTGAAGCAGATTCTAAATCCCCGATGAAGAAAAGGATTTTGTCCAGAATACCAGAGCAGGGTTCTTCCTCTCCATTGGGGTATTCTTCTGCTAAGATTTCTCCGTTTAATGGTAAAGGTGCCCGGGTACCCAAATGCCGTTGAATTTCACCTAGATGAACGAGGTAATAGTCATCTCCTTCTCTTATGATCTTAAGGCCCCTGAAATGAAAATTTTGATCTCCCTTCATTTTTGCCACAGTTGAAAGTGTAAATCAAAGAATGCTTAAATATGTTTTTGACAGAAAGAAAAAGAAGGAAATCCATAAACTTATACTAAACTCCATTTTCGGTCCATTATGACAATGTTTTTTATCCTCTAACCTTCTATAAGCTCTCTTGTAGTTCCCTAGTTATGTTTAGTAAACTATTTGATCCCTCAGATGTCTGATGTTATTGAATTCACCCATTTCGATTGTGTGCCCCCGATATCTATACAACTGAGGACCAACGAAAATAAAATGATACATTTAAAGCCTAACAAACCTACCCATTTATCCTTGAGAAAAATATATCTACATCAGCTATTGCTCAGACTCCTACGATTATAAACACGACATGATAGAATTAGACAGAATTTGTCGCATCAAATGCCGAAGGAACCAGATACATATATTCATTCTTCAACAACAAAAATGCAGCAGAAAGGCACTCAAAATAAGAACCAAACACAAATGGACTCAAAGAAGGTATGCTCTCAAGCATCTCATGTAAAATGTGTGTAAATGATCAGTGAATGAATTATTCGATCAACTCACAATTCAATACGATCCCCTCGATCTTGCATTGCATAAACATCCTTCCAGCATTTGGAATCTGCAGCAGGGGAGAAAAACGCAGTGCGATCTTCACCCCGCCTTTCTGTGAACAAATTATACCATAGTGTTTCATCTGAACCCATGTTCCTCCATTTTCTGCACACTTCAGCGAAAACAGGGGGAAAAAAAACATTTTCGGTCAATTTGAGGCAGCAGAAACTAATCACTCGAAATCCCTCTGTTCCACTATATTTAACACACTTTCCATTTTCGTATATTATGAATCTTTCTTAATCACTCATTAAACTTTTCACTCAATTCTCTCCACAATTTCAACTTGCAAAAATCAACACATAAAACTAGTGTGTGAAACATAGTGAATTAGGGGGAGTGCAAATTTTAGGGGAAAAAATCCCGAAATAAATGGATATTAGACTACCCCCTAATTAATAATCTTACGATTTACAAACCTAGAAGCAAGATTTTTTCAAGAAACCTTATCACAAAAAGCACAAAAAGGAGAAACCATGGACTTATTTACAAAAGCTGTCTCAGAATACTTTGGACTGCTCTTTTCTCTTCGCTATAAGTTTTTGCTACGGTTTTTGTTAGAGTATAGATTAATATTGTATGTATTCATTGTACAGTTGGTGTGTATTTCTAGGACTCTAGAATACTCTGGATGTATTCCTAGAATACTCTGGAATACTCCTTGTTAGGATAAATCAGATTACTGATTAGATTATGATTTATTATGATTAGAGTTTTTTCCTTATTACACTTCTATTGTACTCTCTATATATTTAGTTATCAATAATACAATTCCTTACGGCAAATCATTCTATCATGGTATCAGAGCATCTTCTGATCTTAAACCTAAAAACTTAAAATTTTCATCACCATTTTCTTCTAGCGGCTCCGTCACGCGGCCACCTTCCGGCGCACCCTGCTCCGCGCGGCTCCGCCGGACGCACACGACCCCTTTTTTTCTCCATGCCACTCCACATGGCTCCCCGTGACTCCACGCGGTTCCTCTCTGGATCTTCGCTCCACGTAGCTACCCTCCGGACGCACGCGGCCCCTTTCCGCTCCACACCACTCCACGTGGCTCCACGCGGCTCCACGCAGCTGCTCTCCGGGCGCGCGCCAGCATCGTCCCCGACTATCATCTCCGACTTCTATTCCAAAAATATCAGTTTCATCTCCGACGAGTATCTCCAACACCGATGACATCCTTCGTCATAATCTCCTCAGAGGCGTCATATCTTCGGCCATTCTTCTTAGTCCCGGTTAGCTTCACCCCGCGTGGTCTCACGTGCGCACATTGTTTGGGCCAATTATCACGTGTTTATTTTGGCTGCTTGTTAGCTTGCTCCTTCCTGCACTGCCACGCACGACCTCTGATAAGTTTCCTCCAGCTTCACCACCACAACCGCGTACCCATCAGATGGCTACTCGGTCTTCTACTGGTGTCATTCAGTGCCGAGATTATTCAAATATTATTGCTCATAGTCTCACTGTTGCACTGCTTTCTCAGACAGAGCACACTGATTATCGCTCTGCACTTCAGGATCCAGCCTGGATTTCAGGCATGGATGAGGGGATGGTTGCTCTTCGTGGTCAGCACACTTCGGACTTGGTGCCTCGACCTTCAGATGTCAACATTGTTGGCTCCAAATGGGTCTATAGGCTCAAGTATCGACTAGATGGCACTATGGAGCATCACAAAGCCAGACTTGTGGCACAGGGTTTCTCGCAGATTCCGAGTTTTTATTTTGACCACACATTCAGTCCTGTGGTCAAAGCCTCCACTGTTAGGATGATCCTCGCTATAGCCACCATATGTTCCTGGCCACTTCATGAATTGGATGTCAAGAACGCTTTCCTTAATGGTGTTCTTGATGTTCTTGTCTACATGAAGCAGCCCATCAGTTATCAGGATTATGCTCATCCAAACTATGTTTATCGCTTGCGAAAGGCCATTTATGGTCTTAAGCAGGCCCCCCGGGCTTGGTTCCAACATTTCAGCAGTTATCTGACACAGCTTGGTTTTTGGTTTATCTTGGTTGGAATCTGGTTTCTTGGAGTGCAAAGAAACAACCTGATGTTTCTCGCTCTAGCACTGAGTCCGAATATCGTGCTCTCGCCAACACTGCTTCAGAAGTGGTATGGCTCATTCATTAACTTTATGATCTTCGGGTTCCACTTTCTGGCTCTCCACTGCTCTTATGTGACAATAGCAGTGCTATCTTTTTTGCTCAGAATTTGGTGGCGCACAAGTGGGTGAAGCTCATCGACATTGACTATCATTTTGTTCATGAGTTGGTGACATCTGGAAAGTTACGCATTTCTCATGTTCCGACTTCTCTTCAGATTGCAGACATCTTCACCAAGGGGCTCTCTCGTCCACTATTCGAGTTCTTCAGGTCCAAGCTGTGCGTCGGCGAGCATCCGACGCTTCACTTGAGGGGGGAGTGTGTTAGGATAAATCAAATTACTGATTAGATTATGATTTATTATGATTAGAGTTCTTTCCTTATTGCACCTCTATTGTACTCTCTATATATTCAGTTATCAATAATACAATTCCTTACGGAAAATCATTCTATCACTCCTCATATACCCTTATTTATACCCATTATGAAAGGCCACAAAAGCAATGAGTTCTGGCCCTACCATGGTATCAGAGCAGTGTTAAGTACCCTGCTTTATTCCTCCTTTCTTTTTTCCATCTCCCCGATCAAAACTCCTGACCTTTCCCTCTCCTCAATTAATTTTTCCTGTCGCCGGCAACATTCAACCTTTTTCGGCAGTACCCAAGTTACTTTTTGGCGGTTTCTCCTTCCCCGCGGTGCCTCTCCAGTACCGTCTTCAACCTTGGGTTTGTTTTCGACATGTCCACTCCCTTCAGAATTATCCTTGAACGATCGGATCTTCTTCTTCTTGGGCATTTTATTTTCTGCACTTCCACTGTCCAGACCACCACTTCATCAGTACCTTTGTTTGGACTGGCCCTTCAGCTCAACCTCAGTGCTTGCTTCTGTGCTCCGTTCCAATTTATCCTCGGTGTTTGCTTTTGTACCTAATCTGGCGTGTGTTTAAGGCTCCCGCCGCTGTTGAATTGCCTCTTCTCCTCTCAGTGCATGTTTGTAAGGTGGTAACAGCTTGAAGAAGGTGCGTGATGTTCACGCGCACGTGAGTGCCGATTGCCCATCAGTCATCCCCTCAAACCTGAGCCTTGCACGCTTGTTTGCCAAGCCTTTGAATCGCTATATCACACACTGTATTTTACTTGATTACACTATTGAGTACACAATATGTATTTTTAATGTAATTTAAATAATCAAAATAGGTTAAAATTAATATTAAATAAAATTAACATTTAAACACATACCACCGCCACTGGAGGTGTTTCCCGGTGGTGGAGGACACTGGTCGGCGATGACTTCACTGGAGGTGGAGGGCGACGACCGGCAATGCTAGCCGACGGTGGAGGTCGTAGTTCATCGGTGCTGGAGGTCCCATTTTCTTCTCCGGTAGATCTCGTTTCCGATGTATTCTCTGGCAGATAACGATGATTCCATTGTCTTCTTCAGCCGTTGTCTTCTCCACCCATCGCATGGCCTCTATGACCTAGTCAGCGCCATCTCCGGTAGTGGCTCTCGACCTCCCTGGTTCTCTTTGCCTTGCTTGGCCGTGGCTCTCATCGCCCCATTCTCACTGCCATGTTCTCATCGCCCGCCTCTCAGTTCTTCTCTCATCTTTTCGCTCTCTGTTCCTGTTCTCTTCGCCTCGCCCGGTCGTGGCTCTCGTCTCCCCATTCTCACTGCTCGGTTCTCATCGCCCATCGCTCGGTCCTTCTTTCCTCTCCCCGCTCTCATCTCCCCGACCTAACCCTGCTCTCATCTCCCTGACCTGACCCGGCTCTCGTCTCCCCGTTCTCGTGGCCCTGTTCTCCTCGTCTCGTTCTCGGTTCCCCTCTCCCGATCTCCTCGCCCCTTTCTTAATTCTCCAACCTGGTCAATTCCCTCATTGCCTTGCTCTCATCACCTACTTTTTCCCTGCCCGCTCTCAATTCCAATCAATGAGACCCACTCCCTTCTCAGTTGGCTGTGGACAGTGTGTGGCTGGGAACGGAGGGTGGCTTTGCTAGGGTTCCGATGGATGGCCAGGTTAGGGGACGGCGGATGGCTAGGCTAGGGGATGATAGGTGACTGGGGATGGGAGGGGTTATGCTAGGGGATGGGAGGGACTGTGCTAGGAGCTTGGCTGGATTTTCGGCATTGGTGTCGACGGCAGTGGCACAGCTAGGGCATGGGAAAGGGTGTTGAATTTTTTTTTTAATTTTAAAGATTAATATTAGTATTATACATATATATACCTATTAGGGCGTAATCCAGTAAAATACAAGCGTGATATAGTAACACCCTATTATTATTGTGTGCATGCCCCACCTTTGGCATTAAAATTCATCAGTACAATTATTGTGCGCTTGCCATGCTTTTGTCATCACAATCCATCAGCATTATTATTATTTTAAAGTCCTTTTTCTGTTACAAATTGCTATGACTTTCAATTCACAGGGCACCTCTGATCGATGGATTCTTGACTCTGGTGCAATCGCTCACATTACTTCTGATTCTCAACATTTTAACAAGGTATTTCCTTACCATGGTTATAATATTTTTTCGGTGGGTAATGGTTCTTTATCTATTTCTCATATTGGTCAATGTGAGATTTCAGGTATCTCGTTCCATGATGTGCTCGTGGTTCCACAAATTACAAAGAGTCTAGTTTCTATAAGTAAACTCACTCGAGATTTACCTGTTACTATTCTATTCGATATCAATTTTTTTATCATTCGGCATAAGAACACCGGAAAAGTCTTTGATATTGGTCTTCATAGAGCTGGTCTTTATTATCTTGAGGGTGGTGATGCCAATTTCTTTACTGTACTTCGGTTTGGAAAAATTCATGCTTCATTTGAGCAATGTCATTCTCAGTTGGGTCATGTGTCTTATGACACTCTTCAATTGTTGAATAAGCAAGGTCATATTTCAATACCTCTATTTTGCTTACCCCAGTCAGTTGCTCATCATGTATGATGGCTGAAAGCCATCGTTTGTCCTTTTCAACTAGTGATCGCCATTCGACTTCTTTGTTGGACAAAGTTCATTGTAACTTATGTGGGGCTGCACCGATCTCTGGAGTGATTGGTTATTCTTATTATGTTATCTTCATTGGTGATTTTTCCCAATTTACGTGGTTTTATCCCCTGCGTCGCAAGTCCGATTTCTTTGAGATCTTTCTGATGTTCCAGAAGTTTGTGGAGACCCAATTTTCCACTAAACTCAAAGTTTTCCATTCTGAAGGAGGAACAAAGTTTACTAATCAATGTCTTCGTGATCATTTTATCTCTTGTGGCATTCATCATCAGATTTTAAACCCTTATACACCTGCTCAGAATGGCCGAGCTGAGCGTAAGCACCGTCATATCACAAAGACAGTGTTGGCCATGTTATATCACACATCTGTTCCCAAGTACTATTGGGTGGATGCTTTCTCCTCGACAGTCTATATTATAAAACTGCCTTTCGAGTTCGGTTCTTGGTGGTAAATCTCCGGTTAAGATAGTTTACGGCACTATTCCTGATTATTCCCCTTTCCACCCATATGGTTTCCATGTGTATCCATGTTTACATGACATTACAGCTAATAAGTCCATGCCCCGTTCCATTCCATGTGTTTTCATTGGTTATAGCGCTCAACACAAAGGGTTCAAATGCCTTGATCCTTCTACTGGGCGCATCTATATCTCGCGCCATGTTCAGTTTGATGAGTATTATTTTCCTTACACTTCATCTTCTCGGGATAGTCACTCACCCTCTGATTTGGAAATTTCCTCTTTCATTGAGCCCACAACTGCATCGATTTTTTTACCAGCTTCCAGAAGCACTAATGCTGGTTATGCCTCCTATCATATTATAACGTCATCACAGTTTCCATGTGATTTGTGTCCCTAAAATGTGGATCAACCTACTCTTGAGCTCTCACAATCGCCACCTCCTTCTCCCCATGGCTCTCCTACCTCTCCGGCCCAGTCTTTGCCTTCAACATAATCATCACCATCATCATCACCTTCTCCTCCTCTTTGTTCTCATCCTATGACGACCCGTTCTCGAAATGGAATTTACCGGCAGAAACAATATCATTGTTTTAAGGTTCACAGTCTTCTTGCAGCACTTCTTGAGCCTAAGGGTTACAGCTCAGTTAAAGATCCTAAATGGGTTACAGCTATAAATGAAGAGATGCGGGCTCTTCGTAACTAGCATACTTGGGATCTTGTTCCTCGCCCCTCTAGTGTCAACGTTGTTGGCTCCAAATGGGTCTATCACCTCAAGTATCGACCTAATGGTAGTATTGATCATCACAAGTCTCGTCTTATCGCTCAGGGATATTCTCAGGTGTTGGGATTTGACTTTACTGACACTTTTAGCCATGTGATCAAAGCCACGAATGTCCACATTATTCTTCCTTTGGCCACTTTGCGTAATTGGCCGCTTCATTAGCTTGATGTCAAAAATGCTTTTTAAATGGTGTCTTGGATGCTCTTGTGTATATGGAACAACCTGCAGGTTATACGAATCCACTTCGCCCCACTTGTGTTTGCCAACTTCGAAAGGTCATTTGTGGTCTCAAGCAAGCGCCTCGTGCTTGGTTTCAGCGCTTTAGTGCCTTTCTACTCCAGTTAGGCTTTACATGCAATGCAACAGATACCTCTCTTTTCATTTATTCTCGAGATTCTCAGATGTTATATCTACTTGTCTATGTCGATGACATTATTTTGACTGGAAATAATCCTTCTCTCATCAGCCAGTTTATCGCTCGTGCTCATTATGAGTTCTATATCACGGATCTTAGTCTTCTACACTACTTTCTTGGTTTAGAGATTTCCTGGTATAATACCGGTCTTTTCTTGTGGCAAACTAAGTTGGCCATGGACATTGTTTAGCAGGATGGTATAACAAATGCTACTCCAGTCTCTACTCCCTTTGCTTCGGGTAGCCAGCTACACAACACTTCCAGTCTCGAGTTCTCCAACCCCACTTTTTACAAGTCACTCGTAGGGGCACTTTAGTACCTCATCATTACACGGCCAAATATCTCTTATGCTGTTACCACATTTATCAAGTTCTTACAGAGTCCGCGTGATGATCATTTCCATGCAGTAACCACGATTCTTCGTTAGATTCAGGGCACTTTTCATTATGGCCTTTCTTTCTTGCCATCATCTGGCTCTCTTCCTATTTTGGGTTACTCGGAAGCTGATTGGGCTCGTTACCTAGAGACCCGATGCTCCACTTATGTTTATGCTATTTTTCTTGGCGGTAATCTTGTTTCTTGGTATATTAAGAAACAACCTACCATCTCTCGCTCTAGCTGTGAGTCCGAGTATCGTGCTATGGCCAATACCTCTGCTGAGTTAGTGTGGATATGTCATCTTTTGAGAGATCTTCGTGTCACCTCTTCCTCGCCTCCATTTCTCTTGTGTGAAAACAACAGTGTTATTTTCTCGCCCAAAATTTGATTGCGCACAAGCAGGCGAAGCATATTGACATCGATTGCCATTTTTTATTCATTGTACATTTGGTGTGTATTCCTAGGACTCTAAAATACTCTGTACGTATTACTAGAATACTCCTCATGTACCCTTATTTATACCCATAATGAAAGGCCATAGAGGCAATGAGTTATGGCTCTATCAGTTCTATTATGTTTCCACTATAGTGCTGCAATGGTTCTGCTATGGCTCTATTTACTGCAGTCCCAAGCCCTTCATGGGATCTTTCAACCATCTATTTCTAAAAAGATCAAGCAGCAGTTTTTTCTTTTTGATCTTATACTTTTCTGCTTCGGGGGACTCTTGCCCTTAGCCCTAACAATGAGGATATACCCCATGGTTTCATTTTTGCAACCTTCATGTCGGCTTCATGTTGCCCTTAGATAGTGTTTATTGATTCCTTTGCGGCTCTTCTGCTACCAATTATCACAATTGTATGTCATTATTCATTTATCTACATGTTTCTTTTCCTAATATTTTCTCTGTGTTTTGTTTTCCAATTCTTTAATGTAATGTATTACCTCTAATTTTCTCACTTTGATATAGTTCTTGGTAGGTCCATCAAAGGAAAAGGGTGGTGGTGTCTCATATTTCGGTTGTCTCCAACTTCTTGGTTTCTGTACTTTTGAGTCTTGTGTGGGAATTTTTTGGCCATCAATCATGAAGATGAAATCTCAGTACATTCTCGAGGAGGCACGAAGCACACACTTGACCTTCTTCAGAATTATACTCAACATTTTTGCATTGTACTCTACAATGTAAGTTCTTAATACAATTTTTTTGGACATTGCCCTTTTGTTTTCTAACTTGAATATAGATAACTAAAGTTGATAGTGAGTTCTGAGCTGGAGTATGGCGGTTTTAGATTATTTTAATTGTGTTCTCCTAAAAATTCCTCCATTTAGGTTTAATCAAGTTGTTTCCTTCAGTTGTTTCTGGTTTGAACAAGTTATTTACTTTCTTGACACTAAGTTATCCTTGTTCGGTTTCTGAAGTTCGATGTATTCTCCATCACTGTCATGTTCGGTTTGTGCTCAATCTTCCTCTTCGTGGCTTCCAATTTGCAACGATGACTCTTTACAATTTCAAAAAAACCAAGTAAGTTACTTTCCAGTTTTACACGTATGAAAATTGCTTTAATGCCTTCGAAACAAGTTTATTCATGGCATTCTTCCATTTGCAGAGACTGAGGATTGGGAAATGAAAACACGAGAGGATGGGGAAGAGCTATTGACCACAACTAACCCATCTCATTTTGAAAATTGCTCTGGTCTAGCTCGATAAATTGATCCATGAAAAAAAGCAGTAGAATGGAGAGAATAATTTCTGCTTCATTCTTCTTACACGAGTTGCGTACTCAAAATAGGAATTTGGACCAAATCTCAATCCAAAATCTCACAATTAATACTAAAAATAATCAAAAAAATCATATGCAAGAGATCATGCTTTTGTTGAATAACTGAGGATACTCTGTGCTATGCACTCAGTTGCTGCACCATTAACGAATCACCATTAGAAAAGTCAGAACACTCATGTGCTGAACCACCCCCATCGAAGTCGGAATCATCATGATCGAACATTTAACATTTGAAACCATCACAATTGTACATTTATGAATCACTTACAACATGAAAAATCATAGGGAAGACCACCGACACAGTTTCACAATGTTGGATAGTTCCAAAAGAAATTGTTCTAGAATTCATAATTGTTGATAGTGAAATAGTACTCTCTCAATTCCTATAGGGTGGGGTGTTGCTCTTTGTACCACCTTTTAGTTGAATGTGGGTGAAAAGGACATTGAAAATGTAAAAAGGTAAAATGTTTAATAGGTATATAGTTAGTGCAAACATAAAAACTAGAGCTATTTACACCTACTTTGTAGTAGCTACATGTGCATTGGAGTACGTTGCACGTTAATCTAGTGATTGACCATAAATATATAAATTGATATTTTATGTAGTTTTTTAAATTTTATTATAACCTAATCGAGTATTGTGATTAACTCATATTTTCTTTTCGATGCAAATATAAATTAAAAGATAAAATGTACCATTAAATTGTTTTTATTTAAATCTTATTACTAAATAATTTTTTAGCTAAATTCTGTAGATCACTAATTCTTAATAGATCACTAACTATTAGTAAGAAATTAAATTAATAAGTACTTTATTTCCATCATAAATGTGCATATGCATGGATTACTCTATATGTAAATTACATTAATTCGTACAATGAACATGTACACTCTATTGGTAGTCTCATGCTATATTCGAGTGAAATGAAATAAAAAATTTCTACGCTTATTTTTATGTTAATCTGTATTTTTAAAATTAATAATAACTATTTAGACTTATTCATATCATTAGAATTTTCTAAACATTAGATACTAAATCAAATATTATAATAAAATGATAGATAATATTATTATATTGTAAAGATTTGAATGTAAAATTGAAAGACAGACAAATAAACAATTAAAATTAAAACATGTGGTTAAAGTTAAACACATTCTATAAAACTAATTAAAAGATAAGTAAATAAATCATATAAACAAAAAGTAATAAAATCGTGTTCACCTAGATATTAATGTTTGACTAACACTAATGAGGGTTGTGTGAATAGCAACTTATTTTAGTTCCACTACCCATAAAGTTGACCCACCTATTGAGAGTGGTGTAAATAGCAATAAGGGTATTGCAAATAGAATCACCCTTCCTATATATATGACACGCTTTTCTTATTGACTTGTTTATTTTAGGGCAAATCTAAATACATGTTGAGAATTCTTAAATGCAGGTGAAATTAATGAATGATTACTATATTATCCTTATTACCTGCAATTATGAGTTTTAGACCTGCATTTAGTAAATATTTTCAACTATTTAATTTTAGTCCTAAACAAATTCCAATTCTTAAAATATTTCCATATAATCTCAATAAACTTTACCAACTACATCATAAATTTTATACAAATTCGTATTCCTGACAGAATTTCAAATTCGTATTCCTACCAAATTCCAAATTCTCAATCCCAAAACAAGATTTCATCAATTTTAAAATCTTCACAGTGTTCAACGACTAATATAGGCTAATTTTTTCTAGTTTAAACTTAAACTTACTCTAGTCCTAAATTCCACATCACGCAAAACATTCAACTTGACGACTTATGCTATGTTTGGCAGGACTTATAAGTGCTTTACTTATAAGATAATCACTTGTTTTGTGTTTGGTAAATAGCAAAAAAGTGCTTATTTAATAAGCATAAGCTATTTTTTGGGGAAAAACAGAAGCTGATATCTCTGCTTTCAAAATAAGTCAGGTTTGCTTATAAGCACAACTATGCCAAACAAACCCTTAATTATATTTCAAAACTAAAGCTGCTCTATCATGCAGTGAATCTTGAGGATGGACTATATGGAGCTCCAGTGTTTAAAGTTAAGAACTTTGCTAATGCTTTTGTGAATCCTAGGACCTATTTTAATGGTATGGACGAGGCTTCGATGCCCCCGCGGATTAGAATGAAGAGAACTGGGAGGGTGATGAGTAGGGGTGGAGGATATGATGCGGTGAGTAGAGAACTAGGACAGGCTGATACAAAGGATGCTCTTTGGGCATCAATGGGGTTGAAGAAAAAGTATGGTGGAGTTGGAAATATGGAGTTTGATCTTCTTCAATCTCGAGGGTTGAACGACTTTAATGGTGTGCCGAAAATGGGGTTTGAGAAGAGGGTGTAAGGCGGTGATGGGGAGGGGAAGCGGGGAGGAGTGCAATTGATGAAATGGTTTCTACTATTAACAAAATAAACCTGTAGTACAAAGTTACAAACAATGTACACACAGGCACATCTCAAAAAAGTCGCAATCAGTGGCCACGACATATGGGAGGTGGAAGAAGAATCAATGGCCAGATATTTGCTGCCCTTAATTTGATAATGAATTCTTAAGATAATCTAATTTAAAGTGTTTATATAATTATAACTTTATTATGGATTGATCTTGAATAATGATTGTTGATGAGGGATGAAGTTAAATAATCAAAATTTGACTAAGATTAAAACTAATAAAACTAAATAAGGGTAATATAGTAAATCTTCATTAGGTTTACCTTCATTTAGGAATTCTCAAACCTGCATTTAGATTTTGTGTTATTTTATTTCTATTTTTGGTAAAATTCCTTCATTTTCATCTATCATCCAACTTTTAACTTTCTACCTTTAATTTTAGTTATTCATTTTATTCAAACATATGAACATGGCATAGACAGGAATGACGGGAATGTATCGAAATGAGGATAGCAAATTTAATGGTCCCTTAACAAAAAAAATGGGAAAAAAATATCCAGATCTGAAAAAAAGGGGAAAAAAAAAGAGTAAAGAGTTCATCTCTTGAAAACTATCTTTCCATTAGTTATGAAATGATTAGTGATTCAAGTACAATTTTATTACAAAAAATTTTAAAAAATTATGGGTTAAAACAATTAAAATTCGGATCAAATTTGAGTTATAAGCTATTTGAATATAACAAAGTCTTAGAAAAAACCATCTTCTCATAAATCCATGGAAAGACGGGGTTTAATTAGAATATAAAAAGATAAAAAATTTTAGTTGCAATATTAAATATTTATAATACAACGTGCTATAATTACAAGTTTATGACCTGATTAATGCAACTAGAAAATTTTATCTTCATTTCTTCTAATTTGTATTTTGAGCATAGTGCATATATAACCCTACATAATTGACGAAAGTGCAGACATAACCCCGCGATAATTGAAAGTGCAAATATAACCCTAGATATTTAGGTTATGTGCAAATATAACCTTTTTCGGCAATTTGATGCCGGAATTAGGTGAAAAGACAAATTTATCCATCTGTAAAAAAATAAAAAATAGAAACGGCAATAAATTATTTTGCCCCTCCACCCTTTCTCTTCTTCATTTCACTTCTTCCCAGAGTCGTCCAGAATCTTGTGTCGTCCCCCTTTCACCCTTTCACTTCTTCATTCCGTTTCACTTTTTTGAGTCTATATGCAGTTACAGATACATTACTTCAAATTGGACCTTGGAAACTAAAGTCCAAGTGGGTTACGAGGCACTGGATAAAGCTCATATGCATGGAGATGTGAGAGTGGCTTGCAGACTTCTTTTTGACAATTTTTAACAATCGAATTTCACGAACAAAAATGGAAGTGGGAAAGTGTGGAGGTAGAGATATTCGACGAAATTGTGGATGAAGCCATGCCAAATACATTTTTTGTCATTTTCGGTGGGCGATGGTGGCATTTCCTGGCTGAGGAGGGTTTCATAGATTAAGGGGCATTTTTGTCTTTTAGATTTTTTTATTTGGCTAAAAGGGCATTTTGCTCACTTTCAGTTGGTCAATAACCGGAAATGGTCAGTCAATGCCGGAATAATGACTTTAGGATTATATTTGCACTTATGTATGATAGTTAGGTTTATATTTGCACTAAAAAATAATTCAAGGTTATATCTGCACTATCTCCAATATATAGGGTTATATCTGCTTATTACCCTTGTATTTCCAAAACTTATGGAAAGACCATCTTTCAAGAGACAGACTCTTTGGATAATCTGACGTTTATTTGAATTTTGGTTACAAACATAGTGTTTTAGTTGCTGTAGAGTATAAACACATAATTTCATATTATTCTAATTAAATGTCGTCTGTCTATAGGCATACGAAATGACGGATTTTTCCAAAATTCGTAAACAAATATGGCAAAGTTTAAGAAAGACCGTCTTTTTAAAAACTTATAGAAATACGAGATTTAATTAGAATAATAAAAAGGTAAAAGATTTTAGTTGTAATATTAAAATTTTATTATACAGTAGGTAGTAGTTATAAGTTTATGAGTAAAATTAATGTAATTCAAAAATTTTATCTTTCATTTCTTCGAGTATGCCATTTTAACTTCATTTCTTCAAGGTACGGACTCCAAAAACAAAATAGAAAAGTAAAAAAACAAAAAAATAAACACAACCGCCACGTCAAACATTTGCCCACCTCCTCCAGAATCCTTTCCGCAGCCGTACCGTCGTGACACAAGTATAATTTATACTTCTCCGATGAATCTACTATGCCATTTCCCACCCGCTTCACTAGAGAGAGATCTCGAGGCAGCAAACATGGAATTGGGCTAATTTGGATCATGGATGATTATCAGTCTGCAGTCACCGAATTGGGAAGTTTTATCTGATGATAACTAACGCTTGGAGATGGCGGATGTATCTCACTAAATTTTGAATCTGATGCCAGTTCAATACTCCTCTGCCCCAATTTAAATTACCCACTTATGACACTATTCTCTATAAAAGTTTGATTATCGTGATATTGTTAATTTAGTTTCAGCAAATAGTTTCTAGAAAATAACTTTTTATTTACCGTTATTATACGTAGCAAAACATATTAACGGTACATATTTCTCGAACGATGTGCAATGATTATACTGTAATTTAAGCTGAGACACAAGGAGTATTAAATGCAGATATTATTTTATTTTTGCTTGTTTTTAAATTTATTTGAATAACTATCGTTTGAAACTTAGGATAGATTAGCATTTGAGAGGGACCTGATGAATCGCAACATGTCTTTCGGGATTATTGGAAAGATTGTTGATATTGTTGGCTCCAATGAAGAAACATGAGTATGGTTTTTGGGCGTTCATATGGAGCTGGAAATTTGCAAAAACTAGTCGTTGAAAGCTTATGGAGGATCGCCATTTCTTCGGAATGTGTATCACTACTCTGAAAACATTAGATATAGCAACCACATTCTTGTAGTTTATGTATTTGGTGCAATGCTGGGCTTTTTCCCTATCAAAGATGACATATTTTATGGTAAGGTGGCAAATTGGCACTGACATTTAATTTAAAAAAAGACTTTGATTCCCGCTTAATCGGTAAAATATTATCATCCATTTCACCAAACCTCAATATCTGTTGACCATCTTCATCCTTGCAACATTTGACGAGAGAAAATTTCCAAGAAGGCAAAAAATGGGGGAACAACTGCTTGTTGCCACCGTAAAAGTTCTGTTGGAGAAGGCTGTTTCCGTGGCAGCGGATAAGATTGGTTTGGTGCTGGGGCTCGGATTCTACAAGGATCTAGAAGCAATGCAAGAACATGCTAAAGATATCCAAGCTGTGTTAGCTGATGCGGAGACTAAGCAGTCTCGGAATCCGCTCGTGCTGCGGTGGCTGCAAAAGGTAGAAGCTGCTGCTGTTAAAGCTGACTATCTGTTGGACGAGCTCCTCTACGAAAGTCTTCGCCGAAAGGTGGAATCCAGGGACAAGGCCAGGAGGGCTGCAAAGGTATGCCTGTTCTTTTCTTTATCCAAATGTGATCTCTCTTTTCGTTGGAGAATGGGTTCCAGAGTTAGGGAGATTAATGAGATGTTCAAGAACTTCATTCTTGAGGCGCCTGGGATTGGGTTAATCAGGATGGAGGATTCCATGCGTCGGGTTGATGCCATGGCTATAGCTGGAGTAGCAGCAGGTCGACAGACGAATTCTCTTCCGTTAGAGTTTGTTGCTGGCAGGGATAGAGAAGTATCTGAAATAGTGGGTATGTTGAAGTCGAAAGAAGCGTGTGTTTCGGTTTCTGTCCTTTCCGTTCATGGTATGGGTGGATTAGGCAAAACGACTTTGGCTAAATCCATTTATAACCATCCAGGGATTGACAGTCACTTTGGTCGAAAGATTTGGGTTTGCGTTTCTGACAAGTTTGAAGTGACGGAACTCTTCAGATTGATTTTGGAGTCGTTGAGGGGGAAAGAGGTTGGAAAGCCTGCCCAAGATGTTATTGTTCGAAACATTCAAGAGGAGCTTGCTGGGAAAAGGTTTCTCTTAGTTCTTGATGATGTGTGGAATAAGGACCGAAAATTGTGGGATGACTTTTTTACTTCTTTGGTCGGACTTAACACTGCAAGTGGAAGCTGCTGTCTGGTGACCACTCGTTCAAAGGAAACAGCTGATCTCGTGTCTACCTTTGACCCTTTTGCATTGGATAAGTTAGCAGATGATGAGTGTTGGAGCATTATTTGTAGAAGGGCAACTGAAGATGGAGAAATGGCTCAACAACTGAATGTTCATAGAGAGCAGATTTTGAGGAAATGTGAAGGTCTGCCGCTGGCTGCGAATGCAGTTGGAGGCTTGCTAAGTCTGCAAAAGAGAGAAGACTGGCTTTCAATAATAGAGGACAAGATTTTAAAGGTTGGAGAGTATATTGAAGGTGAGATTTTGCCGATAATGAAGTTGAGCTTTGACTACTTACCATCTTTATCCATTAAGAAATGTTTTGCGTATTGTTCCATATTTTCCAAGGATACGAAGATGGAAGGCACGCAATTGGTTGAATTTTGGATGGCGGAAGGCTTTCTTCAAGAGGGCGATGAAAGGATAACAATGATGGAGGAAGTCGGTCGTAATTATCTTGCAGTCTTATTACAAAGTTCATTGTTGGAGAAAGTGGATGAATATTATTATCAAATGCATGATCTTGTTCATGACTTAGCGGAATGTGTTTCAAAGCGAGAACAAATTGACGCTGATGTTCGCCATCTGGCACTTGCTTCATGGTTCACGAGGTACAATGCAAGTTCGACCTTGGTTCGAATACTGAAAGATGACATATCTGATGTTGTGATACGAAGACATAAGCGTTTGCACGTGTTGGACTTGCGCGGTTGTAAAACAAAGAAAATGCCAAATGATATTGGCAAGTTGAAACACTTACGTCACCTTGACGTTTCGTATTCTGAAATAGAAGTTTTGCCCGAATCTCTTTGTAAGCTTTACAACTTGCAGACATTGAAGTTGTGGGGATGCAGTTCTTTACCCCAAGGGTTGAGCAGCCTGATTAGTTTGAGGCATCTTTATATTGACAAGGATTGCAACTTCAAAATGCCGCCAAATATGGGACACTTAACAGGTCTCCAAACTCTAAAATTCTTCAATGTAGGAGAAGAGAAGGGTTCCGAAATAAAAGAGCTTGGATCCAAGAAAAATCTCAAAGGTGCGGTCAGGATACGTAATCTTGAGTTAGTTAAGGGCAAAGAAGAAGCGAGATTGGCGAATGTGTCTGAAAAGCAGAAGTTGGTAGGGTTACAATTATGTTGGGGCTCTGCGGATCGTCTTGACATTGGCAGTCGTAATGATGAACACGTGTTGGAAGGTCTTGAACCTCACCCAAAGCTACAGAAGTTAGGGCTGGAGAATTATACGGGTGCTCGATTACCTCAATGGTTTGGAAAGTTGACAGTATTGACTGAGTTGAGATTACAACATTGTAAGAATTGCAAAGATCTTCCGGCACTAGGAAATCTTCCATATCTTGAAGAGCTTCAAATTGGGGGCTCAGAGCTATAAAAATGCAAAAATGTACATATTTATGGGATTTCATGAGCTATAAAAATGCAAAATGTACATATTTATAATATTCTAATGTGCAATGTAGTTTATACAGTGTTGCATTTACGAAGAGTATAATGATTAAAGAGTCACATTTACTGATTTACACACTACTGAGAGGCAGAAATCTGCAAGCTACATCACATATGAGCACTACAGCTTAGACAAATGTACCAACAGTTAGTTACGAGATTATCTACAGAAGCCGACTTGTCTTTGTGTGGTTTGAAGCAGATTCTAAATCCCCGATGAAGAAAGGATTTTTTCCAGAATACCAGAGCAGGGTTCTTCCTCTCCATTGGGGTATTCTTCTGCTAAGATTTCTCCGCTTAATGGTAAAGGTGCCCGGGTACCCAAATGCTGTTGAATTTCACCTAGATGAACAATGTAATAGTCATCTCCTTCTCTTATGATCTTACGGCCCCTGAAATGAAAATTTTGATCTCCTTTCATTTTTGCCACAGTTGAAAGAGTAAATCAAAGAATGCTTAAATATGTTTTTGACAGAAAGAAAAGGAAGGAAATCCATAAACTTATACTAATCTCCATTTTCTGTCCATTATGACAATGTTTTTTATCCTCTAACCTTCTATAAGCTCTCTTTTAGTTCCCTAGTCATGTTTAGTAAACTATTTGATCCCTAAGCTGTCTGATGTTATTGAATTCACCCATTTCGATTGTGTGCCCCCGATATCTATACAACTGAGGACCAACGAAAATAAAATGATACATTTAAAACCTAACAAACCTACCCATTTATCCTTGAGAAAAATATATCTACATCAGCTATTGCTCAGACTGCTGCGATTAGAATGGTTCATCAATTTGTAAACACGACATGATAGAATTCGACAGAAATGTCCATTCCTAACAAACACAGAAAAAAAACAACGAGAAATGTCCATTCCTAACAAACACAGGAGAAAAAAAGCAGGACGAGACTATATGACTGATAACCTGCTAATGTTCAGAAAATAGTAGTATGACAAACCAGATTCACGAATGAACAGAAGATTGTGGGAAATATAATTTAGCAATGCCAAATGTGTTTCATCATCCACAATGCACCATTTCATGCAAATAAATTTAACTTTAATCATAGCTAAGAGCAAGAGACAGTATTCTTCGAAGCAAATAAACCCAACTTTAATGATTAATCACCCCGCAAGTTAAGCAGATGTATAAGCCATTAGGCAAATTCTCTGTTTCTACAGAACACAAATTCAACATGCACAAACTCAAATGTGTCGCTAAAATTCGTATCGATACCTTGTAAAGTGCCTCTATTCAGTGCATTATTAAAATATCATCGTTATATTATTGTGACGCTTTAAAATACAGCTCAGTTTAGAAGTACCATTAAATTTTGTGACATGGGTAGATATAGTGATTCAGTTTAGTGACAAATGTACATGTTAGAAATATTTAGTGACACCTGAAGGTGAAGCAAAAACTTTGACATTCCTTATCGGACACAAAATATGTGCCACTACCAAACTTTTTTTAGTGTGAATTCTATTTTTACTCATTATTCTATTAAGAAATAGTGAGTTTAGTCACCATCTTAATTAACTTAATTGTAAATTTTTGGTCGGGTAAAAAGTTATTCCTCTAATGACCGACGTTAACTTCTTTTTCTTCAAGGACACCTTTACAATGTGTATTTTATTAGTAGTGGTGAAATAGAGAAGTTCTGAAATTTTTTCAGTTATGGAGCAACCATTGTATTATTAAACTTGTACATTTTATTTTTAACTTAAATACTATACTTTTCAATATATATATTTATACTTTTTTATAAAATATTTCTTGTACTCACATTCAAACACTTATTATATATTGCATATTTAACTTGAATTTGACACTTGTCAAATTTTAATTTGGCGTTCACCTCCCCACATACAAAAAAAATTTCATAATATGAATAATTAATTTAATGAGCCAACATGTATAGGCACTCGTCTGATCACTAGCTTTAAGATGTATTTTTAAAGTAGAGAGTTAAAATTACATAAACTCTTCTTTTAGGCAGACTAAACTTTATACCGAGAATTATTGTCTAATTATAAGAATTTTCATTAGTGATGGGGTTTTTTTTAATATGTTGAAAAATTAAGGGACCTACTATGCAATAATCAAAATATAATATGTATCACCAAAATATCCAGAATTTTCATTTTCATTTTTTTCCAGTTCCCGATCAGAAACCGTCACCTCTCACAGGAAACCAGCTTCGGCTAGCGGTTACCACTGGAAACCGCCAGATTTCCATCGGATTTCCACCGGAATCTTGCTCCGCCATGCAAAGCCGCTGCGATTCTTCTTCCTATGATGCCTTGCCCTAGCTCTGGCGACTGAATCTAAATCGCTGCAACGTTTGCCCTAGCTCCGGAGATGGAGACGCTCTGCGAATCACTCTCGGAAATTTGCTCCTCTGGTTGTGGTGAAGGTGCCGCCTTCTCCTAACCTAAACTACTGGATTCGAACATCGTGGCGTAGATCGACGCTGAAACTTGACGATCCGGTGGTGGAGTACGTTGCGATCGAAGTTGCTAGTGGTGCGATCAACGTTCTCGGCGGTGGTTGCTACAGTTGGAGAAAAAGACTTATTGCATCACGGTTCTAGGTGATCGACGTCTGGCGACGTTGTGCACTTGACTTTCCAGGCGAGATCCACGGACGACGTGGAGAAGAAGGCTCGTGCGGGCAAAACACGCGCTTTTCTCGGATGGCGTATGACGGTGCCGGCAGAGATGATGGAGAACGACAACGGACTGAGCTTTTGCTCTCACAAGGTAAGATTCAATTTTGTGCTTTATCTTTTTTTCCAAAGAGATATACTGAGGTTTATTATTTAGTTTGCTGAGTTCGTGATCCGTAAATATGCTTTGGTCAAGTGGTTAGGACTCTTGTTGATGAGGTTAGAGGTCTAGGGTTCGAGACTCAGTATGGCATTTATTTTGAAGAATTTATGTTCTTGATGTACATGTTGAGCTTTAATATTATTTGACCGAGTCTATATTCAATAAGAGCCTTTGGTGTAGTGGTTATTGCTCTAGGCTTTGAGGTTAGAGACTATGGTTCAAACTCATCCGGTACTCTTTTTTTTGAAGAATTTTTATGGGCAAAATACTGATATGACCCTATGTTTTGAAGGTTTGTGCTGATATGACCTTGTAAAGTTGGAAAGTGCTATTGCAGCCCTGTGTTTTGCATCAAAAGTGCTGATATAACCCCGTGGCACTATTCCGGTGTTAACTTTTTAATTTTTAGCATTGACCAAAAACAAAAAGACTAAAATACCCCTAGTCTTCAAATTATAAATTTAATGACTAAAATACCCTAGATTTCTTCCTCTTCACCACCACAATCACAACCTCCGCCATTATCACTGCCGTCGGCCACCACCAGCCACCGCCACCACTACCTGTCACAACTACCACCACCAGCCACAGCCATCACCAGCACCAGCCACAACCACCAGCACCAGCCACTGCCACCACCACCAGCCACTGCCACCACCACCAGCCACAACTACCACCACCACCACTCGTCTCAACCACCACCACCACCCGAACCTAAACCTAGCTCCACCACCACCACCAGCCAAAGCCACCACCACCAGCCAAAGCCACCACCGCCATCACTCTCCCTAGCCACCGCCACCACTTATCCCAACCACCACCAACACCACTCAGCCCAGCACTCGTCCCAACCACCACCACCACCGCTCAACCTTAGTCCCAACACTGCTCATCCCTAACCCCGCCACCACTTGTCCGAACCACCGCCACCACTGCTCATATCTAGCCCCACCACCCCTCGTCCCAACCACCACCACAGCTCAACCCTAGTCCCGCCACCGCTCGTCCTTACCCCCACCACTACTCGTCCCAACCACCACCACCAACACTGCTCAACCCTAACCCCGCTCCACCACCGCTCAACCCTAACCTAGTTGCGCCTCTGCGCTCCATCTCTCCCCATTGCATAGCCCTGCCACTGCACTCCACCTATCCCCCTAGCCTAGCCTAGCCCCGCCACCGCGCTCTACCTCTCCCTAGAACGTCGATTGGAAATAAGATTGGAATGTCACTTTGATTCACCTCCACCGCTGCCTTTGACTCACCTCCGCCACCATTTTCGCCTTTGATTCACCTTCGTCACTTTTAACTCACTGCCGCCTTCGACTCACCTCCGCCTTCTATTCACCTCCACCGCTGCAGCTTTGCATTACCAGGGTAAAATGAAAGCTCGAGAAGAAGAGGGAGAAAATAGATCTGACGAGAAGAGGGGAAAAAAAGAAAGTTTTTGTCCATTGAGGAACAAGTGTATAAATGTCTTTCTAGCTTTTCTAATTTTTTATTTTTTAATTACAGAGGGTATAATAGTCATTTCATATCTTCCCAGCCAAATTCAGGCTGGCAGGGTTATATTAGCACATTCTAGCAAACACAGGGCTACAATGGCACTTTCCAACTTCACAGGGTCATATTAGCACAAACCCTCAAAACATAGGGTTATATGAGCACTTAACTCAATTTTTATTTTTGAGGTACTGTGGTTTTTTATTGATGTTTCTAGCCTTTTTTTTATCATATGTTGAATTTTTTTTATTATTCAGGTGAGGTTTAATTGATATGAGTTGATGTTTTGTAATTTTTTTTTTGGGTGATATGGATTGATATATGTATTTTTTAAAAAAAATCTCTTATTAATGTTTTTCATTTTCATTTTCCAAAGTATCTAGCATTACACTCAATCGCGTCAACATAGGGATAGTCACTTACAAGAGGGCAACTATCCCTACGGTACATATCATGTAACGGCCCTTCTTCATTGTTAGGATACATATCTCCGGGACCTTTATATGGGTAGTCTATATGCTTGTTAATTGTCCAGGGACTAAAATCTACGTCAAAGCCACTTACCCTAGTCCTAAAACTACCTCCACCCACCTCATGTAGGTTGCTATAGAACTAACACACTTCATCAAAATGCGATGGTTCACTCATAGTTAACAAATAAAGCACATTTTGATGTTCAAACTTTTGAAGTGGATTGGCTAAACCAATTCTAAAATGTTCGTTCAAGTCAATAATGTAACACCCCAACAATCTACCACCATCACGAAGTTCATTAAACCTAGATTAAGTAGAGTGGGAAACAAACCTCGCCCTCTCGTAGTCATTGCGTCATTCTCGCCCAGAGTAAGTTACCTTCGAGCGTCCACGATCACCCCGTCCACCTTGCTTTAATGATGACATACATATATTGTTGGTGAAATGAAGTGTGTTAATCTGAGGGAAATCATTTCCGGTGCGGTAAGTTGGTGTATATAAAATTAGGGTTCTCAATTTGGGTATTTTTTAATAGGCTGTATAAGTTCCGAATGAGGAACTCTATCGGACAAAAGAATTGAAGGCACGAATATAAGTTTCGAATGAGGAACTAATTTTAATTACGAATTGGTTTTTAAGACGCAACTACCCGTTTCATTCCTGAATCGACATCTCCACTCGTACCTAAATTTTTGAAGTGATGAAATTGAGTTCCGATGGAGGAACCCTATTTCCACAGAAAATGCACTTAACTCGTGCATGGGCAGGTTCGTTCCGAAATTGACACCTAATTTTGGAACATGTAGTTCCGAGTCCGGAACTACATAGTTGACTCATCCATATTTTTTTAAAAAAAAATTAAAAATGAAATTCAATGGATGGTTGATTATGGTTCCACATTAGGAAGCTATTCGGTGCAACGTTGCCATATTTTCCCCAACGAAGTTCCTCATTCGGAACCATCCTGTCATGTATGTATGACTAACACCCACCAGTTCCTCCATCGGAAGACCGTTCTACGTTTTGGTCATAATCAACATGCACTCTTTGATTTAAAAAAATTCAGCTAGGACATAGAGTTTGAAAAATACAAATGATCCACATCTGTTGAAGATTATAACTACGACTATCAAAAGTTAAAACTTAAACTCATAATATGTTTCATAATTCTAAAAGGTTCAATCCTTCAAGCTTACATAATTCATCGTACTACACTTGATTAATTCAAAAAAAGGTTCAAAGACTTCACAAATTTTGCTAATGCAAATAAAGGGCTAGAGATCTTCATGGTGATCATTAGTGACATCGTTAGGGTCATCGTGGTGAACATTGCAATGAATTATGGACCGCTTTCCTCTTGAGGGGGCTCTTCATCCTTGACATCATCAAGGTCACTGTCTGAGAAGTCCGGATCGAAGTTCGGCATTGTGTCGTCATCGCTTATCTCCAATTGTAGTCTAGTTGATTTTATGAACTTTGCTTGGAGTGCCTCAACTTTCTCCATCTCTTTGCTTGTCTTTCTAACATCAGAATGGATGCATTGCAAATAGCGGCTGGTGATGCTCTTCCAATTGCGTCCACCACCTACAACATTTGAATAAATTTATCAACAAGAACGTATCAAACTCAAAAATTAATCACAAATTCAATAAAGTAATGATTGAACTTACGTGATCTAGACAGTTTCGCTTTGTCAATTTCTGCATTTCTTGTTCTCTTAGCAGCAACCGCTGTCATGCCTGGACCCTCAAGTACCTTGTAACGCCACTTGTTGTCATCCCCCATTTCCAGTTTCTTGTGCTCGAACCAAATCTCATCATAATACTCAATGCGCAGTGGTCTGTCAACTGGCACGATGCCAAATTTCTTTAGCAAGCCTATTATAAGTCCCTCGTATGGTAGATCCTTCTTCTTACCGACAGCGGCCTTCAACATATAGTTTACAATTGTGTGGCACGGGTTAATTGGGATACCCTCCATGATGTAATAAAAAACCATCAAGTTTCCTATTACTTTTATCTTTGCATGTCCACCCGACAACAATAAATTCATGCAAATCCACTCGTACACAATCCGTTGCTCTACTATTAACTTCCCCACATCGTAAGTGTCGGTCTTACCCGGGGGTATGAAAGTACTCAACAACCATTTCAATAGGGTCCAATGGTGTGTCCTCTGTAACAGCGGGCTAGCTTTGCTGATGAAAATTTTTATAAGAACCATTAGGGGTATCAGGACGGAGTTTGGAGGGGTTAATGTATGGACACTTTAAAACGACATTGATGGTATATTTTGTCACAGTCACATTGATGCCATTAACCCGAGTTAAGTCCCTATTGTTAAAAATTTTCCCAAGATTTGCATAAAACTGGAAAACTTTATCACTGTGGACCCCTTCCCCCATTGTCAACAATTTATCCATATGTTGGATTCTGAAATATCACACTAAATATCCTAGGGATAAGTCGTCAAACCTATCTCCGGGAACAACTTTTGGATTTGAACACTTACGAACATGAAGGAATCCAACATGCCTTTCTTCCTCATCAGTGTTAAAGAACTTTTGGCTAATCCCAATGTCCACAACCGGTTCACGACTCCTTGCCGATGCATTGCCGTGTTTGCTCATCCTTATGCCGCATCTGCTTCTTGACATAGGTGTAGCAATTTAGAGTGACGAAATTGAAGAGGGTTAATTGGGCTAGGGTTTTATGTTCTTCAAACAATTGGGGTTTAAATCTGATTCCCTTTTTTTTATAAGATATTAAGTTCCGAATGAGGAATATCATCAGTGGTTCAGTATTCATTTACAAGATAAACTTTTGACTGAGGAACTATTCTTTTAATGTAAACATATAGAGCCCCAAGAGTTTCTCAATCGGAACACTTTACTATTGGGTTCCCCACACAACGCATTAAAAAATTTTCAAAGAAGGGTATGCAATGCTCAAGGCGGGAGTTCCCCCCATTTTCCACACAAAAAAATCCCCAAAACCCTATTTCCACAAAAAATCACCCCAAATCTTGACCATATACCAACATCAATGTTCAATCCCCCTAATTCCTAGTTATTCTACTCTAGGTTCACTCTCATAGGGTGACCACAACTAACCCATCTCATTTTGAAAATTGCTCTGGTCTAGCTTGATAAATTGATCCATGAAAAAAATAGTAGAATGGAGAGAATAATTTCTACTTCATTCTTTTTACACGAGTTGCGTACTCAAAATAGGATTTCGACCAAATCTCAATCCAAAATCTCATCGTTAATACTAAAAATAATCAAAACATCATACGCAAGAGATCATGCTTTTGTTGAATAACTGAGGATGCTCTGTGCGGAGCACTCAATTACTGTGCCATCAACGAGTCACCATTAGAAAAGTCAGAACACTCAGGTGCTGAACCACCACCATTGACGTCTGAATCATCATGATCGAACATTTAACATTCAGAATCATCATAATTGTACATTTATGAACCACTTACAACATGAAAAATCAGAGAGAATACCACCGACACAGTTTCACAATGTCGGATAGTTCCAAAAGAAATTTTTCTAAAATTCATAAATGTTGATAGTGAAATAGTACTCTCTAAATTCCTATAAGGTGTTGCTATTTGCACCACCCTTCAGTGGAATGTGGGTGAAAAGGACCCTGGAATGTAAAAATGTGAAATGTTTAATAAGTATGTAGATAGTTCAAATAGAAAAACTAGAGTGTGCATTAGAGTACGTTGCACGTTTATCTAGTGATTGACCATGAATATATAAAATGATATTTTATGTAGTTTTTAAAATTTTATTATAACCTAATCGAGTATTTTTAAGCGCCGTTTAACTCACCAAATACCTGCAAATTCATATCAATACCAATTAGTACAATGGTAAGCATGGTCTATCCCACAAGAAGTAAAAGCAATAATCAGTAATTGTTTTTCCTACTAAGTTTGAAAACCTTTTTGGTGATGCCACCATGTCTCAAATTCAGTGATTTTACTAACATTAAAAATGTAAATGACGACTCTAAAAAAAAGAGAAATAAATAAATAATATATATATATATATATATATAAATGATATCGGCTAACAATAACTCATGCTAGTTAATATCAATCATAGGCCCAATAATGAATCAATTTCTACAAATCTACCGGTTATAGGGAAGTAGGTACGCTTAACCCCCCTAATTCTTTCTTACTTTGTCGACCGTCAACTAATTATGATAATTATGATTAATTAATTGTTTCCCTTACCAAGATGTCCCTAAAAAGTATTCGCTAAATCAAAACACATTTTGATAGCACTAAGTATTAAAAAACCCCGATATAAAAATTGCCAAAGTAAAAGTAAATAGTAACGCACACTCAATTATTTCCCATCTTGCTATTAGGGTCTTAGCTAGTTAGGTGTTTTTCACAAGACTGTAATACTTACTAATCACATCCAACAATTACGTATTGGCTGAAATTAGATAGCAGTATTCTAAAAATATTTAAGTTGATCAGACTTAAAATATTAGAATTAAAATTCAACCAAGAACAATAAAGAACATGCAAGAATCAATTATAATGCAATTAGAACTCACAATTTATAAACTAATATTTATTATTCTCTGCCAATATATGAATTAGCTACTCATGATAATTAAACTAATCAAATAAATATTATAACGAAACATGATTATAGCATATTATAACGAAACATGATGGTGAACGTCGTTTCACTCACCAAAATAATCTGCAAACTCTATAGATGAGATTAGCACAGTAGTAAGCAGAGTCGATCCCACGAGGAACGGTATAATTTCTATCAAATTCAAAATACCAACAGGGTTTGGTTTAGCAACCACGCCTTAATTTTCAGATTTATTTAACAACTAATAATGCAACTATAAAATATGAAATAATAATGCAAACTAAAATATATAATTGTCTATAAAATATATGAATAAAGTAATCAGCTCGGAATAACTCACATTAGTTAAACATCGATCATAGGTGCAAAGATAAATCAATTCATATGCATCTATCAGTTATAGGAAAGTAGGTACGCTTAACCTCCCCAATTCTTTCGTACTTTATCGACAATTAACCAATTATAATTAATTAATTGTTTCTCTTACCAAGATGCCCCCGGAAAGTATTCGCTGAACCAGATACACACCTCGATAGCATTAAGAATGAAAAGAACCCGATATAGCAATTACCCAAGTATTCGCAAGTAGTAACGCACACTTAATTGTTCCCCATCTTGCTATTATAGTCTTAGCTAGTTAGCTGTTTTTCACAAGAACTCGCTACTTACTAACCCTTTCCAACGATTACGTATTGGTAGAATTAGATAGCATTATCCCAATAATATTTAAGTTGATCAGACTTAAATCTATCAAGAATAAAATAAACCAAGAACAATCAAGAACACATAAGAATCAATTATAAAACAATTAGGCCTCACGATTCATAAACTAATGCTTGTTATTCCATGCCGATATATAAATTAGCTACTCATAATAATTAAACTAAACAAATAAATAATATAATAATAAATCATAATCAAAATAATAATTAATGACTAATGAAAAGTAAACAACAAACCAAAGATTTTATGTTGCATGCAAAACCCGGATGCATCTTATATATTCCTTCTTCCGTCCGTCCAATTACAAAATCCCTTCCTCCAAAATTCGGCCGTCTATATATACTTATATACACCAAACCAAAACCAAATCCAAATCAACTTCTAATTACTTTTCTTCTTATAGAAGAAATAAGGAAATAAAATAATATCTATTCTAGTTCTAAATAACTAATTCCTACAATTAAGGAATTTTAAATGGAAGGAGATAATACAATCCTTATCAATATGGGCAGTGAATATATTTATTTCATTCAAATTCACATCTCTTCAATAATTCACTTTTCACCACATAACTTCAGCAATTCTGCTTTTGCCTCCTTCATCCCTGGAAAAATGTCTTATAAAATAAGAACATTTTCCATTGGAGCACATCGCCTCATTAAAAACCTTAACCTGGAAAACCCAGTGGAAAAAAACCGTTGGTTAAGGGAAAAAGAGTACAATGTATAGCTCCCTCTCAATTCTCCGTAATCAATGAATTCCTGCACCAAAAACACCTTAAAGTGCAAATTATATCTCAATAAAATCATAATAATCCCACAAAATATGAACACAATATAACACACATCACATGACTAGTTAAATTATAGCATAAGGTAATAAATTACTACTGCACACTGAAATGCAGCGCAAGAAGGAAATTGAAAACAAACAATGGTCACTAACTATCTGGACGGGAACCGAAGATGGGTAAAGAATTCAACACAAAATATTCCAATGGCCTCTCCTTAAAGTTCTCCGCGGTAGGAATAATTAAAATTCCAAAGAGAAGAAAAACAAACCAAAGA
This sequence comes from Rubia yunnanensis, assembly GCA_037428765.1. Classification (NCBI taxonomy): domain Eukaryota; kingdom Viridiplantae; phylum Streptophyta; class Magnoliopsida; order Gentianales; family Rubiaceae; genus Rubia; species Rubia yunnanensis. The sequence goes on from CM075061.1 coordinate 9,740,831, forward strand.
AATTGCCACAAATTCTCCCGACTCCGGAAAATAAAATTACATATCCATAGAAGGCAAGCCAAAGTCTCCTTACATGTCCCTTTAGACCGAGAATTCCATCCCTATTAATATACAATTTTTTCCCAATTTAAATTCCATTTTGTAGAGGTAAGATCTAATTGAATCTTTAATTTATCTCCAAAGATATCTCCATAAATCTCATCAAAATCAACCCAAATCAACTCCAAAATATCTGGTACTGCTCTCCATTTAACTGCTTCATTTGCCATAATTTCAATACTCTCACCAACTTCCTCCTAATTTCTCTTAAGCCCAAAAACTGTGATCTATTATAAATAAAACACTTAAAGTTCACATTAATCCCGTAAAATTATAGTTAATCCTAATAAAATAAACAATATAATTAACACATATAAAGTATTGTGATTAACTCGTACTTTCTTTTGATGCAAATAAAAATTAAAAGATAAAATGTACCATTAATTTTTTATTTAAATCTTATTACTAAATATTTTTTTAGCTAAATTCAATAGATCACTAATTCTTAATAGATCACTAACTATTAGTAAGAAATTAAATTAATAAGTACTTTATTTCCATCGTAAATGTGCATATGCATAGATTACTCTATATGTAAATTAGATTAATTGTTACAATGAACATGTACACTCTATTGGTAGTCTCATGCTATATTCGAGTCAAATGAAATGAAATTTTTTTACGCTTATTTTTATGTTAATATGTAGGCAAAGTCTTGGGAAAGACGGTCTTTCCATAGGCTTATGGAAAGACGGGGTTTAATTCGAATAATAAAAGGTAAAAGGTCTTAGTTGCAACATTACAAATTTAGTATGCAATATGTAGTAGTTATAAAATTTATAACCCGGTTCATGCAACCCAAAAATTTTATCTTAATTTCTTCTAATTTACACTTTAAACCTTGGTCTTTCCATGACTTATGGAAAGACCGTCTTTCAAGAGACGCACTCTAATATGTATTTTTGAAATTAAATACAACTATTTAGACTTATTTATATCATTAGAATTTTCTTAACATTAGATACTACATCAAATATTATAATAAAATTATAGATAATGTTATTATATTGTAAAGATTTGAATGTAAAATTGAAAGACAAACAAATAAACAATTAAAATTAAAACACGTGGTTAAAGTTAAACACATTCTATAAAACTAATTAAAAGACAAGTAAATAAATAATATAAACAAAAAGTAATAAAATCATGTTCACCTAGATATTAAGGTTTGACTTACTTTAATGAGGGTTGTGTGAATAGCAACTTGTTTTATTTTTACATTACCCATAAAGTTGACCCACCTATTGAGAGTGGTGTAAATAACAAGGGCAGTGCAAATAGAATCATCATTCCTATATAAATGATACACTTTTCTTATTGACTTGTTTATTTTAGGGCAAATCTAAATACAGGTTGAGAATTCCTAAATGCAGGTAAAATTAATGAATGATTACTATATTATCCCTATTACCTGCATTTAGGAGTTTTAGACCTGCATTTAGGAAATATTTTCAACTATTTAATTTTAGTCCTAAACAAACTTCATAAATTTTATACAAATTCGTATTCCTGACAGAATTTCAAATTCGTATTCTTGACGAAATTCCAAATTCTCAATCCCAAAACAGGATTTCATAATTTTTAAAATCTTCAGTGTTCAACGACTAATATAGGCTAATTTTTTCTAGTTTAAACTTACTCCAGTACTGAATTCCACATCACGCAAAACATTCAACTAGAGGACTTAGGCTATGTTTGGCATGGCTTATAAGTGCTTTACTTATAAGCTAACCACTTGTTTTGTGTTTGGTAAACAGCAAAAAAAGTGCTTATTAATAAGCAGAAGCTATTTTTTGGGGAAAACATAAGCTAGTCTCCCTCTACTTTTAAAATATGCCAGCTTTGCTTATATGCATAGCTGTGCCAAACACACCCTTAATTATATTTCAAAACTAAATCTGCACTATCATGCAATGAATCTCGAGGATGGACTCTATGTAGCTCCAGTGTGTTAGAATAAAGGAATTGGATTAATATTGGGCTCATGGCCCATATTGTGTTCTCTAGAATATTCCTATTGTACTCTATTTATTTGCCTAATATAGACAATCCTAATCATGGAGTCTTTCTCTATCATGGTATCATACTAGGTTTCCTTTCCTTTCTCTTACGCAGCCTTGCTGCCACCGCCTTCTCCCTCCATTTTTTTCCTTCCAAATCTTCCCGCATCATAGCGGATGATAAGGTCTCCTACAACACCCTTCTTCATCTCATGTCAATCAAGCTCTCTTCAACAAATTATGTCATTTGGAAACGCCAAGCCCAACGTGTTTTGAAGCCGCAAGGTTTATTTGGCTATCTTGATGGCACGAAACCTTGTCCGATTGTTCCTTCTCTTTCGGTTGCTGTCACTTATGCCACTGCTTCGCCTGGTGCTTCGAACACTTTTGAACAGGCGACGGCAGAATATGACAAGGTTGTTGCTAGTCATACTGCTTGGATGGAGGAAGATCAATGCGTTTGCAGCCTCTTGTTTGCATCCCTTAAGGAAGAAGTTCTTTGCTAAATTCCCGATTGCGAGACATCAAAGGAGATGTGGGATGCTATTGCTGCCATTTATCAAAACTGTAGTAAGTTCTCTGCTATAAGGCTTCGTCATCAAGCGCACACTTTGCGTAAGCATGGTACGGTTTATGATCTTAGTGTTCAATTCAAGGGTATTTTTTATCAATTGAATCTTATGGGTGAACCTGCATCAAATCAAGATCAAATTATGTGGTTTTTTACTTGCTCTTGGCCTAGAATTTCAAGTATTTTCTGCTCCTATCATTAATATGTCGCCGATTCCATTGTTTGTTGATGTCGTTGCTCAAGCCAAGAACCACGAGTCATTTTTACAGAATTTGCAGGGAAATTTGGTTCAAATCAGTCCCTTTCTGGTACTGCCGCATTTCTGGCGACCGAAACACCTTCTGGTGGTGGCGCGTGGAGTCACGCACCGGCGGCTCACGCACGTGGTGGAGGCGCGTGGACCTCACGCACCGGCAGAAGCATCCGTTCCGGCGGCCGTGGACGTTCTGGCGCCAGGTCTGGTGGCTCGGCAGGTGCTGGTTCTGGCAGATCAGGGGTTGTTTGCAATTTTTGTCATAAATTGGGACATTCAGCTAAAACTTGCTTCCGTCTCTTTCCAAATCTCCAATGTTTTGAAACTGCAAATTTGACCCAGCAATTGCAGAATTCTCTCCAGCTGGAACCCTCTCCTATCACCTCGGATTGGTACATTGATTCAGGGGCTACAAGTTATCTTACGTTGAATGCTTCGGCGCTTGAGAGTGTGACTCCATATCATGGTACCTCTTGTGTTTCTTTTGGCAATGGCCACTCTATTTATATTGATTCTCTTGGTGATTGTCAAGTTACGCCTTCTTTACGTTTACATGATGTTCTGCTTGTTCTTGAAATCACTAAGAATTTATTGTCGATCAGTAAACTTACTAAGGACCTTAATGCTTATGTGATTTTTTATGATCGGAAATTTGTCATTCAGCACAAGGTGACCATGGTGGTAATGGTAAGAGGCCACAGTGAAGATGGTCTGTATGTGTTGGATAAGGGGGAGTCCGCACTTGTTTCTTTTATTTCTCAGAATAAGCATCGAGCATCATTTGAGTTGTGGCATGCTCGTTTGGGTCATGTGGCACCCAGTATTATTTCTGTTTTGATTAAAACTGGACATTTGTTTTCATCTTCTTTATTACCTAAGCCTGGCATGTGTGCCCCTTGTGTTATGGCTAAAGGACGAGGACAATATTTTGTTGATAATCCCAAGAGGGCTAAACATGTTTTGGATTTGATTCATTGCGATTTATGGGGTCCTGCTCCTGTTTTATCTGAAAATAGATTTCTTTGTTATGCGATATTTGTTGATGATTTTTCTCGATTTTCTTGGCTATACCCGCTTCGTTAGAAATATGAGTTTGTTGACATTTATATGCAGTTTGAGGCGTTTGTTCAGAACCAGTTCTCCTCTACCATTAAAATTTTTCAAAGTGATGGCGGAACTGAGTTTATTAATAATCGACTAAGTTACTATTTTGTCTCTAAGGGAATTCATCATCAGGTCGCTTGCCCATATACTCTGGAGCAAAATGGGCGAGCCGAGAGGAAACATCGTCATATTTCTGAAATGGGATTGACAATGCTATTTCATTCTCATTTGCCGCTTTCTCATTGGGAAAATGCCTTCACCACGGCAGTGCATATCATTAATAGTCTTCCTACTCCGGTTCTTGATGGTGCATCTCCCTACGGTTTGCTTTTTGGGCGTTCTCCTGATTATTCCAATTTTCAACCATTTGGATGTTGGGTTTATCCATTTGTTCAACCGGATGCTGTTCATGATCTTTCACCATGGAGTATTCCTTGTATCTTCATCGGGTGCAGCTCTTAATATAAAGGTTTCCGTTGCCTGGATCCCTCTACTAATTGGGTTTACATCACTAGACATGCTCGCTTTGACGAGACTTGCTTTCCTATGGCTAATGAGAGTGTTTCTCAGTCATTCTCTTCCTTGGATATTATTATTTTCATTGATCCCGATCATACATCTAGTGTCCAGTCTCCATCTCCGGTTGTGTCATTGGTCATTCCTCCATGCACCCTATGCCCTACTGATGTTTTGGCTCCTTTGCCTAATGCAGTAATTGCTGATTCGGTGACAAACCCATCTTCTCCTCGAACCACACCCTCAACTTCGCTGCCCTCGACTCCGTTGTCTACGTCTTCGGCTTCCTCTTCTTCCTCGGATTCCGGGACCTCTCCGCCACCAAGTGTTCATCATATGACTACTCGAAATCAGGATGGTACTCGTAAAGAGAAGTCTTTTGAGGGTTTTGTTGTTACTGGTCTTCTGGCTAAGGTTATGGATAAAGTGGAGCCTCGGGATTATCGTGCTGCTATTAAGGATCACAAGTGGGCTCATGCTATGGACGAGGAAATGACTGCCCTTCGGACTCAGAATACTTGGGAATTGGTTCCACGGCCTGAATTTGCTAATATTGTGGGGTCCAAGCGGTTTTTTCGTGTTAAGTATCGTCCTGATGGGAGTGTTGATCGGTACAAAGCACGCCTTGTTGCTCAGGGATATTCTCAGGTACTGGGTTTTGACTTTGATCACACTTTCAGTCCTGTGGTCAAAGTTGCCACTGTCCGTACGGTGCTTGCGATTGCTACTATAAGGCGATGGCCACTTCATCAGTTGGATGTCAAGAATGCTTTCCTTAATGAAGTTCTTGATACGCCCGTCTATATGGCTCAGCCTGCTGGCTATAAGGACTTTGTTCATCCGAATTATGTCTGCCGGCTTCGGAAAGCAATTTATGGCCTCAAACAGGCTCCTGGAGCTTGGTTTGATCACTTTAGTTCTTATCTTCGTGGGCTTGGATTTCATTGCAGCTCCTCAGATACGTCACTATTTGTTTTCTCTCGTGGCACTACTCTACTCTATCTCTTGGTCTATGTGGATGACATCATCCTCACTGTTAACAATATGAGTGCTATTCATCAATTCATTTTTCGCACTCATCAGGAATTCTCGATCAAGGATCTGGGTCATCTAAACTATTTCTTGGGCCTTGAGGTTTCTTCTACTTCTCAGGGACTTTTTCTTGGTCAGGCTAAGTATGCTCGGGATATTCTTCGCGGGGCAGGGATGGCTGCTCCTGTTCCAGTGACTACTTCTTTTGTTCTTCTTTCACAGCTTCATAGCGGCTCGAGTCCTGAGTTTGGGAATCCTACACTATACCACTCATTGGCTGGTGCCTTGCAGTATCTCACTATCACTAGACCAGATTGGGCTTTTGCGGTCAACTCTGTTAGTTAGTTTCTCCAAGATCCTCGGGATGACCATTTTGCTGCTGTTACCAGGATTCTTCGTCACATTGCTGGGACTCTACATCATGGTCTATTTTTTTGCTCTAGTGGCCCCTCTGATGTTTGTGCTTACTCTGATGCTGATTGGGCTCGATGCGTAGAGACTTGACGTTCTACATATGGGTATGCAGTTTTTCTGGGTGGTAACTTGGTGTCCTGGAGTGCCAAGAAGCAACCCATTGTCTCTCATTCGAGCTCTGAGTCTGAGGATCGTGCTCTCGCAAACACTGCGGCTGAAGTTGTTTGGTTGTCTCATCTTCTCCAGGATCTGAAATTTTCGCTGACTGGTTCACCTCTATTGCTTTGTGACAACAATAGTGCAATCTTTTTAACTCAAAATCCTGTGGCGCACAAGCGGGCAAAGCACATTGATATATATTATCACTTTGTTCGTGAGTTGGTTTCTATGAGCAAGCTTCGTGTTAGTCATGCTCCTACCTCGTTGTAGCTAGCTGACATTTTCACCAAAGGGCTTCCTAAGCCTTTGTTCGAGTTTTTTAGGTTCAAGCTTTGCGTTTCGGTTAATCTGACGCTTCGCTTGAGGGGGGATGTTAGAATAGAGGAATTGGATTAATATTGGGCCCATGGCCCATGTTGTGTTCTCTAGAATATTCCCATTGTACTCTATTTATTTGTTTAATATAGACAATCCTAATCATGGAGTCTTTCTCTATCACAGTGTTTAAAGTTAAGAACTTTGCTAATGCTTTTGTGAATCCTAGGACTGGTTTTGATGGTATGGATGAGGGTTCGATGCCCCCGTGGATTAGGATGAAGAGAACTGGGAGGGTGATGAGTAGGGGTGGAGGATATGATGTGGTGAGTAGAGAACTAGGACAGGTTGATACAAAGGATGCTCTTTGGGCATCAATGGGGTTGAAGAAAAAGTATGGTGGAGTTGGAAATATGGAGTTTGATCTTCTTCAATCTCGAGGGTTGAACGGCTTTAATGGTGTGCCGAAAATGGGGTTTGAGAAGAGGGTGGAAGGCGGTGATGGGAGGGGAAGAGAGGGAGGAGTGCAATTGATGAAATGGTTTCTACTATTAACAAAATAAACCTGTAGTACAAAGTTACAAACAATGTATACAAACAATTTACACACAGACATATCTCAAAAAAGTCGCAATCAGTGGCCAAGGCATATGGGAGGCAGAAGAAGAATCAATCACTTAATTTGATAATGAATTTTTAAGATAATCTAATTTAAAGTGCTTATGTAATTATAATCTTTATTATGGATTGATCTTGAATAATAATTGTTGACGAGGGATGAAGTTAAATAATCAAAATTTGACTAAGATTAAAACTAATTAAACTAATTAAGGGTAATATGGTAAATATTTATTAAGTTTACCTGCATTTAGGAATTCCTAAACCTGCATTTAGATTTTGTATTATTTTATATTAACACACTTTCTATTTTTGGTAAAATTCCTTCATTTTCATCTATTCATCCAACTTTTTACTTTCTACCTTTAATTATAATCATTCATTTTATTCAAACATATGAACATGGCATACACAGGAATGGCGGGAGTATCGAAATGAGGATAGCATATTTAATGGTCCCTTAACAAAAATTGGGAAAACAATATCCAGGTTTGAAAAACAAGGGAAAAAAAAAAGTAAAAAGTTCATCTCTTGAAAAACTATCTTTCTATAAGTTATGGAAAAATTAGTGATTCAAGTACAATTTTATCAAAAAAAAAATAAAAAAAATATGGGTTAAGATAATTAAAATTCGGATCAAATTTGAGTTATAAGCTATTTGAATATGACAAAGGCTTGGAAAAGATCGTATTTCCATAAACCTATGAAAAGATAAAGATTTTAGTTGCAATTTTAAAATTTTATTATGCAATGTGCTATACTACAAGTTTATGACCCAATTAATATAACTCAAAAATTTTATCTTCATTTCTTCTAATTTGTATTTTGAGCAAAGTGCATACATAACTCTACATAATTGATGAAAGTGCAGATATAACCCAGCGATAATTGAAAGTGTAAATATAACCCTAGATATTTAGGTTATGTGCAAATATAACATTTTCCGGCAATTTGATGCCGGAATTAGGTGAAAAGACTAATTTACCCCTCTACAAAAAATAAAAAATACAATAAATTATTTTGCCCCTCCACCCTTTCTCTTCTTCATTTCACTTCTTCCCGGAGTCATCCAGAATCTTGTGTCGTCCCCCGGTCACTTCTTCACTTCACTTTTTTTAGTCCATACGCATTTATCGTTACATAACTTCACATAGGACCTTGGAAACTAAGGTCCGAGTGAATTGCGAGGTACTGGATAAATCTCGTACGCATGGAGATGTGAGAGTGGCTTGCAGACTTTTTTTTAACAATCTTTGACAATTGAATTTCACGAACAGAAAGGGAAGTGGGAAAGTGTGGAGATAGAGATCTTCGACGAAATTGGGGAAGAAGCCCTGCCAAATACATTTTTGCCATTATGGTGGGCGACGGTGGCGTTTTCCGGTGGCGGTGGTTTCAGAGTTTAAGGGGCATTTTTGTCATTTAGATTTTTGTATTTGGCTTAAAGGGCATGTTGGTCATTTCCGGTCGGTCAATGGCAGGAAATGGCCAGTCAATGCCGGAATAATGACTTTAGGGTTAAATTTGCTCTTATGTATAATAGTTATAGTTATATTTTCACTAAAAATAAATCAAGGTAATATCTACAATTTCTCTAATATATAGGGTTACATCTGCTTATTACCCTTGTATTTCAAACCATTGTATTTCCAAAATTTATGGAAAGACCGTCTTTCAAGAGACAGACTATTTGGATAAACTCACGCTTATTTGAATTTTGGTTACAAACATAGTGTAAAATGTACTCCCTCCATTTCTCTAATAGTGGTACACTTTCTAATTTGGGATATTTTTTATATTTACACTTTCTAGTTATAGCAAGTTTAAGGTTATTACATCCATTCATTTCACTTTTTCTTCTTTCAATTGAATTTCATCCACTCATTTAACATCTCCTAAATTCTATCACCAAAAGTGATGTGTTACTATTAGAAGAACAGAGCGAGTATCATTTATATGTTTCAATCCAAATATATAATGTTTCAAATCAAAACTCATATGTTTCAGTTGTTGTAGAGTATAAACTCATAATTTCATATTATTCTAATTAAATGTCGTATGTCTATAGGCATACAAAATGACATTTTTTTCCAAAATCCATAAACAAATAGGGGAAATTTTTGGGAAATGTCATCTTTTTATAAACTTATGGAAATATGAGATTTAATTAGAAGAGTCCGTCTCTTGAAAAACGGTCTTTCCATAAGCAATGGAAAGACCAAAATTTAAAGTGCAAATTAGAAGAAATGAAGATAAAATTTTTGGGTTGGATGAATCGGGTTATAAACTTTATAACCAGTACGCGTTGTATAGTAAAATTTCAATTTTGCAACTAAAACCTTTTACCTTTTATTATTCTAATTAAACTCCATCTTTCCATAAGCTTATGGAAAGACCGTCTTTCCTAAGAATTTGCCTAATTAGAATAATAAAAAAGTTAAAAAAAAATTAGTTGTAATATTAACATTTTACTATGCAATGTGTAATAGTTATAAGTTTATGAGTAAACTAATGTAATTCAAAAAATTTATTTTTCATTTCTTCTACTTTACAATTTTATCTTTATTTCTTCAAGATATGGACTCCAAAAATAAAATAGAAAAGTAAAAAACATAAAAATAAAACACAACCGCCACCGTCAAACATTTTCCCACCACCTCCAGAAACCTTTCCGCAGCCGTACCGCAGTGACACCAGTATAATTTATACTTCTCCGATGAATCTACTCTGCCATTTCTCACCCGCTTCGTTAGAGAGAGATCTCGAGGCAGCAAACATGGAATTGGGCTAATTTGGATCATGGATGATTATCGGTCTGCAGTCGCCGAATTGGGAAGTTTTATCTGATGATAACTAACGCTTGGAGATGGCGGATGTATCTCAATGAGTTTTGAATCTGATGCCAGTTCAATATTCCCCCTGTTCCAGTTTAAATTAGCACTATTCTCTATGAAAGTATGAATATCGTATGTGATATTGTTAAATTAGTCGTAACTTTGCAGAAAGTAACCTTTTATTTGTCATTATGATGTAATTTAAGTTGGGACATATGGAGTATTAAATGCAGATTTTATTTTATTTTTGCTTGTTTTTAAATTTATTTGAATAACTATCATTTGAAACTTAGGATAGATTAGCATTTGAGAGGGACCTGATGAATCGCAACATGTCTATCGGGATTATAGGAAAGATTGTTGATATTGTTGGCTCCAATGAAGAAACATGAGTATGGTTTTTGGGCGTTCATATGGAGCTGGAAATTTGCAAAAACTAGTCGTTGAAAGCTTATGGAGGATCGCCATTTCTTCGGAATGTGTATCACTACTCTGAAAACATTAGATATAGCAACCACATTCTTGTAGTTTATGTATTTGGTGCAATGCTGGGCTTTTTCCCTATCAAAGATGACATATTTTATGGTAAGGTGGCAAATTGGCACTGACATTTAATTTAAAAAAAGACTTTGATTCCCGCTTAATCGGTAAAATATTATCATCCATTTCACCAAACCTCAATATCTGTTGACCATCTTCATCCTTGCAACATTTGACGAGAGAAAATTTCCAAGAAGGCAAAAAATGGGGGAACAACTGCTTGTTGCCACCGTAAAAGTTCTGTTGGAGAAGGCTGTTTCCGTGGCAGCGGATAAGATTGGTTTGGTGCTGGGGCTCGGATTCTACAAGGATCTAGAAGCAATGCAAGAACATGCTAAAGATATCCAAGCTGTGTTAGCTGATGCGGAGACTAAGCAGTCTCGGAATCCGTTCGTGCTACGGTGGCTGCAAAAGGTTGAAGCTGCTGCTGTTGAAGCTGACTATCTGTTGGACGAGCTCCTCTATGAAAGTCTTCGCCGAAAGGTGGAATCCAGGGACAAGGCCAGGAGGGCTGCAAAGGTATGCCTCTTCTTTTCTTTATCCAAACGTGATCTCTCTTTTCGCTGGAGAATGGATTCTAAAGTTAGGGAGATCAATGAGATGTTCAAAAACTTCATTCTTGAGGTCCACCAGATTGGATTACTTAGGATGGAGGATTCGATGCACCAGGTTGATGCTATGGCTACAGCTGAACTAACAACAGGTCGACAGACGAATTCTCTTCCTTTAGAGTTTGTTGCTGGGAGGGTTAGAGAAGTATCTGAAATAGTGGGTATGTTGAAGTTGAAAGAAGCGAGTGTTTCGGTTTCTGTCCTTTCCGTTCATGGCATGGGTGGATTAGGCAAAACAACTTTGGCCAAATCCATTATAACCATCTAGGGATTGACAGTCACTTTGGTCGAAAGATTTGGGTTTGTGTGTCTAACAAGTTTGAAGCTACAGAACTCTTCAGATTGATTTTGGAGTCGTTGAAGGGGGGAAAGGTTGGAAAGCCTGCCCAAGATGTTATTGTTCGACACATTCAAGCGGAGCTTGCTAGGAAAAGGTTTCTCTTGGTTCTTGATGATTTGTGGAATGAGGACCGGAAATTGTGGGATGACTTTTTTACTTCTTTGGTCGGACTTAACACTGCAAGTGGAAGCTGTTGTCTCGTGACCACTCGTTCAAAGGAAACAGCTGATCTCGTGTCTACCTTTGACCCTTTTGCATTGGATAAGTTAGCCGATGATGAGTGTTGGAGCATTATTTGTAGAAGGGCAACTGAAGATGGAAAAATGCCTCAACAGCTGAATGTTCATAGAGAGCAGATTTTGAGGAAATGTCAAGGTCTGCCATTGGCTGCGAATGCTGTTGGAGGCTTGCTAAGTCTGCAAAAGAGAGAAGACTGGCTTTCAATAATAGGGGACAAGATTTTAAAGGTTGATGAGTATATTGAAGGTGAGATTTTGCCGATAATGAAGTTGAGCTTTAACTACTTACCATCTTTATCCATTAAGAAATGTTTTGCCTATTGTTCGATATATGCCAAGGATACAAGCATATATGGCAGGCAATCGGTTGAACTTTGGATGGCAGAAGGCTTTCTTCAAGAGGGCGATGAAACGATAACAATGATGGAGGAAGTCGGTCATAATTATCTTGCAGTCTTATTACAAAGTTCATTGTTGGAGAAATGGGATGAAGATTATTATCAAATGCATGATCTTGTTCATGACTTAGCGGAATATGTTTCAAAGCGAGAACTAATTGAAGCTGATGTTCGCCATCTGGCACTTGCTTCAACGTACACCAGGTATAATGCAAGTTCGACCTTGGCTCGAATACTGAAAGATGACATATCTGATGAAGTGATACATAAGACATAAGATATAAACATGTCTTGAGCGGTTGACTATATATCATTGCGATAATTTGATTGATATACCAAGTTCAACATTAGAGTGTTGTACATCTCTCGAGGGGTTAGAAGTGGAAGGATGTCCTAATCTGATATCATGTGCACTGAATATCCAACAAACTCCTTCACTCTCATCACTGTCGCTCTATGACTGTCCAAACATGTTCACCGCAAATGCTATGCCAAGAGGATTCGATTATCTTACCAACTTGAGGAGACTGTCAATTGGTCCGTTAGGGATGATTCAATACAATTATTCGACTGGTCAGGATTACTATGTTGTTCATCCACAATCCGACGTCTGAGATGGTTCGGGTCTCTTCAAAGGCATTCCAATCTGCCTGAACAGCTCCAACACTTTACTTCACTACAATTCCTGTCTCTTAAAAGCTTGAACTCGGTAGAAGCTTTACCGGATTGGTTGGGGAATCTCACGTCTCTACATACATTTAAGCTATGTGATTTCCCTAAACTTCAATATCTTCCCTCAGCACATGCCATGGCACGCCTTACCAGTTTACAAAGATTGGAGATCTACAATTGTCCTCTTTTACCTGAAAGTCCAAATATGGACGTTTCAAGTCTTCCAAATCTTGATATTTACCGAAGATGACAGTACGTTTTCTTTAGTTTTACCTCTTCAAATTTTTTAACTGAGAGCATATATCGTTTCTTTTACGGCTCAATTGCAGTTTTACAAAAACATTAACTTCATTATGGTGCTCATTCATTTCAGTTTTGGTGGAAATAGATTGTGTCTAATTTTCTTCATTTCAATTGTTGCTTTGAAGGTTGGATCTATGATCGTTAAAGTCAACACACACAACATTTAGCAATTTAACCATCACAACATTGGTTGGGGGTCCTTTCTCCTAATTTCTGCCGAAGGTAGTCTTTCACTCTTTCTCCTAATTTGAGCTAAGATTGTCAAACAGATGTTTACATAAAAAAGTTGATTTCATCAATAAGTAAGAGTGTTTTGAGAGCACAGATTCACATATTTTGGTTTTGAATGTGTTTTGATGTAGATGTTTGGGTTTCGTGAATTTGGTTGTTTAATCGGTTTGGATATTTGGAAAATTGTGCTATCTGGTTGTCTATATTATTTGTGCTGATGAATTCACCAATATGCCAAGGGGGAGATTGTAGAGTCCTTGGGAGTTGGACTTATTTATGGCATATTGTGAATACTGGTAATATGGTGTTTTAACACCATTGCGATCAGGTTTTTTCTAAACAGCAGGTTTTAGCCACGAATTATGGAGCGAATTATGGAGTATAATTATGCGACCAGATCAGAATATTGTGCAGATTATTATGTGATTTTGTGGCAATCTATTTCTGGTAAACGAATATTCCTGTAATAGTTAGGAATTGATTAAGTAGTTTATTTATGGTACAAGTCCTATTAATAAAGGATTGTCCATTTAAATACCAGATTAGAATTAGATCTTTCCTTAGTCTAGAAGTCTATGCTTGGTAGAGTTATACAAGGAAAGAGTTTCGTACAAGGTAGGATTGCGAAGATGATAAAAGCAAGAAGATAGAATGCAATCAGTGAGCGACGAAGAATCCATCTCTGCGTGAGAAGTGTTGGAGCAATCTTCCTGTGGTGTTTGGAGGAGTGTTGAATCATCCGACCAAGTTCGTAAAGATCAGAAACAAGGAAGCCTTAATTCCTCGGGAGGAGGAGATTCAGGGAGACGTGTTGTTCGTGAGGGTTCAACGACGTAGGATCGGCAGTGAGGGGATCTCACAACATTCACTCAATAGGTTAGGAATGGATTAGTATTTAAGTTAAGCTTCTTGTACTAAAGACTGCTTTCTAGTGAATGGTTTCTGATCTGGGCAAGGCCCCGCAGACGTAAGTGTATTTGCACTGAACTGCGTAAACAAGTTGTGTGTGCACTGTGTCTTTTTTTTTGTGTTTTAACACCAAACTTTTAAACAACTGGGCACAAAAGTATAGACTTTAGGTGGAACAGAATTTCAATTGGTATCAGAGCAAGGCACTTGCTGACCCCTATACAGGGAGAGTGAGATCAGGTTTCACCATGGCACCAAAGGAGGGGGCTTCAGTCACACGACCACCGTTGCTGGAACAAGGTAATTATGCCTATTGGAAGGCACGTATGAAGGTATTCATCGGAGCACTAGATGATCAAGCTTGGAACTATGTCATAAATCAATACACCCCACCTACAACTGACGAAGCAGAGGGATCAAACTCATTGACGACTAAACCATTTTCTGAATATTCTACCGAGGAGCACAAAGCACACGTGTCCAACTCAAAGGCATTGAATGCCATCTTTACAGCAGTGGATGAAGATCAATTTAAGATGATTTCAAATTGTGAGACTGCTAAGGAAGCATGGGATGTGTTACAAATTTATCATGAGGGGACAAGCTCCGTCAGAGAATCAAAGTTGCAGTATTATACGTCAAAATTTGAAGAACTAAAGATGCGTGAAGATGAGACTATTTCTGAGTTCAATGGACGAGTTAGAGATATTGCAAACAAAGCTTTTCAGTTCGGCAAAAAGTACAAAGATCAAAAGCTTGTCAGGAAGGTGTTGAGAGCATTACCTCCACGTTTCAACATGAAGGTCACAGCGATTAATGAAAATGGAAGGATGGGGACTATGACACTTGATGAACTTATGGGATCCCTGGAATCTTATGAGATGGAAATGTTGCAAACTAAAGCAGGAAAGAAAGAGATGGCTTTTTCAAGCATAACCTCTGGAAAGTCAGAAGATCATTCAGACAATGAAGAGTCCGATGAAATTGCAAACATAACCAGGAACTTCTCCAGATTTATGAAGAAGATGGGCAGGAAGCCACAAGAGAAATTTAGTGGGAACAAAAATCCAAACGCAAACCCCACTCCAAGATTTGGCCAAGCAATTGGTGTTGAAACACCAAAGTTTAAATCAACGAATCCAACCCTGAACAGGAAAATCCAGTGTAGAGAATGTGAAGGTTTTGGACACATACAAGCTGAGTGTGCCAATACACTTAAAAGGCAAGGAAAATCGTATGTCACAACCTGGAGTGATGATGACGTAGGGGATGATTGTAAGGATGGAGAAGAGTATACCAATCATGTTGCTTTCGGTGTGTCGGTGGAGTTAGAAGATTCTCTCAAGGAAGGTCCCAGTGGGCTGGATGAAGACGAGAGTGGTAGCTCAGATGAAGAGGATAGAAGCATTAGTAATGATGACATTCGCAAGGAAAGCATGGAAATGTACAAGATGTGGTCAAAAGTGGCAGATGAAAACAAAGAGCTCAAGTCTGAGAATAAGAGATTGCATGAAGAAGCCAAAATGAAGGAACTTGAAAAGGAAAAGGCAATTGGCAAACTGGAAGAAATCAAGAAGGATTTTGCTGAAATGATGCAATGAGCAGAGGCAGCAGAACAATCTATCAGACGTCTTAATACAGGGAAAGCTAAACTCGAAGACTGTCTAAGAATGGGACAGACGACTAAGTACGGAATTGGGTATGAAAGATCCACACTGGTAAACTTATGGAGTAACACAGAAGGTCAAGGTGCGCTAGCTCCCAGAATAATCGAGAGAAATTTTTCTACCAAAAGGATTCGACGATGCGGATACTATGGAATGCAAGGACATGTAAGAAATAGATATTTTAAGCTGCTTAGGACCCTGCCTTTCAACTCAGCAAATCGAAGTTTCAACACCGTGTCAAGATATGATACAAGGCATCGTTTCAACACTGGTGGATACAGAACCAGATTTCTGAACACGCGTGATAACCCAAGTCCGCAACGCACCGTTCGACCAACACGCCAGGTATGGATTCGAAAATCTCAAGATGTTTGTTTTTCAAGGTTTGTATGTTTTGGGGCACATACAGGAAATTCTTAGTATTTCGGTAGTGCATGTTCAAGGCATATGATTGGAGTTCCTGAATTTCTGCGAAAATTTAAACCTGGATTTGGAGGACATGTTAGATTTGGTGATGGGAAACGCAGTAGAATAATCGGCAAGGGTGAGTTAGCCATCAAAGGGCTTCCGGTGTTCCAAGATGTGTTATTAGTGGAAGGTCTGAAGGCAAACTTGTTGAGCATCAGCCATCTATGTGATAATGAAATGACAGTGGTTTTCGATAAGGAGAAATGTGTAGTAAACCATGAGAAATGAGTATTCACTAGATCAAGATCAATGGATAACGGTTACCTGCTCGATCAAGTTGTCACCTGCCTGAGTTCAAAGAAAGAAGTTAGTACTCCGTGGCACAGAAAATTGGGGCACCTAAATTATAAATCCCTAGCACGTATTTCCAGACTGAATGCAGTTAGAGGTATTCCTGAAATCAGTGACAACAAGGAGGTTGTTTGTGGGTCATGTAAAGAAGGAAAACAAATCCGGACACCACACCATGCAGTACATGATGTTACAACATCAAGACTCTTGGAACTCCTGCATATGGACTTAATGGGGCCGGTGAACACCCCCAGTGTGGCAGGAAAGAAGTATATTTTCGTCTGTGTAGATGACTTCTCGAGGTATACGTGGGTATCATTTCTCAAAGAGAAGTCAGAGGCTGCTGATGTTTTCAAGAACCTGGCACACAGGTTATTTGTAGAAAAAGGAACCGATCAAGTAAGAATTGCAAGAATCAGGAGTGACCATGGAAAAGAATTTGAAAATTCAAAATTTCATGATATTTGCGAGACACTCGGAATACACCACGAGTTCTCTGCCCCCATAACTCCATAACAAAATGGCATAGTAGAGAGGAAGAACAGGACGTTGCAGGAAATGGCACAAGCAATGCTAGCCGAGAAAAAAATTCATGCTAGATATTGGGCTGAGGCAGTACACACGGCATGTTACACTATCAACAGAGTATATCTGCGTTGGTTTACTGAGAAGACACCATATGAGATATGGAAAGGGAAAAAACCAGATGTGTCATATTTTCATGTTTTTGGGAGTCGGTGCTACATTCTGAAGGATCGAGAACCCTTAGCTAAATTCAAGTCTAGAAGTGATATAGGTATATTCTTGGGTTATTCCCCCACGAGTCGAGCTTTCCGAGTTCTTAATCAACGCTCTGGAGTAGTCATGGAGTCTATTAATGTGGTTGTTGATGATTCAGAAGAAGATACTATGGGTGACGGTGATACGCTTGACCCAGTGAATCCTACTGGTGTTGAAACACCAACACAGTCAACCGGTGTTGAAACTCCGGAAACTGTAACACATGACTCTGAGCAGAGTCCGGCCAGATATATGCTATTGAGGGATCAACCGCGGGTAAATTACAGAGAATTGGCAGGACTATCATGTTTCATCTCTCTTACTGAGCCAAAAAATTACAAAGAAGCTCTGCTCGATGAATTTTGGGTTTCGGCAATGCAGGAAGAATTGCAGCAATTCGAAAGAAACAATGTTTGGTATCTTACCCCACGGCCTGCGAATGTGAATGTGATTGGAACCAAGTGGATTTTTAAGAACAAATCTGATGCGGATGGTAACGTCACCAGGAATAAAACGCGACTAGTTGCTCAAGGGTACACCCAAGTAGAAGGGGTTGACTTCGATGAAACTTTTGCACCGGTAGCCAGATTGGAGTCGATCAGACTGATGTTGGCAGTATCATGCATTATGGACTTTACTCTTCATCAGATGGATGTCAAGAGTGCGTTCCTGAATGGGCTAGTAAAAGAGGAAGTTTACGTGGAACAGCCTAAGGGGTTTGAAGACCCACATTTTCCTGATCATGTATATCGGTTGAATAAAGCACTGTATGGACTAAAGCAAGCACCTCGTGCATGGTATGAGCGACTGACAACCTTTCTGATTCAGAAAGGCTATCGTCGAGGGGGAGTGGACCGTACACTGTTTGTGCTGCAGAAGGGGACAAATATTCTAATCGCACAAATTTATGTGGATGATATTGTTTTTGGATCCACCTCTTCGGTATTGGTGAAGGAGTTTGTTGACTTAATGACTAAGGAGTTCGAAATGAGTATAGTAGGAAAATTGTCATATTTTCTGGGATTGCAGGTTACTCAGGAGAAGAATGGTCTTTTCATCAATCAACAGAAATATGCTGAAAACTTGATCAAGAGATTCGGTCTGACTAGTGCAAAGGCAGTACGCACTCCAATGGCTACCACTGATAAGCTTACAAAAGACGAACTGGGTCAAAGTGTTGACCAAAAGTTGTACAGGAGTATGATTGGCAGCCTGTTGTATTTAACTGCAAGTAGACCAGACATCTGTTTAAGTGTTGGTATTTGTGCCCGCTACCAAGCCAATCCAAAGGAATCACACATGTCAGCCGTGAAAAGGATTATTCGATATATAAGTGGAACAATGGAGTATGGAGTATGGTTTTCTAGGAACAAGGATTCGCAGTTGGTGGGATTCAGTGACTCTGACTGGGCAGGGAATGCTGATGATCGTAAAAGCACCACTGGTGGATGCTTCTTTGCTGGATCAAATCTTATCAGCTGCTATTGTGGATGAAACAGATGATGAGAGACTATGGGTTCAATGATGTGAGTTTGACAGTCCTATGTGATAATAAAAACGCCATTGATATTTCCAGGAATCCTGTGCAACATTCTAGGACGAAACACATCGATATCCGACATCACTTTATAAGAGATTTGGTCGAAAAAGGAAAAGTCACAGTTCATTATGTACCAACATCAGAATAACTTGCTGATATCTTTACAAAGCCTCTGGATGGTGAGACTTTTGAAGGCCTAAGATAGCACTTGGGTGTGTGTCGAATGTAAGGTACCCAGATTTGATCATTCTGTTGTAGTTTCATTGTTTTGTTTTTTTTATAGTCAAAAACAAAAAAAATAGAAATATCGAAAATACCAAAAATATGTGAAGTGGTGTTTAAACACAAAGGAATATGGTGGAAGAAGACCAGGAGGGCTAATTATTGGGCCAGAAAGTTATAATGGGCTGAAATGTTCGCAAGATGGTATTCTGAAAAAAAAACAGGGGGGAAAAGTAGAGTAGCTTTTTGGTTTCCGAAAAAGGAAAGTGAAAGTGACAAGTGGTAGACTCCCACACAAATTCAAGTTCCTCAACTATTCATCTTCCCAAACAGAGCTCTCGCAACTAGTTTTCAAGCAAACTGCAACTTTCAAAATCCCAGAAGCCGCATATCCAACTTAAAACCTCGTCGACAATGGTAAATTTTACCCACAAGAAATGGTTTGGGGGTTTCACGAGTGTGCAAGTTCCGGAGAATCCTCGGTTCGAAGAACTGGACCCCGATGTAGACACGGGAGAATGCCATGGAGATCGGGAACAGAGGGTAATAAATTGGGATGGAGTTAATCGCCGCCGTCCGAAGGCCAGGTTTGACCATTTGTTCGTTTATGACGGTGTTTATTTTGCCTCTGTTCTGGAGTTTATTGCTTGGATGGTCCAAAACAGGGATTATGTTGATCTTAGAAAATTCAAGACCTTGCATGGTAAGGTGAATGGTTTTAATTTGAAAGATTTGTTGACTGGTGGTATTGGAGAAATTAGTGAGATTAGTAAATTTTATGCCACATTAGTTGGAGTCGATTTTGGTGAAAAGTACAAGGTAGGGGAGGACATAGATCAGTACTTCACAATCTACACTAGAATAGGTTCTCTGCACAGGCTTGTTATTAGAAGCCTAGGTGATGATGTTGTGGTACAACCCTGGGTAACAGTGGTTAAATCCACTGACTTTGCCAGAGCTAGTGACAAAGAGGTAGAGTGTTTTAATGAATCTATGTTCTTGATTCAAGAATCATTGAGAAAACTGCCCATTCCAGTGGTGGAGATTAGTGACAGTGAAGAAGAGGAAGTATGGGCAGGGGGAGTTATTGAAAGTGGGACAGGTTATGAGGATGCTCCTGTGAGCAGTGAGAATATTGCTGTGGAAGGGTTAGAGGGCTCTGATATGCTTGATACTGGTGTTCAAACTCCAGATGTGAGCCCAGTTGAGAGGGAGCAAACTACTGAGGGTCTTGGCATTGGTGTTGAAACACCGCCAGAAGCCAGACAAACCCGTAGACTTAAAAGAAAAAGTAAGGAGGTGGGTGTTGAAACACCACCTGAGTCTGGGAAAATACCTGTCCCTCAGATGTCCAAAAAGGCCAGGGAATGTGTGGCCTCTACGCCCAAGAAGGTTCGACGATCAAAGCGGTGCAGAGACAAGAGTATGACAGTAAGTGATGATAGTGATGAGCCAATTGGGCAGAAATTGAAGAAGTTGAGAGCAGATCGGCAGAAGAGATCAGCTGAGCAAATGGAGTCTCAGACACTACCTGCTCCCGTGGCTAGTGAGGCTATATGTACTGAATTTTATGATGAAGCGAGCCAAGAAAAATGGGAGGTCATTTGTGCAAGAAAAATACTGGCAGAAAGGCCAGCAGATGCTGAGAAATATCGAGAGTGTGGATTTACAGATTTCCTACAATATCTCAAAGTATTTAAAGCTGCTACATGCTTTAGCAATTACAACAAGCAGTTGGTGATAGAGTTTTACTCAAATCTGAAAGAGGCTTGTGAAGATGAAAATTCTCCCTGGTTTCATAGAGTGTACGTGAGAGGGGCAGTTATTGAGTTCTCTCCTGCAGCAGTGAACAAAATTCTGCAGTGTGGCATCTCCAGGAATGTCCAGTTGGTGTTTCAACACCAGATGCCAGACAGCTTTGATGAAGTGGCAGTAGAGCTTACAGGTGGTGTGGAAAATACTTGGCCACTGACTGGCAGACAGCAGATACCTGCATCAAATCTCACCTCCAGCTATTATTGCTTGTACATGGTAGCAGTCCATAATTGGATCCCTTCGGTTAATAACACAAGTGTTACCAAAGAAATGGCTACACTTCTATACAGTCTGGGAGCCAGGCACAAGGTATATATGGGAAAATTGGTGTTTAGTGATATCATGGATTGTGCCCGGAAGACTAGGAAGGAAGCCTTGGTTCATCCCTGTGTCATCACAATGGTGCTAATCAAGGGGGGAGCTGTTGCAAGAGAATCTGATGAAGTGGTTTCTACTCAAGCCTTATGGTCGAATCTCCGAACCTTGAGTGGTCGAATTGTGAAGGATTTACCCTGGACACCTCCGGCAACAGCGGTTTCGGATGCTGGTACAGCAAGGTTGAGAGCTATTGAGGCTAGAGCAGCAGTGTGACAGGAACTGCTTGAGCGCCATCAGGCTGTTGTAATAAAGATTCAGGGGGAGTTAGCTGCATTGGAGGCCGAGAGAGGAGATTTGCTGGCAGCAACTCAGGATGAGGATGGTTCAGATGCTGATGATTCAGAGGATTTCGATGATATTTTGGAATAAATGTTTTTCTGACATATTACTGAATTCAGGGGGAGAAACTTGAGAGCACAAATTCACATATTTTGGTTTTGAATGTGTTTTGATGTAGATGTTTGGGTTTCGTGAATTTGGTTGTTTAATCGGTTTGGATATTTGGAAAATTGTGCTATCTGGTTGTCTATATTATTTGTGCTGATGAATTCACCAATATGCCAAGGGGGAGATTGTAGAGTCCTTGGGAGTTGGACTTATTTATGGCATATTGTGAATACTGGTAATATGGTGTTTTAACACCATTGCGATCAGGTTTTTTCTAAACAGCAGGTTTTAGCCACGAATTATGGAGCGAATTATGGAGTATAATTATGCGACCAGATCAGAATATTGTGCAGATTATTATGTGATTTCGTGGCAATCTATTTCTGGTAAACGAATATTCCTGTAATAGTTAGGAATTGATTAAGTAGTTTATTTATGGTACAAGTCCTATTAATAAAGGATTGTCCATTTAAATACCAGATTAGAATTAGATCTTTCCTTAGTCTAGAAGTCTATGCTTGGTAGAGTTATACAAGGAAAGAGTTTCGTACAAGGTAGGATTGCGAAGATGATAAAAGCAAGAAGATAGAATGCAATCAGTGAGCGACGAAGAATCCATCTCTGCGTGAGAAGTGTTGGAGCAATCTTCCTGTGGTGTTTGGAGGAGTGTTGAATCATCCGACCATGTTCGTAAAGATCAGAAACAAGGAAGCCTTAATTCCTCGGGAGGAGGAGATTCAGGGAGACGTGTTGTTCGTGAGGGTTCAACGACGTAGGATCGGCAGTGAGGGGATCTCACAACATTCACTCAATAGGTTAGCAATGGATTAGTATTTAAGTTAAGCTTCTTGTACTAAAGACTGCTTTCTAGTGAATGGTTTTTTATCTGGGCAAGGCCCCGCAGACGTAGGTGTATTTGCACCGAACTGCGTAAATAAGTTGTGTGTGCACTGTGTCTTTTGTTTTGTGTTTTAACACCAAACTTTTAAACAACTGGGCACAAAAGTATAGACTTTAGGTGGAACAGAATTTCAGTATGCATTGACGCCTTTTGGTTTAGAAGCAATGCAAAGATCATGCTAAAGATATCCAAGCTGTGTTAGCTGATGCGGAGACTAAGCAGTCTCGGAATCCGTTCGTGCTGCGGTGGCTGCAAAAGGTTGAAGCTGCTGCTGTTGAAGCTGACTATCTGTTGGACGAGCTCCTCTATGAAAGTCTTCGCCGAAAGGTGGAATCCAGGGACAAGGCCAGGAGGGCTGCAAAGGTATGCCTCTTCTTTTCTTTATCCAAACATGATCTCTCTTTTCGCTGGAGAATGGGTTCTAAAGTTAGGGAGATCAATGAGATGTTCAAAAACTTCATTCTTGAGGTCCACCGGATTGGATTACTTAGGATGGAGGATTCGATGCGCCAGGTTGATGCTATGGCTACAGCTGAACTAGCAACAGGTCGACAGACGAATTCTCTTCCTTTAGAGTTTGTTGCTGGGAGGGTTAGAGAAGTATCTGAAATAGTGGGTATGTTGAAGTCGAAAGAAGCGAGTGTTTCGGTTTCTGTCCTTTCCGTTCATGGCATGGGTGGATTAGGCAAAACAACTTTGGCCAAATCCATTATAACCATCTAGGGATTGACAGTCACTTTGGTCGAAAGATTTGGGTTTGTGTGTCTAACAAGGTTGAAGCTACAGAACTCTTCAGATTGATTTTTGTTAGGAATACGAATCCCACGAGATATCTATTAGCCCAAAAATATGGATAACAAAGACAACGTAAAGAAAATAAAGGAAATAATGGACACAAGGATTTACGTAGTTCGGTCAAGTTGACCTACATCCACGGCCGGAGGAGACCGGAAGCTTCACTATATGTGGAGAAAGTATTACAAGACTTTGCCTACCACCTATGAAGGAATTATGTGGAAAAATATAAAGATGAGGGCTTCTACAACTACAAAGGAGAGCTAAAGGGAGAAGAAAGCAAGTAGCAAAGGAATACTATGCTTGAAGTGTGTTTGAACTACTAAGTTCATCCCCTATTTATACTACTCCAAGTTCACCAATGGCCAAGAGCTCTCAAACAAAACTTATCCCAATATCCCAAGAAATCATCCTTCTTGCTTCAAGCATGGGTTGTGAACATTACTTCCAAATGGTTCTTTCTAAAAAACCATGATAGTTGAAACCCAATAGTCAAACAAATAATGCTTCAACTTGCTAAGCATGAGATGAGAATAATGTTGCAATTTAATGCTTTGAATGATTGTCTTTGCTATCCTCCAAAGAAGTGAATGTTCATGGACAATTGGATGAAGACCACAAATTTCTTCACAAATCTCCACCTTGGTCTGAACCCCAAAAGTAATAGCTTACTCACCCTCCTCCAGCATGGCCCTAATGGGCCAAATCACCAACAATGAACACCAATCAAGTCCAAGCATTGCTTGAACTTGTAATAGGGAAGAGCCTTCATGAACATATCAGCAGGATTATCTTTTGTATTGATTTTCTGAACAAAGACCTTCCTCTGTGCAATGGTATCACAAATGAAGTGGTACTTAATATCAATATGCTTCGTTCGCTCATGATACATCTGATCTTTAGTCAAGTAAATTGCACTTTGACTATCACAATGAATGGTAGTAACCCTTTGTTGTAGAGTAAATTCACCGAAGAGACCTCTCAACCATAAAGCTTCTTTGATTGCCTCTGTAACTGCCATATATTCTGCCTCAGTAGTAGATAAAGCAACTACATGTTGTAAAGTAGCTTTCCGCTAATTGCACAACCTCCAATGCAAAATACATAACCTGTAAGAGACCTGCGCTTATCAAGATCACCGGCAAAGTCTGAATCTACAAAACCAACCAGAGTATTATTGGTTCTACCAAACTCCAAACACATGTTCGAAGTACCCTTTAAGTATCTAAGAATCCACCGGCAAAGTCTGAATCAACATATCCATCTTCTCATTCAAATATTTCTCTTAACCACCTTGTTGGAGCTGAGGAGAGACCGGAGCTTCTCGTTGCACTGTTGGAACATAAGGTCGTTGGTAATGCTGAGGCTGCTGCGGAGAGGGACCTTGTTATCTCCATTGGAAGTTAGGGTGATCCCTATACCTTGGATTGGAAGTTAGGGTGATCCCTATACCTTGGATTGAAATTTCGGGGATATGGTCCACCTTTTTGCTGTTGATTTGGGCCGAATTGTGTTTTTGGCCCAGTTTGTTAGGGTTTAGTGGAGACAGCATATAAAGTGTCTATCTTCCCTCTGTAAACATTAATTCTGATATAGTGAATCCGTCTCCCGTGGATGTAGCCAAATTGGTGAACCACGTAAATCTTGTGTCTTGTTATTTTCGTTCATATTTTCTGTTCTTTCTCCATTCCGCACAACAGTTTCATTGTTTGCATTTACTTTCTCGCTGATTCAGTTTGTCGTGAGGCTTCAGAATATCGTGCCTACGTTTGAGAAACTGAGTGAGAAGGCGAGGTTCAAGATTTCAGTTGATGCTAGTGATTCAAAGTAGGTAGAAAATTTCTGGAGAAGGCTTTTTAATTAGATGCTATCATGCTACTGACTCACTCAACTGACCTTGGGTGTTTTTTGAAATGGTTGGTACATTTACAGTTTTGAGGAAGGCGCTGTTCTTGGATGATAATAGCCTCCCGTATATAAAGGAAGAAAATTTATATACGGGAGGCTATTTCAGCGAGGGAACAGCACAAGTACTTGCGACATTCCTGCTCTCCAAGCTCTATTAGGTGAGTAATGGCAATTTCTTACAAACTGATCAACTAACACGACAATCAAAAGACAATCATTCTATAAGCATTTACTTTGTTTTGATCAACTACTAGCAACTAAAGGCTATCTCAAATTACTTTGTTTTGGCTATAGCTTTCAAAATGCTACAATATTGTTTCGGCTATGGTTCTGTTGCTTTTCTGCTGCAATGGTTTGTATCTGTCTCTATCTGCTGCGGTAACAAGCCCTTCACGGGATCTTTCAACCATCTTTTCCCAAGAGGATCAAGCAGCAGCTTTTTCTTTTTGATCATATAGATGTCTTTCTGTGTAGTGTTATATGGAGAAGTTTGGTTTTCTAAAAAAACTTAGTTTAAAAACCAAACTATTCCATCTCTTTTAGTTAGTCAAAACACAATCTCCTCAATATTTACAGTTCTAAAAGTGTGTTACAGTTTGGAGAACCTAATATATATCCCTCTCACCCTTCTTGGTGGTTTTTAAATTCTGTTGTGTTAATTCTTTATCTGGATGCCACTGGTGTGTAATAAAGCTTCTCATTATATAAGGAGTTGTGCTTATAGCAGTAACAGATTGCTTGAGCATATCTCCTTTTGCAGTTGGCTCCTGCTCTTGGGAAGGCGAGCAAATTGTCGTATTGCAAAAATGCAGGTAAATCTTGTTTTTTTTCGTGTTTCTTCTTTCTCGTGGTTTTCGATTACATTTTCACAGCAATCCATCCTCAGTTTCAACTTTCGAGCTATTGGGCTTGGTAATTTGGGTCGGATTTTGACCCAAATCAACCTATTTTGACTCATTTGCAATTTTGCCCTATTTTCTTGGAAAAAAATCATAAAAAAGAATTTGTTTAATGCAACATATCCGCCATTAATTAACTTTATAAACAATTTTAACATTCTTGAGATATATATATATATATAAAGCTAAATTAATAATAAATTATAAAATTTTATTATTTTTATATGATTTTGATCGATTTGGACCAATCCATGATCCAGTCTAACTAGACCCATTTGACCCTAATTTTTGGTTTAATTGGATCGGAACAGTTGACCCACCCCACCCATGACCAGCCCTACATATACTTGGACGAGAAACATTATCTAACACACCCACTGAATAACCCAAGTGGTTAGGTGCTGTGGTTCCATTCCCAATGGGGAGGGGTTCGAATATCGGCGGGCGCAGTGTGGAGAGTATCCTCCAGTGGAGGTGCTCCTTGTGGCCACTGAGTACATTCAAAGACCGCATACCAAACTCTTGAGACCAGTGATTTACCCATCGATTATGTGGGTTTGGTGTGGTTGCGGCCGAGGAGGCGAGGTATCGCCTTTTGAGAAACATTATCTAACAGTTGTCAACACCACATGTGTTCGGCAACCATCATCAAAAGGCATGCACCACATCTGGTGCCGCAAATAAGTAAAATCGCTTACTATATCACATTGTTGCATAAACTAATCATTTGTAGGTGAATACTATGTGACCAAAAGGGTGCTAGATCACCCGATGGCCATATTGGCAAAAAACATTAATTAGAGCATTTAGTTCCCATGAAAAACACGGGTAAAACCCCTGCATTAGCACGAGATGGTTCTCATGCTTGCTTCAACAGCAATTTTGAGATAACCACCGGCAAGGTCACCGAGATTCCGGCTATTAAGTTAGCGATTGCTTGTAGTTGTTCATCATCAGGTAGGTTGAAAATTTCTGAATGAATTTGGATTTGTTCAGGCCATTGTTGCACGTCTTTCGCCGACCATTTTTTCGCCTTCGTTCACTTGCTCCGTCTTGTAACCACCACCTTCCCTTGCTCGTTTCAGATTGTTAATCACTTGTTTCTTCACTTTCCCGCTCATTTTTTATCTCCTCTGGTTGAGACAAAAACATAGTCTTGTTTCTAAAGTTGGGAAATGCTTTTATTATAAATTTACCTTTGTCTGGAAGATAATTTTGCTCTTCATCCGTAACTGTCCCCGTTTGCTTTGTTTTTTTTGCTATTTTTGCAAGAGTTTTCTTTTTGGAGCCACTTCATCTGTTCTCATCCACACTTGACATATGCCTCTGGAAAGCCTCTATCTTAGGGTACTTATTAAAAGAAATCCTGCCAGCCGCATGGTTGACACAAACCGTCGTCAGGGGCATAATAGTTATTTCACAGGGCTGCCTAACATGTGCCTCTACAGGTGCTCTCAATTGACTGCCCAAAACGACATCGTTTTGGGCATTATTTTTGTCATTTTGTGCATCTTTTTTTAAAAAAATTGTGGCGCTGCCATGTGCGCCTACAGGCGCTTCAGAATTTCGGATGCAATTGTGCATGACCGGGAATCTGGAAACAATTGTGCGTCCTCAGTCTTTAAATATATTTTTTTTTTGTAAATCCGTTTAGAGGCGCATTCATAGAATGCATCCTCAGCTTTTTTTTAAAAAAAATTTTAATCCATTTAGAGGACGCATTCATAGAATGCGTTCTTATGTTGAATTTGTTTTTTTAGCAGACTTTTTAGAGGAACCATTCATCAAATGCGTCCTCATGTTGTAATAAATATTTTATCGCATATTTGTTTAGAATGCGTCCTCATTGTTGATATTTTTTAAATACTGTTGAAATTTAACTTTTATTTGAATTTATGAAATAAATTTTGACTTGCGTGTTATTAAAAACTGGTACTGAATTTAACATATATATCTATTTTTTAAACCCATATTTTATGAATGCGTCATCAATATAATATGGGATTTTAATCAGTAAATTATATAATTTATAAATTATTGTTTATATTTTTCTTGTGGGTGAATATAGCGCATAAGTAGACTTGTGTTTGTTTTATGTTATTCTAAAAATTGCAGTAATGTATAGTAGGAATTAATATAATTAAACAGAAATGTACAATATCCGGAGAAGACGTGTCAAATGTAATGAAATGAGTGCTCAATGTCATGTAATGTACTAATGATGGCCTCTGCATAGCTTTCCACCTGTTCCACATGGTGGAGGACGTATGGTGCGGGATGTGCATCGTAGAACGACCATCTCAGTAGAAAAATGTACGACATTATCTGGCGCTCCCTCTGTAAAATTCTCCTCCATATCCTCTTTTGCATCCTGGCATGAACCATTCTAGACATGTGGAACACCACCGGTATCTAATCGACCAGTATGTGACATGTATGCATAACTCGCAGTGGGAGTAACATATTCCGTGAAATTGGCTGTAGTCGTGTCAAACTGTGAGGATCCACCATGTGACGGTCTGGCATGACTAGCAAGTGGAGTATGATATGCAGTGAAATCAGTCGTAGTAGTGTCATACTGTGATGGTCCACCATGTGATGCTCCAGGGTCTGTCGGACTCGCATTTGAGGTTCCAGCTTGTGATGAACAAATTTGGTCTGTATAGGCCCGAGCATGCGGTCGTCGACCACCCTGTCGACCAGGTGGAGCTGGACGGTGGCTTCTAATGTCATTGTATCTCACACCAGGCGGAGGTTCCTCACAGTGCACAAATAGCTGATGAAACTGTAGTTTAGAGGGCTCATGCGCATACTGCTGAGTACGTGTGGCAACGTCGCGTACCTCCCTGATCATGTTCATGATACGTGGGGGAAAGTCATCCAAATTTGTATCCAACATGATTCTCATATGAGACATTGCCTGCAACTACACGAATGAGGTAAATATGTTAGTTACATAATATTGAGGAAACGTATAGTATTAATTGTGAAAACTATTTGACATTTAGGAAATACCATATACTCCATAGTAGCCCCGTCTCCATGAAAACCCTCCGTAATTGTTTCGGAATGGCCTGGCTGATAAATCAGGGTCACTATTCTCCGAAAATACCACTCCATGTATTATCGACTGGGTGTGTACGGATCCGCTGACCCCTCACACATAACCTTGTTACTCTCCTCGATGTTCCCAAGCATCGAGATATCTTCTCAGTTCCACACGCCAATCCATTCCTGACCTCCCACGATGGTCTCTAGTATGAAGCAGTTTATGTTCATCCTTAGTGACCAACTGGATGGGTATTGGTTAGATGAGGCCAAACTGCCTGAGAACACGATGTACGTGATGGTACTCCACGACATGCCAGCTAATAAGGTCAACAGACAATAGCCAGTTGTTGCTACCAGTCGTACAGTAATGTGGTATTTGTTGAACGACATCCTCCGTGCAAATAAACTGCAATAACAAGTAGGTGTTGTGGTTAGTTCCAAAAAACCATTATATCCATTAGTTCAGTGAAAGGAAATCTGAATTTCAATATACCTGTATATCATGGAGAGATGTGAGCTGATCGCGGTACACTTTCAATACATGCATAGGTGATTGTGATAAATCGTACCGTGCTCTCCACCTGTCATGAACAAAATGAATATTATTAGTCATTCCTAGTAATTGCCTTGCAGTTGAAACATTGACTTTTGACTAATTCAATACATACCTGGATCCAACAGCACTCATCGTGATGATCACTGGTAGTCGTCCGGTTGGACGGATGGATGGGATTCACTCCCATGCCCACAGCTGATAAAAAATTAAACAAAAATTAAAATATTATAAGAGGACACTATCGATAGTATGTACAAGTGACAAGATTAATTAATAATGTTACCTGTAGCAAGACAAGTGGTCCAGCTATGGATTTAACTTGTGGGATGGAAGCATCACATAAGCACCTGTACAAGTGTGCCAAAATGGCAGTACCCCAACTGTACTGATGTGCTGCCCCGAGGTCCATCAGTCCGGACAAATAGAGAAAAGGGATAAGGTTTCCGAATGTGTCTAACAGTGGCATTCCACCGACCAGTAGTAGAATGAAAATCCTAACCTGTTGTTGACAATCTACCTCAGTAGCATCAACAGAGAATGGACTGTGTCACAAGTCGCCCAACCAGCTGGCCCTTATGTGTCCTCCTCTGATAACACTCGTGTTCGGTGTAGCCCCTAGGTAGTATCTGCATAATCTCTACCAGTCCTCTGTGCGTCGGCTAGTGTCCACACCAGTAATTGGCATGACATCAATCGGTAGACCCCATAGCATGCTGACATCCTGCAAAGTTATCGTAGCCTCCTGAATTGGCAAGTGAAACGTGTGAGTCTTAGGTCTCCAATGCTCTACCAAGGCTATGACGAGGGAATGATCGATGTGCATTGGTTCGGAATCCAATAGTCCCTAGAATCCAGCTTCATGCACGTAGCGCATGACTAGATCAGAGATTTGACCAATCCAACAAGTCCCATCGCACCACCTCACCTGCAGTGCCTCATCCTCTAACTGACCATTGTATATAGCACGTGCACGGTGCTTCTAGTGCAGGTACAATAATTCATCGTCAATGGGTCCCGAATGATACATGGTGTATCCCTGCTGACAATTAGAATATCAGCACAAAATAACTCAGTCAAGATTTCCAAATCAGTAATGCAATAACTCAGTCAAGATTCCCAAATAAGTAATGCAAATAAGTAACTAAGTAATGCAATAACATAACATTAGCTTCAATTTAGACAAATACAAATAATCCTAAATATTCAAAATACACAAATACACAAATACCAAATAACAAAAATAAAATAAAATTTGCATATTACAGACACAACTCTAATGACGCCCTCGCCTACGGCCGCCACTAGAATCACCTGACACCCTCTCCTCCATTTGATTCCTTATCCTTCTCTCTGCAAACTGTCCATGCCTCCTATTGTGGAACTTCTCAATATCGAGAATCATCCTCCAACTAGCACATTGCCATAGTGATGGATCTTGTACAGGCACAAAACCCTAACTATATTGTTGCACATAGGTGGTCGTGTGATATACCCTGTCACATAGAGTAGCCAGATCTTCATGCCTATGCCTACAGACGGCCAATACATGCGAACATGGGAATCGGAAAATTTGCCATTCACGAAAAGTACACTCCTTTCTCCGACATTTGACCGTGTACTGGCTCTCACCAATGCTACCATCAATGGTCCTTGTCACAACCCTATAAGTCTGTAACGCATACCCAAAAACAGTGACAATATGTCCTTGTGCCCAAGTGTCTTGCTTCTAAAATTTTTGAGACAAGTGCAAATATAACCCTATGTAATTGAAGAAAGTGCAGATATAACCCTGCGATGTTCGAAAGTGCAAATATAACCCTATCTATTCAGGTTATGTGCAAATATAACCTTTTTAGCCGGTTTGTGGCCGGAATGAAGTGAAATGACGGATTTGTCCCTGACGGATTCTTTAAAAAAATGGGAAATAGCACCTTTTTTCTCTTTCCTTTTCTCTTTCTTCCGCTCCATTCTCTTTTCTTCCTTTCTTTTCTCTTTTCTCTTTCCTTTTCTCTTTGGTGCAGATATAACTCCTCCATTCCGATCTGCAGATGGTGGTGGCGGAGAGCTCGCGGCTAGGGATTCACCAGTGGTGTTGTGGATTTGGGGCTTGGCGATGGTGGAGATGGGGATAGGGCAGAGGAGGATGCGGCGATGGCGAGGAGTTTGGGATTGGTGGGGAGAAGTTTGGGGCTGTGTTGAGGAGGTGGTGCTATAGTGGGGTGGCGCTAGGGTTCAGGGCAGGTGGTGGGGCGAGGTGGCGCTAGGGTTCAGAGTGGAGGAGGTGGTGGGGCAAGGTGGCGCTAGGGTTCGGAGAAGGGCAGGTGGTGGTGCGAAGTGGCACTAGGGTTCGGAGCGGGGCAGGTGGTGGCGCGAGGTGGCGCTAGTGTTCAGAACGGGTCAGGTGGTGGCGCGAGGTGGCGCGAGGTGGCGCTAGGGTTCGGAACGGGACAGGTGGTGGCGCGAAGTGGTGCTAGGCAAGGCTAGGGCAGAGGTAGGGCTAGGGCAGGTGGTGGCGCCACCACCATCTCATCCACATCCCGCTACGAGCTCCACTGTCCTCATCCCGCTGCTCCGCCGCTAGCTCCATCTTCATCCTGCCGCGAGCTCCACCATTCTCATCCCACCGCGAGCTCCATCCTTATCCCTTCTTGTGGTCAATTTGGTGGAGGCAGGGCTGGGGCAGAGGCAGGGCTGGGACTGGGGCAGAGGCAGGGCTAGGGCAGAGGAGTTCGTGGTGGAGGCAGGGCTAGGGCAGAGGAGGAGGCGGGGCTAGGGTGGGTCTCGATTTTCTGGAATTGGTGGACGATAGTGGCGGAGGAAATCTGGAGCCGCTGCAAATTTCTCTAGTTTCGAACACAACATTTCTCTGGTTTGGACGATGAGCAT
Source organism: Rubia yunnanensis (assembly GCA_037428765.1). Taxonomy (NCBI): domain Eukaryota; kingdom Viridiplantae; phylum Streptophyta; class Magnoliopsida; order Gentianales; family Rubiaceae; genus Rubia; species Rubia yunnanensis. The sequence goes on from CM075061.1 coordinate 9,773,533, forward strand.
TTCTCTGGTTTGGATGCAGCTGCTCAGGTTTGTTTAGATTATTTTCAAAATTGTTCTAGAAAATTTGTGGCAGAATTGTTCATCTGAAATAGTGGCAGAATTATTCTAGCTGTGGCACTATGGTGACTTGAAGTTGAGCTGCTTGTTTGGAGTAATGTGGTGATCAATTGGTGAGCTACCGGTGGAAGGTGGTCTGGTGGTGGTGGTGGTGGTGGTGGTGGAGGGGGAGGAGTGGTGGGCAGGGGCATTTTTGTCTTTTAAGGGCAAGATGGAAATGGCCAGTCAATAGAAACTAAGGGAAATTTTATCTTTTTAAGTTTGTATTAGGTTAGAAGGGCAATTTGGTCATTTCCAGTCGGTCAATGGCCGGAAATGACCAGTCAATGCCGGAATAATCACTTCAGGGTTATATTTGCACTTATGTGTAATAGATAGGGTTATATTTGAACTAAAAAATAACTCAGGGTTATATTTGCACTTTCCTCAACATATAGGGTTATATCTGCATATTACCCAAAAATTTTTCCAAATCCTAGAAGGGAACGCAGACCAAAAAATTTCAAGATCTATTTAGAGTTAAGAAACTAGGTCATGAATCCATAAAGCACTGTAATGAATCTGGAAAGTACCTCCAATTCATGGCATCCATTACCCTTTTAGCAAACATTTCAACTGTTCGCTCAAAGGTCGCTTTGACACACGCAGTTATTGGGAGATGTCATGCGCACCTTAAACAGTTGCTGTAACTCTCTAACAAATTGGTTGTTAGAATTCCCCCAACGTCGATCACCCTCATCAAAGGCAAGGCACCACTTATGGTATTATGTTTTACCAACCATTCCCATGCAGATGGTTCGATGCTCTCTAACTCTTCTTTGTACTCCCTCAACCTACTCTCTCACCTGGCACCACCAAGCTACCAAACTAGAGTCTTTAGAAGCGCATTCTTAAACTTCCCACTCTCAGCACTAAGGAATTTCGATTGAAAATGATGCAAGCAAAATTGGTGGTATCTAGCTGGCTCCATCCATTCTCTGGTACGTCTCATTGCATTTAAAATTCCATCATAGAGATTAAATATAATACAGCTTGGCCTATTATCACCATCAACCATGTGGATACGCAGTCTCTGCATAAACCAGTTTCAACTCTCATTAGTTTCACCATCAACAATGGCATAAGCAATGGGGAGTATGTAGTCGTTCAAGTCATGAGTCACAGCAACTTGCATTATGGCTTTGTATGCACCTCTCAAATGAGTGCCATCCACACTAATCACCGGCCTGCTGTGGCGAAATGCATCGATAGTCTGACCAAATGCCTAGAAAATGAACTTGAATTTCCTACACCCACACCCATGTATTCTATCGGGTACATCTGCCCACTCAACAAGGGTGCTCGAATTTTCCTTGACTAGCTCATCCATATATGTAGGCAATTGTTCAAAGGATTTCTCCCAAGTTCTGAACACCAAGTTAATTGCCTTTTGTCTAGCATACCATGCTTTCTTATAGGAAAGGGTCACATTTAACTCCATCTTCACATGGGCTTGTACATCTTTAATCCTGTAAGAAGGTAAACGTCAATGTGGTGGCGAATTGCACGAGCGATCATCAACGATGTCAGGTTAATGTTACCCATCGATCAACCAGCACCAACACAAGCATGACCACTTGCCCATTTGGTGATCTCCCACATTCCACGCAAAGGCTTTTTGCTACCTCTAGGAACCCAATGACAATTACCGGTTCCTTCAACAACGTCCTTGTATTTTGCATACCATGTCCGTGATCTACTCTCCACGACCCTGTGTTCCCTATTCATCATGGAACTCCATCTCGAAATAGCTTCTACCAATTCTGGCTTCATCCGGAACCGCATACCTAATGCCACTTCACCAGCCGCTTGAACATAACGAGTAACTCTATCACCATAATTCGTTGGTTCATAGACATCCTCATCAGGGCACCTATAATCCCTAAAGTAGGCCTGCGTATCAAGATTCGCCAAATTACATAATGACGTGGCTACATTGTTCGTGCATACCAATACTTCATCTTCATCCCCTGGATTCAAATCAGTTGATAAGGAACAATCATCTACATTATCTTCACCAAGTTCCCCTTCCTCACCATCCTCATTGCTCCCAACATAACCAACAATATACTTGCCAATTTCACCCACATAGTCATCATCGAACTCATTCAGGTCCTCATGATGCCCACCATATATACCACTACCGGTGGACGGCTGAGTGCAATCGACGTGAACCTACGCACTGGATTGGCTAGACTCACCAACGGCAAAACCTTGGCAATCAACAGGGGGTGGTAAGGTTGGCAAAGGTGTACAGTTCTACATGTTCCTCAACAACGACATGAACGTGCCCGAACTAAGACCACCCGCACTGTCAATGGTGCTTGACATCTTCTCCACAATAATGTACAAATCTGCTGAGGACAATGACATTTGATCAACAATGTCGAAGAATGTCACAGTAGACTCGTCATATTCCACATTATAAAACCCATAATATATGGCCAAACCAATCAGCTCAGGACAACGGTAATATATTTTCAAATGAAACCCCACACTTGCAATACCAAGCCTTCTGAAAATTAAATGAAATAACTCGGAGTGGCTTAACCTCCTTTCGAGGGTCATGCTCCTCTCCGGTATGGGAGGGTTATAATACACACCCACAGTCAAAAACATCGAACTACTGCATTACACAAATACGTAACATTTAATTCGATATTCAGAATGACAGTACAGTATTTTGCTTTTATCATTTTTCAAACTATTACACTATTATCGATTTTCAAACTATTACACTATCCTAAGATGTGTGCTCACATACGCTACACTAATTAAACTACAACTACATCTTTAATACAAACAATAGTAAACAAATCACACATAATCAATTCACACATATTCGCACATCCTCTCATTCAACAATTTCATAGAATCAAGAAACATAATCACTCAAACTACACACAATCTTTAAACACATTCTTATCAACAAGATCTTTTCAAGTACTTCAGAAATAACAATGTTACGCCTAATTCAATAAAAAATTATTGAATTAAAAAATTATTGAATTAAAAAATTGCACATAATCAATCAACACATTCGTATAATAATGAATTCTGTAAATACCTTTAGAAAATTCAAAAATTTGCAACGGCGGCGGCGAGCGGCGGTCAACGACGGTCTCCGAGGGTGAAATCTACCACACAATAGCAAGAGAAGGCTCCGGCTGCGAGGTTGGGATAAATTTCAGCAAAAATATAAAACAAAAACCAAAACAACAATCAGAGAGCAAGAAAAATCACCGGACAACTTTGGGAACAACAACCGATGACGACAATACGGGAAATGGAGAGTGGGGAACAATCGACCGAGGACAGGGGTGAGGAGAGAGGATTTTCGCACGAGGACAAAACCAATTACAGAACGAGAATTGAAAAAAAATCTGGGTTTCGTGCTAGATGAAGAAACGGAGGACGCATTCAATGAATGTGTCCTCGAGGACGTGGCAGATAGAAATCAATGGTGGAAATCAGCGGATTGGAATACGCATTTCACGAATGCATCCTCGAGGACGTGGAAGCATGGGTGGATAGGAGGATGCATTCCATGAATGCGTTCTCGAGGACGTGGCAGCACGGGTGGATAAGAATTGTCGAGGATTAGAGGACACATTTCACGAATGCATCCTCGAGGACGTGGCAGCACTGGTGAATAGCCTCGAGGGTTGGAGGATGCATTTCATGAATTCGTCCTCGAGAACGTGGATGCACGGGTGGATAGCCTCGAGGATTGGAGGACGCATTTCACGAATGCGTCCTCAAGGACGTGGCAGCACGGGTGCCTCGAGGGTTGGAGGACGCATCTCACGAATGCATCCTCGAGGATGTGGCAGCACGCATCGAGGTTTGGAGGATGCATTTCACGAATGCATCCTCAAGGATGTGGCAGCACGGGTCGAGGTTCCAAAGACGTATTTCACGAATGCATCCTCGAGGACGTGGCAGCACGGGTCGAGGTTTGGAGGATGCATTTCACGAATTCCTCCTCGAGGACGTAGTAGCACAGGTCGAGGGTTAGAGAATGCATTTCATGAATGCATCCTCGAGTACGTGGCAGGGTCGAGGGTTGGAGGATGCATTTCACGAATACATCCTCATTAAAGCAAACATTCAAAAAATGGAAAACCGAGGACGCGTTCCTCAAATGCGTCCTCTACAATCCTAGAACAAAAAAAATCAACGAGAATGCATCCTCTACGATCCTAGACGAAAAAAACAAAAATTCAATGAGGACACGTTTGGAAAATGCGTCCTCACAAAATCAAAACAAAAAAATGCAAAAACCGAGGACGCGTTCCTTGAATGCGTCCTCTTCAATCACAGATGGAAAAAAATAAAAATTCAACGAGGACTCATTTGGAAAATGCGTCCTCACAAAATTAGAACAAAAAAATGCAAAACTAAGAGGATGCATTCCTCGAATGCGTCCTCCAAACCTGCTTCCGTTGCAGGTTACTGTAGCTACATTTATAGAATTTTCTCGCTTTCAGGTGGCTGCCCAAAATAACATCATTTTCGCCATTGGACGCTTCGGGAGGTGAAGGTTCCAGTGGAGAGGTTTGAGAGGTACGTATTCAAGAGGTGAAGGGTTCGAGAGGCACGTATTCCCGAGGTAGAGCGTTCCAGAGGTACATTTCTGAGAGGTGAAGCATTCGAGAGGTACTGATTTGAGAGGTGAAGGCTCGGGTGAAGAGGTTCTAATGGAGGGATTCGAGAGGTAATGATTCCAGAGTCAAAGGTTCAACAGGGGTTCGAGAGGTGAAGAGGTTCCAGTGAAGGGTTTCAAGAGGTGAAGCTTCATTTGAATGATTTGAGAGGTGAAGGTACGTGTTCAAGAGGGACTAATTTGAGAGGTACGGCTTCGAGAGGTGAAGGTTCCAGTAGAGAGTTTGAGAGGTGAAGGTTCCATTGAACTGTTTGACGGGTTAAGGTTCCTTTGAAAGATTTGAGAGGTGAAGGTTCTAGTGGAGAGTTCGAGAGGTGAGGGTTTGAGAGGTGAGAGTTCGAGAGGTACAGATTTGAGATGTACGGATTCGAGTTGTTAGAGTTTGGGAGATACATATTAGAGAGGTACATATTCGAGAGGTGAAGGTTCCTTCGAATGATTCGAGAGGTACATATTCCAGAGGTGAAGGTCCCAGTGGAGGTTCGAGAGATGAGAGTTTGAGAGGTACGAATTCGAGGGGTGAAGGTTCCAATGGATGGTTCGAGAGGTGAAGGTTCCATTAGAGGTTCGAGAGGTGAAGTTCAAGTGGTACTGGTTCAAGAGGTACAGATTTGAGAGGTGAAGGCTCCTTTGAACAATTCGAGCAGAATTTCCATTTAACAATAAGTACCAATTTTAGGGGTACCAATTCGAGAGGTACCCATTCGAGACACTGGAAAGTACCCCTCAAAAGGGTTCCATTAGAGGGGTTCGAGAGGTACCGATTCGAGAGGTGAAGGTTCAGGTGGAGAGGGTTTAATTGGAGAGGTTCAAGAGGTAGCAATTCGAGAGGTGAAGCTTGAGGTACAGAGGGTTCAGGTGGAGATTCAAGAAGTGAGAGTTCGAGCAGGGGATTCAAGAGGTGAAGGTTAGGGGTTCCATTGGAGGGGCTCGAGAGGAACCCATTCGACAGGTGAAGGTTCAGGTGGAGAGGGTTCCATTGGAGGGGTTCAAGAGGTGAAGGTTCCAGTGGAGATTCGAGAGGTGAGAGTTTGAGTAGGGGGTTCAAGAGTTACCGCTTCGAGAGTTATCGATTCGATAGGTGGAGAGGTTCAAGAGTTACCGATTCGAAAGGTGAAGGTTCGGTTGTAGAGGGTTCAAGTGGAGGGGATCCATTGGAGGGGCTTCAGAGGTACCCTTTCGAGAGGTGAAGGTTCTGCTGGAGAGGGTTCCATTGGAGGGGTTCGAGAGGTAAGGATTCAAGATGTGAAAGTTCCATTGGAGGTTCAAGAGGTGAAGGTTCCAGTGGAGGTGAAGGTTCCAGTGGAGATTTGAGAGGTGAGAGTTCGAGTGGGGGGGTTCGAGAGGTAATGGTTTGAGAGGTGAAGGTTCCATTGGACAATTAGAGAGGTTAAGGTTAAGGTTCCATTGGAGGGGTTCGAGAGGTGCCCATTCGAGAGGTGAAGGCTCTGGTGGACAGGGCTCAATTGGAGGGGTTCGAGAGGTGCCAATTCGATAGGTTAAGGTTGAGGCACAGAGGTTTCAAGTGGAGGGGTTTCATTGGGGGGTTCCAGAGGTTCGGATTCGGGATGTGAAGGTTCTACTGGAGGTTCGAGAGGTGGAGGTTCGAGAGGTGAAGGTTCCAGTGCAATTCGAGAGGTGAGAGTTCTAGTGAGGGGTTCAAGAGGTGAAGGCTCCATTGGATAATTCTAGAGGTGAAGGTTGGGGGTTCCATTGGAGGGGTTCGAGAGGTACCCATTCGAGAGGTGAAGGTTCAGGTGGAGAGGGTTCAAGTGGATGGGTTCCATTAGAAGGGTTCAGGTGGAGAGGGTTTAAGTGGAGGGGTTCAAGTGGAGAGGTTCTAGAGGTAACCATTCGAGTGGTGAAGGTTCAGTTGGAGAGGGTTCAAGTGGAGGGGTTCCATTCGAGAGGTGAAGGTTCAGGTGGAGAGGGTTCCATTGGAGGGGTTCGAGAGGCAAGGATTCGAGATGTGAAGGTTCCATTGGAGGTTCGAGAGGTGAAGGTTCCAGTTGAGATTCGAGAGGTGAGAGTTCGAGTGGGGGGGTTCGAGAGGTAATAGTTCGACAGTTACAAATTTGATAGGTGAAGGTTTAGGTGGAGAGGTTCGAGAGGTAACCATTCAAGAGGTGAAGGTTCATTTGGAGAAGGTTCAAGTGGAGGCATTCCATTGGAGGGGTTTGAGAGGTAACCACTGAGATATGAAGGTTCCCGTGGAGATTCGAGAGGTGAGAGTTCGAGTGGAGGGGTTTGAGAAATAATGGTTCGAGAGTTACCGATTCGATAGGTGAAGGTTCAAGTGGACAGGGTTCAAGTGGAGGCATTCCATTGGAGGGGCTCGAGAGGTACCCATTCGAGAGGTGAAGGTTTAGGTCGAGAGGGTTCAAGTGGATGGGCTCGAGAGGTAACCATTCGATAGGTCAAGGTTCAGTTGGAGAGGGTTCAAGTGGAGGCGTTCCATTGGAGGGGCTCGAGAGGTACCCATTCGAGAGGTGAAGGTTCAGCTGGAGAGGGTTCAAGTGGAGGGGTTTGAGAGGTAGCGATTCGAGAGGTGAAGGTTGAGGTCAGAGAATTCAGGTGGAGGGGTTCGAGAGGTAAAGATTCAAATGTGAAGGTTCCAGTGGAGATTCAAGAGGTGAGAGTTCGAGCAGGGGGGGTTCGAGAAGTAATGGTTCGAGAGTTACCGATTTTATAGGTGAAGGTTCAAGTGGAGGGGTTCCAATGAAGGGGTTCGAAGGTAAAGATTCGAGATGTGAAGGTTCCAGTGGAGATTTGAGAGGTGTCGATAGGTGAAGGTTCAGGTGGAGAGGTTTGATAGGGTTCCATAGTAACCATTCGAGAGGTGAAGGTTTAGTTGGAGAGGGTTCAAGTGGAGGGGTTCCATTCGAGAGGTGAAGGTTCAGGTGGAGAGGGTTCCATTGGAGGGGTTCGAGATGTGAAGGTTCCATTGGAGGTTTGATATGTAAAGGTTCCAGTGGAGATTCGAGAGGTGAGAGTTCGAGTGGGGGGTTTGAGAGTTAATGGTTCGAGAGTTACCGATTCGTCAGGTGGAGAGGGTTCAGGTGGAGAGGGTTCAAGTGGAAGGGTTCCAGTGGATGAGTTCCAGAGCTAGAGATTCGAGAGGTGAAGGTTGAGGTTCAGAGGGTTCAGGTGGAGGGGTTCGAGAGGTAAGGTTTCGAGATATGATGGTTCCAGTGGAGATTCAAGAGGTGAGTGTTCGAGTGGGGGTTCAAGAGGTAATGGTTCGAGAGTTACAGATTCGATAGGTGAAGGTTCAAGTGGAGGGGTTCCATTGGAGGGGTTCGAGAAGTACGGATTCGAGAGGTCAAGGTTCAGGTGGAGAGGGTTCAATTGGAGGGGTTCAATTGGAGGGGTTCGAGAGGTACAGATTCAAGAGGTCAAGGTTCTGTTAGAGGTTCCATTGGACACTCGAATTGGTACCTCTCGAAGCGCTTTACTCAAACCCCTCCACCTGGACCTCTTCACCTGAAGCTTCACATTGTGAATCAGTACCTCTCGAACCACTCCACTTGAACCCCTCCACTCGAACCACTTCCTCTCGAACCCCTTCACTCGAAACCCTCCACCTAGACCTCTTCACCTGAACCTCCACCTCGCAAATCCGTACCTCTCGAATCGTCCTCTTCAACCACACCACCATCTCACCATCTCCACGCTTCAATTACATGTAAAATTGGTACATTTGTAGCTTCAATTACAGCTCTTTTAACATTCCTATAGAATTTCTATAATTTGTTATCAAGCTCACCGCGCAACGCGCGGTGTTACCTTACTAGTGTTACTGAATGAGGAGACTCTAAAAAGGGAATAGTAACAATTGGCAGTTCCAGGATTATTTTTACTACCTATTGGTCCAACACTGGGGATATTGTATTATCAGGCTCGATTTCCTCTGGGCGGGACCCTAATTCCATTGTAGCAGTTAGTGTTAGGATTAGTCATATAGAAGATTAGTTTTAGAGTTTATGTTGCTTTCAAACTCTTCTATGTAATCCTCTATATATTTTTATCACTCAATAATAATCCTTACCATGGGAAATATTTTCTCCAACATGGTATCAGAGCAAGATACGATTTTGAACCAAAAATAACTCTTTTTCCTGTTTTCACCGCAGCCCTAGTTCTGCGCCTTTTTCCCCCTAAAACCTTCTGATCAACTGCCTCTATTCTTAACCCTAAAACCTTCTGCGTTTTCAGTTTTCTTTCTTTTTCTGTTGCAAAGTTTCCAATGGCAGAAAGACTATCCCATGGAACTCCCAACACTCTCATCCATTTCCTCACTATGAAGTTGTCTTCTTAAAATTTCATCCTATGGCAGATGCTGGTTACTCACATTTTTGAGCTGCAGCACTTGTTTGGTTTTCTCAATGGCACACTCCCATGTCCAGTGGTTCTGGACAGCTTGCCAAATCTTGCTTTAGTTGTCTCTCTCCTCCCAGAGTTGATCACACCAAGGCCGCTGATGAACGAGAAGCTTGGCTTGCCGATGACCGCCGCCTCTGTGGCTTGCTACTTGCAACTCTTTCCTATGAAACCATGTCCGAGGTTATTGGCTGTAAAACCTCTAAGGAGATATGGGATCGTCTTCATGGTTCATATCAAAATGCCTACAAATCAAGTGTTCTTCAACTCCGTGATCAGGTACTCAACTTGCATCGCACTGTTTCTGTCGTTGAATACATTCCAAATTTAAAGCTATTGTTGATAAGCTTGTTGCTATAGGATCTCCGGCCTCTAATGATGACCACTTTCTCCAGTTTTTGCATGCTCTCAGGCCTAAGTATAAATATGTTAGCCCGCCTTTATTGTCCCAGACTCCATCCCATCTTTATGTTGATATTGTTGCTACAGCTATGAAATATGAAGCTTTTCTTTGGTCTTTTGCTGGTTTTAGCCCATCCCCAATTTCTGATACTGCCACTATTGCATTCTCAGCTTTAGAATGCGCATATAAAGGCCATGCGTGGAACCACACTCCAATGAGGGGCGGTGGCACATGGGGCTCACGTTCAGTGCGTGTCGGCAGTTCTGGTGGTCTCCATGGTGGTCGCGGTTCAGGGACTGGTTATGGTGGTCATTTTGCTAGTAGGGGTCACCCTTATTGTACATGGTGTGTCTGTGTTGGTCATTTTTCTTCCACTTGTTATTGCATTTTGGCCCAGGCACGACATCCGAATTTGACTCATTTGGCTGAATCCTTTCAGTCTTCTCTGCAACTAGATCCATTCTCTTGCACCTCAGACCGTTACATCGACTCAGGTGCCACCAGCCATATACCCCCCTCTGCTTCTATCCTTGAGAGCATCACTCCATATACTGGTAATTCTCATGTTTATGTTGGTAATGATGCTCCTATTTCCATTTCTCATATTGGTGATTCTCGGTTTTCATCTACTTTACGCTTATCTGATGTCTTAGTGTCCCTGATAATACTATGAATCTTCTATCTATTAGTAAGCTCACCAGAGATATGGATGTTATTATTACTTTTGATAACCGTAACTTTGTCATTTAGAGTAAATTGTCCAAGGCGGTCATTGGCAGAGGCCACAGTGAGGGTGGCATGTATGTTTTGGATCAGGGGGAGGCCGCACTTATTTCTTTTCTACAGCAAAATAAAGGGCATGCATCATTTGAGCTTTAGCATGCTCGGATGGGACATGTGTCCAACTGTGTTATTTCCAGTTTGTAAAAGTCAAGCGTACTTTATGTTTCTTCCTTATTACCTAAACCGAACACCTGCGCCCCTTGTGTTATGGCAAAGGGATATCGGTTGGCATTTTTTGAAAATCATAAATGTGTATTACATGTATTGGATTTGGTTCATTGTGATTTGAGGGGCCCCATTCCCCAATTTTATCTTAGTATGGATTTTCTTATTATGCTTTGTTTGTTGATGACTTCTCTCGATTTACCTGGTTGTATCCACTTCATCGCAAGTCAGATTTTGTTAATATTTATCTGTAGTTTGAGGCATTGGTTGAAAATTAATTTTTGGCCAAGCAAGGTGTTTTAGAGTGTTGGTGGTTCAGAGTTTCTCAACACTCGTCTTTGCTTCCATTTTGCTTCTAAGGGCATCCACCGTCAAGTTTCTTGGTCCTACACTCCTGAGCGGAATGGGCGAGCAAAGCGAAAACATAGACATGTTGTGGAAATGGGGTTGACTATGCTATTTCACTCGCATTTACTGCTATCTCGTTGGGATGATGCTTTTTCCACGGTCGTTTACACCATAAATTGCCTACCCACTTCAGTCCTACAGGGTTCTACTCCTTACAGTTTGCTTTTTGGCCGAGATCCCATTTACTCAAACTTTCATCCTTTTAGGTGTCGGGTATTTCATTATGTTTGGCCAGCTGCTCCGCACAAGCTGTCACCTCACAGGATTTCGTACATTTTTTATTGGTTATATTTTGCAGTATAAGGGATTTTGATGCCTTGATCCATCTGCTTTCCATATGCATCTTCCTCTGACTCGCCGGCTGGTTCACCATTCTCGACATTAGATGTCTCTGCCTTTATTGACCCTGAGCTAGATTCCTTGCCAGTGCCAGCTCCTTCATCTCCTGTTCACCCATCCCCCTGTTGGACATATTCATCTCCTGATTCGTCGGTGGTCACTCCTACAGTTCCGATCTTATCTCTGATTCCTTCTCCACAGTTCACTCCTCCCGCCTCACCGACTTCGGCTGGTTCCTTGCATTCTCCACCTTTACGGACTCATTGAATGACCACTCAATCTACCACAGGGGCTATTCAGCGACGTAATTACTCGGATCTTGCGGCACACGGGTTTCTTGCTACTCTACTCTCTCAGACGGAGCCTACAGACTACCATTATGCTCTTAGTGATTCTTCTTTGGTAGCAGCTATGGATAAGGAGATTGTTGCTCTTCGGAGTCAGCATACTTGGGAGTTAGTTCAGCGCCCTTTAGATGTCAACATTGTTGGCTCCAAGTGGGTATATCGTCTCAAGTATCATCTCGGTGGCAGCATTGACCGCTATAAAGCTTGTTTGGTCACTCAGGGGTTCTCTCATATCCTAGGTTTTAATTTTGACCACACCTTAAGTCCTGTGGTCAAGGCCTTGATAGGTCGCACCGTTATTTCGATTTTTATGATGCATTCTTGGTCACTCCATTAGTTGGACGTTAAGAATGCCTTTCTTAATGGTGTTCTTGACACTCCAGTGTATATAGTCCAGCCTGTCAGTTACAAGGATCCCCTTCGTTTTGATCATGTTTGTCGCTTGCGCAAGGCTATTTATGGTCTCAAGCAAGTCCCCCCGAGCTTAGTTCCACCGGTTTAGCAAGTTCCCCCGAGCATGGTTCTAACGGTTGAGCAAGTCCCCTTCGTCATCTTTGCTCTATATCCTTGTCTACGTCAATGATATTATTCTCACTGGGAATGACTCCACTCTTCTTCAGCAGTTTATCACTTGCACTCATCAGGAGTTTGCTATTAAGGATTTAGGTGCTCTTCACTATTTCCTTGGCCTTGAAGTTACGTCCACTGCCTCTGGTCTTCTTTGCAAAATATGCTCATGACATTCTGACTCGTGCTAGGATGTTCGGATGCTACCCTTGTTGCCACTCTTTTTTGCCAAACTCCTAGCTTCTCAGCAGCACTAGTCCTCGGTTTTCGAACCTGACACTCTATTGCTCTTTGGTTGGAGCTTTGCAGTACTTGACCATTATTCGCCCAGACTTGTCCTTTATGGCTAACTTCGTCAGTTAGTTTCTCAAGGATCCTAGGGATGATCACTTTGCTGCAGTTACTCAAATTTTTCACTATGTCCGTGGCACTCTTCATTTTGTTCTCACCTTTCGAGCTTCCAGTTCTCCTGAGGTGCTGAGTTATTCGGATGCTGATTAGGCTCATTGCATCGAGACTCATCGCTCTACTTATGGATATGTCATTTTCCTTGGTGGCAATCCCTTGTCATGAAGCGCCAAGAAGCAGTCCACCGTCTCTCAATCGAGTACATAATTTGAGTATCGGCCCTTGGCGAATACTTCTTCTGAGGTTTTCTGGTTATCTCATTTACTGTGTGATCTTTGGGTCCCTCTCTCTAGGGTGCCACTGTTGTTATGTGATGACAACAATGCCATTTTCCTAGCCCAAAAACCCAGTTGCTCACAAGCGGGCCAAGCACATTGATATTGACTACTACTTTATTCTTGAGCTCGTTTCTGCTGGCAAGCTTCGTGTTTCCCGTGTTCCTATAATGCTCCAGATTGTGGATATCTTCACTAAGGGTCTTTCCCATCCTTTGTTTGACTTCTTTAGATCCAAGCTTTGCGTCTCTGAGAATATGATGTTTTGCTTGAGGGGGGTGTTAGACTTAGTCATATAGAAGATTAGTATTAGAGTTTATGTTGTTTTCAAACTCTTCTATGTAATCCTCTATAAATTTTTCATCACTCAATAATAATCCTTACTACGGGAAATATTCTCTCCAACAGTTAGCTCACCAATTTTCTCCTTTTTGCTCATTGTAGTGGATTCAATCATAACTGGTTGCAATGCATCACTTTGAATGAAAGCACTACTTACTTCAGTTATTTCAACCAGGCTTGCATCTTCCTAGTAGAAATTCATGATTGTTGGTCTTCTGCATCTTCTTGAGCATTCATGAATATCGATGACTGTTGAGGTGCATGGAAGGCTAGATCCTTGTGATATTTGACGAGGTTTAGAGGATCACTCAATCGGTATTGGGTAGGAGTCTCTACCACTAGAATTAGAGTCTAGGATTCCACTGCCCATTTTTCTGCCATATGATATGTTTGATTCTCGTTCTCATCGGGCTGGAACATCCCTTCATACATCCCTATTGCCCCTCTTTGTGCTCCTTGTGCTGAAGATTCTCCCATGTGGAACCCAGGAGCATTTGATTGTGTCCTTGTGGATGCCTTTGAGTTGTAGCGTCCCCCTTATGTGAGATTCATAAAAGGATCTAAATTCGTGTCTTCCCTTATTTGTAATTGTAAATTTGTATCTAATAACCGGCAAATCATTCTCAACAGTGCCTATGAATCAAAACCCATTCTTGATATTGTGTGGTTGATTGTGAAAATAATTCCATTGAGCATCCACAAAAGATAATGGGATTCTAGAGTTGAGATTCTTTGGTACATAAGCATGAGTTCTCATGGTATCAAGGAGTCATCAAATACCATATATGCGCCTCTAGCAACAAAATGCTTCAGTGTGGGGTTGTTGACAAATTCTTCCATGTCGTGATCATTGACCATGTTTCACCCACATATTGTATTGCCTATGACCTCATATATTTTACAAAACCACATTACCTTCTCATATGCGCAAGGGATCCAATACAGATTTATAAAGGTTGGGCCCAAAGAATATATTGGGACGTATTGATAGTGGCCTAATTAAGGTATTTTAAGTGTCATAATGTCTACCGTATTTATGGGAAATCAATGGCTATAATTAAGGGTATTGTTATTTAGAACAGGTAGTATAAATACTAGGTGCGTATTTATTTACACATTCATTCTGTCATAAATCGTATACATACTCTTTGATTGAATTAAACATCGGAGGACTGACCCTCGAAATCCCCAAGGACAGTTTTATTGAAGTCAGTTCGAGACACCCGAGCTTGTGGATTGTTCGGTTATACTAGACACATCAATTGGCGCCATCTGTGGGGATGACTAGGCCACATTAGGGTCTCTAAAGTTTAAGTCTACGGTCACTAGAGGGAGCTAGAGGTGATAACAAAATGCAATCGGAGAGAACATATATGGTTAACCCCAAGGAGATGCAGGGTACCGCGATAGGGGATGTTCAAGTGTCAATGATTGAGTCAATGGGAGAGCATGTCCCGGCTGGGGATCATAAAAGGGTACAAACCAAAGCGGACTTAATCCAAATATGGTTGCTGCTACACGAGAGGATGTTGCAGGGTCCTCGAGACCCCGGAGATGACTGCAGGACAAGAGGTTGGGAACTGGGAACCTGCTCAGAGTGGACCAGTTGGCTCAAGAGATGACAGGGATGGAAGGTTCACCGAGGTTTCAGCTGATTCCTATATGGAAGCTTACGAGCGAACCATGCAAAGGAATCAGAATGTAGGGGCAACAGGACCAAATCAAGATCTAGAGCAAGCAGCCCAGGCGTTAGCTACGGCAGGTAATTGGTTACCCCACCCACCCCCCCGAGGGGTGCCAAGGTCCAATACGATGGGTTGCCACTTTCTCAGCATATGGTAGCTTATCATTACCCATCATATGTTGTATAAACATTGCAAGCAAGGCCTAAACCTTTTATTCCAGAATACCCACAAGGGCTAGCTTATTCGATACCTCCCCTAGCCCCGTTTACTTCAACCGTTACACTTCCAGGAATGGAAACAACGTATGGGATGATGACTTCTTTTGGTATCCCATGATGCGGAAATGTAGAGTTACACTGAGCGATAGCTTGCTAGGGGATTTACAAGCAATTGCTAGCTTATCCGTGGTTCGCGCAGCCTTAGGCAAATCCCGGGTATGTAGGAGTTCAGCCTAATCACCCATTTCAATTTGGGGGTAACGAACAGGTCCTAAATGTAACTGGAAGGCAACAACAGTCTGGTGTGGATACAAGTGATTCCCTTAAAAAGAGTTAGATAGGTTGATTGGGTCATTGGGTCAATCGGTGGGATCGCCTTTCAGCACGATGATAACCAAAGTTTGATGGCCGATGGAAGTAAAACACCCTGAGGGACTCCCTACCTATAGTAGAGAGACGGGTCCTTGAGAATTCATTCAAACATTTCTAACTTTAATGAATTCGAGAGATTTTGATGAAAAACTGACATGTTAGTTGGTGGGGAGTTATCTCTGAGGGAAAGCCTATGAATGGTTCAACAAGCTACCTAGAGGCTCACTTCACTCATATCGAGACTTTAGTGGGGCATTGTTAAGCCAATATGCATAGAAGAAAAATTTCACAAAGACCCTGCTGGAACTTTATCAAACAAAGCAAAGGCTAGAGGAAAGCACAGAGGCCTTTTATCATAGGTATGTGGACGAGATTTTGGGAGTAATAGAGACCACAAAGTATGAGGTGATTCAAGGGTATTTGCTAGGGATGCAGGATATGGAGTTGTACAAGAAATTAAGTACAAACACTCCCAAGACTTTGCAAATACTTCAGAAGGTAGTAGAGTAGCATGCGAGAGTAGAGGACGTTACTTGGAAGAAAAGATACAGCCTCACGGAGAAGGTGGAAAGAAATGTGGATCGTCGAGAGAAAAGACCGGTGGAACAGACTCGAACTCCATTCGAGAGGTATGCTCCCATGTTGCCAACACTTGGAGGAAGAACTCCTGCGCAGATTCTGAGTATACACAGAGGATTGTTTTGACCACCCCCACCTTTGCACAGTTGTACAATGCAGTAATTTCCAGGAGGATAACAAACTGATATAGTGAGCACCACAGAGATTATGACCATGACACAAACGATTGTATGCAGTTAAGAATGGAAATTGAGATATGCAAGTGGGAAGGGCACCTTAGAGGACCAGGGCCCCAAAATCAAGTTGGGCTTCCAAGGCCTCGAGGAAATCAATGGCAGCCCTACAAAAGGAATAATAATTATAAAGGGGGAAGGGGGGACATGAGGCCACAAGAATAGATGATTCAAGACAGAGGGCATGATGGAAGGCAAGAGAGACATCGGGAGCAACAAGGGAGCAATCAGGATAACAAGAATGGAGAAAATCCACCAGTTTGAAGAGTGATTAATGTTATTAATGGTGTTGTAAGAGAAAGGTCCTTGAATGCTATGATGAGAGTAGATGCACGAAGGGTCCCTTCAGGAGAACCCCGCCATAAAAGATTTCGGCCAGATGAGATGGTAACATTCTTGGAAACAAATGTAGTTCCAGACCAGACACCCCATGCTAACCTCATGGTGGTATCGGCGATAATCAGAATGTTTTTGGTAAAAAAAGGTTATTCATTAATGATGGAAGTGGAGTAGAGGTAATGTTTGTTGACTTCTTTGACCAATTAGATATAGGCTATGGTCACATGAAAAAGTCAACCTGGCCTCTATCTGGTTTCATGGGGAACCTAATATTTCCCCTAGGGAAGATATCCTTGATGGTTCGAGTAGCAGATGATGATTACGGGGTAACTATAAGCTGTAGTTTTGATGTTATTTACGGTACATCCCCCAATAACGTGATCCTTGGGAGACCGTAAATGTGCCAGGTTCGAGCAGTCTGATCGCCTTACCATCTTATGATGAAGTTCCCTACTGAAAGGGGGATAGCATCTATTCGAGGAGATCAAACTGTGGCTCAAAATTGTAATCTTACCGCGGTGAGAGAGGCGAGGAGATAGAGAAATGTGGCATCGTTAAATGGAGAAGTGGGACCCACAAATATAACACAAATGCCCATTTGAGATACTGGAACTGTAGTTGTTGTAAAATATATGCTTGAGGACGTTAGAGCAAAGTTGAGAGATTTGTTGGAGAAGCACGTGGATGTATTCTCGTGGGTTACTTCTGACCTTACAGGATTACCCTCATACTTGGCACTACACAGGTTGAATATATACCCGTCGATAAAGCTGGTAAAGTAAAAAAGGAGCTTATTTCCCCCCGAGAGGGATGAGGCAATTAAAGAAGAATTTGAAAAGTTATTAAAAGCAGATGCCATCGAAGAGGTACTCTACCTCGAGTGGATAGCCAATCAAGTTATGGTCCCAAAACACGAAGGGGTTTGGCGAATGTGCATAGATTTCACTGACTTGAATAGATGTTTCCCTGAGGACAACTACCCGCTACCACCAATTCACAAGTTATTAGAAGCCATTACTGGACATCAAGTTTTGGCCTTTTTTGACGCACATAAAGGGTATCGTCAAATACTTATGGCGGAGAATGATAAGGAGAAGATATCATTCATTACTGATGTGGGTACTTATTGTTACAAAAAGATGCCATTTGGGCAAAAAATGCTGGAGCGACTTATCAGAGATCGGTGGATAAATTGTTCAAAATGCAAATCAGAAGGAATATGGAGATCAATGTAGATGATATGGTAGTAAAAAAAAGAAGCCATGAGGAATTCTTAGTGGATTTGGAGGAAACTTTCAACAGTCTTTTAGCGGAAAACTTAAAGTTAAACTCGTCCAAGTGTGTTATTGGGGTAGGAGCAGGGAAATTTCTTGGATTCATGGTATCCGAGAGAAGTATTGATGTGAATCTCGACAAAGTGGAAGCACTAATGGGAATAAGAAGTCTACAATCGTTGAAAGAGGTATAGAAGCTTACAAGATCTTTAGCGGCGTTGAGGAGATTCCTCTTGAAAGGGGCTAAGAAGCATCTCCTCTTCTTTGATGTCCTTCAAAGAGCAAAGAGGTTTGAGTGGACAGAAAAATATGATGAGGCATTCAAGTAACTAAAGGAGCATTTGAGGGGGTTAACACTTATGAAACCTGAAAGGGGGGAGACGTTGTACTTGTACATTTTGGCCTCACCCTTGGAAATTAGAGTCTTCTTGGTAAAAGAAAGAGAGAGAACGCAACACCTAATTTATTTTGTTAGTCATGCCTTACAGGGGATGGAAACAAGATATATTTCTCTTGAGAGGTTCATCTTAGCTCTAGTGCATGCAGCTGGGAGGTTACGTCATTATTTTCAAGGGCATACAATAGTAATGCTCACAAACCATCCAATTTGCCAGATCATGTTAAAACCAGAGGCTTCTGGGAGAATGATGAAATGGGCAGTGGAGTTGGGAGAACGCAATATATGATACCAGCCCAGAGAAAGGTTAAGCACTTGCAGATTTCATAGTGGAATCCTCGGAACCCATTGTGTGCCCAAACTCATCTCAAGGGGTGGGATGCAAGAAAAGCAATTGTGGAAACTATATGTAGATGGTTCGTTACATTCAGGTGGAAACGGAGCTGGGGTATTATTAACCAGCCCTGGTGGCCAAGACTACCCTTACACACTGAACTTTGCATTTAAAGCTACAAACAAAAAATCCGAGTATGAAGCTTTGACAACTAGGTTACGGCTGGCCAGAGAATTGGAAGTGGAGGACCAGGAAATATACAGTGACTCTCAAATAGTAGTTCAGCAAGTGAATGGAGAATTTGAAGCCAGGGAACGTAACCTGCAGAGGTACCTAGAGGTGGTGAAAAATCTTTTGAAGTATTTCAAATCATATACTCTACCGCAGGTTCCAACGGAGAATAATCACAAAGCAGATGCCCTTAGTAAGCTCGCATCTTCTGACTTAGGAACCCAATCTCAGAGGCAGTTGCTCATGGAGACTCTGGAAAAATGAAGTTTTGAGGAACCTCTGGTTATGGCTATCGAGGAGGAAGATACTTGGATGATAGCTATTACTAGATATCTTTGAGAGGGAGTTCTGTTAGGAAATGAAGTGGATGCTAGAAAGATACAGCTAAAAGCTCTGAGATACGTGCTATAGCAGGGAATATTATACAGACCGTTACTTTGGTGTGTTACTCCCTATGAAGTCGACTATCTGGTAAGGGAGGTTCACGAATGAGTATGCGGAAGTCACCAAGGGGCTCGGTCAGTGGAAAGAAGGCTCATTTGAGCGGGGTATTATTGGTCGGTCATGTTTGATAATGAAAATAGATACATACAAGCCTGTCATCAATGTCATAAACATGCTCCCATAACCCACGCTCCCCAAGAGGAGTTGACGAGTATCTATAGTTCATGGCCATTCTATAAGTGAGGGATTGACCTTATGGGGCCTTTTCCATAACCCTCGGAAAGTTTAAATACCTTATAGTAGCTATTGATTACTTCACAAAATGGGTGGAAGCTGAACCCTTGACGAACATAAAGGGGAGGACAATCATTACTTTCTGCTAGAAGAGCATTATATGTAATTTAAGAATTTCAAGAATAATTATTACGGATAACGGGATGCAATTCGCTCAAGACTCATTCAAGAGGTGGTGTGAGGAGTACAAAATTAAACAGAAAGTAATGATAGTTTATCATCCACAAGCCAATGGACGGGTAGAAGCGATCAGCAAAATGATAGTGAATGATATCAGAGCAAGGCTCGAAGGGGAAGAAAGTAATTGGTATGGGAGTTACCAAATGTTTTGTGGGCATATCAAACAGTTGAATCTTTCGCTATGGGAGAAACACCATATAGCCTTGTATATGGCTCAGAAATAGTAATCCTCGTGGAGATAAGAGTGCCTAGCCCAAGGATGACGGAGGCCACAGATAAGACAAGCAATCAAGAGAACCGATGCCTGGATCTCGATATGGTGGAAGAAAGGAGGCAGGTGGCTTCTCTACACGAAGTCAAAGTAAAAGAGCGGGTGAAAAGATACCATGGTCAAAGGGTGAAGAAGGTGTCATTCAACTCGGGGGAGTTAGTGATGAGGAAAAATGAAAAAAGTCGACGGGAGCCCGAAGGTAAATTGGTTACAAATTGGGAAGAACCTTACAGGGTAATCGAATCGCATCCAGGAGGTAGCTACGTCCTCACAGATATGAATGGGGTTCGAGTTCCAAGAAAGTGGAACCTTGCCAATTTGAAGAGGTACTATCAGCTTTGAAAACACAAGTGGGTTTCTCTTAAGCGACACTCTGAATATTGTTTCCAGCTAAGGCTGATAATCGAGTGGGTTGATTTTAAGCGGCACTCTGAATATTGTTTCTAGCTAAAGCAGATGATCGAGTGGGTTGCTCTTAAGCAGCACTCTGAATATTATTTCTAACTAAGGCTGATGATCAAGTGGGTTGCTCTTAAGCAGAACTCTGAATATTCTTTCCAGCTAAGGCTGATGGTCGAGTGGATTGCTCTTAAGCGACACTCTGGACATTCTTTCCAGCTATGGCTGATGATCGAGTAGATTGCTCTTAAGTGTCACTCTCAAGTACCTCTGTAATCTTGAAATGTAGTGAAACAAAATTTGTAGGATGTAGGTGGGAACACCGAACCTGGGTAAAATTACTCGTGTCCTTAAAATTTTCATTTCTATCACTTATTTTTGGTTTCAAAACTTCCATAAATCTGGGTGGTAAAATGTCACCCATAAAAGAACATCAAAATCACAATGCTTGAACATTTGACGCAAGGATTATGTTGCTAATGATACAAGCCTCATTCAGGATTGTTAAGTCCCCGATTACCATTTCATGTTCGTAAGTGGCCTCGATTACCATTATACTATGCATTAACCGTCTATTATGATTCGTAAATCAACGACAATCCTTGACATTTACAAATTGACAAAAAAAGATGGGAACCTAATCGGTCACAAAACTACTGGGAAAAATATATACACATTCATATAAAAAGTATGTGATAATATTAGATAATTAACATCGATCAAGGATGGCCGCCAAAATACTGTCTAATTAGGTGGGTGAAAAACCCCTGAAAAGGGAGGGGCAATCTCTTCCAATTGTGCTTCCAATTGTTCAAGTTCTTCCATCTTGATACCAGCCGCCCTTTGAAAATCCCTCATTTGTTCCTCCTGGGGGTACTCGAACAGATCTAATGGAGTTGTTATTTTGCATTGTCTAGTTGAAGGCCGAGTGTTCAAATCTCTCTAGGTAAACCCTTCACCCCCACGATGTATTTTGGAAGATTTCATAATAGATTTAATCGAGGATATGGAATTCTCACCAACACTCCTCAAAGTCAATTTTTTTTACCAGGAAGATTTTTGAGTACTTGACGGACCCCTCAAACGGGGTTCAGCCTTTAACTAAAGTTCCCCGAACCACTCAAGGATAAGGTCAAAAGCAGCCTACTGTCGGTTGGTTTCATTCTCGTACACGTTGTTCTCTTTAATCCAAAAGCTGGAAGCTCTAAGGAGAAATCCCGATCGGTCTTTGGGTTTTATCAGATACAGAGTGGGAATGCCATGAGAGAGCATGTGAGCTCAAAGATTCACCTAGTGAATTTTTATCTTGCCCTCAAACTCCTTAGCTTATACCTTCCAAGCTTCAATTTCCCCTATAAGTCGGGTATTCTCAACAATGAGTGATTCAACGAGCAAAGAATCTTTGTTCGGGGACCCTGTTGTTGGAAATCCTTCAGCTTGGGAAAGATCTTTGTTAGTAGGACCAGCCATCAACAACTCTTCTTCTAACCTGGCAATCTCACCTATGGCTATCATATAAAGTTTAGCAATCTGCTCTACTTGCGCCCTAAACTTAGATGACTCGCCCATACAAGCAATTAGCTGCCCTTTGAGAAGTAGCAGCCTATTTGCATCTGCAAGGCATCTCTTCAAAGACCCAAATTGCTTAATTATTTGTCGTATCAATTCCTCATAACTTTGTTCTACAGGATCACGATCTTCTACCACCCCTAGAGGAAAAATTCCATTAAATTCCTTGGTTAAGAAATTTTTTATAAATCTTTGTAAGCTGGATGTTCTTTAGACTGCCACAGCTTCAACTCCCCCTTAAGTTCATTATTCTTGCTCTGTAAAGATTTCTTAACTTTGATACAGGTAGAAAGGTCCCATGTGGCCTCCATCAGTTGCTTAGATGTTTCGTTCAGATCTATTTAAGTACTCGACATCTCATAGTATGCGCATTCCAAGTGCAGATGCAAGTGCAGCCACTAAGAGGGAAATAAAAGATAATAAGAACATAGTTATGAAGCCAAGTGCAGCTATTAAAGTGAAAAAGGGTTACACGAGATAGCCATATCTGGCATAGGTTACAATTAAGCACAAACCCTAGAGTTATCTTGTTTTGAGGAGGATGGACCTTGCTCCCCCATGACTTGCTCGGTTGAAGTTGTCTGCTCAGGAGCTCCATTAGCGACATCCGAAAGGGAAATTGCTCGAATACTTCAGCAATAAAAAAATTCCCACTAGACTTAACATGGTCCATCAAGGCAAAGTGCTGACCACCCAGCTTAATTGCTTCATCCCACTTTGCATCCAAAAGAGGTACGAGCTCAGATATGATAAGCTCATCTACTATCTTTGAATTATCCTAGGTTAGGCAAGAAGATAATCGAGGCTACAGGGACTCCTCAGCTAAGCTACTGCAGCCAAGTTCTTTGGCCACCTCGAAGAGATCCACAAAACATTTTGAACAGCTCGGGACTGTTCGGTAGCTTTTCTTTGAATCCCTCGATCAAATAAGCTTGGCCAACAGGGTTTTCTGCTACTGTAACCCTCTTCTCAAGTGATTCTTTCTCGAGGATGAACTTCCGCCTCTCGGCCTCGAATGATTCAGCCTTCTTCTTTTTTACCTCGAGAGAATTATTAAGCTCGAGGATCTCAACATCTTTTTAACTCAGCTGCTCTTCCAGCTTACCATGACCCGAGGTCACGGCCTGTACAAAAGCAGCCAAGCTTTGGGTTATTTGACCAAGGTGTTGGGGAGCCTGAAAAATAGTTTTAAAATAACAATTAGGTTAGTTATATCAAATTAACAAATCATAAATTTTATACAAGCTATGCATTAGCTAACATGGGGATTCGCAGTTATTGTCGCCAAAACTGCTCATTTACAGTCACGAGGCACGGGGTTTAGGGAAGAGAGTTGTGGGTTTGGATGCTGGGAAGCGTGGGAAGTTCCCCCACCTTCAAATTATGTCATTTAATGAATATTCTGGGAGGTAGAATTAGGACCATCCCTTTTGTGTTGGACAGTCCTTCCATCACCTACTAGAGGGGTGGAAGTCTGATTCGAGGGAGCAGGGGTCCCCTTAGGGTCATTCTTCTTGGAGTCGTTCTTGGCTTTACTTAAAGCTGCACTGAGACCCACTGAGAAAAAAACACAAGTAGATCAGTAAAGGAAGAGGAAAGGTAAAAGAAGAAAGAAATAATGGAGTTATGTTAAAAACACCTTCAGAGACTTTCGGGGGCCTAAAACCACTATCAAGGGTCTCGAGAGGGGACTCAGAACCTCTCTTCCGCTTCTTGCCACCCTTCAAAAGTTTTTTTATACACATACTTCTCGTAAATCATAGGCAACCAAACAAAACCACCAATACTCTGTTTGGGGTTGGATAAAACACTATAATCAAGGGAGGTGGACAAAAAGAGTTGCATATCGCCCTTGAGGGTCTAGGGACAGGTATATTCCCCTGGCTTAGGGACTCGACTTGCACATCTGAGTTCCATTGGGGAACCCAATACCTTCTGCAATCAAAGGAGATTCATTTTTTCCAATTCCTCCAGTCGCCTGAATAGGAAAAAATGGTGAAGACTTTATGGTGCACCTCTTGACTAGTAAAGGTGATGATCCTATCCGAGGAATTACCGCTATAAGACACGTTATATAGTGAACAAAGAAACTTGTACCTCGGTGTGATGCCAAACTCGTGACATCTTGATAAAAACATCATAATAATTACCGAGATGTTTGGATAGGCTTGTGTGGTGCTCACTTGGAACTCTTTGAGAAGTTTAGAGAACAGAGGTGGAAAAGGGAAGCAAAGCCTGCATCATAAATGCCTAAGGAAAATAGTCGATCTCCCCCCGGGAAGGTTGTCTGGAGCTCTCCCTCCTGAAAGAACTAAAATCTACGTTCAGAGATATAAGTTAACCAAGGGGAATTGAACCTATGATCTTCGACATGGCCTTTCCGGCCTTCAAGGATGGGGGCTTGTTGATAGAGGTCTTAGTTTTTTCCCCTCGAGGTGCTACATTTTTTTCTCTGAGATGTTTTCTCCCCTTCGAACACCTCTAAGACCTTTCAAGGTACCTCCTCTATTTAGGGAGACATATCTTCTCTCCCCTAAACCTCGAGGGTTGAATCTGGTGGAGGGTAGAAGCCGACCTTACCACTAGTGGGATATCGTTTAAAATAGGGCTTACCCATTATAGGGGGGCCAGTCCTCAGTGTATTCGTGAAGATGCATATATGTGATAGGTAAAATATTAGGGTTGGAGTGGCCGAGAACATCTTCTTTTAAGTCGGATCACATTGCGATCCATCGGAATGGCTAAATTTCGAATTGATACTTACTCTCTCGTGTGAGTAAATGTGTTCCTCATTTATCGCAACCTCGTCGAAAAACCCCCTCTCAGTGGAAGCCTCGCCAAAGATGGTCATTACTTTGAAGAGAGGAAGAAAACAACAAAGGAAGAGAAAGAAGGACTTACTAGTTTTTTAGGAAAGAGAGTGGGGACAATGCTGCTGAGAGGAAGGAATAGAAGGAAGTGGCTCCGAAATGTGAATTTCCCTTGTAAACACGGAGAGCTTGACGAACACCCATGTAAGTCTTGCACTACATAAATTTTGTGTGGACTTTAATGGATGAATTTCTTGTGCGGATTCTCTGGGGATTTTGTTGTGCGAATATTTGAAGAAGAACTTGTCGTCTGGGAAGCTGTTTTTGGTTTCATTTAGTGCTATTTGTATTGAAATTATTTTCGGTGAGGCCTCCTGTGGAAAGAAGGTACTCTGTTCTGAGTAGTTTTGCTGGGAACAGGAGAAGTTTTGCCTATCTAATTTTGTAGAATGTGTGGGTTACCGATGCATGCTGGATAGGTATGGTAGGAAGAGAAGGGCTGTTTATGAGATTCTGTGAGGGTTAATGCGCCACTCCTACTGTAAGTGGCCTGAAAATATGATGTTCATAGGAAATTAATATTAATGATGGGTCTCAGGCATGGAAATTGTTAGCATTACAGTCAGTTCTAATCGATTCGGGTAAACCTGTGCTCAAATCTTGAGCTCGACTAGCCTAGCTTTTGTCCAAACCCGGCCTTTTCCACCGGCGTTGCTAGTGCCCAGATCCCAATCACCTTCCGGCATTGCTTGTGTTCAAAACCTGGGCAAAACCCAGCCTTGCAAGTGTTCAAACCCCGGAAAATGCTTGACCTCGTTTACTCAAATTCAAATTGGAGCTTAGACTAATAGGATACCCAAACTGATTCAGGGTACCTTGTGTTCAAACCCCGGGCACCCGACCGACCTAGCTTGTGTTCAAAACCTGGACTGATCATCTAGCCTCGCTAGTGTTCAGAACCCGGCCATTTTTCAGCCAAGTGAGGTTCAAATCCTGGGAAATCTCTGGCCTTGCAAGTGAACAGAACCTGGTTCCTTTCCCGGCCTTGCTTGTGCTCAGAACCCGATAAACTCTCAGCCTCGCTTGTGTTTACAACCCGGACAACCCCCGGCCTAGTGTTCCCTGACCTAGTCTGCACTTAGACGCTCCATGCTGAAAACACAGATTTAAAATTCACTCCCTCATGAACATTCATAAGGTGATCTTCTTTCTGGGTATAATTGAGGTGGCAATTCTTTGGGGCTATTCGGATTCATCATAGATGTTTCACAGTGTGTTGGTTGATCTGGCGACCGGCCATGGTGAATTGTTTTAATCAGAATCATAAAGAATAACACTCTCAATTTGTTGTCCCAGTTTCTCAGTTGCATAAGAATTCCCAGAAGAAAAGGAACGGAAGAGCAGATTCTCGTAATTGGTAGTTTTCTCAATTTTTGCCCAGATTCAGGTGACTCAACAATGCCGAAAAATATGGTCAGGCAATCACATCTATCAGTTGGCAGTGGCAACTCAAATGGTATGCTAAACAGTAACCCTTCGAGGGATGAAGGTTCGAGAACTCGAAGGAAAGTTGAGGGATGGTTCGAGGATGGAAGGATGGTCCGAGGGCTGAAGGAGATTTCGAGGGATTCGAGTGTTGAAGGCATTCGAGTGCTCAAGATGGGCAATCGAGTGCTGGAAGTGCTCAAGTACTCGAGGTCAGTTTTCGGTTAGTTGGATTGAGGTATTCAAGCGCTGGAGGTGCTAGAGTTCTCGAGGGGGACATTTGAGTGCTGGAAGCCTTCGAGTGCTCGGTGGAGGGCATTCGAGGGTT
The DNA here is from genome assembly GCA_037428765.1 of Rubia yunnanensis. NCBI lineage: Eukaryota > Viridiplantae > Streptophyta > Magnoliopsida > Gentianales > Rubiaceae > Rubia > Rubia yunnanensis. The sequence goes on from CM075061.1 coordinate 9,800,154, forward strand.
GAAGGTGTTCTAGTTCTTTCCCCTCGAGGGGGGAGGTTCGAATACTCGAAGGGAAGATGAGGGATGGTTCGAGGGCTGAAGGTGATGTTGAGGGATTCGAGGGATTCGAGTGCTGAAGGAATTAAAGTGCTCCACATGGGCATTCAAATGATAGAAGTGCTCGAGTACTCGAAGGGAAGCGGAGTGACGGTCCGAGGTTGGAAGGATGGTCAAAGGGCTGAAGGACTTATCGATGGATTCGAGTGTTGAAGGCATTCGAGTGCCGGATATGCTCAAAAATTCGAGGATGGTTCGAGGAGAGACAGATTGTGGTATTCGAGTTTGAGGGATGGTTCGAGGATGGAAGGATTAAGCTGAAGGTGTTCTTGGGCTAGTTGGGGACATTCGAGGGCTGAAGATGTCTTGTGCTCTGTCCTCGAAGTGGTCCTCGTGGTGCTCAAGATCTCGAGGGGGAAATTCGTGTACTGGAAGCTTCCGGGTGTGCCGAAGGGGGGCACTCGAGGGCTGAAGGTGTTCGAGTGCTTTGTCTTCCAGGTAGTGCTAGTAGTGCTCGAGTACTCGAGGTAGCCATTCAAGTGTCGTAAGCTCCCGAGTGCTCGTGGGGGGCATTCGAGGGCTGAAGGTGTTCGAGAGCTCTGTCCTCGAGGGGGGACTTGTGAAGAAACCTCGAGGGATAGCTACTGTTGGATCGGAAAAAGAAAAAAAAAGAAAAAATTTTAAGCAGCAGCTTCTCTCCATATGGTGGAAAGGATTCTCCACGGTTGCAGCATAACCATGAAGGTCGGGTAGGGGGTAAATTAATTCTGCGTACGCATATTAATTAACCCCTTACTAGGTATCACTTGGAATTAATGGTCTGCGCTATTTGCCTGCGCTGCACTGAAAAGTGCAAAATGGCATCAGGCTGTCCATTTGCCTAAAATGGAAAGAACGGTTACAAAATCGTTACGCGGGGCGTGCGCGGTAGAAGTCATGTCCGTATGCTTAGGAGGTTTATCTGTGGGGAACACTTGGGAGCACAACGAACTACGGTCAAACTGCTCCCAACACAACAGAGAAAGCCTCGACCCTCATCCAGAGACCGTTATCGAAGGCCAATAACACCTCTTTATCTTCATCTTAAAGGTGTACATGGTAGAAGCGGTGTGCAAAGCCCTTTTAGGAGGACAGTTCATACTACTTCATTCATTGGAAGACCGAGTACCACTCTCGGATTAGAAGACCGAGTACCACTCTCGGATTTGAAGACACCCATGGGGAGCAAACCATGGCGCAAGAGCCGGTTCACACCACCGGTAGCATGGAGGGGCGTACATGGTAGAAGCGGTGTACCAGCTCCACCCGGAGAGGACGCACTGCTTCATTCACTGGAAGACCGAGACCACTTCGGATTTGAAGACACCCGTGGGGAGCAAACCACAGCGCAAGAGCCGGTTCACACCACCGGTAGAAGGGATGTAAAATGGAGCGAGGAGGCAAGTGAGTTTGTTCTCACGCCCCTCTTTTTTTTCAGGGATGGCTTATACAGGCCCCGGTCACCACGACGGGACTCTGTTGAAGGGGTGGCTCATACAGGCCCCGGTCACCATGACGGGTTGTAAGATTTTTCATGGATGGTTTCCACAGGCCCCGGTCATCACGACGGGACTAGCTTCTTTTGGTCACCTGGTTGCAACATTAGATCAGGAGTAGTATTTTAGGTAACATGTATTAAGGGAGTGGGGCAATGTCCCCACTCCCGTACATTTCCCACTGCACTTTTTGTGGCCACCTGATTGTACCATCTAAATTAGGGGTAGTCTAGTAGGTTCCATTGTATAACGGGAGTGGGACAATGTTCCCACTCCCGTAGACTCTCACGGTTTCTTTTTATTTACCATTACCTTCGACCTTAAGAGACCACTTAAGAGACAACCATTTTTTCTTCACAATGGTAAGAGACCACTATGTACTATTCATGGAACCCACTTGATTTTCTTCATCCCACTTATTAATTTGACCATTAAATTTTATTTTAAATAATTTTTTTCACCCAAAATAAGTTGAATGTGAAATTTAATACCATTAAATTTTATTTTAAATACATTTTTCCACCCAAAATAAGTTGAATGTGAAATTTAATATAATGTTTTAATATTTAAAATATAATTTCATTTTTAAAAATATGTTAAATAATTTGTTTTTCTCGTTCTTGTCAATATAATGCTTCGGAGTAAAAAAAATAAAATTAATTTCAATTTTTTTAAAGAAACTATTAAAACAAATTAAATAAATAAATAATAAGAGAATTCCTTATTTTTATAAAATAATATAAAAAACATAAAAATTGTGAAACTATAAAAATTACAGAAAATACTAATATAATATTGATCTAGTCCAACCAATTATTACAATTTAAAAATCAAAATATTGATATAATGTGACCAATTATTAAAAATAGAAAAAAGAAATATTGATCTAGTCTTACCAATTATTACTAACAGAGAACAAGTTAAAAGTAAAAAAATGAGAAAACATGAAGGACAAAACCATATCGACATCTTAATTTTGACCACCCAAATATTGGTAAACATGTTCTGTAAGGTTGTTTTTCAATTGGTCATGTTTAGCTCTGTTACGCACTTCCCTCCAATTTTGCCTAAAAGTCGGTAGATCAGCATGCCGCTCGGCATTATAATGCCAAGGAGAGTCATCGATTTGGTCATAATCACCTGGTTGAACTTGCAACCCATATGTATCTCTTTCATCTTCGACTATCATGTTGTGCAGTATGATACAAGCTATCATAATATTGCCCAACGTTTCGACATTCCAGTATCGGGCTGGGTTGCGGATCATGGAGAACCTAGCTTGTAAAATACTGAAAGCGCGTTCAACATCTTTCCGGTAACTTTCTTGATGCTTTGTGAAGAGTTATTTATTGGGGTTGTTTGGAGATGTATATGCTGGCATGAAGGTTGCCCACTTAGGATAGATTTCATCTGTAAGATAGAACCCTTGATCGTAGCTGCGACCATTGACTTCATAAGGAAAACGTGGAGCTCTCCCTTCACATACGTCATCAAACAAAGGTGACTTGTCTAGGATGTTGATATCATTGTTTGACCCAGCCATACCAAAAAATGCATGCCAAATCCATGTATCGTATGAGGCGACTGCTTCCAAAATAATTGAGACGCGTCCATTCCTACCCTGAACCTTTCCAACCCACAAGACATTTTTCCATTCCCAATGCATACAATCAATACTACCAAGCATACCTGGAAATCCATGTCCACGAGCTACATGCATCAGGCGGCCAATATCCTCCTGATTTGTTGGTCTGAGGTATGTTGGACGGTATACAGCAATAATTGAATTCACAAAATGAGACACTGTTTCTCTAACCGTCATTTTTCCCATCCGTAAGTATTCATCTAGTTGGTCGTATCCACAACCATATGCCAAATGGCGCATTGCCACCGTGCACTTATAAAGTGGCGAAAATCTTTGATAACCAGTTGCATTAGGCCTTTGTCTGAAATAGGGGTCGTGGTTGGTGACATCTTCCAGTATACATTCGAATACATTTCTCCACATACAAAACCTTTGACGAAAATGTTGATCGGCGTATATTCTTTCAGGAGGTTGAGCAAAATATTGCCTCTGGAGTACTTCCTGTGCTCAAACACGATCTCTTTTGATATGATTTCTGGTTTTCTTCTGTAAGGTTGGAGAAGTTTGAGCACTCTTGTCCTCAATGGCTATGTACTATTGTTTAGCCATTTCTGGCAAATTCAAGACAAAGTTAATTGTTCCAGGATCGGTATCGGGTAGGAAACTGGGAATATCATAGGTTGATGGGTTTGATGATTCTCCAAAGTGAAGCTCACATCGTTGTTAGGGGAATTAGAGGAAGACATAGTTGTGTTGAAGAAAGAAATTGTGTTGATAGGAAATTGGGGTTGGAATGAAAGGTAAACAAATGACCCATTTATATAGAGCACTATCAAATGTGCCAACCCCTTTGAAATGACCCATGTGAATGGATGGGACGTGTCCATGGCAACTCCATTATGTTTTCTAGCGGAATCTTTGAAATAATGAATTGAACCCATGTGAATGGATGGGACGTGTCCATGCCAACTCCATTATTTTATCTAGCGGAATCTTTGAAATGGTGAATTGAACCCATGTGAATGGATGGGACGTGTCCATGCCAACTTCATTAATTTTGTCTAGCGGAATCTTTTTAATGATGAATTGAACCCATGTGAATGGATGAGACGTGTCCTAATCAACTCCATTTTTTGGTCTAGCGATATCTTTGGAATAATGAATTGAACCCATGAGAATGGATGGGACGTGTCCATGCCAACTCCATTAATTTTGTCTAGCAAAATCTATGAAATGATGAATTGAACCCATGTGAATGGATGGGACGTGTCCATGCCAACTCCATTAATTTTGTCTAGCGGAATCTATGAAATGATGAAAACCAACTAAAATGAAAAACCTATGAAAAATGTATGGTCTAGTCTGACCAATTATTACCAACAACCTATTATAATCAATTTCAACCGTAGACTATCCTCATTAATTTATCTCGCAGTGCTTCCTGTGCTACGGACAACTCTCCCTTTTGAATCAAAGTATCAAGGAGTTTAGTGTTAGTTATCATCTTATCGCACTCTGATTGTTTTTGAATGAACTCCTGTTTTGCTATGTTGTACTCCATTTTAGCTCTTTCATTCTCCGCAACCATTTCAGCCTTTTTTTGTAGATGCTTCAATTGCGGCCGTACACTGCATTCTAGCGGATTCTTTTGATTGTTCATCGCCTGTTGTTCTTCCCCTGGCCTTTCCTTTTCCCCTTGCCTTGCATTTAGCGGCTTTCACACCTATAGGTCTGGATGGATATTGCATAGCTTGAGCATCATCGCTGCTACAGGGTGTTGATGGCACCCATGGTGAATATTCTTCTCCATCAGTTTCCTTTGGGCCATATTGTGCTATAAATTTAGGGTTCTTTCTGCAATCGTCATAACAATGGAAGAATAAAATTGTTGCCCATCATTTTCATCTGCAAACAAGTTCATGGTCCATGACTTTATATCTCCTTTGCTAGAGCCACTCCCGCCCCGACTGAAGTGACGTGCGACTTAACTTTCACATCCCACATATTTGCCAATATTGTGAGCCATTTTTCACCACCGACACTTGAACGACTTTATTGACCGGTTGGAATTTGCATAATGATTCACATCGCGCATAATTTTATACTAAAACACACTAGCATTTTCACCTATACCCACCACACAGTCGGTGAAATGCTCAAACCATGCGCCACATAGAGCTTTATCATCCTCTACACTCCATTTGTTTCGGCTACCTTTCTTCTTTGTCACCTTACTCCCGGTTGGTCCACGTGTCACCTTCTGATTGGTTCACGTGTCCCCCTGATTTAAATGTCAGTCCCGACTTAGAAAAGAGTCGTTGCGGACACGTGGCCCAATCCCTAGGTGACACATGTCCGTAACAGAAAGTTTTTAAAAAATAGCAACTTAGTGGGATACATGGCCCACTCAGGGGGCGACACGTGTCCGTTACGGACCAAAAAAATGGGCCGCTGAAACACCATGTGCTTTGGTCAGACAAAGACCCCACGTCTGGTCTCTTGTTTGGTCTCTTAGCAAGACACTCTTGAGTGGTCTCTTGTTAAGAGACCACTCTAGAGACCACCACTGTAGTGGTTTTCGGTCTCTAGAGTGATCTTTTAATTTTAAGAGACCACCACTGCCCATGCCCTAAAGCTCATATATCAGCATCTTCATTAATATGTATACCAATATGGCACTAACTTGTTCTCGAAATACGAAAAATATTGGAGCAGCTCTGATAAACTGTTTTGTTTGCAGGTTAAAATCAGGCAACAGATTGAATTGTTTGCATCAGATGCTTTTGGTTTTAGTGTGTTTCAGATTGTGATCTTAGTGTTCATTCGATTTTAGTGTGGATTAACAATGCAAGTTACTTTGTAAATGTGATTATTTGGTGTGTATATGCAAGTCATGGTTTTTAGTGTGGATTATCTGCCATGGGCGAAACTACCATGGTGCATGGTAGGGTTCCAGCCCTACCTGAGATTCCGGCATCATGGTAGTAGTGGTTAAAAGCGCCTCCCGGCAGCGGAGCAGAGTTTTTCTGGCATTTTCATTTTTCAGGCATAAGCAATTGGGGAAGAAGGCTGCTGAAGGCCTTCTTTTATTTGGCCCATAATACATCAAAACGACGTCATTTTTTCTTAAGTTAAACGACGTCGTTTTGATTAGTGCAAAAGGGGAAAATTAAAATTTAAAATTTGGATATTTGTATTGGGCCAAAATCCAAAAATGGATGACCCAAATTTTGCCACAAACTCTCAGCGTTGCAAATTGCCACAAATCCAAATTTCTGCTTGTGCACAACGTTCCAGACTTCCAGCATCCAGTTCATACTGCCGCCGCCATCGTCCCGCCACCAACCGAGACTCCGGACGCCACCCCACCACCGACTAGCCCCACCTAGAAAAACATCCTGGTTCTTCCACTATTATCTGTTGATGCATATGCAAGTCACTTTGTATATGTGATTATTTGGTTTCCATGTTTGTCCCCTGATATTCTCAAGAAGGGGAATGATCATGTTGCGATAGTTGTAATATCGATGTTGAGAAATTTTGTCATCTTAACTTGTATATTGGTGATTTCACTGATAAAAAAAGTGTCTTTGAATTCAGATTATAACATATAAAATTAATTAATTAAACATCAAATAAAAATAATTAAACATCACATAAAAACTCTAAAAGTACATATATTAACGTTTAAATAGTCAAACATTAAAAAAACTAACTCCTATTCTTATTTAAATAATAATTCATCAAATTAAAATAGTTAAACATCAATATTAAAATTTAAAAGATCACTTCACACTATTAAAACATCAAGAATACATCAAATATAAAATCTAATCTTTAATAATAAGAAACATCAATATCAATTTTTAAAATGACATACACAAAAGCTAACACATCAAAAGAAAATATCTGAAGCTAGTGTTGAAAATATACATTCCACTGTTGTAACATTTTTAAAAACCATTTTGATGTTCCACTTTTATCCACTGATCTTATTATTTGTTTACATGATAATTTACAGATGTGAAATGATACTTTTGTGTATTACAGATGAACAATACACAAAACATTACACACCGACAACTCAAAATCGATGGAATTCATTGAATCATCACCGGCTCTACAAATACATATAAAAGTTGCATATAAAAGTTGCAAAATTTAATTTGAAGTTTTACGTTAACATGTAAAAATGCCAATCGCCAAAACTATTGACCCATCAAACACCATTCATTACAAAAGAGTTCAAATGCCCTAAAAAATTGCTAACCTGCAAACCAAAAATTTTTTAATCAAGCTAAAACATCATTAGCAATCAAGCGTCTCAACACTAACACTAACAAATAACCATCATAACTGAAAAATCAATGTAATTCAATACATCCCAAAAAACTAAATACTATTTTCCCCGACTTTTTTTCTTTTGTTGCTCGCTTATTCATAGACTTGCTCTCTCTCCTAGTGATTTCAAAGAGGATGGCTCTTCTATTCTATCAACGCAATGATCAAAGGTCAATTTACGGTCTACTGTTCAAGGGAACACCTTCAGAAGCATGGTTTCTCATACCATTTTTTTATTAACTCATCAATGGCATTGTAGAGCTCTGTCTTAGAAAGTATTCTTGTGAAATATTATAAAACATCGCATACAGTAATTAAAGCATCAATATCCTTAATTAAAACATCACAATAGCACAGATTACATCAATGTCAACTACATTGAGGAAAAGTCAAATACATTATTTAAAACTTCAATCCCAAAATTTAAAAGCATCAAACAGTACACACTAAAATATCAAAAGAACAAAACTAAACATGAACTGCACACTTAAAACACTACAAGCATCAAATACTGGAATTAAATCATCACACCAACACAGATAAACAATACTTTAAACCTAAACATGAAAGTTCAAACATAAAACATGAAAGGTCAACAACAATATTTAGAAAGTCACATCTGCAAAATAACAAAATTTACAGATCCTCTTTCCTTCTCAATTGCAGCAACAGTGGGCATGCATTCTTACACACCTAAGAAACAACAAAAACAACACAAAAATTAGCTCAAATCGTAACAAAACCCTAAGATATCACACACACAATCAAAGCAACAAAACTGAACGTCAATTGCACACTTAAAATACTACAAGCATCAAATAATGAAATTAAATCATCACACCAACACATATAAATAGTACTTTAAACCTAAACATGAAAGGTCAAACATAAAACCCGAAAGGTCAACAACAGTATTTAAAAAGTCACATCTATAAAATAACAAAATTTACATATCCTCTTTCCTTCTCGATTGCAGTACAGTGGCAAAAGCATTCTTAGACATCTAAAGAACATCAACTACAACAGAAAAACCAGCTCAAATCATGACAAAACCCTAAGATATCACACACAAAATCAATTAAAAACAAAACTCAACATCAATTGCACACTTAAAACACTACAAGCATCAAATACTGAAATTAAATCATCACACCAACACAGATACACAGTACTTTAAACGTAAATATGAAAGATCAAATATAAAATATGAAAGGTCAACAACAACATTTAAAAAGTCACATATGCAAAATAACAAAACTTACAGATCCTCTTTCCTTCTCAATTGTAGCAACAGTTGCAAAGCATTCTTAGACATCTAATAAACATCAACAACAATAACAAAAAACTATTTCAAATCATAACAAACCCCTAAGATATCACACACACAATTAAAACTGAACATCAATTGCACATTTAAACATGAAAACACCACAAGTATCAAGCGTTGAAATTAAACCATCATAACAACACTAATAACAGTACGTAAAGCCTAAAACCTGAAACATCACACTGAAAACAAGAAACATCAATACTTGTAGCTAAAAAATCACGGCTGAAAAACTTACAAATAATTTTTCCTTCTCGATTGCAGCAGAGCTGATGCAAGTCTCCTTAGACATCTAACAAACAGCAGCAGCATTAGCACAAATCCGTAACAACTCACAAAACACCAAAAATAGATAAATCCCCAAATATTAACACATTAAACAACATAAACCCTAGAAGATCACAAGAACAAAAAAAAGCAAACAAAAATAATTTTAAAAAACAATAAAATATGCATAAAAACTCTGAGAAAATACATTACCTTCGAATATTAAAACAAAATGAAGCTTGTATAGTGTTCGGCTGTCGGAAAATTGCCTAAAAATTTGCCGGAAGACTCCAAAAATCGTGATGAATCTTTGCGCGCAAGAAAGAGGAAGAAAATGGAGATAATGAGCAGTTGAATCAAAGAAATCGAGCTAGAATTGAAGAAGATGGAAGAGAAATGGAGAAGAATGAGATTTGAGTTGGAAAGGGGAGAGAATATGAATGTTTACTTCGTAGGAGAGAGAGGAAACGAGAAGAGAGAGAAAATTTCAGAAAAAATATGATGAAATAATGAGGGAAGGTTGATATTTATACCTGGACTTAAATGTAAAATAGTGAAATTTCACATCCAACCCCTAAACTTTTAAAAACTTTAATTAGAAACTTCATGGTAGATTCTTAATCATTTAATCTCTGGTCTCGCTGCGAAACAGTCTCGCACAAGATTTTGTCAATAATGTTTTATGTGGGGTTCATGTATATGGGTGCTGGGTGTTTGGTGCTCGCAGCAATTTCTTTTACAACTTTGTCAATAAGTTTTTAACATTATCCAGTTAGGCTTATTCGGTGCTAATTTTAGTTTTTTGTGGTTGAATTTAGTTTATTGGTTATATGAAAGTGAGCTTCTCTTTTCAGAGGGTCAAATTGAGATCCATAATAACGTGAATGAAAATTAGAGTGACACTATCAATGTGAGCTTCTATTTTTATATGGTCAAATTAAGGCTCATTGTTAAATCAGCACGATTTAAATTTTATTCTTGATGCTAAAACCTTTTTATCAAGAAATTAAGGCAAATTCCAGTTGGATTTAATTTTATCATCAATAAATTAAATTTAGCATTGTTAAATTAAACTCTGCACAAATAAATTAATTCTGGCACTAATAAACTAAATTCATCACCTATAAACTCAGCACTGAAAGAAAAAATTAATAAATAAATATTTATTTGGGTTCTCGATAATCATGGTTGAATAATAAGTCTAAAAGTAAAATATGTTACAAGTACAACATCATTTTGGTAGTCATTCTTTTCATTTTTTGAAAAAAATAAACTACCAATAAACTCAACTCAGCACGGACAAATTAAATTCAGCACAATAAACTAAACTCAACACCAATAAACTAAATTCAGCACCAATAAATTAAATTCAGCACCAAATAAATCCAACTGGACAAGGCCTAACTGTACATCGGCTCTGTCCAATTGGGTTTAATTTCAGCACATTTCAGCACCAATAAATTAGAACAACACCAATGAACTCAACTCAACACCAATGAACTCAACTTAACACCAATAAACTAAATTTATCACCAATAAACTAAATTCAACGTCAATAAATTCAGCACCAATAAGTTCAGCACTAAGAAAATAAAAACGATAAATAAATATTTATTTTGGGTCTTTGGCAGTTACTGGTTAAATAATGAGTCTAAAATTAAATATGTTACGATTGCAACATTATTTTTGGAGTCGTTCTTTTCTTTTCTTTTTGAAAAAATAAACTACCAATAAACTAAAGGCAAAGTCTTGGGAAGGACGGTATTTCCATAGGCTTATGGAAAGACGAGGTATAATTAGAATAATAAAAGGTAAAGGGTCTTAGTTGCAATATTAAAATTTTAGTATGCAACATTGAGTAGTTATAAAATTTATAATCAGGTTCATGCAACCCAAAAAATTTATCTCCGTTTCTTCTAATTTACACTTTAAACCTTGGTATTTCCATAACTTATGGAAAGACCGTCTTTCAAGAGACGGACTCTAAACTAAATTCAGTAATAATAAACTAAACTAAACATCAATAAACTAAGTTCAGTATCAGTAAATTAAATTCAACACCAAATAAGCCCAACTGGACAAGGTTTAACTGTACATCGGCTCTGTCCAGTGGGTTTAATTTCAGTACATTTCAGCACCAATAAATTATATTCAATACTATTATACTAAACTCGAAACCAATGAACTCAACTCAGCACCAATAAACTAAATTTAGTACCAGTATACTAAATTCAACATCAATAAACTCAGTACCAGCACTAAAAAAATTTTAAATTGATAAATAAATATTTATTTGTGCCCTTGACAGTTACTGGTACGTTGAATAATAAGTCTAAAATAAAAACATGTTACGATTGCAACATTATTTTTGGAGTCATTATTTTCAATTTTTTGAAAAAAATAATCTACCAATAAGCTAAATTCAGTACTAATAAACTAAACGCATCACCAATAAACTAAGTTCAGTACTAATAAACCAAACTTAGCACCAAATAAACCCAACTGGACAGGTGTTGAATCATTCATTTATATTTCACTCCCAAACTGATTTGTAATCATAGCATATTTTAATTTTAGGCTTATTGTTCAACCAATGATTGGCAAAAATCCGAGAAATTTTTATTTTGTTCTAATAATATATTTATTGATATCAAGTTGAATTTACTAGTGATGATTTAAGTTTATTAGTGTTGAACTTAGTTTATGGGTGAGCACTGGTGGAACTGACCCGGGGCAAGCCGGTACGGCTGCCTCGATAAATTTCGGCGAACTAAGGGAGTAATATTTTTTTAAGTTATTGTCCGTCCTCGCTCAAAAAAATTGAAAAGAGTTCTATCTAATAACTAAGAAGAGAATCCGTCCACCTAAATATGTTAATGTAGTATAGCCCCTCAAATTTTGTTCGGGTTCTGCCTGTGTGTGGATGAGGAAATGTTATGAGAATAGATCAACTGGAGAAACCCTAATTTATAAATGCGGCTCCCAAAACAATGGAAATATGTTGGCTTTATGGAAAATTAGTGCTAGTGTGAAGGCCTGAGATGTTATTTAGTAAGTTTAAGTGATGAGTGAGAATCCGTATAACGCGGTATTTGCGGCAATGCTGACTGCAGACAAACGTGTACATGTATAGCCGTACGAAAATTACTAAAATATTCCCACAATTATTTTCAGCCGCCCATTCAGAATCCGCTTTTTCTTTTTCTTTTTCTTTTTCTACGCTTGATTAACTGTGGGCCACCAAAACCACGACCAACCACCGCCGTCCAAAAATACGTGTGGGACCCCACTGAATCACAATCGCAGGATCCAAAAGCTAATCTCTCGTGGGGCTTACTCAGCCGTCCGATCACCACTTGGATACCAGATGTAGGCCAGATGTATTATTGATTATACTCCCTCTCTACTCAAAGGCATGCTAAAAATGTGGGGTGTTACTATATCTCGCCCTGTATTTTACTATCCTCGCCCTAATACGTATAAATACATGTATTTTGAATTATAAAAAAGAATTTTAAATTTGTAAAAAAAAGGAAAAATAGTAAGACAAAAGAAAAAAAAAAGGAAAAAGAAAATGAAAAAACCTATATATACCCCCCCCTCTCTCCTTCCCTCTCCCATTCCCTCTCCCCCTTCCCCTTCCTTCCCCATTTCCGACCATCCCTCTCCCCCTTCCCCTTCCGACCGCCGCCTGTCTCCGGCCGCCCGCCGCCGCCCGCCGCCGCCCGCCGCCGCCCGCCGCCGCCCGCCGCCGCCCGCCGCCGCCCGCCGCCGCCCGCCGCCGCCGGAATCCCGCCGGAATCCCGCCGGAAAAATGTAAGTTTTTGAGAATTTTTTTTTTCTTTTCGTGGGAATCGTTGCCCGATCTATTCGAATTTTGTTGAACTTGTCGGAATTGTTATAATTTTGTTGAGCTTGTCGGAATTGTTATAATTTTGTTGGGCTTGTTGGAATTTTGTTGAGCTTGTATTTTTTAGAAGTTGGGTTTTTTAGAAATTATGTAGTTATGTGACATAATAGAAATTACTTAGGAATTATTTGTTTAGAATTTGTGTTGTTCTGGAAATTATTTAGGTATGTGACATAGTTGGAATTAAACCGAAGAAATTGTGTTCTGTGTAAATTACTTAGTGTAAATTTGGACATAATATTTTAGGAATTGTTTTTTTTAGAAATTGGGTTATTTAGAAATTATTTAGTTATGTGACCTAATAGAATTTATTTAGAAATTGTATTTTTTAGATATTGGGTTATTTAGAAATTATTTAGTTATGTGACGTAATTAAAACGGAGAAATTGTGTTTTGTAGAAATTACTTAGTTTTAATTCGGACATAATATTTCAGAAATTGTATTTTTTAGATATTGGGTTATTTAGAAATTATTTAGTTATGTGACATAATCGGAATTAAAACGAAGAAATTGTGTTTCGTAGAAATTACTTAGTTTAAATTTGGACATATTGTTTTAGAAATTGTATTTTTTAGATATTGGGTTATTTAGAAATTATTTAGTTATGTGACGTAATTGGAATTGAAACGAAGAAATTGTGTTTTGTAGAAATTACTTAGTTTCAATGTGGACATAATGGTTTAGAAATTGTATTTTGTTGAAATTGGCCAATTTAGAAATTATTTAGGTATGTGGCGTAATTGGAATTAAAACGAAGAAATTGTGTTTCGTAGAAATTACTTAGTTTAAATTTGGACATATTGTTTTAGAAATTGTATTTTTTAGATATTGGGTTATTTAGAAATTATTTAGTTCGGAAAATCAGTTCACACGTTGTTGAAATGTATGTTAATTTATCTTATCATATCAGTTTGATTCACTTGTTGTTATACTAATTACATATCTTGTGTCGTAGATGAGCACTGGTGGTCAACGTGACGGTCATGGTCGTTCCATACGACGAAGATGTGTTAGTGCCTCGGCGAGACAGGCTAGAGGCCGCGTGGTCGAGGATGAACCGTCGCCTCGCCCGCGGGAGTTTGATGTAGGAGCGGAGCAGCCTTCTCCACCGAGCGTTAGTGCATTCGATCCCATGCCGACATGGGACGGTCCGGAGATTAACATCCTCCCGCCCGGTGGTATTCGTCATGAAAGTGATTGGCAGATGAATTATGACCTGCCCGCAGATGTCCCCCCGGTGGGCCAACCTGGTTCGAGTGTTCCATTGGATGCCGGGATCGAACGTTATGCTGAAGCTGGAGCCCGGCACACCGTGAGGAACAGAGCTGGTCAATTCGCACAGTCTTCTGGTGGATCGTGCAATGCCGGTGAGCCTAGCACCGGAATGGCACGGAGGAATAGGAGGAAGCGACCCGCCGCCGATGAGACGTGGCTAGTGCGGGGACCAGTGGCTGGTGGCCCGCAGGATGACCTCGTCATACCAAGCTTCGGAGGACACGTCGCGCTTGACGTTTGGAATGGTATAGAGCGAGGTGTGTTGAGATGCCATGCTCGGTCGCCGCTATGCAAGCAGCTAGTCGACACGCTCCCCGAACTGAGCGATGTTGCACAGGCCCGGATACATGCGACCGGGTTGGGCCACCTGCCTGCGATTATGTTCCAGTTCCTTGACATGGCACTGATATCCGCTTTTGTCGAGAGGTGGCAGCCGGACACGAACACGTTTCACATGCCGTTTGGGGAGATGACCATCTTGATGCATGACGTTGAGATGATTCTTGGCATTCCCATCGATGGTGGCGCTGTTGCGAGTACCATTTCGGCGGAGACTATTGAGGAAGCGTGCGCCGAAATGTTTGGGAAAGACGTGGAGTCCTTTCTCGCGGAAGACTGGAACGGGGGTAACATAGATGCCCAATCTTTGATGGCGAGGTGCGTAGCGGGGGGGCAGAGCCAGAACTTCCAATTCATGTGCTACATGCTGACCCTGTTTTCATCCACGCTTTTTGTGGATAAAACTGGGAATAAGGTTAGAGCCAACCTTCTACCCCTGCTTGATTCGCAGTTGTCGCAGTTGTCGTGGGGCTCGGCGACGTTGGCCAGCTTGTACCTGCAGTTGGGAATTGCGTCCCGGTCCAAGGCGCGCGGCCTATGCGGATGTTGCACGCTGCTCCAAGCATGGATATACGAGTACTTTCCGATGTTTCGGCCGGGACCGAGTACGTTGCCAGCTCTTCCGGGTCGCGCCAGTCGGTGGCACACAGGGGTTAGATCGGGGAGGGGTACGGGGAGGCTCGGTGCCATCAGGCGACAGTTGGATGCCTTACAGCCCGACCAGGTATGAATTCCATGCTTTTACTCTTATTCTGACAGTAGTAGATAGATCGGATTCCATAGAAACGTAACATGTCTGTGAAACTTTTTGCAGGTGGATTGGTTGCCATATGGAGTGGACGTGGTCAGGGCTGCGGGGGGGAGGACTCACTACCGCGGCGTGATCCGATACCTCGACGCAATGGAGGCGTACATGCCAGATCGCGTTGTGCGGCAGTTCGGTCTCGTACAGGGTATACCGCGGGGTCTTGCTATTGCGCCGGAGCCTTGTTTCCGCCCGGCTGATCCAGCCGGCTATTCAGTGACCTACCCAGGGAGGCTGCAGTTGACCCTATGGGAGATGGCACACACTTGGCACAAGGAACGGCTTGCGGCGTTCCCGGTAGCCACGCCCCAATCAGAGTGTACCATGGATTACGAGGACTGGTACGAGACTCATTCGCACCCAGTGATCGCAAATCCTGAACATGCTGCCGCGAGTGGCCCGGACAGGACACAGGCCTCGGTAAGTTTTCACTAACTGTTTGCTTCGAGTAATTATATTACATTTTACTGTCTCGTTATTGTAAACTCCGTTTCCTGTGTAACAGATGCTGAGTGACGTGATGAGCGCACTGGATCCGTTTGGCTCGGCGACCGTTGATGGACTCGGCGACCCCAGCGTGAGGGAGTTGATGACGACTCTGCTCGGTCTTCGCGATGAGTATCGGAGGCTCGGTTATGGACCCATTCCTTAGTCGAATGTTTGTGTATGTGTGAGCTGACAGTTGTGCCATATTCTGCTCATTTATGTAATCAGCTATGTTTTTGCATATCACATTTTTGCGTCATTCATTTTTGCATCGACAACGCTCTCAAAATTAATTACGCGACGCGTAGGCAATAACTGTAACGGTTGCGTACATGCCGAGTTAATAACAACAGTTAATTACTCTGGGAGTATGCTCTCCTCCAAGCGCTTAGCCTCCTACGAAAGGGTAACTCCCAACCTACGACATCAGGCTTCCTTAGGGTGGTCCACAGATTAACCACGGGGGGCATGGGACAGTTTTCCTTCATGTTAACCCGGACGAAATGGCTTGCACTGCGAACGTATACAATGTGCAGCTCCCTACTTGTTCCAGCCTCGCCCCCACCCGCCCTCAGTGGAAGGACTGTACAGCAATGGTCCGCCGACCCGTTCTCTAAAATGTAATATAAAACCACGACCGTGTTGTAGTAGGTGGCGACGGGAAACATGTCCGCAATGACCGTGAACCAATGCTCTGGACCACATGGACCGCTGGTGTGGTGTATACGGGCTCTGGCGAGTTCAACGTCATTTTGCGAACCGTAAATGGGAACGTAGTCAGGCCAATGAGTTGATATCTCGTTAAATACTGCCCGACGCGCTGTGGACCATTCACCTTCACCGTCTACGTGGAACGCATCAGCAACGCATCTGAAGCCACAGTTACCATCACTCACGACATCGTTCCAGCCTCCGATGTAACGCCTGACAATGTGGGGGACACTTTCGAGGAACGGGAATGTCGCTGCAGGACAACACGTTAACATAAATATCTTGTGCAGGCGGCGATATACATTTAGATAAACAATAAGATAAACATGTTGTACTTACCGTGGCGGCGACCGCTCCCTGAAGCACGCCCCGGGGACCTTGAACTACTCCCGTATCGCCTGTTCACGTGCTCGTGGTAGCTCGGTGAACGTCGGGTTGATCTTGATCGGGGGACCTGCTCGCTTGGTCTCCCACGTGCACTGGTACAGATGTCCGGCTCGCCAACGCCGCTCTCCTCCGGATGCAACTGCGCATCTACGTAGGATGCAACCCGTCGTCGGACCGAAGGGTCGCTGCGTGCCAACTCCTCCAACAGAGTGTCGAACCGCGACTGATCCTGTTCGGCCCTCGAGATGTTCTCCGAGCTCTGCGGGTGATCACCCAATGCCAGGCTCTTAAACAGCGGATGAATGTCGTCCAAGTACAAGGGGATTCCTTCAGCAACTGCCGCGGCCATGACGCATGCACACGGTATTCCGTATGTCGAGCGCAGCACACAGCCGCAGTAAGCATATACCTGTGCTCCCAGTGCATCAATCCTGCGGTACTCGACCCTCAATTTATCCAGGCAGAATTTGGACACATTGTTGGTCAAGTTGCTGAAAACGGCCATACGGTGCAATCTTCCGATACGCGTTCTTGACTTCTCGAGGCCGGTCTTGATCATAGTAATCTGCTGGGCTATCTGCAGGTCGACACGCCTCCATACCGTGTCCAGTGAACCAGTCGACGTGTGTAACCACCCTTTCAGTGACGAGTGTGCACTCTCGACCCTGCACGTAGTTGTGTTCCCGAAATGCAGAAATCTGTTCGTCCATGCCCTCACAAATTTCTCCTTATGGGGTGTGAGCCACGTCGTCTCAGCGTAGCTAATAACAGATGGGCTCCAAGCCCATGCAGCCCTCATATCAACCACGGCGGTTTCGTACTCTGTAACGGTGGACGCATTGCAAATCCGGAACCATGCACCGTTCTTGAACCCTGACCCGTTCCTCTTACTCCCCGTCAGCACGGTCACACGTGCCTCCACATCCTTGTTGATATGCCAGGTGCAGAGCAGATGTTTCGATTCTGGAAACACAGTCCGAAGTGGCCTAATCAGTCCCATCTCCCGATCGGTGACCACAACCTCAGGGAACGGTCCATCCACAAGCAAGTTCTTCAGAGCGTTCAGCACCCACTCATAGGTGTCTGCCGTTTCGTCAACAACAATTGCGTAGGCAATCAAGAAGTTTGTGTTGCAAGGGGACATCCCAACCATCTCAATGAATGGCATGCCGTACCGATTGGTCTTGTATGTTGAGTCGATGGCCACAACCCACGGAAACGTGCGAAATGCCACAACAGCATCGGGATTGGCCATGAATAAATGAGTCAGAGTGCCATCACCTGCTGAGCGGTGACTAGATACATACCCTTTCGCGGTGGCCAGATGCAAACAATTCTCCGCCGTGTTGCGCCCGCCTCGCCTTTCCGTTACATATGCCGATCTCTCATTGTACACCTGCCTAATGTTCTGATGCATGTCCGGAAACGAATTACTGAGGCTGGCATTGATATGTCTTGGAGCTGTTTCTGAATCTGTCAAGTCTCTGATCATCTGCTTCGCGTCCGCATGGAGCTTGGAGCTCTGTCTATGACCCTCGGGGTACACTGAGAAAGAGTGGTTGTGCATCCCTCGTCGGGGATCCTTGCACGGCACTACATTCCAACCATCCCCCGTGATGCTCTGTTTCAAGACAATCGCGAACGGGCAGCCACAACTGCTGGTCGAGCTGCTACTCCGTCGGACTACATCAGATTCGCTCGTATCTACATCCTTATCCTTCCGGCCCCGATTGCAAATGCAATATAACCTCAGCGGACCATTCCTGTTCTGTTTGTAGGACCCCGTCACAAGTTCAAATCCCACCTGCAGAGCAATCCGCTGCAGGTACGAATAAGCCTCGTCAACATCTGGGAACACAGCTGAGGTGGCAAATGGAGAGTATCCATTCCGCCCTGCAGCAGCTTCACATGACTGACTGGCATCCTGAAACAGCAATAAACATCAGGTAATTAGTAGGACAACAAAATCAACGCTACAGTAATTAATCGGACATAAATCACTGTACACAAATTCAAAACAGCATTACGTAGTTAAATTAACATAGTATTTTCCATCCAATCAGAATTACAACGGAACAACCAAAATTAACGTTACAATAATTAGGAGATAAATGCGCAATAATTTCTACATAACAGTTAACAAATTAAAACACAAAGAGTAGTACAAATTTCTACGGCAATAATTAACAATTTTAACAGAATAACAAAAGCAACGCCACAATAATTAATAGGACATAAATTACTGTACATAAATTCAAAACTCCATTACGTAGCTCAATTAAGAACAAAATTAACGGTACTGCAATTAATGAGAGATAAACTCGTAGGAGATAAATGTGCAATAATTTCTACGTAACAGTTAACAAATTAAAACACAAAGACGGGCATAAATTTCTACAGCAATTTCTACGTAACAGTTAACAAATTAAAACACAAAGACGGGCATAAATTTCTACAGCAATGCTTAAGAATTTTAACGGAACAACAAAATTAACATTACAATAATTAATAGGCCATGAATTACTGTAGATAAATTCAGAACAGCATTATGTAGCTAAATTAACAACAAAATTAACGTTACTGCAACTGATAGGAGCTAAATTCAAAGGAGATAAATGTGCAATAATTTCTACGTAACTGTTAACAAATTAAAACACAAAGACGAGCACAAATTTCTACAGCAAAAATTATTAAATTCAACAACTACTTACGGACAGAAAACTAATTAGAAAAATTACCTCCGAAGACATGGAATTTGCAACACCCTTTTTCGAGTTTTTTTTCACCAAACTAGGACTGCAAAACAAATTAAAACACAAAGACGGGCATAAATTTCTACAGCAATGCTTAAGAATTTTAACGGAACAACAAAATTAACATTACAATAATTAATAGGCCATGAATTACTGTAGATAAATTCAGAACAGCATTATGTAGCTAAATTAACAACAAAATTAACGTTACTGCAACTGATAGGAGCTAAATTCGAAGGAGATAAATGTGCAATAATTTCTACGTAACTGTTAACAAATTAAAACACAAAGACGAGCACAAATTTCTACAGCAAAAATTATTAAATTCAACAACTACTTACGGACAGAAAACTAATTAGTAAAATTACCTCCGAAGACATGGAATTTGCAACACCCTTTTTCGAGTTTTTTTTCACCAAACTAGGCCTGCAAAACAATTCAAGTGTCATTGGAAGAATGGAATCCGAGCACCCTTTTATAGAGGTCAGATTTTTCAAAAAAAAAAAAAAAAAAAAAAATTTCCTGGCTCGGCTCGCGCCCAAGCCACGGCGAGCCGAGCCGCGTCCGGCTCGCACCCACGGCCTGGCGACCGGACCGCGTCCGGCTCGCGGCCAACGAACGGCGAGCCGTGGCTCGCGCGCTGGCGCTGGCGCAGGCGACCGGTCCGGCTCGCGCCCGGACCCTGGCGAGCGGCCCGCCGGCGGCACGCGGCCTGTCCGTGGCGGGCCGACCGGCGGCGGCTCGCCGTCCCGCGGTGGCGACCGGATGGCCGGCGGCACGCGGCCATGCCCCGGCGACCGGACCGCCGGCGACTCTCCGCCACGGCTCGCGCCCAAGCCGTGGCGAGCCGACCGGTGGCGCCTCGCGCCCAGCCGGTGGCGAACCGGGTCCGGCGCCGGCGGCCGGTGGTCCGGCGGCGGCGCACGGTGGTCCGGCGGTGGCGGCCGGTGGTCCGGCGGCGGCGCACGGTGGTCCGGCGGCGGCGCACGGTGGTCCGGCGGCGGCGGCCGGCGGTCCGGCGGCGGCGCAAAAATTCCGGCGGCGGCGCAATTTTTTTTTATTTTTTCCCAGATTTTATTTTCTTTAAAAATTAAATTTTTAACACTTTAATATAGTTTAATTTATTTATTCAAATTAAATTAAAAATATATACTGTATACGTATTAGGGCGAGGATAGTAAAATACAGGGCGAGATATAGTGATCCACTTATAAAATGGTGGATCATCATTTAATATTAAAAAATAAATAATATAACAAATGAGGAATAATGTCGTGAAAATTCGCTTGAATTGGAGGAGGACTACACATAGATGGCCCAACTCTTTCTTTTAATACTTTCTTTGAAAAGAAAGTTGAAATATCTTTCTCATTTCCTCTCTTCATTTATGAAATTAAAATCATAAATATATTAGTAACTAAAAAACTTTGATGTTAGCAAAATGATATTTTTACAGCATCACAAATTCACAATCACAAGTCAAAAGATGTGCAAATAATAAAATAGAAACAGGGGAGTATGATTTATAATGCAAATAATATCCTGGGGGATACAATTATTCAATGGGATACCTTATAAAATTTTCTCCCATACCACTCAGTTCCCAAGTATTCACAAATAAATCATCTTGTAAATACTTCTCAAATTGTAAGGGTATTACTATATCCCGCCCTGTATTTTACTATTCTCGCCCTAATACGTATAAATACATGTATTTTGAATTTTAAAAAAAAAAGAAAAGAAATGGGAGAGGGCTATAAATACCCCCTCCCCCTCATTTTTTCTCCTCCCCCTCATTTTTTCTCCTCTCCTTCTTCTTTTTCTCCTTCTCCTTCTTTCTCTCCCACTTCCCTCTCCATTTCCGCCGGAAACCGCCCGCCGCCGCCCGCCGCCGCCCGCCGCCGACCGCCGCCGCCGCCCGCCGCCCGCCGCCGACCGCCGCCCGCCGGAATCTCGCCGGAATTTGGCCGGAATCCCGCCGGAATTTCGCCGGAAAATGTAAGTTTTTGAGAAATTTTTTTTTCCTTTTCGTGGGAATCGTTGCCCGATCTATTCGAATTTTGTTGAACTTGTTGGAATTGTTAGAATTTTGTTGAGCTTGTCGGAATTAATGACATAATTGGACATGATGATATAATTGGAAGGTTATTGTGTTTTTTCAGTAATTATTTAGTTTAAATTTGGCCATAATATTTTAGAAATTGTATTTTTTAGAAGTTGGATTTTTTAGAAATGATGTAGTTATGTGACATAATAGAAATTACTTAGGAATTATTTGTTTAGAATTTGTGATGTTCTAAATTATTTAGGTATGTGACATAGTTGGAATTAAAACGAAGAAATTGTGTTCTGTGTAAATTACTTAGTTTAAATTTGGACATAATATTTTAGGAATTGTTTTTTTTAGAAATTGGGTTATTTAGAAATTATTTAGTTATGTGACCTAATAGAATTTATTTAGAAATTGTATTTTTTAGATATTGGGTTATTTAGAAATTATTTAGTTATGTGACATAATTAAAACGAAGAAATTGTGTTTTGTAGAAATTACTTAGTTTTAATTCGGACATAATATTTCAGAAATTGTATTTTTTAGATATTGGGTTATTTAGAAATTATTTAGTTATGTGACATAATCGGAATTAAAACGAAGAAATTGTGTTTTGTAGAAATTACTTAGTTTCAATGTGGACATAATGGTTTAGAAATTGTATTTTGTAGAAATTGGCCAATTTAGAAATTATTTAGGTATGTGGCGTAATTGGAATTAAAACGAAGAAATTGTGTTTCGTAGAAATTACTTAGTTTAAATGGACATATTGTTTTAGAAATTGTATTTTTTAGATATTGGGTAATTTAGTAATTATTTAGTTATGTGACGTAATTAAAACGAAGAAATTGTGTTTTGTAGAAATTACTTAGTTTTAATTCGGACATAATATTTCAGAAATTGTATTTTTTAGATATTGGGTTATTTAGAAATTATTTAGTTATGTGACATAATCGGAATTAAAACGAAGAAATTGTGTTTTGTAGAAATTACTTAGTTTCAATTCGGACATAATATTTCAGAAATTGTATTTTTTAGATATTGGGTTATTTAGAAATTATTTAGTTATGTGACGTAATTGGAATTGAAACGAAGAAATTGTGTTTTGTAGAAATTACTTAGTTTCAATGTGGACATAATGGTTTAGAAATTGTATTTTGTAGAAATTGGCCAATTTAGAAATTATTTAGGTATGTGGCGTAATTGGAATTAAAACGAAGAAATTGTGTTTCGTAGAAATTACTTAGTTTAAATTTGGACATATTGTTTTAGAAATTGTATTTTTTAGAAATTGGGTAATTTAGTAATTATTTAGTTATGTGACGTAATAGAAATTATTCAGAAATTATTGATTAGGAATTGTGTTTTTTGGAAATTATTTAGTTATGTGACATAATAGAATATAGTTCTATGTAAACAAACTTTAGTAATCCGATGTAAACAATTGTGTAGTAAACTGTTACGATATGTTTTAACTATTGTTTCCTTGAATGTTAATAATAGTGGTAAGAAAATAAGATTATTTAGTTATGTAATCTCCAATTTGTAACTAGAAAAAATGTTCCAGTTCGTTGATGCACTGTTCGGAAAATCAGTTCACACGTTGTTGAAATGTATGTTAATTTATCTTATCATATCAGTTTGATTCACTTGTTGTTATACTAATTACATATCTTGTGTCGTAGATGAGCACTGGTGGTCAACGTGACGGTCATGGTCGTTCCATACGACGAAGATGTGTTAGTGCCTCGGCGAGACAGGCTAGAGGCCGCGTGGTCGAGGATGAACCGTCGCCTCGCCCGCGGGAGTTTGATGTAGGAGCGGAGCAGCCTTCTCCACCGAGCGTTAGTGCATTCGATCCCATGCCGACATGGGACGGTCCGGAGATTAACATCCTCCCGCCCGGTGGTATTCGTCATGAAAGTGATTGGCAGATGAATTATGACCTGCCCGCAGATGTCCCCCCGGTGGGCCAACCTGGTTCGAGTGTTCCATTGGATGCCGGGATCGAACGTTATGCTGAAGCTGGAGCCCGGCACACCGTGAGGAACAGAGCTGGTCAATTCGCACAGTCTTCTGGTGGATCGTGCAATGCCGGTGAGCCTAGCACCGGAATGGCACGGAGGAATAGGAGGAAGCGACCCGCCGCCGATGAGACGTGGCTAGTGCGGGGACCAGTGGCTGGTGGCCCGCAGGATGACCTCGTCATACCAAGCTTCGGAGGACACGTCGCGCTTGACGTTTGGAATGGTATAGAGCGAGGTGTGTTGAGATGCCATGCTCGGTCGCCGCTATGCAAGCAGCTAGTCGACACGCTCCCCGAACTGAGCGATGTTGCACAGGCCCGGATACATGCGACCGGGTTGGGCCACCTGCCTGCGATTATGTTCCAGTTCCTTGACATGGCACTGATATCCGCTTTTGTCGAGAGGTGGCAGCCGGACACGAACACGTTTCACATGCCGTTTGGGGAGATGACCATCTTGATGCATGACGTTGAGATGATTCTTGGCATTCCCATCGATGGTGGCGCTGTTGCGAGTACCATTTCGGCGGAGACTATTGAGGAAGCGTGCGCCGAAATGTTTGGGAAAGACGTGGAGTCCTTTCTCGCGGAAGACTGGAACGGGGGTAACATAGATGCCCAATCTTTGATGGCGAGGTGCGTAGCGGGGGGGCAGAGCCAGAACTTCCAATTCATGTGCTACATGCTGACCCTGTTTTCATCCACGCTTTTTGTGGATAAAACTGGGAATAAGGTTAGAGCCAACCTTCTACCCCTGCTTGATTCGCAGTTGTCGCAGTTGTCGTGGGGCTCGGCGACGTTGGCCAGCTTGTACCTGCAGTTGGGAATTGCGTCCCGGTCCAAGGCGCGCGGCCTATGCGGATGTTGCACGCTGCTCCAAGCATGGATATACGAGTACTTTCCGATGTTTCGGCCGGGACCGAGTACGTTGCCAGCTCTTCCGGGTCGCGCCAGTCGGTGGCACACAGGGGTTAGATCGGGGAGGGGTACGGGGAGGCTCGGTGCCATCAGGCGACAGTTGGATGCCTTACAGCCCGACCAGGTATGAATTCCATGCTTTTACTCTTATTCTGACAGTAGTAGATAGATCGGATTCCATAGAAACGTAACATGTCTGTGAAACTTTTTGCAGGTGGATTGGTTGCCATATGGAGTGGACGTGGTCAGGGCTGCGGGGGGGAGGACTCACTACCGCGGCGTGATCCGATACCTCGACGCAATGGAGGCGTACATGCCAGATCGCGTTGTGCGGCAGTTCGGTCTCGTACAGGGTATACCGCGGGGTCTTGCTATTGCGCCGGAGCCTTGTTTCCGCCCGGCTGATCCAGCCGGCTATTCAGTGACCTACCCAGGGAGGCTGCAGTTGACCCTATGGGAGATGGCACACACTTGGCACAAGGAACGGCTTGCGGCGTTCCCGGTAGCCACGCCCCAATCAGAGTGTACCATGGATTACGAGGACTGGTACGAGACTCATTCGCACCCAGTGATCGCAAATCCTGAACATGCTGCCGCGAGTGGCCCGGACAGGACACAGGCCTCGGTAAGTTTTCACTAACTGTTTGCTTCGAGTAATTATATTACATTTTACTGTCTCGTTATTGTAAACTCCGTTTCCTGTGTAACAGATGCTGAGTGACGTGATGAGCGCACTGGATCCGTTTGGCTCGGCGACCGTTGATGGACTCGGCGACCCCAGCGTGAGGGAGTTGATGACGACTCTGCTCGGTCTTCGCGATGAGTATCGGAGGCTCGGTTATGGACCCATTCCTTAGTCGAATGTTTGTGTATGTGTGAGCTGACAGTTGTGCCATATTCTGCTCATTTATGTAATCAGCTATGTTTTTGCATATCACATTTTTGCGTCATTCATTTTTGCATCGACAACGCTCTCAAAATTAATTACGCGACGCGTAGGCAATAACTGTAACGGTTGCGTACATGCCGAGTTAATAACAACAGTTAATTACTCTGGGAGTATGCTCTCCTCCAAGCGCTTAGCCTCCTACGAAAGGGTAACTCCCAACCTACGACATCAGGCTTCCTTAGGGTGGTCCACAGATTAACCACGGGGGGCATGGGACAGTTTTCCTTCATGTTAACCCGGACGAAATGGCTTGCACTGCGAACGTATACAATGTGCAGCTCCCTACTTGTTCCAGCCTCGCCCCCACCCGCCCTCAGTGGAAGGACTGTACAGCAATGGTCCGCCGACCCGTTCTCTAAAATGTAATATAAAACCACGACCGTGTTGTAGTAGGTGGCGACGGGAAACATGTCCGCAATGACCGTGAACCAATGCTCTGGACCACATGGACCGCTGGTGTGGTGTATACGGGCTCTGGCGAGTTCAACGTCATTTTGCGAACCGTAAATGGGAACGTAGTCAGGCCAATGAGTTGATATCTCGTTAAATACTGCCCGACGCGCTGTGGACCATTCACCTTCACCGTCTACGTGGAACGCATCAGCAACGCATCTGAAGCCACAGTTACCATCACTCACGACATCGTTCCAGCCTCCGATGTAACGCCTGACAATGTGGGGGACACTTTCGAGGAACGGGAATGTCGCTGCAGGACAACACATTAACATAAATATCTTGTGCAGGCGGCGATATACATTTAGATAAACAATAAGATAAACATGTTGTACTTACCGTGGCGGCGACCGCTCCCTGAAGCACGCCCCGGGGACCTTGAACTACTCCCGTATCGCCTGTTCACGTGCTCGTGGTAGCTCGGTGAACGTCGGGTTGATCTTGATCGGGGGACCTGCTCGCTTGGTCTCCCACGTGCACTGGTACAGATGTCCGGCTCGCCAACGCCGCTCTCCTCCGGATGCAACTGCGCATCTACGTAGGATGCAACCCGTCGTCGGACCGAAGGGTCGCTGCGTGCCAACTCCTCCAACAGAGTGTCGAACCGCGACTGATCCTGTTCGGCCCTCGAGATGTTCTCCGTGCTCTGCGAGTGATCACCCAATGCCAGGCTCTTAAACAGCGGATGAATGTCGTCCAAGTACAAGGGGATTCCTTCAGCAACTGCCGCGGCCATGACGCATGCACACGGTATTCCGTATGTCGAGCGCAGCACACAGCCGCAGTAAGCATATACCTGTGCTCCCAGTGCATCAATCCTGCGGTACTCGACCCTCAATTTATCCAGGCAGAATTTGGACACATTGTTGGTCAAGTTGCTGAAAACGGCCATACGGTGCAATCTTCCGATACGCGTTCTTGACTTCTCGAGGCCGGTCTTGATCATAGTAATCTGCTGGGCTATCTGCAGGTCGACACGCCTCCATACCGTGTCCAGTGAACCAGTCGACGTGTGTAACCACCCTTTCAGTGACGAGTGTGCACTCTCGACCCTGCACGTAGTTGTGTTCCCGAAATGCAGAAATCTGTTCGTCCATGCCCTCACAAATTTCTCCTTATGGGGTGTGAGCCACGTCGTCTCAGCGTAGCTAATAACAGATGGGCTCCAAGCCCATGCAGCCCTCATATCAACCACGGCGGTTTCGTACTCTGTAACGGTGGACGCATTGCAAATCCGGAACCATGCACCGTTCTTGAACCCTGACCCGTTCCTCTTACTCCCCGTCAGCACGGTCACACGTGCCTCCACATCCTTGTTGATATGCCAGGTGCAGAGCAGATGTTTCGATTCTGGAAACACAGTCCGAAGTGGCCTAATCAGTCCCATCTCCCGATCGGTGACCACAACCTCAGGGAACGGTCCATCCACAAGCAAGTTCTTCAGAGCGTTCAGCACCCACTCATAGGTGTCTGCCGTTTCGTCAACAACAATTGCGTAGGCAATCAAGAAGTTTGTGTTGCAAGGGGACATCCCAACCATCTCAATGAATGGCATGCCGTACCGATTGGTCTTGTATGTTGAGTCGATGGCCACAACCCACGGAAACGTGCGAAATGCCACAACAGCATCGGGATTGGCCATGAATAAATGAGTCAGAGTGCCATCAACTGCTGAGCGGTGACTAGATACATACCCTTTCGCGGTGGCCAGATGCAAACAATTCTCCGCCGTGTTGCGCCCGCCTCGCCTTTCCGTTACATATGCCGATCTCTCATTGTACACCTGCCTAATGTTCTGATGCATGTCCGGAAACGAATTACTGAGGCTGGCATTGATATGCCTTGGAGCTGTTTCTGAATCTGTCAAATCTCTGATCATCTGCTTCGCGTCCGCATGGAGCTTGGAGCTCTGTCTGTGACCCTCGGGGTACACTGAGAAAGGGTGGTTGTGCATCCCTCGTCTAGGATCCTTGCACGGCACTACATTCCAACCATTCCCCGTGATGCTCTGTTTCAAGACAATCGCGAACGGGCAGCCACAACTGCTGGTCGAGCTGCTACTCCGTCGGACTACATCAGATTCGCTCGTATCTACTTCCTTATCCTTCCGGCCCCGATTGCAAATGCAATATAACCTCAGCGGACCATTCCTGTTCTGCTTGTAGGACCCCGTCACAAGTTCAAATCCCACCTGCAGAGCAATCCGCTGCAGGTACGAATAAGCCTCGGCAACATCTGGGAACACAGCTGAGGTGGCAAATGGAGAGTATCCATTCCGCCCTGCAGCAGCTTCACATGACTGACTGTCATCCTGAAACAGCAATAAACATCAGGTAATTAGTAGGACAACAAAATCAACGCTACAGTAATTAATCGGACATAAATCACTGTACACAAATTCAAAACAGCATTACGTAGTTAAATTAACATAGTATTTTCCATCCAATCAGAATTACAACGGAACAACCAAAATTAACGTTACAATAATTAGGAGATAAATGCGCAATAATTTCTACATAACAGTTAACAAATTAAAACACAAAGAGTAGTACAAATTTCTACGGCAATAATTAACAATTTTAACAGAATAACAAAAGCAACGCCACAATAATTAATAGGACATAAATTACTGTACATAAATTCAAAACTCCATTACGTAGCTCAATTAAGAACAAAATTAACGGTACTGCAATTAATGAGAGATAAACTCGTAGGAGATAAATGTGCAATAATTTCTACGTAACAGTTAACAAATTAAAACACAAAGACGGGCATAAATTTCTACAGCAATTTCTACGTAACAGTTAACAAATTAAAACACAAAGACGGGCATAAATTTCTACAGCAATGCTTAAGAATTTTAACGGAACAACAAAATTAACATTACAATAATTAATAGGCCATGAATTACTGTAGATAAATTCAGAACAGCATTATGTAGCTAAATTAACAACAAAATTAACGTTACTGCAACTGATAGGAGCTAAATTCAAAGGAGATAAATGTGCAATAATTTCTACGTAACTGTTAACAAATTAAAACACAAAGACGAGCACAAATTTCTACAGCAAAAATTATTAAATTCAACAACTACTTACGGACAGAAAACTAATTAGAAAAATTACCTCCGAAGACATGGAATTTGCAACACCCTTTTTCGAGTTTTTTTTCACCAAACTAGGACTGCAAAACAAATTAAAACACAAAGACGGGCATAAATTTCTACAGCAATGCTTAAGAATTTTAACGGAACAACAAAATTAACATTACAATAATTAATAGGCCATGAATTACTGTAGATAAATTCAGAACAGCATTATGTAGCTAAATTAACAACAAAATTAACGTTACTGCAACTGATAGGAGCTAAATTCGAAGGAGATAAATGTGCAATAATTTCTACGTAACTGTTAACAAATTAAAACACAAAGACGAGCACAAATTTCTACAGCAAAAATTATTAAATTCAACAACTACTTACGGACAGAAAACTAATTAGTAAAATTACCTCCGAAGACATGGAATTTGCAACACCCTTTTTCGAGTTTTTTTTCACCAAACTAGGCCTGCAAAACAATTCAAGTGTCATTGGAAGAATGGAATCCGAGCACCCTTTTATAGAGGTCAGATTTTTCAAAAAAAAAAAAAAAAAAAAAAATTTCCTGGCTCGGCTCGCGCCCAAGCCACGGCGAGCCGAGCCGCGTCCGGCTCGCACCCACGGCCTGGCGACCGGACCGCGTCCGGCTCGCGGCCAACGAACGGCGAGCCGTGGCTCGCGCGCTGGCGCTGGCGCAGGCGACCGGTCCGGCTCGCGCCCGGACCCTGGCGAGCGGCCCGCCGGCGGCACGCGGCCTGTCCGTGGCGGGCCGACCGGCGGCGGCTCGCCGTCCCGCGGTGGCGACCGGATGGCCGGCGGCACGCGGCCATGCCCCGGCGACCGGACCGCCGGCGACTCTCCGCCACGGCTCGCGCCCAAGCCGTGGCGAGCCGACCGGTGGCGCCTCGCGCCCAGCCGGTGGCGAACCGGGTCCGGCGCCGGCGGCCGGTGGTCCGGCGGCGGCGCACGGTGGTCCGGCGGTGGCGGCCGGTGGTCCGGCGGCGGCGCACGGTGGTCCGGCGGCGGCGCACGGTGGTCCGGCGGCGGCGGCCGGCGGTCCGGCGGCGGCGCAAAAATTCCGGCGGCGGCGCAATTTTTTTTTATTTTTTCCCAGATTTTATTTTCTTTAAAAATTAAATTTTTAACACTTTAATATAGTTTAATTTATTTATTCAAATTAAATTAAAAATATATACTGTATACGTATTAGGGCGAGGATAGTAAAATACAGGGCGAGATATAGTGATCCACAAAATGTGTGACTAGTGATGAATAAGGTAGTATGGGAATACTAAAATGGAGGTTTCTTCCTTAACCGTGGTTCCCAATTATTATTCCATAAACTAAACTAGAGTTTACAGTTTGCTTGGTGTGAGTGTTGTCTTCCATTTATAGGTACTAAACATATTTAAAACCAAAACATTGTTTAAAATAAAATACTTAAATCATATTCAATTGTAGCTCAATTCAATTTAAATGAGACATAAAAAAAAATGTTTTACTCCCTCCGGCCCACTAATAATGGTTCACTTTCCTTTTTTTGATGATTTTTTTATTTTGGCTTATTCTCCTTTTAGTAAATCCTAGATTATTTTATCTACACATTTTACTTTTTATACTTTCAATACAATCTCTACCATTCATTTATTTTTTTGAAAAAATTTATGCCCAAAAGTTGAAGCCATAATAAAAGAACCAGAGGGAGTATATTAAAAAAGAAATAAACTAAAAAAGGATCTTAAGTGTTTTTTAAAGTGTCAAAACAATCTCGAGTTATTGAAAGAGCTAAACAACTCAAAGTATTCATCAAATATTATCATTGTGTCCATCTGACTCAAGACTAGCATTGATAAGGCAAATTCCGGTTTTGACTATGCTGGAAATGATCCAAATCCCTACCTAGTTTTCTAAAATATTTTGAACGATTTTACACTCCTGAAATATGGCCCAACGTCTGATACCCACAAAGATTATAGGGTTATATCAACACTTGTTTAATTTTTAGGGTTGCATCATCATTTATTTTTAAAATTTTATGACTAGATCAGAAACTAAAAACACTTTTCAAAATCACAGCAAACAAAACATATTTATTAATTACTAGAAAGACAACCACTTATCTCTGAGAATTAACTCTAATTTATATTGATTCATAAACATTTACACTTATAAAAGAGATGAATAAGTAACTGAACAGTTGTGAAGCTAATATTTTACTAATTTATACCTACAATAATTTCCAAGAGAAAACACTACTAATCTAAACCAAAATAAGCTATTGAACTATCAACACGGAACTTTGAAACCAATTTATACCGATTGCTCGAGTTCATTCACATTACAGACATACGGGTACACATCATGTCTCATATGTTGAAGGTTCATCTTCTTTGCATTACTGGTACTCGTCCCAGACACCGTCTATTAAACAAAGAATTAGGGCAAAACATTAATATAACCCTATATAGTTGCAAAAGTGCCAATATAACTCTCAAGTTTTTAAAAGTAAAAAAATAAGCCCAGGTATTTAATGAAAGTGCCAATGTAACCCTCAGGATCATTTCTGGCATTGACCTTGAGATGGACGACGTTGACTAGACTTATAAAGACAAAAATGCCCCTCGATTGTAATCTTAATATCTAAGGACTATTTTACCCCTTATCGCCACCACAAAAAAACCTCAACCCACCCCCCCAAAAAAACCCTAGCCCCACTGTCTCCCCCTAAACCCTAGCCTCGTTCTCACCGCCACCCAACTCCCTCTCAATTGGCCACCTCACCAAACATCAAACACCATTATGCCCAACTCCCCCAAACTCCAGCTCATATTCTCAACCGGCGGTAATGCCAAAACCCTAGCCCCGATTCTTGCTACTGCCTAACTTTTTCTTAGTAGGTCGCCCCCAAAACCTCTAGCTCTTCTTCTCCACTGTTGTCCCCAAAACCCTAGCCCCCATGTTCTCGTTGCCGCCTGACTCTCTCTGAGTCGGCCACCACACGCCAAAGGAGGGCGCAAAGAGATATTGTTTTCAGTTTATGGGTTCTTCATTTCAGTTGAGTTCGTGAACGGGAAGGAGAATGGAGAATGGGAGAAGGAGAGATTAGCTGAAGAATGTGTGGTCGTAAACAGGAAGCAGCTGCGTTAAGATTTGAGAGAAGAAGCAGCGGCGGTGAGATTTGGATTAGGTTGCAGTGGCGGAGAAACAACAACAATGGTGAGATTTGGAAGAAGAAGCAGCGGCAGGGAGAAGAAAAAAAGAAGAGAAAATTAGGGTTTAGAAGAAGAAGATAAAATTATGGGCCATAATAGTCATTTTGCCTTTTTCATTATTTTCCTTTTTGGAGGGATAAAAGAGTCATTTCATAGAATTTTGGCCAAAATTTGCTGAAATTGTTAGTTTTGCACTCTCACTGATTATCTAGGGTCATATTGACCCTTTCAAACACCAAATGGTTAATTTTTTTGAAAACAAAAAATCATTCCAAGATGCTGGGAAAAATGCCCGACGGTGATTACAATAAGTGGAATTAACATCCAACCTAACTAGCCTCTAGCAATAACCAATCCTGACGAGTTCTTTGACAATTTTCATACCAATTCAAGGTCATTTTGATACTTTCAACGAATTGGGAGTTGTTTCAACACTATAAAAAATTAGGAAATATACAAATATAACCCCATATAATTGAGAAAGTCAGTCGTGGTAGGCTGGACCGGGTCATGGTAGGCTGGACCTTCAACACGTGCCAAATCATGTTGTTGCTCCATCAGAAAGTCAGTCGACTTAGAGGAAGATAAACTGGTATCCGATAAAATGTCCAAAGCATATTTCCTTTGCGAAAGGAACATCCCCTCCGGTCTTCTAACAATCTCTATGCCCAAAAAATACTTAAGCAGACTAAGATCCTTCATATGGAAATAAGAACCTAAGCATTTCTTGAAC
The DNA here is from genome assembly GCA_037428765.1 of Rubia yunnanensis. Lineage (NCBI taxonomy): Eukaryota > Viridiplantae > Streptophyta > Magnoliopsida > Gentianales > Rubiaceae > Rubia > Rubia yunnanensis. The sequence goes on from CM075061.1 coordinate 9,833,350, forward strand.
TCGGAGATGAGCGAAGAAGAACTACCAGCAATAACCAAATCATCCACGTAAACCAGAACATGTAAAGAAGCTGATCCACGAGAAAAGATAAACAAAGAGTAATCGGTCTTACTCTGAACAAATCCAAATGCTCGAAAAGCCTGAGCCAGTTTAGCAAACCAATTTCTAGGAGCCTGTCGAAGACCATAAAGAGATTTCTATAGGTGACAGACCTGAACAGGCGGTACAGCGTAGCCAGTGGAGGATGCATGAACACTTCCTCATGCAAATCACCATGTAGGAAGGCATTATGAACATCCATCTGATGCAGTTCCCAACCACGAATAACTGCAATGGACAGAAACAAGCGAACATAACTCATCTTCGCAACCGGAGCAAAAGTCTCAGTGTAATCAATTCCTTCAACCTGACGATTCCCACGAACCATGAGGCGCGCCTTATGATGTTCAATAGTACCATCTGACCGAAACTTTGTCTGATAAATCCATTTGCATCCAATAGCCTTCTTGTGCGCAGGCAAAGGGGACAAAGTCTATGTCTGATTTCGCTCCAGTGCAGTAAGTTCCTCAACCATAGCATCTCGCCAATGAGAATGACGGGAAGCCTCAGAGTAAGTAGTAGGATCTGCACTAGAAGTTACAGCACCCAAAAATCTAGAATGCATACTAGAAAAATTATCACAATTTACATAATCAGTAAGAGGGTAGAGAACACCTGAGGAAAGTGATGAAGCATGAGGGAACGTAGCCGAATGGGGGGGTCTTCAGTGGTAAGAGCACAAGCATAATCATCACAATCATAATCTACCAAATACGACGGTGGACGACGAGATCGAACACTCTGTCTGGTAGAAGGTGGATCGACGGCAACTGGCGGAGAAGTACCGGTGATGGACGGTGTAGGTAGGCCGACGACGGCCGGCAAAGAGGAATTGACGTCGAGCGGCGGAGCACGGCCGATGGATGTCGGCGTCGTGACGTTGGAGATGACCATCGGAAGTTGATCGGTGACTATTGTCGGTGAATCGACGGCGTTGACCAGCATTGATCGACCGATATTGACCGACGTTGACTGGCCTGCATCGACCGGCGGTGAATAGCTGGCGGTGATCGGTAAAACAACAGCCGGCATCGAGAAGCCGACGTTGACTGGCAGTGGTTGATCAGCTGCAGAAGGCGGATCAAAAAATCTGGGTGGCTCGGGTGAGAAAGAGGAGGAATCCGACGGTGTTGTGGTGGCGCCGCCAGGTTCATCGGATGAAGCAGAGTATGGGAACTAGTCTTCAAAGAAATCAGCATCCCAGGTATTAAAGATCACTCGAGATTCCAAGTCGAGAAGACGATAACCTTTCTTTTCGGCAGGATAACCAATGAACAAACACCGCCGACTTCTTGGTGAAAACTTGTCACGGTATCTGGGAACACGAGCAGCAAATCACAAGCAACCAAAAACCCGTAGAGAAGAGTAATTGGGTGCCTGGCCAAAGAGTAACTCAAAGGGAGTATGACCGTTGAGAAGCTGAGTCGGGGTTCGGTTTATCAGGTAGGCTGCAGTAAGAACACATTCTCCCCAAAATGCAATAGGAAGATGGGCTTGAAACCGTAAAGCACGCGCCACATTAAGTAAATGACGATGCTTTCTTTCAACTCGACCATTCTGTTGCGGAGTATCAACCATAGATGTCTCAAAAATGATCCCAGATGAAGTAAAGTGAGACCGGAGAGGCAAAAATTTAGTGCCGTTATCAGCTCGAACTCATTGAATTGTTCTTCCCCACTGGTTCTTGACTAAGGTACTAAATTCTAAAAATCTAGAAGCTACTTCAGATTTAGCTACTAACAAATAAACTCAAACAGCTCGGAAATAATCATCTACGATTTTCAAAAAATAAAATGCACCACTAGAGGATGGAGTTCGATAAGGTCCCCAAACATCACAATGTACTAATTGAAATAATGCAGTAGCATTTGTAGAACTCAGTGGAAAACTATGTCTAGTCTGTTTTGCTCTGTAACATACAGAGCAAGGTATAATAGTATTATTGGTGCTAAAATCAAGAGTAGGAATAGAAGACAACACCGTAGATGATGGATGACCAAAACGCTGATGCCATAAATCAGATGAAGAAACCGAAGCAACTGTCAAAATAGATTGCAGGATATGAGGACGAATGCGAGTATCCAACAGACGAAGCCAATAAACCCCCCCTTTCTGTTCACCCACGCCAATCACAATCCCCGTACTGATTTTCTGTAAAATGCAATAATTTTCAGTAAACAAAGCTAGACATTTTAAGGTAGATAACAATCTAGAGCATGATAATAAATTGCATCGCAAAGTAGGTATGTAGAGCACATGAGTAAGGGTGACATCACCAAAACAAATAGACCCATATTGTGTAGCAAACGACATAGAACCATCAGGCAGTATAACATTCACAGTAGTGGTAGCAGTAGTAATATCAGTAAGAGAACCTTTGTCACCAGTCATGTGATATGAGGCTCCCGAATCAAGAATCCAAGGTAAAGTAAACTTACCTAACCCATGGTCAGATAACGAATCAAACTGATTAAATAAATGTACGGTCGTACTCCATTGGTCGTCAGACAGAGCAGAACCAAAATCAGATCGTGTAGGTAAGCCAGAGGAGGCGGCCACCGCAAACCCTTGCGGCGACGTCACTACGCCGGCGAAAAGAGCCATAAAATAAATGGCAAGTACAATTAAAGTAAGAGAAAGGAGAAAATATGCTGAACCAAGCCAAAAAAAGGCAATACGCACGCCTCATGTTAGGCGCGTGCAGATCACGCGCTGTGAAGGCAAAGGTGCGCGTTTGGTGCACCCGCGCGTGGACTCACGCGCTTCTGGAAGGTCAAGCGCGTGAATCTCACGCGCGTCTCACGTTGTCTGCGTGTCTCCCTCTGCCCGGTCGAAGCTGACGAAACCCGCCCGTAGTCGAGAACGGAGTAGGACTAGCCGGCTGGAGTGACGAGTAGACCGGACAAATCGAAGGCTGGAGTGGTGAATCGGAGCAGGAACTAGCCGGATTGATTCGGAAGATGTCGCCAGCGGACGAATTGGAAGACGGGAGCGGGAGCAGGTGCAGGCCGGCAGACGGAGTCGGGAGCGGAAGCAGGTGCAGGCCGGCGGAGTGGGAGCAGAACCGGCGGCGAAAGAAGAACAGCCGCGGCGGCATGGTGGTGAGCAGGACCGTCGGCGGGCTGATGATGATGGTTTTTTTTAGGGTAAAAGAAAGGTAGTCCGGATCGGCGGCGCGTGGAAGTCACGCACGGACGACGGAGGAAAATTTAGGACGGTGGAAAATTTAAGGTTTCAGGATTTTAGTCTCTGATACCATGTAGAAAATAAGGGTAATAATTGTGTGTCTGTATTGATGAATTCATGATACATTATATAGTGGTATATGATACCTATACAAGATAGAAAAATATAATATAATACAATTACAGTTACAAGTAATATTGCAAGAATATTCTAATTCATTAACATACTCCCTCTGGTCCACTAATTATGGCCTCTTTAAATGGACACTTAGTTTTTTGAAAAGAGAAATGAGTGGTGGAGGTTTAATTGAAAGTGTAAAAAGTAAAATGTGTAGATGAAAATAACCTAAATTTTGCTAAAATGGGAATGAGACAAAATAAAAAAAATCATCCATTTATGAAAAGAGGGCCATAATTAGTGGAACAGAGGGAGTATGAGTATTAGAATAACTTTTTGAGCTTATCATCTAAATATATAATAACAATGGGGCAAATTATATTGTCTGCTCACTGCCTAGGCATTGTTTTCAGAACCTAGTCAATAAGTGAACCTCCTATATATTAGGTTGGTTTACAATTGTGGATCACTATATCTCGCCCTGTATTTTACTATCCTCGCCCTAATACGTATACAGTATATATTTTTAATTTAATTTGAATAAATAAATTAAACTATATTAAAGTGTTAAAAATTTAATTTTTAAAGAAACCAAAATCTGGGAAAAAAAAAAAAAATTGCGCCGCCGCCGGAATTTTTGCGCCGCCGCCGGACCACCGGCCGCCGCCGCCGGACCACCGTGCGCCGCCGCCGGACCACCGTGCGCCGCCGCCGGACCACCGTGCGCCACCGCCGGACCACCGGCCGCCACCGCCGGACCACCGTGCGCCGCCGCCGGACCACCGGCCGCCGGCGCCGGACCCGGTTCGCCACCGGCTGGGCGCGAGGCGCCACCGGTCGGCTCGCCATGGCTTGGGCGCGAGCCGTGGCGGAGAGTCGCCGGCGGTCCGGTCGCCGCGGCATGGCCGCGTGCCGCCGGCCATCCGGTCGCCACCGCGGGACGGCGAGCCGCCGCCGGTCGGCCCGCCACGGACAGGCCGCGTGCCGCCGGCGGGCCGCTCGCCAGGGTCCGGGCGCGAGCCGGACCGGCGCCGGTCGCCTGCGCCAGCGCGCGAGCCACGGCTCGCCGTTCGTTGGCCGCGAGCCGGACGCGGTCCGGTCGCCAGGCCGTGGGTGCGAGCCGGACGCGGCTCGGCTCGCCGTGGCTTGGGCGCGAGCCGAGCCAGGAAATTTTTTTTTTTTTTTTTTTTTGAAAAATCTGACCTCTATAAAAGGGTGCTCGGATTCCATTCTTCCAATGACACTTGAATTGTTTTGCAGGCCTAGTTTGGTGAAAAAAAACTCGAAAAAGGGTGTTGCAAATTCCATGTCTTCGGAGGTAATTTTACTAATTAGTTTTCTGTCCGTAAGTAGTTGTTGAATTTAATAATTTTTGCTGTAGAAATTTGTGCTCGTCTTTGTGTTTTAATTTGTTAACAGTTACGTAGAAATTATTGCACATTTATCTCCTTCGAATTTAGCTCCTATCAGTTGCAGTAACGTTAATTTTGTTGTTAATTTAGCTACATAATGCTGTTCTGAATTTATCTACAGTAATTCATGGCCTATTAATTATTGTAATGTTAATTTTGTTGTTCCGTTAAAATTCTTAAGCATTGCTGTAGAAATTTATGCCCGTCTTTGTGTTTTAATTTGTTTTGCAGTCCTAGTTTGGTGAAAAAAAACTCGAAAAAGGGTGTTGCAAATTCCATGTCTTCGGAGGTAATTTTTCTAATTAGTTTTCTGTCCGTAAGTAGTTGTTGAATTTAATAATTTTTGCTGTAGAAATTTGTGCTCGTCTTTGTGTTTTAATTTGTTAACAGTTACGTAGAAATTATTGCACATTTATCTCCTTTGAATTTAGCTCCTATCAGTTGCAGTAACGTTAATTTTGTTGTTAATTTAGCTACATAATGCTGTTCTGAATTTATCTACAGTAATTCATGGCCTATTAATTATTGTAATGTTAATTTTGTTGTTCCGTTAAAATTCTTAAGCATTGCTGTAGAAATTTATGCCCGTCTTTGTGTTTTAATTTGTTAACTGTTACGTAGAAATTGCTGTAGAAATTTATGCCCGTCTTTGTGTTTTAATTTGTTAACTGTTACGTAGAAATTATTGCACATTTATCTCCTACGAGTTTATCTCTCATTAATTGCAGTACCGTTAATTTTGTTCTTAATTGAGCTACGTAATGGAGTTTTGAATTTATGTACAGTAATTTATGTCCTATTAATTATTGTGGCGTTGCTTTTGTTATTCTGTTAAAATTGTTAATTATTGCCGTAGAAATTTGTACTACTCTTTGTGTTTTAATTTGTTAACTGTTATGTAGAAATTATTGCGCATTTATCTCCTAATTATTGTAACGTTAATTTTGGTTGTTCCGTTGTAATTCTGATTGGATGGAAAATACTATGTTAATTTAACTACGTAATGCTGTTTTGAATTTGTGTACAGTGATTTATGTCCGATTAATTACTGTAGCGTTGATTTTGTTGTCCTACTAATTACCTGATGTTTATTGCTGTTTCAGGATGACAGTCAGTCATGTGAAGCTGCTGCAGGGCGGAATGGATACTCTCCATTTGCCACCTCAGCTGTGTTCCCAGATGTTGCCGAGGCTTATTCGTACCTGCAGCGGATTGCTCTGCAGGTGGGATTTGAACTTGTGACGGGGTCCTACAAGCAGAACAGGAATGGTCCGCTGAGGTTATATTGCATTTGCAATCGGGGCCGGAAGGATAAGGAAGTAGATACGAGCGAATCTGATGTAGTCCGACGGAGTAGCAGCTCGACCAGCAGTTGTGGCTGCCCGTTCGCGATTGTCTTGAAACAGAGCATCACGGGGAATGGTTGGAATGTAGTGCCGTGCAAGGATCCTAGACGAGGGATGCACAACCACCCTTTCTCAGTGTACCCCGAGGGTCACAGACAGAGCTCCAAGCTCCATGCGGACGCGAAGCAGATGATCAGAGATTTGACAGATTCAGAAACAGCTCCAAGGCATATCAATGCCAGCCTCAGTAATTCGTTTCCGGACATGCATCAGAACATTAGGCAGGTGTACAATGAGAGATCGGCATATGTAACGGAAAGGCGAGGCGGGCGCAACACGGCGGAGAATTGTTTGCATCTGGCCACCGCGAAAGGGTATGTATCTAGTCACCGCTCAGCAGTTGATGGCACTCTGACTCATTTATTCATGGCCAATCCCGATGCTGTTGTGGCATTTCGCACGTTTCCGTGGGTTGTGGCCATCGACTCAACATACAAGACCAATCGGTACGGCATGCCATTCATTGAGATGGTTGGGATGTCCCCTTGCAACACAAACTTCTTGATTGCCTACGCAATTGTTGTTGACGAAACGGCAGACACCTATGAGTGGGTGCTGAACGCTCTGAAGAACTTGCTTGTGGATGGACCGTTCCCTGAGGTTGTGGTCACCGATCGGGAGATGGGACTGATTAGGCCACTTCGGACTGTGTTTCCAGAATCGAAACATCTGCTCTGCACCTGGCATATCAACAAGGATGTGGAGGCACGTGTGACCGTGCTGACGGGGAGTAAGAGGAACGGGTCAGGGTTCAAGAACGGTGCATGGTTCCGGATTTGCAATGCGTCCACCGTTACAGAGTACGAAACCGCCGTGGTTGATATGAGGGCTGCATGGGCTTGGAGCCCATCTGTTATTAGCTACGCTGAGACGACGTGGCTCACACCCCATAAGGAGAAATTTGTGAGGGCATGGACGAACAGATTTCTGCATTTCGGGAACACAACTACGTGCAGGGTCGAGAGTGCACACTCGTCACTGAAAGGGTGGTTACACACGTCGACTGGTTCACTGGACACGGTATGGAGGCGTGTCGACCTGCAGATAGCCCAGCAGATTACTATGATCAAGACCGGCCTCGAGAAGTCAAGAACGCGTATCGGAAGATTGCACCGTATGGCCGTTTTCAGCAACTTGACCAACAATGTGTCCAAATTCTGCCTGGATAAATTGAGGGTCGAGTACCGCAGGATTGATGCACTGGGAGCACAGGTATATGCTTACTGCGGCTGTGTGCTGCGCTCGACATACGGAATACCGTGTGCATGCGTCATGGCCGCGGCAGTTGCTGAAGGAATCCCCTTGTACTTGGACGACATTCATCCGCTGTTTAAGAGCCTGGCATTGGGTGATCACTCGCAGAGCACGGAGAACATCTCGAGGGCCGAACAGGATCAGTCGCGGTTCGACACTCTGTTGGAGGAGTTGGCACGCAGCGACCCTTCGGTCCGACGACGGGTTGCATCCTACGTAGATGCGCAGTTGCATCCGGAGGAGAGCGGCGTTGGCGAGCCGGACATCTGTACCAGTGCACGTGGGAGACCAAGCGAGCAGGTCCCCCGATCAAGATCAACCCGACGTTCACCGAGCTACCACGAGCACGTGAACAGGCGATACGGGAGTAGTTCAAGGTCCCCGGGGCGTGCTTCAGGGAGCGGTCGCCGCCACGGTAAGTACAACATGTTTATCTTATTGTTTATCTAAATGTATATCGCCGCCTGCACAAGATATTTATGTTAATGTGTTGTCCTGCAGCGACATTCCCGTTCCTCGAAAGTGTCCCCCACATTGTCAGGCGTTACATCGGAGGCTGGAACGATGTCGTGAGTGATGGTAACTGTGGCTTCAGATGCGTTGCTGATGCGTTCCACGTAGACGGTGAAGGTGAATGGTCCACAGCGCGTCGGGCAGTATTTAACGAGATATCAACTCATTGGCCTGACTACGTTCCCATTTACGGTTCGCAAAATGACGTTGAACTCGCCAGAGCCCGTATACACCACACCAGCGGTCCATGTGGTCCAGAGCATTGGTTCACGGTCATTGCGGACATGTTTCCCGTCGCCACCTACTACAACACGGTCGTGGTTTTATATTACATTTTAGAGAACGGGTCGGCGGACCATTGCTGTACAGTCCTTCCACTGAGGGCGGGTGGGGGCGAGGCTGGAACAAGTAGGGAGCTGCACATTGTATACGTTCGCAGTGCAAGCCATTTCGTCCGGGTTAACATGAAGGAAAACTGTCCCATGCCCCCCGTGGTTAATCTGTGGACCACCCTAAGGAAGCCTGATGTCGTAGGTTGGGAGTTACCCTTTCGTAGGAGGCTAAGCGCTTGGAGGAGAGCATACTCCCAGAGTAATTAACTGTTGTTATTAACTCGGCATGTACGCAACCGTTACAGTTATTGCCTACGCGTCGCGTAATTAATTTTGAGAGCGTTGTCGATGCAAAAATGAATGACGCAAAAATGTGATATGCAAAAACATAGCTGATTACATAAATGAGCAGAATATGGCACAACTGTCAGCTCACACATACACAAACATTCGACTAAGGAATGGGTCCATAACCGAGCCTCCGATACTCATCGCGAAGACCGAGCAGAGTCGTCATCAACTCCCTCACGCTGGGGTCGCCGAGTCCATCAACGGTCGCCGAGCCAAACGGATCCAGTGCGCTCATCACGTCACTCAGCATCTGTTACACAGGAAACGGAGTTTACAATAACGAGACAGTAAAATGTAATATAATTACTCGAAGCAAACAGTTAGTGAAAACTTACCGAGGCCTGTGTCCTGTCCGGGCCACTCGCGGCAGCATGTTCAGGATTTGCGATCACTGGGTGCGAATGAGTCTCGTACCAGTCCTCGTAATCCATGGTACACTCTGATTGGGGCGTGGCTACCGGGAACGCCGCAAGCCGTTCCTTGTGCCAAGTGTGTGCCATCTCCCATAGGGTCAACTGCAGCCTCCCTGGGTAGGTCACTGAATAGCCGGCTGGATCAGCCGGGCGGAAACAAGGCTCCGGCGCAATAGCAAGACCCCGCGGTATACCCTGTACGAGACCGAACTGCCGCACAACGCGATCTGGCATGTACGCCTCCATTGCGTCGAGGTATCGGATCACGCCGCGGTAGTGAGTCCTCCCCCCCGCAGCCCTGACCACGTCCACTCCATATGGCAACCAATCCACCTGCAAAAAGTTTCACAGACATGTTACGTTTCTATGGAATCCGATCTATCTACTACTGTCAGAATAAGAGTAAAAGCATGGAATTCATACCTGGTCGGGCTGTAAGGCATCCAACTGTCGCCTGATGGCACCGAGCCTCCCCGTACCCCTCCCCGATCTAACCCCTGTGTGCCACCGACTGGCGCGACCCGGAAGAGCTGGCAACGTACTCGGTCCCGGCCGAAACATCGGAAAGTACTCGTATATCCATGCTTGGAGCAGCGTGCAACATCCGCATAGGCCGCGCGCCTTGGACCGGGACGCAATTCCCAACTGCAGGTACAAGCTGGCCAACGTCGCCGAGCCCCACGACAACTGCGACAACTGCGAATCAAGCAGGGGTAGAAGGTTGGCTCTAACCTTATTCCCAGTTTTATCCACAAAAAGCGTGGATGAAAACAGGGTCAGCATGTAGCACATGAATTGGAAGTTCTGGCTCTGCCCCCCCGCTACGCACCTCGCCATCAAAGATTGGGCATCTATGTTACCCCCGTTCCAGTCTTCCGCGAGAAAGGACTCCACGTCTTTCCCAAACATTTCGGCGCACGCTTCCTCAATAGTCTCCGCCGAAATGGTACTCGCAACAGCGCCACCATCGATGGGAATGCCAAGAATCATCTCAACGTCATGCATCAAGATGGTCATCTCCCCAAACGGCATGTGAAACGTGTTCGTGTCCGGCTGCCACCTCTCGACAAAAGCGGATATCAGTGCCATGTCAAGGAACTGGAACATAATCGCAGGCAGGTGGCCCAACCCGGTCGCATGTATCCGGGCCTGTGCAACATCGCTCAGTTCGGGGAGCGTGTCGACTAGCTGCTTGCATAGCGGCGACCGAGCATGGCATCTCAACACACCTCGCTCTATACCATTCCAAACGTCAAGCGCGACGTGTCCTCCGAAGCTTGGTATGACGAGGTCATCCTGCGGGCCACCAGCCACTGGTCCCCGCACTAGCCACGTCTCATCGGCGGCGGGTCGCTTCCTCCTATTCCTCCGTGCCATTCCGGTGCTAGGCTCACCGGCATTGCACGATCCACCAGAAGACTGTGCGAATTGACCAGCTCTGTTCCTCACGGTGTGCCGGGCTCCAGCTTCAGCATAACGTTCGATCCCGGCATCCAATGGAACACTCGAACCAGGTTGGCCCACCGGGGGGACATCTGCGGGCAGGTCATAATTCATCTGCCAATCACTTTCATGACGAATACCACCGGGCGGGAGGATGTTAATCTCCGGACCGTCCCATGTCGGCATGGGATCGAATGCACTAACGCTCGGTGGAGAAGGCTGCTCCGCTCCTACATCAAACTCCCGCGGGCGAGGCGACGGTTCATCCTCGACCACGCGGCCTCTAGCCTGTCTCGCCGAGGCACTAACACATCTTCGTCGTATGGAACGACCATGACCGTCACGTTGACCACCAGTGCTCATCTACGACACAAGATATGTAATTAGTATAACAACAAGTGAATCAAACTGATATGATAAGATAAATTAACATACATTTCAACAACGTGTGAACTGATTTTCCGAACAGTGCATCAACGAACTGGAACATTTTTTCTAGTTACAAATTGGAGATTACATAACTAAATAATCTTATTTTCTTACCACTATTATTAACATTCAAGGAAACAATAGTTAAAACATATCGTAACAGTTTACTACACAATTGTTTACATCGGATTACTAAAGTTTGTTTACATAGAACTATATTCTATTATGTCACATAACTAAATAATTTCCAAAAAACACAATTCCTAATCAATAATTTCTGAATAATTTCTATTACGTCACATAACTAAATAATTACTAAATTACCCAATTTCTAAAAAATACAATTTCTAAAACAATATGTCCAAATTTAAACTAAGTAATTTCTACGAAACACAATTTCTTCGTTTTAATTCCAATTACGCCACATACCTAAATAATTTCTAAATTGGCCAATTTCTACAAAATACAATTTCTAAACCATTATGTCCACATTGAAACTAAGTAATTTCTACAAAACACAATTTCTTCGTTTCAATTCCAATTACGTCACATAACTAAATAATTTCTAAATAACCCAATATCTAAAAAATACAATTTCTGAAATATTATGTCCGAATTGAAACTAAGTAATTTCTACAAAACACAATTTCTTCGTTTTAATTCCGATTATGTCACATAACTAAATAATTTCTAAATAACCCAATATCTAAAAAATACAATTTCTGAAATATTATGTCCGAATTAAAACTAAGTAATTTCTACAAAACACAATTTCTTCGTTTTAATTACGTCACATAACTAAATAATTACTAAATTACCCAATATCTAAAAAATACAATTTCTAAAACAATATGTCCATTTAAACTAAGTAATTTCTACGAAACACAATTTCTTCGTTTTAATTCCAATTACGCCACATACCTAAATAATTTCTAAATTGGCCAATTTCTACAAAATACAATTTCTAAACCATTATGTCCACATTGAAACTAAGTAATTTCTACAAAACACAATTTCTTCGTTTTAATTCCGATTATGTCACATAACTAAATAATTTCTAAATAACCCAATATCTAAAAAATACAATTTCTGAAATATTATGTCCGAATTAAAACTAAGTAATTTCTACAAAACACAATTTCTTCGTTTTAATTATGTCACATAACTAAATAATTTCTAAATAACCCAATATCTAAAAAATACAATTTCTAAATAAATTCTATTAGGTCACATAACTAAATAATTTCTAAATAACCCAATTTCTAAAAAAAACAATTCCTAAAATATTATGTCCAAATTTAAACTAAGTAATTTACACAGAACACAATTTCTTCGTTTTAATTCCAACTATGTCACATACCTAAATAATTTAGAACATCACAAATTCTAAACAAATAATTCCTAAGTAATTTCTATTATGTCACATAACTACATCATTTCTAAAAAATCCAACTTCTAAAAAATACAATTTCTAAAATATTATGGCCAAATTTAAACTAAATAATTACTGAAAAAACACAATAACCTTCCAATTATATCATCATGTCCAATTATGTCATTAATTCCGACAAGCTCAACAAAATTCTAACAATTCCAACAAGTTCAACAAAATTCGAATAGATCGGGCAACGATTCCCACGAAAAGGAAAAAAAAATTTCTCAAAAACTTACATTTTCCGGCGAAATTCCGGCGGGATTCCGGCCAAATTCCGGCGAGATTCCGGCGGGCGGCGGTCGGCGGCGGGCGGCGGGCGGCGGCGGCGGTCGGCGGCGGGCGGCGGCGGGCGGCGGCGGCGGGCGGTTTCCGGCGGAAATGGAGAGGGAAGTGGGAGAGAAAGAAGGAGAAGGAGAAAAAGAAGAAGGAGAGGAGAAAAAATGAGGGGGAGGAGAAAAAATGAGGGGGAGGGGGTATTTATAGCCCTCTCCCATTTCTTTTCTTTTTTTTTTAAAATTCAAAATACATGTATTTATACGTATTAGGGCGAGAATAGTAAAATACAGGGCGGGATATAGTAATACCCTTTTATAATTCCTGTCTCTGCCCCTGGGGTCAACGTAGCTACGTGTCAAATTAATTTATCCACGAATATTTTATGTAAGATGCGGTATATTCTTGTTTAGTTTATGTCAACACATTTTACACGTGGAAACCGCTAACCTACACATAGGTCAAACACATCAATAATGTCATGCTTCACATCAGCATGATCAAAGCTTATCATCTAAAATTTTGTTTATGTTACGAATCTAGGTCAACAAGTTTTGTCGATATGCATTAAATAAATGTGGTGATAGTAAGACACATTTAATATAATATGAATGTATTAGCATCCGAATTTACTTACTCGAATGTCAACTGTGCACGTGTTATTTGTTTACGTTACAAACGTCGATAATTAAATTTAGAGGAAATGCGTTGAGTAAACATGATGCCAATGAGACACATTTATTGTCATAAACTTATAACGAAAACGATATACATTGTAATAATAACACTGTGTGATACAAATTATACTTTTGACTAAAAAAAATTACTTGAATATAACTTATTTGACCAAACATTCAACGTAGTTTAAAAAAAACAATTAACCCAAAACTTTGACTTCCACTCAAATCTTGCCACAATTACAAAAATGCCCCAAACATACCTCCCACGAGTCCACGATCCCGTCCATGTAGCGTTGAGCCGTGTAAAAAGATTAGGTTAGCTACCAAACAAGCCGCCTTATTAAACCGACAATTGCTTTGTGACCACGTCCAAGGAACCACCCACGTTGTATCACCCGCCCTCTCGTTTCCCGCCACGTGTCACCCATCCGGTAACGGCTAGTTTTCTTGCTCCTTTCTTAACCTCAGCCCAAAGCCGCCAAAGATATTCATGTGAGAAAATTCGGGTAGTTTCCAGATTTTTCAAAATAACAAAAAAATCAAATCTTTGAGAAAATCCCATTTTTCCCTCCTCCTCGGATTCTCCTACTAGTGATAAAAATCCATTTCCCCAATTTAAAAAAATTAATTACCATATCTTTCCACTTGCCTTTATAAGGAGCTTGACTTCAGTCTTCTTCACCGACCTCTACTTTTCCAAGAAGGCTTTGCAGTTTTGCTTCCTTGTACAAAACAAACAGTTACAAAGATTTACATCCCTAAACCCAATCAGTTTTTTTAATTCTCGCCAGCTAATTAGGGATTTTCCCTCAAGGTTGGGGTTCTAGATTTCTGGGTGTTTGTTATTTTGGGCCTTTTCCTTTTGGGTTTTAGCTAAAAACCAGATCTTGGAAGGTTTTTTTGTGTGTGTGAAACTACTGTGTGAAAATGGCTAGACGTGGTGGAAGCAGGTTTGGGTACAGTTTCCAGGGTGGAGATGAAGGGTATGGGATGGGGTTGGTGAGGAGTTCTTCGTTTGGGAGGAAAAGGGTTGCTATTTCATCAAGTGATATCATGGAGATTGATTGTTTGGATAGAGGAACTCCACTCAAGAGGCAGTGTAGTTTTGAGACTGAGAAGTGTAGGCTGGAAGAATTGCCTGAAGATGTGCTGGTAAGTACAGATTTTTGTCATTTTCTGGTTCTGTTTTGTTGTTTCTTTTTTATGAATAGGATATTTAGGGGAAAATTAGGCTGGTTTGTGAATTGGGTTGTGTTTGTTTGTGCTCTTCTGGTGAAAAAGTGGAATCTTTTTATAGTCCATAGAGCATAGCACAGTTATTCTGCTGTTGTATGGGACCAATTTTTAGGCCAATAAATCTAAATGGTTTATGCTTTTTTGTGATATGTTGTTGAAAGATTGGGTTTTTTAAGTTTGTATAGCAAAACCTTGTGGAAGTATGCTGTTTAGGTAGTCTTTCCAATGAAATTGGTCATGCTTTTTGTGTTAGGTTGGTGAAAGAGGGTCCTTTTTTGCCATTCGCAAAACCTTGTCCTTGTCTCTGACGTCTATGTTTGAATGTGCAGATTAAGATAGTTTGTGGGGTTGACCATGATGATCTGAAGAGGCTCTTTTTTGTGTCGAAAGCGATGAGAGAAGCGGTAAGCCTCTATCTGTGACAGAAAGCTGTGTTCTTTTTATCTTCAGATTCTTAGTTACTGAATCCAGTATCTGTGTTTCTGGTCTGATTGCTTACTGAATAACTGTATATGCAGACTGTGATAGCAAAGCATTCTCACTTTGTGTACAGAACCCCGAAGAAAACGCTTGGGTTCTTGAATGCTGTTGATATGGAGGAGTCGGGTGAGTTCATAGAGCTTGAACAAGCTCCAAAGCGCACGAGGATTCCCAAGCCTAAACTGAAGGCCAGGAATCTCGCAGATATTTCAGTGGGCTTGTTCGCTTCAGATTCAGAAGGCGAGGAGAAATGGCCGCGAAGGGAGTTATTTATGGACATGGAGATGGAGACATAGTTGTGATCTTGGTATGGAATATGGTTTAGTATCATAGTCTTCTTTGTTGTAGAATTGTAAGTTTGGACATCAGGTTGGTAGGATTGTACATGACAGTTTACCTTTTGCTTAGCCATTCTTCAACTCATTCATTGAAGAATTTCAGTTGATAGCTGTTTGTACATGTAAAAGAAGGTGGTTTTAGGGATTTTGTTCAAGTAGCTTTTGTGGCTATTTGATTGTCGTATGGCTGTAAATTTGAGGTTTTGGGCTGTTTTATGAACAGTCAATGGAGTTGGTTTAATGTAGAGGACTATGATTTTGTTATTCCCTGTACTGATTGATTGATGATTTTTTCACACTCTATTCTTGCAACACTCAGCAGATAATTTTCTGTTGAGTAATAACCGATTCATTAAGAGCTCAGAGTAACTAATCATCAATTTTGTAAAAGTTAGATAAATAAATGCTCAATCTCAAAACACATAAATCCTTAAATTTGAATTTATTTATTTATACTGTCATAGTAAAGTTATAATCGCTGTCAAAATTATCTATCAATTTTATCATTGAAACCTAAAAGTATGAAAATTTTTTGAAATCTGTTAATTAAAATGTATTGCTAACTTAAAATATAAAAGATCCTGGAGTTGTTCTCGAGTGATTTACATGTTAAGTTGGGTTTCATATGGATTAATTAATTTCAACACATTTGTTGATGAAAATAAGTATAGTTCCGTTTTAGTCGATTTGACTTGGACTAAACCAGTCTTATTGCGAAAGAAAATTAAAATAATAATGTATCATTAGGAAAATTAATAGGAAGGTACCATTTGGGATTCTCTTATTGTTCATGTAAATAGTAGTTCACATCACAACTTTGTGTGATTTCAGACAGAGGAATGAGTTTAGATAACCTCTACAACATTCCAGTTTGGGAGTTATTACACATGAGGTACCAGTTTGGGAGTTATTACACATGAGGTATAATAGTTTTGTGCGCTTGATTTGGAAATGCTCGCATAGAATCTTGAATTCACATCCGAGTTATATATCTCACCTCAATCATAGGTGATTATATAAAGGAAAATCAATTAATTTTCACTGATTACGGTCGATTAAGTGGAGGAGTCCGTCTCTTGAAAGACTGTATTTCCATAAGTTATGGAAAGACCAGGTTTAAAGTGTAAATTAGAATAAACTAAGATAAAATTTTTGGGTTGCATGAACCGGGTTATAAATTTTATAACTACTACATGTTTCATACTAAAACTTTAATATTGTAACTAAGATCTTTTGTCTTTTATTATTCTAATCAAACCCGTCTTTCCATAAGCCTATGGAAAGACCATCTTTCCCAAGACTTTGCCTTAAGTGGAGGTGAGTTCGGTTTATATAGGTCTAAAAATTCAAAATTAAAAATCAATTAATTTTCACTGATTACGGTCGATTAAGTCGAGGCGAGTTTGGTTTATATAGGTCTAAAAATTCAAAAAAATAAAATAAATTAATATGAGTAAGCGGAACCAAAATAATTTTTTTGAATTTTAAACCTAATTTATCCAAATTTCAAATGGGTAAATTTTACTATAGTCTTATTTTGATCCTATCCACGCTGATTCATTGTGTAGCCTAATTGTTGGGATACTTATTACTATCTTCTTTCAAAATCTTAATTTTTCAGTTTTTGCCTTGGTTAAGTCTCAAGCCTCAAACACATATGTACCATTATTTTTTTATCCCTAATATTTTACATATACGGCTCATTATTTATATTTTGTGATTGATATTTCTATAAATTATGGAATGGCCAAATTTTAACCTACAAATGAGAAGAAAGGAAGATAAAATTGTTGGGTTGCACTAATAGGGTCATAAAATTTATAACTAATACATGTTGCATAATAAAATTTTAATATTTGCAACTAAAACCTTTAACCTTCTTATTATTCTAATTGAACCCAAACTTTCCATAAGCCTTTGGAAAGATCTTTAACCTTCTTATTATTCTAATTGAACCCCAACTTTCCATAAGCCTTTGGAAAGACCTTTAACCTTCTTATTATTCTAATTGAACCCCAACTTTCCATAAGCCTTTGGAAAGACAGTCTTTCCCTAGACTTTGCCTTTAAAAATATATAAATGAGATGGTTTCCCGTGAGGCGGCCTAAATTTAGGCTGGGGCCAATCTACAATTCTAACAATATTCTAGTTCTAGTGACCTATCTCTAATAATTTTACATTGGCTTATCTCTAATTATTTTTGCGGGAACTATGCTAATAACTTTCCAGGGGTTTTTTTCGTCCAACTTGTTTCCATCATTTTCCCGCCACCTACAGGAGGGCTTTTTCCTCAGGAGGGCTTTCCGGAGACCCCGTTGTTCCTACTAACTGTAGGTCAACATCAGGAGGGATCCTCTGGCCAATAGGCAACAATTGCAAAATCGTCAATATTGACCAAGACACATCGTGGGTTGGGGGCCCTTGAACTTCTCCTTCCACGGGGGGCTCTCGAAGGTTTCTTCCCCTAATCTCGAGGGTATGAGATGCTTCCTTCTAAACACTTCCCTTCCTTTTCAGGATCCCTTGATGAGTTTCTTTCTTCATGAAAAGAAGGACTAAACTCGATGTCTCCAATACGGGACAATCTTTGGATGTATCCATTTCCCAAGCTTGGGGGCCAAACACGTGAATATCCTTCCTGGGGTATATCGATAACGGGTAAGTAATCAGTACGACCAATTTCATCAACATTTGGGCCAGAATCTCGAAAAGAATTCTCAGAGTCGCTAACTGTGACATCAGAATCCCCTTTTCAAGCGATTCAGCTTCACATCCCTCTGACCAAACTTCACTGAGGTGCCCCTTCTCACTGGATTTCTCACCGGAGACAGCCATAATAAAGGAGAATAAGTGAAAAGCAAGGATGAAAGTTGGGAAAACTTACTAGTGGAAGAATAAAAGATGAGTGTAAAGGCAAGGAATGGATGAAGAGCAAAACACTTAAAAATCCTTCTGAAAATACCTGCAAATAAAGTAAAGAGAAGTGGGCAATTAAGAACCTGAAACGGGGGCCAAGATAATGATTGTCTTGGGAAGACTAAAAGTTTGAAAAGGCGTGAATATTATCATACCTTTTTAGAAACTACCGCCATTTACTCGCTTTTTTGCATAGCCGGTTGACACGCGCGCCTTTTCAAATTCTGCCAGAAATTAAAGAATAAGAAAACTAAATGCCACCCTGAAGCTCGAGAGGATTACCCAAGGGCATTGAAAACCTAAGATTCCATAACCCTAGGGCTTGATACCTCGATGATCTTCGAGGGCCTTCTAAGGTACTAATATCACGGATCTAAAGATTCGATGATAATAGCTTGATACCTCGAGTTTCATAGCTCCAATGGTACATTAAGTTTTTGGGGGCTCTTGGTGACAGACAGACCTAGTGAAGGCCTAAAAAGTAAATTGGGCATGTTTCGGCCAATATCGGTATTAAGAGAGAATATTTGGTGACCCTATTTATTAGGAATTAAGAGTTATAATTAAGGATAAATACTATTTAATTATATAGTATAAATACCATGTACGTATTCATTATTATTCATTCACACTTTTATACGTATTCGAGTATTCTTCTGGCTTAAGAATCAGAGAGTTTACCCCTAGGACCTCCCGGAGCTTGTTGTCTTGCAGATCTCAACCAAAGGATTCAACGGAGCAACTCGATTGGTTTCCTGACGCATCAGTATGTGTTGCTAAGATTGACACATTGTTTCATAATAAAAAGTGAATTATTTTCAACCACACATTTAACTTTTTACTCTCTACATTCATTTCAATTTGTAAAAAGAACACCTTAAGTTAGGATGTCAAACATTATAAAACGAATGGAGTATTCCCCTTCATCTCGGTTAGAAACTAAACTTTCCATTTTTTTTGTTCTAATCAAAGGCTCTTATTTTAACGATTTCATTGTTTAAACTTAAATTTGTAGTTAAAATTTAATTTAATTTTTTTAATTCTACAATTCTCCTGTCATACCAAGGCAAAGACTTGGGAAAGAGCGTCTTACTATAGGCTTATGGAAAGATGAAGTTTAATTAAAATAATAAATGGTAAAAGTTCTTAGTATACTCCGATTCATGTAACCCAAAAATTTTATCTTCATTTCTTCTAATTCGCACTTTAAACTTTGTTCTTTCCATAACTTATGGAAAAATCGTCTTTCAAGAGACGAACTCTCATATCAATATGCATAAATATATACATGAAAGATTATAAAAATCTTTAATTGAAATGAATGTAGTAGTATTTATTCAGTTTAATCTTCTCAGTCCGTAACATATAACTGGACTAAGTCGATTGGGCGTCGCACTAAATTATAGGCCAGCCTTTTACGACTCATGGGCTGGACCTTCAATCCACACCCCCTCTTATCTAAAAGTTAGGCAGTTTCAAACAAAATTTTGTATTCTTGAACTTATAAAATAACTACTTTAAATTTAAATGTTATATTTATTTAATTTAGATGTTTTATATTATGAGTTAAACATGTAATAAGTCGTAGTTGAACGTGAATATACAATAATATTTAAGTTGAATAATATGTTATTTAAATTAAAAATTAGAGAAAAGTGTATATATAACTTTATATAATTGATGAAAGTGCAGAGATAATCCTACGAAATGAAAGTGCAAATATAACCCTGCGATAATTGAAAGTGCAAATATAACCCTGGTCAGTCAATGCTGGAATAATGATTTAGGGTTATATTTGCACATATGTATAATAGTTAGGGTTATATTTGCACATATGTATAATAATTAGGGTTACATTTGCACTAAAAAACATCTCAGGGTTATATTTGTACTTTCTCCAACATATAGGGTTATATTTGCATATTACCCTAAAAATTATATAGTTTAAGTGTACAGTATAGTTTTGCTTCATATCTTAAAAAAGGTCGTTGCTTAGAATATTTTAGGTGTGTTTGGTGAAGTTGTCTTTATAAGCATTACTTGCTTATTTTACAAGTATTGGAAGTTAGTATCTATTTTTTCCCAAAAAAATAGTTTATGCATCTAAAATATACAAGTTTTTAGGAGTTTACCAAACACATTTCTAAGCTAAACACGTATAAGTTCTGCCAAACACACCCCTTGTCATAAAAAAAGAAGAAGTAAATTTGGGCTTTAATCTCCTACAATATCTAATGTCTATTGAACTGAAGTGAAACTAAACATAGTAAAATTTATAATAATAGACCAAAAATATCTAAATAATATAAATTCAAATTTTATTGAACTTATTGACTGAAAATCACTAAAATAAAGATAAATTTGGAATAACGAGACCATAGGTTATGTTGTATTCAACATCTGATTAGTTCAATTTGATTTCTTTAGTTTTAATTCAATTAAACTTATATAATCTACCTGATTTTTATTATATTATTACCATTATTTTATTTGATTAATTTCAATTCAGCTCCATTTAATATAATTCATTTTATTTCAGTTCATTTGAAATCAAGCCAAAAGAAGTCTTAATCGTATAGATCATATGCAGGGGTGGCGAAATAGACCTGTAACCCATGGGTCAAGCGGGTTGTCTATTGTTAAACCCGGGTGGGTAAGGGTAAAATGGGTAATGAGTTAAATGGGTGATGGGTCAAATAGGTAGTTGAAAAATATAGGTCGGGTGGGTTAGAATTGTGGGTTGACCACATATTAACCCATATGGGTTACCCGTATGGATTGAAACCCACATGTTTACCCATACGGGTTGGTATATAAACCCATGTGGATCAATATATGGGTTGAAATCCACGGGTTTTACCCATATGGGTTGGTACATAAACCCATATGAGTTCATACACTAGTGGAGAAAGGCCTTTTAAAGGTGGTTATATCGGACCAGAGAAGTCACTTTTCAAGTGTCCTCTCTGGTCCTGACTTTGATCGATTGCAATCGAAGGCAGTTCAAATCGCCTTTGATCGGGGTCCAAATACAGTTCTGAATTTGGAAACTCATTTCGGTGGTTCCGGGAAAAAAAGCTGCCAAAGATGTCAAGTTTTCTGACATGAACCTGATATTTTCGAAAGCAAATTAAAATAAAGATGAACATCAAGAATTAGAGGCAAAAAAAACACAAATCTTGAAATCTAACATTAATGGAGTCAAAGTAAAAAGCTGGAAATAAAAAAAACATCTAACAAGAAATGAAAATGATCTGGGGTCAAAGTACAAAGCTGGTGGAGCTGAGTAACCTTTCATTTTCAGTTCGCGGTTGTGAGGGCTCCAGTGGAGGAGGCTCCTCGGCGAAGGGAAGCCGGCTCTGACTTCACGTTGATGGAAATGATGCAGCAGAGAGGGGACCGCGGTGGTGAGGGACAATGCAGCGAAGGATGGGAGCGTAGAGGAGGGAGGCCACAGTGGTGAGGACTCCGACAAAGAAGTGTCGCAGTGGTGAGGGCTCTGGCGAAAGAGGGCTATGATGAGGGCTCCGACAGCA
Organism: Rubia yunnanensis; assembly: GCA_037428765.1. Lineage (NCBI taxonomy): Eukaryota > Viridiplantae > Streptophyta > Magnoliopsida > Gentianales > Rubiaceae > Rubia > Rubia yunnanensis. The sequence continues at coordinate 9,855,199 of CM075061.1, forward strand.
CGATGATGAGAGGGAGGGAGGGAGGGAGGCCGGTGAAGGAGATAGGGAGAGAGAGAGAGTCGGGGGGGGAGGGAGAAAGGGTCTAGAGAGGATAGGGTTAGGAAAAATGATAAAGGCATGAGAATTAGGGCTTTTAATTATATAGTTACCCATAAATACACACTATTAAAGATGGTTCTTCAACAGAACCACCATTCATTGATACCCATTAAAGACGGTTCTTGATTTGGGAGGGAGTGTGAGTTCGAAACCTCTCTCGGATCTCAATTAATGGCAGTTCCTCAAGAACCACATTTGATTGGGAGCCTGTAATCTCTCATTCTCCACTAGTAATATATGGGTTGAAACTCGTGGGTTTACCCATTTTTTACCCGTGAGTTAAATGATTTTCAACTAGCGGCTGAGCGGGTCTCAACCCGACCAGTTTTAACCTGCCCCATTTTAACCGTTATAAATTTTTTCGAAATGGGTCATACACATATTTTTAACTACCCATTTTATCCAACTCATATTTAACATGTCCACCTATTTTCCATATATATATATATATATATATACATATATATATATACATATATCCTTTGCTTTATTCACATTAGCAAGATGAATATGCAGATTTTCCGGAGAAGACGTTAGTGTTAGGCACTAGAGAAGGTGATCGACGGTTTTCTTTTTCGATATACTTGTAGTTCTCTTGACAGGCGATTTATTCATAAGTTTATGGATGAACCACTTATTTTTTACCTTATACATTGCATTTGTTAAACTACACACAAAATTTATAATTTTTTTAAAAAATTATATCATATATTTTTATATTTTCACCTCCAAATACATATTATTACTTGTTTTAACTTATAAAATATAATATTTAAATTTTATTTAAAAAATACAACATTTAAGGTAAAAGCTCCTGTGAAATAACCATAAACTTATGGAAATGCCGTATTTCCTAAGACTTTCTATACGGAGTACTTGTAATTAATCCCCTTAAATTTTGTGTGTGTCCGATGTTCTTTTTTCTTATATTTGCAATTAATCCCCTCAACTTCTGTGTGTGTTTTGAAATGGATCCTGAATTTAAGTATTAGTATTTTGACCCTCAAATTTGAAAATTTGCTAATTTAATTTTTTTCCTACCCCTGTTATACGAAAATCTTATTATAAGATGATTTTGTAGAAGCCAGATGGTTGAACTTATACAATTATATTTTTCTTATATAGTTTTTCAAAGGGGGAAGAAAGTACTTATTAAATCAGTTTTGTAGCTATTCCCACTTATACTATGTCATGCTTCATGCTACCTGATAATCTCATAAATGACATATACTCCCAAAAGCTATACAATCACTATTGGTTGGGCAGTACATTCCAAAATAAGAAAAATTCATTGGGCCAAATGGACAAAATTATGCTTCCCAAAAAGCATGGGTGGATTAGGCTTCAAAGATCTAAAATATTTAACATGACGCTAGTAGAAAAACAACAAGCATGACGTCTGCTTGTAAACCCAAACTCAACAATGGAACATGTTCTAAAAGCCAAATAATTTTCATCTTCTATTATCCGAGAAGAAAAACTGGGATGGAATCCATCATTTGCATGTAGATCAATCTTACAGGGAAGGGACTTACTGTCAAAGGGCATATGAAGAAGGATAGTTTCAGGAAGGGACACAAAGATTTTTTAAAAAAAAGGTCTATGGCTCCCAAGATTAGAAGGCCAGAATCTCACATCACTGCCAGAAGCTTATAAAGAAGAGCTCAATGTCAGTCACCTAATGATAGAAAATGACACCACTTGGAATAAAGATCTAATATGTAACACATTCAATCAGGAGAATCCCACACTCATTTTATCACTTCCAAGAACCACTGATCCAAAAATTCAATACCGTTGGATATGGCACCTAACATTGGATGGTAAATATACCAGTCAAATCTGGTTACAATATGGGAATTAATTCCTCCATTTTCTCCTATGCAGGCAACATGCCATCGAGCAGCTCATGATCATCTCCACACTGGAAGAAGAATTGGACTCTAATGACACAACAAAAAGATTAAGCACTTCATTTGGAGATTATGTAAGGACAACTTTCCCTCAGCAACCAATTTACGCCAAAGACATGCTCAAGCTGAAACGTCTTGCTTAACCTGTTGTGCAGAGGACACATCCACGGAACATATATTTTTTCATTTTCCCCTTGCGCATCAAATCTGGTTTGCAGAGGACCTACACGAAGTGATATACAAATACGAACAACCAAATGCTAGACTATGGACACGGGATTTGATTTTAGAAATAGATGAACATGAAATAGCCATCATTGCTATTCTATTGTCCCAACCATGGTACAAAAATACACTCCTACACGGGGAGCATCATGATATCTAACCACAACAGTATATTTTAAATGCTTTAAAGATCTTATATGCACTAGAAAAAAAGTTCATGAAATAGCCTCTCAGCCCATTGGACAAAATCAAGACAATCAATCTCTGATACAAGGGAACACTCTCTTTTTATGGGGCCAGTGATAGCACCTGCCTTGGTTGGTTTATCCACTCTTCAAATGGTGATTGGTTGTATGGAGAATCACATCGCATACCCCGTGTACATATGGTAAAGTATGCAAAGGCAATTGCACTCCACACAACACTGATAACAACACTCGGGAAGAGCTTATAAATCAATCTCATTAGGGGAGAGGCACAGATAGTTATAAATGCAGTTAAGAACCATAAAGAAGATTTTTCAGACTTTGGCCTCAAAGTTGATGAATTAGTTAGTTTGGTTGAGAAGCACCAATACCCCAAATTGTCATGGGTTACACTAATGGAGAAAGGGGCGATTAAAAGCAGTTCTTTCAAACCAAAGAAGGCACTTTAGAACCGCATTATCTTTTTCTACCTTTGATCAATTTAGATCAAAGGCGGTTCAAATAACCGCTTTTAATAAGGTCCGAATTAGATTCTGAACTCATAACCTATTTCCGACCTTCCAAAAAAATAGCTGCCAGAAACCGGTTGGTTTCCGACAGCGCAAAGCCAGATCTAGAAACTGACATCAACACTAGAAACACAACAACATTGCCAGTACTGTAAAAACAAACAACAACACAAATTAATCAAAAAAACACATCAGACGCGGCGGGGATCATCAATGGCGAACGCTTTCAATAAAGCTCATTCTCTCCATCGTACATCAATTTCCGACGGCATACGCGAGTGGATGAAAGGCGCCAGAGCTGAGGAGAGCAGAGGCAAGGTGGCAGGGGAAAGGCAGTGGCGGGGCAATTTGGACGATGGAGCGATTTGAAGCAGCAGAAGAAAAAAGAGAGGGGAGGCGGGCTGGAGAGAAAAAAGGGGGAAGAACGACAGAGGTGGGGCTGGAACGGCGGAGATGGGGCTGGAGCAGTGGTGTGGTAGAGACGGCGGTGCAGGGGTGGGGGAGAAATAAAATGGGTTGCGTCTAATTAGGTTTTCTGGGGGGGGAGAAAAATTTCCTCTATGCGCCTAAGTATATATGGGTTTGGGCCAAAATAAGCCCATTAAAGATGGTTGTGCCTTTAGAACCGCCTTTAAAATTTAAAGGTGACCAGAGAAGGCGGAACTACCTTTAATCGGTCACCATTAAAGACGGAACTGCCTCAAATCAATTCGAACAACTTTTAAAATGACTTAGGAGGGACTCTCGAACTTGGAATCCTTCCCGGACCCCAATTAAAGACAATTTCATCAAACCCTGCCTTTAATAGAGTTTTCTCTACTAGTTTTAGGATAGAAAAAAATCATACTGCTCATGCAGTAGCTCAACATGCAAAAAACATTAAAGATTCAATTTTTTGGCGGGCAACTACCCCACACTTTGTAACATATTTTTCCCTAAATGAGTATAAAACTTTTATTTTTCAATTTTTTTTTATTCTCAAGATTTTTGAAACGGCAATTCTCCCGTTTTGGTGTTAGAATGGATAAAAATTTAATTGACATAATTTCATCACTAAATATACAGAGTATTTATAAATGTATTTCTTGATTATAACCATATCAATATACGAGTCTCTCTCTTGAAAGATGGTATTTCCATAAGTTATGGAAAGATCTGGATTTAAACTGCAAATTAGAAAAATTTAAAATAAAATTTTTAGATTGCATTAAACCGGTCATAAAATTTCTTATGCTTCCTTTTATCATAGCTTGATTTGATTAGGAGATATCATACATTTAGGCCCGACCTTTATAAATACAAATCGAATTAAACTGAATTAAATTAAACTAAATTGAATGAAAATAAAATTAAAGTGAAATGAATTAAATAATAATACTTAGATAATCAAATTAGCTTAAATTTTACTAAAGTGAATTCTCATTAAGCAGACTAAATTGAATTGAAATGATATACGTTATAGTTTCAATTTTCAAAATTACAGTTTGGATGTTAAAATTTTAATTTTAATTACCAAACTGAGAAAATCTTGTAGAAGACCGCTTTACCATAACTTATAATGAGACATCAAACTAAGTAAACTTTTAAAAATTACAAATAATACCCTAGTTCATCTCTTATCCTAAAATAATTGTATTTAGAACATCTGTTTCACCACAAATGATGCGTCTCGAACGACCGACCAATTCTTGGGCTTGAGCTCCTCTCAAACCAACCTGCAATAAAATTGTCCCCGGTTGTTCCAAGTGTCAGCTCTCTGATGCCTAAGTCAGGCGAAGAGTCCAATATGATTAAGACAAAATGAATTACAAATAAATGTGTACCTTGTATTTATACTTTGTGTCCTAAGTAACGTCTTCCTTAATTATCATCCTTAATTACCCACAATAATTACCCACGAATATGGTAATTATCTTAGATTATTTAATAACACCCTAATTGGGCCGCCATATCTACAGCCCAATACCCTTCTTGGGCTCAACCTCTATCAAGAGCCCACAGAAAAACAAGTTCTCGACCTTGGGAGACTGGAATGGTACAAGGGTTCTTCGAGACCTCAAATGCATGGGACAGTTTGAGGAATCTTTACATTCGAAACGGATCTTGCACTTTGTTACTCATGCCTTCGAGTGAGGGAATCTGGTTTTCTAACCAACTCTCAGCGCTAGGATTTCAAAAAGTGTGTGCAAGTCGTTCAACCGCGCGTGTCCCTGTCCCCCAAACGGTGTGTTGTTAGAAGGCAAAAAAGTAGTTCAGTATTTCTATAACTTTTTACATTTCCAAGACGGTTATTAATTATTCCGCAGTTTCATCCCCCATTATTACCTTTAACCTCTCTTCTTTCTTTCACTTTTCTCATTTGTAGGAACTTCTCACAAGCACTCCTTCTCTCCTTCTCTCTCGAGCAATATAATTTTCGTCGCCTTTCCCAGAAAATCAGTAAGTACCTCCATTTCTCTCCTTATTCTACTCTTTTCCTTTCCTCACCTTGCAATCATGCCCCATTCTGATAAGGGTTCCACCTCCGAGAGGTTTCCCGGTGAGATTAGTGTAGGTGTGGTGATTAGTACGTCAGAGAGGGCTATTACTGACTCGGAATGCACTCATTCCAAAGAACCCCAATGTGATTCTTATGCCGAAGGAGGTGTGTCTGATCACGTTACTAACAATCCTGGGGAAGGGAGGGTTTTCCCGATAACTAATATGCCTTCTCAAGGATCCATTGAGAACTGGCCACCAGGCATGGACAAGCCTTATATAAGGAGATCCCCTACTAATAGCAAAATTGGCTTCTACCCTCCTTTGAATCCAGAGCTCGAGGCCCTAGGGGAGGAAAATACATTTCCAAAAAGTGAGGAAGTATCCCTCGAAGCCATAGAAGGGGAGGAGAATGCATCTCCTTCGAGAGAGAGAGAGAGAACATCCCTTGAGGAGGGGGAAGCGCCCTTGAAAGCACTACACGCACCTTCTTTGGCTAAATCCTCTCAGAAGAAGAAAGAGAAGATATCTCGAGGGGTAAGGTTGAGGGTTTCTGGGAAAGAGCCCCCAGCCCCAGCAGTTGAGAAAGTTATCTTAAAGGTTTTGAACTCGATCCCTCTTGGCTAACGAATAGCCCCTGATGCTAATTTTCAATCCTTTCGAGAGGAAGATACCCCTGATAACCTCCCATGGGGAAGGTCGGCCATTTCCCTTACACATCTTTGTTGTGGGCTCAACTTTCCCTTTTCGTCTCTCTTTTCCAAACTTTTTAAGCAATTCCAGTGAGTCCTGCACAAGTTCATCCCAATGTCTTGGTGATTATTATGATGTTTTTGCCATGATATGACAAATTCGGTACCAAGCTAAAGTATAAGCTGCTTCGCTCGTTGTACTTCGTGTCTTATAATGGGCGGTCCACCGACATGATTATCACTTTTAACAGCCATGAGGCACATCACAAGGTTTTTGTTGTTCCTGGTAATTTGGGTGACTGAAGAAGCTGGAAGAATGGGATTTCGTTTGACAGTATGAGGTATCAAGTTCCCCCATGGAACTGGGACGTGCTAGTTGAGTCTCCCAAACCAGGGGAGTATATTTTTCTGAATGCCCTCGAGAGGGATAGGCAAAAGTTGTTATCTAACTCCCTTGACTATAGCCGTTTCAACAACAATAACCCCCGGATTGGCCACTTTGTATTTCCCCCTGAAATTAGTATGTGTATAAAGTACTCCGGAAGAGGAGAAGAGAACCTGAGGGCTCCAAAGAAGTCCCCCCCTCGAGACTCTCGTTAGTGATTTTAGGCACTCGGAAGCCTCCAAAGTTGCCTTAATAAAATTCCATTTCTCCTGTCTTTTGTGATGTTACATTTACCTTTACTGATAATGTTCTTTTCTTCCCTTTATGTTTCAGTGGGTCTCGCTAGTGGCTTAAGGAACAAGAAACCACACTCCCCACTCCCTTGAACCAAGCCTCCACATTCCCAGTAGATGGTGGAAGGCCTACTTCGACCGTGGCTGATGGCCAGCCCCCCCCCCACCCCACTAGGAATGTTCAATAGAAGACAGGGGCAGATGGTGGAAATCTTGGCAACGCCCCTCAGCCACCGTTGATAGGAGCACGCGGCAGTGACAATGCCTATCAACAATCGGCATCCCCGACACCCCCTTCGAATGATGTGGTGTCCATATCCAGCATTGAGCACCATCTCGCGAGCATGGTCTCTAACCCCCCAGGTTTTCATTTGTTCTTTTTAAAATATCATTTTAGTATGGTTTTTTCTAGCATTTTTCTAAGTTTAATTATTTTGCTAGGTCTCCCAACTTTTCCGTGAGGCCACTCAGAAGATGGCTTCTTTCGCCTATGCTTGTACTTCTGACCATGGTTCTCTTGAAGAGAAGTTAGGGAAAAAATATGCTGAAATTTTAGAGTTGAAGAGAGTGCTCAAGGAGAAGAACAAGGTGCTCAAGGAGAAAAATAGAGTGCACAAGGAGAAGAACAAAGTGCTTGAGGAAAACCAGAAAACCTTGGAAGAGGAGAGGTAGAAGACGGCTAATGTTGATACCGAGTGGCTTCAATGGAAGCTGGAGAAAGATACCCTCAAGAAGAGGGTTCAGGCTGCTGAGGACCCAGCCTCACAGGTTCAGCTGCTTGAGGCATTTAAAAGCAAACTATTGAATAGCTTTGAGCTGCTTAAATTTTTTATGGACCTCCTCGAGGTGGCCAAGCATCTCGATTGCAACGATCTATCTGAGGAATTCCTGAAACCTTAGTTGTTCGCCTCCCTGTCCGAAGAACTCGCTAAGCAAATGGACGAGATAATCAAGCTAGAGCTTGAGGCTACTTTGGATGCAAAATGAGATGAGGCGATCAAGAACGATGGCCTTCGCTTTGCCTTGATGGATTTCATTAAGTCCAAAGGGCAGTTCTTCAGGACTGAGGGGATTCGAGTGATCTCCTTACCCAAGGCTACAGACGTATCCCCTGAGCAGAACTTAGCTGACGCCCGAGTGGGGGGAATGATTGCATCCACCTCGAAGGAGGATAATTCTAGGGTTTGTCCTTGAATGTAAATTTTCCAATTAGGGCCCCGGTTGTAAATTTTTTTTGAAACTTCAATATAAGAATATCTTTTGACATTTTTATGACTTATTTATTGATTTTACCTCTGTTCTCCTTTTGCAGTTTAACTCATTGAAGAGAGTGTTAGAAAACGCTTGTGAGGAGCTTTCGAGTGCTCAAAAAGAATTGAGTGAGATACACAAATACATATTAAAAGCCACATGAGATTTATCTATTTGTAACTAAGAGAAGGAATCCTTGAGGAACAAGCTTAACCAGATCAAAGCTGAGATGAAGTTGTGGCAGTCCAAAGACCATCCAACATTTAAGGGGTTTGTTAGAGATTTCTTGAGCAAAGAATTTAATGGTATATATCCTTTAGAGGTGGTCGAAGATCGTGATCCCACAGATGAAAACTTTGAAGAGCTGATGCTTCAAATATATCTAAAATTTGGTTCTCTCAAGCCATGCATTGCTAATGCGACTAGGATTCCAGCAGTGGAAGGACACCTAATTGGTTGCATAGGAGAAATTTTCATGTTAGTGGCCCAAAAGGAGTTGATTTTCGAGCAATATCTAGTGGCTCAGAGCAAAATTACCAGTCTTAAAGAGGAATTACTCGCTTGGAAGATAGCTACCGAAGACCCCCTTTCTTCAAGAAAGCCCCCAGCGAGGAACACCCTGACTGAGGATAGTTCTTTGATAGAATTTTTCTTGTCCGAGAATACACAACTCACGGGGGAGATTGAGGCCTGGAAGGTACAAGCAAAGAAGTCAAGGAGCGTATTGCCGATTTTAAAGATAAAATTTATGCACACGATATAAGCCTCCATGCCTACATGCTTTCTCATGGAATTCCTTCCTCATATTTAATTGGAAATGATCAGCTTCCAAAATTTCTACTCAAAGCCGCTCAATATTGGATGGAGAAGTTAACGTCCATGAAAATGGAATCCCTCGCCAGAAAAAAAGCCTTTGACCTCATTCTTGATTGGTTGGCAGAATTGAAGGTAAAGGGATTCACCACCACGAGTTATCGTTCTACTCCTCAGTCACAGAAATATGAAATCAAAGAAACTAAAAAGCATCTTGCACCATCGAGCAAATCTACCCAGGGATCTTCCACAAAGCGTCGTAAGAGTGTTGGGTCCTCCTCGAAGGGCTCCCATTGAAACTCCCCACGAAGAAGCGGGGTAAGACCATTGCTCCCCTGGATCCTTCTGAATATCCCATGGATAAAAAATGAAGGATATTCGAAGAGCCTCTGGTATCAAGCTTGAAGAGCTCGAACAAATAGAGGCAAAGGTGAGGGGCTAGCTCCTTCCACTGAAGATTTGTTTCGGGAGGGGTTTCCTCCTTTTTAAATGAATGCATTCATGTGCTTTTTGGTACCAAAATTTTACTTCTATTTATTGGCAAAATTGAGGCTTGTTTAACTCTCACTCCTAGAAAATGTAAGTTGAGTTTCTCAAACCCTTTTGTTTGCGACAGTGACATTTTTTTAATGGGTAGCGATTTGAGTTGCTCGTGCATGTACTTCTTCAAAAATTTTACGCCTTGAATATTAGTGTCACGTACAACTTTCTTAAGAAAATATAATATGTACATCTTCAATAAGCAGGAATTTAAAAGTTCAGAGACAGACGTTTTACCCAGGTTCGGTGTTTCCACCTACATCCTGTCAATTTTGTCCATTAGTTCATCATTTCAAGATTACAAAAGTAACCCACAAGTGCCGCTTAAAAGCATACCACTTAAACCTCAACCATAGTTGGAAATATCATCTAGAGTGCCGCTTAAGAGCAAACCGCTCGAGCATTAACTAGAGTGCCGCTTAAGAGCAAACCGCTCGAACATCAACTGGAGTGCCGCTTAAGGCAAACCACTCATCATAGTTTACGGTACTTTCTCAAGTTGGTGATGTTCCACCTCCTTGGTACTCGAACCCCATTCATCTCTTTGAGATTATAGCTTCCTCCCAGGTGTAATTTGATCACCATGTAGGATCCTTCCCAATTTGCAGCTAACTTCCCTTCAGGTTCCTTTCTGCTTTTGTCATTTTTTTTCACATCACCATGTCCCCCGGATTAAACAACACCTTCTTTACCCTTCTGTCATGGTATCTTCTAACTCGTTCTTTAACTTTAACCTCATGCAAAGAAGCTAACTCTCTCTTTTCTTCCACCATGTTCAAATCTAGACATCGGTTCTACTGATTACTTATCTCATCTGCAGCAGCCATCATCCTTGGTCTAGGAACACCTATCTCTAGAGGGATTACTGCCTCCGAACCATATACTAGGCCATAAGGTGTTTCACCAGTAGTGGAAGACTTAGATGTCTGATACGCCCATTAGGTAATTCCCATATCTAATTACCTTCCGCCCCCTCGAGGCGTGCTTGTATACCATTTACTATTGTCATGTTGGTCACCTCCACTTGCCCATTAGCTTGGGGATGATAAACTGATGTCACCTTTTACTTAATCTTATATTCCTCGCACCACTTCTTGAAAGGATCCTGAGCAAATTGTGTTACATTATCCGTGATGATCGTCATTGGGATTCCGAAATGGCACACAATGTTCTTCCAGTAAAAGGAAATAATTTTTCCCCTTATGTTAGTCAGGGGCTCGGCCTCTACCCACTTTGTGAATAGTTAATAGCCACTATTAGGTACCTAAATTTTCATAGCGCTCCTGGAAAAGGGCCCACCATGTCGATCCCTCACTAGTCAAATGGCCACGAACAATAGATGCTTCTCATCTCTTCCTGGGGAACATGTGTTATAGGGGCCTGTCTCAAACACTGGTGGAAAGCCTGAATGTATCGATTTGCATCCTTGAGCATTGTCGTCCAGTAAATTCCTGCTCGATTAAGCCTCCTTGCCACGGATCTGGCTCCCTGGTGGCTGTCGTATACCCCCCTCGTGGACCTCTTTTATGAGATAATTAGCCTAATGAGGGTTATCACACTGAAGCAACGGCTGCAAATGACCCCTTATGTATAACACTTCTTCCTGCAACACATACATTAGAGCTTTCAACCTCACCTTTATGGCATCAACTTCATTTTCCGGCAGGACACCCTCTCGAAGATATGCCACGAACGACGTCATCCAGGAGTCTTTCTCTTCCACCACCCTAACTACAAATTCTTCGAAACTTTGTTTGCTCAAAGTTTCCATGAATAATTTCTTCTGGGATTGGGTTCCCAAATCCGAAGAAGCGAGCTTTCTTAGAGCATCTGCTTTATGATTGCTTTCCCATGGAACCTGGGTTAAAGTGTAAGATTTAAGAGTTTTCAGCAGGTTTTTCACTACCTCGAGGTATCTTTGCAGGTTACAATCTCTGGCATCATATTCTCCATTCAACTGTTAAACCAAGATTTAAGAGTCACTGAAAACCTCCAATTCCCCCCACATGCAGCTCCCTTGCCAAGTGCATTCCAGTAACCTCATTGTTAGTTTCTTTGAATGCAAATTTTAATGCGTAAGGGTAATCTTTGCCATTGGACTGGTTAATAAGACCCTAGCTCCACTTCCTTCTGAATGTGATGAACCATCCACATACAACTTCCATACCTCATTTTAGCTCGCTTTCACCTTTCGAATGGGATCCAGACACACCTCGAGGGGCCTTGTAGTTTCCACTATGAAGTCTGCCAGCACCTGACCCTTAATTGTAACTCAAGGTTGATATTGGATATCGTGCTCTCCCAATTCCACTACCTACTTCATTATTCTTCCTGAAATCTCTAGCTTCGGTAGGATCTGTCGAATGGGGTGGTTCGTGAGCACCACTATCGTGTGTTCCTGGAAGTAGGGTCTCAGTCTTCTGGCTGCATGTACGAGGGATAGAATCAACCTCTCGATGACAGTATACCTCGTCTCTAACCATTGCAAGGCATGATTGACAAAGTAAATTGGATGATGCACCTTTTCTTTCTCTTTTACTAGGGCAGCACTGTTTGTCAACGGCGACGCGGAAATGTACAGGTATAGTGTCTCATTATTATCTGGTTTCATCAAGGTAGGTAGTGTCCCCAAGTGCTCCTTCAACTTCTTGAATGCCTCGTCGCATTTGCCATTCCACTCGAATTTCTTTTCCCTCGAAGGACATCAAAGAAAGGTAGGTGTTTCTCCACCCCCGTCGATAGGAACCCGCTCAATGTTGCTAAAGACCATGTAAGCTTTTGTACATCCTTTATTGATTATGGGGTTTTTGTTGTCTTCAAAGCTTTGACCTTTTATGGGTTAACATCAGTACCTCTCTTTGGGACCATGAATCCGAGGAATTTCCCTGCCCCTACACCGATAATGCATTTATACGGGTTCAACTTCAAATTAGCCCCCTCGAAGCCTAGTAAATGTTTCTTCCAGGTCTTTTAAGAATTCTCCATGACTTCTGTTTTTGACGACCATATCATTCACATAAATCTTCATATTCTTCCTTATTTGTCCCCTGAACAGCTTATCAGCCAGTCTCTTCTTTGATTGCTTTAGCTCTTTTGGGAGCAAACACCATTCTCTTCTGCTTCACTGGCTTTATCGAGGGGTCAATGTCCATCCTGTGCAATGCGAGACTCGAAGGTACTCCCGTTAGGTCAGAAGTATCCAACGAGAACACATCCCCATATTCTCCCAATAAGTCTCTCAGTCTCTCCTTAACGTCTTCAGGAATTAGCTTCCCAATAGCTACTGATCCCATATACCAAATAGGCATCTATATTGTATCGGCCAATCCCACATCTACGTGCATCGTTGCTAAATCTCTTTGCTTTCTCGCTTCTGGTACCGCAATAAGGTTATATTTTTTAGCCAAAGTTTGATCTCCTCGAATGGATGCCACTCTTTTTTCAGTCGGGAACTTCATTATAAGGTGATAGGGTGACCAGACCGCTCGAGCCTGGCACATACATGGCCTTCCTAAAATCACATTGTAAGGGGAAGGTGCATCCACAACAACAAAATTACACTTGATAGTCACCCCTTTGTCGCCATTCGCTACACGAACGGGTAGGGTTATCTCTCATAGGGGGGATATCAGATTTCCCATGAATCCGGATAAATAGGAAGCTAAAGTTTTCAAGTTTTCGCACCCTATATCCAACTAATCAAAGCACTCAACAAATATCACTTCTACTCCACTTCTATCATCAATGAATACTCTTATTATCAAAGATGTTCCAATAATGGCCGAAATTACCATAGGATCTGCATGAGGTGTTTGGTCTGGCACTGGATCTGCTTTCGAGAAAGTGACTGTCTCATCCGGTTGAAACCTCCTGTGGCTAGGCTCTTCCGCAAGGACCCTTCGATTCTCTGCTTTTATTACAGTATTCGAAGATCTCTCTCCCACCAGGCCATTGATGACATTAATCTCTCTTTGCACAGGTGGGTTTTCCCCATTTTGGTTATCTTGATTTCCCCTCTGTTGTTCCTGGGGTCTATCCTGCCTTCCTTCTTGCCCCTGTCTCAAACCACCTATTCTCGATGCCTTTTATCTCCTCTACCCCCATTGTTTTTATTGTTCCTTCTATAAGGTTATTATTGGTTCATTCGAGGCCTCAAGGGAGAAGCCTGGTTCCCTTGTCCTTGCCCTTGAAATCGTCCTTCCTGCTCACACCTATCGATCTCCTTCCTCAAATGCATGCAATCATTTGTGGTATGGCTGTAATCCCTGTGATAATCGCAATACCGATTTGTTGCCCTCCGTGCCACTACCAAGTCGTGTGAACTCTACAAAGGTGGGGGTACTCGAAACAACCCTCTATGTATACTTAAGATTTGTGCAGGAGTTCTCCCTCCGAGTGTTGGTGGCAATGGAGCGTATCTCTCAAATGGTGTTCTTATGGGTTCGACTGGCCTTTTCCCTCTATGTTCTACATTTATTCTTGTTTTCTCTGTACAAATATCTCTTTTCTTTCCATTTGCTTCCTCTACCCTCGAGTATAGCTCTACAACATCCTGAATTTATTTTGCAAGGTCTTGGGGTTATTAGTACTCAGCTTCTTTTATAATTCTATGTCCTGCATCCCTAGTAGGTACCCCTGGATTAACTCGTTCTCTATTGTTTCTATCAGTCCCAAGCTCTCGTCCATATACCGATGATAGAAAGCCTCTGTGCTTTCCCCAGTCTTTTGCTCTGCCTGATAGAGTTCTAATATTTTTTTGTGAACTTCTTCTTATGTGCATACTTGCTCAACAATGCTCTGTTGAAGTCTCGGTATAATTGGAGTGATCCTCTTGGAAACTTATTAAACCACTCTTGTGCTTTTCCCCGCAAGTAGCTTCCTACCAGCTTACATGTCAACTTCTCATCAAAATCCCCTAAAATCATCAAGCCCAGGGACGTCTGGATGAATTCTCGAGGGTTAGTCTCACCATTGTACGTGGGAAGTCCTTCCGGAGGTTTCACTTCTATTGGTCATCGAACCCCGGTAATCACTAAGCTGAAAGGAGACCCTGCAGCTTGGCCCAAGGGTTGGATCAACCTATCCAACTCCCTCTTTAACGACTCACTTGCATCTGAAGGGGGTTCCTATTACCCCCCCTGTCAGGTTCAGACCCCTACCGTGACTCCTCAGTTGTGGCATATAAGGAGGTTGAGTTGCCTCGTACCCAATGTTCCTCCAAGGCTTTCCAAAACCCGGGTATACTGGTGGTGGTGGTGGTTGACCACATTGTTCCTTGAATTCCCATGCTTTTGTATCCTTGTATGGAAGAAGAAGCTATCATCCCATATGCTACCCCTGGACCGGCCAGGTCGAGGGTAGGAGTGGATGGGGCTAACGAAGGTAACGAATATACAGGGCCCTGTGAGTAACCAGGAATATAAGGCTGAGGCCTAGCTTGCAATGGCTCTCCAGTATATGCGTGATAAGGGTAGGCTATTGCAGGCTGAGAGGCCCACCTTATAGTTATTCCAACGGGTGAGGGTGTCAGTACTCTATGCGTGACCCTGTCATCCCTCGGATGAGAGGTAACTCAATAGCCAGCCGCAGCCAGGACCTGAGCTTCTCGTTCTACATCTTGGTTTGGGGTCGCCCTCCCTGCGTTTTGATTTCCTTGCACGTCCTGGTCGTAGGCTTTATATACGAATCTCCCAAAACATCCGTAAACCTTCCGTCCCTCGAGTCGGATACCCCCCCCCGAGCAAGGAATTGGGGTTTCTCTGCTCTTTCTCTCCAGTCTCTTCCAATCTCCTCGAGGGCCCCGACGCATCATCCTGGATTGGTGCAAAGGTATTTACGATGAATGCTACTGAAGTTTTCCCCCCTCCGTGGTCTACGACCGTAACAGGCTTCGCACGCGACTCCATTCCTGACATATGAAGGTTAGCCATGCCGATATCCTTGACACGGGCTTAGTTTCCTACCCTTGAATCCTCCGCTCTTGACCTTTGCGGAAACCCAGCCCCCGTACCTATCAACCTTAACCTTTCACTCCTTTGAATAACCGTGGACATAAACCCTCAAAACCCTTGACCTGGCTTAGCTAATCCATAAATAGCGTCACTTGATGCGTCTCAAACAATCAACCAGTTCTTGAGCTTGAGCTCCTCTCTAACCAACCTGCAATAAAACTCTCCCTAGGGGTTCCAGGGGTCAGGTCTCTGATGCCTAAGTCAGTCCAAGAGTCTAATATGATTAAGACAGAATGAATTACAAATAAATGTGTTCCTTGTATTTGTACTCTGTGTCCTAGGTAATGTCTTCCTTAATTACCGCCCTTAATTATCCACGATAATTACCCATGAGATTTTTTGAGACGGTATTTCTCCCATTTTGGTGTTATAGTGGATAAAAATTTAATTGACATAATATTATCACTAGAATATACAGAGTATTTATAAATGTATTTCTTAATTATAACCGGATTAATATACGAGTCTGTCTCTTGAAAGACGGTATTTTCATAAGTTATGAAAAGATCGGGATTTAAACTGCAAATTAGAAAAAATCAAAATAATTTTTTTGGGTTGCATTAATCAAGTCATAAACTTTCTTATGTTTCCTTTTATCATAGCTTGATTTGATTAGGAGATATCATACATTTAGGCCAGACCTTTATAAACATGAATTGAACTAAACTGAATAAAAATTAAACTAAATTGAATGAGAATAAAATGAATTAAATAATAATACTAAGATAATCAAATTAGTTTAAATTTTATTTAATCGAATTCTCATTAAGCAGACTAAATTGAACTGAAATGATATACGATATAGTTTTAGTTTTCAAATTTACAGTTTGGGTATTAAAATCGTAATTTTAATTGCCAAACTAAGAAAATCTTGTAGAAGACCGTTGTACCATAACTTATAATGCGACAACAAACTAAGTAAAGTTTTAAAAATTACAAACAATACCCTGGTTCATCTCTTATCATAAAATAATTGTATTAAGACCATCTGTTTCACCATAAGTGATGCTTCTCAAACGCTGACCAGTTCTTGGGCTTGACCTCCTCTCGAACCAACCTGCAATAAAACTGTCCATGGAGGTTCCAAGGGTCACCTCTTTGATGTCTAACCAGTCCAAGAATCCAATATGATTAAGACAGAATGAATTACAGATAAATGTGTAACTTGTATTTATACTTTGTGTCCTAAGTAACATATTCCTTAATTATCGTCCTTAATTACCCACGATAATTACCCATGAATACGGTAATTATCTTAGAGTATTTAATAACACCCTAATCGGACCGCCACATTTACAGCCCAATGCCCTTCTTAGCCTCAACTTCTATCAATAAGGTTGAGTAAGACCGTCTTACCCAAATCTTTATATTCCAAAGAAATTAAAAAGAACTTTTCAATACAATTAAGTTAGAACTGAACGTTACATTCGTCTTAATTTAACTATTAGAATAGTAGGAATTTCCCCGGTTGAACTTTTCATTTTTTCAGAAAAAAACACAATGAGAAGGAAATTATATTCATAAACCAGATTATTGGTACTTTGATTAATTTCACAGAGAATCAGGTCATGTAATGCATATCCTTTTCAGCCTATAACTTGCCTTTTCAACATGTTCTCGTTTTCGCATTTGAGGTTGATACATTTCCTATTGCTTCCTTTTAACGGATAGCTTCCACCATAACTTTTTAGCCTGAAAAGTCACCTTGTTTTCTTTCTTCCATTAAAAGACGTCTGGCGCCCATCAGTTTACTGTTTGGTGTTTAATTATCTTTTTTATTCTGTAACACTAAGATGTATGGTAGAATATTTGATGAAGAGAAAGTTTAAAGAAAGGCAGCATGTCTATAAATTTATGATCAGGCCAGTGACTGATATGCAAAATGAGGTTCAGATTATAATTAATTATAAAAATAGGGTAGTTAGAATAAATCCTAATTTTCTTCCTTTTTTATTTTTATTTTTCTCTACGGTTTTTAGTGATTTTTCTTGGAAACTATTAATCCATTTACTGTGTCCTCACGCGTGAAAGACATTTACTCTGTCTTCTGTGCTTTGTCAATGGTTAAACTTCATCTTCTACTTCTGCGTTTTCTCTGTTCGATTTCTTCAATTTTATCTTTGTTCTTCACAAAATCTCGCTGAAATCTCGCCGTTTAACTTCGCCGGTCAATTTCTTCGTCAGGGATAGCATTCGGTAAGTATGACATTCTAGGTTTTCAAATTTCATTTTCGTTCTTTTCTGCTTTTGCTTTACAGTTGTTCGTCATTCTGATGTAAGATTTTTTTTAGTGTATTTGACCTAGTCTATGGGTAGGGGGAAGGGGAAAGGTCTTTAACCCAAAGCTGAGAAGTTGTCTCAACCTTCTCTTTCTCCTGGTTCGTATTTTTGTTTTCCGTTTTGAATATTTGAAGTTCCGCGCTTTTTTGTTCTTGTTGTGTGTGTGTGTGTGTGTTTTTCAGTCTTGTTGTTGTTGATTTTTTTTAGAATGTTTATTTGTAAGTCAGATATGCATACAAGTTGTTGTTGTTGACTTTTTTGTAAGTCAGATCTACATGTTTTGAGTATTTTTTATAACATGCATTTGATTGTTTAGACGTTGCGCCTGTTATCATAAGATATGTATTAGTTAGTTGCTCTATTTTCTTTGTATGTTAGCAGTCCAATTATTGTTTTAATGTGCATTTGTTGTGTTTGGAATTGCATATGTTAGGCTAACAGATGTATTAAATAGTTATTCTATTTTTCTGATTTGTATGTCAGATTCGCATGTTTTGACTATGTTTTTATCATCGCCGTTTGTTTTCTTAGGAGTTGCATATGTTAGGCTAACATATGTATTAGTTAGTCATCTTATTTTTCTGATTTGTATATCAGATCCACATGTTTTGACTATGTTTTATAATATGCATTTATTGTCTTAGAAGTTGCATAAGTTAGTATAATATATGTATAAGTTCCTTACTCTATTTTTTATTTTTACTAGATGATAGTCAGTCCACTGATTGTTATATTGTGCACTTGTGGCCTTAGAGGTTGTATATGTTAATATAACATATGTATCAGTTACTTAGTCTGTGTTTTAATTTTCACTGACTGTTAACTATTTATTGTTATTCTTTCTGATTTGCTAGGGTGTATTTGTTTCATTACAAGTTGTTTATGTTAGTTTACTATATTCATAAGTTAGTTATAATGTGTATGTCAGATTATGTTGCTTATTGACTGTTAGACTACGCATGCATTTATTTCATTACAAGTTGCATATATTAGTTTAGTCTATGCATTAGTTAGTTATATTGTGTGTTTTTCAAATTAGGTTTCTTATTGACTGTCAGAGTATGCATGCATTGGTTTTTGACTGTGTGGTATATGATTATTTTTAGCTGTGTCCGAAGGAGGTGAAAATACAGTTCAACATCAAGAACCTGAAATAGAATAAGGTGATTGTAATTTTTATGTATTACATTTATTTACTTATTTGCTTATACATTTACTTATTCAAATATGTTATGTAGTTTAGCTTCTAAGATGCTGGTTAGGAAATATATAAAAAAAAAAGATGGATCTTCTCTTCAAGATGAGCTGAAGAAGGTTCAGTAGTCTTATGCTTCTAGAGCTTATTTTATTTCCTTTATATGTTGTATATTATTTGACTGATTATGTTTTCTTTTTTTACTTATACAGTTTTTGTTTATGATTTTTTTGTGTAGTAGTTGCATTGGCACGTAGGTCTGCCAGAATTGGTGGTGGTGCTACTCCACAGATTTCAGTTCCTGATGTTCCTAAGTAGGGAAATAAGAAACAGATGAATGTGAGTGTGAAGAAACTGAAAGATGGTGAAGGTGGATCAACTGTGGGTGAAGGTGGATCAAGTCAGGAATTTGACTACGACACACTGCTGACTGATGTTATTCGAATGAGTAGAGAGTCAGCTGGTGTTGATGAGGCTTGGGGTTCTAAGGTCGGTGAGCAGGAATCTGGTGTAGAGGCTAGTGAGGTCTCTAGAGTTGTCGATGGGGGTGTATTGGTTGGTGATGTAGAGAAGGTAGGTGCTGGTGGTTTAGAGGGTGCTAAGGTTGTTGATGGGGATTCTGTGGTTGATGTGGATGGGGTAGTAAAGAAAGATATTAGGGAGGTTTTGGATGTGATGATTGATAATGCTGATGCTGGTGTTGAAGGAATTAATGCCAATTGAATGTGTAGGTAAATAAAAAGAACCATGAGCATCGACAGGAGTGAGCACATTGGCCCACTCCCGTTAATACAAAAATTGCAATACTCATCCCCTGGCTTAGATGCTATGGCTAGAGGGTCTAAATGCTAACCCCTTCGTGATGACCAGGGCCTGTAGAAAACCAACCAAGAAAATTGAGAGGGCATGAGAACAAACTCACTAATCCCTCATCAAATACATACAGGTTCTACCTGAACAAACAGGCCTTCAATGTAATCGAGCACGTGGTGGATGGGCTAGTTATACAAAACCGGTGAGTGGTGAACCGGACTGGATCCATGCAACCGGTAGAGTGAACCGGCTCTTGGGCCATGGTTTGTTCCCCACGGCTATTGCCCTAACCTTTGCTAAAGTGCAGCATCGACCTTCTGTAACCCCCAGCTTCAGGATGCAATGGTTAGCCGACGGTCTTCAATTAACCGCTGGTTATAGTGAACCGATGGCCTTCTGTTAACCGCCAGCTGTGTTTAGCCGACGGCCTTCCATTAATCGCCGACCACAGTGAACCGACGGTCTTCTAAAACCGGTGGGTAAACCTTAGCTAACCGTTGGATTGGTTAGTTAAGATTTCTAGAATATGCACCGGCCCTTCAGTCAACCGGGTGAGGATTCTGGCCCTTCAGATGCTAATCAGCAATCAAGTAAGCAAATAACTGTCGGCCTTCCAAATCGAGAAAGTGGACTCGGCCTTCTGCGAACCAGATGAAGTAGTGTGTCGACTCTGAGAAGATCTGGCAGGCCGTTTCTACCATGTACACCTCTAAGATGAAGAAAGAGAGGTGTTATTGGCCTTCAGTAACGATCTATGGATGAGAACTGAGGTTTTCTCTATGGGCCTGAGAGCAAGTTGACCGTAGTCAGTAGTGTTCCCAGGTTTCCCACAGATAGACCTCCTAATGATGAAGAGACCAGGCGTGACTTCTATCACGCACGCCTTGCTTAACGGTTTTGTAACCTTCCTTTCCAGTTTAGGTAAATGGATACCCTAATGCCATATTACCCTTTACAGTGCAGCCCAGGCAAATCGCGCAACCGTCAAATCATAAGTAACACTGGTAGTAGATTAGTAGATTTAGCTTCCGCTAGTCTACTGACCAACTACCCCATATTGAGGAGTTTTCCATCAAATCATAGGTAAAAACTGGTCATTAGCCTTCCCCATAGTCTAATGACTCCCAGGCCGGGTGCAAAATTGGGGTATACCATTCACCACTGGAGAGAGTACCATCCACCCCTCGAGAGGTTACACATCTACCCCTCGAGAGGTTACACATCTACCCCTCGAAAGGGGTATACCATCCACCACTGGAGAGAGTACCATCCACCCCTTGAAAAGTTACTCAATCACCCCTCGAGAGGATAAGCCATCTACTTCTCGAGAGGGTAAGCCATCTACCTCTTGAGAGGGTAAGCCATCTACCTCTCGAGAGGGGTATACCAGCCCTCGAGAGTACACCCCCCACGAGAGGTCACATATACACCGGTCTAGAATACACCACCCATCTAGAGTAGGCCACCCCTCGAGAGTCCACCAACCACCCATATGAGTGTTCATCGGACAAGAAAAGTAAGTCTAAATTGTTAGCATAAAACATAGCAATTGGGTTGAAAGTTACATTTAAAATAAACAACCATGGCCGGGGGGTTGTCGGGATCTGATCACATAATTGCCTTCTCATCAAATCCATCATGAACTCTTCCAAATTCTAACATTTTTTATGCCTCAAATTCATCTCTACCCCCAATCCGACAATAACTTCACATAAACTATCCACCATCCACCTCTCGAACCCGTAGTACACCATCCACCACTCAAGAGTAGTACACCTCAAGTGGTGCACCTCTCGAATCGTCTACCTCTCGAACCCGTAGTACTCCATCCACCACTCGAGAGTAGTACACCACCATTGAGTAGTACACCTCTCGAGCCGCCTACCCTCGAACCATCAAACTCTGGAATCCCCCACTTAAGAGCACAGTATCCACCATTTGAGAGGATACACCATCCACCTCCCGAACCCGTATTCATCCACCACTTGAGATGACAGTATCCACCATTCAACAGGGTATACCATCACCTCTCAGACACATAGTCATCCACCGCTCGAGAGCACAGTATCCACCATTCTAGAGGGTACACTATCCATGGCACACGAATACACCATCTACCACTGGAGTTGGTACATCCTCTAGTCAAGAGAGAACATCCTCCACTCAAACCACCATTCGAGAGGGTACACCATAGTCTACCCTCGAACCATCCAATTCTGGAATCCGTAGTCATCGACTCATCGACCACTCGAGAACACAATATTCACCATTTGAGAGGGAACACCATCCACCTTTCGAACCCGTAGTCATCCACCATTCGAGATTACAATATCCACCATTTGAGAGGGTACATCATCCACCTCTTGAACCCGTATTCATCCACCATTCAAGGGCACAGTATCCACTATTCGAGAGGGTACACCATCTACGGTACCACTGAAATTGGAACATCATCCACTTGAGAGAGTACATCCTCCACTTGAACCACCATTCCACCCACCACTCGAGGGTACAAAATGGCCCAGTGGCATTAACCCAAGCAGATAGGGTTTAAAACCCTTGACCCATCCTTCTCCATTAGCGGGTCGTATGACCCGGCCGCCCTGATCAAAACCCTAGGGAGTCTCTGCCCTGTTTCTTCCTTCTCGGGTTAAGTGACACGATGGTGCTCCAAAATGGGTCAAGCGCCCAGATTTGTTTCTTTGCCAGATTTGCAACTTACCATCACCGGTTAGTCGCCAGAATCTAGGAAAATCCTCCAAATAATCCATCCTTTATGAAAAATATGCTCCTCCATTCATCTTGATCTGGGAATTAACATGAAATTGAAAAATTAGGAAAGTACCTTGGGAAAATCATCGTTAATGATTCCAATTAAACCAATTTACCATGGCTGGGCAGATACCGGGATCTAAGCACATAGAAAATCATCTCCAAACATCGGTCTTGAGTCCGATTAATCCCAAAATATCAACCTCATCTAAAAATATCATTCAAACACCCAAAATCTTGAATCCCATATGATTCATCATCAAACAAGAAATAAATCTTAGTTTTTGGCATAAAACATAGCAATTTGGTCAAAAATTCCGGTTAAAATAAACAACCATGGCTGGGGGGTTACCGGGATCTGATCCATAGTTGCCCTCTCATCAAATATATCATGAACTCTTCCAAATACTAACATTTTTATGCCTCAAATTCGTCTCTACTTCAAATCCAACATTAACTTCACATAGACTATCCACCATAGACAAATAATATTCCATACAAATCCGCACAGATTCTCATAACTAAACTCCTCAACCATCATCCAAATTAGATCTACCGACGAAAGATTAAAACTTACTTGAAACAGTGATAGATCTGAATCCGGACTCTTACATGGTGCACGCAAGTCAACGGCAACGCCCAATGAGGAATCCGTTGAAAAATTCAAGATCAAAAGGGCAGATTTTGCGTTAAAAAATCCAAGATTCAAGGTTTAAATCTTTAAATCTTCAAGTTCAAAAATTCAAATCTGAATCCATCCTCCTCAATGGTGCACGTAAATCCACGATGATTCCCGATGGGGAATCCATTGAAATTTTAAGATCCAAAAGGCAGATCTTCATCCAAAGAATCCAAGATTCAAAGTTAAAATCTTCAAATACAAGAACAAACCATACGTTGAAAGATGTCCGGCGAGGAATCCAACATTAGTGTTGGATTCCTTGCCGGAAACTCAGAATTGTAGGAGAGAAACTGGAAGAAAAAAGGCTCCGGTGTTCAGGAGAAGGACTGTGTCCTTTTTTTCTCCAGAGAGTAGTTTTTGTAGAGAGAGAAAAAACTTTGGGGGGGGGGTCAATGCCAATGTTGGTGTTGAAGGTGGTGGTGTTGAGGGTGTTGAGGGTTCTGAGGGTGTTGAGGGGAAGGATGTTTCAGCAGAAATTGATGCTAAAGTTGATGCATATTTTGAGGATGATGGTAAAGGTGAGTCTAGGGATGATAGTGAAGGTGGGGTCCAGGGATGATGGTGAGTGTAAGTCATTGGATAATTCACTACTGATAGTATGGTTAGAGAGTATATTAATGAACATCTTTATATTTTGGATGCAGTTGAGAGGGAGGAGGCGTGAGCTGCTGCGACTACGTGTGAGAGGGGGAGTGAGGTTGATCAACCTAATGTGGCAGTGGGTGAGAGTTGGGATTATAGGACTGAGAGTGGGGGTGCTTAAGCTGATATGAATGTGCGTGAGAGTGACAATGCTTGACCTACTGTGATGGTTTCTTTTGAAGGACAGAAGCAGAAGTCACAGGTTGCTTTGAAGAAGAAGAAGTCTACAGTTGGTTTGAAGGAGAGGTCCTCAAATCGTATGCTAAGAAAGTAGAAGGGTAAAGAATGTCAGATCCCTGCTGGACAGTTTCAAAGGAAGGAAAAAGAAGTTGCTGCAAAGTTGCCTGCTAAGAAGGCGAAGAAGAGAAAGACAAAAATATTTGCAAGAAATCTGCTGAAAAGGAAGAGAAATCTACTGCAGTTGTGAAGGAGTCTGTTGAGGAAGCGAGGAAAGGTGTTGAAGTTACGAAAAAACTTAGTTTGAAAAGGAAAGAAAACAGTGATGTTGGTGAAGCTTCAGGGTCAGGAAAAATGGTTTCTAGTTACGAAAGAGCTACGAAACAACAACGCAACCGTCTGAAAAAGCAGGTGGTTGAAAGTACTGATGAGGATGGTAACACGTAAGTGTTTTTTTCCTCTGTTTACAGTTTTATTTGAATATGTTATAACATGTATTTGTTTCATAAATATTGCATTGATAATATTCGGTGTTTACTTGTTATTCACAGTTTGTGTATCTTCATTTTTTATTTTCCTAAATGTTGATAAGAAACTATTTTTTATTTTTTTTAAATGTTTCATATGTTAACATTCATAGTGTATTTCTTATTTTATTTCTATGTAAATGTTTCTTAGCCAAAAATTGTTTGTGCTCAATGTTATTTTAGAAATTGTTTTTGTTTGTTTAAATATTGCATTTATTAGTCTTCATGTTTTTTATTTAAATGTATCATGTGTGATTGATCTTTGTGTCGTAGATTTAACCTTACACTTTTCAAGACATGTATGCTTACACTTTTCATATTTATTTATTTTTAGGTTTGCTAAGAAATTCTCAACTAGTTATTGTCATTCGAAGTTGAAATCTTTAATTGCCGCGCTCACTCCCCCGCAAAAGATAGATGTTGAAGAGATAAGTTTTGGTAGACTTCTTGCCTTTGAAATCTCATCCTTCCCTTTTGGAATCGTTCCTTGGCTGGTTGACAGGTTTGATTATGTGGGTTGATTTCATATTGTTTTATGTTGATTTCAAATTGTTCTAGGCTGACTTCTTTTTTTTGTTCTAGGTTTGATCATGTTGGCTATGTTCAAGAAATAACCAGCTTAAGGTACATCATTACCCCTGTTGATGTGTTTGACATATTTTGTATTCCTAGGATTCCAGGTTGTCCTGTTGGTTTGGTTAGGAACAATAGGAGGGGTTTGTCAAGGGACATAGATATTAGGAATAGATGGAGGGATGAGTTAGGTGCTGATAAATATGGCAATATCTCACATGCTAATTTTTTTTGAGGAGTTGGTCAAACTAGGTGAGGGTGGTGATCGTTTTAAGATTTTTTGTTATGTATGTCATGTGTACTTTATTGGCCCCAACTACAAGAAATTTGGTTGATTTTAAGCTGGTTGGTGCTTTATGGAATGTTGGGACTATTAAGAGTTTTGAGTGGTGTGGATTAGTGCTTGATCGTCTCTGTGATGGTGTTAGTAGCTTCAAATCTGATTCTGGTAAAAGAGACATGTATTGTGTTAGTGGTTGTGTGTTTGTATTGTTGTTGGCTTATATTTATAGGTTTCCTTTTAGAGGTCAGCCTAACCCTACTAGGCTGCCCCTGTGCATGCATTGATCGAACAAATCTTTGTTTGAAAGGGCTCATTATCTTGAAAAAATGGGTAATGATAAGGGGATTATGGTAGAGGCTGGGCTTCCTTTGACCAAGGATGGGAGGGTGAAAGATAAAAAAAAAGTAGCCAGCAGCAATCTGAGGGAACTCGTAATGAGAATATAGGTTGTGAGGGGATGCATACTCCAATTGTTACATTTAATGGCGTTGCTCAGGAGCCTGGAATCATTTCGTATCGCATTCCAAATGGTGTGATGAGTAATGAGGATATTGAGAAAGCTACCATTAATGTAAGTTTTTTTTGTCTTTTTTACACTTATTTAAATTTAGTGCATGTTGTTTTAAAACTAATGTAGATATTAGTTAATGTAATATAGTTTATAGTACTTTTTTTTAAACAGTTTCTGATTTTTCGTTGGACTGATCTTTGTTCTTCTCTGTCAGCTTCTGAATAGGGCCTGTCTTGTTTTCAAATAAGACATGGAGGTCATTACACGAGTTTTGGTACAGGACCTTGAAAGGTAAAATTCCAGTCCAATTATGCGACCATAACCGCAGCCACAACCTCAATCAAAACAACATCAAGAAGGCACAGCCACAGAAAATGAGGATCCTGAGCATGTGATGACCACACAGGAAGTTATGGAAGACCCAAGGATATATGCGTATGTTTGATAAGATTATTGATGAATACATGAAGAAAACTCGTACTATAATTCCTTCATTTTCCCTTGGGATTGAAGGACTTGAGGATCTCTAGTTGTAACATCTTTGAATTGTTGTTGGATATTTGTAATCAGCTTATTTTGTGATTGATTGATTTTTGGGTGATATGTTGAACAAATTTGAGACACTGTTTTAGGATTTTTTTTTTTAAGGTTGAAGGTGTTTTTGGATTATTTGTAATCAGCTTATTTTGTGACTGATTGTTTTATGGGTGATATGTTGAGCCAATTTGAAACGCTGTTCTAGGATTTATTTTTAAGGTTGAAGGTTATATGAAACAAATGCATGTTGAATTTGAAGAAGTACTACTTGTATGCTTATTAATACCAAGTTGAATTTTCAATTATTTCATGTGGTTCATTGTGTTAATTTTCTGAGCTTATAGGAAAACAAATGCAATTGATAGGTTAAAATCCCTATTCTGGTGTTGACTCTCTCAATTCCAACAATAATTAAATAATGAAATGACTAAAATACCTTTGATCTAGAAGATGTTTTATCCCCATAACGTTCCCGTCGACGAATTCACCACCACCCCCAATTCAAATCGAAAACCCTAGACCCAATTCAAATCAAATTAATGAAATCGGGGGAAAGATGAGGGAGAAGGGACGGCGGGGAAAGGGTAAAGATGAGGGGGAAGGGAAAGCAAAGATGAGGAAATATAGTATTATATTACAAAGATGCGGGAGAAGGGATGGCCAAGATGATGGAGAAGGGATGGCAAAGATGAGGAAGAAGACGAACGACGAGCCTCTTTTTCATTTTTTTAAGTTAAGGGCAAAATCATCTTTTTACATTAATTTGGCCATCAATCATTAGACTAAATTCAAACAAGCCAAAGGTTACATTGACTATTTCTGAGATTGCAGGGTTATATTGGCTCTTTCAACCTAAAGTCAGCGTTATTTTAGCACTTTACTCTAAAATTTATCTCAAATCTAACATATTCTATAAAAGAAAATTCACCCTGCGCCATCATCCACACGAGTCCCCATTCTTATCCAAACCTATCATATCCAGCTATCTGCATACATTAACTTCCATATCAACCTATAAGCCCTTTAATTACACTAATGTTAATAATACTATAATTAAATACTACTTATATAAAATAATCATACAATAGATTTGGGGTGATTGATGAATAATTACAAGTTCATTATAGGTGGATAGGGCAAACCAACTGTTGTACAATCTGGCTTAGGATTAGTAATTAGATCTCAAACAGGGGAAATGATATTTGCTAAATGCCAAACTGACAATGCCATCTCCCCCTTAGAAGCAGAAATGAAAGCAATTTTACTAGGTGTCAGAGTTATTTTAGAACAGGTGATATCATCTTCTATTGAATCATCTTCTTTGATGTCTGTATTCATGATAAATAACCCTCTTCTGACATACTAAGAACTTTATAATTTGGCTAACATGATCACCACGATTCTTGATGGTGTACCTCCTGTTCATACACCTCGACGAGCCAATCAGGTAGCGGATTCCATTGCACGAACATTTAGAATCTCAAGAACCGATCAAACTCTGAGCCTTAATGATTCATCAAATGAAACAAGAGGATCACTATCTCTGGACAAAATGGAACTTCCTCACATTCGGATCCATCAATAATTTAGGCTGGATGCTGCTGATTGCTCCCCCTTCTTGACCTCTACAGCCTTCACAGTTGTTGCTCATTTCCTCTGGGGAATTTTTGATAGGGTCATTTGCTTTGGCCAATTATTTTGGAAATACGTTGTACAAAGGATTATCATCGTTGATAATCTCTCATAGCTTTAGACATAATAACTCCCTTTCTTTGCTTCCTAGTCCGGCCATTCTTTTGTCCACACGTGGGTGCAGGTATAAGAGTTGGAACACTATAAATCACATAAACGATACTAATTTTCTTGTAAACTATTTAATTTTAAAAGGTTTAGGGTGCCTATAAATCCCCTACATATCTATAGATGTTTTCATTAAAAAAATCATTATTTATCGCGAGCCCTAACTTCATCATCATCCCCACTTTATTCCTATTAAAACGTTGACTAAATTATTTTTTTGGTCCCCTACGAAGTATCTTTTACCATCTTTTGGTCCTCATTTGCAAAACAACCCTTAGATGGTACCCAATAAATTCAAAATGATATTTTTTTAGTCCCCAAAGGTGATTTTCAGGGAAAGTCAATGGTAAAATTGGTCAAAATATGTAAAATGACCAGTATACACCTGAGTTTAAAAAATGAAAAATAAGAAGAAAAATTTGTCAAGAGGCTCGAGGCAGGAGATTTGAGGGCTCGAGGCAGGAGATTTGAGGGCTCGAGGCAAGAGGTTCGGGGGCTCGAGGCAAGATGTTCGAGGGCTCGAGGCATGAGGCTTGAGGGCTCGAGGCAAGAGGTTTGAGGGCTCGAAAGCTCAGGATGAAGTCAAAAATCTGAAAATTTTAAAATTAATATTTTTTAATTGAAAATATTTTTTAATTAATAATATTAGCATTATACTCCTGACTATACCGAAAACCATTTAGTCTTACCTAAAAATCACCTTTGAGGACTAAAATATATTATTTTAAATTTGTTGAGTACCGTCTGAGAGTTGTTTTGCAAATGGGAATCAAAAAATGGTTAATTTAGTTTAAAACTTTTCTCATTTTCGCCCGCATATGCGAGACAGATTTTCACCAAAGTTTGTCTCACATTTATCACTAAGTATCACTGTCAAATCGATTTAAAATCAATCACAATACTTTCGTGTAACATTCTGTTGTGTGCTGGTATTTATAAAAGTAATACATATTATCTAATTTTTGAAATTTTTGAAAACAACTATACTCCTACCAAATTATGAATGGGACAAACTCTTCTATTTTAGTTCATGGTTTCTCTTATAGATATATAATTCATTTGGAGGACATATTGATTTTTAAGAAATAGTGAATCGCCTCAAGATTCTCATCGATACTCACATACTCCTTCTGTTTCTTTAATATTTGCACACTTTTCTTTTTGGGTTGTTTCTTTTATATTGACACACTTTCCATTTTTTGCAAGATTCCTTCAATTTCATCCACTCATTCTACTTTTTACTTTCTACATTCAATTTCATCCACTCATTTTTCTCACCTAAATCCAAACATCTAAACCTATGGTGCCACTATTAGTTAAACGGATGGAGTATATAACTATCGTGAAGTATTAGTTGCACTCTTAGGATATATTCTTTTTCACATGATCTAAACTGAATTGAGTTAAACTAAAAACAAGAAAATTAAATTGAACTAAACGAAACAAAATAAAATTAAGCAGACTAAATAACAGTAATAATTAAACAAAAATTCATTGAATCAAACTGAAATTAGGCATAAATTAAACTAGAGTCCGTCTCTTGAA
This sequence comes from Rubia yunnanensis, assembly GCA_037428765.1. Classification (NCBI taxonomy): domain Eukaryota; kingdom Viridiplantae; phylum Streptophyta; class Magnoliopsida; order Gentianales; family Rubiaceae; genus Rubia; species Rubia yunnanensis. Next base: position 9,884,951 of record CM075061.1, read on the forward strand.
AGACGATATTTCCATAAGTTATGAAAAGACCAACGTTTAAAGTGCAAATTAGAATAAATGAAGATAAAATTTACGGGTAGCATGAGTCGGGTTATAATCTTTATAACTATTATACTCTATGTAATAAATTTTTAATATTGCAACTTGTATCTTTTACCTTTTATTATTCTAAATAAACCCCATATTTCTCCAAACCTATGAAAAAACAGTCATTCCCAAAAATTTGCCCTTAAACTAAACTAAAATTGGATAAAATAAATTAAATTATAGCAAAATTATTATTGTTAAGGTTGGAGATATTTTGCCCTAGAAGCCCACCATTGAAGTCCCACCTCCAAAGTCCATTATCTCAATGTTCTTAGCTTCAAAACCCCAAAAGACCAACAGAAAACTACCAATGCATGGATTCCCTCACTCTTTTCTCATCAATCAACACATTCATCATCCAAATTCACTGCATCCATCCACCCCTCTGAATTCAATCCAAAAACTCTTCAGTTCCACACAATCACACATACAAAACCCCTGATCCAGTGATTTCCACTCCAGAAAATCATCAACAAAACCATGCCGATTTCCTCTGTTCCCGCAGATCCCCTGTTTTCCACCATCATCACCATCTACGTCCTCATTCTCCTCTACTTCCCCAGCCCGTGCATCGGGATCGTCCTCTCCCCGGTCCTCATCTCCACCTCCGTCATCCTTCTCTCCCTCCTCCGACTCGGCGCTATTCAGAAGAACAACAACCGCCGCCGCGATCCGGACCCGGTTCCCGACGACGGAGATGACGAGGTTTGCAGCTCCGGGATGATGGGTTTGTGGGAGGATCGCGATCCAGGCGTCGGCGCGCCGTTGGAGGTCATTCACGAGGGACCCGAAAACGATGAGGCTTTGTTGGATGATGTCGGAAAGAGGGGCGCGTTTATGTCGCTGTCGGAAGTTTACCCGGAAACGGATTCGGATTCGGATGCTTCGTCGGAGACGATGGGGAATGTGGGGTTCCGATGGGATGGGGATGGCGAGGACAGAGACGGGATGATCGAGATTGAACTGCACGGGAAGAAGACGACAGCGGCGGAGGACTTCAGCAGCGATATTGAAGAAGAGGATAATTTGATTGAGATTGATCTTCGCTTGTCGGCGGTGGCGCGGTGATCGGTTTTTCGCGGCGGCGGGAAATGAAGGGTTTCCGGCGAGGTTTTAGTTAGAGTTGAGCAACCTTGATTAGTGCGAAAGACGAGGTTAATGATGAATGAATACACAGTTAATTAGGATCGGAGGTTTTTAAGAGGTTTTGGAGCTTGGGTAAATACTACAAGAGTTTACTCATTAATTATTCATTTATTATGGATTATGCGAACGTTTTGTAAAGGGTGACAGGGAAAAAGTTCACGTGGCTTTTTAGCCAAACAGCTTTTTTGAAATTATTACAAGGAGGAAGAAAGGCTTTTGGATTTTGTCACCGATTTGGTTTATATGGATATTCATTTGGATTGTATCATAATGATACCTATCAATTTGTTCTCAGTTTTTCTATACTTAAATATTAGAGTTATTCCCACGTGGACAGTTATATAATTTATTATATAAAATCATAGATTACCTTTACATAGTACCAATTAATTTTACGATAGAAGTTCACAATTATATTGTAGTATTAGATCCCAATGTTAGCCCTATTAACCTCATTCCATCATATTATGGGTTACCTCTATAATTAACTAAAATGTGCAGTTTTATCCATTTGACAAATTTTTGATATTGACAAATGTAAGTCATGCTTTGATCAATAATAAAAAAACATAAATACCCCAAATTTTAAATAGAAAAACCTAAAGACTATTTTACCCTCACTCTTTCTTCTTCAGCTTCTTCTTCTTCAGCTCTCCTGCTCCGAGACCTCCGCCGCTCCACAGCCGGGCCTCTGTCTCCGATGTAAACCTGCAATCACATCTTGATTGTTTAATCTGTAATACTAGTTACATCTTTAACAGAACTAATTCCGGTAACTTTTTCATGTAAACCTGCAATCAACTGCGTAAATTCAACCAAATCCGCCCAACCCCTAACCCTCGACCCTGCCCCAAATTGGTGGCGCACCCCTAACCCTCAACCCAAACCCTCCGCCTCGTCCCTCGTCCCGCCTCCACACGGAACGCTGTCTCTTCAACTCCGTCTTCGACCACTTGACCTCGTCTCTGCAATGGAACGTCGACCCTAACCCTCCCCCCCCCCCCGTCCCTCGCCCCGCCTCTAGATGGAACGCTGCCTCCATCTGCAACTCTGTCTCATCGCACGACCCTCTGCCTCCATCTGAAACCCTCGTGAACTCCGTCTCTGCAAACCAAGGAAAGAAGTGAGAAACTTTTGTTTTGTTAAAAATCAGAAGGGCATTCATGTCTTTTACCTTTTTGTTTTTTTCAATTTTTTTAAAAAAGAAGGGTGAATGATCATTTCACTGAGTACCGGTCAGTTGTTGACATTTCGGACAATTATTTTTAGGGTTATTTTTACACTTTTATATTTTATCAAATTATTTTTGCATTTTCACTCAAAATATAGTATTAAAAACGCACTTCACTCTAAATATTGTTCTTGTTAACTTATCTTTATTTTTTATTTAATTCCACAAAATTTAAATTAATGTTATTTAATTCAATTTAAAATAGTTATTTTATTTTTTATTACGTTTAATTTTAGTTTAGTTCCATAAGAAATTAATAGTACAATTTTAAAATTTGTTCATTTCAATTTAATTTAAATTAATAAATTTTTAATTCATTTAAATATAGAAAATCGATTAATGGTTAGACATTAAAGTAGACATATTACTCCATTAGCTATTTCAATTATAAAATTTCTTTCTCTCTAATGTTAGTCTATCTAAAATAAGATTTCTATTAGTTATATTATTAATGTTAGTTAACTTGCTTAATTTTTTGAGTTCGCCTCTTGAAAGACGGTATCTTCATAAGTCATAGAAAGACCATGGTTTAAACTGTAAATTACTAGAAATGAAGATAAAATTTTTGGATTGCATTAATTGGATTATAAACTTTATAACTACATCGCGTTGCATATATAGTAAATTTTTAATATTACAACTAAAATATTTTATATTTTTATCATTCTAATTAAACTTTATCTTTCCATCGATTTTTTTTCCAAAACTTTACCTAATCTTTTTAGTATTACTGAGCATTAATTATACATTTATGGCTGGTACATCCACATGTTCATACTTGTCGCTCTTGGTACAACATGAACATTAATTATGAATTGTGTGACTGTGCCTTTTAATTGTTTGAAATGTGGGGTAGTGATATTTCTTCTTTTTTTTTTAAATGGAAGCACCCGACAATGTTATTTCCTTTGACATGTTATTAACATTTTTATTCATTCCTATAATAAAATATAAGATATATAGTATTTCACAGATATCAAACTTACTGAATTCTCTGAATATTACTATGCTTCATACATATAATATCTTTTATTTTATAATATATGGATAATGAATTCATCCATTCATTCCTTAACATATAATATGGGCTATAATGCTAGATGACCAACCAAGAAACTTACGAAATGGATTAAGCTAATTAATTTCAAACTATTATATTTCAATGTTAGATGATCAATCAAGAAACTTACAAAAAGGATCAAGCTAACTAATTTCAGACTATTATAGTATTTTAAAATGATTATATAACTCGAATACAAAATCACATTTTTACACCTAAAGCGAACTAATTAAAAATTAAGTGAGTTAAATAGATATAATAATAAAATTAAGTTAAATTTAAATTAATTGAATTAAAGTTCAATTAAACAGAAATGGATGCTATTGTTTTTAAGGATATGTGACAGAGAGTGGGAGTGGTGAATGCGGACCTTGCAAAGGAGGTTTAGACACACTTCTTCCGTCATAGATAAATTGGCACAATTTAATTTTTAAAAGTCAAACAAAATCAATTTCGACCATTAAATTCTATTATTATATATGTAAAATTATTATCATGATATATATTGTTGGATTCATCATGTATTTTTAAATTATTATCTTTTATAATTTTATATATATATATATATATATATATATATATATATATAAAAAGATATTAATTGTTGAAGATTGATTCAGTTAACTTTCAGAAGTTAAATTGTGCGAATTTCTTTGGTAGGTGCCCGTTCTTTCCCCCTAACCTAACCATAATGAAATGAAAAGTGTTTTGTACATATGACCGCCATAAAGTTTGAGACATTTTGTGAACCTTTTATTTCTCTTTTGATGAAATGGGAGAAGGATGATTAGTTGCCTCAACCAAAAACGCAGCCCGACATGCATGTGAATGTTCACCTTTTGGGAATATTATTGTGAAGGTGGATGATGAATTGATGATTTTCTGGAGTGGGGATTTTAGCCCCATTTCTCCACTTTGCAAAGCGTGGAATATATACCCATAAAAATTGAAAAATATTTAAACAGAATTCAAAGGACATGTGCACTATTCATAAGTTTAATAATATATTTTTAGTTTTTTTTATCTTAAATGAACATGGAGATATTTAAATAAGTTAAAATAAGTAATAATATGTATTCTAATGGAAAAATATAAAACTACGGTTCTTCATTTTTTTGGCGAAACCGTCTTTTAATGGCGCCTTTAATAAGCAGCTCTCCACTAGTGAATACACAAAAGGTATATAAAAATTAATATCAATTTTTTAATTAATAATATCGCGCAACGTACGATGGGACTCCACTAGTATAGTATGTATTTATTTATTTATACTCCCAATGTCCCAGCTTAAGTTGCATAGAATTTTTTTCACGGCATTCAGGTAATATGTTTGCCCATTAATATGTTTAACTACGTATAATAATAACAAATAAAAAGTTAATATTTAAAAACTACTTATTACGACAAATTTCGCAATATTACATATGATAATAGTATTGTTTGTATATTTATTTTAAAATATTGTTAAAATTTGACAGTATTAACCTATCAAATAGTAAAATTACAGGTTAAAATGGGACGGATGGAGTATATATTTTCATAAGGAAAAAAGAGTCAATTTCTATAACGAAAACAAGAAAGTCCGTTTGTTCTAATGTGAGGAGGAAGGTGCATTTAAGTACACGGTATAATTCTTTCCTCCGTGAAAGTTCTTTTGATATTGATGTTTTCTGTCCTATCTAAATTTGCACAAATATTATTCACGCTATTTAATAAATATGTTTGACCATTAATATATTTACTTACGTATAATAATAATAAATAAAAAGTTGATAATAAAAAACTAATTGTTACGATAAATTGAATAATATCATATACGATAATATTGTTGTTCATATAATTATTCAAATATGTGGTCAAACTTTGATAGAGAATAGTGCAAATTCATATGGGACAGAGGGACTCTATATATATATATATATATATTTATTTATATTTGTTTATTTTTTCTTTTCTTTTTTTACTCTTCTTTATACTACCAATATTTTTTTACACAAAATCTTATTTTAGGCAGTCTAAACTTTAGGTTAGGGTTTATTGTGAAATTATAAGAAATTGCATTTAGAATGGATTTTTTCTAAAATATGCCGATAAATTTAAGGACCTATTGTGCAATTATCAAAATACATTTGTATTTCCTCCTCTTCATGAAACATGCAACCGTCGAAAACCGCCTCCGGCCGACAATTACCGTTAGATTCTTGCAGGAATCTCGCTCTGCCACGCACAACCACCGCAATTCTTCTTTCGCCAGTGAGATCCAATCAACTCCGGCTAGATTGCTGCAACGTCGTGCCTTAGCTGCGCCGTTGTAATTCTTCTGCAATTCGCGTCGACGACGACGTTCTGCTGTTTGCAATGACGACGATGCTATGTTGTTCGCACCGATTATGACGCTCCATTGTTCGCACCGGCGACGACACTATGTTGTTCGCGCCAACGACGATGCTCTGTTCCAATCCTCTGCATGGCGACGTTCCGGGCGGCGTTACGATGGTGACGACAACGACGAGCTCGCAGCGAAGGAGCGATGCAATCGATGAGCTCGCGGTGGAAGAGTGCCGCACTGGCGGAAGAAGAGCAAATCGCGATGAAGAAGAGGGGCGCGTGGGATGCAAGCGCCAAAAGGAACAAGACGCTCGTGGCTTCACACGCAGCCTGAGGTGACAACGGTGATGCGACGGCAATGGCAAGGGTGGCGGCTGAGCTTTGACCTCTGAGAGGTGAGGTTTAATTTTGTGTTTTATATTTTTCAAAGACTTGTTGAGGTTTAATATTTACTTGAGTGAGCTTATTGTCATCAAAGATTGTTTGGTCTAGTTGTTAGTACTCTTGATGTTGAGGTTAGAGGTCTGGGGTTCGAATCTCATTGTGATTTTTATTTTGAAGAATTTATATTCTTGATGTACATGCTGAAATTTAATATTATTTGACTGAGTGTAAGTTCAATAAGAGTCTTTGGTGAAGTGGTTATTGCTCTAGGTTTTGAGGTTATTGCCTTGAGTTCAAATCTCACCTGATCCTTTTTTTTTGAAGAATTTTTATTCTTTAGTACTGTAGTTTTTTGTTGATGTTTATAACTTTTTTCCTTATGTTGATGTTTTTCATTATTCTAGCGATATTTAATCTTCTTGAGGTAGTATAGCTTTTTGTTTATGTTTGTAGCTTTTTTTTCTTATGTTGATATATTTCATTATTCGGGTGAGGTTTAATTGATATGAGTTGATGTTTTGTAGTTTTTTTTTGTGATATGATTGATATTTGTAGTTCCTTTTTTTGAAGAATTTTTATTCTTGAGGTACTATAGTTTTTTGTAGATGTTTGTAGCTTCTTTTCCTTATGTTGATGTTTTTCATTATTTGGGTGAGGTTTAATTGGTATGAGTTGATGTTTTGTAGTTTTTCTTGGAGATATGGATTAGTATTTGTAGTTTTTATTTTATTTTCTCATGTTGATGTTTTTCATTTTTCGGCTGAGGTTTTGGTAATAAGAGTTGATGTTTGTAGTTTTTTTTTCTTAAGTTGATGTTTTTTTCATTTTCCAGATGAGGTTTAGGTGATAAGAGTTGATGTTTGTAACTTTTAGGTGATATAGGTTGATATTTGTAGTTTTTAAAAAAGAATTGTTGATATTTTATGATTTTCAGAGTGAATAATTTATACTCTTGGGATACCGTAACTTTTTTGTTGATGTTTTTAGTGGTTTTCCTCTTATGTTGATGTTTTTCATTTCCGGGTGAGTTTTAGTTGATATGAATCGATGTTTTGTAGTTTTTTTTGTGATATGGTTGATGTTTTATAGGATCTTTTTCCTTATATTGACGTTCATTTTCTGGGTGAAATTTAGATGATAGTAATTGATGTTTTTAGGTTTTTCGGTGATATAGATTTATGCATGTAGTTTTTAATTGTTTTTGATAATATAAACTTTGTTAATGTTTTTATGATTTTTAGTTGATGTTTTGTTAGTTGTAGTCGATGATTTTTCAAATTTTTTTGTTGATTTTATTTGATTTTATATATTTTATAATATTTTTTTTGCTGTAATTTTTTTTGTTGATGTTTTATGATTATTCGTTAATGTTCTGCTATTTTTTGCCGATGTTTATAATTTTCAATTCGCTGATCATATTGAATTTTTTGCTCTTTTTGAATAATTTTTTTGAATTTTTTTAAAAAAAATTGTAGATTGCAGATGGCCGGAAAATGATGGAAAAAATTGGACAAAAAAGCCCCCGAAAAATAATTAGCAATGGATCCTTGTAAAATAATTAGCGATATGTTCTTGTAAAATTATTAGAGATAAGTTCATTTAGCTAGAATATAGTTAGAATTGCATAAATGCCCCTGCCTAAATTTTAGGCTGGCTCACATGATACCATCTCATTTTTCTTTTGGCTCTAATTTTTAAAGGTAAAAAATGCATGAAGAACTGTATTGAAAATGCAAGTGATACAATAAAGAATTTTAAAATGCAGAACAATATATATAAGTAAATTATTGGGAAACAAAAACAATACTCCTTCATCCGTCCAACCGAATCTGCACATTTTTTATCAAATTTTCAAGGTAATGTTTGACCAACTATAACTTTGATTATGCATATTAACAGTGTATAAAATTTTGATATTTAGAAAATACATCATGCAGAGAACCCAAGAATATATCATATTATGATATTAATGTCCATATACTAGTTGAAATTCATGGTCAAAATGTGCCTTGAGAAAGTTGACCTAAGTGTGCAGATTCAGTTGGGATGGAGAGTACATATTTTCACTAAAAAAATTGAGTCCAGCAGTGACGCATGTTTTGTGACAGATAGGAAAGTGTCACATAATTTACTTTGCCTTTAAATGTCACTAAATTTTACTGACACGAGTATATGTCACTAAACCAAAGTACTACATTAGTTCATGTCACAAAATTTACCAACACTTCTACATATCAATGCAGCACAAAAATATAAAGACATTTTAACTGATCACAATATTTTAGTAACATGCTGAATAGAAGCACTTTCACAAATGTCACTACTAATTTTAATGACACATTTGAGTGTCACTAGTATTCCAAAAAAACATCGCTACTACAATATTTTTTTATAGTAGTTTATTCAATTAATTATACTCTTAGCTCTTACTGTATTATTTATCAAAAATAGAGGAAAGCATTTTATTATGGACAAAGTTATTTTAAAGAAGAATCTTCTTTCCAGGAGAGACAAAGGGCAAAGTTTGGAGGATTGGAATTCTATGTAGCATTGTTTTTTGGGTAGGATCACGATCAGAGTTGTAGGATTGTAAATTTTATTTTAAAAAATTTAAATCCAATTTTACAAAAAGTAAAGATAACAAAAATTGAAGCATGATCGTAAAATCAGATTGTATAATCATTATTGTTTATTTGAATCGTAGAATCTAAAACTGAATTTTGATAGACTGTAATGAATTCAAGAGGTAAAAGAGGAACAATGCATTTTTTCCCCCAAAACCACACCTAGCTCTTCCTTCCATATAAATCTGAATAGCTCTAGGTCCGTCAAATGAGTTAATTGGATAAACTCATTATTCAAATTCAATGGGTCATTATCCAATTAACTCATTTATTAATGGGTCATAATGGGTTGGGTCATGAAATGGATAACCCATTAGATAACTAATGAGATATTCATATGACCCAATGAATTAAAATATATTATCCAATAAGTCATTATATAATTAACCCAATAAGTTATCATTCAATATTTTCTTCTGATTTGGGTTACAAGTTGTCATTATTCAATGTAATCGGGTATTAAATACTCATTAGTTTTTGGTATTGGGCGGGATGAGAATAATTGTGTTAATGGGAAATTTTGATCTACATGGGTCCCATATTATGTTAACTCAATGGGAACCTAACAAATACCCAATAAATACCCAAAATTACCCAATTAAATGCATGTGTAATATTTAACATAAATATTCACTATAATTCACAAACTATACAAATTATAATTTACAAATTATTCGAGCTCAATCTCATATAATATTCGAGTTCATACAATATTCGATCTCGTACAGTATTCGAACTCAATTTCGTACAGTATTCGAGTTCGTACAAAATTTGTACTCAATCTCGTACAGTATTCGAGTTCGTACAATATTCGAGTTCAATCTCGTACAAAATTCGAGTTCATACAGTATTCGAGTTCAATCTCGTATAGTATTCGAGCTCAATCTTGTACAGTATTCGAGTTCGTACAATATTCGAGTTCGTACAGTATTTGAGCTCGAGCTCGATCTCAACTAATATTGTTCGTTAATTTCGTTGAGTTTACAAAATCAACATATTATATTTTTTTATCAAATATAATATAGTACATAATATTATATTACATAATACAATATTATATAATATAATAAATGATTATATATTAGGAAAAAATTAAATCATTCGTAATCAAACTTGTGAAAATTTAGTTATCTTGTGATATGAAATTATCCACGGGTCACCTATTACCCAACCCAACTCAACCCACCCGAAATTATCAAACGGGTAATCTATTATCCAACTCAACTAAACCCAATAACTACAGCCCAATAATATTCATTAACACAATGGGTCATTATCCAATAAGTGAAAATAGTATATGGATTACGGTTATCCAACGGGTGACCCGATCCGTTTGACGGGCTTAAATAGCCCCAACATGGTGTGGATGACAAAGTAAGCACTAAACCATTTCTGACATTTTCTTAGAAATATAAAATCTCAATTTTAGATGACATAGTAAGCACAATTTTTACTGACTCCGCACACAAATTTTAAACAGATTTTAGACTTGGTAAGCCGGGATCCTAACTAACTCCACCGGAGATTATTTAAGTGACCTGAGTTCAGCAGTAGCAGCTGCCCTTTATTAGTTATCGCCCATTTCAACCATTTTTTGCAATATTCCTCTTCTACCCTTTGGGTTCATTACATAACCATGACAGAGAGCCATTCTAGACCCTCTGGGTTCATTACATAACCATGACAGAGAGTCATTCTAGGCCCCATTCCAAATATAAGCCCGTATCCTGTTTATGAAGAATGTGGAATGAGCTGCTTTTTGGCCCATTGCATCTTGAGCCGTTGACGACTTGTAGTAGATAAACCCATGATGCCAAGTTGGGCCTAAAACTGTAGTAGTATTGGGAATGCGGCCTATGTGATGTCGATTCATTGTATTGTTGATATTGCTAAATTACGCCATATATTTTTTAGAGTAAAGTGCTCATATAATCATATGTTTTGATAGTTTGTACTAATATGATCCTGTGAAGTTGGAAAATGCTATTGTAACCCTATGATTTGCTTGAATGTGCCAATATAACCCTGTAGGCCTGAATTTGGCCTGAATTGTGTGAATGGACTATTATACCCCTATTTTTAAAAAAATCAAAAATATGTAAAAGACTATATTGCCCTCTTTCCCTTGTAAACCCTAATCAAAAACTTCAAAACTTCCACCTCACTGCAGCAGCGAGCACAAAAACAGAGAGCGTTTTCATTGAAACGACCTCCTGTCGATTTGCGTTGAGCCATCGCCACCATTTTCCGGTGACAAAGGGGTTGGGGATGGCGGGGCTTGTGTAATTGAAAAGAGCACATCAACCCTTTCCAGCGCTTGGCTGAGCGGCGATGAGTGGATTCGGTGGTGGCGGTGGCATTGGTGGATTCAATAGTGGCATTGGCGTTGGTGGATTCATGGTGGCGCTGGTAGATTCGATGGTAGTGGTAGCATCGGGGTGGTGTCAATTAGCTTATGCGGTGGTGGCTCATTTCTGGCTGTGGCGTGAAGTTGGGATGGTGGCAGTGGCATCGGGATGGTGGCGGTGGCTAGTTTCTGGCGGTGACGTTAGTGGCTCATTTTTTGTGGTGGCTTTGGTGGCTCGTTTCTGGCGGTGGCGTGAAGTCATTGTTGGCCTTGGTTTCGTTTCCAGATTCCGCTGGTGTCATTGAACTCGTTGTTGGTTGTGGTCACATTTCTGGCATGAAGTCGTTGGTTGTGGTCTTGTTTCCATATTTTGGCCATTTCTAGAGATTTTGGCATGAAGTCGTTGGCGGTGTGAAGTCGTTAGTGGCCTTAGTCTCGTTTCTAGATTCTGGCGGTGGCGTTGGTGGCTCGTTTCCAGATTCTGGCCCCCACCGGTGGCGAAGCGACAGTGGAGGTGGCTGAGTGACGGCAGAGGTGGCGGAGTGACGGTGACTATGGTTATGAAGAAGAAGAAACTAGGGTATTTTAGTCAATAGATTTGTAATTTGAATGTTGGGGGCATTTTATTCTTTTTATATTTGGTCAATGCCATAAAATACAAAGTCAATGTCGGAATTGTGCCAACAGGTTATATCGGCATTTCCGATGCAAAAGATAGAGTTATAATAGTACTTTCCAACTTCACATGGTCATATTAGCACAAACCACAAAAACATAGGGTCATAACAGTATTTTTCCCTATTTTTTACCGTGTCACGTCATAGTACGTATATCTATACGTATAATAACATTTTGAGAAATGTGTTTTTTATAACTCTATCTAATTCATATAAGTGCCAATATAGTCTTTTGATGATTAAAAGTGCAAACATAACCATGGATAGTTAATGTAAGTGTAACTTTACCCATCCCAGCAGTTTAAGGCCAATTTTGAATGAAAAGACAATTTTACCCCCTCAGGAAAAAAATTAAAAATAATAAACTACAATTATCCACCAAAAACCTATTATTCTTCTTTTTTCTCTTATCTTCTTCTTTTCTTCCCCCTATTTTCTTCCACTTCCACCGCATTTTCTTCTTTTCTTCCACATCATCGTTGCTCCACTCCGTCATCGGCAGACTTAGATCGGGAAGGGATCGGTGATGCTGGAGCTAGGGTTGGGCTAGCGGTGGCGCTTGGGTTGGGCTCGACACGGCGGGGTTGTACCTCATTTCAATCAAACAACGTCAACGAGATTGATGGAGGCGCCGTCATGGGGCTCCACCTCATTCCAATCGAACAACATCAATGGCACCGATGCGGGGCGTCAAGCGGAGGGCTGGTGGCATTAGGGTTTATGGTTAGGGTTGGTTCCCGTGGTGCAATTAATTTTTCAGTGGTTAGGTGTTGAAGCTCCTTGGGTGCAATGAGGAGGTGGAGAAAAAGACGGTGACACCGGGAAGCGTTCAGAGGAAGTAAAACAGTGGAGTGGTGTGAATCAGTTGAAGATAAATGGGTGGTGGCGCGGTTTGAATCGATGAAGTTGAAAGGGTGGTGGCGTGGTTTGAATCGATGAAGTTGAAATGGTGGTTTCGCAGTTTAAATCGAAAAAGTTGAAGGAGTGAAAATGGTGGGGTTAGGTGTCACTGACTTGCAGAGAGGTTGTGCCGGGTGTTTTAGCGACGGTGGAAGGTGGTGGTGGTGGCGAGGCGATGGCAAGCTGACGGAGGTGATGGTGGCATGAGGGAAAAATTTTCCTAACACATTTAGAATTTAGGCCAAAATGCATTTTAGTCATTTTATGTGCATCCAACATTGGTCAACGCCAAAAATGGTGTCTTAGGGTTATGTGACACTTTCATTAAGTAGTTAGGATTTTTTTTTGTATTAAAAAATATATGAGAGTTATAGAACAAAATTAGAAAACAAACCCTCAAACCCATATATTCTCACCAGCTAAAAACCCACCCTATCGATTCCCGAAAGAAAACTTTGTTGCGCCAGTCCCACCACCAATATGTTCCCTTCCTATCCTCCAATGTGAAACCACCTCCAATCCACCCCCTGCCCAGTACTAGTCACCCCCCCCCCCCCGCTCAAACCACCCTCTTACACTACCACCGCCCACCACTGTGAAACCCCACGTGATCGGTCTTTTATGAACCTTAGCTTTCCGTCCTCCTGCAAAGTCTAACCTCCACCTCCCATGAACCCCAACCCCTGGCCTCTCTCACTATTAAACCTTAGCCCAACTTTCGCAAACCTCCACCCCCCGGCTCCTCTCGCGATTAAACCTCACCCCAGCATCTAGCAAATCTTCAGATCCCTTACTTCACTCATGGAAAACCCCATCCCGGCCTCTTGCGAAGCCCCAGCCCACGGTCCCTCTTGCGACGAAACCCCACCCTAGTCTCTCTCGCAACGAAACCCCAACCCATGCCCAACATTTTTAACCGTGTGCATAAATCCCATAATCTTGATTAAACCTTCTATACTTGATAATTTTGTAATTGGTTCATCCCTTTCCTTTTTTTGATATCACGACTAATTTAGGTGTTTCGTTTATACATTTGGAATATTGAGAGTTTTATCTGGATTATAAATATGTTTGTAAGCTAATATAACCCCAAATTCTAAAATAACTTCTAGTATAACCATGGAATTTTTGTTTATTTTTAACAGCAGGGCCTACTTCATAGGTAAACCATATGGAATTAAACTGAAATTGAAATAAGGGTATTTTGGTAATTTATAATTTAATAAATGATGGAATTTAGTCAATATCGATATCCAACGTGGTTACTTCCTCCGGTCCTCTAATATGTTCCACTTTCTATTTTGAGATGGTATTTTTATTATGTATCTTTACCCTTTTGGTAAATCCTAGAAGGTTTTCACCCACCAATTTTACTTTTTATACTCACAATCAAATTTCTACCACTCCTTTAACTTTTTTTAAAAAAAAAGTGTACTCCCTCCGTCCCAGGGCAATCTGCAGAGAGAGAAAATCTCTCTGCAAAATGTTCCTAGGTGAAATGACTAAATTACCTCTGCCTTTTAAATGCCCATATCTGACTCCAACACTAGGGTTCCGTCACTCCTTCTCTAATATCTCCGCCGCCGCCTCCTCTCAACCACCACGCCTCTCTTTCATCCTCCTCCCGGATTACTGGCATACAAAAGGCACAGAATCTGGCATACAAATGGCAAAAAAAGACCTCATTCATGATTCCAGATTAAGAGCTCAGAGGAAAGAAAATGAGGCAAAACAGGGGAAATGGGCAATAGATTAGTCACTGCAATTTTCAATACAGAAAATGAGGAAGAAAACACCAGGGCAGAAAACGAGGAAGAAAGGGGACACCAGAATACGAGCAAATTTTTCCGCCGCCTCATCCTCTCCCTGGTCGCAGAACCGCCTATTCTATCCTCAGCGTTGCCGCTCATCCGCCACCTCCTCCTATCTCCAGTCGCAGATGGAGTAAATTAGGGTCCACAAAAGGTAAAAGCTAGGGTTCCGAAAAGGGGATGGGGTGGTGGAGATTGGGGTTTGGGATGGCGGTCGTAGATGGAGTGGTGGCGGAGCAAAGAAAGGAGATGGAGCAGAATCGAGAGAGAGGGATTGGCAAAGCAAAGAAACGAGAAAAAGAAGATGGATCGGCAGAGCAAAGAAACGAGAGAGAGGGTCTAGACCTGGCGAAGGAGAAAAATGAGAGAAGAGAGAGATGGTTTGTGGAAATGGTGTAGAAGGTACATTTTTAGATCTATAAGGGTAAACATGTCTTTTGAAATGTTAAATTTTACTAAAAGAGGAAAGTGTGCAAATTTTTTTGGGACATCCATAAAAGAAAAGTGTGCAGATTCTCCTAGAACGGAGGGAGGGCCGTTTGAAAAAGAAACATAAAGAGAGGACTAGAGGGAGTATGAGTTTTTGAGTCCATAGATCGAGAGTTACATTGATTTTTTTTTGAAAAAAATTGAAATTTATATTTACAAATTTCAAAGATTTGTGGTCTTCAAAGGCCAATACCGTGGGACCCAGAATCTCAACAGACCTCTGTACTATACGAATATCACCGTCACAGCTCACGTCCATTCACACTAGGCACGTGGAAGACACACACAGTCAGCACAATACACCGATATACACGTGTCCTACCCTAATTCTTGGTCTCCAAGTCAAAGAAAGTTTTTGACAAAAAATAAAAGGAAAAAACAAAAACAGCAGAGCAATCAAGAGCGCCGCGCTATACATACCTTCTTCATTTCCCGGTACTTTGGAATTGGCAGCCCTCGCTTTCTTCGTCCTTTTTGCTCTGCAACTTTCTCTCTCTAGAAAAGTAAGATATCTTCCTCTTTCTCTCTCTCTTCTCTCTGCGTGCATCTGCATATGTGGATCCTCGCTCGCGCACACACGGTCACACACTCACACGCAAAATCGTATCCGGAAATTGAAGTTGTTAGAGTTGATTTTTCATTTCCGTGTTTTGATTTTTAGTTTTTGCTTTGTATTTAGATTGATCTGCTGTATCTCGTTTGATTTTATTGTTTTTGAAGCGCAGCAGAGGTCGGCGAGCGCAAATTTCTTCTTAAGGAAAGCCAGGATGCAGCGGATAGCGCTGTTCGAGAGGTTCTCGAGGAATGGAGGTTCAGGCTACGCAAAGGTTATGGCGGTTGCCGTCCTCAGGTATCTTGCAACTACGCTAATCCTTTACATTTCTGCCTTTTGTTTTATTGCTGCTGTAATCTAGTTTATTTGTTTGTTGTCGCTTCTCGTGGTTTAGGTTGAATAGGGGTTATGCTTGTGGTTTGTTTGTTAGGTTAAAAGTATTTTGTAGGTTTTGTGGATGCGGAATTCAAGAGTTAGTGGCGGTGTTTCTGTGAGCTATGACGTTGATCTGTTTTTTTCCTCCGTCATTCTGTATGGTTTCTGCAAATTAACTGTGATGTTGTCGTTTATGATTTGTTGGAGTTTCTAGTTTGTGTGAATTAGATCAGTTAAGGACTAGTGCTTTGGGCCTGGATCCTAGCGATTTGTTGTTTGAGGCTAAATTTCATCATTGTCTTGTCTCTTAGTATATAATTACTACGTATATCCACTTTTGCCTTTTGTTTTGTTGCTGCTACACTTGAATTATGTTATTCCTTACTGCAATTGTGTTGTTTGTTGAGGTCTTGAAGATCCTTAGGGTTTATGGTGAATTGAGGTTTTTATTTGTGGTTTGTTAGTCTGGTTACAAGTATTTTGGAAAGTGTGTTTGATGAGGAATTACTGAGTTAGAGGTTGCATTTTTTGTGAATTATGATGTTGATCTGCTTTTCGCACTGTTGTTGGATATGATTTCTGCAAATGAATTGTGATCATGTCGTTCTGGAATTCCCAGTTGCTTTGAAATAGTTTTGTGAATCAGTGCGTATAGTGTTTTAGGCCTAGATTCCCAGCGAACTACTTTGGACTTAATGCTTGAGGTTAAATTTTATAATTGGCCTGCCTTTCAGTATATCATTAGATGCAGAGTGCTGGGGTGGGGGCCTTTTGATTAATTTAAATATTAGAGACACTTCATTTGCTGTATTGTAATATGCCTAACAGAATACACTTATCATTGAGTTAGCTTCATTCGCATAAAATAGAATTAGTTTCTGGTTTTGCCTTTTAGCTTACCATTGGTTTCATTTTCTGCAGCGGTGGCAGCCTGGGAAGTTTTATTGCCTATTCTGAATCATCACCTAAGAGTACTACTGCTGATTTAGCTCAGATTAAGAAAAAAAAGGTGGTGGTACTTGGCACTGGTTGGGCTGGGACCAGTTTCTTAAAGAATTTGAATGATCCCACATACGAGGTCCAGGTGATCTCACCCCGTAACTACTTTGCATTTACTCCTCTCCTACCAAGTGTTACAAGTGGCACTGTGGAACCTCGGAGCATCGTTGAACCAATTCGCAACATCATCAGAAAGGTATTATTGCATTGTGAACTGCTTCATATCTTCACATAAAACTTCTGCACTAATGTTGCAGCACACTGGATATATTTTTTATTATGTCGCTGCCTTATAAAACCAATGATGAATAGTTTCTCTGCTTCTCATGTAGAAAAAAGTGAATATTCACTATAATGAAGCTGAATGCGTTAAGATCGATGCTCAGAATAAGAAAGTTTATTGTCTCCCTAACGAAAAGACAGATGTGAAGGACAGAGAAGAATTTTCTGTCGACTTTGACTACCTGGTCGTTGCAGTTGGAGCTCGTCCAAATACTTTCAACATCCCTGGGGTTGAACAACATACCCTTTTCTTGAAGGTAACTCTCAAAAAATGTCTTGAACGTGAATCCTTTTACAGCTATACTACAATGAACAGGTGATTGATTAAAATGACTTGATTGTTATGGCCCCTGGGATTTGGGTTCAGATGTCACTGTTATGTTGTGCTCTTACTGTGTCTTCTCTCCTTGTACATTGTTGTCCGTGTTCAATTTTTCTCTTTTCTCTTGTGGTCTCTAACGGGCTTGTGAAATATAAAGATATGATGTGATTAAGATATTGCTGATGGTACATCTTCATTCTTACGCTTGTAGGAAGTGGAAGATGCTCAAAGGATTCGCAAGACTGTGATTGAATGTTTTGAAAAGGCTGACTTGCCGAATCTTGATGATGAAGAGAGGAAGAAGCTTCTGCATTTCGTTGTTGTTGGTGGTGGCCCAACAGGGGTTGAGTTTGCTGCACAATTACATGATTTTTTAACTGAAGATTTAGCCAAGTTATACCCCTCCATTAAAGATTTTGTCAAGATAACAGTTCTTGAGGGGACTGATCACATCTTGAATATGTAATTTCATTCTTCCCTTCTCACCTCTCTTATATATCATCTACTATAGATCTTTTGCATACTGATTTGACTTTGAGTTGATTGTATTTATTTCGCGTTCTTATGTATGCATGTTGAATTTGGAAATTGCCCTTTCTGTGTCTACAACTAGAGCAGAAAAGTTGAGCTCTGAACAGAACATCTTGCAATTATAAAGCTTGTATTTAGTTCTATCTATCTGATCTATCTGTAGTCCTGTTCCTGTATTTGTTACATATGTCACTGGACGTGGTTCTGCAGCATAGTTACTAACATCTTCATGTAGACAGTGCAGGAACTTGCTATGAATGAGAGAGTATCATGTTTATTATTTCTAGGTTCGTAGATTTTATTCCAATTAGTTGCTCATGCAATTTAAACTTCCGTTTCTCAGGTTTGACAAAAGAATCACAGCTTTTGCGGAAGAAAAATTCACAAGAGATGGTATCAATCTGAGGACTGGGTCAATGGTTGTCAATGTATCTGACAAAAAGATTTTTATTAAAGAAGCCAAAACTGGAAATATCTCCTCCGAACCATATGGGATGATTGTCTGGTCTACAGGAATCGGGACTCGACCTGTCATGATGGATTTGATGAAGCAAGTTGGTCAGGTATTTTCTTGTATGCACCTTTACATCAAAAGTATTTGTTTATGACTATTTTCCCCAGATGTGTTCACTTTATTTGTGACTGATAATCAGTGTATTATGTCCTGTTTTGTTATCAGAATAATAGACGTGTCCTAGCAACGGATGAGTGGCTGCGTGTTGATGGAACTGACAGCATATATGCACTGGGAGACGCAGCTACAATTAATCAGCGCCGAGTCATGGTTAGTTTCACTCATCATCTTGTACCCAAAGATCGAACCATCATGACTGTGGTTTTTATATAGTTATTCTCTTCCTTGGTTAAAGCTGCACGGAGTTCTGCTCTTTCGCCATCTGAAAGTGGATGTGCCCTAATCATAGAGCGAGCATAGTTTAAGTTAATGACTCTTTTGTCTTGGAAAACATGTTGCCGTACTCGTATGTGATGCAAGAATGATAACAGAATAGAATTGGGGAATTCTGTCTGCATGCGTGCGGGCATTTTGAACAGATTTATGGCCCTGCAGTGATAGTTGTTTCACACGTGAGAACACCTAAGCAACAAAAAGCTTTTCTATCCTCAAAAATCATTAGCTTACACTTGTTTCTGGATAGCATGCCAAGATTGATGATTACTTTCTTTGTTTTGCTTGGTTTTTTAACACAATCCTCGATTTTCAGGAAGATGTTGCTGAAATATTCAACAAAGCAGACAAAGATAAGTCTGGTACTCTTACAGTCAAAGAGTTTCAAGAAGTTTTGAAAGATATTTGTGAGAGATATCCTCAGCTGGAACTCTACTTGAAGAACAAGCGGATGCATAATCTAATTGATCTAGTGAAAGATTCAAAAGGTGATGATGTAAAAGACTCTGTTGAAGTAAGCATTGAAGACTTCAAATCAGCTCTCTCCCAAGTTGATATGCTGATGAAGAATCTTCCAGCTACAGCCCAGGTATGATATGTGTTGTGGGTAATTCAGTCCTCTCATTTAAGAGACAAGGGGTTCCCATAGAACTCACATTGTTTTGTAATATCATCGTAGGTTGCATCTCAGCAAGGTGTTTATCTTGCTCAATGCTTTAATCGCATGGAGGAGTGTGAAAAAAATCCAGAAGGTCCTATTCGGATTAGAGGAGCTGGGCACCATCGTTTCCACCCCTTCAGGTATGGTTTAAAGTTGGGCGAACTACCTTCCACGTCCTTTTTAGCAGTTCTACCATCTTTAACAGCAGCATATACTTGTGCCTGAAAGATGAATTGTTATGCTTGTTTCATTCAGGTACAGGCATTTGGGACAGTTTGCTCCATTAGGCAGTGAACAAACAGCTGCCCAGCTTCCAGGAGATTGGATTTCAATTGGCCACAGCTCTCAGTGGCTCTGGTACTCGGTTTATGCAAGGTACCTTTCTCAATCCCCTTTATAATGTCCCGAGTTCTCGGACAATGAAATTTCACATAGTTTATGCAAAACAGACACTCATAGTGATCATTTGATTGTAATTATTTGATTGTCCAGCAAGCAAGTCAGCTGGCGTACGAGGGCATTGGTGGTATCCGATTGGGTGAGGCGTTTCATTTTCGGGAGGGACTCAAGCAGCCTTTGAGTGGTCAAGGTTTCTTTTGAACAAGCATCAGGATTTAATGTTTCTAATGCCATTGTAGAGGTTATCCAAATCCCCATTTTTGTGGAAACCAAGCATTAACTATCCAGAGTTTTGCAGCTAGCTGGTTCATTATAACTTCATGGTTCTTACTTGTACTACCTTTTTAGTACTACGGAAGCTGTAAAGAAAAAGAACAAGAACACCTCGTCTTGTCTTTGACGTCATTAAAACATGCATACACTTGTCATCTTATGCTGTTGGAAATGCTAAGATGCAAAAATATTCTATTATGCGGCTTACTGATAGAATGTATGGTGGTCTTACCTTTGCTTCAAAGTATTTTGGTTTCTTCTTCTAAAACTGTTTATCACAACTTGGATTGCCACGAAAATGCAATACTCCCTCCTTAAGATGTAAACTTCACTTTATATTATTATTTACTGTCCAATTTTGATCACATATTTGAATAGATATATAAACAATAATATTATCATATGTTATATGATTTGATTCGTCGTAATAAGTAGTTGGCAAAGTCTTGGGAAAGACGGTCTTTCCATATGCTTATGGAAAGACGGAGTTTAATTCGAATAATAAATGGTAAAAGGTCTTAGTTGCAACATTAAAAATTTAGTATGCAACATGTAGTAGTTATAAAATTTATAACCCAGTTCATGCAACCCAAAAATTTTATCTTAATTTCTTCTAATTTACACTTTAAACCTTGGTCTTTCCATGACTTATGGAAAGACCGTCTTTCAAGAGACGCACTCTAAGTAGTTTCTGAAAAGTGAAAAAAAATTACCGTTATTATATGTAGTTAAATATATTAATAGATAGACAAGTATTTTGATGAGTTCAATTTTTTTTGTGTAATTTAACATGGGAAAAAGAGATTAGTGAAATTGGGTTGCCACGAATACATCTTAATTGAACTACTAATATTTTATGCATCTAACATGTATGAATGGTACACGTTGTTTTGTCATCGTTCTTTTTACTTGTATTTAAATGGTATGCGTAGTTAAACGGCTTTGAATGATGATCAAATCATAAATTCAGCTGAGTTAATTCTAATAAGGAATTCAAGTGTTTTACTATAATATTTTAGAGTCCGACATACAGTTATTTCATAAGTTATGAAAATATCAAAGTTTAAAGTGTAAATTAAAAATAATGAAGATAAATTTTTTGGGTAGCATGAATCGAGTTATAAACTTTATAACTACTGCACGTATTCTAAATTTTTAATATTGCAACTAAAACATTTTACTCCCTTCGTTTCACTAAGACCTACATACTTGCCTTATTGGGATTTTAAAAAAAAAAATTGCATACTTTCCATTTTTTACAAGATTCCTACAATCTCATCCACCCATTCTACTTTTTACTTTCTACACTAAATTTCAACCACTCATTTTCTTCACATTAATTCAGAGAGGCTAAACCTAGTGTGTCACTCTTAATGAAACGGAGGGAGTACCTTTTATTATTATAAATAAATTTCGTCTTTCCAAAGACCTTGCCAATAGTTTATTGACACTCCTACATAAATTGATCAAATATAATGTGAGACTTTGTTAAGTTTGTAAGAATGTATATTTTTATTTTTTAATATCTTTTAAAAAATTAGTTATCGAAAAGATGCTTTTAAAAAAAATTAAAAAGTTAAATAAGAATATTAAAGCCTTTGTATGGCTTGCAAAGCTTCAGAATTTGTTATTTGGATCCAAAGTCCTCGTTTGGTAGCATTAGAATGAATTTGAATCTGGTTGGGTCATTAAAAAAAATTAATACTTTAAATTGGAAAACTATTTGCAAGTATTTAATTTGCACATAGGAAGTCTGTAATGGCTAAAGGTGAAACAAAAGTACTCCCTCCGTTTCTTTTATATTGGCACATTTTCCTTTTTTTGTTGTTTCTTTTATATTGGCACACTTTCCATTTTTGGCAAGATTCCTTCAATTTCATCCACCCATTCTACTTTTTACTTTCTACATTCAATTTCATCCACTCATTTTTTTCTCCTAAATCCAAGCACCTAACATATGGTGCCAATATAAAAGAAACGGAGGGAGTAACTACCCTGTCACTCAAATTTTTCCATTCATTTTAAAACACCTAAATTTAAGAGAGTTTCAAAACAAAGTTTTTATAAAATGAGAAATTTGTCAAATCCTTTTCAAATAATTAGTTTTCCAGAAAATATTTAATATCATATATTTATTTTATTTAAACTACAGTACCGTTATCAATTTTTTTTGTTAAATGTAAAAATTACACTCCATAAAGTTATACGTTATTTACTTTATTTTTTAAAAATGTTAATTATATTTAAAAATAATTCTGTATCCAAAATATTTACAAAAATAAATAATTAATTTATATGTTTACTTACTCTATACAAAAAATATTACTAAAAACTTCAATTATGTATTTTATAAAGAAAAAATATATTTCTAAAGAAAGCATTTCTCGTCAGGCTCCTTAACAGTTAGATTAATTATGACAAATTTCATTTTTATAATTTTTAATGTTATAATTCTATTATAATACAGAGACATTCATCTAATTGTATATTTATATAGTTAAAAATAAAATTTGTGATTTTTAAAAGTCAGTATTGCTGCGTGCTAAGAGCATCTCCTTTGCATGGAGGATTTTCCTTATTTAACAGTTACAAATGGTAAATCTGATTGGAACATCCATTCACCTTCACGTAATATTAAATGTTTCGACTGTGGGTTTCGTTTGAAATCATTATCCAATCCAAACTTCAAATGAATAATTATGATGTGACGTGAATATGCTACAAACTCCCAATTATTACGTGACGTGTATATATAATATTGAAATTGTATTTTAATATTATATTTGATCTCAACAAATATTATATTCATATAATTAATTATATTTTGGATGCATCTAATTATTTGACCAGAGTAATGATGGAGAATAAATAATTATATTGGTTCAATAAAATAGTTTTTATGAACTCGAGTATAGCATTAATCGGCACTAACTTATTTTTAGTTTATGTTTAAAATAAAATTGATTCTATTCTAGAAATTAATTTGTTATTCTAATTAAATTAACTAATTATTAAATAGACAATGAGTTAAGAAACTTTCTAATTTATGTCTCAAGTTTACTTGTATGGAGAAAGAGTAAAAAACAAAAATTAATTGAAATTAATTTTTATTAATTTTTATTTTTGCCAATCTATAATATATGCATCATTATTATTTATGTATTATTAAATATAAATGAATATATTTAGCATGGATTTTTCCATTATTATTAAAAATACATCATTCAATTATTTTATAACCTATAAATTCACAGTTACTTTTTAGAATTTGAATTTTTTTTTGAATTCTAATGTTAATCAACTAATACTTATAATTTTTTTAGTATAAATATATATATATATATATATATTACCACATATATTGAAAATATTTTTAAATATTTTTAAATCTCTTTAAATTATTATTTTATTTTATATATAAAAATAAATCAACGTTTAAAATTAATTTTGCCATTTCATTTTCCAATGTAGTTTGATTTATTTTTAGTGGTGTACAAAATTATGGTAAACGTGAATTTGGGAATTTTTCCAAACAAAACTACATCAAAACACCAAAGTATCTACCCCAATATAAAAATTAAATAAGGCACTTTTGTTTTTTTAGTGGCTGATTTGGCAAAGCGCCGGCCTTCGATATCATCATCGGAGAATAGAAGTCCATTTCGACGGGGTCACTTATATTTTTAGCCACGTAATATCGACGTTCACCTCCGACTCCTGGATTGGAGATTAAATTTAATAATAGGCGTTAGTAAATCTTACGTGGCAATTAAAGTTTACTCTAACGAAACCCGCATTGGAGATGCTCTAACGGCTAAGTATTGGAAAATATGAATTTCCCAAATATGAATTTACAAAATCCAAATTGCAAAGGGTATGGGGTTAGGGGTGTTCAAATTCGGGTACCCGTACTCTTGGGTATCCGCACATCCGGATATTTGTATGTGTGTGTCATGAATACAGAAAATAAAAATTAGAAAGTCAGAAGCAGTATAAACAAAGAGGTTGGAAGATTAGGAAGCTGGGAGGTTAGTTAGTTGTTAACGGAATTTGTTAGTAGTTAATCTGTTGTAAATGGGGGAGGTTAGCTGGAGGAAGAAAGCATAAAAGGGAAGGGAGGAAGTGAGAAGGGATTATGAATAGTTTTGATGTGAAATTGTGGAATTTCCGAGCTGTTGAACAGCTCTTCTTTCTTTCCTAATTCTGAACATATTCCTGTTCTGCTACTCAAATTGTGACAATTGGTATCAGAGCCATCGTTCCTTGGCAACAATGGCAGAGAACACTCGTTCTAAGTCCGTGGAAAACAACTTGAAAGACATGGAAGCTCATTTCGCCAGTGAAGTAGAGGAGTTACGCCGGAATCTGGAGGTTAGCTGCAAAAATCAAGGGGAATTGGAAATCTCAATCAAAGAAATCAAAGCAGATGCAAAGAACACGTGAGCTATGATACAAGAAATCAGAGCAATGATTTTTGAGATGCAGAAGAACAAAGATAGGGAACCAGAGAGGGAAGAATCGAATCGGAGTACTAACCGAAATAAATCGACAGCAGAGAATCGATTGAACTTGCAGGGATCTCAGCATCGAGGTAATGTTCACATTATGAGCAACCCTCGAATTATGAATGAGGTAGGGGAAGACAGGAGAAACAAGATAGGTTTGAGTTCAGGCAATAACCAACCTAAGATTGAGCTGAGTGTATTCAGCGGAGCAAAACCAGTGGAGTGGTTGAGAAAATGTGGGAAATTCTTTAATTACTTTCAGATCCATGATCCGCAACGAGTGGAGGCGATCGAAATTTATCTGGAAGGGAAAGCTGAAGTATGGTACCAAAACGAGAAAAGTACCAAACGAATAACCACATGGAATGAGTTCTCTGAAGCTGTTATGAGAAGATTTTCCGAAATTGGGGGAATAGATGTGGTAGAGAAGTTTAACAAGTTATATCAAACGGGATCAGTGAGGGAGTATCAAGAAATTTTAGAGGAACTTCGCTCGCAGGTTATAGGTAAACATCCCTATCTCTCTGAGCAATATTTCATGTCAAGTTTTGTGAGTGGACTTAAAGAGGAATTGAAGCCTATGATCAAACTTTTTAAGCCTGAAACCTTGCATGATACAATAGAGGTAACTTGTCTTCAAGAAATGAACATAGATGTACAGAGTAGGAGACATAAAGGAGCTGCTTCTATGAACCAAAGTGGAAATCAGATTAAATCAGGAACAGATAGGCTTAAATGGAATGTTGGGGGAAATGATAAACAGATTTTTGATAAAACGAATTGAAGAAGTAATACTGGGGAAAAGAGGGTTGGAAATGATAAATTTCAGAGGATTTCACATCAAGAATTACAGTTTAGAAGGGATCATAATCTGTGTTACAAATGTGGGGATAAATTTACCCCAGGTCATCAATGCAAATTTAGACAGATCCATTAGATATCTGGTTGTGATTCAATGGCTCCAGGTGAAATTTTAGTTGAAGAACTAGAGGTACATGATGAGGGAATAGGCAATGAAGAACCAGAGTTGATATCGGTCAACACTATTGGAGGAAATATGAACTCTAGGATCAACACTATGACCATGTATAGGATGATCAAAGGGGTAAAGGTCAGCGTCTTATTAGATACAGGATCTACGGATAATTTTATTGACCCGGCTGTAGTTGAATATTTGAATTTGGATATGATTAGAACCCCGCCTTTTCTAATCACTGTGGCGGATGGAAGCAAGGTATATGGTACTGGTTTAAGTCCAAGCGTAGCATGGCGAATTGGAAGATGTGAATTTGCTTTTGATCTGAAGGTTATGAAATTGGGCGGTGTTGATATTATTTTAGGTGTTGATTGGATGAAGCGCTTTAGTCCTATCACTTTTGACTTCGGCAAGCAATATGTTTCAGTATACAGGGAATGATATCATTGGATTTTACAAGGGTCTACGGATCAGATGGAAATCAATATGATCAAGCAGATTAGGAAGCAAGAGTCTAGGAAAAGGAAGCTGTTCATGGTTCAAACTCAGCAAGAAAATGTGGATTATTTCTTATCTGTGGGAAATGAGGCACAAAAGGGGGACATGAATGATACAGGAAGAGTATGCATGGCAAGACTGAGCAATCGAGGGAAAACTGATGCTGAACAGAGTAGTGAAGTTGAGGCTGCAAGGGTGAATCATGGAACGCACTGGGAAAATAATGAAAATGGGCTCAAACAAGGGGATATCGAGTATGGTCAGAAGCAAGTTATCACTGAGAATGTAAAAGTCATTGCAGGACTAAAGGTGCCTACAAACATTAAACAGGTTTTATTTCAATTCCAAGATATTTTTGCTATTCCTACAGAGTTACCACCGCATAGAGCAATTGATCACCAAATTGTTTTGAAGCCTAATTCACAACCATTTAAAAATAAAACCTTATAGGTATCTTCATGCTTACAAAGCTGAAATAGAGAAGCAAGTAAAGGAGATGCTGGATAACAAAGTGATTCAGTTGAGCAATAGTCCATTTGCATCTCCAGTGGTTTTGGTAAAGAAAAAAGATTCTACATGGAGGATGTGTATAGATTATAGGAAGTTGAATGATTTGACGGTTAAGGATTGTTTTCCGATTCCTATAATCGATGAACTTCTTGATGAATTAGATGGAGCTAGGTATTTTTCTAAGCTCGATTTAAGAGCTGGGTACCATCAGATTCGTGTTAGTAAGAATGATATTGACAAAACTGCATTTCAAACTCACCATGGTCATTTTGAGTTCATTGTGATGCCGTTTGGTTTAACTAATGCGCCCGCTACATTTCAAGGATTGATGAATCAGATTTTTGCTGATTACTTAAGGAAGTATGTACTGGTTTTCTTCGACGATATCTTAGTTTACAGTAAAACATTAGAAGAACATGCAGGTCATTTGGAGTCAGTTTTAAGGATTCTTCAGCAACACAAACTTTATGCTAAATTCTCCAAGTGTTTGTTTGCAAAGAATCAGGTGGAGTACTTGGGGCACATAATATCATAAAAAGGGGTCAAAATGGATAACAGCAAGATTGACAGCATTCTGAATTGGCCAGTGCCTAAAAATGTGAAGGAACTGAGAGGTTTCTTGGGTTTAACAGGGTACTACCGACGGTTTATAGCTCATTATGGGATTATATGTAAGCCTCTGCATCAGTTGCTCAAAAAAGATTCATTCCGTTGGGGAGAAGAAGCTACAAGAGCCTTCGAACAATTGAAGAAAACCATGACTTCGGCTCTAGTTCTGAGATTACCAAGTTTTACAAATCCATTCATTATTGAAACAGATGCATGTGAGGAAGGAATGGGTGCAGTTCTAATGCAAGATCGTAAACCCATTGCATTTCTAAGTAAGGCCTTTTGTCAAAGAAACAAAGGGTTATCAACGTATGAAAAAGAGCTTTTAGCAGTGGTAATGGCAGTAGACAAATGGAGGCACTACCTTGTTGGAAATCATTTCATTATTAGAACCGATCACAGAAGTCTGAAATATTTGATCAAGCAAAAATTAACACATGCTCTACAACATAAGTGGGTGACAAACTCTTGGGAATGAGCTTTGAGATACAATACAAACCAGACAGTGATAATAGAGCTGCAGATGCTCTTTCGAGAAGACCACAAGAGCTCAGTTAGGAGGAAGAACAAAAGACAGAACCTGTTAAAAAATTGACTGATATGTTCATTATGGATAAAGAACAAGAGACAAGCAATGTTAGCAGACAAGAGGCTGATCAAGAATCAGGAAAGGTTGAACATTTGATCTCTGAACATAAGAGTTGTCAAAATGAAAGATTATCATGCCAGGTTCGAGCAGTAACCTTTGTAATACCTATATGGATGAGTCAGATTGAGAGCAGCTATGAAGGAGATCCGATTAGCCAAGAATTAATTGTTGCAGCCATTTTTGCTCAAGCCAACGCAAACAGTTCATCAGAATGCACCTATGTCAAGGGGATTCTGAAGAAAAACAACAAAATTTATGTAGGAGCTTCTAATCAAATCAGAGATGATATAGTGCATGCAATGCACGCTTCAACAATTGGAGGACACTCAGGACAATCTGCCACAATTCAGAGGATCTTTTCTTTGTTTTATTGGCCAAGAATGAAAGAGGAAGTGGTGGATTTTATCAAAACCTGTGATGCATGCCAAAGGAATAAAGCAGAACATTGTTTGGCACCAGGATTACTTCAACCCATTCCTATTCCTACACGCCCTTGGACACAAATCAGCATGGATTTTGTGGAAAAACTTCTAGAATCTGAGGGGAAGAATACAGTATTAGTTGTGGTTGATAGACTCACAAAATATGGCCATTTCATAGCTCTGTCACATCCTTTCTCAGCTCCTGACATAGCTAAACTATTCCACAAAGAGGTTTGCAGGCTACATGGAATTCCATAATCGATCATATCAGACAGAGACCGATTGTTTACAAGCTACTTTTGGAAAGAATTAATGATGTTAATGGGGGTTAAGCTCAATTTCAGTTCAGCCTACCATCCTCAAACCGATGGTCAGACTGAGAGATTGAACCAGGTTCTTGAAAATTATTTACGTTGTTTTTGTAGAGATAAACCTGATTCATGGAACAGCTGGTTAGCATCGGCAGAATGGTGGTACAATACATCACATCATACAAGTATCCAGATGACACCATATGAGGCATTATATGGAGTAAAACCATTATCAGTCCCATTGGGGACATTTCGGGAAAGTTTAATTCCTGCGGCCGCAAATGTAATGCAACAAAGGGAACAAGTGAATCAGTTACTTAAGAAGCATTTTCAGGAAGCTCAGATAAGGATGAAATTCTTTGCAGATAGGAAACGATTGGAGAGGACGCTGGAAGTGGGAGATTGGGTACTCTTGAAATTACAAAAGTACAGGCAGAACTCTTTGGTTCAAAAAGACTCAATGAAGTTAGCTCCTAAATTCTATGGACCATACCAGGTGATTCAGAGAATCGGCGAAGTAGCGTATAAATTGGATTTGCCTAGCTTCAGCCGTATACACCTAGTTTTCCACATATCACTGTTAAAGAAATACACTGGAAATTAACCACAGCAGAGGACTGATATCCCTGATCAGGATGTTGATGCAATCACAATATTAGAACTTTTAAAGGTAGTCCAACGCAGGTTGCAACAACGCGAAAAAGAGCGGGTAGTTCAATGGTTGATCCGATGGAAAAATTTGCCTCCTGAAGAAGACTCTTGGGAGGATGCACACACCATTAAGGCACAATTTCTAGAATTTCGAGCTTGAGGACAAGCTCAATTTAAGGACGGATGATTGTCATGAATACAGAAAATAAAAATCAGAAAGTCAGAAGCAGTATAAACAAAGAGGTTGGAAGATTAGGAAGTTGGGAGGTTAGTTAGTTGTTAACGGAATTTGTTAGTAGTTAATCTGTTGTAAATGGGGGAGGTTAGCTGGAGGAAGAAACCAAAAAAGGGAAGGGAGGAAGTGAGAAGGGATTATGAATAGTTTTGATGTGAAATTGTGGAATTTCTGAGCTGTTGAACAACTCTTCTTTCTTTCCTAATTCTGAACATATTCCTGTTCTGCTACTCAAATTGTGACAGTGTGGGTAATTGAAAATTTGGCCTTTGGCCCAACCCAGAAAAGTAGAGTATCTGCAATGTGGGTACTCGGATTGATTGGGCCGGGTAACAGGATATCCTTTAACCCGTTTAAAATTTAATTTTTTTAGATAAATTATTATTTTATTATATTACATAAACTTGCATTAGTGCAAGAAAAATATCATTACGACAATGACAATGTAGTTTTACTATTGAATTCTTGTGATATTTTTTGTACAAATAATTATCACCTTTTATTATTTAAAATTTTACCATATAATGATCACGGAGAGTAACAAATCCGCAATCATCATCACCATTATCTAGTTTAGATGAAATTAACAAAATATGCTGAAATGACGAGAAAAAAAATCACTGTGTTATATTATTTTAATTTAGTGAGGTTACAAAAGTTTGATGCTCCCATTGTCCCATCTTATTCTGCACATAATCTTTTTTCGATCACCAATAAACATGTTTGACCGTAAATATGTATAGTTACTCAATAAAGAAATTGATATTTGGAAACTATATGTTGCGACGAATCTAACCATATCTCATACAATAAAATTATTGTATGTGGTCAAAGTTTGATATCTTTGACCAAAAAAAAATTCTGTGTAGAATAAGGTGAGACAGAGGGAGTATGAAATTTCTGAAAATCAAATGTAAAAACTATCAATTAGACGTATAGCTAGGTAAGGTTGTGGTCGTTGGCCTTACTGAAAAGATGATGCTAAAAAGGAAATGATGGTACTTAGAACTCAGAAGGAACAATTAAATATTTGGGGTTGAAAGAGAATGATAGAAAATTTAGCACTTGGGTATTATGTTCATTCACAATATTTAATAATTAATATTACATATGTATATGTATGGACATTTAAGGTTTGAGAGTAGATATGTAGAAAATATTTTATTATATTAAAATTAATTAGATATATTTTAATTTTATTGGGTATTCCAGGTACCCAAAAATAGTATTTTTGCGGCATTGACCCGGATCCGGTAAATTGTAAAATTTTTGGGTCGGGTACTCGGCTCTGAAAAATAAAAAGTACCCAATTATTTTAAAATGAGCCGGTAGATGGACGGTCCGAATAGTGTGAGTCAAGTATTTTTGAACAACCCTGGTATGGGTGGGTGGGGAGTGCATTATAAATACGATTTCATGAATTGATACATATATTTTTTTCTCTATTAGTGACACACTTTCCCTTTTCGGTTATTTCTTTTATATTTGCACAATTTTCATATCTGGCAAGAAATCTTTAATTTCATCCACTTATTTCACTTTTAATTTTCTACATGCAACCTTATCTATTTATTTTCTTCACCTAAATTAAAATACTTACATTTGGTGTCACCGAAGAGGGAGTGGGAAAAGAAATAAAAAGTTCAGCGTAAAAGACGTACATAACCCTAAGACCAACTGGAGAAAGCGTAACCGTCCTTCTGGATTCTTCCTTCCTTCGTCTTTTCCGTTCCCTTCGCCGATTGCACCTCTGTCCGCTAGGGTTTTTCAGCGACGCCATTGCCTGAGCTCGCCCTAGCTGCCGCCATCTCTTCTCGCTTCGAGTTGCTTCATTCAGCGGTACACTGAATTTCTCTTATTTTCGCTTGATTTATTCGATTTTGATTCCAAGGCGTACGCTGTGTTCTCTAGTTCTATTGAAATTAGATTGTTGTAATTGTTTTTATATCCGTGTTTACTTCGTGGAAATCTAGTGAGCTAGTGAAGTTTGCAGCGTCGAATCTTCTAGATTATGGCGTTTTCACTCTTATTTGATTGCTTTATCCGTGGGATTTACTGTTCTCGATTCGATTTCCGGCATGTAGTGAGGTTTTAGGGATTTATAACCGCTTCCTTGTTCATTTGTAATGATAGTTTTCTTTTGCTGTGTGATTCGGTTGCAGTTGCGTATCTCGTCGAAATCAGCTGAACTAGTGAAAGACAATGGAAGACTGGGGTAATTAGATGCTTGCCTCCCTTGCTCTCGTAATTTATGTTTATGATTCCGCTCGATTCGATTATTATGTTTGGTTATCTGCACTTCTTTGAATGTAGTTAGTCTTGGTGCTAATTGAATTCATATGGTGACCTAGTGTTGATTGGAAACGTTTTCTGGTTTCAGAGGATGAAGCTATACCCGATCTTACGAAAAAGGCTATACCTATAATTAAAAGTGAATGGGATGAGGAAGACGCAGACCTGAATGATGTGAAAGATAGTTGGGAGGATGAGGAGGAGCCTGTTGTGGTGGGTTTTTTTTTCTTGTTTTCTTCTGTCTTATAGAATCTGGGCAATAATATACTTTCGTTTGGTTTATTCTCTGTGGCTTCCAGTGATGTTTTGTGTTGGCAACTCAGTTCTTATACAGTTTTACGTAATTACTTAAATTTGTGTAGCTGAAAATTTTGATTGTCAAGTTTGCAGTTGTGTCTCAAATCTTACTGTTATGGATTCTTTAATGCAAAATGGTGCTTAATGATTTGTTTTCCTATCATGCTAGTGTTCTTTTGACTGTGAGTCGCAGGCTTGATAAGGTATATGGTTGTGGTAAAATTAGTCAGAGATTATAGGCTAAAAGAAGGATAAAGTAATGAATTTTGGTTGGATGTTTTTCAAATTGGTGCAATCACTCTAGTTTGTATATTCTAAGTCTGTATCTGCTTCAAGATAGTATATGGTTACAGTGAGTCATGACCTGCGCTTTAAAGGCTGTTATTTAAAATTATCTGAGTGAGTGTTGTTTATGTCTTGGTGGGAATTCTATCTGGCAACTGTCACGTTGGGAAGTTTTTGTTGCATATATTCTATATGTGCTCCATATTCATATTAAATCTTACAAGTTCTATCTATGTGCTGGTATACTATCTCACATCTTCAGGAATTCATGCAACAAATGAAAAATTGTCCTTGTCGTATTTTTTGCATGGTCTTTTGTAACTTTATTGTGATATCACCAGGCTCCTGTAGAACCTCCTGCTGCAAAGGCCCCAAAGAAACTTGCTGCAAAAGCAACTGAGAAAGATATGAAAGGTAAAGCTGTTGAGAAGGAGAAATTGGATCCTTTAGCAGAAAAACTTCACCAACAAAGGTAATACTTTCAGTATATACTCTTCTCTTGTTATAATGTATGTTGCAAGAAAGCTCAGCCGTTGACAAGGGTTAACTGTTCACAAAAACTACTTGTAACTGCACACATACTTGTGGTTGTGGGGCCATAGTCAATGAATTTTGGCACTGTAAAATGTGACTGCATCTCGAATTCGTAGCAATTTTGAGTTTTATTTACTGAAGTTGTGTTTTTTTTCTAATTGTATGTTACTCAGCTGCTGATTTCCTTACTTGGATACATTGGATGATATGCATACTACAAAAAGGTTCATATTTAGGTGTAATGCTTGATCTTTAGTTATGTTAGCTTGTAATTATTGGCCATCTTGTGACTTTCAACACGGGTGTCGGGTTCCGACACGGGAGCGGATCTGAGGATCTGACACTTGATGTTCTAAATTTCAAGATACGGGGACACTGTCCTAAATTTGGACACGGATACAGGGACAACGTCTAAATTTGGACACGGATACAGGGACAACGTCCTAAATTTGGACACGGATATGGGGATCCGTCCTATATTAGATAGGGTATGGAATTATTGTTCATAAAATATAAGAAGCCTGGGAGTCTTTAATAATAATAATAATAAAAGAAGGAAAACTGAATCTCTTCATATGGAAAAGATAATTACAGCTTTAAGATTGAAGTTTTAAAATTAAATGAGATAAATATCAATAAAAATCAGATAAGTATGGTATTAAGTTAGAAATATGTAAAGTTTATCTTCTAGTTAATTACTGTCTTTTAACATTCCCGTAGCATGAATCTGGACTCATAAACAAACGAATACTTCTAATAGGGAAAATCTCAGGAAAGGCGGCCTTTCCATAAGCTTATGGACAGTCCTCAGGGGCATTTGACTTAAATGTTGTAATTTTTTATAAAATTTAAATATTGCATTTTATAAGTTAAAACAAGTAATAATATGTATTTGAAGGTGAAAATATAAAAATATATGATATAAAAAAATATTTTCAAAATTTTAAATTTTGTATGTAATTTAAGAAATGCCGTATATAAGGTAAGAAATAAGTGGTCTGTCCATAAAACTTATGGACAGGCCGCCTGTCAGGAGACCCACTCCTAATAATTACTGCCTTTTAAACCTCTCTGAACCTTGAATTTCTCCAGAAAGTTTACTGTCTTTCTAACTTCCCGCATCCGATTTACTCTGTCAATTTGGACACGGTAGAAGCACCTGTATCAGTGTCGTATCGTGTCGACACGGGTACGCTTAAAATAGTGCCGTGTCCGGGTAGCATAGCTTTCAACCCATCTATTCAGGATTATCCACTTAGAACGATGAAATTCACATAAATGATTGTTTGAAACAA
This sequence comes from Rubia yunnanensis, assembly GCA_037428765.1. Classification (NCBI taxonomy): domain Eukaryota; kingdom Viridiplantae; phylum Streptophyta; class Magnoliopsida; order Gentianales; family Rubiaceae; genus Rubia; species Rubia yunnanensis. The sequence continues at coordinate 9,919,406 of CM075061.1, forward strand.
CTACTCTTGCATTCTCATTGAACAACTACTCTTGCCTTTCCCTTTTAGTAGATAGCATGCCTTGTATCAAGAGTTCCTATCCATGCCTAAATTATTTGTTCTAGCACATGAACCTAGAATAAGTTATGAAGATGCGCCATGTTATAAGCATTGGAAATGTTTTTCCTACTATTGGTTGTGACGTTTACTTCCTTTTGTTTTCGGATGAGGGGTGGATGCTTGTATGATTTTTGTATGCATTCATTGTTTGACATAGTTTGCATGATGAGTCGAGTAATGTGGTCATCTCATCACTGGCTACTTGTCCATTTTGTAATTCTCATGTTCCAATTGCCTCGGTTTTCTTTTGAATGACTTGTCAATATGAATATCTAGCAAAGAAGGGAACCTCTAAGAACTTCTACTTGCCAAAGTATGGGTGGTCATTACCTTCCACTGGCCTTCATGGTGCATGCTTGCAGGAGTAGTTGGTTTGCCAATTTTATATAATTCCTTTTCCTTTAATAATTACAGGCTAGTAGAAGAAGCTGATTTTAAATCTACTGCTGAGTTGTTTGGAAAGAGAGGAGATGGAAAGGATCTTGACAATTTCATTCCTAAATCTGAAAGTGACTTTTTGGAATATGCAGAAATGATTTCCCACAAGCTGCGGCCGTATGAGGTTTGTTGAATTGAACTTGCTTTTATATGCGAACATTTTATGAATTGCTTGCTGCATCTAACTTGGAACAACATCTATGGTTTGCAGAAAAGTTACCATTATATGAATCTGCTAAAAGATGTGATGAGATTGGCTATGACTTCATTGAAAGGAACAGATGCCAAAGATGTAGCCTCTTCCATCACAGCTATTGCAAATGAGAAGATTAAAGCAGAAAAAGAAGCTACAAAAAAGAAGACAGGAGGTATGTTTTGAATTTTAACCAATGTTTTGGATGGCTGTTGTTTTATCGACCTTGTCTTGTTGTCTGGTTGTGAGAGATGTTCATTGTTCTCAGGTAAGAAGAAACAACTCAATGCTGGCAAGGATGATGACAATCTTGTCGCAGATGGGTATGATGAGCCCTATGATGATTATGACTTCATGTGAGGAAAGGTTTTGGTAAAAGATGAGATGGGCTGTTATTTGCAGAGAAGTAATTTATTGAAGTGCAGAATGTTAGGGCTGATTCTACCTGCCTGTTTTCCCCCCAAGTGTAGACTGGTTGAGTGTCATCTAGTATACTGAAAATAAGAAACCTTTCTTAGATACTTTGAGCACTCATTTTGTTCTTTTGCGGCTTGATGGAATTAGTTACTGTTTTGTTAGAACTATTTATAGATTTTTGTCTGTCCTCTGTGAATATGATTGGAGGTTGACCTATAGTCACCTGTTTTCCTCTTATTGAATGTTACATACATTGAGACTTGAGATGCGTAAAAAAAAAAGACTTGAGCAGATTGGCTTTTTTCCTTTAACCACAAGTGTAAGTGGCGTTATCGCCCAAACCGGATCCTCTATTCAACAGATAAGAACGGAATTTTACGTTCTCTTTCACGATTAGGTTGTAATACAATCTGATTCAATTTTTTGGTCATCTAATTCCAGTTACTCCCTCACTTTCTTTATTATTGACCCACTTGGTTTTTTTTTGTTGTTTCTTTTATATTTAAATATTTTTAATTTTTGGCAAGATTTTTGAATTTTATTCCCTAATTATATTTTTCATTTCTACATTCAATTTCATCTACCCCGTTTTGCCACCTAAATTTAAACACCTAAACCTATGATACCAAATCTAAATATCTAAACCTATGGTACCACTATAAGTGAGATTATGAGTGAGATGAGGGCGTGTTTATCCTTTCCTTAATCCAATTGTCAGTTGGAAAAATAGATATTCTATATCCTTCCTCAATCCATTATTTTGATGAGAGTCTATATATACTTTCTCCGTTCCAATTCAACTTTCCCCCATTTGACTTTTAATAGTTGTTTTGAAAAATATTTGATCCTTAATATCTTTTATTAAGGATAATTAAAATTTGTGAAATTTGATATTTTAAAAATGCATGTTATAACGAATTTAACAATTTATCACACAATAACATTTATACTTATATGCCAATTCAATTTTAAAGTCAAAGATACGAAGTTTTGACTAAATGAATAGTTAAATTGTAGATTGAAATGTGAGATAGTACACTTTTTAAAATCTATGATTTCACTTTATTAGATTTTAAATGAGTTACTAATGCTAATACATATAATTCTTTATATTATAAATCATTAAATATGAAATTATAAATATTTTTAATGTTATATAAATATTTTAGTCGACAAATCACTCATTCTCATAATAAAAATAAATAAATTTATATAAAAATATTCATAATAAAAATAAATAAAGTTGTTGAATGTTATGCAAGTATAAATGATATTAAAAAAATTATAACATCTCTATATCTTAAAAGCACAGATCCCTTAATGAACAATATTTTTCGTCGTCAATTCTTTTATTTTTCTTTTTTTCCTTCCCACTCATACCGACACGTTGGGAATTCATTCCTTTTTTCTCTTTTTCCATGACCTGACTCCACGCGTCAGCATCTGAGCTCCATAACTTCCACTCGTCATCATTATTCACCCTTTCCAGAAAATTCCATTATCATCTTCGTATTTCCCTGAACCACTTGCCTAACATTTTCTCTTCTCCTGGAATTCTCCAAGCCCTCTATTTTTGTAATGTTTCTGATATGCTTTCAATTTTTTCCTACTCATCTGTTTCCGTAGTTGGTGTGATATGTTCCGGTAACATCTCTACTATAGGGAATGCCTCCGCCGATTCAGGATGAGCTCAGGATCGCCGGCGAGTTGCTCTGGCCATCTCCATCGGCGTTGCAGCAGCGGTCTTTGCGAACAGGGCTCTCTGGCGGGGATGGAGTAGAGTTCGCCGAGCCTTTATCGTTCTTAGCGGTGGCAGAAGGGGATAAATGGTTTTCTTGGCGGTGCCACCTCTTAAACAGGTCATTCAGGCTAGGCCTTCACCGTCTCCGGCGAAGATGGGGCAGAGGAGGTGGTCGGCTTAGGCTGTAGAGGTGGCGGGAAGGTTGGGAGATGGTGGCGGTAGGCGGGGATGAGTGGAAGAGTGGGAATAGAGCTGGTGGTCTCCGGTGATTAGAGTGGAAGAGTGGGAATAGAGCTGGTGGTTTTCGATGGTTCCATTTGTACAAGTAGAGGAAGATCAACATTCGAGTAGAGGTTAAAGTGGTAATGGGTTCTAGTGGAGAGGGTTCGGGTACAGAGGTTCGAGTGGTACTGGTTTGAGTGGAGAGGGTTCGAGTAGAGGTTCGGGTAGAGAGGTTCGAGTGGTACTGGTTCGAGGTGTATTGGTTCAAGTGGTACTAGTTCGAGTAGTGAAAGTTTGAGTGGAGAGGTTCAAGTTGAGGTTCGTTGGAGTGGTACTGGGTTCAAGTGGTTCTGGGTTCATGTGGTGAGAATTCGAGTGGAGAGATTCAAGTAGAGGGGATTCGAAGGTTAGAGAAGAGAATTCGAGTGGAGAGGCTGCGAGCGTAGGGTTCGAGTGGAGGAGGTTCGAGTGGTGAGGTTCGAGAGATCATGGTTCGAGTAGTGAGGGTTGGAATGGTGAGAGTTCGCGTGCTGAGGGTCGAGTGGAGAGGTTCGAATAGAGGTTCGAGTGGAAAGGGTTCGTGTAGTTAGGGTTCGAGTAGAGAGGGTTCGAATGGAGAGGATCAAGTGGTATTGGGTTCGAGTAGTCCTGTGTTCGAGTATAGGTTCGAATAGAGAGGTTCGAGTGGTACTGGGTTCGACGGGAGAGGATCGAGTGGTGGCCATTCGAGTGGAGAGAGTTCGAGTGACACTGGATTCGAGTGGTAATGTGTTTGAGTAGAGGGTTCGAGTAGAGAGGTTGGAGTGGAGAGGGTTCGAGTGGTGAGGGGTTGATTGGTGAGCATTCGAATTGTGAGAATTCGAGTGATGAGGGTCGAGTGGAGAGGGTTCGAATAGAGAATTTGAGTAGAAAGGGTTCGAGTGGTCAGGGTTCAAGTGGATGTTAGGGTAGACAGGTCTGAATTGACTCGAGGGGGTAGATGATCCGAGTAGACGTGGTGGACAGTTCGAGGGATAAATGGTTCCAGGGTTTCGAGGGATGGATGGTTCCAAGGATTTGAGGGGTGATAATTCGAAGGGTTTGAGGAGTTGATGGTTAGAGTGGTGGCGCGTGGATGGTTCAAGGGGTGATGGTCCCAGGAGTGGATGGTTGATAGTTCGAGTGATGGCAAGGTGGGTGGTTGATGGTTTCAGGGGTTCGAGGGGTGATGATCCGAGGATGATAGTCTCAGGTGGTGGATGGTTAATGGTTACAGGGGCTCGAGGATTGATGGTTTGAGGGAGGATGCCTCGAACTAACACCCCTCGAGGCGGATGCATGATGTTCGAGGGGTTGATGGTTCGAGTGATAACTGGTATACCCCTCTCGACGGGTAGTATACCCTCGAGGGCTGGTGTACTCTAGAGAGGTTGATGTGTGACCTCTCGAGGGCTGGTGTACCCTCGAGGGATGGTACATCTCTCTCGAGACGTAGATGGAGTACTCTCGAGGGGTGGTAGGTGTACTCTCCCCAGTGGTGGATGCTTTACCCTCTCGAGAGGTAAACCATCAACCATCCCCCTCGAGGCATTACCCCTCCAACCATTACCCCTCCAACCATTCACTACGCCTCGAGAAATTACCCCTCCAACCATTACCTCTCGAATCTCCTGGAACCATTCATCCCTCGAAGAATCAACCATCTATTCCTCGAATCTTCACCCCTTGAATCATCAATCATCAACCACCCTTAACACTTGATTCCTACACACGAACTGCCACCCCTCAAACCATCCATCCTCGACGCACTGGGTTCATATGGTGAGGCTTCGAGGGTTGATGCCTCGAGGGGATGATTGATGGTTCCAGGGATTCGAGGGTTGATGATTCGAGGGAGGATGCCTCGAGGGGTTTGAGAGGTGGTAGGGAGGCCTCCAGGCAGATGGTTAATGATTTTAGAGGTGGATGCTCGAGTCGTGGATGGTAGATTATTCGAGAGGAAGATGCCTCGAATGGATCATGGTTTGAGAGCTAGCTTGTTCGAGTGGTACTAGATTCAAGTGGTTCTAGGTTCGAGTAAAGGCTTCGATTAGAGATGGTTCGAGTAATACTAGGTTCGAAAGAAACTGGGCTCGAGTGGAGAGATTCGAGTGGCGAGGGGTTGACAGGTGAGCATTCAAGTGGTACGGAGGTCTCAAGGTGTATGGCAGATGTTCGAGAGGTAGATGGTTCGAGTGGTGACGTGGTCGATGTTTGAGAACTGATAGTTCGAGGGGTAATGTTCCCAGGAATGGATAGTGTTCGAGGGGTGAGTGGTTCGAATAGTGGTGGATGGTTTGAGGGATATATGCCTCGAGTGGGTCATGATTCGAGAGCTAACATGGATGATTCGACACTCTCAGTGATATACTCTCTCGAGGGGTGGTGTACCCTCGAGACCTGGTGTACTCTAGAGGGGTGGATGTGTGACCTCCTGAGGGGTAGTGTACCTTCAAGGGTAGGGGCACCTCTCTCGAGACGTAGATAGCGTACCCTCGAGGGGTGGAGGCTGTATTCTCTCCAATAGTGGATGGTTTACCCTCCCGAGAGGTAGATGGTGTACCCTCTCGAGAGCTATATGGTTTACCCTCTATGTACGTCTCGAGATAGGTGTACCATTCCCCGAGGGTATACCATCCGTCGAGAGGTTACACATCTACCCATCTAGGGTACACAAGCCCTCGAGAGTATACCACCCCTCGAGAGAGTATACCACCGAGAGCATTGAACCATCCACATTAGCTCTCAGACCATTACCTATTCAAGACATATACCCCCTCGAATCATCCATTCCTCGAACATCAACTATCCACCCTTGGAATTATCACCCCTCGAACCATCAGTCCTCGAATATCCACCACGCCACAACTCGAACCATCCACCTTTCGAATCATCAACCATCCGCTTCGAGGATCCCTTCCACTCGAAACATCCATCCCTTCAACATCAACCATCTACCTCGAGGGGTTTTTATTCGAGGCATCATTCCTCGATCTATTAACCCTCGAGGCCCTGGAACCATTAACAATCTCCCTCAAGGTATCACACCTCGACCCATCAAAAATCTGTCTCGCCACCACTAGATCCTCTCCTCTCGAACCTTGTACAACTCGAATCTCTCCCCTCGACCATCACCGCTCAAACTCTCATCACTCGAATGCTCACTACTCGACCCCTCACCACTTGAACCTCTCCACTCGAACACAGCACTACTCGAACTTCTCCCTCAAACCCTATACCACTCGAACATCTCCTTCAATTCATTAACCCTCGAGGTCCTGGTGACATCAATCATTCCCCTCGAGACATCACCCCTTGACCCATCAACCATCCGCCTCACCACAAATCAAACCATCCACCCTTCGAACATCAACCATCTGACTCGACTCAAACCTCTACTCAAACCCTGGCCACTCATATCAGTACCACTCGAATCTTTTCCACTCGAATTCTCTATTCGAAACCTCTCCACTCGACCCTCACCACTTGAATGCTCACCACTCGACCCCTTCACCATTCAAACTCCCTCCACTTGAACCTCACCACTCGAACTCTCACCACTCGAACGCTCACCATTCGACCCCTTATCATTCAAACTCTCTCCATTTGACCCTCACCACTCAAAATCTCACCACTCGAATACTCACCACTCGACTTCTCACTACTCGAACTCTCTCCACTCGAACCCTGTACCACTCCAACATATTATCACTCGAACCTCACCACTCGAACTCTCTCTACTCAAACCTCTCACTAGAATCCTCTCCACTCGAACCTCTCTACTTGAACCTCTGCACTAGAACCCTCTCCACTGGATTCCTCATCACTCGCACCTCTACTCAGACCCACTATACTCGAACCTCTCCACTCAAACCACCCTTTCCGCTCGAACTCCTATTACGCCTCACTACTACTTTATTTTTTATTCAATTTTAATTTTTAATTAATTAACAACTAACCCGTTGTCAACAGCCTGCGCTTTGCGCGGGTTGGAGACCCCTAGTATCCTATATAAGTATAAGTATTGAAGATACCACATAGACCGGATCCTCTGATACGCTATAAGAACGTCGTGTTATGCATTTTGAGATTTAAAACGTAGTTTGGTTAAGTTGTAATACAATACAATTTTAATTTCTTTCATTTAAAAAATAATAATTATCCTTTCCTCAAACCAATTGTCAATAGACTAATATTATTTTTTGATGAGGGTCTATATATATATTTTTTAAAAATTATAATTTCACTTTACTATATGTATGGGAGTTACTATTACCATTTGAGTGCATCTCTTGAAAGACGCTCTTTCCATAAGTAATGGAAAGACCAAGGTATAAAGTGCAAATTAGAAGAAATGAAGATAAAATTTTCGGGTTGCATGAATCAGGTTATAAACTTTCTAACTGCACATTGCATCATTGGCGGAACTACTTGAAGGCGGGGGCAGGCGCGCGCCTGCCCCGAGATCCGTCGGCCAGGCGGAAGTTACTGTTCCCGGCCGACGGATCGAGGGTTTCCGCCTGCGGCGTAGGCGCGCCGCCCGTTCGCCGGAGGAACTGAGGAAGAAGCCTCTCCCGCCCCTGGCTCTCTTCTTCATCTTCAGCCTCTCCCGTCCGTCCCCTGACTCCCTCTCGCTCTCGGCTCCTCTGTCACACCGCCGCAGCGCCGCCGGTCGTCCGCCACCCGCCACCGCCAATCCGCCACGGTGCAATTTCAGCCTACCCTCACATTTTTTCCTGGTTCCGCCACTGCATTGCATGATAAATTTTCAATATTGCAACTAAAACCCTTTACCTTTTATTATTCTAATTAAACTCTGTCTTTCTATAAGCTTATGAAAAGATAATTCAAGACTTTGCCTTAATATACACTAAGATTTTAAATTATAAATAATTAGATATAAAACAATATAAATATTTTTAATGTTCTATAAACATTTATTAATTTTATAAGGAATAAGGATGAATATAGCCCGATGGTAAAGTTGTTTGATTTCTATATTTTAGTATTTGAATTGAAAAATCGTGTATGCTTATATTTAAAATCATTGATGATATAAATAATAATATTTATGCAGTGTAAATATTATACATAAAATTAAGGCGAAATCTTGGGAAATACTGTCTTTCCATAAGGTTATGAAAAGATGTGGTTTAATTAGAATAATAAAAAGTAAACTGTCTTACTTGCAATATTAAAATTTTAGTATGCAACATGTAGTAGTTATAAAATGTATAACCCGGTTCATGCAACGCGAAAATTTTATCTTCATTTCTTATAATTTATACTTTAAATCTGGGTGTTTCCATGATTTATGGCAAGATCATTTTCCAAGAGACGGACTCTAAAATTAGTACTTATCAACTTTATCTCGAATAAAAAATACCCACCATAATCTAATTATATGCTATACGCTATAGCGTGAATATCTCAAATCGTTTAACATCTAAAAAACAATAAGAATGGGAGATACATTCGGATGTCAAAGTGAAAAGCCGTCTTTACATATTCATATAAAAAGATGGGTTAAATTAAAATTATAGAAAGATAAAAAATTTAATTACAATATTAAAAATTTATTATGTGAGTTATAAGTTTATGATCGATTAATGTAATCTAAAATTTTTATATTGATTTTTCTAATTTACAATTTAAACCTTGATATTTCTATAACATATAGAAATATGATATTTCAAGAGACGGACTCGATTCGGATATGCGCCTCTTTATGACTTTGACATCAATTTTTTAAAATATATTTTTTACGTCTTTTATGTGTTCATTCATTTAGGTTGACGGAGGCTTTCATATATTAGCTCGTGCAAAACATAATCAGCTTCAACAACTGCTTCAACCTTATGCAACCACATAACACGATTGGATTCCGAGACTGGTAGAGCTGTGAAGCTGAGAACCAGCGATAAATGGAGTAGAAACAGGTGCCACGTCAGACATATTGGCCCGATTCAAAATATCACGAGTATACTTTGATTGGCCAAGCAGTAACCCTGAGGAGGTAGGCGAAACTTCAAGACCAAGAAAGTAATGAAGAGCACCAAGATTCTTGATCGCAAATTCTCTGTGTGTTCGATCAATGAACTGGCGAAGAAGAGTCGAGTCATTGCCTGTAAGAATGATATCGTCCACATACACAAGTAGGTACAGTAACGACGACCCTCTCGAAAGGACAAATAAAGAAGTATCAGCTGAGCTGCACCGAAAATCAAGCTGTGTCAGATAACTGCTGAAACACTGGAATCAAGCCCGGGGAGGCTGCTTAAGACCATAAATGACCTTTCGTAAGCGACAAACATAGTCTGGATGGACAGAGTCCTGATAACCAACGGGCTGCTTCATGTAGACTGGAACATCAAGAACACCATTAAGGAAAGCGTTCTTGACATCTAACTGATGAAGTGTCCAGGAACGCATGGTGGCTATGGCGAGAACCGTCCTAACAGTGGAGGCTTTGACCACAGGACTGAAAGTGTGGTCAAAATCAAAACCCAGAATCTGCGAGAAACCCTGCGCCACAAGTATAGCTTTGTGACACTCAATAGTGCCATCTGGTCGATACTTGAGCCTATAGACCCATTTGGAGCCAACAATGTTGACATTCGAAGGTCGAGACACCAAATCCCAAGTGTGCTAACCACGAAGAGCGGCCATCTCATCATCCATGGCTGAAACCCAGGCTGGATCCTGAAGGGCAGAGCGATAATCAGTGGGCTCTGTCTGAGAGAGGAGTGTGGCAGTGAGACCATGAGCAATAATATTCGAATAATCCCGGCGCTGAATTGCACCAGCAGAAGATCGAGTGGCCATCAGATGGGTACGAAGCTGGGGCGGTGAAGCCGGAGGAGTCGAACTAGCTGACTACGCTAAGGAAGATCGAGCTGCGCTGACCGGAGAGTGACCGTCGAAAGTCGCCGGAGAAAGAATGGCCGATACCGGCTGAAATGTGGTGGCCGGTGGTTGAGACGGCAGCTGAGAAGTGATGGCCGGCGGCTGAGGTGTGGTGGCTGGTGGCTGTTGGATGAGGAGCTGGATCCGGGTCGGCCATCTAGATGGAAGATGGTGGTGAAGGAGGGGTGGCTGGAACAGGCACAAGGGTGGTGGCCCTAATCAATGAAGTAATAGCTCCATCAAAAAATGATGAAATCTCCAGATCTGAAATAGAGCGATTGTTCGCGGAAGATGAGACATAAGGGAATAAGGTTTCATCAAAGCGAACGTGGCGAGAAACATAGATACGCCTAGAAGTGGGGTCGAGACACTGAAAGCCCTTGTAACGAGGGTTGTAGCCAATAAAAACACACGAAATGGATCGCGGTGCAAACTTATCAGTAGCAATGGCATGCGGACATGGAAAAGCACGGCGGCCAAATGGGTGAAAGAGGGTATAGTCAGACACATGACCAAAAACAACCTCAAAGGTGATTTTCCACCAAGAACTGAACTTGGCAGACAGTTAATGATGTAAACCGCAGAGGAGAAAGCTTCCACCCAATAACAATGTGGCACGGAAGAGTGAAAAAGCATGGCAAGACCAGTCTCCGTGATGTGATGATGCTTCCGCTCAGCTCAGCCATTCTGAGCAGGTGTATAGGGCGATGACATCTGATGATGAATGCCACATGATATGAAGTGAGCCTGAAGTCGATGATTAGTAAACTCTGTCCCACCATCGGTTTGAAATTTTTTAACCCTAGTAGAAAACTGGGTCTCAACGAATTTCTGAAACTAAATAAATGTTTCATAGAAGTCCGACTTATACCGCATTGGGAAAAACCATGTGAATCGCGAAAAGTTATCGATGAAAATGGCATAATAAGAAAAACCACCTGCCGATAAGACAAGGGCTGGTTCCCACAAATCACAATGCACCTTGTTCAACAACCCAGTAGCACACCTGTCACTAGTGGAAAAAGGTAAACGGCTACTCTTGGCCATCTGACAAGGAGAGCAACTAACAGATGCCAGCATAGCGGAAGTGACAGTAATATGGCCACGTTGACTTAACAACTGAACAGTATTATGAGACACATGACCGAGGCGAGAGTGCCACTGCTCAAAAGAAGCCTGGAGCTTTCCAGAGCGTAATTCGCCTAAAAAGCTGGAATCACCAGTCTCAAGAAAATAAAGACCTGAACTATGACTGCCTTTACCAATTATCTTCCATGTATGCTTGTGCTCAATGGAAAATGAGTTGGCATCAAATATAACACGGACATGTAAATCCCGAGTAAGTTTACTAATAGATAATAAACTTCTAGTAATCTTAGGGACCACAAGGACATCATTAAGATGACTGGTGCGAGCAGTGATATGAGATGTAGCACCTGAATCAACGATCCACTGATTCGACGAAGAATGACGATTGGGACCATTCAAACTGGCTTGAAACAACACCTTGTCCGCAATTCAATTAGTGGAGCAATCTTCCCGAGATATAGGGCCCAAATAAACCATAGCAAAAGACTGAAATTGCACAGAAATTGACTGGGTGCTGACGAGAATTTGAGCAACTCGTGAGAAAGCGCCTCCACTCGCGAGAATTTGAGCAATTCGCAAGAAACAGGTTCAACTCGTGAGAAACAGGTTCAACTCGTGAGAAACAGGTTCAACTCGTGAGAAACATGTTCAACTCGTGAAAAACAGGTTCAACTCGTGAGAAACAGGTTCAACTCGTGAGAAATTGAAAGATGCGAGAAATTGAAAGATGCGAGAAATTGAAGTTGCGCGAGTCAACTCGTGCGTGACCTTCACGCGCTGGAGGTTTCTTCTTCGGCCGAGCTGGCGCGTGACTTTCACGTACTGGAAGACGGGCGCGTGGATCTCGCCGCGGGAGCTGGAAGATGGGCGCTGGAAGACAAGGCAATGGATGTTGCTGATGAAGGCGTCGCTAGAAAAGAATACCAACGAAGATGGAAACTTCGCCGCTGGAAAAAGATGGAAACTTCGCCGGAAAATCGAGACTTGAGAGGATGCCGGAGGACGCCGGGGATGAAGGGACTTGAGCCTCCACTTGTTGGCGATTGCGATGACGACGACTCTGATGAAGGACTTGAGTTCGCCGGTGACGATTGCGATCAGGGCCAGAAAAGAGCCGCCAGAGGTTGCCAGAATTTGACCGGAACTTTGCCGAGATCAGGCCGGAAAAGAGAGAAGGAGGGAGGCGCTGAACAATAAATTAAAATGTAGGGCTTAAGATAATAACTTGCTCTGATACCATGACATAATGATTTGCCATGATAAATTGTATTATTGATATCTGAATATATAGAGAGTACAATAGAAGTGTAATAAGGATAGAACTCTAATCATAATAAATCATAATCTAATCGTAAATCTAATTTATTCTAACACCCCACGTGAGCTAACACGGTTTGAACATCCCTAACATAACATGTTTAAAGGTTGTTATCTTTGTGGCATATCACAGACGTAGCGAACATGGGGAAGAGGATCCAGTATGTCTCACGCCTGGTCCAAAACTAGGACCAAATTCATGGCGATGTGCTGAAGAGGATAATTCGTTAAAATTTATTCCGTTCTTTCAACCAAAGTATAACTGTTAAAGTCAATACTTATGTCACTCGATTTGTTATTATCAATTTGTTTCTACACTTATTTTATGAGTAATAGATATTCTTTTGTTTATACGGGCAAAAGATCTGAAAGATTTTTTTTAGACTTATAACTAATGGAAATTCTCGGGAAATGCAACATTTCTATAACCTTATACACCGTTCATATGGGCATTTACCTCAAATATTGTAATTTTTTATAAAATTTAAATATTACATTTTAGAGTCCGTCTCTTGAAAGACGGTATTTCCATAAGTTATGAAAAGACCAAAGTTTAAAGTATAAATTAGAAGAAATTAAGATAAAATTTTTGGGTTGCATGAACCTGGTTATAAATTTTATAACTACTACATGTTTCATACTAAAACTTTAATATTGCAACTAAGACCTTTAACTTTTATTATTCTAATAAAACCCCGTCTTTCCATAAGCCTATGGAAAGACCGTCTTTCCTAAGACTTTGCCTACATTTTATAAGTTAAAACAAGTAATAATATGTATTTGAAGGTGAAAATATAAAAATATATAATATAAAAAAATATTTTTAAATTTTTTAAATTTATATGTAATTTAACAAATGGAGTATATAAGGTAAGAAATAAGTTATCTGTCCATAAGGTTATGGACACACCTTATGGACACACCGTATGTCAGGAGACCTACTCTATAACTAATATATCGTCTTTTAATCTCTCAATTTTAAACTCTAATAACTAAAAATAAAAGTCGCATACGGAGTACTCGCCTAATGGGTCTATTTATACCCAGCTGCTTTCACTGAAGGGTTTCTGATCTTTTGTCACTCGATACCTTTATTTTTAATAATTTTAATTAATTTGAACAGGTTTTTCGATCATTCGTCACTCCACTCGATAACTTTATTCTTAATAATTTTAATTAATTTGATCATTCCACCAAACACAGACCAACCCCAAAATTTATACTAGTGAATGCAATTTTTTAATTTTGTTTAGTGAACCAACTCGCCACGTATAAATCAAGATTCAAATAAATGTACACTTTTTGTCCGAATTGAATGTCCTGCTTATTATTTGTGGTGGAGTACGTCCCTTTCGTTCCATAAGTTACAAAAAGATCAAGTTTAAATTATAAATTAAAAAAATTAAGATATAACTTTTGGCTTGTATTAATCGGGTTATAAACTTATAATTACTGCACGATCCATAATAAAATTTTAACATTGTAACCAACACTTTTTACCTTTCAATAATTCTAATTCAACTCCGTCTTTCCATATACCTATGGAAAGACGATCTTTCCCAAAATTTTGCATTTAGGGTGTGATTAATTTATTGTTTTTCTTCCTGAGTTGGCAAAAAAAAACCAAGTTAAATATACCCACTTATCCATTCCTTTTCCCTCGTTCTCTCCTTTTCACTTGTGGGATGAACTTATAAATTATAAGTATTCATTTAAGTTTGAGATGGATGAAATATAATAGCAACTAAGCACAACTTTTTAGAACAAAATATAATATTGAAAAATTGTTTTGAATTCTCAATTTCTTACTATTTGAGGTAAAAGTTCAAGTTGGTCAGATCCTACCGTCAATGTCGATCAAAAGTGAAAGGATAAAAAATCTCTTGAATTTAATTTGGTAAAAAGAGAAAAATACTTTTGTAACCCTATCTTTTATATGTGACATTAGAATGACGTGAAGTAAAAAAGGAGTAGTCCTAAGTTCAATCGGTGGAGCGCAGCCATTTACATTAACTATGAGATGCTAGAACATCCTTCATCCACAACATCTTCATTTGAAACGTCGTTGTTGCATCAGTGGCTGCTATTTCAGATGAGTTATCCGATAGAACCACCTTCATAATTTAAAGGAAATTTGACCTAATTTTTTGGTCTCCAGGACTTTCCAAACTAAAGAACTTCTCGATTCATCTTGTGGCATGCAAAGTAAACAAAATATTGTCTTTGCAACAATGGTGGTGGACCCGGTGGTCGAAATCAATGGGTATGAATCCCACGTAATGGTGATTTGAGGTGGTTCAGGTGCAGATGAGGAAAGGAGAAGAAAATAAAAACTTCAAGAAGTAGTGCACGACTGGGTGATATGTGGTGTTTTTAGGATGGTGATATGTCTCTTCACCCGATCTGAAGCCCACGTTCGATCTGCTAGCAGTGATCCATCCCCTGCAAAATAAACAGACCCTAGAGTGTTCCAGGGGGAGAAACTTCGATGATAAAGTTAGTACCTTGTCGGCCGATCGATCAGTAGGGCATAGTCTAAAAATAATGGGGGTACCTTCCTATTTATACCTTCTGAACTAATTGTGGTTGTCTAATTCTTGAGCTTCCTTTTTCCTTGATGCCAGGCCCATTAAAACTTCTTGGTGTAAAGCCTTAGTGGGCTGCTTTTGGGGCTCTCTAATGATTAGGCTAGCATCCCAACAAGATCTCGACCTAGCTTATCATTAAGAGCCCCCAGAAAATCTAAGTGGTCTCCTATTATTGAAGTATCATGCCTTCAAACGATCCCATTGAAGACGAGCCATGACTCGTCTTCGATGGGTTTGGCTTCGAAGGTGGTTACCATGCTTCGATAGCAGCTGAACACTTGGTTTTCTTCGGATAGACTTTCATCTCTCTATATTTTTTTGAATTCCAAAAGACGTGTGTGGATAAGAGGGGCGGAAAATCCAAGCGAGTGGGGACATTTCTTTTCACAACTTACCACGCTTTGATTCTCGCCTTTCTATGTAATTATTACTCACCACCGTTTCTCTTTCCTTTTTATTCTCCTTGATCTGCACCATTACGCATGCTTTAGCCAATGGTGACATAGCTTTTAGTTACTTTTTTTGGTGGATTGCTAGTATTAGTTGAGTTTACGTGACAAGGGGT
This sequence comes from Rubia yunnanensis, assembly GCA_037428765.1. NCBI lineage: Eukaryota > Viridiplantae > Streptophyta > Magnoliopsida > Gentianales > Rubiaceae > Rubia > Rubia yunnanensis. The sequence continues at coordinate 9,934,999 of CM075061.1, forward strand.
TTAGACGACCATGTTTGGTTTTCTTGTCTGAATCCCGCATTTTGTAGACCTAATTGGTACGAATGGACATCTTGTATCCACGGCCTCCTAGATCTTCCTTGTGATAATCTTTAGTAGGTCGCCCGTGGGTACTTTTTGGTTACATTCTATGTGAAGGCCATTCGCAAGGGCGGTGAAAGATTGAAGGTCATTTATTTTTAATGGTAGAAGAGGCTAAGACCATTCACATTAGAATGGTAGAAGATGAAACCACAAATATCAATACATGGTAGAAGGAGATTGAAGCCAAAGATAGGCGGCTTTGGAGTTCAAGACAGTCAAAGGAGAAAATGGTGAATCATGGTCCGAGGAGTGTTTTCTTAGTCCGAGAACACTCCAGGAAGAATTAGCCTTCAAGGCTGGTTCCATCGGATTCGTGCTCCTAGTCACTACAAAATTGACTACTGTAACTCCCAATTCGTACTAACGGTTCACCCATAGAAAGCAAACAAAGTTTAGCCGACAAAGCACCAGCGGCCGGCCACGAACCGCCCATGGTCAAGCACTAGTGGCCTGTGACAAGCACATGAACTGTGCTACACAAGTGGTCCAGGGGTTCCGTGAAGACCTGTATGAGACCTTCACGAGGCAAAGGCACTGGGCCTTGAGAGAAACACCGGACCGTGAAGCTTGGAGTTTAAAAATTGAAGATTTGGCTAAGTATTGTGCCGGGCCGTGAAAACCTTCACGGACCGTGAAGACAATTGTTGAGCGAGACCATGTACTGTTCGTGGCCCATGAAAACCTTCACAGACCGTGAGAACTTTTGAGAAAAAATTGTGTACTGTTTGCTGTCCGTAATAACTTTCACGGACTGTGGCACGAGAGAAGCTTCACGGACTGCGTCAGATCCCACGGATCGTGGTTATGAATGTGACACAGTCTGCTCCAGATCCCACGGATCGTGGTTATGAATGTGACACAGTCTGCTCCAGATCCCACGGACCGCGGTTATTAATGCTTCACGGTCCACGCCAGATCCCACGCTCCGTGCTTGAATGCTTCACGGACCGTGACATCCGTGCCGGTCCGTGAAGCCTTGGCGGATGACCTAGGGTTTTGCTATTTTTGGCCTATTTTGGGTCTATTTTAGGCCCAATTTCCTACTACTGTATAAACGAGCCTTAGTCTTCTCGTAAACAATATCAACCTAGGCATAATGTAGATTAGTTTTTCTCTCTAGTTTAGAGAGAATAAAGAGAAAAGTTCTTCTTCCTTCTCATTTTGTTTTCATCTTATTTTCTAGATCCATGGCATCCAACCTAATATTTTCCATGGATCTAACCTTTGTAGAGTATATTTTTAGCTTGGGATTCATTTTGGCACTTTGTATGTTCTAAATGCTTTATAAGATTCATTATATTCATCCTATCTTTGTGTTTATGATATTATTCTGATTGTTCTTGAATGTTATAAATGCATGAGTAGTACACCACATATAAGCACACACTTTGGGATACACTCATGTATGGAGCAGTTATTGATGCCCCATTGGGAGAGAAACTTGGATGTTAGAATGGGTAGGGGAGAACACGTCCGCGTGGGTATGTGCACGGAGGATTCGAGAACGCTCTGACCTATTTTCCATCGCACCGGTCTAATCTGACTTCGTAACTATTTTCCAAGTGCTTGCATGTAGAGATAACTAATAGTAGCAAGCTAGGTATTATGTTGAAACCCTAGTATCACAGATAAGGTGCCTACGATCCTTGAGCCTAGCGTATATAGGACCCGGGAGGAGTAGTTTCCTTCATGGTGGAAGCTCGAGACGTAATAGCACGAGGGAGAAACATGCCTATAATGATGGTTGGACCTCATTGTACTCCACTAAACTCATTTACTATTTCATGGTCTTTAACAATCATGTTAGACCGTAAATATCTCTAATTATATATAATAATTTTGCATAAAAAATGATATATAGAAAATATGTTAAGATAAATCTAACAATGTCTCACATGATAAATTTATTATATATATATATATATATGTGTGTTTTAATTGGAATTTAGGATCAAAGCTAACAAAATTTGATTTTGAACAAACAAATAAGTAATTTTTAGTAAAACGGTAGAACTATGGGATATTAGAATCTCTTTCATCCACATCATCCTCATTCAAGAACTCAATGAACTCACAAGAGACAAACTCATATACTTCCTCCACTCCTTTATTTATGACCTATTTTGATCAGACATTTTCATGGCATAATTTACTATCAATAATTTTTATTATATAGAGTAATGGACATTATGTGAGGTGTCTTTGGGTTCTCCATAACATGTAGCTTTTGAAAAGTAAAATTTTATAATCTGTTATCCTATGAAACAAAAGTTATCGATGACCAAACATGCCTTGAAAAAATTTCAAAAAAAAAGGACATAAATAGAGAATCAGAGGAGTATAAATCTTCATCAAGTTCAGCTGTTGACATTCTTTTTTCTCATTACTTCTTTTTCAAATGATTATTAATGCCCAAGTGTGTATGACAACATATAAAAGTCGGATAAACACATTTATAACCCTAAGTTTAAACTGAAAGTGTCAAATATAATCTTACAATCTCAAAAAGTGTCAATTTAATTATAACTAATTATTATGTGTGCTAATTCAATCCTAACATTAAAAATTTTGTGCCGATATAGCCAAACTTCCTAATTTCGCATTAACCTATTAAACTCCGAAAATGACAATAAATGAAATAACAAAAATACCTAAGAAGAAAAATCAGACGGTTTTATCAATAAAATCCAAAAAAAAACATGTTTGATTTGCAAGATTCTGAAACCCAAATCTTGCGTATACATGGGAATGAAAAGGAGAAGGAAGACCGATTCATTTACCCGCAGCGGCGGAACTGAGCCAGGGCGAGCCGGTGCGGCCGCCCCGTAAATTCCGGCGAACGGAGGGAGTAGTAATATTATATGTGTATCAATTTTTATACTGTTTTAGGGCGCCCCGGTTGAGAATTTGATCTGCCATGAAAAAGATTGTTGGCCGTTCGCCGAAAATGTAAGATTTTGATCACCGAAAACATAAGATTTTGATACTGGCCGGATATGGGTTTGGGAAGATGTTGCAGAGGGTGGAACCGTGGAAGAGAAGGGGTAGAACCGTAGAAGAATATACCCTTCTCTCTTATTTCTTATTGGGCCTACTATACAAAAAAATCCAAACTACCACTAGGCCTGTTTTAAAAAATGAAAGCCCAAATTCAAAGTATTTATTTTGTAAAGAATTCAAATCAGAATTAATATCCCAAAATTTGAACGTACTCCTAATTCTTGTTTTGCCCAAATCATTTCCTCAATCTCTCTTCCAGCAAACTTTGTGTCACATGTCAAGAAAACCCCAACTTTCGTGTGTTTAATTTATTTGTGATGCAGTTGTTAAGTAGATTAGATTTTGTTGCTTGATTTAAATCATTAAAAATAATAACTGAATAATTAGCGTTAAAAAGGCCGTTAATCTAAGTGTTTAAAATTATCTATTTTAAAAAGATTGTGTTTGCATTGAGACTGTGTTATTAGTTAGTATTAATTTTGTAATATGTTTATTGAAACTATTTGTGTTCAACCGAAAAAAAAATTACACACTAATTTGCCCTGGTTAAAATATTGGTTTGGTTCCGCCATTGTTTACCCTCCCACCAAAGCTCCCCTTTTCCTCCACCGCCCTACCATTAAATTTTCTCAATGCTGTCAAATTCAAATGGCTGGGCCAATCTCCGGTACCGGAAACATCATCGGAGCTGCAAAACTTCAAAACCTAAACACTGAAAATGTCACAATTATAGGTGTTAAGAGCATCCACAGTGGTAACTCATTAACCCCAATTTTCTTAGTAAGGAGCACTCTTTATCCAAGGAGGACCATTGTGGAGTTTTAATAACCACTCCTTAATAAGGAGTGGGTACCTCTTTATTTGTGCAATGTCAACCAACTAATGATTGACACTATATTTTATATTTTAAATTAATTATAATTTGAAATGAAAACAAAGTGCTTAAGAAGTGCTTTCCATTGTTGGTGGTTTGGTTCTTACCTCTCTTTTTTTTTATCAAAATCTATGATGTGACACTTAAGAAGTGCTTCTTAAGTCTACTACCATTGTGGATGCTCTAAAATGACAATTATTGAGTCATGGTCATTTTGTCAAGTCAGAGCGCCAAGTTTGATCAAAGCGTTAGTTTTAAGGGCAAAATAGTCATTTCTCGGTTTTCCTTTGACTAAATTGTTTTTAGTCCCCTACAAAGTATCTTATACCATGTATTTGGTCATCGTTTGCAAATCAACCTTCAGACAGTACCAAACAAATTCAGAACGATTTGTTTGGTCCCCAAAGGTGGTTTTCAGGTAAGACTAAATGGTTTTCTGGTGTAGTCAGGAGTATAATGGTAATTTTACTAATTAAAAAATATTTTCAATTAAAAAATCCTAATTTTGAAATTTTCTTTTTCTTTTTCTATAGCTTTTCACCGCTGCCGCTGCCTTCAATTTCCACCGGCCCCGATTCACGATAAGTTTCTCTGTGTTAGCGACAAGTTCTCTGTGTTTCCACCGCCGCCTTCAATTTCCACCGACCCCGATTCACCTATAGAAGACTCGCCCTACTCCATATCCGGTTCCAACGATGGCGGTGGAGAAGACGAAGCGGCAAAGAAGACGAAGTGGAGAAGCGGCAAAGAAGACGAAGCGGCGAAGAAGACGAAACAGCTGAGAAGGCGGTGGCATGCAAAGATGACGAAGCGACGAAGACCCATGGTATAGCTATAGTGGTCATGGCAGTGCTCAGTAGAGAAGATGAGCGAAGAAAACGTACCCATTTCCTTTTTATTTTAAATTTTTTTAAACTCAGGGGTATAATGGTTATTTTACATATTTTGACCAATTTTACCATTGACTTTCCCTGAAACCACATTTGGAGACCAAACAAATCATTCTGCATCTGTTTGGTATTATTTGAGGGTTGATTTGCAAACGGGACTAAACACATGGTATAAGATACTTTTTAGGGGACTAAAAAAATAATTTAGTCTTTTTCTTTTTCCCTTCCCCTTTCCCCCTCCCTTTCCCTCCGGCCGCGACCATGGCCAGGTTAATGGTGTTGAATATCGCATTTACGGCTGGAACCGCAAAGTGGAGTTTGTATATGGTTGGGATGTTTGGTGCCACCACTAAAACGACATCGCCTTTTTTCAATATCTAACATCAAGGTCGTCGAAGCCAATTTCAGGCACCTAGTGTGCATTTTTTACCAGGAATAGGTTGTATCATTTTAGATAACGAAATTGTGGTTCCCATACACAACAACAACTCTTTGAAGAATGCCCATCGGGGTGAGAGCGCACGAATTTGGAAGGGGATCGGGTGCCGGAGGAGGGTGGTCATGGAAACAATTGAGAGTTGATAGTGGAGTTTGTATGTGAGCTCACAAATTTCTTTTTTTGTTGCTACGACGAGGTGTTAGCGGATTCCGAGGAGGAAGTGTTTGGTGAAGATGTAGTGGGTGTTGAAGATGAAGTTCGGGGAGTAGAGCATGTAGGCGGTGAGGATTAAGATGGAAGACCAGGTGAGGAAGCGACGGAGCAGGGAGAAGGAGCACTTAGGGGAGGTCATCTGGCCGGAAAGAATAACGACGATGGTGGTGGAGAACAGGGGGCTAGTTGTCGTAGATAGGGACTTGTTTGTAATTAAAAAAGATTCAGGTGGTTGAGTTTGTAAATCAAAAGATGAAAAGTCATTTTACCCTCAACTAACAGAGGAAACTTTAGAGTTAACATTTTGACCGAATAGAATGACCACAACTCAAGAGTCCTATAAGTTGAGGGGTCGAAGTGTTCCAAAAAAAACAAGAGACTAAAGGTGAACGATGATGATAGTTCAGGGGCCACAAAAATCGTTTGTCCTTATATATATATATATATATATATATATATATATATATATATATCAGTTGAATTATACAATAGTTTTTTTCCAAAAGAATTAAAAAGTAGTTTATCAAATTTTTTTGAAATTTATTTTGTACAATTTGATTTGAGAGATTTAGGAAGGTTATAAATTTAGGCAAAATTTTGGGAAAGGTCATTTTTCCATAAGATTATGGAAAGATGAGGCATAATTAGAATAATATAAATGCAAATATTTTGGTCGTAATATTTAAAAAAATTATGCAGCATGTTGTCGTTATCTATACTATATATTAAAAGAGCAACTCTTGACACATGTAATCTCCATGCTTAGCCGCATCACATTTGCCATGTGTCACAAGCCACATCATCCAGGGCATATGTCACGCATAAAATGTACCTTACTTAATGGTGTAATTATTCTCTTATTTAACTTCTTTAATTAATGCACTTTTAAATGAGACGTGATTTTCATAGCTTTGATTTGATTGTTTTGATTCATTAAAATAAAAGATATTTCATTTTGTTATCACTATATTTTTTATAAAGTAAAGTATTTTTATAAACATCTAACTTTTTTTCTACATATAACCTTTTTTTTTCAATTTATAATATTAACATATGTATATATTAATTTATTGAAACTAATACATTAAAAAATATATTATATTTTTCATTTTCATTTACAAAGTCGTGCATCGGCGGCACGAGTATTATAGTAGATATATGACGTGATTTATGTAAGGCAAAGTCTTGGGAAAGACCGTCTTTCCATAAGAGATTTAATTAGAATAATAAAATGATAAAATGTTTTAGTTTTAATATTAAAATTTTATTATACAACGTATAATAGTTATAAATTTTATCACCCAACTAATGCAATCCAAAATTTTTATGTTTATTTCTTCTAATTTACCATCTAAACCTCGGTCTTTCCATAACTTATGGAAATACTGTCTTTCAAGAGATGGACTATTTATGTAATGCATTTTTTTTAATTTGCATTTTAAACCTTAACTTTTTTCTATAATTTATGAAAAAATGATTTTTTAAGAGACGGACTCATAAATTTGAGAAGAATTAGTAAAACTTAGGGAGGGAATAAATTAGATTCTTACCGCTCTTTCCCTCTTTGTATTCCTTACCTTTCATAGTATGCAAATCCGTAGTGTCCGAAATGAAGCTTATCGAATGCGTACAAACTCAAAGACTAAATTTAATAAAGGCGAAAGTTCTTCCTCATCAAGAAACAAAACTCTTCCGGGCTCCAAACAGAATAACACGAAACCTCATAGAGCAAAACTGCAAAAATATATTCTGCAAAATCCCGCCTGAATCAAAAACACCATTTTCGTAGTTTCGCAGCATTCGCAGCATTCGCAGCGAAGCTGCCGAGAAGTGATCGACGATGGAAACTGAAACAGTGCCTTTTCAGCTGCAATTCGACAAGCCCATTTCCTCCCAGGTTCATATTTCCCTGATTTTTGGTTAAAAAATCGATCTTTGAGGTTGGGAAATTCATTGTGTGTGTTTGTGTGTGTAGATTAAGATTGCGGAATGGAACCCGGAGAAGGATTTGCTGGCCATGGTTACGGAAGACTCCAAGCTGGTTCTCCACCGCTTCAACTGGCAGAGGCTATGGACCGTCTCTCCTGGTATCTGTTTACGTGCTTTCTTTGTACTGAAGCTGTTTGATGGAATGACTCCTGTGAATTTTGATGGATGCCTTTGTAGTTAATACCTGATTGCGCGATTGTGTTAGCTTTACATTTTCCGCTGTTTGGTGTACTGAGAATTCCTGCGGTGTGCAGGGAAGGGCATAGCAACCTTGTGTTGGCGGCCAGATGGTAAAGCGCTTGCGGTGGGCCTCGAAGACGGGGCAGTTTCGTTGTATGATGTTGAAGTAAGTTAGTTCAATTAGTTTCGACTGTGGTTGTTTGATTCATGAATTCCTGTGATTCTGTGACTGTGTGAACTAGCTGCTTTCTGATATTAGTTGTTGTCTGGAAGAGTTTCTATCTGCCTCGGGTACTTGTAGTTTGTCAATGGTCCAGAATGTCCGGAAGAGTTTTGACTATTTCTTCCCCTGTAAAACGTTCAAGGTTGAACTGGTTAGATCAGCTGATCTGGTCTAGTTATATTAACACTGGGATAGGTCCTGCCAGACTAGGTAGAGTGCAAATGGGTGTCTTAGTGGTGATGTAGTGAGTATACAACCACACAAGCGTGTGGCAGTGTTATTCTGACTGAACTTGCAGGTTAGACTTTGTTTTTAGTGGTAATATCCTCACTGAGAAGAATCCCAGTGATGTTTTGTGCAAGCATAGACTGGATGCAATTGTATATCATTTTTATTTATTTAATCATTCTCTTTAGACATAGATTTACTTGTCACCTGTGGTCCTCCAACATGATATCTTTTTATTCTAGTCATCATACAATTCATATACTGTCAACTAAATTTGATATCCTCTTATACTCAATTTCTTTAACTCATGGAGTAGTACTCTATTGCATACATGGTCCCTAGCATGAGTTTCGCATTTTAAAAATACCTGTCATCTGTTCTAGCATGACATTGAGTTAGGCATGCTGATTTTATTTCTAAGCCATGCAATCTGTTTGATGTATAATTTACCTGTTCTCTTAAATTTTATGATATTTTGAACTTTTGGGTTGACATTTCTTCCTGTACTTCATGTGTTTACCAGAATGGGAAGCTACTGAGGAGTATAAAGTTGCACACAGTTGCCATTGCCTGTCTAAGTTGGGAGGAGGATGCACAGACAATTGCTGTATGTTCTCTGCTGAGTATTTTCCACTCTGACCTTTTAAAATAAAAAATACATAAGTTTGACTGTTAATATTTTTAACTATATATGATTAAAAGTTTGTTAATATTTTTAACTATATATGATTAAAAGTTATAAAAGTTTGATTTTTAGAAAATGCACGTGACAACGAATCTAACAAGATCTTGCATGATTTTGTTTTAAATTATGTATCAATGAATTTTTACGGTCAAATTGACGCGGCTTTGACTTTAAAAGCCAAAGTGGGAAGCTTTAAAGGAGACGGGGGGAGTACTGTACTATTATTTTATGAATTATAAATTGAGACAAAATTCAATATTATTTGAACTATGGATTTTATTGTGTTATTTTTCTTTGTAATACTCCCTCTGTCCCACGAAAATGACACATTTTCTTGGACTAAGCTTTTAGGAGAACTGATGTGGCAGAGAATAATTGTGGAAAATTTGAGATATTTTGGGAAATCAGTGGGTCCAGTCTCAAAGTTGTTAAAGTTAGGACATTGTGGGAATTTAACAACATACTCTTTGTTATTTTGGGTAATTTTGAAAGTATGTCATTTTAGTTGGGACTTGGGACGGACGAAAATAGAAAATATGCGATTTTTCGTGGGACGGGGGAGTAGTTATTGGAATTTATTGCGTTAGAAAAATATCTTTATAATAGTGGTTACCCCATTGTAAATTTTCTGGATTTGCCTTGTTTGCAGAGATGCATTATGCATTTGGTCTCTGAAGTTTATATATTGAGCTCTCTGCACATCTAAAACTAAAAATATATTAAAAATTCACACTCAAAGGTTCAAGTGCATTTGATGAACCAGATGCTCATATCCTAGTAGTAATAGTCTCATCTTTGGACGCTGTTCCACCTTCACCCTTTACTTTGGAGTATCTCATCTCTAGAATTCTGATTAATAACTGACTTTTAGGGGGATAGAAGTAACTTATCCACTTATGAGGACCGCACTTCTCGGTTTTTTCCTCCTCCACCAAGGTCTCCTAGGATGCCTGGACTAGTTCCTGGTGACAGCGGCTTCATGGATGATAGTGAGGATTCATTCCAGGAACTGTCAACATCATGTCAGCGCTTTAACATCTTGTGTAGTGGGGATACAGATGGAAGCCTTTGCTTCAGTATATTTGGCATATTTCCTATAGGAAAGATTGTAAGTTATTTCTTATGTTTTGGAACTATTTATATGGTAAACTGAGTGGAATTAGTCAAGTTATCCATGAAACTACTCACTTTCTTTTTTGCTCCCTGTCTTTGTAACTTGGATGTTATGCAAAAGAACATCCACAGCATTAGCCTTCGAAGTCAAATTAAGCACAACCATGTTAGCGGTCAGCTCTTGAATGCTTCTATTCGTAAGGTACCTTCTTCAGGTTTTGCTTCTCTTGGGTTTTATTTGAATTTCTATCATTTTGTTTCCAAACTACTCGTATATTAATCTTACTAATTCTTTTTTTAATCGATCAGGTAGCATTGTCAAAAGATCTTTGTAATTTGGTAGTTCTTTGCTCGGGGGAAGTTCCAGAACCTAGCATTGATTCGAGTGGTTTACTTGGTTTTCATTGTCTAGTTCTCGACACTTCAATATTCTGGAAGAGGTAAACTGCACTAATTGTAATTCTTAGTCATTTGAGAGTCTGTTAACTTAAGTTCTGGGTTGATATAGAGGCCATATCAAACTTTTTCCTTTCAGCTTTTGCATGCAAGTTCCATGGTTTATGTGCCGTGGCCATCTACATTTTGAGCAATTAACATTTATGTTTAATAATATCAAAGGAAAAACATTTGTGATGGACGCTGCATCAGATAAAACATGGTGGCTACAGGTTTACTAACCTTGAGAAGACAAGCAAGATAATAACCTCAAATAGACCCTAATATTGTATGCGTACTACTTTCCATGTAATAGGAAAAGTGAACTCTATCAGGTGGCTCTACAAGCTTCAAGCATTGATGATATGATTGAAGTAATTCGGACATCATTTTCAGTCATGCTGAAGCAATGGAATGATGCTATGCGAGCATTTCATGAGAAGTTTAATTCTCTGTCCGTATTAATAGCTAACTATGGTAACAATTTTATCCAGTCCATCCTTATCTTATTATTTAGTTTACCACCCATAAACAAGCTGACTGTTGATGCTATATATTCAGGACTGGATTCAACACCTCAAGAAGAATTTTTAAGCCTTTTAGGTGGTGCTAGAATAAGTCCAGCTCTTCATCAATTTTTAGTACAGTCTATTGGAGAAGCGGTATGATAGTTTCAAGAGACTTTTTAGAGAGGTTATATGATACAAAATAATTCTTAAATTTCCTTTTCTTAATAGGGGCTCAAGCGAATGGCAAAATTGGTTGGTGGTACTGGAAAGGATCTCCAACTTATTTTACTTGATCATGTGCAGGTAAACTTTATCCATTATTATCCATGCCTATGCATTCATATGCTTATGTACGATAATTCACATCTTTTTCCTAACAGTTGGTCACTAAGGAACGAAGTCAATGATTGTATGGTTACTGGCCAACTTATTATTTTGGATATCATAAGTTGTGTTTCAATTGCAGACTCTTTTTTTTGGGCAACTCTGAGTGACTACTTTATAGATTATATTGCATGAAGGTTTGTGAGAAAGTTTAAAGTTCAGTAGAAATGAATTTCAGCCTGCTGCGGAAATTATAGGATTCAGAATGGGAGAGCTTAGAGGTTTTTCCAGATGGCGTGCGCGTTACCAAAGTATTGGTTTAGATGGGAAACTGATTGAAAATGCTACAGAGAAGGCGGGGATGTTTCTTGTACAAGTAGAACGATTCATGAAAGTTCTTTCCTCTGTGGTACAACAGGTGTGGAATTCTTTTGTAACTCCTCCTTTGGTTATTATAGAATTTTGGTTAGTGGCATGTATTTTGATGTTCGTGTTTTCTTCACCAAAGAGGCAAAGATACGGTTACCTTCCTTTTCATGTCCTATATGTTGTGGATTCCACTTGCAGCCTGCTAACAGACCAAGTAATGTTGATGCTGTGCATTATATAAATAATGGATCCGTAACTTTTAGTCTTGGTCAAGAAAAAGCAATCAATTTGTTGGGTTGCAATGAAACTTGATTAAATTTGATGTTCATAAATTGCCTAACTTGTGCTCGAGCTGTCTCGTACATAGCTTACGGGTTTGTCACATGTGGTATAATTTAAGGTATCATTTGCAGATAAGAATGACCTATATATGCTGGCTTCTGATGGACATGACTATGAGAAGAATATAACTTAAGTATTTTATAAAGCTTAATTCTTGTTGATGAATCCAAGATGGCTAATGCTTGATGTGTGGTTCATGTTTTTGGGTTAATCATGTAGACAAAAGTTCGGGTTGTTTACTAAGTCGTAGTAATCTATAATCCTGACATTATTGGTTGCCCTTTTCATTTTGTCTCCTGAAACACTCATTACTGCTAAAATTTTCTATCAGTTCTCAAATTTCTTCAGTTGGCTTCTGAAAGCTACAAGGACCCTGATGTCAGAATCAAGTGATCAGCTTCTACCCTTCAGTAGGTTTGGCTTTTATTATGGTTTTTAACTTACTGAGCTTCCTTTTAATATGCATCCGGATTCATCATTGCTCTCATTTGCAATTCTTTTGGCAGTGAACTTGTCATCATATTCTTGAAGTTTTTGTATGATCAAGATCCCTTAAAGCAGTTGCTGGAGTCATCTGAAATTGATAGCAATATCAGAGTTGATTTGTAAGTTACAGAATTTAAGTTATGTCTAGCGATGATTTCAAGTTTATGGTTCTTATGAGGGTTACTTTATAATCTAACTGTAGGAGCATGGAAACCAGATGATAAGTGATTCTGATTTGATTTGGCATATGTGTTAATGGTGTATTCACCTTCTGTGTGATTTTGTGAAATTTTAGAAAGTTGGCGCCGTCATGCAAGCACTTGGTCAAAAATTCTAATGAAACCGAGGGAGTAATAAGTAGCTTATTTGTGCATTGTACATAGTCCAGCCTGAATATCTTGTACTTAATGATTTGGCTGGCAATTCCTTTTCAGCTTCGTGTTTACCTTTTGCTAGCATGTGTAAGTTATGATATTGTTTTTTCTTTTTCCTTTTCAAATCAGTAAAACAGCAGAAAGAGTTAGAGAACTGGTTCATTTTGGAGGATTTTCTGATACAGACTACTTGAGAAGAACATTAGCAGGAGAATTTCAACAAATGGTGTCAAGGTATTTTATTTTGTTTTGTTTTATTTTTCCAGTAGTATTTCAGCAGTGGTCCCAGTGAACTCTCCTTATGCTGTGGTTTATTTAAGAACTTTAAGCCTTTCATATTGTTTGGTTTTAAACTTGTTATAATTATATCTCTACTTTAATAATTAGTTACATGTCACCCTGTAATTGCAGTTTTAAGGAAGCATTTGACATGCCTTTTGTGACAATGTCAAAAAAGATACTTTGCAAGGACTTGATCCCTCTTTTCCCTTTGGATCCTTCTCAAGGGCATGTGCCCTCCAATATTGCTGCTTCATTATCGTTTTACAAGGTGAGCATCAGCTGGTGCATATTGCTGTGTTATATATCTGGTTTTTTGTTTTGGGAAATATAATACAGCATAGAGTAATTAATTATGAATTAGATTACACGTTATCACGAAGATACATAACAAGAGGAACAAGATAGGCTTTCTCTGTAAAGATTTTCTGTGCATCTGCAGAAGAAATTTCACTGTATGAAATTAGCATTGAATGATTTTGATAGTCTCTGATTTGGAATAGGCATATATATTGGAAGTTCGCATTGTCACTCTTTAATAGACTGATGTAGGTTCAGTCAATACTTGTTTAGTATATGAGAAAATCTTTAAGCTACCTTAACAAAACATATGCTCGTTCTTCTCTTGTCTAGGATACTGTGGATGATGATTTAGATGTCGAGCAAAGTCATGAGAGAATGACAGGGTATATGTTATTCAAGATACCAGATGAGTCATTTTCAAATATGACAAACTGCATCGGTATTGCAAGGGGGTTCGTTCATGGTTTTGGCAATTCAGGAAAGGGTGAAATGTCATTGGAAGCGGCCCTCTTTTCTGTTCCTAATGGCTTTAACTGTGTGGATCTTTCTCTGTATAAGGTACATGCGAATATTAACGTAATTGTCGCTTCAACAACCTGTCCTTTAATTGTTGTGAACTTTTTAAATGTGATTTTTCATTCTGAACAGGAGGGTCAGATCGTTCTACTGCTAAATGAAACATCTACTTCTTCTGAGAGCTCTGGAGGATCTCGTTTGATGCTTGTACAAGCTTGTGACCTACCATTTGCATCTCTTTCGAATTCCAGTAGTCTGAACTCTTGGAAACTTGATGAACTCGCGGTACGCATATTCCTCATAATTTCATACATAGCATACATTTTGGCATCAGCAAGTGGGAGCTCTTGCTTCGAGTTAAAAATAATTCTAGTAGTGTAATTCAATCTTCATAATGAGTTAATTTGGCCAAATCTGGATGTTTGATTTGCTGTCTTTCTGCTAGGGTTCTGCTGTGCATTTGCAGTCGGAAAATGAAAGGGTCCGTGAAATTCCTCATCCTGTAGTCGCACCATTGTCTGTTAGCGGTGAGTTCTCTGATCCAATGTAAACTTAAATTCTTTTTAATAAAATTCTGGACTAAGAATGTCATCTCAGTAAATTTGTGCTCCTTGTGGTTGCTGTCCATCATCATCACGATTTAAATGAATTCTAATAACATGCTCTCTTGTCATTTTGCAATGTTTTTGTTACATGGTAGAACACAATATAGGAATATCGGCAACTTAAACTGCATTGGAATTTAGTTTTTTTTGAAGGTTTGATTACCATTACGAGGGAAAATGCTGTTTTAGTGTTTCAATCCGACACTCAAAGTCACTTGATACTTGTACCATAGGGCTCACATATTATCTAATAGATTTCCAGTTAGTATTCGTTACATGGATCTGAACCCTGGATATAGCCAGTTCATTACAAATTTAAGTGCTGCAGATTGAGATCTTTAGAATTGATGCTTTATATTTTGTTTTTGCAGCATCAAGAGGAGTGGCTTGTGTTTTTGCTGCAAGAAAACGTGCATTGGTTTACATTCTTGAGGAAGATGAAGATGAAGATGAAATGTCAGATTCAGAATAACCTTAAAATTTACCCTTCTTTTCTTCTTTGTACCATCAGCATACGAGTATTCTTATTTTCTGTATTCAAAATGACTATTGACCAATGCTTTATATTCCAACGAAGTTGACTGCCAGAAATTATTCAGTACCTGGTACCGTTTTTATTGTATCCCCTGAGTATGCTACTGCACTCCAATCCCCGTGATAATATGAATCCCATAAAATATGAGATTGATACAGAAATTGGTATCTGGAGTTTAAGAATTTCATTCATAATTTATTGGTGTAAATGAATTACAACATTTGAGAAGTACAACATTTGTTACAGTAAGAGTACAATATGGACAATGGAAAACTGCCCTGAAACTTATCTAACCCTACTAGGAGGAAAACTACATGTGATCCTGATGAGGTTAACATGCTACTCAATCATCTTCAAGTTTTCTCCTTCCTTTTTCACCGCAATTCATCGCCGCAAGTTTTGCCCTACTTTGAACTACAAAACCACAATTCTGCAGCACAGAAACAGAGACTGTACAATCAGAAAGGCTCCCCAATTATAGAGCCAACTCACCTTGACACGCGAGTTCAGGAAGCCGTTCTGAACCTAATCCAACAATGATGATCAGAGATCAATCCTATGATTCGTCGAGGTCAACAATCTGAGCTCTTCTCTCAGCAGCTTTCTTCCTGACAAAGATGCCCCATCTCAAGGCAGCCTTCAGTTTCAGCCACCCCACCACAGCTTTACCCGACGAGCGTGTCCTATCCTCCTCAAACCCGTAGTTTGCAGACGCGTTGGGCATGTATCCTAGGTTGTAGTGGTAGTTGTTTTCAGTCACGTTCATCGGAACCTGACTGCTCGGACCATAACTTCCTCCCATGTTGAACATACGAAGCAGCTGCTGCATGTCCTCGTTTTCAAGCATCTCGTGGCTTCTCAAGCGGATGTCTTCTTCAGGGACGACGTCTTCAAAGCCCCTGTAAGAGGTGACGCTGGCTGAGCTGCCGGCATGGAAGTTGGACAGGGATGACTGTGATTGGCCGAGGGCAAGTAAATTCGCATTCACTGGTGACTGAACTTGTGATGATGCACTAAGCAAGTGGTTATGGATGGGTAGCGACGAGCTGTTAATATGAATGGAGGAATTCACATTCATGCCGTGAGGCTGCAGGGGAAATCTATTTGCAGCATTTTCATAACCTGTAAAAAACAACCGAATCAAGCATCAGAAACAAAAGCATTAACAAAGCAATTCTTCGGATATAACTACTGAGTTAGACACAAGTGTAGGAAAATCATATGCATTACCTCCACTCGTTTGTCCTGGGCTGATTGAAGGTTGCTCTGGAGGAACTGAAGGCGGGAGACTTGGCAAATTCATCTGATAATCATACGTCGTAGAATTACTCTGTGATCCAATCATGCTCTCACTCTGAGCAGCGCCAGATCCTTTGTTTTGAGTGAAGCTTAGGAGAGATTTACCATCATATTCAATAACGTGCATCCAGTTCTCGTACGCCTTCTTCACCAAGGAATCAACAAAAACCTGCATAATTGAAAAAACAACAATCCTTACTCAATATTCTTCCTTAAAATGCAGAAACAACGTGATTGGGAAAGACCGAGGCTCAGAAACACAAACCTTCTGACTGTCAGATAGAGTGTCAGCCGGATGATATTGTTCCCCAGCAATTAAGCCGGTCAGTTCATAAATGTTATTGAAAACAACCCCAAAGTTTCTTGGATCATCTGAATAGTAGATGTAATGATTCCCACTTAGAACACAAGTCTTCGCATGCTCCACCAGGATATCCCACATTTTATTTGACATTCCACTTCCTAGAATCTAAGAAAAACAATGTTTGGAACTGTGTAAGCATACAATGGCACCGAAGAAACAGCACAAAGGAACCAAGCTCTCTAGGATTCTTACATTGCGAAGCCTCTGTGAGTCCCTCACAACAAGTCGTAGAAAGTCTTCTACCGAGTATATTCCTGCCTTATTAAGCCTCTTGTGGAATGATCCATCTTTTCCAATCTTTTCTAATCTCCATACTTCATCCTGTAGTGCAGGCGGATAGTGCTTCTTGTACACTGTAAAATTGAAGCAGATCAGCCACATATACTTAAGATTGCAGCGAGATAAATATTTGGATGGTTATGAATGAAGATTGTCAAATCCAGGATGAACTTACATTCTCCTCTGTGATCCTTGACAGTAAATGCATCGGTTTTAGCTTCACGGATGCGAACATCTTCGCAGCAACCGGGAGCAACTTTCAAACCAAGTCGGAATTTTCTGCTCCTAATCCAGCTAGAGTTGTCAGTAAATGTCAAGTCCCCTAATATTCCGACACCTTCCTTCAAAGTCACCTGCAGTTCGCCGGTCAGAAGTGGCCTCTTTCCTTCACGCTCTTTGACTACATGAGAATCAAACTCTTCCCCAGTCCACCCTTCTTCTTCTTCATTGTTGAAGTCTCCTTCGAGCACAACAATATCGAGTTTTGCAGAGGACTCTGGACCAGAAGTGATGATATGACCCGTAGTTGCATCGATCAACACAACGTGTATTGTAGCACCCTGCTCACCTTCCACTTTTCCTCCAGTAAACAGTGGCAGGGACAACTTTGTCCTAAACTGCAGCTGTAAATTTTTTCCATCAGGCGCTTCAATTCTTTTCGGAGATGGCCTGTAAGGTTCAAAGTAAGACTTATCGACACCATCAAGAATGCACTTGAAGAAATTTAACATTTAAAAGATTACTGACCCTGGATCATTAAGTTTATGAATCTTCCATGCATAAGTTTGAAATGCCATTAAAATGGAGAACAAATGCAACATGAAAGTGAAGTTTACTATTAGCCAGAACCAAATGCTTAAATTCAGAAGATAATTTATAAGGGAGGATGAAAAAGCAAGTCAGAATTGAGTGAAGTTGAAAATCATGCAAAGAAGAAATCAGATAGCTCTCTGAATTTCTGAGAGTTCGAAAACAAAGTAACATGTAAAGGCATACCTCCCACTGAGTTTAGCAGTGCCTAACTTTGCCAAAGCACGTTCGACTTCCTCGCTCACCTGGAACACGGAAACAACACTAACCTCTAAGCCAAAATAAATTTTATAAACAGTACATTAAAAAACCAACATAAATCTCTGAGCTCAGCTGAATCAAGATCCCCATATGATTTCATGCAAAGTTCTACCATCCCAGTTTCCGATTTTCTTTTGTATTAGTCTTTTGAGAAAACATTGCATCAACTATTAGGTTTCTCGGGAATTGAAAGTTAGCCTAGCGGTTGAAGTCTAGTGCTACTACCATGAGGTTATGGTTCAATTCCCACCAGAGCAAGGGGAGGGGAGGGATTTTATTGGGGGCTCATTTGAGTTATTACCCAATTTTTTTTTAAAAAAAAAACTATTAGGTTTCTCACTATACATTGACAGATGCGTCGAATGAAGCACACAGGAAAATAAAAGATCATAGAACATCTTTTCCAAAATGGAGGATCGAGGCATAGTTATCTTACAACTCTTCGTAGAACCGGCTCCAGTGATGAGCAAAGCTTCTGCAGACTGTCCACCTTCAGAGCTTCAACGATCACACTGCATCAAACATCATTGTCCCACTCAATCAGATATACCAAAACCTCAGATTCCAAAAACCATAAAAAATCCACTGCAACATTAGATTTCTAGATGCAACAAACAAAGCGATCAATACCAAGAAAACTGCTAAACATCAAAAAGACTTACATTCCCACTACCCTTTTGATCAAGATCATTCAAAAACAAGGAAAAAAGCCAATACAAACTCGTGAAAATGGACTCAACGTGTTTCCACTAATTAGTACCTGGCAAGAGCAGGCCTTTTCCGATCAGGAGCACCATCCTCACTGTTAGCATCCAAACCTCGTTTATCCCCCCTAGCCATACCACCATTGGGTTTCGGGATGATCCTAGACTGCATCTTTTCCTCTTCACTCACGAAGTCAACTGCCCAGAACCCAGTTGAGATCTGATCTGAAACTAATAAACAATCCGAGCCAACACTGAAACAGCTGTAATGATGTGGGATTCAGCCAGTATTACTGCAAGAAGATTAAGAGCAGTAAAAGAAGGATGTTGATGATTTGTTGATCCTGGGGCGAGCCAAGAAAGTGGGAAGATTAAAAGGGGGGATTGGGGAGAAGAGGAAAGAGAATGGAAAGCGGGAAAATTGAATGTTTGTGGGAAATGAATGGGAGTCAGTTCTGGGTTTGCAGTGAAAGTGCAAGGAAGGCTCTCAGAATCTTCTTTATATTATAGTTTCAGGACTCAGGCAATGGGCAGTGGTAGAGACCGCTACCGATCTCTTACCAATTAAATATATTATTTTTCTTCATCTCTCTCTTCCACCTCAGATTAAGAGACCACTTAAGAGACCACCCTTTTTTTCTCCACAATGGTTAAGAGACCACTATATACTATTCATGGAACCCACTTAATTTTCTCTATCCTACTCATTAATTTGACAATTACATATTATTTTAAATAAATTTATCCACCAGAAATAAGTTTAAATATTTATATTTAAATTCTTTTTTAAATTTAAATTCATTTTTAAATTTAAATTCGTTTCCATATTATTTTAATATAATGTTTAAATATTTAAATTTAAATTCATTTTTTAAAAATATATTAATAATTTGTTTTTCTCGTTCTTGTCAATATGATGCTTCAGTGTAAAAAATAAAATGAATTTCAATTTTGCAGAAGAAACTATTAAAACGAAATTAAATAAATAAATACTATAAGAATTCATTTTTCTATAAAATAATATGGAAAACATAAAAGTGCGTGAAACCAATTATGACAACTATAAAAATTACTTTAAATACTAAATAAAATATTGATCTACTCCAACCCAATATTACAATTTAAAAATCAAAATAATATTAAAATTGAAATTCTTAAAAAAATAATAAAAACTTATTTTTATAAAAAAAATATGCTTGGGACACGTGTCGCCACCAGAATGGGACACGTGTCCCATTAAAAATTTTTGCAGCGTCCAATTATGTTTAAAAACGTTGCGGACACGTGGCCCAATCCACGGGTGACACGTGTCCGCAACAAAAATTCAAAAAAAAATTGCGGCTGAGTGGGACACGTGGCCCACTCAGAGGGCGACACGTGTCCCACTCTTTAAAAAAAAGAAACGCTCGCAGCGCCCATGTGCAATGTCAGTCCATGTGGTCCAGTTTCGGGCTCCAGACCGGGCTCTTAGTAAGAGCCCGGTGAGTGGTCTCTTAACAAGAGACCACTCAAAAGACCACCACTGTGGTGGTTTTCGGTCTCTTAAGCGGTCTTTTAATTTTAAGAGACCACCACTGCCCATGCCCTCAGGCTTTAGTTAATGCTACAAAATACTGCATAGGGCCACCCTTTTACATTTTACAATATCACCAAATTTCTTGATTTCTCTGATTATCAACTTTCTATGTTATGTACGAGGTAAACATATTAACGGTCAAACATGTTTTTTCAACAACGTGATAATGATTATTGTGCAATTTAAACTGGGATGGAGGGAGTACTTAATTAGCTACTTATAAACAAAACTTGCATATTTTAAAAGCAACGGAGTTCAACTTCTGCTTTTAAAATAAACAAATTTTTTATGAGTTTACCAAACACTAAAAAATTGCATAACTTATAAGCAAAACAAATGTATTTGGCCGGGCTTATAAATATTTGATAAACATGTAAAAAGTTCTTATGTGAGAAGCATAAACTTTGGTTGAAACAAAAGAAGAATCTGGTATCTCCAACTTTTAAAATAAGTCGGTTTTACTTATAAGCACAACTCCATCAAACACACCCTTATAATCCACACTCAAACTAGGTTGTGTTTTTTTTGTTTGATTTTAACTGAATTAAATAAAAAATTAATAATGAGATGAATAAATTAAATGAAACTTGTAAAATTAAAATTTATTGAATATAAATGAACTAAAATACATTGCAGATAAGTTGAAATATATAGTCGTTGAATCTGGTAAGAAAAATAGTATCCAAGAAATTTAGTTATGTAAACATTTTTTTAGTTTAAATTTACTACTTTGTTATTAATAATATATCGGTAACAAATAAGTAGTTCTTATATATTATTAATTTATCATATACATATACATATGAGATGGTCTCATGTGAGACAATCTAAACTTTAGGCAGAGACATTTAAGTAATTCTAACAATATTCTAGTTTCATGGACCTATTTCTAATAATTTTACAGGAATTTATCTCTAATTATTTTACAGGGACCTATCGCTAATTACTTTCCAGGAGTTTTTTCGTCCAATTTGTTCCCATCATTTTTCCGCCACCTGCAATCTGTAAAATATATATATATATATATATTTTTAAATGCAAAAAAAATTAATAAAAACTGCAGCAAATAACTGCAGCAACATCGGCGGAAAATAGCAGAACATCAACGAAAAATCATAAAACATCAACTAAAAAACTGCAGCAAAAAATATATTAAAAAATCAAATAAAACAACAAAACTATATATAATAAATAAAAATCAACAAAAAATTTGAAAAAAACGTCGACTACGACTAACAAAAAATCAACCGAAAATCATAAAAATGTCAACCAAGCTAAATTATCATTTTTTAAAAAATTACAAATATCAACCTATATCACCCAAAAATCTAAAAACATTAGTTATTATCATCTAAACTTCACCCATATAAGGAAAAAAACACTACAAAAATCAACCATATCATCATAAAAAACTACAAACATCAACCTCTATCACCTAAAACTCACCTAGAAAATGAAAAACATCAACAAAAAAGCAACGGTGCCTCAAGAGTATAAATTATTCACTCTGAAAATCATAAAAACATCAACGAATTTTTTTAAGAAAAACTACAAACCTCGATTCCTAACACCAGAACCTCATCCGGAAAATGAAAAACATCAACATAAGATAAAAATACTACAAACATCAGCTCCTATAACCAAAACCTCAGCCGGAAATGAAAAACATCAACATGAGAAAATATATTTAAAAAAATACAAATCAATCCATATCAACCAAAAAAATTGCAAAACATCAACTCATATCAATTAAACATCGCCTGAATAATGAAAAACATCAAAATAAGAGGAAAAAAAGCTACGAACATCAACAAAAAGCTACAGTACCTCAAGAATAAAAATTCTACAAAAAAAAGGGCCTCATGGGTTTAACCCGGGTCACTAACCTCAAAGCATAGAGCAATAACCACTACTCCATAGACTCTTATTGAACATGCACTTAGTCAAATAATATTAAACATCAACATATACATGATGACCATTAATTCTTCAAAATAAAAGGTCCTACAAAAACTCGAATTTGAGACCCCATACCTCAATAACAACAGTACTAACCACTAGACCAAACAAACATTGTTAACAAAAAGCTCAGTCAAATAATAATTAAACCTCAACTAGTATTGAAAAAAAAGGTAGAACACAATATTAAACCTCACCTCTCAAACGCCAAAGCTCAACTCCGATGCCACACAGTGGTCTTCTTCCTCACTGAGGCGGGTGGGTCTAACACGCCTGAATAAAAAATGAAGCAGTCTTCACCGACGGAAGCACCTCTGCTCGTTGCCGCTGTTGCTCGTCGCCTCTGCTCTAGATCTCTGCTGCTCGTCGCCGATTGAATTCGCAAACACATAGACGGAGCTTCTCGCCGTTGATGAGCCTCTAATCAGAAGCATGCGTGACTCAGCAACCACAGCAGCGGAAGAAGAATAATTGCAAGAGCTACTTCGATTTGGAGGTTTCGAAAAATGAAAAACATCAACATAAAAAAGGCACTACAAAAATTAACTTCTATTACCAAAACTTAATCCCGAAAATGAAAAACATCAACATGAGAAAATTTTTAAAAACCTACAAATATCAATCCATATCACCCAAGAAAATTATAAAACATCAACTCATATCAATTAAACCTCACCCGAATAATAAAAAACCTCAAAATTAGAGAAAAAACTACAAATATCAACAAAAAGCTACAATACCTCAAGAATAAAAAATGACCTAATGGGATTTGAACTCTGGTCTCTAATCTCAAAGCCTAGACCAAAAACCACTACACCAAAGACTCTTAATCAACATAGACTCAGCCAAATAATATTAAATCTCAATATGTAAATACATAACATAAGTTCTTCAAAAATAGAGGCCGCAACAAAACTCAAGCTCCAGACCTCTAACATCATCAACCAAAGCAATAACCACTGCAGCAAAGGACACTAATTGAACATGAACTCAGTCAACAAATAAATAAACCTTAGCATGTAAATACAGAACATAAATTCTTCAAAATTAGTGGTCAAAACAAGACTCGAACTCCAGACCTCTTAAATCATAAACAAGAGTAATAACCACTACACCAAGAGACACTTATTGAACATAAACTAAGTCAACAAATAAATAAACCTCAGCATATCTTTGAATAAAATAAAATGCGAAAGTAAACCTCACCTCTCATGAGCAGGAACTCAGCCGTCCACCACCGCCACCGTTCACCGACGTTCGCGCTTGCAAACATGCACGGTCTTCTTTTTCACCGAGGCGCGTGGATCTCATGCGCCTGAACGAAAATTGCAACAACGCAACGCCGTCGCTTCGTCATCGCGAAGCCACACCTCATCGTCGCAACACCACACATTGCCTTGCCTCATCTCGCCGCCGCGCTTGCCTCACCGTGAATCTCAACAACAACAAATCTGAGAAGCTTTGTCTTCCAATCAGAGGAACAAAAAATGCAGTGTTTGCCCCGTCGTCGTGTTTGCCTCCCTCGTCGTTGCAACAACAAATCAGAGAGATTCGAAAAATTTTGACAGCAAATCGATCATCTTCCAACTGCAGCGCTCTGGCGTCGCTCCGCCGCGTCGTCGCTACGTTCCGCCGCGTCGTCGCTACGTTCCGCCAGTAACCGCCGCCGTGAACTAAAAAAGGAAGAAGAAGTGCGACATCAATCAAATTGCATAGCCTAAGGTTTCACAACATCGAATTGAAGAGCCTCGGGTTGCAAAGCAGTTCTTTCTGGTGAGATTCCAGTGAGCTATCGGCAGCGGAGGCGGTATCCGGTGAAAATTCGGTAGAATCCGGTGGTAACCGTCAGACATATGCAGTTTCTGATCGGAGGAGGAGGGGGAAAGAAAAATAAAAATTCTGAATTTTTTGTGATATTTATAGCAGTTTGATATTTGCACAGCAGGTCCCTGAATTTGTTGGCATATTTTAAACAAAATCCCATCCCAAATGAAACTATCTTATAATTGCAAAATAAACCCCCGCCTAAAGTTTAGTCTGCATAAAAGGAGACTTTGTGTATACATATACATTTTTTAATTGTATTAAATTATTATTCTATAATTTAAGTACTCCCTCTGTCCAGCTTAAATTACCCACTTACTTTATGACACTATTCTCTATCAAAGTTTGATCGCATATTTGAATAGATATATGAGACATAATATTATCGCATGTGATATTTTTGAACTTGTCGTGATAGTCATTTATAAAAAGTAACTTTTTATTTATCATTATTATATGTAACTAAATATATTAATGATCAAATATATTTTTAAAATGATGTGCTATGATTAAGCTGTAATTTAAGGTGGAACGATGAGAGTATAATAAAATAATTTTCTTCTGTTCTTGAGGCAAGGACGCATGGCAATTTAAATGGACACATGGAGTAATATTTTATGTTAGTATTTCGAAATTTTCACTTGAAGCGAGAGGGGTACGGACAACTATTTTTCTAATCCACTTCTTGTTTTAGGTGATTAATGCTCTGCCTTTGCACTCCACGCGCTATTGTTCAATTTCTTCGCCAATGTAATCAAGAAAATTGTACTACAGCAAATTAATTATTTAGCATTTACAAATTGCAAATTAAAGATATTTTCCATTTTTTCTCTTTACAAAAGATAAGAAGAAGTAAACAGTGAAAACAATCACACCAGTATAGAGTCGTTTAGAAGGTGTTTAAAGATACAATCGTGCGAGTAGATTCCAAATAGACAATAACATTTTAATGTAATTTGCAAAGAACAATTTGCGGTCTTACCAAGTGGCATCATAGTCATAATTTTTGCTTAGTATAATGTGAAATGCAACATTTAACGTGGGAGCATTGTAAAGTATCCATCGATTGTGTGTTAAAACTTAAAAGTCTTTCTGCCACAGTGATTGTTGAACGACGTGTTTTACGTGTACCACAACACCACACCATAGTTCGAGAACAAGAATACGAGTTGTGTGATCCCCGCATTAATTTAAATTTGGTGAAGTACAAAATTAACCATATTATTTTGCGAAAGTGTCAATCTAACCCTGTAAAATTTGAAAGTATAAAACTAACTCTAAGATTTTGAGAAATTGTGCAGATATACCCAAATTGCATTATTCTAACGTGGACTGAAGGAATTCTGACACTGACCTAATGTGAAAAGACAAAAATACCCCTAAACTTAAAACTGAAATTTTCATGGTCATTCTACCCCTTGCTGATGTGGCTCGTGGTTTGATTAAAAAGGGATTCAGCTGCTCTGCCACCACATTTGCAGCTTCGCCACCACTGCTCTGTTTCCACCACAATCGTCGCTGATTTGCCGCCACCAGCGCTCAGCCCCCCAACATGGATTCTGTTGGGCATCTCTTCAAATCCCAAATATTAGTTAATGAGGATTTCAAGAGTTTTGGATTCATGAATGGGTAACTCAAGGGTTGATTTATGAATTGAGGAATTCCAAGAGTTAGGTTCATAAATTGGAAGACTCTTGAGCTGTACTTGAACTCTTATAAATAAAGGGAGAGTCGGGGAGTTTAGGTAAGTTTTCTTCAAACATCTGTTCTGGTCTGAGAATTCTTCACTCTGGGTTAGGTGTGAGTTTTATAGACATCTGTTATGGTCTTTAAATCACCCTTCTGTAAATCACCCTTCTGTTTTGTTATTTATATCACACTTACTATAAATTAATGTTTTCTTTTATTTGTCACACTTTCTACTTTTATCAACATTCCTTCAATTTCATCCACTTATTCCACTGTTTAATTTCTACATTTAATTTCATCAGCACATTTTCTTCACCTAAATTAAGCAGCAGGAGTATGATTTTGCAGGTGAGCGCTAAACGTGGTGGTCCACGTGAAGTGCATTGAATAATGGGTTTTGGTGGATGGTGATTAATTAAAAGTTTGACATAATGATGAGATTCAATGTAATTTAGTTAAGATCACATGTACATGAACGTGAACCTGGTGCACACTAGTGTAAAACACTGTGAAGCACTAATCCAAACAATCAACCAAAAGGACATTATCGCAGAGCGTGTCAATTGAATATGGATTCCGTAACTTAATTAATTTGCTGTTTAATGTCGGGATCGCTTTCGCTCTTGATTTTTTCTAATGGGAGGGGCTGCAACTCACGTATAAAACCTTCTCCTATATATCTTTTCTTAGAAAAAGTTAGTAGGGGTAATTTTAAAAATTATATCTGTCAGGCTAAATAGGAAAGTGGTAAAACAAATTCACCCATCAATCTCACTGTACACATTTTTTTGGCCTCCACCACTATTTGATGGTATTAACAGGTCATCGTGAGAGGTCAAACATGAAAAATATATTCCCACCATTGTTTTAATGTTTCTAATACTATTTTAGGCCACAAATATTTTAAAAATGTTCTAGGAAATGAAATTTGATTGGATTGAGAAAACAGTTTCCCCCTGTCTCATTTCAAATTGCACACTTTAACTTTCAACTGTTAAGTCAAAAAAACGTTTTATCCTATAGTATTAAATTTTATTAAATTATGTGAAAAGTTGATGTTTTTTTACTACATTTTATAACAAATCTAACAAGGTATCACTCAATAATATTTATAGTAACACATCAATTTAATTTTGTGCTCAAAGTTAACAAGTTTTGACTAAATGAATACTCCCTCCCTCTGTCCCAACTCAAACTGCACACTTCACTTTATGTAACTATTCACTGTCCAACTTTGACCACATATTTGAATAGATATAAACATTAGTATTATCATATATTATATGGTTGGATTCGTCAGAACAAGTAGTTTCTAATATCAAATTTTTATTTGATGTTATTATACACAGTAAAACATATTATCGGTCAAATATGTTTCTTGATAACCGTGAAAAAAATTCCTTACAATTTGAGGTGGGATGGAGGGAGTAGTTAAATTGCAGCTTGAAATGGAACAGGGAGAGTAAAATAAATGAATGGGATTAATATAAAATTTGTAATTTTAAAAGTATCAATTAAGGCAATTTTTTTGGAAAGATTGTTAGACTATGGATAGATGAGGTTTAGTTAGAATAATAAAAAAGTAAAAGGTTTTAGTTGCAATATTAAAAAATTATTATGCAACATACAATAGTTATAAGTTTATGACCCAATTAATGCAATCGAAAAATTTTATCTTCATTTCTTACATTTCAAACTACGATTTTTCCATAATTTATAGAAAGACCGTCTTTCAAAATAGAATGAGTATTACTGATTCTATGTTTATGTTGTTTTTGGCTAATTTTAACTGAAATAAAGTGAATTGAATTGAATCAAGTTAATTGCATAAATTTGAAAATTATATAATAAACCTAAATTTCATCAATTATAACTCATTCAAATAAAATATAGTTAAGATGAGAAAAATATTTTTTCTGTTTCAAATTAAATTGTACATTTTTTTTTTTTGCAATCTCCCAAACATTTTTGAATGTTAATATCTTTAACTATGCATAATAATAACATTAAAAATGGTAAAGGCTTGGAAAAAATCATCTTTCCATAGTCATATTGATTGACGGGGTTGAATTAAAATTGTAGAAAGGTAAAATATTTTAGTTGCAATATTAAAATTTTATTATGCAATGTGCAGTACTTATAAGTTTATGACCTGATTAATGCAACCCAAACATTTTATCTTGATTCATCTAATTTACAGTTTAAACATTGATCTTTTCATAAATTATAGAAAGATTGTTTTTGAAGATACAAACTTTTAAAAATTATTTGTTACCATAAATTCGATAATATGACCTTACAATAATATTATATTTACGTATCTATTTAAATTTCTGGTTAAAGTTTTGATTTTTTTTTAATAAGAGTAAGTGTCCAAGTTAAGAGTCCGTCTCTTGAAAGACGGTATTTCCATAAGTTATGGAAAGACCAAGGTTTAAAGTGTAAATTAGAATAAATTAAGATAAAATTTTTGGGTTGCATTAATTGGGTTATAAATTTTACAACTACTACATGTTGCATATTAAACTTTTAATATTGCAACTAAGACCTTTTACCTTTTAATATTCTAATCAAACCCCGTCTTTCCATAGGCCTATGGAAAGACCGTCTTTCCCAAGACTTTGGCCCAAGTTAATAGGAAGTATAAGCTTGATACTTAAAATTTTCAATGCGTGTCCGCTGATATGATATTTGTAAACCCTGTCTTGATTTCCAAATGAAGTGGAGTTTGTTTTTTTGTTGAGAGCGAATCAATGAAGAAAACTTGTTCATTATTTATTTTTGTATTACGTATTGGATAAGGCAAAGTTGTGGGAAGGACCGTCTTTCTATAATTCTATAGAAAAATGGACTTTAATTAAAATAATAAAAGGTAAAATATTTTAGTTGCCATATTAAAAATTATTATACAATATGTAGTAATTATAAAATTTATAATCTGATTCATACCAAAAATTTTATCTCCATTTCTTTTAATTTATAGTTTAAACTTTGGTGTTTCCATAACTTATGAAAAAACCGTCTTTCAAGAGACGGGGTCATCGGATAAAGGTTGTATTTTAAAGACCTAAGAAATATTCGGGTCCAAAATTTTGTTATGCGATGATAATCACGGTTTGTTTAGCTACCATTTACCATCCGTAAAACCTTACGCGTAGAATAAGATCAGCATTAGAAATCATGTGATTTTAACCCTCGATGAGCACAATAACCTCGATAAGCACAATAGTTTACATTGGGAACATGGTTTGCAAAAAAAATAAAGTTACAGGTCTATGGAGTAAAGATAGGATGGGAGGCTGGGAGCCAATGTAAATATATGTACAAAAGAGTTAGGGTTAGGGTTTGGGATCGGGTTTGGATTTGGGTTTAAGGAGAGTCAAATTCATTGATAATTGTACATTTATATTTATAATTATGTTTATTAGTAAAATTGACTTTAAATATGTTTTCTGCTTTTAAAATAAGTATTTTCTAAATAATTTATCAAATATTTAGTTTATAAGGTTGTGTTTGGTGAAATCATGCTTATGAGTAAAATTAGTTTATTTTGAAACCATGCGAGACTAGTTTTCGTTTTTCCTCCAGATATGCTTTATGTTTTTGTCAAAAAATATATTTTCCAGATCAAATACTAAAAACTGCTTAGTTTATACAGTTGTACTTAGTGGAGTTGTGGTTAGAAGTAATGTTGGTTTATTTTGAAAGTAGAAAGAGACATGCTTTTAGTTTCCCTTCAAATATGTCTTCTACTTCTAAACTAAGCATTTTTTAGCTATTCACCAAACATCAATAACTGCTAAGCTTATAAGGTTGTGTGGTGAAGTTGTTCTTAGAGATAAAGCTAAGCATTTTGAAAGCAGGGGAGAATGGTAATCGCTTTTCTTCCAAACATACATTAGGCTTAGCTCGCAATTAAAACAACTTATAAGTCATGTTAAACACACTCTAAGTAAAATAACTTATATTTTTTGTCAAACACACCCTAAATATACTAATATACTATCTATGTCCTAATCAAAGGTTCCTAGTATTATCTTTTCGCATGGACTCCCTCTATTTTCTCCTAAAAATATTAGAGCAAGTCCAACAACTTTTCCATAATAGGGATTTTCATCAATTATAGGGGTCTGCATTATTTTTCAACTCCAACAGCTTCCCCATCTCATTTCCTGAAATAGGGATTTTGATAAGGGAGAAGACTTCAGCTCTGTTTGGTAGAGTTGTGCTTATAAAAAAAACTGACTTTTTTTGAAAGCAGGGGGATACCAGCTCCTATTTTTTCCTCAAAAATAGCTTATGCTTTCAAAATAAACTGTTTTTTGCACTTTACCAAACACTAAAAAGTGTTTTGATTATAAGCAAAACAACTTAAAAACTCTGTCAATCATAACCTCAATCCCTATATTTGTAGAAAGAGAAAAAAAAATATAGGAAATTAAAATTTAATGAAATTCAGATTGAATGCATCAAATCATAATAGAATATTCATTTTTTATCAAATATTTAAGTCACATATTTCCCCCATTCTTCCATTCCTACTAAAAAGTACCTTCGACTTTTCAAATAGTTTTTTTTAGAGAAAACTACTACAATCTCAAGTTCACGTGGGATTTTTTTTAGGGTTTTGTCAATAATGATTTGTTAGAATATTGGAACTGATCTCTTTAGTTTATATTTTATTATTTTTTGATGTTATTACCTTTTATTTCAAACTAGTGAATATATATAAAGAATACGAAAAGAAAATTAGATTTTAATTAACATCTAAAATTCATTTTCAAATTTGTTATATTGATTGTTTTTAAAAACTAACATAATTTTCATAATATATTTTGAAGTGTTAAAAAATGAACTCTTAGCTTTAAATGAAAAAGTAACTCTAGTGTAATAAATGTTAGATTATGCAAATTAGGGAATTTGTTGGAGTTGAGTCAAAATAATATAGAGAATATTAATTTTCATTCCCTATTATAGATAAAAGTTTAGAGAAACGGTTGGACTTGCTCTTGTAAATAAGCACACTGGCGGAGGTACAAGGGGGCTGGAGGGGGCTCTAGCCCCGCCAAGCAATTTCCCACAGCTCAATTTTTTTTTGAAAATTGTATTTCAGCCCCCTCCAAA
Organism: Rubia yunnanensis; assembly: GCA_037428765.1. Classification (NCBI taxonomy): domain Eukaryota; kingdom Viridiplantae; phylum Streptophyta; class Magnoliopsida; order Gentianales; family Rubiaceae; genus Rubia; species Rubia yunnanensis. The sequence continues at coordinate 9,965,901 of CM075061.1, forward strand.
TTACACTTCAGCCCCCTCAAGAATTAAATAAAAAATTAAAATTCAAGTGGATAATCATGCCACATGTCATAAGTTTATTTGTTACCTATATTTTCTATCCTCTCCTATCCTAACTTACCTATTTTCTCTCCTCACAATCACATTTTCACACACACAACCGAACCACTCTTCAAAATTTTCCCAAAAAAAGTTCTCCCTTCCAAAAATTCAAAATTTAATCCTTTCATTTTCCTTCCTATTTGTATTGAAAGAGAAGCCTTGAATTTTAAATTTCCAAGCTCAATAATCTCCTATTTCTACTCTACATTCACGCATATGCTCAATTTGGGAGGATAAATTCAATCTTTGGAAGCAAATCAAAGGTTAGTTTCATTTTTTTATTTATTTAAAATATGCATTATTTATTTATTTATTTGACTACATAATATGAATATATAATTTTTATTTTTATTATACATGATGTTGTGTTAACCATATATTAGTTCTTATGATTTAAATATTGAAGAAGAAAAATTAATTAGAAAGTTACAAGTTGAACTATACAAAAATTACTTCTTAATCACATAAATTCAATTGTACATAAATTAGTTCTTATCAATACAAATTATAAAATTACTTTGTTTATGTATGTAGGATATGAAGACATTTTTTCAACCTACTAAAAGAAATCGTAGTGGAGAGTCTTCTAGTAAACCTAATGATGAAATCTCGGAAAATCGCTCAAGTGCAAAATTTAATGTGGATGATATTGTTTATGATCCGGGTTTAAGGAAGCCAATCGAGGAGTTTGATAATGCTATTCGAGATCAAATTCGAAGAGAGTATATTGTTAAGGGGCCTTATCAACCAATTTGTCACAACTACCCTAAAACGAAATTTGGCAATCAAGAAAGGAGTTTTCAAGCTAGTTGGTATAGAGACTTTCCATGGCTAGAATATAGTGTGTCCAAAGATGCGGCATTTTGTTTTTGGTGTTATCTTTTTCCGCCATCACATAATAAGGGAGGTGAAGTTGCTCAAAAGTCTTTCTTATTAGACGGATTTACTAATTGGAAAAAGGCAAAAGAAAGATTTTCTCTTCATGTTGGGGATGTGAATAGTTGTCATAGTGATGCAAGGATGAGTTTTGAATATTTTAAAGATCAAAGACATAATTTGATAAATGTGTTTCAAGTACGTGATTCTACCTCTGAGGTTTCTTATCGCACTCGTATAACTGCTATGTTGGATGTGACACGATTTCTTTTGAGACAAGGGCTATCTTTTCGTGGACATGATGAGTCTTCTAGTTCGGTGAACATAGGTAATTTTCTTGAATTGGTTGAATGGTATTGTCAAAACAATGAAGATGTTGCCAAAGTTCTTAAGCAAAATGCTCCGGGTAACAATCAAATGACTTCCCCTCCAATTCAGAGAGATCTAGCTCGGGCTTGTGCTGAAGAGGTAACACATTCTATTATTACTGATCTTGGTGATAGAGTTTTTTCTTTGATGGTTGATGAGTCTCGAGATGTTTCTACAAAAGAGCAAATGGGAGTTGTTTTTCAATATGTGAATGAAAAGGGAGAAATTGTTGAGCGATTTATTGCTATTATACATGTGCCAGACACTACATCTATTTCATTGAGAGATTCTATTGTGACTTTGTTTGTGAAACATGGGTTGTCCTTAGACAAATTGAGAGGACAAGGATATGATGGAGCTTCGAATATGAGGGGTGGATTTCACGGTTTACAAGCCTTGATACGAGAGGAAAATCCGCAGGCTATGTACATTCATTGTTTCTGTCATCAACTCCAATTAGTTCTGGTATCAGTTGCTAAAGAAATTTCTACGGTGGCTGATTTTTTTTCTTATGTCACTATGATTGCGACTTTGGCTGGGGCATCTTGCAAACGAATGGATAAAGTTAGGGAGTATGAACATGCCCGAATTGTTGTTGCTTTAGAAGAAGGACAAATTACTAGTGGTCAAGGGTTGAACCAAGAAACTGGTTAGCAAGACCCGGAGATACTCGTTGGGGATCACATTACTTGACATTGCTTCGTTTACATACGATGTGGCCTTCAGTGATACAAGTGTTGGGTGATATTCATGACCATGGAAGCAGTTCAGAGAATAGAGGTACTGCAAGAAGTTTGATTGATAAAATGGATACTTATCAGTTTGTGTTTGTGATGCTTTTGATGAAATACTTGTTGTCAATCACGAATGAGCTGTCAACTGCCTTACAACAAAAGGATAAAAATATTGTCAATGCCATGAATTTGATTGCTTGTGTGAAACAACAATTACAAGCCTTTAGGGAAGATGGATGGGATATTATTTTAGAAGAAGTTAACAATTTTTGTGGGTTGCATATGATCCCACTACTTGATATGAATGACAATATGACTAGTCGTGGCTATGGAAGACGAAGGGGGCAAGTCATAACCAATTATCATCATTATCACGTAGATTTGTTTCTTCAGGTATGCTTATTTATCATATTTTGTTAAGAAAGAGATATTTCTTTGTGTTATTGACCGTTAGTTTTAAAATTTCAAGTTGTTGATTTGATCATACAAGAGATGAACAATCGTTTTTCAGAAGTTAGCACAATATTGCTTGGTTGCATTGCCTGTCTTGATCCAAGAAATTCTTTCTCCCAGTTCAGTATTCTAGAATTGATTCATCTTGCAACTATGTATCCGGAAGACTTCTCTCATACCGATCACATGTATCTTGAATCTCAGTTGAGGAACTATATCCATGTTATGCAATATGACCCTCGCTTTTCAAGCATTGAAAACTTGGGTACTCTTGCTCTGAGGTTAGTTGAAACTGATTTTCATAGAATATTTCCATTGGTATATCGGTTGATTGAGTTGGCATTGGTTTTACCGGTTGCAACTGCTACTGTGGAGGGGGTGTTTTCTGCGATGAAAATTGTGAAGACTGATTTGCCTAATCGCATGGGAGATGAATTGATGAATGATAGCCTTGTTGTGTACATTGAGAAGAGGATTTTTGCAACAATCAACAATGAATCCATTCTGCGACGCTTTCAAAACATGAAATCTCGAAGAATGCAGTTGTCTTCGCTTCCTCCTAGAAGTTAGGTTGTTACTGTTCAAATAATATTTTATATGTATGTTAAGAATTTCACTGTTCATCGTATTAATTTCAAGACTTAAGTATTATTGTATTTTTTTTTGTTAAAAATTTCCTAACTAGCCCCCGCCACAAAAGTTTTCTGGCTCCGCCCCTGAATAAGCATGTATTTACATGAGAATTGAAATTATGACTAAGAGCAAGTCCAACAACTTTCCTATAATATGGATTTTTATTGATTATATGAATTTTACACGAACAACTTCCCTATTACATTCTCTAAATTAGAGATTTTGATGAGAACAAATATTTGCTTCCCTATATTTGTAGAAAGAGAAAAAAATTATAGGGAAAGAAAATTTAATGCAATTCCAATTGAATGCATCAAATCATAACACAATCTTCCTTTTTCTATTAAAAAATTAATTATTATATTTCCCTTATTCTTCCATTTCTACTAAAAAGTACCTTCGATTTCCAACCAATTTTTAATGGAAAAATTACTACAATCTCAAACTTTATAAAACGAAGATATCAATGAACTTCTATGAAATGGTTCCACGGGATTCAACCAATTGTCTTGATCGTGAAATATCATTGATGCTTATTTATATTTTTTGTAGGGTTTTTGTCAATAATGATTTGTTTAGAAGATTGAAATTAATCTCTTTGGTTTATGGTATATGTGGCAAAATAGACTCATAACTCGCGGGTCAAGCGGGTTGTCTATTGTTAAATCCGAGTGATATGGGTAAAATGGGTGATGAGATAAATGGGTAATGGGTCAAATGAGTTGTTTAAAAAATATGGGTTGGGCAGGTTGGATTTGTATTGATCGTGGGTTTACCCATATGGGTTGAAAACCGCAGGTTTACCCATTTTTGACCTGTGAGTTAAATGATTTTCCGTGTTCAGCCCGACCCATTTTTTTACCCATCATAAAATGGGTCGAAATGTCTCATACCCATATTTTTTTAGTTACCTATTTTACCTAGTCTATATTTAAATCGTCCGCCCATTTGCCACCACTAGTTTATAGTTTACAATTTTTTGATTTTTTTTAATGTTATTACTTTTTATTTCAAACCGGGGTGAAATATAAAAAGAATACGAAAAGAAAACTAGTTCTAATTAGCATCGAAATTTTAGTTTCAAATTTGTTATATTGATTGTTTTAAAAAACTAACTTAATTTTTATATATAATGTATTTTGAAGTGATTAAAAATGAAGGGTTAGCTTTAAATGAATAAGTACTTATGGTGTAATAAATACAAGATCATGTAAAATAGGGAAGTTGTTGAAATTGAGTAAAAAAATATGAAAAATATTAATTTTCATTCCCTATTTTAAAGAAAATTTTATGAAAGCGGTTGGACTTGCTCCAAGAAGTTGAGACTTTAAACCCTAATCATTCATCTCCTTATTGTTGACGTTTGATTGGCGGCCGCTAATCATGTTAAAGTTTATCATTAAGCACGTGACTCGTATTTCCGCTAATCATGTTAAAGTTTATCATTAAGCACGTGACTCGTATTTAATAAATGGAAGCTTACGTGTAGTGGAAATAATAATTTTATTTCTTTCTTTCAGCCGCCCCATTTAATGTTACTCCCCGTTTCCTTGTACATTGATATGGACAAAGTTGAGGAAATAGAAGTTGACTTGCGAGCTTTGTGAAAAAAACAACCATCCGACTTTCCCGTAAAATTTACCCTGCAACCCCCAAACTTGTCTATTTCGGACACTTCCTATTTTGCCGCTTTCCATTTTTGGAATGCTCAATACCCTCTTTTGCATCTGGTTCTGTTCAGGGGTGGAGTAGAAGACAAGTATGACAGGGAATTTTTCTTTTTGTTAGAAGGGACTGATAAATATTTTTTTTAAAATTGTACTCTCATATTTTTCATAAATTTCATCTCAGCGGGAGCTGAAATCCCCTCCGGTTCTCATCTGGTTCCGCCCATGTTCATGTTCTTCCAACTTTCTACGAGCAGAACTAAAATTAAGTAATTAAAAATAAAAATATTATATCAAGACTAGACTAAACTAAACATTACCGAACATAAATTATATTGAACTGCACTAAATGTAATAAATTCAAGCTAATAGGATATTAGTTTTATGAGTGGGTCTCATAACAGGCTGTCTGTCCATAAACTTATTGACATACCACTTATTGTTTACCTTATATATTGCCTTTGTTAAATTACATAAAAAATTGAAAATATTTTTATATCATATATATTTTTATATTTTTATCTTTAAATACATATTATTACTTGTTTTAACTTATAAAATTCAATACTGTATTTAAATTTTATAAAAAAAAATTACAAGATTTAATGTAAAAATCCTTGTGAACTATCCATAAACTTATGGAAAGACCACGTTTAGTGAGACTCTCTCTTTTCTCGACATTTGGCATACAGTGCGAGCCTCCTCATGTACTTCGTGAGGCTTATATACTTGTAATGCATTAGGTTAAATATAAGGCAAAATCTTGGGAAAAACCGTCTTTCCATAGACTTCTCAAAAGATAGAGTTTAATTAGAATAATGAAAAGGTAAAAGGTTTTTTTTGCAATATTAAAAATTTATTATACAACGTGTTGCAGTTATAAAGTGAATGACCTGATTAATGAAACCTGAAAATTTTATCTTCGTTTATTCTAATTTGTAGTTTAAACATTGATATTTTCATAAGGCATGAAAAGATCGTCTTTCAAGAGACGGACTCAAATATAATAAGTCATGAAAAAGCATATAACCTAAACCATAGTGATAAAACTATTTTCATTAATGAATTTGGACCAAATGTTGTTGAGATGCTTTGCCAAGTGCGAACCATTCATAATGTAGCAATACATGATATTGCGAGTTCACTGGATCATTCTGTCAATTAAGAATGTTTTCAACGTTAATTTTTAAACCTGCTTGCAATATTTAGCTAGTTCATTGGATCCTCTGGTCAAGTAAAAGCTTACAAACTACACAATAAACACATTACTTGTCAAGAATGATGAGTCCATATGAAGAAGTAAATCTCGAAAAAGGGATCGAAAGAGCCTTTAATTTTGTTGACAGCAACACATTTCTATTTGGCAGTGGTCAAGATCGACATATTACAGTATTCTTAACAATAGCAAAGCATTAAAGAACTCAAGCCAATCCATCTAATCTAAGCACAGGCTGATGGTGAAGTTCGATTCAACATTCTGCTATCACAAGAGTTCATAGTTAACGACGCTTCTTACTTTTGGTTTGGGTTTTCGCCTTCCTCTTATCCCTTTTACTCAGAGGCTTCGGGTGCGATCCCTTTTTTTGTGCTTTTTTGAATGGTTTCTTCTTGGCAACGGGTAACTTATGCTTCGTTCTTTCAGGGACCTCATCGGGCTGAAGTGGTTCCACAATTGGCCTTGGACTGGGATCCTCATCCTCGCGAGAGATCTCACTTGTCATCACAGTGACTTTGACAGCCCCAGCATCATACATAGTTATACCTGCTCAATAAGGCTCGAGTTTGACACCAGAATTTTTTACATAGGCAAAAAAAACAAGGCTCCATTAACGGCTTGTCATTTTCAGGTATCAGCTAATAGCCTTTCGGTTCCCTATACTGTGCCTAGCTATCCATATCTGGTACCAAAGTTTGCAAGTAAGTGTGAGAAAGATGATTATTTTAAACACTCCTCTAAGAACGAGGAAGTCAAATGATGAAAATGAGTGGTGAATCAGAGATGCAAATCAACCATTTCAATACTGTCAACACGCATGCCCGTTGTCAACATATCCTCATGCTGGTTAAGCCAGTTGCCTATTTATACTATAGGATGCAATTCAACAAAGTTTTAAATCTATTTGATTTGAGCATTTGATGCTCCAGCAATAAGAGGACAATAAGAAACAGTCTCAGAAAGTACCTGAAACTGATGCTGCAGGCTCCTCCTCCTCCTCCTCCTCTTCTCCATCTTCAATGTTCTCGTCGCCACATTCATCTGGTTTGGCAGTTGAATCGAGTGGAGCACCAGACTCACCATATATAGCGAACAACTTTTCTTGTTTTCTCTGCAAAGTGAGTTGAAGAAAAGAGAATCAGAGATTAGAGGTCACTTAAAAAGTCTGCGGCATTTAATCATCTATTTTCATTACATATAGTGGAAATGGAAGACGGTGGCCACCAAGGGAGCATAATATTCTATATGATGCTTAACAGAGAGTACCATATGTTTAAAAGTTGACAACCCTACTATACAAATAAAAGCCTTTTAACCTGGGCATGGGCTGAAAACTATGAAGACAGAACAAAACATGAAAATTTTCATTTTACAAAGAGATTCAGTAGACCATCAGCTTGAGGACAAGAAAGTATGTTTCATGGGTATGTACATCTGAAGGGTTGACCTTAAAGAATAAAATCGATATCCCATTCCCAAATGTCCACATTGCAAAAGTGAAATCTAATTTACAGACAGACATGCCCAGAATTATCATATGCCGACAAGGCTCATGGTGCATAGCCGACCAATCACTTGGAACGAAAACCAAATTTTCATAAAACGCTACCAAGAAATCACATAATATAGCCTTGGGTCAGGATGGCAATACCCAGATGATTTAGCTCAACAAGTAATTTCAACATTTACAACTCAGATCAACGTTCCAAAAACCAAGTCACACATATTTCATCTCCCATGATACCTAATCCCCCGTTGCACCAACTTTGAAGCTCATTCAACTGACTACAAATCACCCTCGCATTGTCTACCCTAATTTTGTTCCAACTTCTACCACGCCATCAACTCTTAAGCAAATCACTAAAATCTCAAAAAGTCATATGATTAAAGTACGCCTTGACCACATTCATTTACATAGAGATGAAGCGCATTCACTATCCAAAGCCGTAGCACAAACTCTAGTCCGAACTAGCATACCAAATCAAACAAGTGTATTAGAGTCATTCAAACAAAACATTATTGTAGTACTCCCTTTGGCCCAGTAATTACTTCATAGAATTTTCGCCATGGTTTATAGCAAACATGATAGACTACCAAAGTCTTTCACTAGGTACCACTAAAGATTATGAAATTTTAACAATCGAAAACACCATGAATCTTGTAAGATAATGTTATTACTTACACATCAATTGCATTGTGTGATCAAACTTCGACTGAAAGAAAGTAAACTCTGGGACGAAGGAGTGTGAATTTTCGTAAAAAAAACAACAGAGTAATTGCTAATAACCAGTTCAGACAATCAAAAAGCAAACATAACAGCATTATTAGTAAGTGGGGAAAGATGATAAAAATCGAACCTTTTTGCGGGCTTCTATCAGTTTTCGCCTCTCGGCTTCTTGCTGCTGCTGCTGGGCTTCTTTTCTCCGCTTCTTCTTCCTCTTGTGAAACCCAGTTACGAAATTACTTCATAATAAACCAAAAACATAGAAAATCAATCAGCACAAAACAAAACAAAACATCAAGAATCAAATAACCAAACAGACATTAGGCGTACTTGAGGTCCTTTTCATCGAACGAAACGGAGAGGGCTTTGTTTCTGAGAGCTCTCTTCTTCACGTGCACAGCTCGGGTGCCCGGAGGCAGTTCCGCGTCTTCTTCCATGGCAGCAGCACTAGTTTGCTTAAACCCTGAACTCGGGTAAGCTAGGGTGTACTGGTGTTTTTCAGGGACTTGTACCTGATGCAGAAAAGATTGTACCTTAGTTCTTAGACCAAGCTACCAATTAAATATAAGGGAAAGTCTTTCCATAACCTTATGGACAATCCTTAGGACATTTGCATTAAATATTGTAATTTTTTATAAAATTTAAATATTACATTTTATAAGTTAAAACAAGTAATAATATGTATTTGAATGTGAAAATATAAAAATATATGATATAAAAAAATATTTTCAAAATTTTTAAATTTTGTATGTAATTTAAGAAATGCAGTGTATAATGTAAGAAATAAGTGGTCTGTCCATAAGCTTATGGACAGATCGCCTATCAGGAGACTCACTCTAAATATAATATCTTTCTTTTTCATCCCACGTTAAAAAAATATTTAAGAAACCACTATCTTTTTCCACAAATGTTAGAAACTATTTTTTACTATTCATGGATCCCACTTGATTTTTCATATCCTACTTATTAATTTTACCATTAATATTTAATTTAATTTAATTTGTTCACCCAAAATAAGTTGAGTATAAAATTTATTAATACATTATAATTTTTATAATAGAATATCGTTTTTTTCAAAAATTATTAAATAATTAGTTTTTTTTCTTCAATTTTTGCATTTTATTATAGGCAAAGTCTTAGGAAAGGCAGTCTTTCATAGACTTATGGAAATGCAGGGTTTAATTAGAATAATAAAAGGTAAAATGTCTAAGTTCCAATATTAAAAATTTATTATGCAACATGCAGTAGTAATAAAGTTTATAACCTGATTTAAGCAACCTGAAAATTCTATCTTCTTTTCTTCTAATTTAAACTTTAAACTTTGATCTTTCCATGACTTATGAAAATACCGTCTTTCAAGAGACAGACTCTTTATTATATATAAAATTAAAATAAATTTCGTTTATCTTGTCCATAAATTATTAAATATTTTTATCTAAAAATAAATAATAAGACAAATTGATTGTTTTAAAATATCAAAAAAATATTACATTAGCAAAGACCACGACTAGACAAATTACAATAAATACTTAAATAATAAAATATTGATTTAATCCGACCAATTATTACAAATTGAAAATAGAAATATTGATCTAATTCGACCAATTATTACAAATCGAAAACCGAAATATTGATCTAGTCTGACCAATTATTACAAGTTGGCCCCCCCACCAATTTTTTAACCAATTTCCACACAAGAAACCATGGGACGATTTCTTAATAAGAAATCGTCCTAGAAATCACCATTGTGGGTGTTTTCAGTTTCTAGAGCGATTTCTTAAAGTTAAGAAACCACCACTGCACATGCTCTTACTCTAAGAGCATATGCACTGGCAAAACCGCTTTGAAACCGATCTTGTGGTTTCTAGGGTTGATCATGGGTCGGGGTGGGTTAGCTGTTCTGACCCAAATAGACCCAAAACTTAGGGTCAAATGGGTCGGGTCGGTCATACTGGGTCATGGATCGACCCAAATCATTTTAAAATAGTAGATTTTATAATTTATTTAAATAAAATTTATAATTCTTATGTAAAATGCTAAACTTGTTTATGAAGTAAATTAATGGTGAATATTTGTATTAAATTAAATTTTTTTATGATTTTTATTTTCAAGAAATTTGGGCAAAACTTCAAATGAGTCAAAATGGGTCAATTTGGGTCAAAATCCGACCCAACTCATTTTCACTCGACCTAGTTGACACATATGGGACATTGACCCAACCCAACCTAAATGGATTGGGTCAAAACGGGTTGGGTCGGATCGGCCAATTTGAACACCCCTAGTGGTTTCAATTTATTAAATAGAGCAAACAACTTTTGTGGCCCTCGAACAATCGTCACCGTCCACCTTTGACCCTCCAATTTTTTCACACTTTTGGCCCCTGAACTAACCAAACTGGCAACCTATGGTACTTCCGTCGCTTTAAACCAACAAATCCCGTTAACAGCCTTACATGTGCAGATCGCATGACTTTTTTTAAGGTAAAAAAGTCTTTTCCATTTTAATACCTCGGAAATTCAACATTACTCATAATTTTTGTTTCCGCCTTTTCTTCTTCCCTAAACCAAACACGTCGTCGTCTTCCCATTTTCTTTATTTGTTGTAGACAATCAGAAATCCAATCGAGTTAACCCGTAAAATTATCATATCTATGTGATATTTCATCCGATTTTAGCTGAGAACTTGACGATTGGGTGGCGAGTTCGTCCTTAGGGTGCAAAGTTCCCACATCGTGTGGTCCACGGTAAGATTTTGTTCCAAATGAATAATTGTATACTATGTAGACACTATTGGAATTTGGGGTTTTTTTAGTTAAATGAGGGTGGGCAATGTCGAGGGTGAAATAGGGTTTATGTTGGTTGAATTTGGGAATTTTTAAATGTGGGGTTTTTTGTTACTGAAAATTAGGGTTAGGGTTAGTAAATTGGAAGTATCGGGGTGATTGTGTGACTGATGTATTGTGTGCTTTGAAATGCGATAATTTTTTTGAGCTCTAAAATCCGGTTGTTATGTTCTATGCTTTCAAATGCAATGTCTGTTTTTTTTAGTTTGAAATGCGACTATTGTTTTATGAGTTTTGTTTGTGTGAATTTTTTTGACCTGGAGATTGTGCGATTTATTGTACATGTTTTCAATGTGTGATGATTTCTCGTGAGTTGTTGTAGATGCGTTAGATATAATTTTCATTTCATAATTCTTAAACTGAATTATAATGCCTTGTTACTCTCTGACTTTTGTGTTAGATGGGAACTTCGACAATTTTTCCATCAAGCTGAGATTTGGGGGGCGGTTTGAAGGGGATGTCATAATAATGTACGTCGGAGGTGAAGTAGACTATATGGACTATTGCGAGAAGGATGACCTATCCCTAGAAGACTTGAAGCAAATGGCTTACATTTTGAGTCTGGAAGGGCCTGTAAAATTCTGGTCTATTTACCCGGGATTCTCCAAAAATCTAGGTTTGTGTGGTATACTCCCTGATGAAGAGTTATAGAGCACTATTTGCACTTGGTTTAAGAGAGGATGTTACTTAGACCTGAGCTAATAGAGCATGAGTCTCAACCTGGTGGTGAAGAACATGATTTGAATGTTGAAAGGGATGAGGGTTGGATTGATGTTAAAGATTTAGAGAAGTGTGGTGAAGATGATGGGCCATAGAGGGGTGATGATAGGGTTCAAGATGAGCCTGAGTTGGCTGATAATGAGGGTGAAGTTAGGGTTTATTTTGAATCTGATTTTGAGGTTGAGTTTGGGATTAATTTTAGGGTTGAGACTAGGGCAGGGGCAGGGGCTAAAACTAGGGCAGAGGCTAGGGCTAATAAGGAGGTGTTGATTGATGGTGTTGAGACTGATGCTGGGTTTTAAAAAGTGCAAAGTGCAGCAAAGCGCTAATGGGAAAATTTACCAAAGAGCGAAGAGCTGAGCGCAAATGCTTACTTTTTGGGAAAAACGCTTGCAAAACATGAATTAGGATTATTTCATTAAACACACAACATAGAAATAATAACATAATGTCATAAACGACAAATAAAACTTTCAACACAATACCAAATTCAAAGTTTTAAGGGTGGTAAGAAGAACTAAACGACTAAGATCGAAGGATTCTTAAATTATTGTGAAATCATTTTAGGCTCTAATCTCTGGTCATCGGAAAAATTCACCATCATCTTCACCAAAAGTATCCTTATGGACCTCACCTTCATCCCTAAACTCCATGCATCTTCCATATCATTTCCCATATCTCCCTCGATCTCTTCTTCATCCTCATCAACAATGTTCATTCTTCGAGGCATTAAAATAGAAGGGGGCTTAAGAAGACTCTTCCATTTGTCCTTTCTCATGATTCTAGCTCTTGTAATATAGCTAGGCTCACATGCCCCTGAGGCTTTAGAAACAACCTCCGAAGTCAAATCGTGATCACTAAACATCAAATCATCACAATCAGCATTGACACCCTCCATTCTCGCAACCAACCACTCATTACTTTCATCAATCTCAGTCAAAGCAATTGGATCAACATTATCCTTGTTCTTGAATTGAGAGCTTGGGGCTCCATTGACTTTAATATAAACCAAATCATGCAAGCGAGATGTTGGCAGTCTATTTCTTTTTTTTGGTGTAGAGCTGCAATATTTGGAGGGAAAAAAGATTAGCTTAAACACAACCATAAAGCCAAGAAAAGTTTGATTTTAATAGTTAAAAAAATTAAAATCTTACGTGCTACACTTCAATTCCTCTCACATCACGTAGCACTACAAGTAAGGCTCAAAACACAAACTTCAAACTTTTGCAAATGAGAAGTTGAGCTTCCATAGGTTTCCCACCAATCAGCTAGGCAAAGTGCAACAAAATAGTAAGAAATTAAGATTGTATGAATATACACAACTAAGCATATAATAATAAAAGTATAAAACTGATTTCGTAATATTTATACCTAGATTGACTTTGTTCCTTTCCCTTACATCAAGAGCAAGCCCAAAAATTTCTTCCTCATTCTGATAATAATTCAACTCTGTCATTATCTTATATTGAACACTTGTCTCAAGCACTAGCCTTGAAATACACTCGTACAAGCCTTTCATAACTTTTTCACATGCTATACTTGTTGGGTTCTTATAAAATAACTCTGGGTTTAGGTAATACCCAGCGGCATGCAATGGTCGATAAAGTTGGATATTCCACATTTCATCAATAATTTCAAATGCTCTCATGTATACATGTTTCCTATTCCCAAATGCCTTCACAATTGCCTCTTTAGCCCTATTCATAGCTTCATAAATGTATCTCATTACTGGTTTTTTAATCTCCATAAGCCATTCTCATAACCTTCACCAAAGGACCAGTCAAATTCAAAGCAAATACCACATTCTTCCAATAAGATTCTCGCAGTAAAATAGAGGACACATACTTTGCTTCCGCCTCATTTGACCACCTACTGCTTTGCCATTCTTGAGAGGTCACCAACTTTCTCAAATTGTTCTTTTGCTTATAAAGACTAGAAAGTGTGATGAATGAAGTCGTAAACCTTGTAACAGTGGGCCTATGCAAATTATGTTGATTGGTGAACTTCCTCATTAGATTCACATGAGGAACACTAGTTACAAGATAAGTATGTACCTTCATGCTTTTTTTCAATGTCGACTGTGTTTTTGGCATTTTTCCGAGATCTTCTAGCACCATATCAAGACAGTGTGCTGCACAGGGAGCCCAGTATAAATGTGGCAATTTATTTCCAACATTTTCCCTATAAATAATAAAACTAAAAGTTAGTAGCTAAAACTAAAAAAATTAAATTACTAAACTAAAAAAAGAAATATAACATAATCTGAAATTTGAAGTTATAATATCAAAGCTGAAATTAAAAGTACCTGCTTAAACATATGCAGAACCATTGTCCAACACAACTTGAACAACATTTTTCTCTCCAATTTCATCAATCAATAAATAAAGTAGTTTAAACACATAATCTGCACCCTTATTAACATCATAAGCATCAATCAACCTCACAAATACCGAACCTTTTAGAGAATTCACAAGAAGATTGATGATGTCCTTATTCACCACGGTATCTTTCCAACCATCGGATAAAATTGAACAACCCTTCTTGGCCCATTCTTCTTCTTGCACTACCATTTTCCTTTTCGTACTATTCAACTCTATTTTCAACAAAGGAACACAGGGCTCATGTATCGAAGGTGACTTGAACTTCGGCCCACTATTTGCAGTCAAATTCATTGCTACATGAAAGCTATCATGGGTTACAACATTGAATGGAAGTCCAACATCATAAAACCACCTAGCAAGGTCTCCACATGCTTTGTCTCTCAACTCCTTGGCGCAAACTTCATTAATAGTTTGTTGCTTCCCACTTGTTCCCATACCTCTTTTCAAGTTTTTTGAAATGGGATTAAAAACCTAATCAAGTGGACCTTTTACCCCCTTACACTGAAGTTGGAATTGCATGAACCTCTATACACTTAACTTCATCACCATCTTTTCATGATGACTTGACTGTTCAAACTATCTAAATGAATTGGCAAACTCCTTCACATCCAACTTGCTTAGCATAAAAGCTCCAACTTCTTTGCGAACGTGCTCAGGGCCTTTTTTACAACCCTTCAATGCTCTTATAAAACCACCGACCAAATGTTGCTTTACACCTCCACTAGTTTGGGTACCACAAAAGATACAAGTAAATTTCTTGGTTTGAGCATCAACCCAACTATACTTCCTACCAGGATCAATACCACTACTCTTAATATTCGAATTCGATGCTCCAAACGATGACATCTACAACCACATGAAAGCAAACACGTAAACAACAAAACCTCATCATCAGGAAACCAGCCTCAAGCCTAAATTGATGTAAAAAATCTCTATTTGGAGAAAAAAAAGGACAGCCCATGCTTAAAATATAGCAAACACAATATATTTTTAGAAAAAAAATAACCCATACATGAACTCATGAAACATATGGTTTGAATCTTTTTTTTAAAAAAATTATACTTTGCGAATGAGATGAGAAGAAGAAAGTAGTTGATATACCTCAGATGTTGTCGTTGCCGTCAGTTTTTGAGAAAATTGGAGCAGGGAAACTAAGCCACGGAAGTGAAGATGAGGCCGTAGGAAGTGAAGACAAGGCCACATCGGTGAAGATGAGAGTAATTGAGCCGATTATTTTTTTTGTTTAATTACCTAACTTATTCTAACCCTAATACTATTCCATTTAAGCTCAAACTCATATAATTAAAAAATAATAAAATAAAAGGTCCATTTCAGCCCGTAAATGAAAAACATGCTTTTCTTTGCACTTCACCAAAAGTGCTAAAAAATGTGCGCTTTTTGTCGACGATAGTGCTTCTCCATACAAAGCGCTCATGGGAGCGCCCAACACTTTTTAGCGCTTCAAGCGCACTTTTTAAATCCCAGGAATGATGTATCTGAAGAGGAAGGTGGTAGAAATGATAGGGGAAGAGGAAGAGGGTGGAAATGATGGGGCTGATGGGGCTCAATTTGAAAATGAAAAAGAGAATGTCGCAGCAGGTGAAGAAGAGGACCTCAGGAGCAGTAGCAACCCTAATGTGGAAACGTTCACGTATGATGATGACTATTGTACC
Source organism: Rubia yunnanensis (assembly GCA_037428765.1). Taxonomy (NCBI): domain Eukaryota; kingdom Viridiplantae; phylum Streptophyta; class Magnoliopsida; order Gentianales; family Rubiaceae; genus Rubia; species Rubia yunnanensis. The sequence goes on from CM075061.1 coordinate 9,981,788, forward strand.
GATGAAGACCTGGAGAAGAGTGATCCTGAGACTGAGGATGGTGATGTAGGGGCTAGTTTTAGGGAGGAAAATGATGTAGGGGCTAGAGTTAGGCGAGAAATTCATAGGGATGCTGGAGTTATGTAGGAAGATTATGGAGATGATCTTGATGGTGGTGAGGATAATGCCTACATAGATACTGATTTTGAAGCTTAGCTTGACTCCCAAGCTAGCCAACTAACTCAGCTGGGAGTATGTCATAGGGCTAAGTCTCAAGAACTTGAAAAACAGCAACCCCCACTAGCAGATGAACCTGAGAATGAGCACCCACCACAACCATCAACTAAGAATGAGCAGATCCCCTCACAAGCTAGATCTGAGATTCATGAGCCTGCAAAAAAAATCTTCCAATAAAAAAAATAGTGAAGAAAAAGAAGTCAAAAATTTTGGAGAATTTTAAGGATACTGCAGATGATAAACATGATGAGGACATAATGATAGAGATGGAGGGTAATAAAGTTGGTGAAGAAGGAAGTGATGGTGAAACTGGAGTTAAGTTTGTGGATTTCAACCCCAAAAGGGATATGCTACATCTCCGGTTTGAAGTGAGGATGAGATTTTCTAGCTCAACAGAGTTTAAGGAGGCAGTTCGGCATTATGCCATATGGAAGAAGAAAGATATCAGGTTTCCAAATAATAAGAGACAGATGGTAAGAGCTAGGAGTAAGGCTCCATATCTTTGGGATTATCTTTTCCTCGACAATAAACAAGACTGAGAGTAGTGTCCTATTTGTCAAGACTTGCTACAATGTCCACAAAAAAGGCTCTCATCCCCCTGAAACAGAGATTTTTGAACTCTAAATGGTTGGCTAAGAAGTATGCAAAGAGAATTCGAAGCAATTTGTCGATGTCGGTGAGAAGCTTGAGGCAGACAAAGGCTGGAGATTATAAGGCTACAATATCAAAGAACGTAGCTTACAAAACTAGGTATAGGGTAGTGGGAGTTATTTAAAGGGGATTCAGTTGCACAATACAAGAAAATAGTTGACTGCAATGAGGAGGTGAAAAGAATGAATCCTGGGAATACCATCAAGGTTGAGTATACCCCCTTTTAGGACTGAGAATGGGAATCCCCCTTTCACATGCATGTACTGTTTCTCAGGGCCACTGAAGTAGGGTTTCAAACATTGTAGGCTATTATAGGATTAGACGGATGTCATGTGAAGGTTACATATCCCGGGCAGATTCTCGCCGCAATGGTAATTAATCCAAATAATGGATGGTGGCCTCTAGCATGGGCTATGGTTGAGATGGAGGCAACAATGCAGTGGAAATGATTTTTGGAGCTTATACAAAAATGACATCGAAGTTGATAATGAGCATCACTATACATTCATATCTGATCATCCATAGGTATTTTTTATTCAATTTAATAACATTTAATTCTTGTCTATATCTCTACATCTAAGTCATTAATTGATTTTATGGTTAATTATAGGGTCTGGACAGAGCATTGATCGATGTTATGCCGAGTGCTACTCACAGATATTGCGTGACTCATTTGTACAGAAACTTCAAGAAAAAGCATCTGGGGAAGGTCTTAAAAGGAATGGTCTGGTCCATTGCCGGGAGCGCAACAATGGAGCTGTACACAAAAAGAATGGCTGAGTTAGTACCAAACTCTAAAGGAAGCTCCTCATCCTATGCATTGGTGTAAGCCTTTTATTTCTCATCATACTAAGTGTGACATGCTGACAAAAAATCTCCGTGAAATGTTCAATAGTTACATACTAGAAGCTAGAGAAAAGCATATATTGACCCTAATGGATAATATTAGGGAATTGCTTATGGACACAATACAGAGGTGTAGGCTTAGTATGCTAAGCCCATATTGAAATCCCTAAAGGGCAAATTAAAAACATAGTCACTCATTAAATCATGACATGCTTGAAGCGTGGAAGACCACTCGGTTCCAAAGATAAAAATTCTCAAAAAAGAAAAGGACCAGAGAAACAAGATGACCCTAAAATAAAGGAACACATTCCTGTAGAAATACGAAACGAGGAAAATTAAGAAATTTTGATTAATTATGCCAATACAAGTATAGGGTAGAGCCAAAACGAGGAAATTGATGATGCACTCTCTTAAAGTTTGGAATACGATGTTATGGACAAAAATAATGGAGATCCCAAACCAAGGTCTGTTACCGAGTGCAAAAATAAGCACGATTGGACTGGATGGAAAAAGGCTATTGAAGTTGAATTAGACTCGCTTAACAGGTGCAATGTCTTTGGTTATGTAGTACTCGCGCCTGGAGATGTGAGACCCGTTGGATACTAGAGGTTATTTGTGCGAAAAAGTAATGAGAAAAACTAATTTGTGAGGTACAAGGCTAGACTTGTTGCACACGGTTTTTCTCAAAGGTCCAGAATTGATTTTGAGGAAACATATTCCCCAGTCATGGATGGAATTACATTCAGATTCCTTATCAATCTAGCATTTCATGAGAAACTTAATATGCACTTTATGGATGTTTGATGTGCCCATTTTATATGGTTGAATTATGACTTTTATGATTCACTTTTGTACACTTTTGTGCTCTAGATGTGCATTTTGCCTTTAAATTCTCTAAGGAAAGTTAAAAAGCAACTTTTACACTTTTATTACTTTTCTAGAGGATTTTGTGTGACAAGGCAATGAAGAGGAGAACTTGAAACAAAAAAGAAGAAAGAAATCAAGATGCTGAAACTTGACTCGGTCGCAACTCGCGATGGATTGGTCGCGAGTCACGACAGACGGGTGGCCAGAATATTTCTTATTTTTATGTACTATAAATACTAAATCCTATCATCTTCTCTTTATACCTTCCTCATTCCTGTGATTTTTTGGGTTCAAGCCCTAATTTTCCTTTCTTTTTTTTCTTAGTTTTTGTAGGTTAATCATGTATTTTCATTATCTATGTTAGTTTAATCTTGGGAGTAATTGATTGAAGCTTCCATATCTATGTCATAAGAACCTACATTTCACTATTTCTTGAAGCATTTGTTATTTAGCATTCATATATTTTAATGTGATGTTTTACTTCATTTATACCATGAGTTGTTTGAGAATAGGAAGTATTTGTAACATTGAAGTGTTAGAGTGTTATGAAAGTTAAAATTTCTTAACTCATTTGACATGAAAATCCAAGAACATGGACTTATAACTTCTAGTGTATAATGTGTTGTAATTCTTGCTAGATAAGTATGTTAATGTGGATTGTTCTCATATCTATCCTATAGATGCAATGAAATGTTGAATCTTGAATGTGGTTTGTTCTAGGTTTAGCTTAATGAATGTTATGTTTGGTTAAATGACCATGTCTTTGGTAGAAGGCTTGTTGTTATCAAATCTATGGTTCTTCGTGTATAATGTCATTGATGAAATATCTTTATGGTCGTTGAACGTCTAAAGTGATTATCAATGAGGTTTGCAAATGGTCGTTGAACGTCTTTGTGAATTACTATTAAGGAGAAATGAATGTTGATCTTCAATTGGGAATTTTTAGCATCCCTATAGGTAACGAATGTGATAGAATGAGTTAATGATTCAATGATCTACATTTGGTTTGGAAGTGGAAATCTATTGCCCTCAAGGCTTTGTATTTTGTAGTTTTACCCATTTTTCTTAGTTGTTGCATGATTAACATAATTACTTGACTTTGCTAGTTAGCTTGTCTTTTAATTTCATAACTTAGAAAAACCAACCAACCAAAATCCCCTCATTTACTTGCTTATATATACACACACACATATATATCAACCCTCATTTACTTATAGCATAGTATCAACCCTATATGTTTAAACGCTTAAAAAATCTCTATTCTTCGTAGACGACCCTAATTTGCCGCTATCTACTTAATTGTATTTAGTAAGTATAAATGGCTTATAAATTATAACTTTGAGAGGTACGTCAACGACCTCCCAATGTTTTTACCGTGTACTTATACAGATCGCTTGCTGAAATTTACACGAGGATCCTTGAAGGATTCAAAATGCATGAAGCATTAAGTTTAAAACCCCAAAAAATAATCAATCAAACTACAAAGATCGTTATATGGGTTAAAGCAATCCAAACGCATGTGGTACAACCGATTAAGCGAATATTTGTTACAAAAGGTGTGTATAAACGATCCTCCATGTCCTTGCATTTTCATCAAGAAGGCAACATCCGGATGTGTGATTATCACTGTCTATGTTGATAATTTGAATATTATTGGGACCAATGAAGAGATTCTGGAACTAATCTCTTACTTGAAGAAAGTTCGAGATGAAGACCTTGGGAAAACAAAATATTTTATCGGTTTGCATATTGAGAACTTGCAAGCTGGGATACTTGTGCATCAATCAAATTACATGAAAAAGATATTAAAGAGATTCAATATGGATAAATCAAATCCCTTGAGTACCTCAATGGTCGTTAAATCCCTTGGTTTTGAAAAGGATCCATTTCGTCCATGTGAAGAATCTGAATATGTTCTTGGTCCGAAAGCACCATATTTCAGTGCAATTGGAGCCCTTATGTATATCGCTAATGGTACTCGACCTGATATAGCTTTTGCTATTAATTTATTAGCGAGATTCAGTTCATCTCCTACTAAAAGGCACTGGAACAGAATCAAGCATCAAGGAACAATTGATTTGAGATTATTTTATTCCAACACTTTGAAACTTGTTTTGATTGGTGATGCAAATGTAAGTTATTAGTCAGATCCACACAAAGGGAGATCTCAAACTGGGTATGTGTTTACCTGCTGAGTAACTGTGATTTCTTTGCGTTACCAAAAGCAAACGCTCACCGCAACATTATCAAACCATGCTGAGGTTATCGCATTGCATGAAGCAAGTCGAGAGTGTGTGTGGTTGAGATCAATGACACGATATATCAGAACCACAAGTGGTCTCATATCAAAAGATGATCCCATTACACTTTATGAAGATAATGCCACATGTGTTAATCAAATGAAGGAATGATACATCAAATGCGACAGAACAAAGCATATCCCCTGAAGTTCTTTTCATTTACTCAAGAGCTTGAAGAGAGTAATATTATCAACATCCAATATATTCGTTCATATGGAACTCAGTAGATCTCCTCACAAAGACTCTCTCCACTTTAATGTTCATTAAACATGTCCATGACACCGAGATGCGAAAACTATGAACTTTATGAAGAAATTACCCATGTCAACATGAGGGGAGCTATATGTGGCTATACTTTTTTCCCTTACTATTATTTTTATCCCACTGAGTTTTTTGTAGTAAGGTTTTTAATGAGTCAACATGAAAACGTAATTATTGTCCACGAGGAGTGTTATGAATAATGAAATGGTCATTAGCAATAAGTAAGATTTGTGATAATTAATTATATCACTATTTATTTACCCTAGGTGAACACTATGTAATTACCCAAAAATCTTCTATAAATACCCATAAGAGGATGAAGAAAAACACACTTCTCACTCTGTGATTCTCACTTCATCTCATCTTATCTTCTTCTCATTCTCCTCTTATTCAGGGCCGAACCGAGTGTAGTGCTTGCAGGGAGACCACATAGGGCCCAATATTTGAAGGGGCAAAAAAAAAATATTTATCTATTATATATGTGTAAATGTTTTATTTTTCATTTGATGAATGAAGGACCAATTATTTTTATTTGTAGAGGTTGTACAAAATTGATAGGCTAATTTTTACCCGTCTTCTTTTATTTTCTATTATAATTTTCAGAAAATAATTTCAGTTTCTAATAATTACATTTGACATTTTCTTGCCTCTTGGGCCTTTTAATCAAAATGTATTGCTGATGGGCCACTTTTAAACTCAACTCTTTCTTAATTTGGTCTATATCTAAACCAATAAAAACCAAAATTTAATGTTACACTTCAATCCTCTCCTTACCTCATTTCTATGCTTTCCCGTTTGTGCCAGCGCCGTAATCGCCGATTGCCTATCGTCTGCTATGCTTTCTCAATTTTGCACCATTGTGGAATCGATTTTCAAATTTCAAGGCGTGCTCCACTGCACCAAAACATGAGAAAATTAGTGCACAAACTTGTCTACCTACATAGTACAACATATGATTGATATTTTTGAATTATAGTGACAGAGAATGATTCAAACAATGTAATATTTTTAGGGTACTGGTTTATGTCCCCTTATTTTTACTTATATTTTAAAATTTCAGTAAATATAAAACAAGCGTGGGGTAAGCCTCTTACCATTGCACTTGAATAGGTTCCAATCCCAAACAAACATATGTATTTTAAATTGTTATCGATTTTTTTATAAGGGTTCCAAAATAAAATTTATCAAAGGGCATCAAAATTCATTGGACCGACCATGCTCTTATTATTTTAAATATCAAGTTCCTTGCTAGAATCTTAATTAATTAGTGCAAAGTTAGTTATTTTCACGTGATGACGTAATTCTTCTTTTGTTAGCAAGGTTTGTGTGAGAATAAGGGAAAAAAAATCAAATTTAAATGAAACATGTGACTGTTGTTTTCCCCAAATAATAATAAAGAACGCAAAAAACGCAAAAAACGCATCCGGGCGAGATTATCTTAATCTCTCGGTCAACGCAACAGTCCGGTTTAGTCCACACTACTCCATACAAATCCGTTACTTCCAGTCAAACGACGCCGCTTTACTCAAAACACATTTCAGCTGCACACACAGTCACACACTACTTAGTACCAAAAGGCCCACACAAACACACAGTCACACACTAACTACAGTCTCCGTCCCTCTCCAAAATTCCGAACCCCTCTCTGCAACGTCAAATTCGAACCCCATCCTCACGTAATCGGTTCCTCCGCCGCCTCCCGCCTCCGCCTCGGCCGCCGTCGAGTTTACCGCGACGTCATGCGCATTTCGTGCCCCGGCTCAATCGCTTCCGGAACGCGTTTAATTCCATAATTATTGCTGCTGTTGGTGCTTTCGTCATGTCCTTTTCTGTTCGTTGCGTTGTATTTGTTAATTAGGGTTTTTTTTATGCTCGTACCTGAGGCTTGAGGTTGTTTGAGGCGGAGAAGGAAGAAATGGCTGCGGTGTCTGCTGCTGCAGCAACGGCGGCGGCCGGGGCTAAGGTTTGCTTTAATTCTTGCTGCAAGCACTCCTTGGAGAAGCCGCAGAAAGGGTGGCGTCGTCGGACTGGGGAGTTTGCTGAACTCTGTGATCGTTGCGCGTAAGCAATTTCTTGTTCTTGAAGTTTTGCTTTGTTTACTTCTCCCTTGTTAAAAAAAGTAAAAATTAAAAATTACGTTTTTAGTGTGTGTTACTGTGTGCTAAGGATGAAGTTATTTTACTCCAGCCACAAACGTCGTGTCTTTATGAGTTGTTAGTGGAGAGTAGAATTGGAGGCTGGAAATTGCATTTGTCGGATGCCATGGAAATTGTAATGTTATAAGTGAAAAAAATCCTTTGTTGACTCTTCATTTTTGTGTTCATAATGCTGTATGCTCGTTCATTTTTTTCTTCTAGTTTTGAAGAACATGTTTGCCAAAAAAGTTTGCAGCCATTCTAGTTTGATAACCCTATGTTCAGAGATTTTTAAAAAAAGTGTCTTTCATGTACTTCCATGTGATTGTGCTATGTTCTCTACTTATTCAATTACATCAGTAATTACGCTTGTATTTTTCTCTAGCTGAGTTATTAGGACAGCTGCAGGAAAGTTAACAATGTTCTCTGTGAGTTTAGGTCTGCATATAATGATGGGAAATTCTGTGAAACTTTTCACATGAATGCTTCTGGTTGGAGGTGCTGCGAGTCTTGTGGGAAGGTAAGTTGGTGATTTATTAATCTCCATGCTTGTTATATGTCATCTTAGGGATTATGTCGGTTTTATTTACCATTTGTTTGGTCAAATGTTGAGTTAGTTTTCAATTTTCAGGTTCCCATTTTATCTTGAACATTCTTGTCTTAGCGTTTCTTTGATGATTGCAGCAAATACATTGTGGTTGCATTGTTTCATTCCATATGTTTGTGCTTCTGGATGCTGGTGGGATTGAATGCATAACTTGTGCGAAGAGAAGCTTCATTTTGGTAAGATACATTTTTGTACCTCTCTTTGTTCCACCAATGATTGAAAGTGGTTTTGATTTTGTTTTTGGTTTGTTTTTTAATAAGTTATTCATTTGTGATCATCAATTTGTAAATGTAGAAACTCTGCATCTTTTGGTGGTTGTAAATTTTGTAAAACTGGAAAAAGTCACTTATGGTTGTTTATTATTGTTAACTAAATTTGTGAATGCACAAACTTCTTTAGAAATACTTGGATTTATAGGTTTGGGATTCAATTCTGGATCTGATGTCTGTGAATGTTTTTGAAATCGCAATAAGGTTATACCGATCTGATGTCTATAACCATTTAGAGTTACGATCAGGGTGGTTTTGATGACAGTAACCTTTTTACAGTTATATTCAAGGAGTTTCACCGGTTCCACTATCGCCCATTGTTCACCTTAGAAGGGAATCAGTTTTGTATTCCGCCTCACCCCTCTCTCCCTGGCATTGTCATCAATCCTAGAGATTATTACTATCAACCTGGGAATGGCCCCAATTCATCCATTAAAAGCTTAAAATGTGGTCAAAACTATTTATTTCTGCTTTGCTCTTTCTGTTGACATTTGAACCTAACTTTCTTGCCTGGCCTTGATTACTGAATTTGTTTCCACTTCATCAGCATTGACAACTTATAAAATAAATCCCAGTATAATTCATTTCTGTATCAGCCCCGACAACCTATAAAATAAATAAGAGTGTAATTCATTTTCTGTATCAGCATGGTTCATGAAAAGGAATAATTTTAACACTGTTCACCATTTTGGGTGCATTTTAGTTGTGGGCATTTTCTTTTACGTGCCTTAATAAAGTGCTTAGATTGATCGCCATTAATCTTGTTGCTGAAACATATTGTAGACACCAAATCCTGCATGGCCTCCTCCTTCTCTTTTCCTTCCTCTACAGCCAGAAAGAAACAAGGACCAGTCTGTGAAAAACTGGAGTCCTATGGCTGGTTCGGGCCCAGTGCCATGGCATCAAGCACCTAGTTTGTTTGCGGGTCCTGTCATTCAATCTCAGTTGCAACCCAGGGCACCCATGCCCATTGATTTTGATGTATCTGGCGGACTTGATCGGCTCCGCCTGAATGAGAGGTTGGCTTCCTGTGGATCTGATAAGAGGAAAAAGGAGGAACCTTTTGGAAGATTAACCAGTGGTGGTAACATGAGAATTGGTTCTTCAGAAGTGTTTGGGAAGGGAAATTCTGGTAATTGTCCCAACATGTTCTAGTTCAAAGCTTGGAGAACTGAGATCTATGAATTTTCAAGGTGTTATTTCTTTTGCAGGAACCATCAGTGAGGAGCAATCTACTTTTTCTCTGAATGCCTGTAAGCATTCAGTAGTTCCAGGTACTTCAGATTCTAAATTAGCCATGCCTCCCGTGTCTAGAAATGGAACAAGTGATCCCGTGTCTAGAAATGGAACAAGTGATCCCGCATCTAGAAATGGTACAAGTGATCTTCATATGGTTCCCAGAACTTTTACCCAACGACCAACCCAGTCACCATCAACTGAGAAAACTCCCATCACCCAGAATTCAGCTACTTTATCTGAGTCTGTGGTACGCAATGGGAGGGCCAAAGGAGATGTACGAGCACGGAGTCAGTTACTTCCTCGGTATTGGCCTCGAATTAGTGATGAAGAGTTACAACAGATATCTGGAGAGTATCCCAAATTTGACAGCCTGAATAAAATTTTCTGCATTTTTGCTTGCATAATTATCATTGTTTTTGTTTGATCCCAAATATAATGTTATTAATCCATTTTAGTAGTTCCTGGATGGTTTGCCAAATAGTGTGCCCTTTTACAATGACACTGTTCTTGGGAGCCTCTTCTAGTTTTGAGAAACTTAAATGAACAATTAATGAGAATCTGGTTCATACACGGAGTCATATGCACTGTTGTTTGTGCTTCTATGTTAAAGTGGGCTTCCGGAAAACTCTCAAAAAGATTTCCCCTTGACGTTCTGTATTTGATGCATTTTAAGTCATATTTACGTTGTGTTATAATAGAAATATTCGTGTGAGTAACCTAGTATCCTTGCTGAAACTCTGTTCTCTCGTAAGTACAAATCTTGGAAACAATTTTCATATGATGAAGGTCTGCATGAGCGACTCTTCTTCTGTCTGTATGTTCCATAGTTCACTGTCATTTGATTTTTTAACTTTCTCTGAATATAGTTCTTACCTTTTAAAAGTCATGAAAATGGTCTCCGTAAGTTAGTGTGCCAGAAATAAAGCATTTCAAAGTGAAATGAACATTGGTACATGAAACAATTAATTCTTGTCTGTATGGGTGCTTTTATTGGTGAATAGGCTCTGCTTACGGTTCATGTTTCATCTTTAACTATATCTAGTTCAAATTCTGTAATCACACCTTTGTTTGAGAAGATGTTGAGTGCAAGTGATGCAGGCAGGATAGGGCGCTTAGTGCTCCCCAAGAAATGTGCTGAGGTTAGATATTTAAAGATTTGGTTGATGTTACTTTTAATGTTTATAAATTTTATTTTGACTTGTGATGTAACCAGCACATTTGCACATTTTTGTTTGTGGTTGTGCATACAATCTGGACCTCAGTGATTAAGGCACTGTTATATTTTTTTAGTGAACTGAAGCTATCTTATTTATTTTTGATACCTTCTGAACTGTTTTTTTTATGGAAAAATTTGTAGATTTCTTCCTAGGGGAGTGGTAGAAAATAAGTACATATATTTAACCTTCCCTGAGATTCTATCCTAGAGTACACATTGCCTTGAAAATTGATAGCTACATGTATATTAAGTTTTTATTCTGTGGTCATAGTCTATTTGTTGGATAATGTACTGTATAGTTCTATCGATGTTTTTGGCATTATGGTCACCTTATGCCTCTGTTTCCTTTAAGCTATCTGCTGTGATACAGGCCTACTTTCCACCGATTTCTAATCCTGAAGGAGTACCTCTGGAAATTCAAGACTTGAAGGGGAGGGAATGGGTTTTCCAATTTCGATTTTGGCCCAACAACAATAGCAGAATGTATGTTCTCGAAGGAATCACTCCATGTATACAGTCAATGCAATTGCTAGCCGGTGATGTAGGTAATTAACCATCTTCAACATTTTGGCTAGAGCTCTTATTTGTATTGTAAAAGATTTTGTTTTGCCTTTTTCTGAATAGAAGTTACTTGTTCGTGATTAGTATTAGGTGAAAAGGACATCTTTCATCTCCCTTGCATCTGTCTTTCTCATAATGGGTTAAAATGATCTTGGTCCTACACATGTGTGCTCATCCTAAACCCTGTACAGGCCTCTTAGATGCTCTCATTACTTCAATGAAGTGTCAAGCACACGTGCACGCACATACAAATATACATGTGTACACACACGCACACATGCATACATACATATATTATGTGTTTGTACACACACACACACACACATATGTACAACGTACACATACATTTAAGTATCTGGATGAAAGGTAAGCAAATCCAAAAGAGAGTTTTTTTGGGGGATGGGGGAGGCCGGTAAGCTTGTTTCTTCTTGTAAGAAATGACCAGCATGATGCAGAGAAGAAGAAAAAAGGAGACTGCAATTTCAATGTATGCATATATTTGTTGTTCTATTTCTGATACCAAGTGGTCCTATATGTCAGTGACATTTAGTAGAATTGAGCCTGAAGGGAAGTTGGTCATGGGCTGCAGAAAGGTTTCTTCTGCTTCATCAGATCAGGTTTGCCCACTTCCGATGAAATCGTGTAATTCCCCCCTAAATAACGTATTTTCCCCCTGAATAATGTTTGGCATCTTGAGTAAATATCTAAATTTAATTGTGTTTATTCTTTTGGTTTGTATCAACATAAGATGTTTGTTTCCCTTTCATATTTAGGGAAATGGAGGATCTAATGCTATTACTGAGCATTCTGCAAGCGGGGATGTAAAATCTAGCGACCTCGTAACAAGTAAAAGTCGTACCAAAGCATCATCCAGTTTTCGACTGCCCACTCTTGCTCCCAGACCAGAATATGTTTGGTCAGAAAATGCTAAGCCTTGGCCTTCAGGCCAAGAAGTATTAGAAGCCAAGCCTCCAGTCCCCACTAAGAGAAGAAAAAGCTCTCTGGGCTTAAAAAGTAAACGCCTTCGGATTGAAAATGAGGACACGTTAGAGCTGAAGGTCACTTGGGAACAAGTTCAAGGGTTGTTCCGTCCTCCTGCTAACAATACTCCTAACGTCTTCATCATCGATGGCTGCGAGATTGAAGAATATGAGGTATATTTGATTGCATATTGTGCTCAAGTTCACTAAATTAGCTGTTTTTATGGCTTTACTAGTTGTCTATTACATTCTCCATTCTTTTCTGATTGGGACGACTTAAGGAAAGCAAAAGAAAATGAGACCACATAATGCATATTTCACTCTCCTTAAATCGTTTGCCAAGTGAAGGTGTACCAATTAAAAAAAGAATGGAGGAAGAATTAATCTTGAATTGAACCGTGAACAGTAACAAAAAATATTGATTCATTTAAGGTGTTTATTTTGAAGAATAAGAGATTTATTATTGCTTCCTCCGTCCCACTGTTCTTCACACTTCCTAAGTGCACAAAATTTGAGGAGAAAGTACACGTTTGGAGGAGAGACAATGGAGAGAATGCAAAGAAATTGAAAAAAAAGTAATTAATTTATATGAGTGGATAAGAATATGTTGAATTTTGCCAATGTTGGCATTAAAACAAAGTGGAAAAACATATTGGCAGACTAAAAAGGAAAGTATGAAACACATAGTGGGATATCAGAAGTATTTATGTCTTGGTATCTTATTAATGGCCACATGTTCCATTTACATTTCCTCATGGATATTAGCACATTTAATGGCTACATGTTCCATTTACATTCCCTCTTGGATATCGACACATATTATCTGATATTTAGTTTAAAAATAGCTAGCCAAACTTGACAAAAAGATACTGGGGTTACCATGTTTTGAATTAAAAAAATAAAAGAAAAAACCCTTGTAATTCCTTCATCTACATGAGTCATTGGTGGTTTGACGATTTCTACTTAGAATTGTAGGACGTGGACAAAAGTTATTTGCTCTTTAGGATGTCATGCATCAATCAGGATACTTTTTCTGGTACTGACATAACTCTGACTGAGGTTATCTTTACTGGCTGCAGAGTTCTGTATGGGTTATCATTTTTGTTGTTAGCGCCTTTGAGCTTCATAAATTTGCACAGATTATACTGTACTGCTTGTGATATTCTTTAAATCTTGCTAAACAATACTGCTGATATTGAAACTGCTTTCTGTCACTTTCCATTTGCTTTGTTTTCTGACTTGTTTCTGCTGCAGGATCCTCCAGTAATTGGAAGACCTACATTTCCTGCTGCTGATCTTCGGGGGTAATTACTACATACTGCTTTTATAATTATAACTTGCATGGCTATCTAATTTGTACTTAATGAAGTGCAAATTATTTGCTCATATCTTGCAGTAACAGGTTCCATTGGATTCAGTGTGAAGATTGTCGCAAGTGGCGGAAGGTACCTGCGGATGCTCTTCTTCAAGCAAAATGGACTTGTTCCTCTAATTTGTTGGACCCTCGTAGGTTAGTCTTACAGCAGAAGCTACAACTAGATGACTTTTGTTGGTTGGATAGGTAAAAGTAGTCGTGTTGTTTTTACTAATATATAACAGTTAAAAAATGTGCAATCAGGAGAGTTGAGCTTTATTTCTTCTTGGAAACTGTTTCGCAGACTACATAGGTTCGGTTAAATATTAAAGGTCAAATTACTATCTTGCTGACTATTGCTCTGCTTAGGAAGATATATCCACCTCAGTCTTATCGTTTACTTGCTAATTTCCTTCACAACTTTGAAGTCAAGCTTAAAACTGTCGCAATTGACGTTAAATTTTCTTTTCCTAGTGTTAATGTTTCTCCCATTGTAACATGTAATCATGTCATTCTTGAAATTGTGTGCTAACACTTCAGTTTAGGCCTGATAGTTTTTCAAGTTACGGTAGAAAGCTTTACTTGTCTTTTAGCTGTTGTCTATTCTGGTCATCATTGAGCGTTGAAAGACTTATAATTATTTGAATTCCACGTAGCTGCTTGGCTCCATTCCCACACTTGTTGCACAATTTTATATTTTAAATCAACTTCTTATTTCTGCAACTCTCTACAGGTCTGCTTGTTCAGCACCTCAAGAACTATCAACAGAGATGCTTGAAGATCTATTACCTACTACCGGGGCAGGTTTGGACAAATACTGGCTTCTCCTTTTCCCTGTGATTTTGTTTCTCTGTCATGATGCTATTGTGAAATGTTGAGTCCAGTCAATTGTTTTACAACAGAGAATGTGATATGTGCAGCTGCTTCAAAGAAAATGAAGGCTCCTGAGCAGGATCCTGAAACCGTTGAGGCTGTGGATGGGCTTGATGCCCTTGCTAATCTGGCTCTACAAGAAAATATAGGACTCTCTCCATTATCCCAGAACAGAACAAAGCACCCGCGCCATAAACCAGGATGTTCATGCATTGTGTGCGTCCAGCCGCCCAGTGGAAGACCAAAGCATAAGCCGTGCTGTACATGTGTTGTCTGCAAATCGATGCAGCGCCGTTTCAACACTCTAATGATGAAGAAAGAAAAGAAACAAGTGGAGAATGACTCCGAAACTGGCAGTCAAATACTTCAGCAAGGGCAGGTCGCTGAGGGATTGCTTAATGGCAATTCTGATGTTGGATCAGACAGGGACAAAAATTCCGATGAAGCTGTTAGTGATGAGGAAGGTCTTTTAGATAATTCTGATGAGAAGGAGGATTGTTCAGCGACACAGTTTAAAGGTGAGATAGACCTTAATACGCAGCCAGATAAGGAGGAAGACGGCTCACCTAAGTTCCCAGCTAAATTTTGTTCATGGAAGAAGGGACCCGCTACACAGCCAGATATGGAGGAAGGGCGATCACCTATTAATGACCCTAAGTATTTCGCTTGGACGAAGAAATCAGCATAACTTCGCATAGTGCAGGTGGTAGAGGAACTCATTTGGCAATCTAATGGTGTCAGGTGGCGTTGTTTCCTTAAAGAGGCATGGCTAACTTACAGTATTGGAATGTGCTATTCATGGGTGCTAAAATATAAATTTTTTGTATATAATCTTGTAGAAAGGCGCTTTAATCACCGTTTAGAGGATGTACTGTGTGGTTACTGCTGCTGTGCTAGATTGCCTTCTCTGAATTTGCTTAGGTGGATTAGACGGGGAGTTTGCTTGCTTTCATGTTCTTCTCTAAAGATGTTTTCGGTGGTAGTTGAGAGGAGGATGTTTTTTGCGTTGAATCAGTTATCGGTGCTGGAATTTCCTTAGGTTAGACGGAGAAACATACTTTATATAATGGCTTTTAGATGAGGACTAGTTACCGCTGTAAAGAAGATTAATTATCGGCAGTTAATAGTGCAGGTGCCAAATCCCCCCGTGTATGTACCCAGGGGAAGAGGCGGCTTCCGTGCTTAAGGGGAAATCGGTTGTGTATGAGTAATAATCAGTTGAATGCATAATAATATGGATATACCAAACCATTGATAGATGTATGTAATGTCATTTACTCCGAATATAACTAAGGTTTAGATGTTGATAGATCGTAAAATGAGACATATTTTCTACTCCCTTTGTCCTAGGAGAACCTGAAAACGGATAGAGGCGGAGGGAGAAAGTTCATCTTTTTATTTTAAGGGTGTGAAAAGTCCAATATACCCTTATCTTCTCCTTTCAAACTGAAAACCCTAAGCCACCTCTGCCTCCTCTCCGCCTCCCGTCACCGTGTGCCTGTCTGCCTTCTTCCTCCCAATATTTCTCTGATGAATCAATGCGGAAGCGTGAATCAAAGTTAAAAACTACCTCGTTCTCATCGTCGTCCTGTTCATTTGCAGCATCATCGTTCTCCTCATCGGAATGTTCGCTCCGAGCGACGGCCTCGAGCTCCTTCTCCCTCTGCCTCTATTCGTCCTCCGCCTCTATTCGTCATCCGCCCTCCACCTCACCGCCCTCCTCTACCACTCCGCCTTTTCCTCTCTTCCTCGCTCTACGACGAAGCTCTACTTGGGTGGGTAGGTGGATTTGAGTTTTCGAACTAGACCTTGGGCGGGCCACCACTGGAGCGGAGAAAGACGCAACCACAGGAGCTGCTTTGATTCAAAAACAGGTCCGGCGATTGATGTGGTGGTGACGGCAAGGGTTAGAGTGGATATGTGGAAAGTGAAGGAACGTTAAATCTGTTGCGAGGGCTTGAGTAAATTGCCAGATTTGTAAAATTATAATGTTTGAGAGGTAATACTGTCTTATGATTTGTGGAGTATTTCCTTAAAAGGAAAGTACACAAATTTGCTTGGGACATACAAAAAAGGAAAGTGTGCAGATTTGGATGCCCATAAATAACCCTTTGGCCTCATACCTCAGTAAGGCCTCGACCCATTAAACATAAATGTTATGCTACAGGGACTGATTAGAAAATAAGAAACATTGGAAAAAGGTGGACGGACTGAATTGGCAATTAAAATGATGAATTAGAAGAAGACAGTTGAGTAGTTGGTTTTAGAGCTAAAAATCTCTAATTCAGATGAAGAGATTCTAGTTGGTTAGAGACGGTTATAAATGATAAGCATATAAACACCACAACAAACCATTCCAGAGGCATAAAACTTGTAATCGAAAACTTTTAGCTATCAACTTTCTCATCTATTGAATGTCTGTTCTTTCTCATCTTACCTCTAAACAAATCCTTGAGCTGCAATTTCTTTTAATTATTTGGATCATAACAATTATACGCGGATTTCAGCCAAGGTATTCTCAATGGCAGGCAAAGTCTTGAAAAATAATCACCTGTCTACGAGCTTATGGAATGACGAGGTTTATTAGAATAATAAAAGGTAAAATGTCTTAGTTGCAATATTAAAAGTTTATTATGCAACGTATAATAGTTATAAAGTTTATAACCCGATTCATCCAATCTAAAAAAATTATCTTCATTCATTCTAATTTGTACATTAAACTTTGGTATTTCCATGACTTATAGAAAGACAGTCTTTCAAGAGACCGACTCAAAAAATAATATAGGAAAATAAAGAGTAAAGGGCTCACATGACCCTATATTTTGAGGGTTTATACTAATATGACCATGTGAAGTTGGAAAGTACTATTGTAACCCTGTGTTTTGCTAAAATGTGCTAATATAACCTCGGAGGCTTGAATTTGGCCAGAAATACATGAAATGACTAGTATACCCTTGTTTAAATAAAAAATGTTTAAAGATAATTATGCCCTCATTGTTTATTAACCACATAAATTTTCTTTGGCTCTTTTCTTCTCCGTTCCTCTTTTCTTCTGCTATTTTCTTCTCTGTTCCTCTTTTCTTTTCTTCTTCTCTTTCTTCTTCCTCTTTTCTTCTCCTCTTTTTTTCTTCACCCTTTATATTAGCTAACCCAATCTCAGATCTTCTTCTTCTCGAGCTTCTCCGAAGAGGCATTGGGCGGCGTCGAGCTTCAACAGGGTGGCATCGGGCGGAGTAAAGCTTCAGCGTGGTTCTATCGGGGTGGAGTCAATCTTCAGCCGAGTGGGATGGTCTAGGGTTTTTCCATGATGGGGTGGTCTATGGTGGCGAAGAGGCAGCGAGGTGAGGCGGAGCAGACAGTATCTCATCTGCAGCCTATGATCAGATCTAGCTCTGGGCGGTGGTGACGGCACGGGCTTGGATGGGTGACTGTGGGTGGATGGTGCCACCAGTGATGCTAGGGTTTGGGGTGCAGTGGGAGGTGGCAGGCGGAGCTACGGTGGTGTGGAAATCGATGGTGGTGGTGGGGGTGGACGAGGGACCAAATAGATGGTGGTCCGGCAGGCGGACCAAGCGATGGACTTTCTAAAATCGGTATGTGGGGTGAAGGAGCAGCGATGGCAGCGAAGTTGAGGTGGAGGAGCAGCGGCCGGTGGTGGCAGAGGTAACTTTCCCGAATCAGTCTTTCAATTGGAAAACTTTTCCCACTTTCCGATTCTACTTCTACTTTGTTTCAGAGTTTAATAAAAAGGAAACTTTTCACATATTCTGAATCAGTGTTGAAATCGGAAAACTTTGTTAGTTTTTGGAGGAATTCCTAATATGCTACGATGAATTTGTGGTGAAACTGGGTTAAGAATCATTTTGTGGTGGGAAATGCAGAGGTTGAGAATTTCAACACTGATTTTTGAATTGCATAGGGGAAAGTTGAGAATTTATACTGGGTTAAGAATTTCTGTGCATAATTTTTGTCATTTGTGGGAAATGCAGAGGTTGATGTGCTGAGTGCTGCCTGTGTGTCCATCGTGAAACTCCCGATAGGTGGAAATCCAGATTCCGGCAGTGGTGGGCGGCGGAGGTGGTGAAGCCGCGGTGGAGGTGGTGGCGGAACATCGATGGTTGTGGTCATGGAGATGATGAAGAAGAAGAATCTAGGGGTATTTTAGTCATTATATTATTAGGTTTAAGACTAGGGATATTTTAGTCATTTTAGGTTTGGTCAATGTCGGAAATTACTAAGTCAATGTTGGAATAGTGCTACAGGGTTATATCGGCACTTCTGATGCAAAACATAGGGATACAACAATACTTTTCAACTTCACAAGATCATATTAGCACAAACCTCCAAAACATATGGCTATATCACTATTTTGCCCGAAAATAAAACTTGTTCAGTGATTTAAATTGAGTACTTGTTGCTAAATATGGTCATGCGTGTCTCACCGAAAACTAACTCCGGCTGAAATCCACACCATCGCTCCGCTCCAATCGAATGCTCGAAACCGGCCCAATCGAATTTTGGAGTTCCGGTCGAAGCCCAGCGGGGCAGCTTAAACCCTGACCGGGTATTTCAACCTTTCCCCAATCGCTGCTAATCTTCTCCTTCTTTAACAACGTCGTTTAAACCCAGCTGAGCTCCCACCTGGTAGATTTCTGTTTTTTATTCGTTCCCTACTGCGTATGTTATCTTAGAGTATAATTGTGTTTCCTGTTTTTTTCTTTTTTATTTTCGTGGAAAATGAGATATAATATGTTCGTGTTCATGGTAGAAGTTATAAGTACTGAAAAGTGAAAACTATATTATGGTTCGATTCTGTTTAGGCTTTATATGGAAGGAATTCAATCTATTTTGTGGAGTTTTGTTTATTCTGTTTTCTTTTGTTTTTGCTAAGGTTGGTTATAATGTTTGACATGGCGGATGGAATGAAGAGGAAGGGAGGGAGTGGAGATGGGAAATTCCAGAATTCAAGGAAAGGTAAGAAAGCAAAAAGGGTGTTTGCCGGTAGAGATGATGTTAGGGGTCAAGAAAATGGGCTGGAAGACAAAAAAGTTCTTTCAGAGAAAGGCTAGGGATTATGATTCGGATGATGATGATAAGGATGAGGAAGAGAAAGAGGAAGAGGAAGATGAGGTCAAGGTAGAGAAAGAGAGGTTCATTGTGATGAAGGATGAACTGGTAGGTAGGTTGGGAAACAACATGTCTGATGATGATGATGGTGTTGATGGAGAGGAAGAAGACGAAGATGAGGCTTCTGAGGATGAGAATGGCGAAGTTCAACCAGGGGTTTTGAGATTTTCGCAAGGTTGTAAAGCGTTTCGGTTGGCATTCGAGAGGATTACCAAGAGTACTAGTTCAGCTGTAGATGATGATATCCTGGTGGGTATCCTTGATTTGGGTTATGGCCTTAGAACTTTCAAAATGATATTTTTGTTCAATGCTCCAACCATCTATGATTATGGGTGAGAATTAGACTAATTTTGATTTGTTCTTGCTGAGTTGTGTTTAGCCTATTCGTCTATGGTGCTCTTATTTTGGTATTTATCAATCTATGACAGTATCTTAGGTCTCATGATTTTTTTTCACTCTTTTGGTAGGGACCTATATTATCAGCAAATAAGAAGCTTATTGCTGAGAAGCTTGCTGAAGAAGATGCTGAGCGTAAGGTTAAGACTGAGGCAAAGAAGGAAAAACATTTGGTACATAACTTAATCAGATTTGGTTCCGTTTTATTTCCAGTCATTTGATTTGCAAATGGCCTTTTTTAATCTCTCTTCAAATGCTCAGGGCTGGGAAATGTTGAACATACATCTTTGTTGGGGTATCATCAATTGTGTAATCATTTGAGGTGGTGTAGAAACCTTATTTGGAGCTTTTACTCTGTTATTGGAATCTCATTTTTCACTTGCTTTTCTGTGGATTGAAAGGTTGGAGAGAAAGGGCATGTGAAGCCTGCCAATTATTTGGATTCACACGAGAAGTCTCTTATAGGAATTGCCACCGGGGGAGGTATAACTTGCTCTTCTCAGTAAAATTATTTATGTCACGTGAAGAAAGTACTTGTTCGGTTTTGGTCCGACTTGGATTTAATGTTTTTCTTGGTCATTGCTGTTTGCTGCTCTTTAGCAGTGGTCAAGTTATTCAATGCCGTAAGTGACCTTGGATTTACTGATACCTTCGTTTTGATTGTTTACATGCATTTATCTAGCTGATCTTTGGGTTCATATAGTTTGTAGGTCAATAAGGCGCAACATGCACAGAAAGGATTAAATCCCACGAGGTCAAAGGATGAAAAAGGTACGCCAAATGCCTGGGGTTCCTAAATAAAGCCTTTTGCATTATTGAAATATACGTTTTTCTTCTAGCTTCAATCTTTGTACATTAAAGTTGCTGGGATTTATCTTTTGTTTTCATCTTTATCCTAGTTGCGAGCTCCTTGTTTCGGTTTTGGTAAATTTGAATCTTGTTTTAAGTCAACCTCTCTGAAGCTCTAAACTCATATAGACAGCGAAAAAGATTGTGCTACTTGTAAAGCTATATACATGTATCTTAGTTGAAGATATTGCCACTTGTAGGTTTCGTTTTCTCATTCATCTCCTTGTTAAGAAATTATGATTGGGCGACTCTAAATATATAGCCCCATGAAGTGCATAACCACTTATACTTAGCATGCTCATGAGCCTACACTTTTGAATACTGCCATCATCTGTAATTGTTTTCCTGAAATCATTTACCGTTCTTAATGGTGATATATTGGCACACGCTATTCTACTTCAGTGCAAATTTCGCTCCATTTTTCTTTTCTTAAAGTCATCTGATCTTGAGCTTAAATGTTGCTATTCGCTTCGCCAGTGATAAAGAAGCGTAGGAAAGAAGCCTTTTTCTCAGTGTTGGGCCAGGCTCCTTCCAACCAAACTGGGTCCTCATCAAAGGTTTGTTCCAAAGTTTTTCAACTTTTCTGATAATCTTATACTAGACAGAAACAATTTGCTTAGCTTTTCCTATTTTTCTCCTTTCTGATTACGTTATCGTCTGCACTTTGTTGAACCTCTTTGCACGACTAACTGGTTATATTCCCGATGATAATCGCAGGTTGAATCATCTTCTGGTACTGGCTCTGGCGATGCTCCTTCATGGGCGCCATTGCGTGATAATTACATGCTAACAAACTCTAAGCTAAAGGACTGGGATAAGATGCAAGTAAGCGCTGGAACTTTCTTATTAAAGCTAAATCTCCATTCTCTTTTATGCTTCTTCGGTTTCCTCCCTCTTTTAAACATTCGCACTCACGTATAATAACATTTCCCCTTTCAAGTTTGGACATAGGATACGACAACTTCTGCGGATGACTTTGGTTTGCCACCAGGTGCAGTAAGTTCATCCGACGACGAGTAGTTCTTGCAAGTAGAGTCAGTGTAATAGTTTTCAGGTTGCTATATTTAGATTTTGATGAAATTAAGAAAGCTCTTTCAACCTCGACAAAGTTGCCTCCGAGTAATATGTATTCTTTTATTAGGATATACATTTTGGATGAAAATTTGACTATATTCCTTTTGCTATGACTTATGATGCTTACACATTCACGTTTGACCACCACCGCCGCCAATTTGGTCCCCTTCCACGCGCAGGAGGCGTCTTCAGGAGCTCAAGGCGGTGCTCGTCAAAGTCAGCTCAACATGTCTCAAGTTGTTGGCATCTGTTTTTTCATTCACATTCTGTAAATGGTTCCTGGATGCGCATCCATTATGAATATTTTTGTGCATAATTTTTGGTCATTTGCCTTTTGGATCATGAGGTTGGTTGGTTTGGTTTGTTTTGTACACCTTGCTTATAGGTTGAAAGGTTTGGAGGCTTGACAGTATGTTTTAAAAGGGGTCGCTTGGCATATTTTCTGTTGCAGCCGCTGTTATGTTTCAAGTGTTCCAAGCAGTGTCCTTGGAGCGTTGATAGAAATACACTAAGAGAAGTAGATTGTAAAGAAATTACGAACGCTCCCCCAACCAACAAAATCCATTCAACATCATATGTTGACTTTAGTACAAAAACACGCTAGTTTCAACAAGATTCTTCCCGTGATCATCAATATCCATCCATGATCCACCCTAGCTGTTCTGCAAAAATCCCGTACTTCCCACTCCCTCCATCATGCATCCTTTATTCTTCCATCTCTCTAAAACCTAACCCCCACCCCACGTCACACTACTTCACTTCATTTCTTGCATTAACTCATCGTGGAAGAAGAGGCCATGTCAACCCCCTCCACCTCTCACTGAGCTTTCATTTCCACATCCACAACTCGGCCATCGTGGCCACCCTCGTCGTCTTCTTCGCTGTCCTCGTCGTCCACTTTACGGGCGGGTGCCGACACTTGCCTATTGAAGTGGACAGGAGCCGGTCCGAGGGCGTTGGGGCTGATCAGAAGATCAAGGGACTGGATGCCCACCATAAGTAGCTTTCCGACGTTCTTAACGTTGAGAGGCGGTAGAGAGTGTTCCATATGTTTGGGAGTGTTCGAAGAGAACGATGAAATGAAGGCGGTTCCGAAATGTAATCATGTGCATCATTTGGAATGCCTTGGTATATGGCTTAATAGTCATGGAAGTTGTCCTCTTTGTCGACAACCATTGATGTTCAAATCAGGCTCTCATAATTTTAGTGCATTAATTGCTTCTTTTCAGTTTGATATAACACATTACATGTACCATATTAACGAGACATGATGTATATATAGTTTGTCACCTTACTTGTTAATTTTAACAATAAAGGGTTAATTGTTGTTCTACATGCCCCCTTACTATTCCTTAATTTTCTTCCTGATGAATATCACTTTTTTCCTATACATAGAATTCGAAGACTAAAGTTGGAATGAAACAATAATTTCATAGTATTATTAAATAGTAATTATTAAATAAAATAATAGTTTTATTCATTGGCTGTACTAAAAATGGGCACAACCAACTTAACCATCTAACAACCTAGCCACTGACACATTTACTCTTACTCAATTTCATATGTAAGATTTTATCCATTCATTTATATTTAATCTAACTTTATCAAGTTGCAACTCTTATTTCGTCTAGTTGATTAGTTTATATGGTGAATAGCAGTAATGGTCCATCTCCCATGTGGAAAAAGATTTGGAATTTAGCAGTGCCTCCATAAATAAGTTAATTTCCATGGCGTTTATGCAAAGATCAATTTTCAACACCAGAGAAGCTCGTTCAGAGGAAATGTCCAAGCAAAAATGTCTTACTTGCGCAACAGAAGATAAATTGGTTGAGCATATATTTTTTCATTGCCCTCTTGCGCACTAAGTGTTGTTTGCTGCAGACTTACACGATCAGATCTACAGACACCAATAACCGTGCATAATTTTGTGGGTTAAAGATCTCATCATAGAATTAGACAAAGAGTTATTATCTCTGGTAGCCTTGTTTCTCAATCAGTTATGGTACCATAGAAATGAACTTCTTCATGAGAATGAACATATTTTGGCATTCTCTCAAGTAATTCACCATTTTACTAAGGGTATCACAAAAGGAAAGAAAAGAAACCAAGACATGACCAATGTGTTTCAACGGAATACATAAAAAACAACCATAGATATAACTCCTTCTGGAAGGTTATTATTCTTTGATGAAGCCACAACTTCTACCCACACTTGGGTTGGTATGCCTAAACAACAGAAAATGAATGGTTATATGGAGAATCACTGAAGCTACAACAACCTTACTATGCTAAAATTGCTAAAACAATGGCGTTAAAAGCAGCCATAGAGGAATGTGCTATGCAAAACTTATCCCTAAATTTCACTATGGGGCACAAGTAATAATTTTTGTTATCCAAAGAACATGCAATAAAAGATCGGAGTTTGGTTCAATTATAGAGGATATTAAATCTGGTCTAGTAAATATACATAAACCAATCCTGAAATGGATTCCTACACAAGAAAATAGAATAGCTCGACAGTTGGCACAAGTCTGAAAAACAAGTACACCAGACTATGTTTCTTGGAGTACAACTCAAAACTTTGCAATCCTTGTAACACTATTAATACAAATAAATGTAGGTGATAAAAGCAATGATGTCGTCTTTATGTGTTCTTCCGGCTCAACCAAATGTTCCTTTTTTGACTGAATTTTTGTTTGAATTTGGGCCCACTCATTTTATTCTCCACTTCTTCCGTTGCATCAACATAAATACTTGTGTAAAAATGTGATAGGAAACTTTAGTTGGAAGAAAGTAGTAGATATTTCAATTTATGGGATGCTCATTTTCTCATGGAGTGAAACTGTCAAAAGTTATTTGGTTGACATCAATATGGAAACTCACATTTTCTATGAATTGAGGGAAGCTTTTTTTTTTTATACTAGAATCTCCGAGACAAATAGAAAATTTCATAGAAATTTAAACTTTGCTCACGCAACCAAACACTACCAACCGCCACCACATCCCTCTTTCCACCACTGTCGAAATCGACCATCAAAATTCAACTCATCACCGCCATTACAATTTTTCACCCATCATTGCCTTTACTAGCAAGGAAATTGTAAAATCAATTAGAAATTTTCCTTTTCTTAATAGGATGAAGCCCAACTGACCCAATTGAATTTAGCCTAGCAGGCAACTTAAACCCTGCCTGGGTTTTTCAACCTTCCCCTAAACGCATGCTAATCTTCTCCGTCTACATTGTCTACTAATCTCTGAACTCACAGCCATTAACGACGTCGTTTCATGCCTGTAAACCCAGCTGAGCTCCTACCTGGTAAATTTCCCTTCATTGTTCGTTTCCTGTTGTGCATCTTTCTTTAGACTATAATTGTGTTTTCCGTTCCTTGTTTCTTTTGTTGGAAAAATGAGAAATAGTACGTTCATGTTCACGGGAGAAGCTATAGGTACTGGATACTATATAATTATTTGATTCTATTTAGGTTTTGTTTGGAAGAAATTTAATCAATTAAACAAAAGTGTTTTCTTAACCCTCAACTGAGCTCTGGTAGCCTTGTCAGAAATGAACTTCTTCACGAGAAGGAACATATTTTGGTATCCTCTCAAGTAATTCAACATTTTACTAAGGGTATCACAAAAGAAAAGAAAAGCAACTAAGAGATGACCAATGTCTTCAATTGGAATACATAAAAAACAACCACAGATATAACTCCTTTTGGAAGGTTATTATTCTTTGATGCAGCCACAACTTCTACCCACACTTACTAGGGTTGGTATGTCTAAACAGCAGAAAATGAATGGTTATATGGAGAATCCCTGAAGCTACAACAACCTTACTATGCTAAAATTGCTGAAACAATGGCGTTAAAAGCAACCATAGAGGAACGTGCTATGAAAAACTTATCCCCAAATTTCACTATGGGGGCACTAATAATAATTTGTGTTATCCAAAGAACATGTGATAAAAGATTGGAGTTTGGTTCAATTATAGGGGGTATTAAATCCGGTCTAGTAGATCTACATGAACCAATCCTGAAATGGATTCTTACACAAGAAAATAGAATAGCTCACTAGTTGGCACAATTATGAAAAACAAGTCCACCCGACTATGTTTATTAGAGTACAACTTATAGGTGCTTCTTTTATAACTTGTATGTGCTATGAAAATAATTTGGTAATTACAGTACACTTTATAAGTGCTTCAACTATTGCTTATAAGTGTTTCAGATGTCAGTTGTAGGTGCTTCTTTTATAACTTACATGTGCTACTAAAGCAATTCTTAGGGTCTTTGACCATTGCTTGGTTTTAGAAGCACATGTAAGTTTTAATGTTTTAATGTTTTAATTTGGTTGCATACCGTGCTATTTTAATGTTTGGATTTAGAAGTGGAAAAATGTCGTAAATGGAAGTATTTAAGTTGGATTGAATGGTAAATTGGAAAAGAAAAAGAACAGAAAAGCAGAAACGAGAATAAGAGGAATCAGTTTCAGAAAGATGAAGGAAAAAGAGAAAAAGAAATCTCAAATCAGTTTACAATTTTCACAACAAAATCTAGCTAAAAGATCCAACTGAATATCCAAATCTAAATATGCTATTCCCCTTCTCAATGCTGTGGCCGAGATTCTATTATATCCAACTCCAAAAGCTTCCATTTGTGCTTGATTTCCCTTAGTTTGCAACTGCTGCAACTTTGCCAAGAAATCGGTTAGCCAAGTTAACTGTTTGAGCTGCAATTCCCTTAAAAACATGAATAATTACTAAAATAACCCTCTTAATATGACATTCCCTCCCCCTTAAAGTTTAGCTTGTCCCCAAGCTAAAAAACTCCAGCACGGCAACCAATTTTGGAACTAAAATTCGAAGGTTGGAAACTGAGTCTGGATTACTAAGCTATCCTCCCATGAAGCTTCTTCTGGTGGCAGATTGGACCACTCAATCAGCCATTGTACCTTTTGATCATTTGGAGTTTGGAGAAATATGCATTGCAAGGTGTTCCTAGGAAACAATGGCAATGATTCATCCATTTTTTTAGGAGGAAGTACTATCGTGTTAGTTAAAGCACTCCCAACATGCTGCTTCAGTAATGACACATGAAACACATGATGAATCTTCACTGTGCTTGGTAGTTGTAATTTGTATGCAACTGCTCCAACCCTTTGTAATACTTTGAAAGGACCAAAGAACTTAGGAGCTAACTTCATATTAATCTGTCCATTGAGTGTCTTCTGCTTATACTTTTGAATTCTCAAATACACATAATCTCCCACTGCAAATTCTCTTTCAGTTCTCCTTTGATCTGCAAAAGATTTCACCCTTTCCTATGCCTTGTGTAAATTCTGTTGCAAAAGAGTATTAACAGCATCTCTTTGCTGGATCATATCCTGAGCAATAGGAAATAAAGAATATGACAAAGCCCTAAATGGTAATGCCAATGGTTTAACACCGAATAAGGCCTCATAAGGTGTCATGCCGATGCTAGAATGAAAGGTAGTATTATACCATCTCTCTGCTGCCACTAACCAAGAACTCTAAGAATCAGGCTTATCTCCACAAAAACATCTCAAAAGGTCTCTAGACCCTGGTTGGCTCTCTCAATTTGTCCATCACTCTGAGGATGGTAAGCAGAACTGAAGTTCAGTGAAACTCCCAACTTAGAGAATAACCCCTGCCAGAATGAGCTGAGGAATATCTTATCCTTATCACTAACTGTAGAGTAAGGTAAGCCACGATGCTTATAAATCTCTAAAAAGAAGAGATCAGCCACTGTCTGAGCAGAAAAGTGATGGGCAAAAGCCACAAAATGGTTGTACTTTGTCAGTATATCAACAACCACTAAAATGGTGTCTAAACCCTTGGATTGTGGTCATTTTCCCACAAAATCCATTGTGATGTGCTTCTATGCAGGTGTGGGAATTGGTAGAGGTTGCAATAGTCCAGGTGGATGATAGTGCTCATTTTTGTTTTTTTGGCAAATCTCACAATGCTGGATGAATTGTATGATATCTTGTCTAATTACATGCCAAGTGAACATTGCTAACACTCTTCTAATGGTAGCAAATTGACCAGAATGACCACCTATAGCAGAGGCATGCATAGAAGACAAGATGTCTTTCCTAATATCACCATTAGCTCCCACATAAATCTTCTTTCCCTTCTTTAAGATACTTTGCATATACCAATATTCTGATGGTATATCAGTGTTGAGTACAACTTGTGAAATCAAATCCTGACTTACATCATCTTCCTGATAGCTTATTTCTAATTGTACAATCCAAGATGGTTGTAGTGTGCTAAATGGTATTGACCATTCCTGCATCAAACACAGGCTGAGAACTGAACTCCTGGTCTTTCTCAATTTGGCATTCCAAAACACTCTCAAATTTCTCTTCAGTATCATTTCCCTGGTTAAATATTTTTCTTGACACTCCTGGTAATCTAGACAAGGTATAAATAGCCTTATTTTCCAGACCTCTTCTATACTGGATCTCAAAATTGTATCCCAACAGCTTTGTGGTCCCCTTATGCTGCAAAGCATGATGTAATTTGTGATCTAATAAATGCTTCAAGGCCTGATGATCAATTTTGATCAGAAAATGGCTTCCAACTAAATAGTTTCTCCACTTTTCTACAACCATTACAATTGCTAATAGCTCTTTTTCATAAGTTGAAAGTCCCTTATTCTTCTGACACAATGCTTTTCTGAGGAATGCAATTGGTTGGTTATTTTGTAATAGCACAACTCCTATTCCATGATCACATGCACCAATTTCATGATCACTGGCACCAATTTCATGATCACTGGCACCAATTTCAATGGTGAAAGATTAATCAAACTCTAGCATCTTCAACACAGGTGCTGAAGTAATAGCATTTTTAAGCTGGTTAATTGCTTCAGTGGCTTGGGAGTTCCATTGGAAAAAAATCTTCTTCAATAAGTCATGCATTGGCCTGCAAATAATTCCAAAGGAGGAAATGAATCTTCTGTAGTAGCTTGCTTACCCCAAGAATCCTCTAAGTTCTTTAATAGTTTTGGGAATTGGCCAGTCTAGAATACATTTCACCTTATCTTGATCCATTTGAACCCCTTCAGCTGTGATTAAATGGCCCAAATACTCAACCTGTGGTTATGCAAAAACACATTTTGATCTCTTTGCATATAATTGGTGCTGCTTCATGATGCTTGGTATCGTCTCCAAATGCTTAAAATGGCCTGTCGGTGTTTTGCTATAAACCAAAATGTCATAAAAAATACAAGAACTGATTCTCTTAACTGATCTTTGAAGACCTGATTCACGGTGACTGAAAAGTGGCTAGTGCATTGGTTAGTCCAAATGGCATCACCAAGAATTTCAAATGGCCATGATGTGTTTGAAATGCTGTTTTATGTATATCATTTTCATTGATGATAACCAGATCTCAAGTCCAACTTAGAAAATAATTTAGAGTCATGAAGTTCATCTAGGAACTCATCAATAATTGGCCTAAGAAATCTATCCTTCACTGTCATATAATTAAGTTTCCTATAGTCTATTCAAAGCCTCCATGAACCCTTTTTTCCTTCACTAATAGCAGTGGTGAAGCAAATGGACTGCTGTTGTGCCTAACCACCTTATTGTCCAGCATTTCATCAACCTGCTTTTCAATTTCACCCTTCAAAGCATGTGGATATCCACATGGCTTCATCTTGAATGCC
This sequence comes from Rubia yunnanensis, assembly GCA_037428765.1. Classification (NCBI taxonomy): domain Eukaryota; kingdom Viridiplantae; phylum Streptophyta; class Magnoliopsida; order Gentianales; family Rubiaceae; genus Rubia; species Rubia yunnanensis. Next base: position 10,011,303 of record CM075061.1, read on the forward strand.
CTTGCATCTGCTTTCAAATTGATTTGGTGATCAATGTGTCTAGCATGAGGTAATGTATTAGGAGTTTCAAAAACAACATTGTACCTGCTCAGTAACTGCTGAAGTTCCTGATCCTTAGCTTCACTTATTTTTCCAAACTCTAGATCATTTCCACTTTTCACCATTTTGCAGTTAACAATGTCTAGCATCAACTAGATTCTTGGACTCTTCCTACCTGCATAATGCTTCATTTATCCACTAATCTCTCTGTTCTCCATATCAAGACCAACTACATCATAAAAGGATGTCTGATATAGCCTTCTTTTTATATGTTCAAACAATTTCTTAGCCTCAGCCCCTCTAATCAGTTTTAGCACTACAACTTCATCTTCCCCATGTAAAGTCTATTTACTACCCTTACTAAAGAATGTGATATGGTGATAAGCAAAATAAAAATATATAGGACTAGATAACCTCATCTAGTTAACTCCTAATATAATATCCATCTCTCCCGAAGGCATAACTCTCAGATCATAAGAGAAGTTGTGTTCCCACACACTCCACTGTACTCTAGGACATATAGTAGCTCCATAGATTTAATCACCATTTTCCACAGTCACCACAAAAGGCCTAGCTCTACATTCATCCAAACTAGCAAGTTTCACTATATCATATTCAATGAAGCTCTCATTACTGCCCATGTCAAATAGAATGCTCACCTTAATGCCCTTAATTCTTCCATACAATGTTATAGTATTAACCCTCATAATAACTCCAATTGAGTTAAGCACAAAGTGCTATGAACTTTCCTCAGTTTCACTACTCTTTTTAGCATTTTCCACAATCAGAATTCCATCATTAGTTTCTTCAGTTTGTGAGCTTATCCAGTTTAATTGTCTAAACTTACACTGATGCCCGGTATATATTTGTCTCCACATTTAAAACACAGATGATTATCCCTCCTAAATTGAATCTCCTGAGGAGAAACCCTCCTTACAGCACCTGACATGTTTTTATTCTCATTTTGTTTCCACAATACTTTATCCCTAGTCTGCCTATTAGCCATTCTAGGATTCATGTTATTACTACCCCCATGGATATTCAATCCCTTAGCCATTCTACCTAAGAAATCCAGATGTTGCTCTTGCAATAAAGCCAATTCAACTGTAGCCTTAAGAGTTTCCGATTCAAACATTTTCAACATAGGTTTTAGCTCATCTTTTAGGCCACTCATGAAACTTGATATAAAATGTTCTTAAGAAAGTTTTGGATTATTACCAACCATGAGTGTTTTCAATTCCTCAAAACTTTCTTGATACTCTCTCACACGGCTTTTCTGGTAGAGTTTGTTGAAGGATTCCACCACATCTGCTGCTCCAAGATTTGAGAATCTGGCTGTCACAACATCTGCAAAGTCCTGCCAACTCCAATACTCCTTTATCATTTTCTCATTTTTGAACCACACCTCTGCCTTTCCCTCCAAATAGATCTCCACAACATCAACACGTCCTGGATCAGTAATTTGGAAGTAGTTGAAATATTTGAGGCACATCCCCAGCCATTCCTTTGGCCTATCTCCATTGAAATTCACCAGCTCAATCCTTGGATAAAGAAAATGATTGTTTCTCCCTGCTTTTCAATTCTGAGTTTGATCTTCGGTCTTCTCTGGTTGCTTGTCATTTCTTCTTGTGGACTCCTTGGTTTTCACAGATCTAGAACGATCTCCAGAAGAATGAACAGATAACTCAATGTTACGAACATTTTCCCTTGGAGAAGCTCCGGATAATGTATTTCACTTATTTGAGTTGTGCATTTTGCGATTCCAAAATCTTCTCCACCTGAGTTGCGGTCTTTGCTTCCATCTCTGAGCTGATTTCCATGAACTTGGCATCCATAGCTCCATACATAGCTTTCCTGAGATCCCGTGACCACTCGTTGAACTTGTTCTCCATGTTGTTTTCAGAAGCCTTGAATCTAGTATTTTCTGCCATTTTTGAACAGAGGAAAGCTTGCTCTGATACAAAATGTCGTAAATGGAAGTGTTTAAGTTGGATTGAATGGTAAATTGGCAAAGAAAAAGAATAGAAAAACAGAATCGAGAAGAAGAGGAATCAGATTTAGAAAGATGAAGGAAAAAGAGAGAAAGAACTCTCAAAAGAGTTCACAATTTTCATATTAATATCTAGCTAAAAGATCCAACTGAATATCCAAATCTAGATATGTTAATCCCCTCCTCAGTGTTGTGGCCGAGATTCTATTATAACCAACTCCAGAAGCTTCCATTTGTGCTTTATTTCTCTCAGTTTGCAACTGCTGCAAATTGGCTAAGAAATCAGTTAGCCGAGCTAACTGTTTGAGCTGCAATTCCCCTAAAAACTTGAAGAATTACCAAAATACCCCTCTTATTATGAAAAAAATGTCGACTACGATAAAAGGCTAGTGGTTTGGATTATATGGGTAAATAAAGTCATGTAAGATGGGCTATGGTCCAGAATAAATTGAAGACGGGTCCAGATAAATGGTCCAAACTTATATTTTAGTAATGTGTGATTAAATAGAAGCCATCAGATTAAATAGTTGAATGGTTCATATTTATTCTCACATAAAGGAGTGTTATCACATTAAGGAGGTGTTCTCACTGGAACCCACCCCTATATATAGAGAGAGAGAGAAAGAGAGAGAGAGTCCATCTTTTGAAAGACGGTCTTTTCGTAAGTTATGGAAAGACCAATGTTTAAATTGCAAATTAGAATAAAGCAAGATAAATTTTTAGGTTGCATTAATCGGGTCATAAACTTATAACTATTGCACGTTGCATTATGAATTTTTAATATTGCAACTAAACTTTTTACCTTTTTATAATTCTAATTTAGCCCCATCTTTCCATATGCCTATGAAAAGACGGTTTTTCCCAAGATGATGTGAGGTCAAATATGTCATTAATTATAATTTTATTAGTTTAGCATTTTTAGGAGGATAACACTATAGCAAGGTAGTGTGATCATTTGTAATTTATTTCATTTCAAAATAAGGCCCATTAACTTGGCTATGTTAGCGTTAGAAGAGTTTAATTTTGGCTATGCTTTATTTTAGGGTTTAGAATATTCAGTTCTGATTTGATTATAATTATATTTTTTTAAGATTAGATAAGATAATATTCATTCAAGATTTATCTTAAAGAATATATTCATTTATTTTAGGTATTCTAGTTAGATATGGTTTTAATTTCTTAAAGTTATTATAAGTCATTACCAGTTTCTATTTGTACTGGCCAAATTATACCCTATAAATAGGGGAGGTCATTCACAATTTTATATACCTTTTCATCAATCAAATATATCAATTTTTGAGTTATACTCATTGCTTGCGATCTATCTTCATTATTGCTTAATCCCGATGTTTAATTAAGTATCAATACTCTTGTGAACTAATCTCGCGGGCTAGTTAGGGAGCAAGTCGAGATTGAGAGCATCCCGATGGCTAGTGTTCTTGAATTCTGTGTGGCCTAAGGGTTTGCGAGTTCCTTTATTCGGTGAAAGATCTTAATTTCGCAATCCTGAATTTTTGCAAGGGGATTCATATCACAAGACTTTGCCATATATATATATTGAGAGAGAGAGCTAGCTGTAAATGAAGTGGCACTCCACCTGTTTAACTATTTGTGGCACAATTTTCAACCAATTTTTTCAAGGCATGTTTGACCACTAATAACTTTTGTTACACATTCTAGCAATATGTAAAATTTTAATGTTTTGAAAGTACATGTTACGAATAATTTAACAATATCTTGCATGATAATACTACTAATTATACTAATTCCTCTGTCCCAGGGAATCTGCAAAGGGAGAAATTCCTTCTCCAAAATTTAAAAACTTGAAAAGACTATAATGCCTCTGTCTTCAACCACCTCCAGTTTAGATTTGTCTTCCCATTCTGCCGCTTCTCCACCTCCGCCACCTCCGCCTATCTTTGCCCAGATCTGTCTTCCTCTTCCTCTTCCGTTGCCTCCCTCCTCCCTCCGCCTCTCTCCATCTTTCGCTTCTCTTGCCTCACTTTTAGTCTCTCTTCCCTTCTTCCGCAGCTTGCATCATCGCCTCTACATCTCTCCACTTTCGTTGCCCCTGCCCCTCTCCACCTCTATCTCCAACTACGACTCCGCCTCCGCCTGTGACTTCGACTCCTTTCCTTTGGCTTTGACTGCGCCTCCGCCTCTCTCCAGAGAAACTAATTGTAGTTATGGCAAGGGAAAAGGTTGCAGAGGAGTAGGGATGACAATGTGGTGGGGCGGGTGCAGATTATGATACCTCCATACCCATGGCCACCTAAATTTTTACACCCATACCCACCTCATCACCCATGACGGGTACAACATTAAAATTCACACCCACCCCATCAGGTATTATCTAAAATCCACCCCCACCCCATCACCCACTTGGGTCTTCATACCCCACTTCAACTCCATTTTACTCACCCCAATTATATCTCCAAAAAACACCTAAATTTTCCTTAATAAATAATAATTTTAATATTTAAAGTTTAATAATATTTACATGAAAATATTTTAAGTAAAACATGTGCATTATGGATGAATAATAGTTTATTATAAAATAAATTAGTGTGTACATAGCGGGTATCGTGAGGTGGGGCGGGGGTGATGCGGGTATGAATTAATATCCATGCTCGACCCACTTCCCATGGCGGGTATAACTTTTCATACCCATACCCGCCCCACCCCCATGAAAACTACATCCATATCCGCTCCATTGGGACGGATGCATGGCGAACCTCTACCAAAACACGCCCCACTGCCATCCCTACAGATGAGGGGGAAGTTAGGGTTCCGACGATATTGGTGACTGTCGGCTATGCAGATGGGGTGGGTTACAATTTTTTGGATTAATGGTGGTGACGATGCAGATTGGGGGGGTGTGGAGTAATTTTAGAGTTTGAAGGATTCTTGAGAGTTTGATAAATTGTGTAAAACTTTAACTTTATAAGGGTAATTATGTCTTATTCCATGCTGAATATTTTCTTAAAAGGAAAGTGTGCAGACTTGTATAGGACATAAAAAAAGAAAAGTGTGTAGCTACAGGTGGAACAAGAGGAGTACTCCCTCTGTCCCACCTCAATTTGCAGAAACAGAAATTTAGGTGGGGAATTTGTACAGTAACAAAAGAGTACAAAAAGCTGGTAAAAGTGGGAAAAAACTGTTGGACGTGGCTAAAAGCATGAGTTGTCTGTCATGAACAGTATATTTCAAGAAATGTAATCTAACTATTACGAGGCTGAAATCTAACTATTACAAGGCTTTTTGAGCCTAAATATTTCCTCCAAATTTCCTGATTTGGCTAAGACAGCACAAAAACTACCTTCATTATAACCTGAAAATAGATTAACGCATAACACATCTCAGCAAACATGGTTAAAAAAACAGATTGGGTAAAACACAGATCGTCAAAAAAATCGAGCATGAAATAGTTCATCTTTAAGAAAGTCGCAAAAGCCAGGATTTATAAACATTAAATAACAACATCAGAGTAAAAAATAAGAAAAAATGAGTTTAATCGGTAAAAAATTGGGATATTAATACCGAAGATAAAAACCAAACCAACACAACCGGATCTAACATGAAAGACATGATTCTCAACTTCAAAAGCACAAAGAAAAACATAAACATACGAACACTTATAGATTAACACAAATTAATGAAGTGGGTTTTGTAAAAATATGAAGAAGAGTGTCAAAATACTTACGGATCGAGGAGATATCCCCAATATTGGGTTGAAATCAAGCAAAAATCGAGTGAAAATCGGAGGAACTAGGGTCATGATCACAACACACGAGAGGATAATGGAGAGGAAAGGTTGGCTTGAGAGGAAATCTAAGAGGATAAGGGAGAGTAAATGGAGTGTGTGAGTTAGTATTCGGGAAGATGAAAATTGGGAGGGAGGGAGAGAAGAAGAGTAAATGCGTGTCTTGGGAGTGGGGAGAGGAAAAGACAACACCTAAATTAAAATCTAATCCACACTTAATTTAGCCCATAAGCCCAGTAAATTAAATCAACTTCAGGGGTATTTTTGAATTTTCCACTCAAGTCAAAGGAGCCATTTTTAGCAAAGTTCAGAAATTGCAATTTGATCTGGGACACCCCTAAATGGAAAGTGTACAGTTTGAGATGGGACGGAGGGAGTATATGAAATCTGTGGTTAAACGTGATTTGAAAAAAAATTGATTAAAATAAAGAGTGCCAATATTAGTTCACAGAGAGTATTAATGATTAAAATAAATTGTGACATTGTCCATATTGATAATTTGATACAATCAAATGGCCATTAGCTATTCGTTGAATTACAAACATCCATATAAAAGCAACTAACAAAATAACTAATGAAAAAACAACTACTCGTAATAAATAAGATAACAATCTAAATAATCTCCTAAGATATAGCAATCCAGATGACAACCTTGTATCATCACGGTCCATTGATACATCAATGTGGTGCCAACCCGAACCTCAAAAAGCTGTTCAAACCAACCAACTGTTCCCTCTTTTTGGTCACCTACAAATATGGCTCAAATTAACCATTTCCTGCCCATCCAAATCCAACGCATCCATCCCGATCTCTTCCTCCTCATTTGGATGAAGGGGAAGACGATCTAGCGATGGAGTCCTGAATTTTTCTTCAATATCCAACAACCCACAACACAGCTTCTGTTAGAACGATCGCATCGAACATATCGGAATCCTTAAATTTCCTGATTCCGATATGTTCTCGTCCGGATCCTTCAAGAAGTACATGGATATGAAGAATGAGGGCGATGACCTAGAGGCCGGCGGTGACCAGGCTGCAAATGATGCCGCTCAGCTGGACCGGTTCACCGGCGAGATCGACCTCATCAAGGAAGACGTGAAAGCCATTGAGAAGCTCTGCAAGAGGCTCAACGAAATGAACGAAGAGAGCAGAACCGTTCAGGAAGCTTCGAGAATGAGCGATGTTAGGGCAAGGATGGATTCCGACCTAGATCACGTAGTCAGATTCTCGAAATCGATTGTCCACAGAATCGGTGGAATTTCCAATTCCAATCCGCCTGGATCCAAATCATCCATCGAAAAGACACGAATTTCGGTGGTTTCCGGGTTAGGAAAGAAACTCAGGGATCTGATGGATGAGTTCCAGGGACTTAGGGTTCGTGCCGCCAACGTTTACAAAGAAACCATCGAATTCAAGTACTTCTCCATCACCGGCGAGAGGAAGCCCATCGACGCCATCGAGAACCTCGTCGCGAACGGAGAAATCGAGGCGGACTTGTCGGAGGCGGTTCAGGAGCACGGGACGGAGGCGATCCTCGACTTCATCGACGAGGTCCACGAGCGCCTCGACGGGGCGAGGAACATGCAGCGGGGCCTGGCGGATCTGCACCAGATCTTCCTGGAGGCCACGGCGGCGGTGGAGGCGCAGGCGCAGAAGATGGCCAACGGCGGCGGCGGTGGAGGAAATGATGGCGGCGGGGAGAATCAGGAGAACCACCGCGGTGGAGGGGGGTCGTTGATGAAGGGCGGGGTGGCGCAGCTGCATGATATGCCGGTGGATTATGATCGGGAGGCGAAACGTAGGGCTACGATTGGTTTGATATTGGCGGTTTTTCTGGTTTTCATGATCATTATTCCGCTGTATGTTGCTGAGTCCAGCAGGGATCAAGAATAGGGAATATGCATGCATGAACATATATCCTAGTAAGTATATATATTTCACTTGATTTGGTTTACATAATAATAATAATAATAATAATAATAATAATCAAGTAGTGGTTGTAACTTCTTTCATGAAACGAGAGTGGAATCAATTGCAGTACTCATGTAGCAATCATTCGGTTTATTGATTCATGCATAATACAATTAATCCTCTTATCAGTTCTAGATAATGAAAAAAAGAAGAAAACCGGACAAATTTTTTCGTGGTTCAATACACATGTTGAGTAACAAAAATAAATTAATCTCATTGCCCAAATAGGTCAAACGGATTACAGACAACATGAATTGATTTCGTCATGCAGAAACTTCTGACCCAAACTGGAGATATCTTAGGCAAAAACAGGCATATGAAATTAAAAACTTACCTCAACTCCCTAACTTTTCCATTATTTATAAGAGTTCAACTGTAACCTAAGAATTTTCCAATTCATGAATCTAACTCCCGGATTCCCAATACATGAACCAAACTCTTGAGTTTCTCAATTTATGAACCAACTATCGAGTTCCTCATTCATGAATCAAAGACTCTTGAATAACGTCATTAATTGTTTTTGGAATCAAAGATACTTTTTTTTTTAAAAAAAAAAATTAGAGGGTACTTCGATTTTTCCATATAAAACCGTTGCCCAAAACTTCAAATAAAACGAGGACTATATCTATACTAAAAAAATTGAGGGTTATACTTCCACTTATTAGTTCTTATTAGAGAACTGAGGGTTATATAAGAATTTTTTTCATATATAAAATTGATATTATTGGTAATTTCTTGTGACTATACATAGTGACAACTTCAATATCACATTTTAAAAATCAAAGCTTAGTTTGACTGGATAACTTTTATTTTCATCCACGCCATTTTGACTCACTCATTTAACTCCCGCATTAAGATAATATCTAATATTAAAAGTCAATTAATATGACATTGTTGTAATTTGATAAGAATTGGGTAATTGAGTCCTCATCGAGGCTCTGCATTCATTTGTATTAACAGGATTAATGTACAAATGTATGAGAGACAATCAAGGAGAATATTTATACGAATCATAACAATACAATATTTGACTAAATTATTTTAACTAACACACCCCCGTAGTCAGAGTGGGAGCTTCGTGGATGCAAATACTAGACCGAAAATCCAAGAATAGAGGAGATGGAAGCCCCTTAGTGAAAATGTTGACATATTGATGAGCAAACGAAACATGGAGTACTTGAGCCTGACCAAGAGCTAGCTTTTTGCGAACAATGTGCAAGTTAATCTCAACATGTTTGGTGTGTTGATGTTACACCGGATTGGACGAGAGATATACGGCGGAGACGTTGTCGCGGTAGATAAGAGTAGCTCGCTCGAGGGGACACGAAGCTCACAAATTAAGTTCCGTAGCCAACATATGTCGGCCATGGCATTGACGACACCCTATACTCAGCCTCTACGATAGATTAGGAGTTACTCACTCTATTCCAGCTAGAGTTGCACTATTATTTTTTGCATGTCGTTCAAGAAATATGTTTGACCGTTAATATGTTTATCTACGTATTGTAACAGTAAATAAAAAAATTGATATTTAGAAACTAATTGTTACGACGAATTGAACAATATCATATACGACAATATTATTGTTCATATATCTATTCAAATATGTGATTAAATTTTGATGGAGAATAGTGTTCAAAAAGCAAGAGTGCAAGTTTAGCTGAGACAGAGGGAGTAGTAGGTAGGCGCTTGGATGACCAAGAAATCAAATTGTCACCAAAATACACACATTACTCAGATGTGGAACGAAGAGTATTAGGATACCTAGCCCAATTGACATTGGAGTAAGCTGTGAGAACCGAGGTGGAAGTTGGCTGGAGCTGGAGGCTAAAATCAATGATGCCTTATACGTAAAGTATAATTCTTTTGAGTGCCTGGAAGTGGGGCTCTCTCAGATCATGAATGAAGAGGAAAATTTGCAGGACATAAGGAATGTATGGCCTCGTCAATGTAAGTTACTGTAAGACAATGGTGAGGCTACATTAGACAGACAAAGTAGGAAGTGGTAGACCAATCCCAGCTACCAGCTTGGACTTGACGTCGAAAAGCGTGGTAGCCAATTTTCATGTAGTAATCTTGGCATGGTCAACAATTTCCCGAGCATATTTCTGTTGTGACAACAATAGGCCTGACGTATTCTTTGTAATAAATATGCCAAGGAAGTAGCTTAAGGGGCTGAGATCTGTCATGATGAACTCCTTGCCGAGCATAGTAGTGAGGCGATGAAGAAGAGTTGTGGAGGAAGGTTTGAGGATGATGTCGTTGACATGAAAGAGCAAGTAGGCGGTCTCACTTTGGGAGCTCTAGATGAATAAGCGTGATCAGCCTGTCTGCCTTTGAACCCAATCTAGTAAAGATAGGTAGCAAACTAGTGGTACCATACTCGCGGTGTTTGCTTCAATCCATAAAGATACTTGAACAAGAGTCACATATGATCGGGCCGTTGCATTTCGAAGAAGCTGGGCGATTGGTGCATGTACACCATTTCTTGCAAGTGGCCGTGTAAGGATGCATTCTTGATGTCAAACTGGTGGATAGGCTAATAGCGGGATAGATCAATGCTGAGGATCAGACGAATGGTGATTGATTTTATATCAGGACTGAAAGTTTCATCACAATAAACTCCCACATGCTGAGACTTTTCGTTGATAACCAGACATGCCATATGTTTTTCCAGCGTGCTGCTAGACATGTACTTTTGCTTAAACATCCTCATGCAACAGTCAATATAAGCAGCATGTGGCCTCGGAACCAAGTCCTAAGTACCAAATTTAATAAGAGCACTAAATTCATCTTTCATGTTATCTTTCCAGTTAGGATCCCGCAGGGCACATATTGTTGTATTGGAGAGGATGGTTGGGGAGATATGGAGGAGAAGCATGGCCTAAGATTGTATTTGGGATTAGGTTTAGGTATACTGGCCTGACGACGAGTGGTCATTGAGTGACGAGGAGGTGGTGGTGGGACGGAGGTTGTTGGATTTTGTGGTATGGAGGGCAGGACAGGTGTTGGTGAGGTTGAGGGATACAACCATGGTGCGACAGAGACAAAAAGATTCAAAATTAAAATTTGAAAATTGAATAAAAAATTGAATAATTCAAATTTAAATAATCGAAATCTAATTGAATATGCGGTTCTCGAATATGCAGTTCTCAAATATTCGAATTGAATGAACCAAAATCTTAATATGAATTTTGGATTGGTTTTGAATATTAAAACTCAAATTAAAATTCAACCCAAAAATAAAATTGTAGTAAATTGAATAAATAAAATATATACAAATTATATAATAAACTAAGTTGCAGCGTTTTGTTTCTATGTGCCTCCAACTAAGGATGAAAGAGAACATGAAGTGATTGAAAAATATGAAGGCTTTCATGAAAATTTTTTAAATGAGCTATTTTTTTTAGTTTTCACTTTCCCTATTAGTGATTGAATGATACTAAGGATTTGATACTTGAATTTATATTTATTCATTGATTTTTTTTTATGATGTAAGCTTTCATGATATGCAGGTATGTTGGTGAATTCATTGAATTGTAGTGCAAGTATATAATATGTTTTGTAATTAAATTTTGTAGTTAGGTTAAATTGTGTTTCTAAAATTGAAATTAGTTACAGTTCCATAATTTCACTAAAATTTAATTGCAAACCATTTTTTTTTTTGGATAATTACAAATTCAATTGAATTTGTTCAATTTTAGTACTCTTTTCGTCCAGTTGAATCTGCACATTTTTTTGTTAGTATTAACTAAATCTACGCACTTTACATTTTAGGAAAAAATCAACATGTTATAAGACATAATCACCCCTAAAAGATTAAAATTCTACACTTGGGTCCAACCCACCCCCAAACCTTAATTCATTTCTAAATCCCTAAACGTTTTTTTCATCACACTCATCTTGATCTTCCTCCGTTTTCCTCCGCCTTCTCCCCCATTCTCCACCCTCTCCTAGCCTTCCTCCTCCCACTCCACACCTTTCTTCTCCTCCGCCTTCTTCCTCCTTCCTCTGCTCCCTCCCTGCCTTCCTTCTTTTTCGCCTTCCCCCCTCTCATCCGAAATACCATTATTCATAATGGAAGGCTGGCCGTACACGTAACACATCCGGAGTGCCACTTTCAGCTCCTAGTATATGAATAACCATTTCCATGTTGAGTTGTTGATATAGGGAATATGGCGGTGCTGCAAATTGGGCTCGATTAGGCACAAGAGATGCTAGTTAGGGTGATGGTGGTGGTTATGGATAGGTTGAAAAAAGCAAGGATGGTGGTGTAGAGTGATGTTGTCTGGTGTTGGTGTCGGGTGGTAGTTTTGGGCGAGTTGAAGAAGGTAGGGAATAGTGGCAGGGTGACGGTGACGGTGACAGGTGAGAGGGCATAGAGGTTGAAGACGAGGTCATTTTAGACCTATTTTCTGTAAAAATAAAAATAAAAAAATCTAGCCATTTCTCTCTCTGCATAAAAGGATGGGACAGATGGAGTAGTAATTTAATTCGATTTCAGTTTATGATTTTTTAGAAATCAACTCGATCATATTATATAGTTTGAAACCTGATTAATCCGATTTGACGCAACTCCTAAATTCACTTCATCTGAGTAAAAAAAAGACTAAATTATTTTTTGGTCCCCCACATATAATGCAATACCATCTTTTGGTCCTCAATGCCAATACCGCATTTATTCAGCAACTAAAAAATACAAAATAATATCTTTGGTCCCCAAGGTGGTTTTCAAGGTGGTTTTCAGATGATTTTGGGACCAAAAAATGGAATAAGATCATATGTTAGGGACCATAAAATAATTTAGTCTACTGAAAATCACCTTAAAAACTGCCTTGCGGACCAAAAAATTTATTTTGAATTTGTTGGGTACTGAAAGGAAGCGGTATTAGTTCAAGGACCAAAAAATGGTATAATATCATATGTTTAGGACAAAAAAAATAATTTAGTCTAAAAAATGATGAATCTCAGTTTCTTCTTTCATTTTGTTCCAAATTTCTGATCACATTAGGTGTTCAATTTGTTTTAAGTTTTTCCTTTTGGTTTGTTTGCTTTTTTAATTGAACGACAACATATCCATTTGTCTGCTGCTTTGTTTTTTATCAGATGGACCTGGACAACTGTTAAGCATCCAACGGTTCAGTTATAGAGAGTAGTGGGAATAGTATTTTCTATATGTAGGCTATACCATTTCTACTTTTGTTGTAACAAATTGTCCCTATTCTTAAGAGTACTCCCTCCGTACCAGCTCGAACTTCCTACTTTCTAAATTGGGCCGTCCCAACTCAAATTTTACAACACACTTTATTTCCATTTTTGAATCAGTTGACCAACTGAAAGTACCATAAATACCCCCAATCATTTGTTAAAATAACAAAAATCAAACATTGGGATTTGACTGATCAGGTCATTGTGGCCCGTATTTACCCTAACCTAAAATTCCTCTCTCTCCCATTTCATTCTTAATCAGCCGCTTGTTCAATTTTTTTCCCATTTTACTCTCTCTCTAACGCCTCCCCCAAATCTCTCATATTTCTCCCCCAAAACTCTCATATTTCTTCCCCAAATCCAACTGATTCTTTCCTTTTTTTTCACGTATTCTTCCCAATCATTTGAACAATATTTTTCTGCATTTTTCCATTTTTTAAAACTTCCTTGGTTTTTAAATCTTTGTTTTTGTTCCAAATTTTCCATTTTTACTTCTTTGGTTTAATGTGTTATAGATGAACGACTGAGGATGACTTTTGGAAAATTATAATCCTTCGTCGTCCAAAATAACCGAGTTATTGAGTCAACAATGAGTCATACTGAGTCACCGGTGAGTCTACCATTTTTGACTGAGTTATGCAACGGGTTCCTATTTTATTTTCCATTTTTGACCGAGTTATGCAACGGGTTGTATGTTTATTTTCCATTTTTCTGTATCCAATGTTGTTGAGTAACTAGATTTGTAATTTGCTTTTAATTTTTTTTAACGTTAATTTTTATGGTTTGTTTATGGTGTTCATATTGTAGGGAATTCAAAAGAAATATTGAAGGAAGAAGATTCTGGTTGTTTTCTTTTTGTAGTTGGGTGTTAGAGATTCATTTTTTGTTCAATTTAGGAAATTATTTGTCTTACTTTTCCATGTTGAGGATCTGTTTTTTGTTTTTGTTGTTTGATTAGGAGAAACTTAATTTGTAATAACTTCTTTATTTTGGTTAATTGTTTTACTGAGAAGTTCGTAAACCACAATAAGTTCTTAGTTCTCTGTCAATATAATTCTTAATTCTCTAATATGCGTACTGTTTAAGGGTAGGTGACTTGACAAAGTCCCATCTCTGACATGCGTACTGTTTAAGGGTAGGTGACTTGACAAAGTCCCATCTCTGACATGCTTTTTACTGTAGATAAATACCCCCTATGTTTTTCTCTCTGAAAATTGAGCTAGGACAGAGAGAGTAAAGTTTTTCCCTCCTTCATATCTTAAAGCTTGAATAGTGATTTAATTACATACACTCAGAGTCTTGTTTTTCACAAGATCTTCATAGTATCAGAGCGATTGGGTTGATTCCGTTGCTTTTGATTTTTTTCGAAGTTTTTTCTGAATCTTGAAGTTTCGTGTTTGCACCAAACATGAATACAGATGTTGAGTCCTCAGCCAGCTCAGTTTCTCAATCTAGAAGATGCCCTCTTCAGAGAGGAGATGACACTAACAGAAGAGTTGAATCCAGTTATCCTTTCTACTTGCATAACCGATATTTATAACATTGTTTTGGTTATTGAGCCTCTGAACGAGTTCAAATACATCACCTAGACCAGGTCCATGGTGATTGCTTTCAAATCCAGGAATAAGCTTGTTTTATTAATCGGGGAAATCAGAGAACTAGATGAAGGAGATCCTCTCTACAGACAATGGGAAATGGTATCCCTATTTCTTGGATTTTGAATTTCATATCTAATAGCTAGAGGTTTCATGTTCTACGAGGATGCCTATGTACTGTGGAATGGGTTGAAAGAACTTTTTGGTAAGAGTAACAGACCTTTAATCCATAAACTTAAAAGCGATACATGTTATTTGAAACAAGGGAATGACTCGATGGCTGTGTGTTTGACTGATTTGAAGGGTATATGGGATGAGTATTCATGTATTAGACCTAGAAAATTATGTAACTTAGATTGTGTAAATTATAGGGGCTTACCTGCTGAAGAAGAGGATGATGAATTGCATAAGTTTCTTATGAGATTAAATGATGAACATAATTCCATTAGTAACCAAATTCTGCTTATGGATCCACTGCCTAGTATAGGGAAAGCCTATTCTATGATAGCTAGAGTAGAGAGATAGAAGGTTGTTCATTTTGATTATCAAGATGTGAACAAAATTCTGCTATGGTTGTAGGGTTTACAGAGATACCAAAGTTCCTTATTAGCAAAGGAACAACTCTTCTGATCAGTTTGCTGATTCTGATCAACTGAGAAGAAATTGTTTTAAGAGGCCAGATTTGAAATGTGACCAGTGTGGGAAGCTGGCCACTTGAAGGACAATTATTTTCAAATCAAAGGATACTCATGCCGGTGAGAGGGTAACAAAGAAATGACCACTAAACCCCAGCAAATGCAGAGATCACAGTTAGCTCATGAACAAAAATTTCATGTTGCACATGCAGTAATTGAAGAGCAGAAAGAAACACATGTTCATATTGACTATGAACTTCATGCTCCAATAGCTAACATTATTCAAATGGATCTAGGAAAGAATAAAAGGGGAAAGGGAAAGGAAAATGAGCCTATGGCATATAATGAAGCATGTTTGGTGAACTATGCTCACTACCAAGATTTTGCAGGTAGTGTTCTTACACATATTGCTCTTTCATTGTTTACTTTATCTAGTGATAGCTGGATTGTGAACAATGGAGCCACAAGTCATATATGGAATGATGTGTCAGTTTTTTATTCATGTATTCTTGTCAAGTCACCCACACATGTATGCATACCTAATCACACCACTAAACTTTTCAAATCCCTAGGAACAGTTTGCCTCAGTCCTACCATAACCTTGACTGATTGTTTACACATACCAGATTTCAAATATAATTTGTTGTATGTCAATAAGCTAGAAAAGTCATCATCAATAAATTTCAGATTCATGTCCAACTTTTGTTTGCTGTAGGACCTCAGGGATGATAAACTTATTGCAGCAGTTAATGAAGTCAACGGGTTATATATCCTAGATAGCAACTCTTTTAAGTAGGAAATCACTACACAAAGAATCTATACATCTATCAGTCAACCATCATCCGCAAGACCATTGCTTGCTGCTTCTACCAGCCATTCTACAGTTTCTTTCAAGTTATGGTATCAAAGATTATGACACCCTTCTATTGATGTAATGAAACACCTCAATTTTGTTAAACCTGATTAAGATGAAATTTGTACAGTTTGTCCGCTTGCAAGCAACATAGATTACCTTTACACAAAGCTAAAATATACCAGTTTCTCCTTTTATACTTATTCATATTGATTTGTGGGGACCATACAAAGTAGCTTCTTTTAATGGTTGTAGATAATTTCTTACCATTGTTGATGATCATACTAGAAGTACTTGGACTTATTTAATCAAGACTTAAGATCAAGTCTCTCATTTCATTCATATGGTTAGAAATAAGTTCCAAACCAATGTACAACTCTTTAGATCAGATAATGGGAGCATATTCAAAAACAATATGAGAAATTATTTTCCGAACTCAGAATTTTACATCAAAAGACCTGTTCTTATACTCCTCAACAAAATAAAGTAGTTGAGAGAAGAAATTAGCTTATTCTGTAGGTATCTAGGGCTCTAATGTTTCAGCCAAACTTACCAATGATATTATGGGGAGACTCTATTCATGATGTAACTCACATCTAAAACAGACTCCCTACTCCAGTTCTATCTTGGAAGTCTCCCCATGAAGTTCTATCCAATCATATTTTGAGTGTTTTAAAAACCTTTGGTTGTCTTGTCTATGCCTCAAATGCTCTACCCTTCAAAGAAAAATTTTCAAAAAGATCACATCCCTACATTTTCATTAAATATTCATAGGACGGAAGGGTTACAAGCTGTTTGATTTGCAAAATTATAAAATTCCTACATCTATACATGTGACCTTCCATGAGTCTATTTTCTCATATCACACTCCACATATAATTCATTTCTCCCTTCCATTCATTGATACATTAGATTCAATAACTCAGCCAGCACAAGTTGCTAAATCTAATCCTATTCTCACTTAGCTAGTTCCCAGTAACCTTAGACACATTTCTTGAATTACTAGACCACTTGTTTGGTCTAAGGATTTTGTATCTTCCTCATTCACCACACCATTACCTCAGTCCATCATCTCTGCACATATTTCTTCAACTCTACAGGTATATAAAGTAGTGTATTATCATCAGGAAAATTACACACCTAAATGGGTTCAAGCCATGGAAAAAGAACTCATTGCCTTAGAACAAAATCACACTTGGGACCTTGTCCAATTACCAACATGCAAGAAGGCTGTTGGATCCAAGTGAGGATCAAATACAACCTCTATGGCAGCATAGCAAAGTATAAATCCAGGTTAGTGGCTAAATGTTTTAATCAACTATAGCCAAGGCGGTAACTATCAGGCTTCTTCTAGTTGTTGCTTATGTCTCCAACTAGTTTATTAATCAGCTAGATATAAACAATGCCTTCCTCCATGGACATCTGGATGATGAAGTGTTTATTAAACCTCCAGATGGCTACAAAATTGGGAATGAAAACCTAGTTTGTAAGCTTACTAAGAGCTTATATAGCTTGAAGCAAGCCTCACGACAATGGAACAAGGAGTTTCTCAACATCTCCTTAGTATTGGCTTTGATCAATCACCAAATTATCATTGCTTATTCCTATAGTTTACTGCATCCACTGTATTGGCCTTAATAGTCTATGTTGATGACATTTTGCTTTTGGGAAATTCTATGGCTGCCATCACTGCAGTCAAACAGTCTCTCTACCAAAAGTTTACAATCAAAGACTTGGGCACAACCAAGTATTTTCTAGGGCTAGAATATGTAGGAGATATTTTGTGAATATCTTTAGCAATATTATTGTACCTTAGATAAAATCATTTTCCTTTCTTGACTCTATAAAGGTTGTCTATATATTGTACCCTTGTACCATCAATGAAAATACACGTTCATATTTTGCATGGTATCAAAGCCTAAATCCCAAGAACCCTAAATTTTCATTACTCATAAAATGATCGTCGCCGCCGCTGCCCTCCCTTCTCCGTTTGCCACTGCCGTGCTAGTCACCGTCGCCACCACCAAGAAGCCAGCACCGCCGCCACATTTCGTCTCCATCTTAGACCACCGCTCCATCCCGGATCGGTGCTTCTTCCCGGACCGCCGCTCCATACCACATCTATTCTCCATCCCACGATGCGCCGCCGCTTCGTGCCTCCATGCGCCATTGCCGCATGTGTCAAATAGATTCGTTTAATCAAGTCGTGATTGAAAATTTGATGCCTTTATTTGTGCTATCTCGTGGCTCGTCATTGCTGTATCTGTTGGTCTATGTTGATGATAAAATTTTGGCTGGGAATGATCTCACTCTCACTCGACAGTTCATTGATCGAACCCATCAGGAGTTTGTTATCAAGGCTTTGGGAGGATTCTTGATAGCTATAAGCCAGTGGCCGTTCACCGGAGCTGCTCAACTAGTGGCCACTGCCACTCCTCCTCCTGCGGGCGTCGCCACTGCCATCGCCATAGTCTTGGATTTCAATCGATTTGCCTTCAGCCCGACACTGTCCAAGGAGCAATAGAGTACGGTTTTAAACATGTTCTCTAATTAAATTCTTCTGACAATCTGTCAGGTAAGAATACTTTACCTTGGATTCTTGATACCAGTGTATCGTATCATATGAACGACGACAGGGATCTTCTTCATGATATTGAGCATGCTACAAATGTTGGTGTTATCCACCATGATGGTTCTATTTCAACTACTTTTGAACATGGAAAAATTTGTTTCAGAGATATTGTCGTGAATTCTTTTTATTCCGGCATTACGATGTAATTTGCTATCGTTTGCCAAGTTAACTACTGCTTTAAAATATCTAGTTTTGCTTACCAAAAAATTATGTATACCATAAGATATCAGCACGAGGAGAGTGATTGGCGCGAGTGAACAACTACGAGGGGTTTATTGGTTGTACGATTTGGGAGTTTCCGGGTCTACACAGTCGTCCTTGTCCATCGCTGATTCAGTGTCTTCGTTTGCTTTATAGCATCAGCATTTTAGGCATCTGACCCCATCAGTGTTGTCTTCTATCCCAGTCAATTTTGTACATGATAGTGATTTTAATAAATCTATTCCCTGCTCGGTATGTCATCGCGTAAAACAGTCTAGAAATAGTTTCCTGTTAGTTCTGCTAAGGCTAGTCATTTGTTTGAACTTATTCATTGTGATGTTTGGGGAACTTATGGTTCACCCTCTACTAGTGGAGCACTTTTATTTTTGACCATAGTTGATGATTGTTCCCAAGTTGTTTGGTTTTTTTTATTAGTTTCTAAGTCTCAAGTACCATTGAAGATGAATGAGTTCTTTGCGTTTGTTCAGACACAGTTCCACTGTCACATTCAATGGGTTCAAGCAGACAACGGAACCAAATTCCTGCCTCTTAGATCATTTTTTTTTCTTAAGAAAAGTGTTCGTTTTGAGACCTCTACAGTCTACACACCTCAGCAAAAATGGGCGTGTGGAACGTAGCACAAACATATCCTTAATGTTGCTCGTGCCTTTTGTTTTCAAGCTCATTTGCCTATCGACTTTTGAGGAGAATGCATTCTTACCAGATTACAGCCATCTCTGTGTATTTGGTTCATTGTGCTTTGCCTCTCAGCTTCCATGACTGCGTGATAAGTTTGCATCTAGAAGTCGGAAGTGCATCTATCTTGGCTACCTCGTTAACAAGAAAGCTTGGTGTGTTTACGACTTGGAGTCTTGAACTGTGTTTGACAGCTAAGATGTGATTTTTTATGAAAATTATTTCCCGTTTGCACCTGTTTCTGCGAAGACGCCATCAACTGGTCCCTTGCCATCTCTGTCACCTGTTGTATTTGACGACTCCGTTCCTGAGCCGTTCGACCTGGAGAAGCTGCCCAGTCCCGATGCGATGCAGCCAGCTCCTTCCGAGCTTTGGCTGCTCATCGTAGAACGTGGCCGGTCACCATCTGCGATGCTAGCACTAGCAAAACCGAGCTCGCCCGTGGTCGCTTGCTCAAGGCCAACCGTGGTTACTCACCTGGGGCCGTCCGTGGCCACTCGCCTGGGGCCATCCGTGAACACACGCCCGGAGCCGTTCGAGGCTGCTCACCAAGAACTACGACCATTTATGACTGGTTCATGGCCAACTCTTCTCGAGCTCCAGCCATGGCCATTCATGGCCACTCAGCAATTGCTGCCCGTCCCACATTCGTCTCCTGCCGAGTCAGTGCTTGCCTTACCTCAAGCTGCTCAATCTGATGTACGTCCTCCCAGCACTCGTCTTTGTCAGCCTCTAACTAAATTAAAAGGCTATATCAGCACTGCTACTCGCTCCATAAAACCCTCATCTACTGATCTCGCATCCTCGGATTCATTGTCCTCAGGTACGCGTTACCCTATTGCTGATTATGTTTCTTGTAGTAATTTTTCGGTTTTTCATATTATAAATTTTTGGCTACAGTGACAGATACTGCTGATCCGGTTACATTTTCTGATGCTTATCACCATACTCATTGGCATGTGGCTATGTCCGGTGATATTGATGCACTCGGGCGAAATAATACATGGGTTCTTGGTCCCCTCCCTCCTCAAAAGAAGGCCATTGGCTGTAAGTGGGTTTATCAGACTAAGTTTAAGTCTGATGGTTCTATTGAGTGATACAAGGCTCGTTTGGTTGTCCTTGGTATTCATCAGATTGAGGGGACTGACTTTACTGAGACATTTGCTCCTGTTTCCAAGATGAGTTCAGTTAATCTTTTCTTGGTTGTTGCTACTATTCGTGGTTGGGATCTACATCAGATGGATGTTCACAATGCATTTTTGCATAGTGATCTTGAGGAGGAGGTGTACATGCATCCGTCTCCTAGTCATACACTTCCGGTACCTAGGTTGGTTTGCAAGCTTCCCAAATCTCTTTACGGTGTACGCCAGGCTCCGTGGAATTTGTTTACTAAACTTGCAGCTGCTCTCCACCTCTTTGGGTTTGTTCAGAGTCAGGCGGATTACTCCTTGCTTTCTTACTTGAATGATGGTGTTTCTCTTCATGTATTGGTTTACATTAATAATGTTATCATTGTTGTTCCTCTCTTGAGATGATGACCAAGTTCAAGAAGTATTTGTGCTCTTGTTTTCATATGAAGGATCTTGGTGCCCTGAAGTATTTCTTAGGCATTGAGATAGCTCGTCGGCCTGATGGGATGTTTCTGTCTCAGTGGAAATATGCCTTGGATATTTTTCTGATGCTGGCTTATTGGCAGCTAAGCCCACAGATTTTCCCAACACAATTTGGCACGAGATGATGGTCATTTGTTTGATGATTATGCTAAGAATCGCAAACTTGTTGGGAAGCTTATTTATCTAACCATCACTAGTCCTGAGCTTAGCTATTCAGTCCATACCTTGGCCCAGTTCATGGAGAAACTGTGTTTGGCGCATTGGCATGCAACTTTGCATGTTCTGCATTACTTGAAGAGTCATCCTAGTCAAGGTTTGTTTCTATTGGCCAAGAGTTCTCTTCAGCTTACATGATTTTGTGGTTCCGATTGGGCAGGTTGCCCAATTACTAGGAGATCATTGACTGGATATTTTGTGATGATTGGTGAATCTCCGGTTTCTTGGAAGACGGAAACAACCCATTGTTTCTCGTTCTTCGGCTGAAGCAGAATACTGGGCTATGACAGTCACATGTTGTGAATTGTTGTGGCTCAAGTCCTTTCTTCGTTCGTTGGGAGTGGCGCATCCTACTCCGATGCGTTTGTACTACGGCAATCAGGCTGCTCGTCATATTGCAACCAATACAGTTTTTTCATGAGAGGACAAAGCATATTGAGATTGATTGTCATTTTGTTTGTGATTTGATACAGTCTGGTGCTGTGGTTACTTATCATATTCGTACCGCTAGTTAGCCAGCGGATATGTTTACGAAGGCACTTGGGCAACAGACATTTCAGACTTTGCTTGGCAAGTTGGACATTTGAGATCCACATGCTCCAACTTGAGGATGAGTGTTACTGATATTTTGTGAAGAGTAGGTCTTCAGACAGGCGGCCTATCCATAAGCTTATGGACAGGCCACTTATTTCTTACCTTATACACTGCATTTCTTAAATTACATACAAAATTTAAAATTTTTGAAAATACTTTTTTATATCATATATTTTTATATTTTCACCTTCAAATACATATTATTACTTGCTTTAACTTATAAAATGCAATATTTAAATTTTATAAAAAAATTACAAAATTTAAGACAAATGCCCCTGAGGACTGTCCATAACCTTATGGAAAGGCCGCCTTTCCTGAGACTTTCTCTTTTGTGAATATCTTCTGCAATATTATTGTACCTTATATAAAATCTTTTTCCTTTCTTGACTCTGTAAAGACTGTCTATATATACATACATATATATATATATATATATATATATATATATATATATATATTGTACCCTTGTACCATCAATGAAAACACACGTTCATATTTTACAAAATATCTAGTAGCTCAGGTGCTCGATTTTTTCTTTAATTTTGTTCCAAAATTCTAATCTCATTAGGTTTGAGTTTTTCCTTTTGATTTGTTTTCTTTGTTAATAGAATGGCATCGTTTCCAATTTTCCTGCTTTGTTTTTTATTCCGATGGACCTGGACAACTATCAAGCATCCAACGGTTCAGTTAGGGAGAGTAGTGTGAATGGCATTTGCTACATGTTGGTTGTACCCTTTCTACTTTTGCTGCAACAAATTTTGTCCTATTATGTGGAGTAAATTTTTGTCGTCCTTCTTCATACCATACCTTAAAGCTTGAACACTGATTTAATTACCTACACTCTTGTTTTTCACAAGATCCTTAAAAAAAGCCTGTATTTCATTTGGCTGGGCTCGTGTGCCCCAAATTCGAGCCCACTCCAATAGTTCCCCCCTCGGCCCGTCCAGCATCTTCTTCCCCAGCTGCAGTTCCTGCTGCCGGTGGAGCAGATCCCATTGCCTTTTCCGTCCCCAATAAATCCGGCAGAGTGAAGCAGAGTAGCATCGACTACAATTTCCGTTTCCGAGTTCCGAATCCCGGTGCCACCTGATTTCTAAGGTCCGTTTTCTACATTTTAATCCTTACATGTATTGATTGATTAATACACATTATATGAGTTGCTGTAAATATGGACAATTTGGCTCTGTTTTCTGTTCCCCCCCTGTATTTGTTCTGCTCTTCCAGATTTCGTCTGCTATAAGCACTTGAAATGAACTTGTTCTTCTGTGTTTTCGGAGTCAGGGATGCAGAATAGCTGAGAAACGTGATCAGATAGACGATCCAGCTTCCCTGGTCGTCATTTACACACACTCACGCACTCGCCGAACCGAGCAGCCCTCCTCAGCCATACTTGCTGCAATGTACTTGCAGTCGCTTCCACTTTCGAACCATAATCTTCACCCCCAAATTTTGATTCCAAAATTGAAACGTGGGTTCCGCAATTCGCCGAAAAGGGTCTCTGCACCACCAGCTGGTTCGGTGAGAGGCGGTTTCTTGAGGTGTGAAATGGGTCGTGATGATGGGTTTTATATAAGGAGATGTGTGGAGCTGGCTAGGACTGCAATTGGGCGCACCAGCCCCAACCCAATGGTTGGTTGTGTTATTGTCAAGGATGGAGAGATTGTGGGCCAAGGATTTCATCCTAAGGCTGGTCAGCCTCATGCTGAGGTAACTTCTTCCTGCTCTTTTTGGGACTCGGAATTTGATTAAGATGTGTTGTTGATCAAGAATGTGGATAGTCAATAGTGTTTCTTCTGGTTTGAAAATTGGTGACTTTATTGCCTGGAATTTGTTGTGTAAAAAGTGGTGATGTTCTTGAAGTTGTGGGGTTGGAGCTTTTCTCCTGGACTAAACTTCCTGTTGGTTAAGTGTTTTGACTCTATGATTGAATTTAGGATTGAAGGGAAACATGAATTTTGAGCTATGTCTGTTTTCTTGACCTTAATTATGACGTCTTATGTAAAGTTGTCTTCTTTTTTTGGGGTAATCAGCTCTAATTAGAAGAGCCAGACTTTCTTAGATGCTGATTTTAGATCAGAATCCCAATGAGCTTTCAGCAAATACAAAAGTCATTTACAATCTGTATTTATTCTTGGATTTCTTTTCGGGAAAGCTCAGGTTTTTGCGCTCAGAGATGCGGGGAATTTGGCTGAGAATGGGACAGCTTATGTGAGTTTGGAACCTTGCAATCATTTCGGGAGAACCCCACCGTGCACAGAGGCCTTGATCAAAGCCAGAGTGAAAAAGGTGGTGGTGGGAATGGTGGATCCAAATCCGATCGTGGCTTCGAAGGGTGTTGATAAATTAAGAAATGCAGGAATTGAAGTGATCGTGGGGGTTGAGGAGGATTTGTGTAAGAGGCTTAACGAAGCTTATATCCACCAGATGCTAACAGGGAAGCCATTTGTTACGTTGAGGTATGATTAGTCTATGACTAACCAATTTTTTATACGAATTAAATCCCACATTTTAAGGTTTTGACAGAAGTGTGTGAAAAATAAAAGGTACTCCATGTCAATCAATGGTCATTTCATAAATCGCTTAGGTGAGAAGGTACTCGAGTGCGGTGGATACTACTCAAAATTGCTACAAGAATATGATGCAGTTGTATTATCATCGAGCCTGATATCTGAGAATTTAGCTCTTCCTGCATCACAAGAACCGGGGGCCAACCAACCTTTTCCAATAGTGTTAGCAAAAACTTTAGATCCTTCATTACAGCATCCAACTCTTGCCGATGAAGTTGCTTCAAAAGTTGTTTCTGAAAAGTCAAGTTTGCTGTCAATCCTAGAACACTGCAAAGGTCAAGGATTTTGCAGCGTGTTGCTTGATTTAAGGGGGGATTTGGCTGATTTTGAAGAAATCTTGAAGGAGGGCATTGAACTGAATTTGTTCCAGAAATACGTGGTGGAAATTTTACCAGTTTGGGGTGGTAGCAAAGATATAAATCTCACTGTCCCAGGCAACTTAAAAGTGAAAAGTATGTCATCAAAGGTCTCGAGCTCAGGCGAGACTATTCTGCTCGAGGGATACTTCGTATGATCTTACAATTAGCTGTGAAGAGGTTGATTTCGTTGTTCCAGATACAATGATAAAGAAAGCATTTGTGTTTCAACTGCTCATTTCTTGCCAAGTGTCCTTCAAAGTTCAACAGATTGATGGTAAAAAATCTCCTCTTACTATGGCTAGGCATCGGATAATCTTGCTAGAGCACTACAGTTTTACTTTATCCAGTCCCGCTTTCGATGATATCCCCTTTCTGTCTGCCAAACTTGCTTAAGTTTTAGCTCACCGGAATATGGATGATGCACACATTGGTTAGTCTAGTTTGCGGTATCTGCACATTTTCCTTACTGGTTTGCGAAGGGCTCAGTGTCTTATTAGCTAGTTGGGGAGAATGATCAGTAGCGGGTTGGAGACGATGATCAAAGCAATGCCACGTGGAAATGAAGCAATGTCGGTATTTATGTAATAAGCTTCGACTAGCTTATCGCAGCTAGTGGCAATAATTTTTTTGTTAAATGCCTCTTGTGTTTGAGGGTATAGTTTTCTGGTCGACATGTAAATTAGACCATCTAAATTTATTACCTGATGCACTAGTGTGCCATATGGTCTCCAGTGAAAATTGTAAAACTCATTTCGAAAACTAACAAATTTTGATAGGGGTCCATGTATTTCCTCAATAAATCAAGTGCATTTTTTTGGCGTGGTTGGCACGTGAAGACTTTAAATTTCTTCCCAAAAGTTGGTTTGGTGTATATTAATAGTAAAGTATGGTAGTTAGAGAGTTGTGCTGGATTTTAAGCCTTTTCCGGACTAAGACTTTGAAAGATTCATAAATCTGTAATGACATCACACTTGCTTTTGTAACCAAAACACTACCAGACATTGAAGAAAACTAGGTTTGATCCCAATGGAGGAGTACTTGAAGCAGAATTTCCAGGTGGAACCCAAAAGGGCATCTGAAGAGGCTCTGCAGAGATGGAGATCGGCGGTGTGGCTGGTGAAAAACCCGCGAAGGCGCTTTCGAATGGTCGCCAATCTCGCTCAGCGCGCTGAAGCCGAGAGGAGGCTCAAAAACTATCAGGTTCATTTCCTTCTTCTGATCCATAATAATTTAGTTGCATTTCAAATATTTGATTAGTCTAAACTGTTTTTGGTATCCATCAAGATTACATATGTGTTTTTCGAACAAAATTTTGAGGTGAATTTCTGCTAAGTAGTATAATGTATTGGTTCTTACATCCGTTTCTTCATTTTTTCAGGAAAAGATACGAGTGGCTCTATACGTTCAGAAAGCAGCATGTGTTTTCATTCATGGTATGTTCTGTATCTACTAACCAAAGAATTGCTTTTAATTTATATTAACTGGTGTCTGGCAACAAAACCGTGGTTTGCGCACCCAAAATCGTAGTTTGGCGCCAAAACTGTGGTATGTGCACCAAACCAGAACGGTGGTCTGTGCACCAAAACCGTGATTTAAGCATCAAAACAGTCTGTTAATTCATCTTGACAATTTCTTGCAGGTGGTGCTGGTAGTGCAAGAGCCGAAGAGCCTAAGAAAGCCAGTAATGTAATCGGCCCAGATGAGCTTGATTCCATTGTTCATTCCGAAGATTTGAAGAGCTTGGAGAGCCATGGAGGAGTACAAGGATTGGCTAAAAAGTTATCCGTCGCGTTGGATGCCGGGGTGTCCTCCAGCGACATTCCTCGCAGACAGACAATGTTCGGCCTCAATCAGTTTGTCGAGAAGCCCCCGAGGCCATTCTGGAGCTTTGTTTGGGACGCGTTGCAAGACATGACTCTAATTATCCTCGTGGTATGCGCTGTGATCTCAGTAGCTGTTGGCATCGCGACTGAGGGGTGGCCTAAAGGTATGTACGATGGTGTTGGGATCATTTCGTGCATTTTGTTGGTAGTTCTAGTAACTGCAGTGAGTGACTACAAGCAGTCTTTACAGTTTAAGGATCTGGATAAGGAAAAGAAGAATGTTCTTGTTCAGGTTACTAGAAATGGTATCAGAGACAAGGTTTCGATTTTTGATTTGGTTGTAGGAGATGTAGTTCATCTCTCCTTAGGAGATATAGTTCCTGCAGATGGGGTTTTTATCTCAGGTTACAGTATGTTGATCGATCAATCCAGCCTCTCGGGCGAGAGCGAGCCTGTTCATGTTGATCAGCAGAAGCCTTTCGTGTTATCTGGTACCAAAGTGCAAGATGGTTCGGGCAAAATGCTCGTGACATCCGTCGGGATGAGGACTGAATGGGGAAGGTTAATGGCTACTCTCAATGAAGGTGGCGTGGATGAGACGCCGTTGCAGGTTAAGCTGAATGGAGTCGCGACGATCATAGGGAAGATTGGTTTGGCTTTCGCGATCCTCACGTTTTTCGCGCTCACCATCAGGTGGATTGTAGGTAAGGTAGCGGATGGAGAGATTCGGAAATGGTCCATGAATGATGCATTGAGCTTGCTGAATTTTTTCGCGGTTGCTGTGACTATTCTTGTGGTTGCTGTGCCTGAAGGCCTCCCTTTGGCTGTCACGCTGAGCCTCGCTTTTGCGATGAAGAAGCTGATGAATGACAAGGCTCTGGTGAGGCATCTCGCGGCGTGTGAAACCATGGGATCTGCTAACTGCATTTGCACTGACAAGACAGGAACCTTAACCACCAATCATATGGTGGTCACGAAGATATGGATTGGTGGCAAATCTCTTGACAACCTCTCGAGATCTTTCAAGTCTTCAATGGCGGAAAAAAAGCAAGACAAACTTCTGTACTCCATATTCCAGAACACTAGTGGTGAGATTGTGAGGGGAAAAGATGGGAAAACCAAAGTGATTGGCTCTCCTACTGAGACAGCCTTATTGGAGTTCGGCTTGCTGTTTCTCGTCGATTCGAGAGCGCGATTCCTCGAGCCGAAGATCATTAAGGTTGAGCCCTTCAACTCCGACAAGAAGAAGATGTCAGTTCTCGTGTCTCTCCCTGACGGAAAGCTCCGAGCATATTGCAAAGGAGCATCAGAGATTGTCTTAGGTTTGTGTGACAAGGTTGTGGACAAAGATGGCAAAGATGTGGCCTTGTCTGATGAACAAAGGAAAAACTTGGAAAATGTTATAAACAGTTTTGCATGCGATGCACTCAGAACCTTATGCTTGGCTTATAGAGATATGGAAGGCGATTCGAATGCGAAAGAAATCCCAGAGAGCAACTATACACTGATAGCCATTGTTGGAATTAAGGATCCAGTTCGACCAGGTGTTAAGGAAGCAGTTCAGACATGTTTAGACGCAGGAATCGCTGTCAGAATGGTAACTGGCGATAACATTCATACTGCAAAGGCTATAGCTAGAGAATGTGGGATATTAACTGAAGATGGAATAGCAATGGAAGGCCCCGAGTTTCGCGAGAAAAACCCGAGGGAGCTGAGAGATATCATACCAAAGCTGCAGGTTATGGCGCGATCGCTACCT
Organism: Rubia yunnanensis; assembly: GCA_037428765.1. NCBI lineage: Eukaryota > Viridiplantae > Streptophyta > Magnoliopsida > Gentianales > Rubiaceae > Rubia > Rubia yunnanensis. Next base: position 10,039,817 of record CM075061.1, read on the forward strand.
CTCGACAAGCACAAATTGGTAACCCTGCTGAGGCAGGAATTCAGACAAGTGGTGTCGGTGACTGGTGATGGAACTAACGATGCTCCTGCACTGCATGAAGCCGACATTGGACTAGCAATGGGTATAGCAGGAACCGAGGTTAGTCTTGTCATATGTTATCTGCTGCTCCTATCTTTCTTTATCTCGAGCTTCTCGTGAGTTTCTCAACTCGGAACTTGCAGGTTGCGAAAGAAAATGCTGATGTGATCATCATGGACGACAACTTCTCGACCATAGTGAATGTTGCGAGATGGGGTCGTTCTGTCTACATTAACATCCAAAAGTTCGTCCAGTTTCAGTTGACAGTGAATGTCGTAGCTCTCGTGACAAATTTCACGTCGGCTTGCACCACAGGTTCAACAAAAATTCATCATCTTTCACGTTCCGCGCATGTAGTTTTTCTGAATCGCTCTAAATAATATTCGAGTACTACAAAATGCAGGTTCTGCGCCTCTAACTGCAGTCCAGTTGCTTTGGGTGAACATGATTATGGACACTCTCGGCGCCTTAGCGCTTGCCACGGAACCTCCACACGATGGACTAATGAAACGGCCGCCAATTGGTCGCAATGCGAACTTCATCACGAGGATAATGTGGAGAAACATCATCGGCCAGAGCATCTACCAGTTGGTTATCCTAGGATTGCTTCAGTTTCGCGGAAATGAGGTTTTCAATCTTCGCGGTGCAGATTCTACATCTGTTCTGAATACTTTAATCTTCAACACCTTTGTCTTTTGCCAGGTACGCGAGAATCACGGTCCTAAATGTAATATTAGCCCCTCACAACTTTTTTCCCGCTTTTACTAAAAAACTACTGTAGCAGCTGAAAGATTGAGTAAACTATTGGAGTTGCTCTAACTTGATGATCTACACGTGCATCAGATATTCAATGAGATAAACAGCCGCGACATGGAGAAGCTGAATGTTTTCCGAGGCATCTTCAGCAGTTGGATCTTCCTGGTGATCATTTTCAGCACTGCAGCTTTTCAAGCCATCATAGTAGAATGCTTGGGTACAATTGCTGACACAGTGCCACTTGGCTGGAAATTGTGGCTCTTCACCATCTTGATGGGAGCCGGAGGCTTGCCCGTCGCTCTCCTGCTCAAGTGCATTCCTGTTTCTTGGGAGAACGATGATGGAAAACAACACGATGGATACGATCCACTCCCGAATGGACCAGATGTTGTGTGACAATGAGATGACTCCTTTGTAAGAGCAAACAAGAGCAGATTGCAGTTTTTAGAGCAGTATCTGATGATTTTAGAGTAGTATCTGATGATTTTAGAGCAATATCAGATTGCAGATTCCACTTGGTTCATCCTTTATCTGATGATTTTTGAGCAATATCAGACGACTGGATCGAGCTTAGAGCATAGCTTGAGTTGAAATTGAAACTCATCGAAAGAGATGGTGATTTATGTCACGTTACCATCTTTCGTCAGCTCATTTGAACTCGATGTTAGTAAGCTAGCTAACTATTTTATAGCTTTGTCCATTTATGTTGGCGGGTTGTGTATTACATTGACATTGTTAAATAATACAGTTGATTTTAAGTTAATTGATCGGTTGACATGATTCAGCTCAACCTTATTATTTTAATTGTTTATGTTAGTGGATTGGCTTATTTAAAATACTTTGTGATGTAACCATGGACCAAAAGGCGAAATTCCTCGTCCTCAATGTCCTATCATTCCTGCACGACAAATTGATAAGGAGATAAATCGCTACGTCCAAGAGTTAGCCACATGGTAGTCGCTTTATGGTGCTCACGAATAATCCTCTTACATAAGTAAATTCCCACACTTCAACTGCCAGATTGCCCTTGAAATAACCATCTTATTGAAGTTCATGAATCCACAATTAGCATTATATATATTTAGTTATAAATTCTTTTAGTCTTTTCATATACCCTTTTAGGGTTCTCCTTAGTATTCATTAGAGTTAAGTGCTCATATAATCTTATGTTTTGACGGTTTGTGCTAATATTACCCTGTGAATTTGGAAAGTGCCATTGTAGCCCTGTGCTTTGCTAGAATGTGCTAATATAACCCGAGATGCCTGGATTTGAACGTAATTTAGTAAAATGACCAATATACCCCTGATTTTAAAAATAAATAAATAAATAGAAAAAAACCCTTATTGCCCTTCCCTCTCCTTCTTCCCCGATTTGCTCCTCTCATTCATCCCCATTTTCCTTTCCTTTCCTTCCTTCCCCATTTTCCAGACCTGTTACTTTGCCCCATCGACGAAGCAAATCTACAACAGACTTGGAAATGCAAAGCTGCGGTGGAGCAAATCGAGGCGAAAATAGTGGCAAAGGTGAGTCAAAGGCGGCGGTGGAGGTGAATCGAAGTGGCATTCCAATTGGGTTTCGAATCGGCGTTATAAGGAGAGGTAGAGCGAGGTGGCGGGGGTAGGCAAAAGGGAGAGGTGGAGCGCAGTGGCGCGACTAGGTTAGGGTTGAGCGGTGGTGGTGGCGAGGCTAGGGTTGAGCGGTGGTGGGGTGGGGCTAGGGTTGAGCGGTGTTGGTGGTGGTGGTTGGGACCAGTGGTGGCAGGGCTAGGGTTGAGTGGTGGTGGTGGTGGTAGGGACGAGTGGTGACAGGACTAAAGATGAGCGGTGGTTGGGATGAGTGGTGGCGGGGCTAAGGACGAGCGGTGGTGGTGGTGGTGGTGGTGGTGGTGGTTGGGACGAGTGGTGGCAGGGCAAGGGACGAGTGGTGGCGAGACTAGGGTTGAGCGGTAGTGGTGGTGGTTGGGACGAGTGCTGGGGCAGGTAGTGGTTGGGACGAGTGATGACGGTGACTGGGGAGAGTGATAGCTGTGGCTGGTGGTGGTGGCTATGACTGGTGGTGGCCGATGGTGGGGCTAGGGACGAGTGGTGGTGAGACTAGGGTTGAGCGGTGGTGGTGGTGGTTGGGACGAGTGCTGGGGCGGGTGGTGGTGGTTGGGACGAGTGCTGGGGCGGGTGGTGGTGGTTGGGACGAGTGCTGGGGCGGGTGGTGGTGGTTGGGACGAGTGGTGACGGTGACTTGTAAGAGTGATGGCGATGGCTGGTGTGGTGGTTGTGGCTGGTGGTGGCGGCAGTGGCTGGTGGTGGCGGGCAGTGATAATGGCAACGGTGGTGATAGTGGTGGTGAAGAGGAAGAAACCTAGGGTATTTTAATGTCTTGTTTTTCTTCCTCTTATTGTTGTATTCAAGATCATGAGTCTCAGACGATATTTGAGACTGGTAGTAGGCAGGAAAGCGTAACGTGTTGGGCGAACTCAAAGTAATAAATGCTGCATAGTGTGGATTTGTCCTCTTTTCGTTTGAATCATTTGTTCCCACCTTTTTTATATATGGAATTCTTGTTTGGGTCATGTATTTACAACTATTCTTGTTATAGGACAATTCAACTCTCATGATATATCTAGGTGTAGTGATTGTAAACTTGCAAAATTTTCAGTCTTACCCTTTCGTAATAGTATTTCATCCTTTCTTTCTCTTTTTGCTTTTGCATTTTGATGTGTAGGGACCCTCTCCCTCACCTGTTAAAGAAGTTTCTAGATACTTGTTTTCTTATTGATGATTTCACTTATTTACTTAGGTTTATCTTTATGAAGCGTAGATATGATTGCTTGGAAAATTTTCATGATTTTAGAGCAATTATTTAGACACGTCATTATGTTGTCATTAACTGTTTCATATGTGATTTGGGAGGTGAATACATCTTTAATAAAACTAGCAGGAGTCCCACCGCGCGTTGCGCGGTGTTCTTAATTAAAAATATTTAATTTAATTAATATATAATATTTACATGTCACATTTAAATTGAAATAAATAAATAAATTACAAGTATATTCATCTAAGAATAACTATCTAAATTGTAAAACAAATAATAAATTTTGTTGGAATTTATTAAATAACCAATAAGATAAAAAAATATTTTTATAACCTTTCAAGAAATAATATATTGCAAGTACATGAAGTAAGTAAAATATAAAAAAGAAACGCTAAACTTGTGGAAAAACAAGGAACTGTGTGTATATGTGAACTAAACAATGAATTTGGTGGCATAAATGCAGATAAGTTTTTGTCACAATCATTGTCTATATGTTTATTTTGAAAAATTGTTGTCTATAAACCAATATAATCTTATATACTTGCAAAAGTGCCAATATAACCTTCAATCGTTTGAAAGTTAGAAAAAAACTACCTAATTAATGAAAGTGCCAATATAATCCTCTAGTAGACTTTCCGGCGTTGACGGTGTTTTTTCCAACAGTTGACCCACCTTAAAATGACAATAATGCCATTAGACCAAAAGCTAAATTTGGGTGGACAATTATAACCTTATGTGCAACCATCAAACCATCGTCGTCGCTGCCGTAACATGTGGGGTTATATCAGGACATTATGAATTTGATAGGGTTCGGGTGGTACTGGGTTCGAGTGGAGAGGTTCGAGTGGTACTAGGTTAGGGTGGTACTGGGTTAGGGTGGTACTGGGTTCGAGTGGTACTGGGTTCGAGTGGAGAGGGTTCGAGTAGTACTGGGTTCGAGTGGAGAGGGTTCAAGTGGTACTGGGTTCGAGTGAAGAGGGTTTGGATGGTGAGGGTTCGAGTGGAGAGAGTTCGAGTTGAGATTCAAGTAGAGAGGTTCGAGTGGTACTGGGTTCGAGTGGAAAGGGTTTGAGTGGAGAGGGTTCGAGTGATACCGGGTTCGAGTGGTACTGGGTTCGAGTGAAGAGGGTTCGGGTGGTGAGGGTTTGAGTGGAGAGAGTTCGAGTCGAGATTCGAGTGGAGAGATTCGAGTGGTACTGGGCTCGAGTAGAGAGGGTTCGAGTGCTACTGGGTTCGAGTGGACTGGGTTCGAGTGCTACTGGGTTCGAGTGGACTGGGTTCGAGTGCTACTGGGTTTGAGTGGATTGGGTTTGAGTGGTACTAGGTTCAAGCGGAGAGGTTCGAGTGGTACTGGGTTTGAGTGGAGAGGTTTGAGTCAAGGCGGATGGTTGATGTTCGAGGGGTGAATGGTTTGAGTGGTGGCGAGGCAGATGGTTGATGGATCGAGGGGTGATGCCTCTAGAAGGATAGTTGATGGTTCAAGGACCTCGAGGATTAATGAATCGATTGAGAGGGTTCGAGTGGCAAGTGATACTGGGTTTGAGTGGAGAAGTTCGAGTGGAGAGGTTCTTGTGGTGAGGTTCAAGTGATGAGAAATCGAGTGGAGAGGGTTCGAGTGATACTATGTTCGAGTGGTACTGGGTTCGTGTGGAAAGAATTCGAGTAGAAGAGTTTCGAGGGTTCGAGTGGTGAGGGTACCATCCACCACTGGTGAGAGTACTATCCACCCCTTGAGAAAGGTATACCATCCACCACTGGGAAGAGTATTATTTACCCCTCAAGAAGTTTGACAACCACCCTTCGAGGGAACACCATCTACCTCTCAAGAGGGTAAACCATCCACCACTGGAGAGAGAACACCTTCCACCCCTCGAGGGTACGCCATCAACGTCTCGAGAGTGGTGTACCAGCCATCGAGGGTACACCATCCCTTTAGAGGTCACGCATCCACTCCTCTAGAGTACACTAGTTCTCAAGGGTACACTACCCCTCGAGAGGTCACACATCCACCCCTCTATAGAGAGTATACCACTTAGAGTGTCGAACCATCCACATTAGCTCTCGAACTATGACCCACTCAAAGCATATACCCCTCGAACCATCCACGACACCACCATTCGAACCACTTATCCCTCGAACACCAGCCATCACTCCTCAGACCATCAGTTCTTGAACATCCACCACACTACCACACCACCACTCGAACCATCCACCTCTCGAACATCAACCATTCGCCTCGAGGCCTCCCTACCACTCAAACCATCTACCCTTTGAACATCAACCATCTGCCTTGAGGGGTGTTGATTTTAGGCATCTCTACTCGATTCATTAACCTTCGAGGCTCTGGAACCATCAACCATCCCCCTCGAGGCATCACCTCTCGACTCAAACCTCTTCACTCTAACCTCTACTCGAACCCTCACAACTCGAACCGGTACAACTCGAATCATTTCCATTCGAATCCTCTATTCAAACTCTCTCCACTCGACCCTCACCACTCGAACGCTCACCACTCGGCCCCTCACCACTCGAACCCTCTCCACTCGAACCCGGTACCACTCGAACCTCTTTACTTGAACCCAGTACCACTCGGACCTCTCCATCGATTCATTAACCCTCGAGGTCCTGGAACCATCAACCATCCTTCTTGAGGCATCACCCCTCGATCCATCAACCATCTGCCTCGCCACCATTCAAACCATCCACCCCTCGAACATCAACCATCTGCCTCGACTCAATCCTCTCCACTCAAACCTAGTACCACTTGAACTTCTCCGCTCGAATCCAGTACCACTCAATCCTAGTAGCACTCGAACCCAGTCCACTCGAACCCTTTCTACTCGAACCCAGTACCACTCGAACCCTCTTCACTTGAAACCCATACCACTCGAACCTCTCCACTCGAAACTCTCCACTCGAATATCGACTCGAACTCTCTCCACTCAAACCTCACCACCCAAACTCTCTCCACACGAACCCTCACCACCCGGACCCTCTTCACTCGAACCCAGTACCACTCAAACCCTCTCCACTCGAACCCAGTACTACTCGAACTCTCTCCACTCAAACCTAGTACTACTCGAACCTCTCCAGTCAAACCTAATACCACTCGAACCCAGTACTACTCGAACCCTCTCCACTTGAACCTCTCTACTCTAACCCAATACCACTCGAACCCAGTACCACCCGAACCTCTTCACTCAGACCCAATACCACTTGAATCTAGTACTACTCGAACCCTCTCCACTCGAACCCAGTACTACTCGAACCCTCTCCACTCGAACCCAGTACTACTCGAACCCTCTCCACTCGAACTCTCACCCCTCGGACCAGTACCCCTCGAACCTATTACCACTCGAACCCTCTCCACTCGAACCTCTCTACTCACGTAACAATTTTCTTACTTCACGAGCTATTGTTTTTTGTATGATTTGATAAACGTAAGTTGATCGATTAATGTTAGTTGGATCTATGAATCTCGGGAAACATATCCAAACCATGTGAAGACAATGGTAGGTGTGGAGACAATATATGCACTAATTAAATAAAACATATTGCTATAAATCTAATTATATATATCATAATTGACAGTTACCTTATGTAAATTTTACATTATTAGATTTTTCTTGATATTCCTTAATTATTGTTTATTTATTAATTAGAATATTTTGATTGAATGAATTGAAGTGTAGATAACTTCTAGAGAAGTAGTTACTTCATTTACTTTGTTATACCTAATTTAGTGGTCAAAACAAAACTATCGTAAAATTGACTTTGTAAACAACTTGTAAATATGAAAACAACCAAACTACTCTGCTGTTTTTCGATTGAACTAAGATTATACTATAATGTACTTAACATAACTGAGTTAAACCAAACCGCAGTTAACTAAAAATGAGCATAACTTAATTGTCTAAGTTTAGAAAAAGGGACTTTATTGCTGCATCCCAAACATAAGCACTTAACTAGTAAAATGCACAAGAATGCCACAAAGAAAATCTTGAAATAAATAGAATAAGTTTCTTCATTTGATTGTCAGCTGGATTGAAGTTATGGAAATTGAGTAATAACTTGTACCTATGATCTGTGTATACCTAGAAGACAATATTGATCACCAAATTGGAATTTAAAAAAATAGGCCTACTATATCCTCTGAACTAATAAGCAACACAACTTAAGTGTACAATAGCAGCAAAAACAACAATTGTTGAATTGAACGGACAAACCAAAATGATCATCTCCTTCAAGAAAGGAAACCAGTGCCTGCATGATTATGGTGGAGAAGATTGTGAGCAATAGCATCCCATGCTTTCATGCCATTGATGGATCAGAGCGTGGCCTCAGGGAACATCTCATTGTCAAAGAGATCAAACTTGAGCTCTGGAACAATCTCTTCATTTCTCATCTCACGAATGTTGTGCAAAACACAGCAAGCACCAAGACCATAGGTAAATCCTAAAGCTTCATCTCAGTCCTCTTCTGCAAACAAGACCATCTGCCTTCTAATCTTGCGAATGCCTCTTTCGCGATCCATTCCACATCCCCAATCTTCTCGTTGAAAGCATGCTGAGTCCAGGTTAAATTCTGCCGTGTGTAGGGCACAAGAACCCAATCCATCAAGGGGTACCCTAAGCCCCCCCACACACACACCATTCAGCAGCCCCTGATTGGACCTCTGGAAAAGGGTAGATTTCTCCAGCACCTGATCATCAGACATGGACCCAGGCAAGCCTATGCATATGCCTGTAAACACGCCTTTTGGATCAACAACTCCCTGAACAGTGATCGAATACGATGTCTTATGATTCCTCTCAGTATGCCTCTTGTTGAAATAATCACCAACACTGATCTTAGGGGCAATGATAGGAATATGAGTTGTGTACATGGATCCAACAGTAGCTTGGAATGCTCGAAAAGGACTCGAATTCCTCTGTTATCCTACGTGCAGATTCCTCATCAGGCCACTGGAGATACCTAGGCATTAGAGCATTCCTAATGGCAGAACAAACCTCAAGAACCAACTTATGACAGGTTGAAATCCCCAATCCAAATCGCTTCGAAATGAGCCTGAGGGGCTCCCCAGTAGCCAGCCTCCAAATGCAAACTACCACTCTCTGCCTCACAGGGACAACATCCCTCAACATAGTATTCTCCTTTGCAACCACTGACATCAGCTCATTACAAATCAATTTAATATCCCAGTCAACAAATTCAATTTAAGATCTCAAAAATAGACCTCAATAGACAGTAAAACATAAACATGTAATATCAGCACCTCGGTAATTAAGTAAGAGAAAAGGCCTATTTTCAGAGAAAAAGCCTATTTTCATAGAGAAGTTGATTCTTCAGAAGCAACTTTGCAACATCTGGAGGAAGAACAACGTGCCTAAATTATCACAACTAATTATCGATTCTAACAAAGAAAACAATAGCTTCCAAAAGTATTTCCACGTCCAGAACTCATATGAATAAAAACATCTGTAAATTAAAGTACCTGTACTCAAAAATATCATTGAACTACTTCTTCGAGTACTGGATCTACCCCATCTTTCACCTTCAGATCATAGACGAAAAACAAAAAATAAATAAAGTGCATCGCATTTCAAACTAATTTGTGAAAGTAGAATAAGATAATGAAAGTAACTATAATCAAACAACAAAGATTGAATCGATCGATCGATTCAAACTGCATAACTTTTCTAGAAAGCAGCGGAGATGTGTGCGGGTGTGAGGTGAGTATTTTGGGGAAGAAGAAGGATATGGAGGTGAACTCAGCAAGGAGCTACGATAAAGGTCTGGTGAACTTTACCTTGGTGTGCGATTGAAAAACAAAGAAAAGGAAGTGTGCAATTGAAAAAACTTGATTGAAAACGATGTCGTTTTGTAAACCAGGGTAGTCAAAATGACTCAAATACCCCCGGTTGACAGACAGAAAGCAAACAATGTCTATTATAGGGTGGAAAAGGAGTCAAGTGCTAAAATGACCCTTAGTTTAGGTTGAAAGCATCAATATAATCCAGCAAAATTAGAAAGTACCAAAATAACCCTAATTTTTCTGATAAATGTGTAGCTATAACCTTTTGTCACTATTTCGGCGTTGACTCATCAATTTGGGTGTTGATCGGACTTAAAATGATGAAAATACCCTTACCTCCATAAGCTGAAAAGTGTTTGTCATTTTAGGTCCGATCAACACCCAAATTGATGAGTCAACGTCGGAATAGTGACAAAAGGTTAAAACTGCACATTTTGTCATAAAGTTAGGGTAGTTTTGACACTTTCTTATTTTGATGGGTTATACTGATACTTTCAGTCTAAAGTTGAAGACTAAAACTGTAAAAATACCTTTAAAAAATTGCCATATTACTTTTGATGGAATCATACGTCAGACCTTTTATAAAAATATTTCTCAGCAAAATGGTTAGGGCCGCCTAATATAAGTCATGTGATCTTATTACAAGACACCAATGGGTTATAATTCAATCATAATTATTTCCTTTTTATGAAAACCAGTTTACACTAGACGGTCGGAGGAATAATATGCCGGGGTTAACGCGGTTGGCACGCAAGCAAGCCTCCAAGTGTAAACACCAAATATATTCTTTATCATTTGTATTATCCTACACAAGAAACAAAGAACAAATTGATTTGCTCCATGAAGGCCCAACCACTGCCCTTTCTTTCCTAATTGCATATTCAAACTTGCATTTTTCCCCTGTTTTTTCTGCCTCTTTCCATGCCATTTCCATTGTAAAATTATTGGAAAATAATAATAATAATAATTCAATACCAACTGGCCCTTAATTTTGTTGCATATGTGCACACAGAGATTAGAGCAAGCTTTGCAGGCATCACAGGAAAGCAAAGAATCACCATGAATGGGAAGGCTGGTGTTTCCAAGCAGCTCAATGCAAAGCACTTCAAGGTAGAAGTTTCTTTTTGGCTTTCTACTCCTTGTAGTATCTGGAAGAATATTTGAATTCCGTCTGTAGTTTTTTACTGAAAAAATTAAAATCTTTTTGGGTTTTGCAGAGTTTCTTGATATTGTAATCTCTAAGTGTTTGTGATGTGGTTAGGTTGAGATTTTCTGCTCAAAGAGAGAATTTTTATACTCACCTGGCATGTGCATGATTTTGTTCTTAGGAAGATATAATTTTTATGTGACCAGTTCTAATTCTGTATGCCAAAGTGATGGTTTTTGCTACCTAGTTCTGTATTCTTTATCTGGGCTCTGTGCAAATTTTATGTCTTTGTGATGATATATGTTGTTATCAGCAATCATGCCCGAGTTCTTGCTTTTGATTGAGTTTTTATCGGTCATATTGAAGCAGCAGACAGCTGTAAAAGGCTTTAAACAAACATTTTTGGTTGCAAGTTGGAAGTTGGAACCCCATTTTAGTATTCCATGTGTATACAATATACACTTCTGTTGCCATCATATCGAATCGATCAGAGAATCATATGCTGTAAAAGTAGTGAGAGGTTGACATTCATGACTTCAGATTATTATGACATCAAGTTCTAATTTATGCTTGAATATTTAGATGATTAGAGTCCTGAGACCGGTGCTCTTAAACTATATGTTAATTCTAAAAGAGCCCTTCATTTGATCTGTTCGCTGAGGTAAACCGTGACATAAGTCCTAGAGTGAAAATTTTCCTTAGATGTTATACTAAGGTAGATCCTTGAGAAAGATGAAAGTGTTGGAGCTGTTAACTTTAATGTTTGTGCTGTACTCAGAAGTAGGAAAGGCATTTCATTGTTGACAAGTCCTTGAGTATTTTTGGGTATATGTCTACTTCTTTTTCTCTGATTCCATTTAGACTGAAAGGGGTGGTTTTTACCTTAACAGATTCTTGAGGAGCTTCTCAAACGGCCAGAGAATCGAGATTGTGCTGATTGCAAAAGCAAGTAAGTATATTGGGGTTGTAAACTATGCAAGCAATTATGATGGCTGTCCTTTAAATGACAGATTGTGATTCATTATCCGAAAATCTCCTGATTTTATATTGCTTTTGTGAAGAGGTCCAAGGTGGGCTAGTGTGAACTTTGGGATCTTCATATGCCTGCAATGTTCTGGGATCCATCGAAGTCTAGGAGTTCACATATCAAAGGTGTGTAACTTTTACACAATTTCTCTTTAACATCGCCTATATGCTTGTGCACGATCAATTAATCTACTATCTTGTTTTGACATTTTGCCTATTCATTTCCTAACTCGATGCAGGTGAGGTCGGCCACGCTTGACACATGGCTGCCGGATCAAATTGCATTTATTGAATGTGAGCACAGCTCGGTAAATTTTCCTCAGTGTCGTTTCTTGTAAGGTTCCTTTGGCCTAATCCTATATCTTCTTTTTTCAGCGGTGGGGAATGAAAAGTCAAATAGCTATTGGGAAGCTGAGCTGCCTCCACAATACAATAGAGTTGGAATGGAAAATTTCATCCGTGCAAAGTATGACGTTGCTTGATTGGTACATGAACCTACTAGTATTCGGACACTTTGGTTCACTCTTCAGGTCATAAAATTGTTCTTGGCTTCCAATACGGTTTTACACTAATTCCGTTGGTTAATATCTGTTGTCAGGTATGTTGAAAAGAGATGGATTCGTCGAGATGTAAAAGGGATATCACCCTCACCTGTGAAGGAAAAGATTATCCCGGAGATGAGGCCTGTTTCAGAAACTAGAAATGCTGGCAGAAATTTTGTTGTGCCTAAGCTACCTAAACCTGTTTATGTAAAAGACTTAGAGAAGGTATGATCTTTGGCTAATTAGTTGTGTTCTCTGCAACTTAACTGCAATTAAGTTCAGTTCAGTTCCGTTCGATTTAGTTCAATTCGGCTGTTTGTAGTAATAAATTTTACTGAGTTCAGTTCAGTTCAGTCGAAAAGAATATGATGGCCTTGGTCTAATTTGTCACTTTATCCTACTGAGGGCTCAGTTTATGAATCATGTGTTGCCATCTTGTTCTGTCAAGCACATTGTGTCCTTAAATTTTAGCTTAGCATTTCTCCCTTTATAGTCTCGTTGCAAGTCTTTGTTTAAGTCTTTCCCTTTTCTGAGTGATTTATTTAGAGGTTCTTCATTTTCTTCGCATCTGACTGTCATCTAGGACTAGGAGTCTTCCACGTACGTACATGTGGTGATCCTTTTAAGGCGTGTTTGTAATAGTTTCATTGTTCTCATATGACAGGCTGTTTCTGCTATCAAACCTCAAGAAGTTCACCGAAAGCCAGAGCTAGAGAAAGAAAAGCCTAGAGAAAAAGCCAACCCAATGGAGCCACCATCTGAGCTACATTATGCTACTGATCTTTTCGATAAGTATCCCATAGAATTAACTAAACAGAATGGCACAGAAGTAGTTTGTGCCGCGGAAAAACAGCTGCTGGAGAGGAGTAGGCCTGATCGGGAAGGTACAATTAAATGGACATTATGATCAAATCTGCGTGGTTCATATCCTTTCTAAAATTTTCACTGATCAGTATTGTATGACTTGCAGTTGTTGAAACTGGCCAAATGGCGGAATACAAAGTTCCATCTAGTGTGGCAGAAAACAGGAGCAAGTTTGATTCTGGGATTGAGGAACTTCTTAGAGATTTTCAATGGAACAGTCCAGCTGTAGAAGTGAAACCTGTCGAAGATGCTAAAAATGTCATCCCAAATCTTCACGACAAGGTGCGTAAATCTGTTGAATAAACACAAAACTATATCTCAGGAAGATCGCTTGGAATCAGAATGGAATGAATGATCAATATCTCACATATGAGACACTTTGAACTGGAAGTTCGAAAGATAATTCGCAAAGATTTCCTTTTGCAATCTTTAGTAAAGATTATCTGCTAGACAACAGTAAACCCTAAACCATAAACCCTCGACAAAGACACTATCCGCAGTCTACCTACATGTTCTTTTTCTTTCTCTCTTTCTCTAATGTTAGCTTATGATATATGTACATGGCCTTCAGGCTATTGTGACAATGCCTTTATTTACACAACCGCCACCACAAAAAAGGCCCTCGGGTGCCTCTCAGTCTCCTTCTACCAATATAAATCACAGTGGCGTCGATATTCAAAGCCATGGAAAAATGACTCACCAGGTTAATTAATATTGTTCTTGATCATATATTTTCTTGACTTTGTGAAGTTTCAAATGGTATATGGTACTGATTCTGGTTTTGATTAAATTCTTGCAAGATGGGAAGCTTTCAACCTTCAAATTCTCCTGCAGCTTCTGCAAGGTAAGCTCATTTTAGACCCAGACCCGACATGTACACTTCACGATTCGCAAAGAGGTCCATGTCAAATTCTTGTGTCATATTTTGCTTACATTTCCGGCATGTACAACAGAGTAGCGATGACTCCAATTGGCGGGAAATCTGCTGCAGCGGTGAGGCCTTGCCCGACATTCAATAAGCCATCAGTTGTTCCAATGCCGTCGGGCCAAGATTACGACTTCTCATTCTTGTTGCAGGGAATGTACACTAAACGGTGAAAGCCTAATAGTTCTGCTCAATTCACTTTCACCTGTACTTAGTTCATATAAATTTACCCATTAGTAGTGCACTTGGTGAAATAAGGTATTCTCATTAAGGACCTTATCACTGGTTCTGCAAATAATTCTGGTTAGTTTGTTTTGTTTCTCTCCTTCTGGTTAGGAGTCCTGATTCTCCTCATGTGTGAACTGCTAGCCATTGACCTATTGATCTGATGGCACCTGCTTCCCCCAAGTCAGGTCTACCTCATTTCATTTAACACTTGTAAAAATATGATTGACCCATCACCCTCACATAACAGGAGTGTGTGGTTTCCTATAAATTTTATATGTGAATAGAAAATGTATGTGGAGGTGAGGGGATGATCATATTTTCACATGTGTTAAATGAAATGGGGTGAAAAAGAATTTTAAATTAATTTCTTCCCCAATTCAGCTCCACCTCATTTCATTTAACACTTGTCAAAATATGAATGACCCCTCACCCCAACATACATTTTCTATCCACATAAAATTTCTAATATGTTTCTTAAAGTTTGACCTGGTAGGAACAAGGCCATGTCCAGTCAGGTTTATTTGGTGCTTAGTTGAATTTATTGGTTTCGAGAAAATTATGCTTATTTGATGTTGAATTAAGTTTATTGGTGCTGAGTTGAGTTTATGATGCTTAAATGTGTTGAAAATATACTCAGTTGCTCAAGTGTTGAATTTTATGCGAGGGCAAGACCAGACATAAATAGGGATGAGTATGGGTCTAGGACCCGACCAATACTCATAGGGTCCAGTCCTGCTAGATTGGGCATGGGTTTAAAGTTTTAACTAGGGTCTAAAATATTAAGACTTGAATCCAGCCCCGTAGACCCATATAATCATAAATATATGTATGAATTTATTTATTTTTTATGTCAAGAATAAGAGTCCGTCTCTTGAAAGACGGTCTTTCCATAAGTTATGGAAAGACCAAGGTTTAAAGTGTAAATTAGAAGAAATTAAGATAAAATTTTTGGGTTGCATGAACCGGGTTATAAATTTTATAACTACTACATGTTTCATACTAAAACTTTAATATTGCAACTAAGACCTTTTACCTTTTATTATTCTAATCAAACCCCGTCTTTCCATAAGACTATGGAAAGACCGTCTTTCCCAAGACTTTGCCCAAGAATAAATATGATTAGAAACTATCTATTTATTCTCGACTAAACAAAATCTCTCTCACATATTGATTTTGTCGTATGATTATTGAACTTTTAAGTATGGAATGAATTTTTTCTTAAAGATTTAATGCAGATGTGTAATAAACTTGACTTATTTGTATTTAAATAATATATGTTTTATCACAAACTTTTTTTTTAGATTGACTAATTGTTAAACATGGTTATTATATAATTGATGTAACTAATAGGGTGATTTGATGTTTGTTTTTACTTATTGTAATGAGATTCCTATAATCTTGAAAAACCTTTAAAATGTATCGCAATGTATAAATAATTATAAAGATAAGTGTTTTTTAACCATATCTTTTGTTCGAAAGTGGAAATATAACCTTGTAAAATTTGAAAGTGCAGATCTAACCCCGGACTTCGTTGACAAAAATGTCAATGGTCAAATTGGTCGGAAATATGTGAAACGACCATTATACTCTTGAGTTAAAAAAATATTTAAAATGAAAATGAAAAAGAAACCATAACCCTCTTCCTCACGCCCAGAACCCTTTTCCCCACGCCAAATTTTGCTGCTGCTATGTATCTCCTCACCTCCGGCAGACGATTAGCGCCACCTAGGCTCGGAGCCCCGTGATTTCCCAGTGGCGATGGAGCTCTCAATGCGGCTTCGGAGTGGGAAGGGCGGGTTCGGGTTGAGCGAGATGGTGATGTTCTAATCTTCACGGCGACGAAATTGGGTTTCACAGCGGCGCTACTACGATAGCCCTACGAGCGTCCATCGATGCCTAGCGATGAATATCCCTAACGACGACAAACCAAAAGCGCTCGCGCACTCCGCTTGTCTTCTCCACAAAGTCACCAAGTTACGGTTTGTCTCTTCTGTTCTTCGCCGACAACATGTGTGGTGGTGATGGTGTTGTGGGCAATGGTGGGGTTTTAGGTGCAGCTAGGGGGGTTGTTCTATTATGTGGTTTTATGCGGAGTTAGGGTTGTTATGGTGGTGTTGTGGTTTTAGGCGGGGGAGGTAGTGGAGCTAGGGTTTAAATGGAGTCAACATTTGAATCATTTGGGCTGGGCTAGGGTGCTGGGCGGCGAAGGTGGATGGGTCGACTAGGGTGCTGGACGGTTAGCGGCGGGGCTAGGGTGTTGGGCGGAGGAAGGCAGGAGGCTAGGGTTTCTGGGCGGCGGGGGTGGGCGTCAAAGCTAAGGTATTAGCCGGCGGGAGTGGGCGACGGGGGTTAGGGTGATGAGGCTAGGGTTTTTGAGCGACGGGGGCTAGGGTGGCGGGGCGGAGGTGGTGGTTCTGGGCGACGAAGGTGGTGGTTCTTGGTGGTGGTTCTTGGTGGCTGAGGCGAGGTGGTGGAGTGGCGTTGGCGGGTTGGTGGTATGTTTAGGGTTATAATGGTCATCGAATATTTTGTTTTGAACCCGAGGGTATTAATATCTTTTTTATGTTTGTTCAAAAGTTAACTTCATTGAGTAAACGTTAATTGAGCAAAATAGGTACAACTGTACAATTTACAAAACCTTAGGTATAGATTTCCATAAATTTGTATGCATTCAGGCCTGTGTGTTTTCAAGGTATTTATAGCTTGAACAACATAAATCGTACTTTGGATCAAGTGGTGTTGCAGTTCTTGAAGATCCTTGTTTGGCGAAGTGATTGGTGTGTGATGCGCTCTTTTTTTGTCAATGGTGTCCCATTTTACATTAAAAATAAATCAAGCTCTAAGCTGAATTTTCAGTTCAGGATTCTGCGGTCGGTATGGGCATACTGACTAGTATAGCTGCGAGCAGGTTTGTTTCCCAAGAGATTGGCGAGACCTTTTCCTTAATCTTTAATCTGCGAATTTGTAACTAAAAGAACCAGATGAGGGTCGTGAATAAGAGAAACTAAAAATCGAGTAAAAATAAGAATGAGAAATTGTTACAGATTGCAAAACAGTTCAACTAGGACGAGAAGATTCCGATTTCGATCAATTCCGTACTGGCTTTCTATCTCGATCCTTGATGCAAATATGACTTTAAATGCATGCACACAAATTGGTTATAGTTGCAAGCAACCAATCTTTCCTTACCTTGTCGATAATCAGGAGGACGTCTCACAAATTATTTCTCTAACTAACATATAACCTAAGAGACGCTCTATAGATTTAATATGCTAGCAACATTAAGGATGAGAAAGACCCAATTCATAACCAACAAACTCGGACGCCGGATTGTTAAATTAAGACTGTTATTCCCTACCACTGATTGAACTGGAATCACAATTACGGATGATTGGTTCAATTGACATCAAATTAACTAACATGCTATCAAATATTGCGCACTACTCAATAACATGAAAGCAACTAACATGTTATCAAATATTGCGCACTACTCAATAACATGAAAGCAATCATACATATTATAATCAAGAACAACAGACGCTAGCATGCAATCAAATTATAAAAACTAATTAGATCTCACGAGAATCGACGCCAGTACTTCCTTGATCTTTACCGGAAAGGAAGAATTTAGCTAGGATACATAATTAAATGAACAATCAAAAGTATAAAAATAAATGATGAAAATTGTCTGAATAAAATACTGGAAAACCCAAATTGCAAAATACTGTTCTGCACAGATGGACTGTGCGTACATATTTCTGTCTCTGTCCTTTTATGCGTACAGTCTATGCGTGTAAATAAATTAGTCTCCCAAAATATTAGTACAACCAAAAGATAGATAAGGAATAAAATATGTATTTTCTTATCTAATTAGAACTCAAAGGGATAAACATAATATTCTCTCATAACATTTAGGAGTCTTCAAATTAATCCTGATTCTTTTCCAACTACAATTATAATTGCCATAATTCAGCACCAAATATCTCCATTATTATTCCAGCATCTCCATATTTTTCTCCTCTTCAATCTCCAAGCACAAATGACCACAAACTACAACAATTTGCCAATTCAGCCTCTAAATCTTTAAACTGCAATAACATTACAAATAACATAAATGTCCAAGGATTAAATCAATCATTCAACTCAATAATCAACCCAAAATATATGGTAAAATCAACCCCATCAAAATACCCTGCACTTAGATTATGCTAGCACTCAAGCATATGCAAATGCAAAATATAAATGTAAACGTGAGACTCAAATAAAAAACTACAGCAACCCTAAAATAAAAACCCATCATAGTAGAGTCAAAACACAATCAACCATCATACCACAAACCATTCCCCTTTGCTTATAAAATCACATCATCCTCACATTTTAGTCAAAAATATGCAATTAAGTCCAGCCTCACCAAGATCACTCAATATCTCTCAAAATCATAATCAGGTGAATCACACAAATCATATTCAATACTCATCACAACATGTTTGTATATACCACTATCTCCACCATAATAATTTAACACTTGATTACAAATCAATGAGGTCTTTATCAAGATTGTAACGGGGCTAGGGTCAAAGAGGTAGGATAAAGGGAATACGAGGCTAAAAATCTGAGAATATGCAAGCAATTCATTATCACCTCATGCTCCTCTATGTTCATACTTTGAATGAATATGCAACATTAATACACAATGAAGTATAAATACCACCATCAAGTACTAAACCATGCCCATATTGCTACCAAAAATTTCAAGCCTAATACACTGCTGACTAGAAAAAAAAATTCTAATTTTTTTCACTTTTTATTCTTCTGGACAGCAACACTTACAAGCATTTTTTGGGCATACAAGATCAATAATATAATGCAAAAACTATGCATGCACCTTCCCAATGAATATAAGTCCAAAATACTCTATGCTCCAACATGTATTAGCACAAAATCTCAACCATATCTAACCCACCGTAAAATTTCAATCCATATCCTAAGCAATAACAAATCACTTACACATTCTCATAGGGTTAAGAAAAGGCTAAGGCTCTTGGCTAAATATTTAGTGACTAAGTACCAAAGAAAAAGTTTTCTGGCTTCAACGGGGCAAACTAGGGGATCGATGTAAGGAAGGAAATATATATAGTAGAAGCTAAGTAGGGTTTATTCCTAAGGGTCTCTATCATTTTCATACTCAAGTATCAAAAACAATCTCGAAATCATGGCACAAACCAAGCAATGAATATCAAAATATGATCACTCAACAAAGAGATAAAGAGCTACTTATTATCATTATTATTTTTTTCATTTATGCCTATATTTTTTTCTAGCTTTCGCTCTTTTAAGGCTCAATTCCTCACAATATATCTAGTTTTAGAGCAAAAATGACTTATTGCATATTCATCATCCTAAAACGCATACAAGGAATCCATGGTTTCTTTCACAAAGGGAAACAACATTCAATCTTACCACAAACCAAATTTCAACTCTATCTATTCAAATTTCTAATTCAAGGCTGCTGTTGTTTGACTCAAATGATGAAAAAAAAATTGAAAATCTTTTTGTATTTTTCTCATAATTTTCTTATTTTTGTTTTTTTTGGTTTTTTTTTTAAAAATTGTTATGAAAAACAAACTAATGATGTTACACCTCCACCCCATAATTATACGACACAATGTCCTCATTGTGTAAGAGAGGGGTAACATATGCAAATGATGTATAAAATATGAAATCATGCACTTAATCTACAAATGTATTAAAGTTCAACTAAAAATGAAAAAGAAGAAAAAAAGAAAAAAGGAAAATGCTCCTTGGGCGGCTAATTAGCCTTGGGGTCAACCGGTGAATCCTGGTTTGCATTGGGCATCATGACAACTTTGGGCTGAAAGTAGAATGACTCGGTTCCTATTTGGTTTGCTTTCAAAATCCTCCTTCATCTTTTGGAGATCTTCTTGGAACCCTGTAAAATCAAAGTCGAATGGATGAATAATATTTTTTTTTGTTTTTTTGAAGAGAAATAATGAAGAGAACGAAAATAAAAGTCTTGGGTTGCCTCCCAAGCAGCGCCCTTATTTAACGTCTTAGGCTAGACTACGTTGGCTTGCTCAGATCAGCCATATGGAGGCAATGCAAGTGTCATTCCCTCGACCTTGGAGAGCTCCATTCCCTCAGGATACATGACATATATGGTCTGATTCTCCCCCTAAGAAAGTATATTTGAGAGGATCAGCTAATTTCTTCAACTCCACCTTTGGTTCTTTCTCAATTGGAGGAAAAATGTGTTCAGGGATAGGCGTGATCACCATCTAGACTGATGTCAACTGAGAGACATGTTGCACTTCTGATTAGGATCTGGGCGATATGGGCATACCAACCGAAAGTGACTAGGAGAGCAAAAAATGGGCGGTATGGGCATACCGACCAAAAGTGGCTGGGAGCTAATTTCTAGAGTTCCTGAGTGGAATTTGGGCGGTATGGGCATCCCAACCAAAAGTGGCTGGGAGCTAATTTTTGGAATTTCTGAGCAGAAAACGGGCGGTATGGACATACCAACCAAAAGTGGCTGGGAGCTAATTTCTAGAGTTTCTGAGTGGAATTTGGGCGGTATGGGCATACCGACCGAAAGTGGTTGGGAGCTGATTTCTTTGGTGGAGTAAAGTTGCATGATGATTTCACAAAAAGTTTCATCCAAGCCATCCAGCATATCCTTGTCGACCCATCCATTGAAGAGTACATGTTCCAACTTGTTATCCCTGGAGTACCTTTCTATAAAATCATCAACCAACGGGTCAATCACATCAAGGGTAAACATAGATTCAGGATCATCCACATGTCTCATGGCATCAAAAATAATGAAAGAAACTACATCTCCATCAAGAATAAGTGCTCCCTTATCAACATCAATCTTGGTTTTCGCTGTCTTCATGAATGGTCTTCCTGGAAGAACTTGGGACTTATTACCAGAGAATGAATCATCCATATCAACAATGTAGAAATCCACTGGAAATATCATATCATTTACTCTCACGAGTACATCTTCTATCATTCCCTCAGGATATGCATTAGACCTATCAGCCAATTGGATTATCACACGAGTTTCCTTCAATGGTCCTAATTGCAAGTCATTATACACAGATATAGGCATAACATTAATTGATGCACCTAGATCTAACATGGCTTTTTCAACAGTTTTTGTGCCAATTATGCATGGAATAGAAAATATTCCCGGGTCCTTACATTTTTGTGGCAACTTACGTTGAATGACAACTGAAACATTTTCCCCCACCCTAATTTTTGCATCTTTCCCATACTTCATCTTCTTTGAACAAAGTTCTTTAAGAAATTTTGCGTACATGGGAACCTGCTTAACAACTTCAATCAAGGGCAAATTTATTTTTACCTTCTTGAAAATCTCCAAAATCTCATTCTCATCACCTTCCTTCTTGTTACAAGCTAATCTGGATGGGAAAGGTGGAGAGACTTTTGAGTTAGAAATAGATATCATGGGTTCAATTTTTACTTTTGAGGACTCATTTTTACTCTCCTTGGCTTCTTCATGCTGGCTTTTCTCCATGTCAACTTCCTTAGGCCCAGGATTGACAAACTCTTTCCCACTCCTTAAGGTAACTGCACTTACATTCTCTCTAGGATTCGGTTCAGTCTGGGAGGGTAACCTTCCAGCGTTGAACTTTAACTTGTTTACCTCTGCAGCCAGTTGAGTCACTTATTGCTCGATATTCCCTATAGCAGCCCTTATCTCTTGCTGAAAAGCATTCGTGTTTTTGGCTAAATTCTACACCACTTCGCTGCTTTGGGCCATAGTCTTAAGGACTTCATTCATAGTGACTCTCTGATCATCCAGTGCTAGATTTGCATCACGACCAACTTGTACTTGATTTGGAGCATACATTCCCGGGGCCTTCTGATTCCATCTGAAATTTGGATGCTTCCTCCATCCCAGATTGTATGTATCCGAAAAGGGGTCGTTCTATCTTGGCCTTTGTGGGATATCTTCAAATCCAAAGAAAGCTTGTTCGGTCTAAGGATCTTGAAGAGTAGGGCAAACATCAGTGTAGCGTCTCATGTGTGAGCAAATTTTGCATTTCACTCCTCTAGTACTCTTCATGGCTAGGTCATTTACAATTGAAGTGAGAGCATTTAGCTTCTCATCCAAATATGAGGTACCGGCTACCTTGATTGGTCTAAACCTATCACCATGTTCATCATATTCATGAGTGACCATATCAAGGATAATCTCTTTTGCTTCTTCCATGGTTTTGTTCAGCACATTTCCTCCACAAGCTGCATAAAAAATCTTCCTGTCAATAGAACACATACCACCATAAAAGTAATTAGTGATGAGCTGGTACTCAGTAAAACCATGGTTAGGACACTTGCGATACAATTGATTCAATCTATTCCAATAACTCGCAAGACTCTTTCCCTTCTTTTGTCTAATACCACTTATTGCAGATCTCAAATTAGCTACTCTAGACTCGGGAAAAAACTTTTGTAAAAAATTCTCCTTCAAATCTTCCCAAGTTTGAATTGAACCGGGTGGGAGTTCAAAAAGCCATTCACGGGCTTTTCCCTGCAATGTGTGTGTAAAGGTGAGTAGTTTAATGTGATCCTCCGTAAAACCTTGTGGTCGAAGAGTTGCACAGACGAGGTCAAATTCATCAAGATGGTTATGAGCACTCTCACCTAGCATATCACCAAATTTAGGTAATACTTGTATGAAACCTGGTTTAATTTCAGAGTTGGGATTGATGTTGGGAAGGACAATGCACAAAGGACGATTATGTCCGTAACGTCCCATGTCTCTTATACGCTGGGCTGATGGTTCCTCCTCACGTCTTTGTTTGTCAGCCATGTTGAAATGGGTTTTGGTGGCAGTTGACTCAGACGAGGAAGGTCCTTTCAAGGCTTTTGTCTACTTCGTTAGACTTCGTGCAAGTTACTCAATCTCTAGAGTGAAGATCAATTCTCCTGTACAAGGCATAAACCAAGAAAAAGTCAAACAAACTAAAGAATTAAAGGAAAAAATACTGCTTAAAACCAATCCCCGGCAGCGGCACCAAAATTTGGTGTGCCGTTTTACACCAAAAATAAATCAAGCTCTAAGCTAAATTTTCAGTTCAGGATTCTGCGGTCGGTATGGGCATGCATGTTTGTTTCCCAAGAGATTGGCGAGACATTTTCCTTAATCTTTAATCTGCGAATTTGTAACTAAAAGAACCAGATGAGGGTCGTGAATAAGAGAAACTAAAAATCGAGTAAAAATAAGAATGAGAAATTGTTACAGATTGCAAAATAATTCAACTATGACGAGAAGATTCCGGTTTCGATCAATTCCGTACTGGCTTTCTATCTCGATCCTTGATGCAAAGATGACTTTAAATGCATGCACACAAATTGGTTATAGTTGCAAGCAACCAATCTTTCCTTACCTTGTCGATAATCAGGAGGACGTCTCACCAATTATTTCTCTAACATATAACGTAAGAGACGCTCTATAGATTTAATATGCTAGCAGCATTAAGAATGAGAATGACCCAATTCATAACCAACAAACTCGAACGCCGGATTGTTAAATTAAGACTGTTATTCCCTACCACTGATTGAACTGGAATCACAATTACGGATGATTGGTTCAATTGACATCAAATTAACTAACATGCTATCAAATATTGCGCACTACTCAATAACATGAAAGCAACTAACATGCTATCAAATATTGCGCACTACTCAATAACATGAAAGCAATCATAAATATTATAATCAAGAACAACAGATGCTAGCATGCAATCAAAGTATAAAAACTAATTAGATCTCACGAGAATCGACGCCAGTACTTCCTTGATCTTTACCGGAAAGGAAGAATTTAGCTAGAATACATAATTAAATGAACAATCAAAAGCATAAAAATAAATGATGAAAATTGTCTGAATAAAATACTGGAAAACCCAAATCGTAAAATATTGTTCTGCCCAGATGGACTGTGCGTACATATTTCTGTCTCTGTCCTCTTATGCGTACAGTCTATGCGTGTAAATAAATTAGTCTCCCAAAATATTACTACAACCAAAAGATAGATTAGGAATAAAATATGTCTTTTCTTATCTAATTAGAACTCAAAGAGATAAACATAATATTCTCTCATAACATTTAGGAGTCTTCAAATTAATTATGATTCTTTTCCAGCTACATTTGTAATTGCCATAATTCAGCACCAAATATCTCCATTATTATTCCAGCATCTCCATATTTTTCTCCTCTTCCATCTCCAAGCACAAATGACCACAAACTACAACAACTTGCCAATTCATGCTCTAAATCTTTAAACTGCAAGAACATTACAAATAACATAAAATGTCCAAGGATTAAATCAATCATTCAACTCAATAATCAACCTAGTCAAGTGGTCATGGTTTTCGCAGGAAGCGAGTTAATATCTCCATGGCGATATTACAGTTTTTATTGGATCTTTAATCTGTAATGGTATAGACAATCGGTCTGGTTGATATGTAATTTAGATATCGTTGCAATAGATAAGTTATTGCTATAACCTAGTTGAGTTTGATGTCAATTTCACATATTATGATCGCTAATGAGAGTTTTTTCCCACAACTATGAATGATTATTTTCAAAAGAAAAAATATGCACCATATATTTTCAATTTTTTTTGAAATGATAGTATTTAACTTACTTAAGTCTACTATTTGTGTTATTTATTATATTTAATAATATTACTTCAATTCAAATTATTCAATTGGATTCGGTTAAGTTGAACATCAACTCAAAGAATATGACCTTACAGAAAGATCTTGCTTACTTGTATTACTTGGGACCCCATAAAATATTATAAAAGAAAAAAAAATCTTTAAACTTTCTTCTGTACAAATTTAGATCCCCTAAAGTAAAACCTAACAGTAATTAAGGGGGAAAGTCGCGATAACGTCCGCATACCACACCTGGATCTATGTAATAAATTTGACGGTGATCGCAACCAATACGATCATTTAACTATAGCCATTATTTTCACTTTCTGATTTTCTTACGTTCACACGGTACTAGTAAGTAATAAGTAGTAACCGTCCCTCTCTTGTCATCCAATCTCCCCTCTTCTTTATTAAATAATTTCTTCTAAAAAATAGTGCTTCATCCGTCTCAGTCGAATTTGCACACTTTTTGATCAACTTTCTTGAAACATATTTGACCATAAATTTTAACTAGTATATAAACACCAATATCATCGTGTGAGATATTGTTAAATTTTCTACATGATTTAAATATCAAATTTTAATACATCGTTAATATATGTAACTAAAATTATTATTGGTTAAATATGATATGAGAAAGTTGATTAAAATATGTGCATATTTGGATGGGAGAGATGAGGGATATGTTTCAGTAACAAAAGTATAGAGGTACTAATTAGTGTGGTTGACCCAACTTAAATTCTATCTCTTGAAGACTTTCATTTCTGTTCATTTATTTACTATAGTCAACATCCGAAGATATCAAGAGTCACTTTATCCCAACAACACAAAGAATCAACCGTATCAAAAAGAAAATTCCTGCAGAGGGTCATGATTATGGTTGAATATTGAACACCACAATCTACCTCCTTATCAATTTATAATGTTAGAATAATAAAATTTTGGGATAATAATTTCACTTTTTACTCAAAGATTTACTAGTGTAATGGAACTATAGATCGTTTCTCCCTCAATGCTTAAAATACCTCTTGAATTATGGGGAGATTCTCCCAATTAGTGGGAAGGTGCGGGTTATGAGAATGAACCTGTTTGTTTTTGTTTTCCCTCTACTTTTTGAGTGTATGAAGGTGCATTGTGGTGATATAAAAGTAAAAGTGCATTTCCTTTGAACTACGACACCCATGGACGGATTTACACGGGGATTAGAGGGGGATCCAACTCCTGTCGTGAAAAATATTATTGAAACTTATTTTGAAAAAAAAAATCTCATTAGCTCCCTTTGAAACAAAAAAAAATGGAAAAAAAAATCTATCAAAGTTGAAATTTGGTTTTACCTAATTAATTCAATTATCACTGTAAAGTCCTCCGGAGTTGGACTTATGTATGGCATATTGTGAATACTGGTAATCTGGTGTTTGAACACCACCGAGTGATTTCTGGTGATATGGTGTTTTAACACCACTGCTATCCAGCAGTTTTACAGCAGCTGTATTGTTGATGTCCACGATTTATGGAGTATATTATGGGATATAATTGTGCGATCTGATCAGAATATTGTGAAGATAATTGATTGATTTCGTGGTCATCTAATTCTGGTAAACGAATATTCCTGTAATAGTTAGGAATTGGTTAATTAGTTATTTATGGAACAAGTCCTATTGATAACAGGATTGTTCATTTAAATACCAGATTAGTATTAGATCTTTCCTTAGACTAGAAGTCTATTTGGGGTAGAAGTTCGACAAGGAAAGAAGTCTATTCAAGGCAGGATCGCGATGGGATAAAGTGAAGAAGATTACAACGCAATTATTGACGCGTCCACGACTATTCTCTACGTTGAGAACTTTGGAGCGATCTGCCGTGTTGTTTGAAGGTTCGTAAATCAACCGACCAAGTTCATAAAGATCAGAAACAAGGAAGTCTTAATTCCTCGGGAGGAGGAGATCCAGGGAGACGTGTTGATCGTGAGGGTTCAACGACGTAGGATCGACAGTGAGGGGAGCTCACAACATTCACTCTGTAGGTTAGCAATGGATTAGTATTTAAGTTAAGCTTCTTGTACTAAAGACTGCTTTCTAGTGAATGGTTTCTGATCTGGGCAAGGCCCCGCAGACGTAGGTGTATTTGCACCGAACTGCGTAACCAAGTTGTGTGTGCACTGCGTATTTCGTTTTGCTTTTAAAACAAAACTAATCTTGGTGTTCCAACACCAAACTGTTAAACAACTTGGTATAAAGGTTTAGAAATCAGGTGAAACGGAATTTCAATTGGTATCAGAGCAAGGCACTTGCTAACCCCTACATAGGGAGAGTGAGATCAGGTTTCACCATGGCACCGAAGGAGGGGGCCTCTGTCACGCGACCACCGCTGTTGGAACAAGGCAATTACGCCTACTGGAAGGCACGTATGAAAGTATTCATTGGAGCATTAGATGATCAAGCATGGAACTATGTTGTAAATCAGTACACTCCACCTCCCAGTGACAAAACTAAAGAATCGAGCTCATCAACGATCAAACCGTATTCTGAATACTCTACTGAGGAGCATAGAGCTTACATGTCCAACTCAAAGGCATTGAATGCTATCTTTACAGCAGTAGATGAAGATCAATTTAAGATGATTTCAAACTGTGAGACTGCAAAGGAAGCATGGGATGTGTTACAGATATATCATGAAGGAACAAGCTCAGTTAGAGATTCAAAGTTGCAATACTATACATCGAAATTTGAGGAATTAAAAATGCGGGATGATGAAACTATCTCCGAGTTTAATGGATGGGTCCGAGATATTGCAAACAAGGCTTTTCAGTTTGGCAAAAAATACAAAGATCAAAAACTTGTAAGGAAAGTGTTGAGGGCATTACCCCCACGGTTCAATATGAAGGTCACAGCAATCAATGAAAATGGAAGGATTGGGATGATGACACTTGATGAGCTCATGGGATCTCTGGAATCCTATGAGATGGAGATGTTACAAAATAAAACCGGAAAGAAGGAGATGGCTTTTACAAGCACAACCTCTGGAAAGGAAGATGAACATACAGATATTGAAGATTCCGATGAAATTGCGAACATAACCAGAAACTTCTCAAGATTCATGAAGAAGATGGGCAGGAAGCCACAGGACAAGTCAAGCGGGAGCAAAAATCCGAATGCCAACTTCACTCCCAGATTCGGTCAGGCGACTGGTGTTGAAACACCGAAGATCAAATCGGTAAATCCGAATCTGAACAGAAAAATCCAATGCAGAGAATGTGAAGGCTTTGGCCACATACAAGCTGAGTGTGCCAATACACTTAAAAGGCAAGGGAAATCATATGCCATAACCTGGAGTGATGATGACGGAGGAGACGATATGAAGGATGGTGAAGAGTATACAAATCATGTTGCTTTCGGCGTGTCGTTGGAATAGTCTGTTGAGATAAATCGCAGTGTGTTGAATGAAGAAGAAAGTGATAGCTCAGATGAAGAGACTAGAAGCATTAGTGATGATGACATTCGCAAAGAAAGTATGGAGATGTATAAAATGTGGTTAAAAGTGGCAGATGAAAACAAAGAGCTCAAGGTTGATAACAAGAGGTTATGCGAAAAGGTTAGAGTGAATGAACTTGGAAAGAAAAATGCACTTGAAGAACTTTAACAACTTAAAAAGGAATTTGCTGAAGTAGTCCAACGAGAGGAGACAGCAGAACAGGCTATTAGACGTCTCAATACAGGGAAAGCTAAGCTTGAAGATTGTCTGAAAATGGGACAAACTACCAAATTTGGAATTGGGTACGAAAGATCAGTAGATGCGTTGAAAAATAAGGCAGATCAAGGTGCACTTGCTCCAAGAATGATTGAGGAGAATTGCCTCATCAAGAGAATCAGGAGATGTGGATACTGTGGAGTTCCAGGTCATGTGAGAAACAGGTGTTTCAAATTACTTAAGACACTGTCCGTCAACCCAGCATATCGGTGTTCCAACACCATTCCAGGTTACAACACTGTGCACCAAGTCAACACTGGAGGATACAGGAACGGATTCTTAAACACACATTCAACTCAGAGATCGCATCGTATCACTCGACCAGTAAGACAGGTATGGGTTCGAAAGTCTCAAAATATTTGTCTTTCAAGTTTTGTATGCTTTGGAGCACATACAGGAACCTCGTGGTACTTCGACAGTGCATGCTCAAGGCACATGACAGGAGTTCCTGAATTTCTGCGAAAATTTGAACCTGGATTTGGTGGACATGTCAAATTTGGTGATGGAAAGCGAAGCAGAATAATTGGCAAAGGGGAACTAGAAATCAAAGGGCTTCCAGTGTTCCAAGATGTGTTGCTAGTGGAAGGCCTGAAGGCTAATCTATTGAGTATCAGTCATCTATGTGATAATGATATGACGGTGTTCTTTGACAAAGATAAGTGTATTGTAAATCATGGGTCTGGAGTATTCACTGGATCCAGATCAATGGATAAGTGTTATCTACTCGATCAAGATGTCACCTGCTTGAGCTCGAAAAAGGAAGTTAATACACTGTGGCACAGAAAATTGGGGCACATAAATTATAAATCTTTGGCTCGATTTCCAGACTAAATGCAGTCAGAGGAATTCCCGAAATTAGTGAACTCAAGGAGACTGTCTGTGGATCGTGTAAGGAAGGAAAGCAAATTCGTATTCCTCACCATGCTGTACATGATGTTTCAACATCAAGACTTTTGGAACTTCTACATATGGATCTTATGGGGCCAGTGAGTACACCAAGTGTGGCCGGGAAGAAGTATATTTTTGTCTGTGTGGATGACTTCTCGAGGTATACGTGGGTATCATTCCTCAAAGAGAAATCAGAGGCCGCTGATGTATTCAAGACCTTGGCGCACAAGCTTCATGTAGAAAAAGGAACCGTTCGAATTGCACGCATCAGGAGTGATCATGGAAAGGAATTCGAGAACTCTAAGTTTCGAGACATCTGTGAAACGCTTGGTATTCATCATGAGTACTCTGCTCCCATAACTCCTCAGCAGAATGGTATAGTAGAAAGAAAGAATCGGACCCTGCAGGAAATGGCACGAGCAATGCTTGCTGAGAAAAAAATTAATTCGAGATATTGGGCTGAGGCAGTACACACTGCATGCTACACCATCAATCGAGTATATCTGCGTCCGTTTACCGAGAAGACACCGTATGAGATCTGGAAAGGAAAGAAACCAGATGTGTCGTATTTCCATGTTTTTGGGAGTAAGTGTTACATTCTGAAGGATCGAGAACCCTTGTCTAAGTTTGAATCCAGGAGCGACCTTGGAATATTCTTGGGGTATTCTCCTACCAGCCGAGCATACCGAGTACTGAATCAACGTTCTGGCGTAGTCATGGAGTCCATTAATGTGGTGATAGATGATTCAGAGGAGGACAATGCTGGAGAAGGTGATGCACTTGATTCAGCCATTCCTACTGGTGTTGGAACACCAGCTTCATCAACCGGTGTTGAAACTCAAGAATCTGGAAATCGTGATTCTGACCAGAATCCAACAAGACATATGCAGTTAAGGGATCAACCCCGTGTAAATTACAGAGAATTAGCAGGATTATCGTGTTTCATCTCACTCACTGAACCAAGGAGTTACAAGGAGGCTTTGCTAGATGAATATTGGATCTCGGCAATGCAAGAAGAATTGCAGCAATTCGAGAGAAACAACGTTTGGTTTCTTACCCCACGACCTTTTGATGTGAATGTGATTGGCACCAAGTGGATTTTCAAAAACAAATCTGATGCAGATGGTAATGTCACCAGAAATAAAGCACGCCTGGTTGCTCAAGGGTACACACAAGTAGAAGGGGTTGACTTCGATGAAACTTTTGCCCCTGTAGCCAGATTGGAGTCCATCAGACTAATGTTGGCCGTGTCCTGCATCTTAGATTTTACTCTTTATCAAATGGATGTCAAGAGTGCATTCCTGAATGGCATAGTAAAAGAAGAAGTTTACGTGGAACAACCTAAGGGGTTTGAAGACCCTCAGTTTCCAGATCATGTTTATAGGTTGAATAAAGCGTTGTATGGACTCAAGCAGGCACCTCGTGCTTGGTATGAGCGACTGACAACCTTTCTGATTCAAAAGGGCTATCGTCGAGGGGGAGTAGATCGTACGTTGTTCGTCCTGCACAAGGGGTCTAAGATTCTAATTGCATAGATCTATGTGGATGACATTGTGTTTGGGTCTACCGATTCAGCCTTGGTAAAGGAGTTCGTTGACTTAATGACTCAAGAGTTCGAAATGAGCATGGTAGGAAAATTGTCCTATTTTTTGGGATTGCAGGTTAATCAGAAGGAGAATGGTTTGTTTATCAGTCAACAGAAATATGCTGAAAACCTGATCAAGAAATTCGGCCTTACAAGTGCAAAGGCAGTACGCACCCCAATGGGAACCACCGATAAGCTTACTAAGGATGAACAGGGGCAAAGTGTAGATCAGAAGGTGTACAGAAGCATGATTGGCAGCCTGTTGTACTTGACTGCAAGCAGACCAGACATCTGCTTAAGTGTTGGTATTTGTGCTCGCTACCAAGCTGATCCAAAGGAATCGCATATGACAGCAGTGAAAAGGATTATTCGATATATAAGTGGAACAGCGGAGTATGGAGTATGGTTTTCTCGGAACAAAGATTCGCAATTAGTAGGTTTCAGTGATTCGGACTGGGCTGGAAATGCAGATGATCGTAAGAGTACTACAGGTGGATGCTTCTTTGCAGGATCAAATCTTGTTAGTTGGTACAGTAAAAAGCAGAATTCTATATCATTGTCTACGGCTGAAGCAGAATACTTAGTGCAGGAAGTTGCTGTGCGCAGTTACTATGGATGAAACAGATGATGAGAGACTATGGGTTCAATGATGTAAGTTTGACAGTCTTGTGTGATAATAAAAGCGCCATTGATATTTCCAGGAATCCTGTGCAGCACTCTAGAACGAAGCACATCGATATCCGACATCATTTTATCCGAGACTTGGTTGAAAAAGGAGAAGTCGCAATTCAGTATGTACCAACAGCCGAACAACTGGCGGATATCTTCACAAAACCTCTGGATGGTGAGACGTTTGAAGGGCTAAGACAGCACTTGGGTGTCTGTCGAATGTGAGGTACTCTGATCTGTACTTTCTATTGTATTATTTACTGTTGCATTGTTTCTTATTTAATATGGTGAAAAAGGAAAAAAATTATGAAAAACTGAAAATACCAAAAATTTGTGAAGTGGTGTTTAAACACCAAGGATTTCAGAGGGAGAAAAATCAGCTGGGCCGAAAACTTATTGGGCCTAGGTCTGTACTCATAAGGAAGGAAAAAGAGACTTTTGGGTTTCGGAAAAAGGGGGGAAAAAGGAGAAAGTGACAAATTGATTCCCACACAAACTCAAACACTCGACTGTTCATCTTCCTCATAGCTCACAGCTCCCTGTTCATCAGAAACAGTTGCCAAAACCCTCAATATTTGTAACCCACTCAAAACCCTGTAACAATGGCGAGCTCCAAGTTCAAGAAGATGGTCCGAGAATTTGTCAAGGTGCGGGTGCCGGAGAATCCGCGAATTGAAGAGCTCGATTTGGATGCGAATGTGGACGAGCTGTGTGGAGATCGAGTGCAGACACTAGCCAAGTGGGGTGGAAAAGTTCAGAGACGGAAAGCTAGGTTTGATCATTCTTTCGTCTATGATGGAATGTATTTTTGCTCTGTTCTTGAATTTATAGAATGGATGGTGCAGAACAAAAAATATGTAGACCTTAGAAAATATAAAAGTCTGCATGGCAAGGTGAATGGATTTAAACTTGATGAATTGTTGACTGGTGGCATAGGAGAAATTAAGGAGATTAGTGACTATAATGCCAAACTAGTTGGGGTAGATTTCGGTGAACAGTATAAAGTTGGAGAAGAAATAGGCCAATATTTTACTATCTATACTCGGATAGGGTCCCTGCACAGGCCTGTTCTTAGAAAATTGGGTGATGATGCTGTGATTCAGCCCTGGTTAAAAGTGGTTAAGTCCACTGAAGTTGCTATGGAGATGGTTTGTATTGATGAGTCTCTGAATCAGACCCAAGAGTCACTAAGAAATTTGCCGATTCCGGTTTTGGAGATTAGTGACAGTGAGGAAGAAGCAGGATGTGCTGGGAGAGTTGATACAGAGGATACTCCGATGAATGAACCCGGAGATGCTTCTTTGCTGGATGAGGCTCTGGCAACGTTTATGAGATCCGAGGAGGCTCTGGCAGCATTTCTTGGATCAAGTTCTGAGAAAGAAGGTGATGAAGATGTGGCTGAGGACAAAAGAGAAGATGCAGATATGCCAGAAAGTGAAAAATTAAACTCTGCAACTGACAATGCAGAGTGTCTGGCTGTGGAAGAAGATACTGTAATGCAGGATACTGGTATTCCAACACCAGGAGAGGATCTGACTGAGGAGCAGAAAATTGCTGAGATGTTTGGGAGTGATGTTGAAACACCACTGAAGAAAAGTCCAGCTCAGGGACTTAAGAGGAGAAGGCAGAAAGTTGGTGTTGAAACACCGTCTACATCTGAAGACAGATCTTTGCCTCAGATGCCTGAGATTGTTGAAGAGAGTGTGGCCTCGGCCTGTAAGAAAATTCGGAGATCAAAACGATGCAGAGACAGGGGTACAGCTGAAAGTGATGATAGTGACGAACCTATTGGACAGAAGCTGAAGAGATTGAGGGCAGAACGGAAGAAGAACTCTGCGGAGAAAATGAAGCCCAAAGTATTGCCTGCACCTGAGGTCAGTAAGGCCATCAGCAATGAACTGTACGATAATGAGAGCCAAGAAAAGTTGGACTTCATCAGTGGGAGACGAATTCTAGCAGAGAGACCGGCTGATGCTGAGAAGTATGAAGAGTGTGGATTTACTGATTTTCTCAAATACCTCAAGGTGATTAAAGCTGCCACATGCTTTGCTGAATACAATAAACAAATGGTGGTGGAATTTTATTCGAACCTGAAGGAAGACTGTGAAGATAAAGACTCTCAGTGGTTTCACAGAGTCTATGTGAGAGGGAAAGTAGTTGTTTTCTCCCCTGAGGTAGTGAATAGATGCTTGCAGCATAGCAATTTCAAGAATACTCAATCGGTGTTCCAACACCAAATCCCAGAAAATTTTGATGAGGTGGCAATTGAGTTAACAGGAGGAGTGGAAAGTACTTGGCCACTGGCTGGGAGACAACAAATACCAGCATCCAATCTGACTTCCAGGTATTACTGTCTGTATACAGTAGCTGTTCATAATTGGATCCCTTCGGTAAACAACACGATTGTTACCAAGGAAATGACAACTCTGCTTTACAGTCTGGGTGCTAGGCATCGAGTCAATCTGGGTAAGCTGATATTCAATGACATTATGGACTGTGCCCGTAAGACCAGGAAGGAAGCGTTAGTCCATCCGTGTATCATATCGATGGTACTGCTGAAAGGGGGAGCGGTTGCAAGGGAGAATGATGAAGTTATAACTACCCAAGCTTTAAGGCCAACCCTCAGGACTTTGAGTGGCCGTATAGTGAAGGATCTTCCCTGGACACCTCCGGCAATGGGTTGCTCGAATGAAGGTGAAGCTCGGCTGAAAGCCATTGAGGCGAGAGCTACAGTGTGTCAAGAAATCCTTGGGCGTCATCAGGCAGCGATAGTCAAGATTCAGGGGGAGCTTGCAGATTTGGAGGCTGAGAGAGAAGCACTGCTGGCAGAAATTCCGAATGAAAATGGATCAGATGATGAAGATTCGGACAGTGATGAATCCGGGAGCACTGATAGTTTGGCCTGATTGAATTTTTTTCTTGGTGGTCTTGTCATATTAATGAATTCAGGGGGAGAATATTTTGGATTTTTGAATGGCTCTGGTTTTATATTATTCGGTCTGGATTTTGGATGTTTGTGCTAGCTGATTTTATGGTAATTTATGCTGTTTGTGCTAGCTGGTATTCTGGTATTCTACATTTATTATGCTGCTTGGTTTTCTGGTGTTCTATGGTGTTTGTGCTAATGTGGTATGAATTCACCAATATGCCAAGGGGGAGATTGTAAAGTCCTCCGGAGTTGGACTTATGTATGGCATATTGTGAATACTGGTAATCTGGTGTTTGAACACCACCGAGTGATTTCTGGTGATATGGTGTTTTACAGCAGCTGTATTGTTGATGTCCACGATTTATGGAGTATATTATGGGATATAATTGTGCGATCTGATCAGAATATTGTGAAGATAATTGATTGATTTCGTGGTCATCTAATTCTGGTAAACGAATATTCCTGTAATAGTTAGGAATTGGTTAAGTAGTTATTTATGGAACAAGTCCTATTGATAACAGGATTGTTCATTTAAATACCAGATTAGTATTAGATCTTTCCTTAGACTAGAAGTCTATTTGGGGTAGAAGTTCGACAAGGAAAGAAGTCTATTCAAGGCAGGATCGCGATGGGATAAAGTGAAGAAGATTACAACGCAATTATTGACGCGTCCACGACTATTCTCTACGTTGAGAACTTTGGAGCGATCTGCCTGTTGTTTGAAGGTTCGTAAATCAACCGACCAAGTTCGTAAAGATCAGAAACAAGGAAGTCTTAATTCCTCGGGAGGAGGAGATCCAGGGAGACGTGTTGATCGTGAGGGTTCAACGACGTAGGATCGACAGTGAGGGGAGCTCACAACATTCACTCTGTAGGTTAGCAATGGATTAGTATTTAAGTTAAGCTTCTTGTACTAAAGACTGCTTTCTAGTGAATGGTTTCTGATCTGGGCAAGGCCCCGCAGACGTAGGTGTATTTGCACCGAACTGCGTAACCAAGTTGTGTGTGCACTGCGTATTTCGTTTTGCTTTTAAAACAAAACTAATCTTGGTGTTCCAACACCAAACTGTTAAACAACTTGGTATAAAGGTTTAGAAATCAGGTGAAACGGAATTTCAATCACTACTGGTGTGTTCCAACATGCCTAGTTTAACCAAGTGTGAAATAATGTAAAATTTAAAAGACACACGACTTGGTTACGCAGTTCGGTGTAAACCACCTACATCTGCGGGGCCTGGCCCAGTTCAGAATGAATCCACTAATCAGAAAGATACAGTACACAGTACACCATACAATTATACTTATCTTATCTAACTATAACGTGAATCCTGCAAGCTCCCCTTGCTACCGATCCGCCTTGATCAGACTCCCTCTGACCTCGAAACTCGTCGACGCTGGATCTCCTCCTCCCGAGGAATTAAGGCATATGATTCTGAACTTGTGCAGCAGGTGTGTTGGAACACAGTATACTGGCTCTATGCAATTCTCGAAAGATAAAAATCCGTGTGCAGATTTTTTCTATTAAGTCCGTAAGTATGCAGCCGTGTTTTGTCCCCAATTTATATCCACGAATCAGATCTGAATACTCCTTGATTATCTCCACAATATTCCTATTCCAAATCTGATTCTTGAAGCATATCAAAATCCCATAAATAAAGGGATTTACCTTATATCATTCTATCTCATATATTCGAATAAATCTTCTCCATATAAGTAGGGATTTTCCATAAACCAATTATGCTTCACACGCCTGATATATATAGTCATATATACGAATTCCATTTATTCCAAACTACTGCAATATTCTGACTTTGATTTCCATAAAAGCTTTGGCGTAAATCTGCTGCAGCAGCATGTTGGAACATGGTAAGATTTTCTGTTAACATCTTTGGCTGAATATCCATATAAAGCTTTATACCAAAAGTACATCTTTTTCTGCTCCACTTCCGTAATATTCTTCACTTCCATAAACACCTTTTTTCCGTAAAACTTTATACTCATCCGTATAATACCCATAACTGAATATTCCCAATTCCATAACATTAATCCAATCCCACATATATAGGAACTGATATATTCTCCAACTCAAATACAACTTGGACTAGATGTATCCTTCTTGGATTCAGTCTTCAGCCTTTCCTTATTTCACCAAAATTCCTTCTTTGATGTTACAAATCAATAATACCATATTTGCATAATTTCCACAAATTGATAACTAGATAAATCTAGACTTTACAAAAGTGATAATCCAAAATTATTGGGGTTTGAATAGGTCACCCTATGTCAATATGCCCAATACAGAACAATGTAGCACTAATATAATTTCTGGAAAGTAAAATCCATGAGTTTGTAGCACTAAGAACGTGGAACAAATATTGTGTATGATCCTACCAAAGAATTGTATCCAACGTCAATCAGGGATCAGGGGCATAGGCCACACAAACGATACACCACGTTTCAGGCAGATTTAAATGATAAAAAGTAAATCATTCTACTCGAGTATTAATGTTTATCATTTCTACTTAATTCTCTTACTCCCTCTGTCACATCCCAAATTTGCCCTCAATCATTGCACATTGTTCAAGAAACATGTTTGACCGTAATATGTTTAACTACGTGTAAGAACGACAAACAAAAAGTCACTACTGGAAAACAGGTACATAGCCACCGGTATGTCGGTAATACTAGTGCTACAAAACAAAAATTCAGCACTAGTGCCTATGAATAAATTCAGCACCGGTACACAGAATATCGGTGTTATAAAATCAAAATTTAGCACCGGTACACAAAAAATCGGTGCCTACGTATAAATTCAGCACTGGTGCACTGAATATCGGTGCTACAAAACAAAAATTCAGCACTGGTACACTGAATACCGGTGCTACAAAACTAAAATTCGGCACCGGTACACAAAAAATTGGTTCCTATGAATAGTTCAGCACCGGCCACAGTGTAATTTTTCAAGAATTTATAGAAGTAATCAATCTTGACTTTCGAGACCATTCCGTTCACCCATACATTCCCAAATTGCATAGTTACAATCGTATATTATTGAATTGCATTTTGGTTCCGCTAATTTCATGATTCGACGACTCCAACTTTCTTGGAGGGACCTAAGTGCAAAAGGTAAAAACATAACTCGTAACTCCAAATTGAAATCCGCTCGAACTTGATCCTACCCTATACACCCCCATTGTATTTTCCATACCTGTAAGGGAATATTTTATCAAAAATCAAGCACAAGAACATATCCATAATCCTTTCCGATTTCACTTTGTAACTTTCAAGTAATCAACCATAAGTTACTCTAGAACATGTACTAGCTCTTTTTCAATATTTCACCAAAAAAATCATTTATTTTATATTTCCATATTTATGCAAGAATAACAAAATTAATTATTTGGAGCAATGCTTAATGGGGTAACACAATTTTGGGCCATAATGTAATTTTCTAAGAATTATGCTATAAGCTCTTCCGTTCACCCATTGCAGCCCAATTTTCAATAACGTAATTGTCTCTTACTTAATTGCTTTTTGGTTTCTCTAATTTTGTGATTCGCCTCCTCCAAATTTATTCTCATGGACATAATTGTAAAAATGAAAAAGTTAACTTAGAGGGAAATATATACTAGCACCGGAATTTTTTTAGTCAAACTGATGCTACTGTGTAGTGGGAAAATGAAAATTTTGAATTTTTGTCCAATATTTTTGAGGGATTTTTCTGAGCACCGGTAGCACCATCAAAGGCACTGGTCAGCCTACTGGTGCTACGTACTTAGAATATTTTTCTTCCCCTTGCTCTCGGGAAGAATAAAACAATTAAAACGTCCGCTTAAAGCAGCGTCACGCAGTTGCATTTAAAGTATTAGCACCGGTATGATCACCATTAGCGTCACGCAGTTGCTCGATGCTTGGAAAAAATTTCTCGGGTTTGCTCTCGGGTTCAATATTTTTTTTAAAAAAACTATTTAAAGCAGGCCTAAGTAGCTGATTTTCATATATTTAAGCACCTTTATGAGCATTTTGAGCACGGTACCAGTGCTACAACGTTAAAAAAAACCCAACTTGGTTTCATCTGAACCATTGATTTCTTTTGTTGATTTAATCTCAACCATTAAAAATTTGCCTATATAAACTTAATCTAAAACCCTACCCACCCCCATTTCCCTCTCATTATCTTGCTTTTGCCTCCTCTTCATCTTCTCTCTCCTCCTCCTCCACCTCTCCCTCTCCTCCGCCTCCTAGTGACACCGATGAAAGCGCACCCCCTCTCTGCTTCGACCCCGCTTCAACGCCGCCGGCATGACCCCAATCTTCCATCCCCGACGCCATCTCCCGGACCATCCCAACTCCATCTCTGCCCTCCCCGACGTGCACCGTCCCCGACGTCATCTCCCCGCGCTCTGGTCGCTGGTCGGAGTTGCGAGCTCTACCAAAATTGTCGGTTCAGCTCAGATCCGACCTCACCTTCACTGGTTCGTTGATGTTATCTAGGGTTTCTAAAAATTAGGTTCTAGTTTTTATGATGATGGATGTTGTTAATCTATATTTAGGTATAGCTTGTTTCATGAATTGAGAGGTGTTATGTATTTTCTATTATATGTAATGAAGTTCTGGGTTGTCGTATGAATTTTCTAGTTTTTTACATGAGGTTCTAGTTTTTTTTGTGTTTGTTTGTTCTTTATTTCATATTCCGGACGGTGACTTTATTCTCACTAGCCGGATTTTTTTAATTGATCTCATATTTACTAGCACCGGTATTTCATGCATAGGCACCTGTATGTCGAACGTTTTCACACTGGTGCCTAAGTGATCCGGTGCAAGAATGTAGTTTCATAGGCACCGGTAAATGGTACCGGTGCTGGAATAGATTCTAGCACCAGTATAACTTACCGGTGCCTATGAAACTACATGTTTTGCACCAGGTCAGTTAGGCATCGGTATAAAAATTCTCACAATACCGGTGCCTATGAGGTGAAAATACCGGTGCCTATGGGGGTCCTCCCAGTAGTGAGTTGACATTTAGAAACTATTTAATAAGGCTAATTCAACAATATTACATATGATAATATTATTTTTCATATGTCTATTAAAATATGCGGTCAAATTATGATAGAGAATAATATCACAAAGTAGGTGGATGATTGGGGTTTTGACATTGGGAGTAATATATTTTAACTTACATAAAATATAAATTAAAATAATAATATATTGAAAAAATCTCTTAATAGACCGATCAACGGTTATATCAATTATTAAAAAACTAGTTACAATATATTTTAAAAGGTTTTAAAAATTATAGAAACTTGTTGTAATAAATAAAAATATTAAATTATCATATTAAATACGTTAATTATAAAATAATTTCGTCTAACCATTAATTCGTGTAAAATAAGACTTTGTGTAATCACTAGTGTAGAATTGACCTATTCAAGGCAGTTCTATCGGTAATTTAAAACCACTTTCAAAGTGCCTTAAATGGTTCTGCCGTAAATTAATTTGAAAATAAGGCGGTTCCGAGAACTGCCTTTAATAGGACCAAAAACACTTTCACTTTCTGAACTCGGAAAGTGTTTCTTACCTTCCAAAAGAATAGCTGCTGAAAACCAATCGATTTCCAGCAGCACAAAACCAGATCTGAAAACCTAATCGAAAAAAGCAGCCACATCAATTGATAGAACAACGACATCAATGAATACAACACAACAACAACTCCAGCCTCTCCAACGACGTAGATCTCCGGTGGCGAAGGGTGGCGGCGACGAAGCTCAGGCGGCAACAGAGAGAATGGATTTGACAGAGTCGGGAAGGAGTTCAGGCGGCAAATGGCTGGAGCGGCGGAGGAAATAGCAACGGTGAGGAAATGGAGCGGACGGAATCGAGAAGGAGCGCCGAAGTTTTTTAGCGTTGGGCGGGCGTCGGGCAAGCGTCCAGGGGCTAGAGCGGTGCGCCTCGGAGAATGGGAAGGAGCACCGGCATTGGAAAACGTGAAGGGGGCGATGGAGTGGAGGCGGCAGTGGTGTGGAGGTGGGGAGAAATAAGTGAACGAAAAGTGAAAAGTGAATGAGATGAACGAAAGTTGAAGGAGCAAATGTAGGGTTTATGCCTTTTGGGTTCAGCCTAAGTATGGGTTTGGGCAAAAAAATAGCTCATTAAAGATGGTTCTAAATGTAGAACCGCCTTTAAATTAAAAAGGGGGAAGGGAAAGCATTCTGAACTCAGAAATGCTATTTCCAAACTCAAAATGCTCTCGAACTTTAATTAAATACGGTTCCAAAGGCGGAACCACATTTAATTGACCACCATTAAATGTCAATTTAAGACGGTTCCATCCAATGAAACCACCTTAAAAAGTATTTTTAGATGCTTTCGAAAATCAATTAAAGGCAGTTCCAATGAAATCGTCCCCTCGGTGCATTTAATAAAGTTTTCTTAACTAGTGAATGTATTACTTTTAAGAGAATGAAGTATTTTACCTGGAACCCTGTAAAAGGTAATCAAATAGTTGGTTGGTTGGTTTGCTACCACTCCACGAAACACAATTACGTACACACGATTACGTACACACGATTCGACACCCGGCTGACACGGACCAGTGGAAGAAATTTGATAATATGTATCCACAGTTTGCATCTAAACCGAGGAATTTGATAATATGTATCCACAGTTTGCATCTGAACCGAGGAATTTGATATTTTCTTTATGTATTGATGGTATGAGCCCATTTGGGAATATATCCTCGAAACACAGTTTGTGGCCAGTTATGCTTGCCATTTACAATCTTCCCCCGTACTTGTGCATGAAGAGAAAATATGTGTTGATGCCCATCATGATTTCAGGCCCGAAACAACCTGGAAATGACATAGACACTTATCTTTCCCCTTTGATAGAAGATTTGAAGGTGCTTTGGTCGGTTGGCGCCTTAATATTTGATGGTTTTAGTGGTGAAGAGTTTACAATGAAGGCGATGCTTTTTTGTAGCATAAATGATTTCCCGGCATATGGTAACCTTTTTGGGTATGTGGTCAAGGGTCACAAGGCTTGCCCAATTTGTGAGGATGAGACAGATTACCATCAGTTGAGAAATGGGAGTAAGACTGTTTATTTGGGTCACCGTAAATTCCTGCCGGTGAAGCACAAGTTGCGAAATAATGCGGTTGCATTCGTTGGTGGGAAAGAGAGCATAAAGGTACCCAAGCCTTTGACCGATGTAACTATTCACAACAAGGCAAAGAAATTGAATCTCGTTCTTGGTAAGAAGTTATCAAAGGGTGGTGGGGCTGTAGACGGACCGTGGAAGAAATGGTCAGTTTTCTTTGATTTGTCGTACTGGGAAAATTTGGAGGTTCGCATTGTTTGGATGTTAAGCATATCAAAAATAAAGTTTGTGAGAGTCTAATTGGAATGCTTCTAAACATTCCCGGGAAAACTAAGGATAGCTTGAATGCGAGGAAAGATTAGTCAACCTTGGTATACGGTTGGATCTGGCACCGGAGGTAAGAGGGAAACAAACGTACCTGCCCCCCACTCCTTACAATCTGTCAATTGCTGAGAGGAGATCGCTGTGTGAAAGAATCCAAGGAATTAAGGTACCGTCCGGTTACTCCCCTAGTGTTAGTCTGTTTGTGAATGATGAGTTGCGTCTTAATGTTTTGAAATCATACGATTGCCATGTCCTTATGCAACAACTTTTGCCTGTTGCAATCCGTGGGTGTTTGGAAGAGGAAGTTAAATTTTCAATTATGCGATTGCATTTCTTCTTCAACTCGATATGCTGGAAAAATATTAGTAGGCAACAGCTAGATGAACTGGATTGAGAGGCTGTTGTTGTT
This sequence comes from Rubia yunnanensis, assembly GCA_037428765.1. Classification (NCBI taxonomy): domain Eukaryota; kingdom Viridiplantae; phylum Streptophyta; class Magnoliopsida; order Gentianales; family Rubiaceae; genus Rubia; species Rubia yunnanensis. The sequence continues at coordinate 10,082,369 of CM075061.1, forward strand.
CTACGCCATTTGGAGAAGTATTTTCCCCCATCATTCTTTGACATCATGCTGCACTTAGTGGTACACATGGTTAGGGAGATACGTATCTGCGAGCATGTTGGAATGCATTAGATGTACCCCTCTGAGTGTCACATGGTTGTTTTCAAGGTTATATTCATAATCATAGTCGGCATGATGCTTCCATTGTTCAGAGGTATGTCACTGAGGAGATCATCGAGTATTGTACAATGAACTTGGTTGGAAGAAGAGCGGTTGGTGTTCCAGGTGGACCCCAATGCGGAAGACGGAAATGGACTCCACGTTCTAAGGGTACGCTTCATACACCTATCACGCTGAGTTGATGAATGTTCACCTTTACGTAATAGTAGCGAGACTGTAACATATGCTGAAGAGCATGTTCCCTGTTGGAAGAGATTCATCTAGACTGGCCCTCGAATAAAATTTAGGTAGACCATTTTTCAAGATTTGTTAACTGTTTTTACAATCGTTGTAATGTCGAAGGGATGCCCAGTAAGCTACGGGTGTTTGCAAGGAAGCCAAACTACACCGTTAGACAGTACATTGGTTATGACATTAATGGCTTCAATTTCTCTACATTGGTGAAGGATGAGAAGAGCACCACTCAAAACAGTGGTGTTTTTATATTGAATATGAATCCATGTGGCAGGCAAGCAAGAGAGATAAACATCTGGTTGTTGCTGTGATGCCTTTCTATGGGGTGATTGAGGAAATTTGGGAGTTGGATTATGTAGAGTTCAAGGTTGTTGTCTTCAAGTGTCGTTGGGTGGAACACGGTTCTGGTGTTATAGTTGAGAAGACTATGGGGTTCACGTTGGTCGACTTGAATCGTGTAGGATATGAAGATGACAAGTTCATCTTAGCAGCCAAGGCACGACGAGTTTTTTATATCGAGGACCCTTCGAATGAGAAGTATCATGTGGTGTTGCATGGGAAGAAGTTTTACTTTAATGAGGAGATTTATCAGCCTGCCATAACTGATAGTCATGAGTTTCCATCTGTATTTCCTGGTTTGGAAGATGTTGGGGGACCCATTGTTGGAAGGCGTTCTCATGGTGATGGGTTGTGGGTTGATGAGAGAGGTGAAATAGTAGGTGGTGACAATATCTTGAAGATGAAGCGATAGATAGGTCGTTCCTGGCCGTTGTTTTTGCCAACCATGTTTTGTGAAGAAATCGCAGATTAGTAAGCGAATCAACATGTAATATATTTAATTGACACTCTTTTATGAATTGGTTGGTATGATCCGTGATTTCAAAAAAGTCTTTATTAATTGAATCGGCGAAAATGTGTTATAATTTTACTCAAAATTTTCATTAGATGCAGTTTATATACACCGGTAAAGTATATATTACCGGTGTGGAAAAACAAAGGAAGTACTATGTTTTGTACTTACGCACTGGTACTCTTACCGGTGCAGACTACTTAGAAAAAAATTTCTCTCGAGTCTGACAATGTTAATTTTTTTACACTTAAAGTAGCCTATAGCAGCTGCTTTTGTAGAATTTGCACCGGTAGAAGTACTAGTGCTGGATACTTAGAATTTTTTTTAATCTTTGGTATCTGGTCCGAACATGAAATTATTTTGGCCATTTAAAGCAGACTAAAGCAGCTACTTTTTGTAGAATTTGCACCGGTAAATGTACCGGTGCAGGGTACTTAGAAAAAAAATTGATCTTTACTCTCAGGTCAGATTAGGTTAAAAACAATTATTTAAAGCAGCCTAAAGCAGCTACTTTAGGCCGTTTACACCGGTATATGTAGAAGACCGGTGTATAAAAAATGGTCACTTATTTAAAACCCTCTCACATCCCCATTTTCATAGTAGGAAATTTATATCTCTCACTCAATGGTGTTTCCATCACTACCCATCTCTGTTAAAATCCTATGTAGGTGGCTATATAATCAGGTAAACCACTTCAATACCTTATCAGTATGATTAATTAACATTTGCATATGAAATAGAGTCATTGAGAATGTGATATCATGAATAGCTTGACTTTCATGTAAGATGTTTGATGAAATGCTTCAATGTGGTTTTTAGGAAATGCCTCCCAAATCAAATTTGAAAAGGATACGCCATTCACCATCTCCATCATTGCCGAAAGTATCACCACACACTTACTCGGATGGTACCTTCATGTCCGAGGAGGCTAGGTTGGCCAATGAATCATACAAAGGACGTCACCATCACATAGAGAGAGGAATTGAAGCATCTCCCCCATTTGAACAAACTATCCGGAAGCTTGGGTGGGAAAATTTCTACGAGACTCCGCATCCATTCAACCTGACCATTGTAACTGAGTTTTATGCAAACTTAAAGTGTGGGCCGAGCTACGATCACGTGTATTGTAGAGGTAAAATTTTCCCTCACACCAGAATCTATCAATGGCTTGTTTGGGTTGCCCAATGTTCCAAACGATGAGGACGAGTTTCTCGCACTCCCTTTCCTAGGTGATGAAGGATATATTCTTCAAAAACTAATTGAGAAGGAGATTGTTGGAACAGTAACTGGGCCAGGTACAGAGATAGATGAGTTGGTCAAACCAGGTTGGAGCAAAATACCTAAGAAAACTCTAAATCCAGAAATGAATGGGTGGTACCACTTCGTGGCATCTAGATTCCATCCAGTAACTGTGAACACAGAAGTCCACAAACTTTTGCCTCACCTTCTTGTATGCAATAAAGAAGGGGCTTCGATGTATTGTTGGTCGTCGAGTTTTTCCTATGTTGCAGAGGGAACCTGATTAGATGGGATCTTATGCATGTTGCAGTATCATCCTTGCACTTTGTTCAAGAGCGTGAGTTAGTGACCGTGCACATGACGTTTATGGCCAACCAATGTGCAAGATTTGTGTGGACTCTTTCTAAAGACAGACATCTGACATGTCTGTCACTACTATTGCATGCAGAGTTGCTGCATTGGAGGTCGGTGTAGCAAACTTGGTTGAAGAATCAAAATATCAAAGATCCTGGTACAAACATATGGCCAAGGTTATGACGTATCAATTTTCTAACGGTGTGGAAATAGTCAAAATTTTCCCTACCCTCCGTGAAGGTGATTCTGAGGGCAGGGATATTGGCTCCAGTACCCACGATGGTGATGCAACAGGACCTGCTGACGGGGTTGAACTATTTTCTCGTTATTATTCGTAGAAAACTTTTCGTAGCAATTTGAAAGGGTAGATTTTGTACTAAACATTGAAAGCGTTGCACTTATACCATTTGATATTTGTACTTTTGATAAACATGCACAATGATGGGTCGAATAAAAAAAATTTACACTACATGATTTGAAATTTTTTGGACAAATACACTCTTGAAAACAAAAATGATAGGCCGAACGTAGTTGGCCTAAGTGGTTACATTAGGACCGCCAAATTTGATGCATTATATTCCAGGAATGGTTAGAATTAAAAAACTAATTGTAGCATTAGGAGCTATGGAGGTTCCCCAAGTAAATTTGTGGGCAATAGTTTAATTTTGGGAATTATAGTGCAAACATTCACTGTTGATTTTACAGGGTCTTCCGTCCACCAGTTGGGTCTACAAATGCACGAACACGATCGTAATGTATTGAATTGTATATATGTGGAGATAATTTTATATTGTGACCCTTCCAAGATTCTTGGAGGGACTAAATTGCAAGAAGTGAAAAGTTTACTCGTAAATTGAAATTGAAATCTGATCAAACTGGATGGTCCACAATTTAACCCTTTTATATTTCCAAGTTCCACATGCGGGGAAATGAACAGGCCCAGACTCTGTACTTAGTTTGGAATATGTTCGGATTACACATAGAAACTATGAAGTAAACCCTTTTCGTTTACTCTACAACACCTGCTAGCGCCTTAGGACAAATCCTCACCCGGACACAAATATGTTGCAATTATAATTTAAGCCCAGAATATTAAATTTGGTAATATACATAGTGTCCTAACATGTCATAATCGCATGTCACAATTTGGGGGACCTAATTGCAATAAATGCATATAATCAATTTTGCAGGTTCCTCCATACCATTGTGGTACGAAAATATTAACTTATTCAATATGAAGCCTCTTAAAATCATATTTGGGCCGATGGAAAAGTGCTTGACGGGGTGAAACGAAATGTTTGGGTCAAAATACAAATTTCATAAAATTAAACAATGTTTAGTAACGTCAACGTACGGGGCCCATGTGTGGTTAATATTTGCATGAAGTAACTAGTACAATGTCTACTTACAAAAATTAAGCGTCAATTTGAATAAGAGTGCGTCTCTTGAAAGACAGTCTTTCCATAAGTCATGGAAAGACCAAGGTTTAAAGTGTAAATTAGATAAAATTAAGATAAAATTTTCGGGTTGCATGAACCAGATTATAAATTTTATAACTACTACATGTTGCATACTAAAATTTTAATGTTGCAACTAAGACCTTTTACCTTTTATTATTCGAATTAAACCCCGTGTTTTCATAAGCCTATAGAAAGACCGTCTTTCCCAAGACTTTGCCTTTGAATAATTGGACTTGTTGGAAAAATGCACTGGAGGTAAATGAAATAAGGGAGAATTTGAATTATTCACAAAACTAATTTTTGCACCGGTAATATTAAGCAACTACCGGTGTATGGGTTAAATTTTTTTGGCGCGCATTGAAAATTTTTCAATATCCTCAATTTTTTTGAAGGCGCAAAAAATTTTTACACTGGTACATGTTTTTGCACTGGTACATGTACCGGTGTTGAATACTTAGTCTAAAATTTCTAAAGTTCCTCTCGGGTTCATCCTATTTTTTTCATAAAATATTTAAAGTAGTCGCACGCAGCTATTTTTTATGTGATTTTACACCGGTATCAATATTTTCTACACCAGTAATAATACTGGTGTACAACAGTTAGCCAAAATGTTTAATTGTTGCTCTCGGGTCAGTGAAAATATCATTTAAAGAAGCTGCACGCAACTGCTTTTTTTTCATTTCTACACCGGTAACTCTACTGGTGCTGAACAGTTAGCCATTTTCCAAACCAGTTTTTACAAAAATTACATCGGTACTCTACATATTACCGGTGTAAAAAAATTGCTTCATATGTTTTTCAATCATTTCAAATGGACATAACACCCACAACTTATCATCTTCTCATCAAACACGTTCAAATTCTCTTTGAAAATCGCCCTCCACCACTTCAACCATTCAATTCATAATAAATTGAACCACTATGACTTCTCATCAATCATTGTAACTCCCATTATCTTTCTTATAAAGGGTGGAGCAACACAAGAGAAGCAACCCTTCATCAACCCTTGAACAACACAAGAGAAAAAAGTACTTGCATAGGTTCATCTCATTCCGTTCTTGGCGAGTTCAAGAAAAGGGAAAAGCAACACAAACATTCCATTCGTGAAAGTAAGTGTTGTTGTTTATGTAAGCATGGGTTACCATATCAATTTCTCTTCAAAAACCCATTCCAATCCTCACGCACAACACTTGTTCGACTAAATGCCTCTATGAACAAAAACATGTAAATTGAAAAGAAAAAAAAATGAAGGGGTAACTTGAATGGTATAGTTATACAATTGCGGGGTTAAAACGTTTTGAGTTTTTTGTGGAAGGATGATGTAGTACTAGAGTTTTTTGGTTGGTGATAATATTGGTAGTCACATTAGGGGGGAGTAATAATTTCTCGGTTGTAGGCCTATTTTTTTAATCCAAAGAAATTGGTATGGTTTTCAATCAACTTCTGTAAGGTTTCATTTCATTTTATATCAAGTTCCATACCTTGTTCGTTCAAGTTCTATGCCATGTTATATGAACTTTTATGCCATACATAATGTAGTTTTATTTAGGTATTGTTCAATTTCTATGCCATGTTTTGCTCAAAAGTTTTATGAATTTTTTGTTCAAGTTCTACACCACGTTTGATCAATGTTGATCGTTAAGTACCGTTATTGTTTGGATTGATAATTTTCTATTCTACTGTTTTAGATGCCGTCGAAGAAGGGGAAATTAAACACAAAGAGGAAGCTACCAGTTACGAAGAAGGATAAGGTGAAGAATATGGTCGATGAGGAGTTTGATGTGGCGGACCAAGAACCTCCTCCAAAAAGGATCCCGTTGAAGATACAATTTGAGGAAGAAGCAACGCAAACAAATGACCCAACTAGTGAAGAGAAGGAAGAAACTGCAAAACATGGTGATGTGATTATAGGGGATGTTGAAGGAGAAGACGTCAGTAAACAGTTGGCCAAAACATCAGTTCGCAAGGGAAAAGGAAAGAGCCCCATCAAAGGAAGGCAAACTATTGATGAAGCGGACGACGACTTGACAAAGGTTAGAGGCAGAAAGGGAGAAGGATGGGACAAGTTTGAGCTAAAAGGTTATCTAAGGAGACGAGGAACTAGCACGTTCATGTCTGTGATGTTGGCAAAGAAAAACACTCCAACTCCTGTTGCATTTGAGTTCCGTGGGAATCAAGCAGTATGCATTAAGAATTGGTCAGCGTGGCACACTTATGGCAATTACGCTTTTCGGCGCGGCATCAGATTTGGCACATGCGAACACTAGAGTGATGTCCCTGAAGATGTTAAGGAAGAGTCATGGAAGGATGTTCTGGTAAGACTCTCGACAATTGTCATTTAAACATTTTATTTATGGTAAAGTCTTAGTGAACACATGATTAATGACATGTCTTTTCATATGATTAGTTCTAGGAGAGCTTCACAATTGAGACACATGTGACAGACAAGCAACTAGAAATACTAGGAAGGAGGTTACTGAGAGAGAAAAAAAACAACATAGGAATTGGAAGACAAAGGTGGTAAACAGGTTTATTCACGACGTGGACAAAGGTATCAATAGAACAGGAATACTAGCATGGGAGAAGTACAAGTGAATGGATGAAGACGAATGGCACTTGTTTGAAAAGAGGGGCCGGCATCCGGATTTTCAGGTATGATGAAAATTTAATACTTGTTAAGAACTATGTTGCCCACAAATTATATTCAACTAAATTTTTATTTATAACAATGATATCAGAGGCTCGGGGATACAAATATTGAACGCAGCAAGGGCAGGGATTACATGCACCACACGGGCAGAAGGGGTAATTGATACATCTGTGACAAATTGACTAAGGAGCTGAAGGAGAATGAGAGAATTAGGTTGACCACCGAGGGATTCAATGTCCAGGAGATTGAGCAACAACTCAGTTAAAGGGATTTCACACTTGATAGATCTCTTGTCAACCTTGAGGCAGACAAAGATAAGAAAGGGTTATACACATCGAAAGAGGTTGAGAAGATCGCACCGGACGTTGTAAGTTACACCAAAATTGACCATTTAAATTAATTTTTAAATGTATTTCACATTTTTCATATAAACAATTGCGTTCATATGTGTTTCTTAGTTGAAATTGAACAAGCTTAAGGAAAAAAGGAGCATTGGAACTGGAGCCGGGTGAAGACATCCTCATTAAAGTGACAAAGAAAAAGGATCACCAGGGTAGATACAGGGGAACTCCGATGGATCTATCCACAATAATGGTTGTACCTCATCTTTCCCGCAGCAAGTGCGATAGTAGTTCCTCAACCAAGCAAACAGCCCAAAGGATACCATCTAACGATCAACCACCTCGAGCAATTGGTGAAGGGCTTAGCATCTGCAAGCGGTGTTCAGATTCAGCCAGGCCTTGATGATCCTAAGAGGTTTATAGAGAAGGCGATGGATGACATTGCTGCAGCTGCTACAAAGTCTGGTGAAGAGCCCAACGATGGAGAATGAGATGAAGAGGTAGGCCTTCATGAATCTATGCATGTCCTATACATTGAATTACACATCTGAAATATATCCATAATCATTTTATTTATTCACTAAACTATTATACTAACATGATGGAGAACGCGTGACTCTTTTCATTAAAGACATATTTGGGAAGAAGAAAATTGTTGCCCATGGTTACGATAGGTATCTCGTCGTCGAGATGCTCAACAAGGAAGTGTGGCTCGTGTGAGAGTATGCGAGCCAGTCCTTTGTCCTAGGGCGGGATTGCCCTCGGCGGACCACCACTTTGATAATGTTGGAGAGGCCCCCAGTATCATCATGGATTGGCCGGTGTTTTTAATAGGCAAGGCACATGAGCAACTAAGTGACATCGATGTTGTCAACACCGGAGGTGATACGGATGACGACGACGATGAGGTTATGGTTCTCACCACCGATGATGAGGTACATTCTTGTAACATATTATTTTTCAATTCCTCAAAGTACTTTTGCGTATCTGTATTCTTTAATCCTTGTAACAGGATAATGGCAAGCAAAAATCTCAATCGACAGCTAATTTCCAACCATCTACAAGACAAAGATAAAATATGCTTCCAAAATAGTCAATGCACTAAAATGAGTAGCTTTATTATTCATTGACAGCGATAGTTCAATACTACATACTCAAGTGGTCATTTCGTATCATTTTACGTTTGCAGATTGTCAACAAACGAGACTTGACACACTGGCCCATCATGGTGTGATTCATAAAGGAAGCAAATGTCGCTATCCTTGAAATGATAAAGAAGATGGACTGCATGTTCTTCCCAGTGTTCTGACCATTGACATTCGCACGTCATTACACCTGCGGTGTTGGAATAGAAGTTTTGGTCAAGTTTGGGAAGAAACTAGGAAACATGCTTTCGATGAACTGGATAGATAATGCGCAGGTCAATGTGTGGATAGGGTGAGTTTCAAAATTACAGCCTTAATGTTTTTTAAATTGATTAGGATTTCATTTTCAGTATCATTAACGTTACAGGCACCTGTGGGAGAAAATATGGGAAACTAATTCAGGCTGCGTCCAATTCTGCCCATCCAACTGTGGCAACTTGAACAACTTTGAGCAGGAAGTCGAACTCTATTTCAAATTAATTTAGGAAACAATGAAGGTAATGGATGTTGAGTTCTACATCGTACTCTGCATAAGAATGTAAGTATTTCTTCCTGGAAATTACATTTACATTTCTAAACACTTCCATTTCATTAATTTGTTAACATAATTTTTCGACAGCGATCATTGGTACCTCATCATTATCCGTCCTAGAACGGAGGAGGTTTTCACTCTGGACACATTGTCAGGGGGTATCAAACCAACAAACTTGATCGAACTCATGGTCATTTCTAGGTATTTCAATCAATCAAATCATAAATCCTAGTTTGGTAATGTACGGGGAAGAAGTAACCATTTTAATTTACTTTCTTGATAGGCTTGCATGCGCATACCAAAGGGAGAAGAGAAAGACGGAGCCAGAGTCCGACTACACTTGGAAAATCAACAACATCATGGTAAGTCATTCTGTCATTTCATCCCTCAATTTATTATGTGTAGGGTTAGCACTTACATTTACCTTTCCTATGTAGTACCGAACCCAGCATGGTTTATGGAAATGCGGAAACTCCATCATGCTCTTAATGGAAGAATTTGTTAATCACCCGGAGATAGACAATAACTTGGAGGAAAACCGTGTATCTCTAAATTTTTTATTATTAATTTCTAGTAAATGCAACATTATTGACTAACAATGTAAGTTTGAAATGAACAGATCTTCCCAGTGGGCAAAGGGTCGTACCATGTGTACGAAATTCAAGGAGTAGCAGAGAGATGGTGTGAGGCTTGGGTCAAAGACTACCAACAACAGGCGAACACTACGTTGCAACTTCTGGATGATAAGAACGACATAATAGGTTGATGGTTGATTTTCAATGGTTGATGATATTAGAATTCTATGGATGGTGTTTGGTTATAGTAAACTTGTGTGATTTTTTACTTTGTTTCAATCCATGCTTAAGATAGTTCTTCTATTTCATAGTTTGAATAATGTTCGCTTGTTTTACGAGCAATATTTTCGTAATAGGTTGCTTCAAATTTCTTACCGATTCAAAGGTTTCCAATTTATAATAGTTCACAAGTATCTCTGGCTGTCGTTGCCCCAAAATGATCCGGGAGGGATCATCTGAAAATAAATTGGGCATTGCAAATTTTATCCAAATCATACACCGGTAGAAAATGAATGTACCGAAGTAAAAATCAATCACATTTTTAATAATTTATTTTAAATGATTTAAATAATACCGGTGCATAAAATAATACCAGTGTAAAAAAAATTCCGGTGCAAAAAAATAATATTTCTATTACAAAAGAAATACCGGTGTATTATTTAATACTGGTGTACAAATCACGGTTTCGCACCGGTTCATATGTTATATACCGGTGCAAAATTTCTACACCGGTGTTCCAAATATTACCGGTGCAAATACTCTGTGCCCCCAACTTTTCAAAATTTATACACCAATTTAAAATATCGGTGTAAACAATTTTCTGTACCGGTTAATTTTGCCGGTGCAAATGTGTTGCATTTTTACACCCATGTGCATACGCACCGGTATTTTGGGGGCAAAATATCGGTGCTATTGCCCTTAATTACCGGTGCAAATATCCATGTCCAGCATTAGTACATTATATAGTTATAAGAATCATAAGTAAAAAAAAGAAAACGATACTAATCTAAATACAAGTAATATTCAAAAAATAAAAAACTTCCTCAATAACATGTTAACAGAACTCAAACATATTTTCAGTAAACTCATATTCATAAAAACATACGACCTATGAATTTTAAGAAACTGAGACTAACTATAACTAAATTTGAAAGATAAGGAATAAAAAATATTAGGATAAATCATATTACTAATTAGATTATGATTTATTATTATTAGAGTTCTTTCCTTATTACACCTCTATTGTACTCTCTATATATTCAGTCATCAATAATATAATTCCTTACGGAAAACTATTCTCTCATGGTATCAGAGCCTCTTCTTATCCAAAACCTAAAAACTTAAAATTTTGTTGTCGTCGCCGTCAGTCGCCCGCGGTGTCTCCATTCTCACGCGCAACTCCGTGCTGCTCCACTCCCCTCCGACGCGCGGCTCCACTCCACTCCGCTCCCTTCGATGCCAGCAGCTCCATTTCGCTCCTTTCGATGCCAGCGGCTCCATTTCGTTCCTCTCCACTCCGCTTCTCTCCAGAGAAGAAGGCGTGGCTTCGCTCCGCTCCGTTCCGTTGCTTTTCCTCCAATCGTGGCTCAAGAAAAACTCTCATACAACACTTTGCTCCAAATGATGCAAATCAAACTCACTCCATCAAATTATCTTCTCTGGAAGCGTCAAGCAGGTTATGTTCTTCATTCTCAAGGTCTATACAGTTTCATTGATGGCACTAGATCTCGTCCCACTCTCCCATAACCACCAACACCGCAGACCCAATCTTTTGCTTCCACATTCTCAACTCATTTGGGTGGTAGAAAGGTTGATCTCCAGGAGGCTTATTTGAAAGCAAAAAAAAGATTATGATCAATGGGTTGATGAAGATCAACGTCTCTGCAGTCTCCTGTTTTCCTCTCTCGCCGCTAAAGTTCTCGCAGAATTCCCAGATTGTGCCACTTCCAAAGATATCTGGGATAATATTTCTCTTATCTGTCAGAATAGCAATGCCTCCACCATTCTCCGTCTTCGCTTAGATACGCATAGTATTCGTAAGTCTGGTACTATTCACAAACTTCATCTCAAATTTATGGAGATTTTTGAACAACTGTTTGTCATGGGTAATCCAGTTTCAAATGTTGATCAAATTGTATAGTTCTTGACTGCTCTTGGTCATATAAATATTTTTCTGCTCCTTTGATTAATGTTGTTCCAACCTCGCTTTATGCGGATGTTCTTGCCTGTGCCAAAAACCACAAGGCCTTTTGGATGAATTTACAGGGACACTCAGGACCAGCCGCAGGATAGGTCATGTTCCAGACCAGCGACGCACCTCAAGCCGGCCGTGCTTGGGATCACACGCCGACTCGAGGTGGCCGCACGTAGCCTTCTCGCGGTGGCTGTGGTGGTCACTTCGGTTGCAGGCGTGTCAGCGGTTGGTTGTCCTTTTTTGGTTCTCAGGCGACTGGTCCAGTCCCTGGTCGCATTCGTCCTCACTGTTCCTGGTGTGGACGGCTCAGTCACTATGCTACAACATTTTACCAGATGCAGGCACAGATTGGTTGTTTGCCAAGCACTCATTTGGCAGAAAATCATCACTCTTCTCAGTAGTCCGATACTTGTTCTCGTCTGTCAGATTGGTACCTTGATTCCAATGCTACCAGTCATATGCGACTCCCACCTCAGGCCTAGACAGTTTCACTCCTTATACTGGTAAATCTCGTGTTCTTGTTGGTAATAGTGCTCCAGTTATGATATCTCATATTGGTGATTCTAAAGTTTCTGAGAACTTGAATTTGTCTGGTGTTTTGGTTGTGCCTGATATTACCAAGAATTTACTATTTATTAGTCGGTTAACCAGAGATATGGGTGTCCTAATTATATTTGATAGCCGAAATTTTTTCATTCAGAATAAAGTAACCAGGGACGTTGTGGGTTAGGGGCACAGTGAGTATGGATTGTACGTTTTGGGTCGGGGAGATGCAGCATTTGTTTCAGTTTTACAGTAAAATAAGAGTCGAGCTTCATATGAGTTGTGGCATGCACACCTAGGTCATGTTCCTAGTGCAGTGATTACTAGTTTACAAAAGTTTGGTTTACTTTCAGTTTCTTCTTTGTTGCATAAACCGCATACATGTGCCCCCTTTGTTATGGCGAAAGGCCAACAGTTGGCTTTTGTTGAGAACCCTAAACATGCGGACAATGTTCTTGATTTAATACATTGTGATTTTGTGGGGTCCCTCCCCGAATTTATCTACAAATGGTTTGTCGTATTATGCATTATTTGTGGATGATTTTTCGAGATTCACTTGGTTGTACCCCCTTCGTCGCAAATCAAATTTTGTTGATACTTATTTGCAGTTTGAGGCACTTGTTGAGAATCAATTTTCTGTAAAAATTAAAGTTTTTCAAAATGATGGTGGCACTGAATTTTTGAACTGGATCACAATTTGCGGAAAAAGATATTCATCATCAGGTTTCTTGTCCGGCCACTCCGGAACAGAGTGGGCACGCATAACGCAAGCATTGCCATGTTGTTGAAATGGGTCTCACGATGCTTTTTCACTCACATCTTTCGATTTCTCATTGTGATGATGCGCTCACCACTGCTGTCTACATTATAAACTATTTGCATACTCCAGTTCTGCAGGGATCAACACCTTATGGTCTTCTTTATCAGCGGGATCCTATCTACGGTAACTTTCATCCTTTTGGTTGCCAGGTTTTTCCTTTTATTTGCCCCTTTGTTGATCAAAAGCTATCTCCATGTAGTATTCCATGTATATTTATCGGTTACAGCTCGTAGTATAAGGGGTTTTGGTGTCTCGACCCTACCACTGGCAAAGTTCATATTACTCATGATGCTCGCTTGACGAGCCTTATTTTTCTCTGGCTCCGGTATTGGGAACTGGGTCTCCCTCTTCAGGTTTGGATGTCTCTTCCTTTACTGATCCGGATCATGGGATGGCGCCGTCACCAGCCTCACCTAAATCCCAATTTCCTGATGATGAGTCGTCTCAGCCTGTTCTCCCATAAGCTGACTCGTGTCCACCGTTTCGTCTCACATCCGACTGCACTAGCTCCTTGCCCACGGCTAGCCGCAGTGGTCTTTCGCTCGTGCCCTGTCCTCTCTCACCTTAGCCCACACTCGTGCCCAGCAGCCACGGGCTCATGCGCCTCAAACGGCCAGTCCTTCCTGCCTCGGCTGCGGATGCCCTCCTTTCCGCCTTGGCCATGGCCCCAGACGGCCACGACCACGGATGGCCACAGCTACAGACCTCTTTTCCACCTCGTCTACGGACGGTCACGGCTCTACTGTCTTGGCCACGTCCTAGAACTTTGGTTCTCTGCATCCAGCGCCTTCTCGCATGGTTATGCGTTCTTCTACTAGAGTTATTCAGCACCGAGATTATTCAGATATCCATGCTTATGGTCTTCTTGCGGCTCTTCTTGCTTAGAAAGAACCGACTGATTATTGTTCTGCAAACCAAGATCCTCTTTGGGTTTCTGCCACAGCTGGGGAGATGACTGCTCTTCGTAGTCAGCATACTTGGGATCTTGTTCTGCGCCCTCCGGACGCCAACATTGTTGGGTCTAAATGGGTTTATCGGCTGAAGTACTAACTCGATGGTTTGGTTGATCGTCATAAGGCACGTTTGGTAGCTCAGGGTTTCTCTCAAATTCCCAGTTTTGACTTTGACCATAATTTCAGCCATGTGGTTGAAGCATCTACAGTTCAAACCGTTCTTGCTATTGCTACTATGCGTGCTTGATCTCTACATCAGTTGGACGTAAAGAATGCCTTTCTTAACGGTGTTCTTGATTCTCTGGTTTTTATGGCGCAACCCGTTGGCTATAAGGATCCCACTCATCCGGACTATGTTTGTCGTCAACTGAAGGTCATTTATGGTCTGAAGCAGGTGCCTTGAGCATGATTTCAACGTTTCATTGCTTATCTTTTGCAGCATGGGTTTCCTTGCAGTTCTTCTGATACTTCATTATTTGTGTTGTCCCGTGGCTCGTCATTGCTGTATCTTTTGGTGTATGTTGATGATAACATTTTGACTGGCAATGATTCCATTCTTATTTGACAGTTCATTGATCGCACCCATTAGGAGTTTGCCATCAAAGATTTGGGTGCCTTACATTACTTACTTGGCTTGGAGGTCACGCCCACTACCTCGGAACTGACGAAGTATGCTCGGGATATTCTTTCTCGGGCTGGTATGTTAGATGCAGTGCTAGTCTTTACACCATTTCTACCGAATTCTCAGCTTCATAGCAGTACGAGTTCCCGGTTCCAGAATCTGACGTTGTATCGTTCTTTGGTTGGTGCTCTCCAGTATCTAACCATCACTCATCCGGACTTAGCATTTGCAGTTAATTCTGTTAGCCAACATCTTCAGGACCCTCGGGAAGATCATTTTTTGGCTGTCACTCAGATTCTCCGCTATATTCGAGGGACCCTACATTTTGGTCTTAATTTTGGTGCAGTTTCTTCTCCAGAGGTGCTCGGTTATTCTGATGCAGATAGGGCCATGTGTTTGGAGACCCGTCATTCTATTATAGCTATGTTGTCTTCTTGGGCGGTAACTTGGTTTCTTGGAGTGCGAAGAAACATCCCACTGTGTCCAGGTCCAACACTGAGTTGGAGTATCGTGCTTTGGCCAACACTGCTTCTAAGGTTATCTGGATGACTCATTTTCTTCGTGATCTTCATGTTCCCCTTTTTGGTGCGCCTCTTTTGCTTTGTGAAAACAATGCCATCTTCTTGGCTCAGAATACAGTGGCGAATAAATGGGCTAAGCACATTGACATTGATTATCATTTTGTTTGCGAGTTGGTTTCTTCGGCCAAGCTTCGTGTTGCTCATGTTCCTACATCTCTACAGGTTGCAGATATCTTCACCAAGGGTCTTTCTCGTCCCTTGTTTGAGTTCTTCAAATCCAAATTTTGCGTCTCTAAGAATCCGACGCTTCGCTTGAGGGAGGATGTTAGGATAAATTAGATTATAATTTATTATGATTAGAGTTTTTTCCTTATTACACATCTATTGTACTCTCTATATATTCAATAATCAACAATACAATTTCTTAAGGCAAATCATTCTCTCAAAAAAATAACACCAAAATCAATGCTGGTCGATGTTTAAACATTGTAAAAAAAATTAAATGATGCATAAATCATGACTTGTCAAAGTTTCGATATGCTAATCATATTCCCACACTTTCCAGCTGAATTATTCCGGTCTCTTGGGGACAAAAGCTAAATATGAACATGCAAATCAAATCGAGGGTTCTTTAATCAAAAGACATGAATATCTCAAAGTTTTCCAGCTAACTAAGAATAAACAACCCTACCCTAATATTCCCTCTTCTAAAACTCATACTTTTTTGTTTCAATTTATTTATTTTAAATGTATTACACTATTTGTATGATTAAAATATAAATTATCACCATTCATTCATTAATCTTTTAGTTTCTTCACTTAGTTTTAAGTAAATATTTTATCTTGTATGAAAAGTTACTCCCTCTGTCCCAGCTCAAATTGCAAGGAATCTTTTTCACGCTTATCAAGAAGCTTGTCTAACCGTTGATATGTTTAACTACGTATAACAACGATAAACAAAAAGTTACTTTTGGGAAACTACTTGTTTCGACGAATCCAACCATATAACATATGATGATATTATTGTTTATATATCTATTCAAATATGTGGTCAAAGTTGGACAGTAAATAGTGACATAAAGTGAAGTGTGCAGTTTGAGCTGGGACGGAGGGAGTAATTCAAACAACAAGCTATCCGTGTTAGAAGAACGGAAGAAAAACGTTACAATTTACAAATGACCAAGTATGGTCGGTTTAGGGTGCACCCACCAGAGCACGTTGAGGCACTGTCCCTGCATGGGACCCTGGACTGCTACTGAAAACGGTCAATTACGTGACCGTTATGGGACTCACAGACCTTTGAATTTCCAAATTATTCTTTTTAATGAATACTATAAAATGACCTTTGAATTTCCAAATTATTCATTTTAAAGAATTCTATAAAATGACCTTTGAATTTCAACTGAAAACGAAAGCAACACTGGAGCAATAAGATAACTGATCCTATGGATTCCAAGTACTCTACGTACGTTAGTTTGTGCCTTCGTTGCAAAGAATTGGTAAGAAAATGGTAATCCAAGAATATACTCGGAAGGTGGCAAGGAGTTTGAATGCATTTATTAATGTCTGTAGTGTAGCGAATACTCTGTAATTGTTTTTTTTATTTACTGAAAAGATGAAAGCGAACCGTTGTTGCGACTAGAGGGGCGTTCCTACAAGTTTCCCATTTTTAACTGCTAGTGTTGCTTTTCTTTTCAGTTAATTGCATAAACAATATCAAGTGTCGTCTTTTTAAAACTACCATTGAAGAAGATGAAAAAAACGGAGAACAATAATTATGATGAGTGAAATTAACAACTAATTTAATTAGTTTTAAGTAATAACTAATTTATTGTAAAGATAACCAAATTACATTTTAATCTGATTGATTGTTTGTAATTACATATTAGACACCTAATAAATATAATATCACTATAAGAATCTTAATTTATTTTCCGTACATATCATGACCACTAGATAACTAGATAGAGAGAAACGTAGCATACATCAATATCATTGCAAAAACAGGGATTTTTTACAGCTGCAACACAACTTGATCCAAAACACTATCTATGTAGTCCAAAATATAAACATTTTGAAAAACACAAATTAACGGATTCAAATAAAT
The DNA here is from genome assembly GCA_037428765.1 of Rubia yunnanensis. Taxonomy (NCBI): domain Eukaryota; kingdom Viridiplantae; phylum Streptophyta; class Magnoliopsida; order Gentianales; family Rubiaceae; genus Rubia; species Rubia yunnanensis. Next base: position 10,099,668 of record CM075061.1, read on the forward strand.
GGAATCCATAATACAAAAAATACAAATAGAACTACGAACACACGGTATGTACAACAATATCGAGAAAAATATATCGACACGAACATTTAAATCAAGTGATTATCATGAACACAACGATATAATCGATTAGGTTAAAGACCAAAACTAATATACATATATAATTCCACACTTATTCACTAATATAAATTCTTTAATTAAAGCATCAATCAAAAACAAAGTTATGTTTCTCTATCTTCCCCTAATAAAACTTTAAATTAAAGTAGGATTTTTTTTTAAGAGAGAAAAAGAAGAGGAAGGAAAGAAAAAATTAACTGTCTGTTTGTTTGCAAAGAATTCGGCACAATGAAATGAAATTGATTTTACATTATGTATAATGCAAACATTGAAATTTGATTAAATAATATTAATGAGATAATTAGCTTTTCAATAAATTATTTTGACTTGAAAGTTGACATAATCTTAACATTATTTAAAGGGAGGGGTTATATGCACTCCCTTATATTAACTCAAATCTACACTCAAAATTCTGACCGTAGGATCACATCAGAAAAACCAATGGAATAAATAAAAGAGGTTTGATCTGATGTGATCCTACGGTCAGAATTTTTGAGTGTAAATTTGAGTTAATATAAGGGAGTGCATAGAACCCATCCCTTATTTAAAATTTCACAACTTTTGTTAAGATGTCATGAAAAATTGAATAGAACACGTATCCATTCAATGTGAGATGGTTGGTAAACCAATCCAAATTGAATATAATAGTTAAACGAGTTTTAAAAAATACTTGATGACTAAATCTTAAGATATATGGTGTTTTAAATACTGTATTTTTTATTTAAATATTTTATATTATAATTTACACATGTAATAGGAAATTTTTAATATAAAATTTAAAAAATATTATTGTATAAAATAGTAGTATATATTTAGGTAAAATCTTGGAAAAATCGTCTTTTCATAGAGTTATGCAAAGACAGGGTTTTATTGAAATAATAGAAAGGTAAAAGCTCTTAATTGCAATATTAAAAATTTATTATACAACGTGTAGTAGTTATAAAGTTTATAACCCGATTCATACAACCCAAAAATTTTATCTTCATTTCTTTTAATTTGATCTTTAAACCTTGGCTTTTCAATGACTTATGAAAATATCGTCTCATATATTTAATAAAAAACACTATGTAAAAATTTAAACATATTATATTTAAATTAAAAAATAATAACTATTCCACAACTTTTTAAAAAATGTTCAGAGGCCTTCCTCCAAACTGAACATGACCACTAATTCCTTATCTATTTATTTCAATTGATCACTCAAAACCCTTTGAATTCATTTATTGCAAGAATTCACAGCACAGAGATGATGCGATGGTGACACCTTAAATATCTTATGCTAACAAATTTAAAATATGGATTTAATTAAAAGAGTGAAATTATCACCATTTAAAAGCACCAAATAACGGTTTTCAAAAGAAAAACACCTACCAACGAGATTGTCTACATATGTAGTGAAACTTTAGCCGTATTAGCACTTATCTACTAAGATATGCAATTCTAACTTCTAAGGGTGAGATTATGCCATCGATCAAACATGATAATACTTCAAGGATTCTGCATTAAGGATGTGTTTGCAAGAGTTTATATATTGTTTTGCTTATCAGTTAAGTATTTTTTATGATTTAGTAAATAGTTAAAAATAATTTACTTAAAAATCAGAAATTATTTTTTCATAAGAAGCAATAATTAATTTTAGAAGAAAAGCATAAGTTAGTTTCTGCTACCTTTAAAAAATTAATTCTATTTACAATCATAACTCTACCAAACTCACCCTAAGTATATTTGGATGATTATTAATTTAGTTTGAATATAATAAGAAATATTAAATCATGTTCTTTCCACCTAATCTAAGTTATTTTGAACTAAAACTAATTTAATTGAGGTGATTAACAAAATCAAAATAAGTAAATACTGCTTTGGAGTTGGATTGGTTGATGAATATTCTTCGGGATTTATGTGTATCGACTCGTGCGCCTCCTGTTTTTCTGTGTAATAGCAATAGTGCTCTCTTCCTGAATCTGAATCCAGCTTTGCACAAGAGAACCAAGAACATTGATATTGACTATCATTTTGTGCGTGAGGTAGTGTCTTCTAGCAAAATCAAAGTTGCTCATGTTCCTACACATTTGCAGCTTGCTGACAGCTTTACAAAGGGGTTACCTCGTCCTCAGTTTGAGTTCTTACATTCCAAGCATTGTGTTGTGACCAGTCCTACGCTTTGCTTGAGGGGGTAATAGAGATATAGTTGATTTAGAATCATGATAAGAAAGCAATACCTTTCTAATTGGTTTTGTATATATCCTATTTTATATTTGTTGAGGTCTTGTATACTATTTGTACTCACTATATATATATATATATATATATATATATATATATATATATATATATCAATACACACAGCCACAATCATTTGTTGGTTTTACTTTCTATCATTAATTTATTATTCTTATTCTATTTGTTTACATACAATATCAATTTAGTTTCATTTATTTTAACTTAGTTCAATTCCTTTAAATAAATAAAAAAATTTGGAGAATAAGAAATTTGTGTTAGAAGAAAACAAGTTTATGATTAGATAAGATTTTATTCTTGATGACTATGCTAGAGTTATATTTAGACTAGTCTACTTTGTACTTTATTTATACTCTTCTTCATTAATCAAAATCATTACGGAAATCAATCTTTCATGGTATCAGAGCAAGTCTTATCCTGACCTTAATTTTTCTTCCCCCTCTTTCTTCTTTTTCCTTTTTTTTCTTTCTGAAAATACTTCCTTCCGTCCGAAATCCGGTGAACTTCAGGCTTCGGCACAATCTTCGGTGACCTTCCAGCGAGCAGTTCTGATTTATTTCGTTTCTCTTTGTCTCCGGTCACAATTCTTCGGCGAAGACCCACGTCGTTCTTCCCTTTCAATCCAACGGTGTTCTTCTCCAACTGATCGACCTTCTTCACTAGTCTGAGCGGCATTCTCAAGTAGTCGCACGTTCATAAGCTATTATTCGGTGAGTTTTCCTTCATCACCGCCAGCCAAGGCCTACCTTACCGCCGGCCGTGTCGTGTTCCAGCGTTCGTTGCATAGGAAGCCGCTTTTTCAGTTTTTCGGTCGGCTTCACTTCTGCTTTGACGATTGCTCATTTATTATTTGGCATAAAATTACTAGTGAAACCTTGGGTCGTGGTCATAGTGAAAATGGGCTTTATGTTTTAGACTATGGTGTATCTGCTTTACTGTCTACTGTGGAATCAAATAAGTCGCATGCGTCCTTTAAAATTTGGCATGCTAGACTTGGCCATGTTCTGCGTTTTGTTATTTCTGGTTTGTGTGCTTCTTTATCTTTATCTGTCTCATCAATTTTGCCGAAACCTACCCTTTGTGATGCATTTGAAAAGGCTAAACAAAAACGCTTATCTTTTCAGTCAAATGATAAACGTGCTCCTAGGGTACTTGATCTAGTTCACTGTGATTTATAGGAGCCCTCTCCTCTTTTATTTGCTAATGGCTTCTCCTACTATGCCATTTTCCTTGGTGATTATTCTCGACTCTCGTGATTTTACTCACTTCGTAGTAAAACATATTTTTTATATGTCTTTCGCCAGTTTGAGGCTTTTGTGGAGAACCAGTTTTCTTCCACCATTAAAGTGTTTCAGGGTGATGGGGGAACTGAGTTCGTAAATGGTCACTCGCGCTCTCACTTTCAAACAAAAGGCATTCATCATCAGATTTCTTGCTTGTATACTCCTGAGCAAAACGGCCAGGCTGAGCGCAAACACTGCCACATTACTAAGATGAGCTTGTCTATGTTGTACCACTCACATGTTCCTCTCTCCCACTAGCCTCACACCTTTGCTGCAACAGCTTATACCATAAATCAGTTACCCACTCCAGTTCTTGGCATACGATCACCATTTGAAGTTGCAAATGGTCGGGTTCCCATATACACAAACTTACATGTATTTGGTTGTTGTGTGTACGCAGTTTGCCCTGTATCTTTCTTAGGTATGACTCCCAGTACAAAGGTTATCGATGTCTGAATCCTATTTTTGGAAAGATATATGCCACCATACATTCTCGGTTTGATGACACTTTCTTCCCTTATGCTTATGGTTCTACTTCGGTATCTCCGATTTCTTTGGATGTCACTACATTTTTGGATCTTGCTGATACATTAGTCGATATTCCTACTTCTTCCAAGGTGGCATCTCCTCATTCTCAGCTTGTCACTTCAGTTGCCACCCCTCCTGGCTCATCGATGCTATCGTTCTCACCAAATACAACACCATATTCTGTCTACTCTGACGATTCATACCATCCAGTGGCCGCTTGACTCATCCTGCTCCGTCCATCCCGCTATCGACCAGCTCACCTAGTCCACCGACTAGCCCATCTGATTCTCTGGCCACCTACCTGGCTCATTTTATGGCCAGCTCACCGGCCCCTTGGCCAATACCTAACCGGGCCCTTTTCCTTTTGCGTCTGCTCCTCCAGTCTCTCCACCTTGGTCGTTCACTCATCATATGGCTACTCGATCGGTGACTGGAGCTATTCAGCACAGAGATTATTCTAATATCATTGCTCCCTGTCTTACTACCACCTTACTTGCTCAGTCAGAGCCCACGGATTATCGCACTGCTCTTCAGGATCCGGCATGGGTTTCTGCCATGGATGACAAGATGGCAGCTCTTCCTGGACAGCGCACTCCCATTGAACGTCAATATTGTTAGCCCCAAATGGGTTACAGACTGAAGTATCGACCAGATGGCACTATTGAGCATTATAAAGCTAGGCTTGTGGCACAGGGTTTATCCCAGATTCCAAGTTTTGACTTTGACCACACTTTTAGTCCAGTGGTCAAAGCCTCCACTGTTCGGATAGTCCTCGCATAGCCACCATGTGTTCCTGGCTAAAGTGAAGGCTTTAACCACTTGACTGAAAGTGTGGTCAAAGTCAAAACCCGAAATCTGTGAGAACGGGTTTATGATGCTCAATAGTGTCATCTGGTCAATACTTTAGTCTGTAAACCCATTTGGGGCCAACAATATTGACGTTCGATGGGCGAGGCACTAAATCCCTAGTACACTATCCACGAACAGCAGCCATCTCGGCATCTATGGCAGAAACTCAAGCCAAATCCTGAAAAGCAATGCTGTAATCTGTGGGCTCTGACTGAGCAAGTAATGTGGGAGTAAGACCATGGGCAACGATATCAGAATAATCTCTGTGCTAAATAGCTCCAGTCGCTGATTAAGTAGCCATATGATGAGTGTGAGGGCAAGGTGGAGAAACTAGAGGAGCGGTCACAAAAGGAAAAGGGGGTTGGTGAGGTGATCGACGAAGGAGTCAGTGAGCTGGCCGACGAAGGGGCCAGTGAGGTGGCCAGAGTATCGGATGGGCTGGTCGATGAACCAGGTGAGCTTTTCGATGGTGGGATGGGCAGAGAAGAATGAGTCAGAGCAGCCACTGGATGGTATGAATCATCAAAGTAGACAGAACATGGTGTCGTATTCAGTGAGAACGACAGCATCGATGAGCCAGGAGGCTGGCAACCGAACTGACAAGCCAAGAAGGAGGAGATGCCACCGTGGAAAAAGTAGGAATATCGACTAATGTATTGGCAGGATCCAAAAAAGTAGAGACATCCAGAGAGAACGGAGATACTGAAGTAGAACCATAAGCATAAGGGAAGAAAGTATCATCAAACCGAGCATGTCTGGTGACATATATCTTTCCAAGCGTAGGATCCAAATATTGATAACCCTTGTACTGGGAGTCGTACCCAAGAAAGATACAAGGCAAACTACGAGAAGTGAGTTTGTGAGCTGCATATGGGAACCCGACCATTAACAATTTCAAATGGTGATCATACTCCAAGAACTGGAATGGGCAGCCAATTTATGGTATAAGCAGATGCAACAAATGTGTGAGGCTAGTGGGAGAGAGGAACATGAGGGTGCTTGCGCTCAGCCCGACCATTCTGCTTAGGAGTATACGGGCAAGAAATCTGATGATGAATGTCTTTTGTCTGAAAGTGAGAGTGTAAGCGGCCATTTACAAACTCAGTCTCCCCATCACTATGAAACACTTTAATGGTGGAAGAAAACTGGTTCTCCACAAAAGCCTCAACTAGCGATAGACATCCCGAAAATTAGATTTACGATGAAGTGGGTAAAACTACGAGATTCGAGAATGATCATCAAGGAAAATGGCATAGTAGGAGAAACCATCAGCAGATATAACAGGAGAGGACTCCCATAAATCACAGTGAACTAGATCAAGTACCCTAGCAGCACATTTATCATTTGACTGAAAAGATAAATGTTTCTCTTTAGCATTTTCACATGCATCACAAAGGGTAGGTTTCAGCAAAATCAATGAGACAGATAAAGATCCAAAAACATGCAAACCAGAAATAACGGAATACGGAACATGACCAAGTCTATCATGCCAAATTTCAAAGAACGCACGTGACTTATTTGACTCTGTAGTAGACAATAAAGCAGATGCACCATAGTCTAAAACATAAAGCTCATTTTCACTATATCCGCGACCCAAGGTTTCACCAGTAATTTTATGTCGAATAATAAATGAGCGATCATCAAAGCAGACAACATAGTTTAAATCTCGAGTAAATTTGCTAATCGAAAACAAAATTTATGGTGATATCAGGCACAATAAGCACATCATAAAGAGAAAGAAACTTAGAAATATAAGAATCACCAAAATGAGTAATAGGGAGTTGAGAACCATTACCAACAACGACATAGTGAGAACCAACATAAAGTGTCACAAGATCAATAGTAGCAGGAGATGACGCCATGTGTTTTGTAGCCCCAGAATCTACAATCCACTCGTAGCCAGGGTGCTTAAATTCTGAGATGCCACAAAAGGGAGCCATACTACAGAGTGGTACGTGGCAATGGAGTACGATGGTGGAGATAAAATGGGCGCACAAGGCGTTGGAATAGTGCTACTAGAGCGTGGGCATCACGCGAGCAGAAAGCTGGACAGGAGTGCTGCTAGCGCGTGGGCGTCACGTGTGCAAGAAGCTAGACATGAGTGCTTCCAGCGCATGGGCGTCAAGCGCGCGTGGCTGAAAGCTCGCGAATGGCCTGGAAAGGGCGTGGATCTCATGCGCCAAAAAAGTGTGCAAGACGGATCGCCGGGCAAAGGTACCTGAGATGGAGACCTGAAGACGACGTTGTTGGTTGAAGAAGGGAAGCCGTCCAAAGAACTGAAAAGCAGCCTCCTTTGCAACGAACGCTGGAACACGAAACGGCTGGCGGTGATGAAGGCGAACTCGCCGGATAATGGCTTCTGAACGCGCGTGATGCCTACCAGAGAACGCCCCTAAGACCAGTGAAAAAGCTGACCGGTTGGAGAGAATGCCGCTAGATCGAGAGGAAAGAAAGTTGTGGGTCTTCGTTGGATAATTGTGACCGGAGACGAAGAGAAACGAAATAAATCTAAACTGCTCACTGGAAGGTCGTCGGAGAGTGGTGCAGAAAGAAAAAAAATTTAAAAAAGAAAGAGGTGGAGAAAATTAAGGTCGGGATCAAATTTAAACTTGGTATAATACCATGAAAGAGTGATTTCTCGTAATTGACTATAATGTGAAAGACTAGTGATGCAGTCATACAACTACACGGATGAAACCACGTATGACTTTCATGCCATGACGACAAAACGAGTATTAATTAATGAAAGGAATTGATAGTGGTTATAATTGATAGTGGTTATTTTACTACTCCCTCCGTTTTTTTAATATTGGCACCTCATTTTTTATGTTAAAATTTAGGAGATGCTAAATGAGTGGATGAAATTGAATTGAAAGAAGAGAAAGTAAAATGAGAAAGTAAAATGAGTGGATGTAATAACCTTAAACTTGACATAAATAGAAAGTGCCAATGAAAAAAAATACCCACTTTTAGTAAGTGTGTCAATATTAAAAAAACGGAGGGAGTACTACAAATACCGTCTCATAATTAGTATAATATCTTACAGAACTTAAATTAAGTCTACATGATAATTTATGAGTAAGTACCAGGAAAGGCGATCTTTCCATAATTTTATGAACAGTCTACATGGATTGTTATCTTAAATATTGTAATTTTTTGTAAAATTTAAATATTATATTTTATAAGTTAAAACAAGTAATAATATGTCACCCAAACACGCTCCCTTTTCTTCTTTTTACGGATCCGTTAATTTTAAACTCACTCTTTTTGAATCACAGAAGCAAGTCACCAGCGCCCTAAAGTGAATATTTGCAAATTCTCGTAAGACACCGTCTTTGCAAAAATGCATGAAAAGACGTTGTTTAATTAAATTAAAGAAAGATAAAATATTTTAATTGTAATATTAAAAATTTATACGGTAACGTAAAGTAGTTATAAGTTTATAATTCGATTACTATAATTCAAAATTTTTATTATTATTTTTATTTTAAACCTTAATTTTTTTAAACTTATAAAAATACTATTTTTCAACAAGAGTGCGTCTCTTGAAAGACGGTCTTAAAGAAATTAAGATAAAATTTTCGGGTTGCATGAACCGGGTTATAAATTTTATCACTACATGTTGCATACTAAATTTTTAATGTTGCAACTAAGACCTTTTACCTTTTATTATTCAAATTAAACCCATTTTTCCATAAGGCTATAAAAAGAGTCTTTTCCAAAACTTTACATTTCAATAAGCGTACTTTACTTCTAAAAGCCCAAGTATCTTTTTCTACACTCCACGCGATTACTTACAATAGAAAGTGGATAAAGAAAAGTAAATTTTGCTCCGGAAATCTAGCACCTAAAGGTTACTACTCCCGTGACATTTTAATCTGGATATTTTTTTTATGCTATTTAAGAAATATGTTTCACCATTAATATGTATAATTACGTAAAATAACAATAACTAAAAAGTTAAAATAACAATAACTAAAAAGTTAATACTCAGAAATTACTTATTCCACCGAATCCAATAATATCACATATGATAATATTATTATTTATATGTTTATTAAAATATGTGGTCAAAGTTTGACAGTATTGACTTGTTAAATAATAAAATTGCAGTTTAAGGTGGGATAGAGGAAGTATTTCCAACTCAGAAAAAATTTTATTTTAGGAAAATATGTATGACGGGGTGATGTGCCAATGAATTTTAACATGTGGTAAGTTGGTGGAGTCAAAAGTTAATTTTATTTTTTTTTCTTTTTTTATTCACCATCATGTTAAAAATTTATTGGCTCATCACCCTATCATACACATTTCCCTAACATAAAAAATTTTCATATTTCCAACTCAAATGTCAACCTCAAATAGCTTAAACCGTATCTTTGGATCTGATTTATACTAAATTAAATTAAAATTATTTTATTAAATGAAAATAAATATAGTAAATAAAAATTATATTATACTATATTAAGTTAAAATAACACAAATTTAAATTATTAAACTATTCCAAAATAATAAAAAGACACTACCTAATCTTATAAACTATGTTAAATGCCTCGTGGATGGAAATTAGTTTAGAGGCAAGTTGCTTTTACCTTTTAATTGTTATCCCATCTTTAAAATTACTAAACAATAAGTGTACACATTTAAGTGGTCAGCTGCATCTGCATGCCAAATTGATAAGATGTTTCAGGTTCGATGTCACATTAAATATGAATTAAGTATTAAACAAATAATTATTGAAACAACTTACCCCCTCTATCTCATTCAAATTTACACAGAATTTTTTTTCATCCTCTTATAAATATGTTTGTCTATAAATATGTGTAACTACAAACAATAACAACACATAAAAAATATTTATCTAAAAACTAAATGTTACAACAAATCTAACCATATCTTACACGATAAAATTATTATTCATATATGTATTCAAATACGTGATCAAAATTTTATTCATAATTTACTCTTTATCATCTTATTTTATTATGTTAAGAATAATTGAGTTAGCATTTAAGGTGAGGGTTTTGCTTTTATATCGAAACAATACATACAGCTCCTTCTAACATTGTTTTACTAGTTCAAGCATGCGCTCCACTATAATTATTTATAGATTATTATTTATTATGGAAAAAAACAAATATTTCACTAAGGTCTTGGATTCTCCATTTTATATATACTTTAATATAATTTAAAAAAATTAAATAATACTATCCAATTTAGTTTAGTCTTATTATTATTTTTATTTATTTAATTAATTTTATATTATTCATTTCAATTCAATTCAATTATCTAAGATTCAATAATTATCTGAAAGAAGCTCGACCTAACTTATATTACTTTCATTCTTTTTGTTCTCTCTTAATACCATTCCTATATTTGTATTACTTTTATAATTTTTTAAATATGTTCTACGTGAAAGTCGGTTTCACCTAAGTCTCTACTTTTACGCCAAGTTGTTTAATGTTTGGTGTTGAAACACGAAATAAAAACACAGTGCACACACAACTTGTTTACGCAGTTCGGTGCAATTACACCTACATCTGCGGGGCCTTGCCCAGATCAGAAACCATTCACTAGAAAGCAGTCTTTAGTACAAGAAGCTTAACTTAAATACTAATCCATTGCTAACCTACAGAGTGAATGTTGTGAGATCCCCTCACTGCCGATCCTACGTCGTTGAACCCTCACGATCAACACGTCTCCCTGGATCTCCTCCTCCCGAGGAATTAAGGCTTCCTTGTTTCTGATCTTTACGAACTTGGTCGGATGAATAAACACTCCTCCAAACACCACAGGCAGATCGCTCCAAACTTCTCACCTAGAGATGAATTCTCGGACGCTTAATTGATTGCGTTGTATCTTCTTGTATTTATATCCATCGCAATCCTGCCTTCTGTCAACCTCTTTCCTTGTCTAACTCTACCATGAATAGACTTCTAAACTAAGGAAAGATCTAATTCTAATCTGGTATTTAAATGGACAATCCTTCATCAATAGGACTTGTACCGTAAATAAACTACTTAATCAATTCCTAACTATTACAGGAATATTCGTTTACCAGAATTAGATTGCCACGAAATAAGATAATAATCTTCACAATATTCTGATTTGATCGCATAAATATACTCCATAATATGCTCCATAAATTGTGGACAAAATCCTGAGTTCGGAAAACCTGGATATCAGTGTTAAAACACCAGATCACCAGAATTCGTAATATGCCATAAATAAATCCAACTCCTGAGGACTCTACAATCTCCCCCTTGGCATATTGGTGAATTCAACAGCACAACTAACATAGACAGCCAGATAGCACAGTTCCCCAAATATTCAGACCGAACATAAAAGCAAAAGCAATCAGAATCAATTCAGAATCATTCAAAATCAAAATCAAAATCTGTAAGTTTCTCCCCCTGAATTCAGTAATATGTCAAGAAACCAAGAAAACCAAAAAAATTTATTCCAAACTTTCATCTGACTCCTCTGATCCAACATTGTCCGAACCACCAGCATCCGACCCATTTGCATCCTGAGTTGCTGCCAACAAACCTCCTCGTTCAGCTTCCAAAGCAGCCAACTCCCCCTGAATTTTTACTATAGCAGCCTGATGACGCCCAAGAAGTTCTTGACATGTTGCTGCTCTCGCCTCAATAGCTCTTAACCGAGCTGCACCTGCAATTGAGCATTCTGTTGCTGGAGGCGTCCAGGGTAGATCCTTCACAATACGACCACTCAAGGTTCTGAGGGTTGGCCGTAAAGCTTGGGTAGCTATCACTTCATCAGATTCCCTTGCGACAGCACCCCCTTTTTGCAGGACCATTGAGATGACACAGGGATGTACTAGGGCTTCCTTCCTAGTCTTCCGGGCACAGTCCATAACATCGTTGAATACCAACCTTCCCAAATTAACCCTATGCCTCGCTCCCAGACTATAGAGAAGTGTAGCCATTTCTTTGGTAACACATGTATTGTTAACCGAAGGGATCCAGTTGTGAACGGCTACCATGTACATGCAATAATATCTGGAGGTTAGAATTGATGCAGGTATCTGCTGTCTGCCAGTCAGTGGCCAAGTGCTTTCCACCCCTCCTGTTAACTCCACTGCCACTTCATCATAGTTTTCTGGCATTCGGTGTTGGAACACCGCCTGGACATTCCTGGTAGTGCCACGCTGCAGACATCGATTCACAGCCTCGGGGGAGAATTCAAAAATTTCTCCATGCACGTACACTCTATGAAACCAGGAGGAATCTTCACTTTCACAATCCTCCTTCAGATTTGCGTAAAACTCCATCACCAACTGCTTATTGTACTCAGCAAAGCACGTGGCAGCTTTAAGTACTTTGAGGTATTGTAGGAAATCAGTGAACCCACACTCTCTGTACTTCTCTGCATCGGCTGGCCTTTCTGCCAGTATTTTTCTTCCACTGATGAACTCCATTTTCTCTTGACTAGTCTCATCATAAAACTCAAGGCAGATAGCCTTGCTAACCTCAGGAGCAGGTAGTGTCCGAGACTCCATTTGTTTAGCTGATCTCTTCAGTCGATCTGCCCGCAACTTCTTCAATTTCTGTCCAATTGGCTCATCACTATCATCACTTGCAGCCATACTCTTGTTTCTGCACCGCTTTGACCGTCGAACCTTTTTGGATGCAGAGGCCACATCTCCTCTGGTCTTCTTGGACAACTGAGGGGTAGGTATTTCCCCAGACTCAGGTGGTGGTGTTTCAACACCCACCTCTGTACTCTTCCTCTTAAGTCCACGGGTTTTTCTGGCTTCTGGAGGTGTTTCAACACCAATACCAAGACCCTCAGGGGTGTGCTCCCTCTCAGCAGAGCTCACAGCTGGTGTTGGAACACCAGTATCAGGCATATCAGTGCCCCCTAACCTTTCCACAGCAATATCCTCCCTGCTCACAGGAGCATCCTCATAACCTGTCCCACTTTCAGTAACTCCCCCTGCACATACTTCCTCTTCTTCACTGTCACTAATCTCCACCACTGGAATGGGTAACTGTCTCAACCGTTCTTGAAACTGAAATGCAGACTCATCAAAGATTGCCATCTCTTTGCCACTAGCTTTGGCAAAGTCAGTAGATTTAACTACTTTAACCCAGGGTTGTACAACAGCATTATCACCTAGGCTTTTAATAACAGGCCTGTGCAGGGACCCTATTCTCGTGTAGATAGTGAAGTACTTATCCATTTCATCTCCTACTTTATATTGCTCTCCAAAATCTACTCCAACCAACGTGGCATTAAACTTACTAATGTCACAGATTTCTCCAATTCTACCGGTTAACAAATCCTTTAGATTAAATCCATTTACCTTTCCACGCAAATTCTTATATTTTCGAAGATCTACATAATCTCTATTCTGGACCATCCACTCAATAAATTCAAGAACATAGCAGAAGTAAATTCCATCGAAAACGAAAGACTCATCAAACCTTGGCTTAGGTCGTCGACCTTTTATTCCACCCCACGGTGTCATTCTCTGTTCTCGACCTCCACAGAGTTCATCCAGGTCTGCATCGGAGTCGAGCTCTTCAATTCTCGGATTTTCAGGCATTCGTACATTGACAGAATCTCGGAAAAATTTCTTGAACGTAGAACTCGCCATTGTCAAGGGGCTGATGGTTGAGCTACGAAAATATGAGGGTTTCTGCAAACTTCAGGTTGCTCGAAAACAATACTAGCGGGAGCTCTGTTTGGGAAGATGAACAGTTGAAGAATTTAAGTTTGTGTGAGAATCAACCACTTGTCACTTTCACTTACCTTTTTTCGAAAATCGTAAAGCCACTCTACTTTTTCTTCTTTCACAATATCACATGCGCAATTTTAGGCCCAGTATAACCTTTTGGCCCAAATTTAATCCTTCTGGTCTTCTTCCACTTTATTCCCCGGTGTTTAAACACCGCTTCACATATTTTTGGTATTTTCGATATTCCTTCCTTTTTTCTTTTTTTTTCACTGTATTTAAGAGAAAACATAACAGTAAATAATACTACAACAAGGACAAATCAGAGTACCTTACATTCGACAGACACCCAAGAACTGTCTGAGGCCTTCAAAAGTCTCACCATCCAGAGGTTTTGTAAAGATATCAGCCAGTTGTTCTGCTGTTGGTACATACTGGACTACGACCTCTCCTTTTTCAACCAAGTCCCTAATAAAATGATGTCGAATATCGATGTGCTTTGTCCTCGAGTGTTGCACAGGATTCCTGGAAATATCAATGGCGCTTTTATTATCACATAGAACTGTCAGACTCACATCATTGAACCCATAATCTCTCATCATCTGCTTCATCCATAATAACTGCGCACAACAACTCCCGGCAGCTAAGTATTCTGCTTCAGCCGTAGACAATGATATAGAATTCTGCTTTTTACTGTACCAATTAACAAGATTTGATCCAGCAAAGAAGCATCCACCAGTGGTACTCTTACGATCATCGGCATTCCCGGCCCAGTCAGAATCACTGAAACCTACCAACTGCGAATCCTTGTTTCGAGAAAACCATACTCCATACTCCACTGTTCCACTTATATACCGAATAATCCTCTTCACGGCTGACAGATGTGACTCCTTTGGATTAGCTTGATAGCGAGCACAAATACCAACACTCAGACAGATGTCTGGTCTGCTTGCAGTTAAGTACAACAGACTGCCAATCATACTCCTGTACAACTTTTGGTCAACACTTTGACCCAGTTCATCTTTTGTAAGCTTGTCGGTGGTAGCCATTGGAGTGCGTACTGCCTTTGCACTTATAAGTCTGAATCTCTTGATCAAGTTTTCAACATATTTCTGTTAATTGATGAAAATACCATTCTTCTCTTGAGTAACCTGTAATCCCAGAAAGTATGACAATTTTCCTACCATGCTCATTTCGAACTCCTGAGTCATTAAGTCAACAAACTCCTTCACCAATACTGAAGAGGTAGATCCAAAGACAATATCATCCACATAAATTTGTGCGATGAGAATATTTGTCCCCCTACGCAGCACGAATAGTGTACGGTCCACTCCCCCTCGACGATATTCTTTCTGAATCAGAAAAGTTGTCAGTCGCTCATACCATGCATGAGGTGCCTGCTTGAGTCCGTACAGTGCTTTATTCAATCGATAGACATGGTCAGGAAAGTGTGGATCTTCAAATCCCTTAGGCTGTTCTACATAAACTTCCTCCTTTACTAGGCCATTCAGGAACGCACTTTTGATATCCATCTGATGAAGATTAAAATCCAGAATACATGAGACTGCCAACATCAGTCTGATCGACTCTAATCTGGCTACTGGTGCAAAAGTTTCATCAAAGTCAACCCCTTCAACTTGAATGTACCCTTGAGCAACTAATCGCGCTTTATTCCTTGTGACGTTACCCTCCGCATCAGATTTGTTCTTAAAGATCCACTTGGTTCCGATCACATTCACATTATCCGGTCGGGGGGTAAGATACCAAACATTGTTTCTTTCAAATTGCTGCAGTTCTTCTTGCATTGCCGAAACCCAATATTTATCGAGAAGAGCGTCTTTGTAATTTTTTGGCTCAGTGAGAGAGATGAAGCAAGATAGTCCTGCCAATTCTCTGTAATTTACCCGTGGTTGATCCCTTAACTGCATGTGTCTAGTCGGATGCTGTTCTGGTTCATGAGTTCCAGCTTCCGGAGTTTCAACACCAGTTGACGATACTGGTGTTTCAACACCAGTAGGAGTCACTGGTTCAAAGACATCATTATCACCGACAGTGTCGTCCTCTGAATCATCAACCACCACATTGATAGACTCCATGACAGTACCAGAACGTTGATTAAGCACTCGGTAAGCTCGACTGGTAGGCGAATAACCCAAGAATATACCGATATCACTTCTAGATTCAAATTTAGCTAAGGGCTCCCGGTCCTTCAAAATATAACACTTACTGCCAAAGACATGGAAATACGACACATCTGGTTTCTTCCCCTTCCAAATCTCATATGGTGTCTTTTCGGTAAACGGACGCAGATATACTCTGTTGATGGTGTAGCATGCAGTGTGTACCGCCTCAGCCCAGTATCTAGCATTAATTTTTCTCTCGGCCAACATTGCTCGTGCCATTCCCTGCAGTGTTCGATTCTTTCTCTCCACAATACCATTTTGTTGAGGAGTGATGGGGGCAGAGAACTCGTGGTGTATGCCAAGTGTCTCGCAGATGTTATGAAACGTAGAGTTTTCAAACTCTTTTCCATGGTCACTCCTGATACGTGCAATTCTTACTTGAGTGGTTCCTTTTTCAACATGTAGTTTGTGCGCCAAGTTCTTGAATACCCCAGCAGCTTCTGACTTCTCTTTTAAAAATGATACCCACGTATACCTCGAGAAGTCGTCTACACAGACGAAAATATACTTCTTTCCTGCCACACTCGGAGTATTAACCAGCCCCATCAAGTCCATATGTAGTAGCTCCAGAAGTCTTGATGTTGAAACATCATGTACGGCATGGTGTGGTATCCGGGTTTGCTTTCCTTCTTTACATGACCCACAGACTATCTCCTTGTTATCACTGATCTCAGGAATACCTCTGACTGCCTTCAGTCTGGAAATACGAGCTAAGGATTTGTAATTTATGTGTCCCAATTTTCTGTGCCACATTGTACTGAGTTCATTTTTTGAGTTGAAGCACGTGACATCTTGGTCGAGCAAATAACAATTATCCATTGATCTAGAACCAGTGAATGCTTCAGTACCATGGTTGACTACACACTTCTCTTTGTCGAAAAACACTGTCATTTCATTGTCACATATATGGCTAATGCTCAACAGATTAGCTTTCAGACCTTCCACCAGTAATACATCTTGGAACACAGGAAGCCCTTTAATGACTAACTCACCTTTGCCGATTATTCTACTTCGCTTCCCATCACCAAATCTAACATGTCCACCAAATCCAGGTTTGAATTTTTGAAGAAATTTAGGTATTCCAGTCATATGCCTTGAGCACGCACTATCGAAATACCAAGAGTTTCCTGTATGTGCCCCAAAATAAACGAAACTTGAAAAACAAACATCTTGAGATTTTCGAACCCATACCTGGTTTACTGATCGATGGATGTGATTAGGATTTTGATTGACACGTGTGTTCAGAAATCCAGTTCTGTATCCTCCAGTGGTAAGCCGATGCCTTGACTTATATTCTGGCATGGTGTTGAAACACCGATCTGCTGTGTTGACAGACAGTGTCCTAAGCAGCTTAAAACACCTGTTCCTGACATGCCCTTGAGCTCCACAGTATCCACATCGTCTGATCCTCTTGATAGGACAATTTTTCTTGATTATGCTTGGAGCTGGTACACCTTGCTCTGCCTCATTTTTTAACACATTCACTGTCCTTTCATAGCCAATTCTATATTTGGTCGTCTGTCCCATTCGTAGACAGTCTTCGAGCTTAGCTTTCCCTGTATTGAGACGTCTAATAGCTTGTTCTGCTGCCTCTGCTCGTTGCACCACTTCAGTAAATTCCTTCTTGAACTTATTCAGTTCTCCAATTGCCTCTTCCTTTTCAAGTTCATTCACTTTAACTTTCTCACTCAGTCTCTTGTTCTCAAACTTGAGCTCTTTGTTTTCATCAGCCACTTTTAACCACATCTTGTACATCTCCATGCTTTCCTTGCGAATATCATCATCACTAATGCTTCTAGTCTCTTCATCTGAGGTACTACTATCTTCTTCATTCAGCATACCGAGACCGTCCGTAATAGAGTCTTCTAACTCCACCATTGACACACCAAAAGCAACATGATTTGTATACTCTTCTCCATCCATAACATCCTCTCCTCCGTCATCATCAATCCAGGTTGTAGCATACGATTTTCCTTGCCTTTTAAGCGTATTGGCACACTCAGCTTGTATGTGTCCAAAACCTTCACATTCTCTGCACTGGATTTTCCTGTTCAGATTCAGATTTGTCAATTTAATCTTTGGTGTTTCAACACCAGTTGCTTGACCGAATCTTGGAGTGGAGTTGGCGTTAGGATTTTTGCTCCCACTTGACTTATCTTGAGATTTCCTGCCCATCTTCTTCATAAATCTGGAGAAGTTTCTGGTAATGTTTGCAATTTCATCGGAATCTTCATTATCCGTAAGATCATCTGCCTTTCTAGAGTTTGTGCTTGAAAAAGCCATCTTTTTCTTTCCCATTTTTGTTTCCAGCATCTCCATCTCATAAGATTCCAGAGATCCCATAAGCTCATCAAGAGTCATTGTCCCAATCCTTCCATTTTCATTAATTGCTGTGACCTTCATATTGAACCGTGGAGGTAACGCCCTCAACACTTTCCTGACAAGTTTTTGATCTTTGTACTTTTTGCCAAACTGAAATGCTTTGTTTGCAATATCTCGGACTCGTCCATTAAACTCAGAAATAGTCTCATCTTCACGCATCTTCAATTCTTCGAATTTTGACGTATAATATTGCAACTTTGATTCCCTAACAGAGCTTGTCCCCTCATGATACGTTTGTAACACATCCCATGCTTCCTTCGCAGTCTCACAATTTGAAATCATCTTAAATTGATCTTCATCCACTGCTGTGAAGATGGCATTCAACGCCTTTGAGTTGGACACGTGTGCTTTATGCTCATCAGGAGAAAATTTAGAGAATGGTTTGGCCGTCGATGAGCTTGATCCTGTAGTTTCGTCACTTGAAGGTGGAGTGTACTGATTTATGACATAGTTCCAGGCTTGATCATCTAGTGCTCCAATGAACACTTTCATACGTGCCTTCCAATAAGCATAATTACCTTGTTCCAGCAACGGTGGTCGCGTGACCGAAGCCCCCTCCTTTGGTGCCATGGTGAAACCTGATCTCACTCTCCCTGTATAGGGGTCAGCAAGTGCCTTGCTCTGATACCAATTGAAAGTCTATTTCACCTAAGTCTCTACTTTTACGCCAAGTTGTTTAATGTTTGGTGTTGAAACACGAAATAAAAACACAGTGCACACACAACTTATTTACGCAGTTCGGTGCAATTACACCTACATCTGCGGGGCCTTGCCCAGATCAGAAACCATTCACTAGAAAGCAGCCTTTAGTACAAGAAGCTTAACTTAAATACTAATCCATTGCTAACCTACAGAGTGAATGTTGTGAGATCCCCTCACTGCCGATCCTACGTCGTTGAACCCTCACGATCAACACGTCTCCCTGGATCTCCTCCTCCCGAGGAATTAAGGCTTCCTTGTTTCTGATCTTTACGAACTTGGTCGGATGAATAAACACTCCTCCAAACACCACAGGCAGATCGCTTCAAACTTCTCACCTAGAGATGAATTCTCGGACGCTTAATTGATTGCGTTGTATCTTCTTGTATTTATATCCATCGCAATCCTGCCTTCTGTCAACCTCTTTCCTTGTCTAACTCTACCATGAATAGACTTCTAAACTAAGGAAAGATCTAATTCTAATCTGGTATTTAAATGGACAATCCTTCATCAATAGGACTTGTACCATAAATAAACTACTTAATCAATTCCTAACTATTACAGGAATATTCGTTTACCAGAATTAGATTACCACGAAATAAGATAATAATCTTCGCAATATTCTGATTTGATCGCATAAATATACTCCATAATATGCTCCATAAATCGTGGACAAAACCCTGCGTTCGGAAAACCTGGATATCGGTGTTAAAACACCAGATCACCAGAATTCGCAATATGCCATAAATAAATCCAACTCCTGAGGACTCTACACTACGAAATCATGCAAAAATAAAATTAAAAAGAATAAGGAAGGTAGGTTAAGAACACATTCAGGTAGTATTGCCATTGTTTTCGATTTTTTAACATTCTCACTATTTTCCATTTGAAATGATTTCGTAACTAATAATATTCTCTCTTTTGGTCAGTAGTTTTTATTTTCATCAGCATATTTTATTTTTTCGAGTATCGATCAACTCAATTTTCCCAACTCATTCTATCCACCTAAATTTATATATAAAATTAAAAAGGGATAATGTAGGAAATTGAAACGAATAATATACTTTTGTTTAAATTCTTTTAAAGGGGGAGTCCGTCTCTTGAAAAACGATCTTTCCATAAGTCATGGAAAGATCAAGGTTTAAAGTGCAAATCAGAAGAAATAAAGATAAAATTTTCGAATTGTATGAATCGAGTTATAAACTTTATTACTACTACACGTTGTATAATAAATTTTTAATATTCCATCTAAAATCTATTACTTTTTATTATTTTAGTTAAATCATATCTTTCCTGATCTTTCCAAGACTTTGACTTAGAGGGGAGTCGAGTCAATCTTCATCTTGCAAAACAAACTAAGCCTCAATCTTCATCTTGCAAAACAAACTAAACCAACCGTCTATCTGTCCCCCACTAGTTATACCATAACGCCCACACACAATATATCTTCAACAACACATCTATTTTACCCAAACCCAACTTAATTAATACAGTGATCTCACTTTATCCTAAACCCCCTTTGACTATTCTACCCACATTTGGGACCCACCTCCCATCTGCATCCCATGCTCCAACTCACCACATTCAACGGCCCAGATTCCATCAATCCCCGCAAACCGCGTCTCCGCCCTGGCCCACCACCATTACTATATATCCCAGCGTTGTACCGACACTAAATCCATGCAAAGACCAGAATCTACATTCTCACAAGGCATCCAAAACGACAGCGTTTGCACCAGACTTCATGGCATCCCCAGCGACGTTACTCTCATCTCTGAAGCTCGTCCTCATCTCCGCCGGCGCCGTTTCGATATTCACGGCGGTTAGGTTCTCCGTCCCGTTGGTGACGGCGTTTTGTCTCTACGACGTTCCCGTAATATGGAGCTCCGTTAAATCGTGGCTGAAGCCGCCGTATCTTTACTTCATCGCTAACGGTATCATCATCGTCATCGCCGTCGCCTCCCGGTTCAGCCCCGGTCATCAGCCTCCGCGGCTGGTGTCGTTTCGAACTCCTCCGCCGTCGGAGCTGGTGCTGGAGGAAGCGCCGCCGACGGAGGAAGCGCCGCCGCTGGAGGAAGAGGAGGAAGAGCCGCCGACGGAGGAGGACGAGGAAGTGGTGGAGGTGAGGGCGGTGGTGGTGAATGGGATAGTGCAGTTGGAACCGGCGGCGGATTACGTTGGTGGTGACGTGGCGAGTGCTGATAGGTGGATTGTACCGATGGCGGAGTATACTTCGCCGCAGGAGGTTGGTTCTCCGGTCCCGGGTCAACGCGAAGTTGACTTCGTCCCGCCGGTCGAGGAGAAACAGGTGGCGCTGTATAGATTCGGCCACGTCGGCAAACCTCCGAAAATCCGTTCTCCTGAAGGTACCATACTGGAGTATTTGGATTTTTCATTTCCACAAAATTTTCCGTTTTTATTCATTTAAAAAAATTATTATGCATAAATCATTTCCCATAATTGACGATTTACACATTTTTTTCATTAAAAAATGAATTTAATTTAAAGTATCTTCAATTATTTTTTTTAAAAAAATATTTTATCACACTGATAATATAAGTTGAACTCTTTAAAAGGAGCTGAAAAGTATCAACCTAGTAATATTATTATATCCGTCTTTTTGGAAAGGTTGAGTTTTGGTTTTAGGACAAACATAGTCTCAAAGAACTCATGTATTTATATTTAAATAAAATAATCAAATTTATTATTATATATGCGGAAGGGCTAGTGAATTTATTCAGTTATATCTATAACACTTTCTTGTTCCAGTATAAAAAACATATATTAATCGATTTTTTAAAGCTATATTTACCAATAATTTTACTTAGTATATAAATAATAATATCATTACTTGAGGATCTTTGTAAACGATGTTGTATGATGATGTTTGTATGATGATGTTTGTATGATGATGTTTTGTGTAAATAAACAAAGTTATCGGTAATTGAACTCAAGTTGCAAGAAATGATCAAAATTTGTAGACTTTATATTGGGCCGGAGGGAGCATTAAAATAATCACTCCTATTATTTTTCTATGCTTTTGTGGGCAACTTGAAAGCGTTACTAATTTGATTGACTTATTTTTATATTAATTTTAAAAGTAGTCGTTCAAAAAGTAATTTATTATTTCAAAATTTGAAGGTGGGAGAGCGGTAAAAGTGGTGGGGCAGCGGAAGAGGCGGCAGCTGGCGGAGGAAGAGCCGCCGCAGCATGATACCATGGAGAACACATGGAAGATGATAACGGAGGGCCGCCATCCGCCGGAGAATCACGGCGACGAAGCGGCGGCGGAACCTGCCGCCACGTTCAGTGACCGGACAAACTACCGTGACGGCGGATTGAGCGTGGCTCCGGCGCCGGCGCCGGTCAAGAAAGAGGCGTCGACGGACGATTTGAACCGGCGAGCGGAGGCGTTCATAAAGCAGTTCACCGAGGAGATGAGGTTGCAGCGGGAGGAGTCGCTCAAGAAATTCCATGAGATGATTCACCGTGGGGCCTACTAAATTATTTTTAACATATTTAGTGGGTATATCTTCAATAGGAAAAATATGGATTTGTTCATAGATATTTAAGTTTAAAAAAACATAAAAAGAAGGTAGAGGTTAAATTGACATAAATAGTGGTTGGTTTGGATAAATAGATGAAAAAAAGAAAAATATATGTATGTCTTGTGTAAATGAAAAGTAGAAGTTAACTTGATTGTAATACTAATATCAGCATATATATCATCATGCTATTATAATTGTAGATTTTAAAAATGCATTTTTTTTGTTCTTTTATAAGTATAATATTTTATATTTTGTTAGTTTACCTAATTAAAAATACTACCTTCATTTTGTTGAACGTGACACCATAGTTTTAATTGTTTGGAATTAATTAAGTGAAAGAATTGAATTTAGAAAGAAAAAAAGTTGAATACGTGTATAAAATTGAAAATCTCTTGTCATAAAAAGAAAAGTGAAAGTGTGTCAAATTTATAAAAAAAAAACAACTAAAAAAAAATGTGCACATATAATGAAACAGCGGGAGTATTAACCGAGAAATATCATCATTAAACATGGTTAGAAAAATAACCATGCAGTTTTAATTTAGAGGTTTAGAAACGAATCTTCATGATATGGAAGAGTAATTACTTAGGGATAAGTTCCCAATATAACTCTATTTACTTGAATAAGTGCAAATATAAGTCTATGATAATTTTTAGTGCAAATATAACCCTAACTAGTTAATGAAAATGCCAATATAACCTTCGGACCCCATTTTCAGCATTGACCTCAATTTTTCAGCATTGACTCTATGTAAATTGACCAAAATATCATTTTGGGCTAACTCTGAAATTGGGTGGATAATTTTACCCTCATAGTTAGCCGGAACGCCATAGTTCGTTGAAATTAGGTAGGGTTATATCAGCATATTATGCAATCTTATTGGGTTATATCAGCACATTTATAATGTTTGTAGGGTTATATCAACACATTTCTAATGTTTGTTGGGTTATATCAGCACATCCTTAAAACTCATAGGGTTATATTGGCACTTTCACTAACTATATAGGGTTATATTGGCACTTTCGAATATTGAAAGGTTATATTGGCACTTATGTCAACTAGGTAGGATTATAAAAACACTTTTTTTCTCACCCCGTTCTACCCAAATCTGAACACTTTCCTTTTTTGTATGTTCCAAGCAAATCTGCACACCTTCCTTTTAAGGAAATACTCAACACATCATAAGACAGTATTACCCTCAAATATCATAATTTAACAAATCTGAAAATTTACTCAAGCCCCTTCCACATATCTAACTTTCCTTCACTTTCCACAGATCCACTCTAACCCTCTTCGTCACCACCACATTAATCATCATATCTGTTTTCGAATCAAAGCAGCTCCTGTGGTGGCATCTTTCTCCGCTCCAGTGGTGGCCCGCCCAAGGTCTGGTTCGAAAACTCAAATCCACCCACCTAAGTAGAGCTTCACCGTGGAGCGAGGATGAGAGGAAGAGGCGGAGTGGTAGAGGAGAGCGAATGGCGGAGGGCGGATAGAGGCCGGGGGAGAAGGAGCTCGAAGCTGTCGCTCAGAGCGAACATTTCGATGAGGAGAACGACGCTGCTACAGATGAACATGACAATGATGAGAACGAGGTGATTTTTAACTTTGATTCACGCTTCTGCATTGATTCATCAAAAAAATGTTGGGAGGAAGAAGGGGGAGTACTAGATTATACTTTGGATACCTTCTATACTCCCTCCGTTTTTTTAATATTGGCACATCACTTTTAGGGTTAGAATTTAGGAGATGCTAAATGAGTGGATGAAATTGAATTGAAAGAAGAGAAAATAAAATGAGTGGATGTAATAACCTTAAACTTGCCATAAATAGAATGTGTCAATTAAAAAAACACTCATTTTTAGTAAGTGTGCCAATGTTAAAAAGAGTACTAAACTTTTGTTTTACTTAAATAAATAATAAAAGGATAGAATAGAAGAGATGTTGACTAGTGTGTAAAGAGGTTATCCATCTAACTTGTTTTCATTTTAGGTTGAGTGAGTTACATGAAAATTATCCATCTTAATTATAGAAAAACATTATTTGATATATATATATATATATAATTAATTTACTTAATTATTTTTGTATAAAATTAGTATTTGTCTTTCTAATTTCTTTGCATTTCGAATATTTTGGTACCTCTAAGATTAAATTATATAAATAATTTTTTTAAAATCATCATTCACTTTATTTTAACTTTTCTAAATGCGTATTACCTCTGTTTCTATGTTATCGTCACACTTTTCTTTTTGAATTACTTATTTTATATTTACATATTTTTTTATTTTTGATAAAATTCATTCAATTTCATTCACTTATGCTATTTTTTGACTTTCTATATTTAATTTCATTCACTCATTTTCTTCACCTAAATTTAAGCAGCTAAATATATAATGTCACTATTTGTAAAGAGTCCGTCTCTTGTGAGACCGTCTCATGGTGAGACCAAGAACTAGAGGTAAAATAGGATAAGAGCAAACTAAATCCAAGGGCGAAAAACTAATAGAACTGGACTAAATTGTAAATTATCACAATTATACATTAAATCTCTGAACTTTTAAAACATCAATATGAAACTTCATCTTAAAATCTTTACAATTTAATTCATGGTATCACTGTGATACGGTCTTATACAAGACTTTGTCACCCATAAAACGAGAGTGTACATGTTGTAAATGGGACGCAAAAAGGTACCAAAACAGCTCGAACCTTGGATGCAATTTGGTTGCTACTAGATCATATTTTTCGAGTTTGTTTTCTTTTGAATTAAAATAAAATGAAAATAAATGCAATGAATAATTAGTAAAAATAGGACAATGAATTTGAAATTTATCAAATTCAATTTTCTTTGATTTGAATTAAATTGAACTAAAATGCATATACTCCCCTGTCTATCTATTATTGACACACTTTTTTTATTGAGTTATTTCTTTTATATTGACATATTTTTCATTTTGGTAAAATTTCTTCAATTTCATCCACTCATTCTACTTTTTACATTCAATTTCATCCACTCATTTTCTTCACCTATATCCAAACACATAAAACTATGGTATCACTAATAAAGAAATGGAGGGAGTAATTAGCTTGGAAGAATATGACTCTAACCTTCCAGAAAAGTACTCCCTCAATTTTTATGACTTTGACACACACTACTACAAACTAAGGTTAATGTAACACTTTGAAAGTGTTGCTTTAGGTGCTAATAATACTAAGTTGAACCTATTGTAACACTTTTACAACAAATATTATCTTAACTTATGTTGCATTAGATTTAACGTAAAACTTTTCAAAATTTAGGTACTAATACTTTTCAATATTTAGTCAACACTTTTCAAATGTTTAAACAACACTTTATAAGTTATTGTAGCATTTTAATAAGTGTTGCGAGAAAAGTGTTATGATAGTTCTTATTTGTAGTGGTGACACTTCACTTTTTGGGTTATTTCCATGAGTTTGACACATTTTGCTTTTTTGGCAAAATTATTTCAATGTTATCCACTTATTCTTTCCGCATAAATCCAAACACATAAATTTATGGTATCAACCGTATGAAAATAAAGGTAGTAAAAAAAATTAAAATACAAAAACTGGAATTCCAGATTGCTAATTTAAAGGCCACTTTGCCAAGCTACCGTTGAAGTACTCCCTCTATTTCACTAATAGTGGCACAATATGTTTATGTACTTAAATTTATGTGAAGAAAATGAGTGGATAAAATTGAATTTAAAAGTAAAAAGTAGAATAAATAGATGAAATTGAAGGAACCTTTAAAAAAAAATAGAAAGCATGCCAATATAAAAAAAACCAACAAAAAATATATAATTTGCGAGAAACAGAATGGGTACGTAATCTCCTTAATTAATCTTGGTACTGATAGTTCTTGCATCAGAACGAATCAACCGACTTGAAATTGTTCAAAGGCTGCAAATAAGATACTGCAGTATTGGATTCCTCACAGAGATTATAGTCTCATCCGTCCAGGTGTTTGCATTCCGTGGAGTCGGATAAGGTGAAAACTTTGGGTCACTTCAACTGCTTCATTCAGATTTTTTTACAGTATTGATCAAACCTTTCAGATGAATAGCTCTTTGAAGACACGTCATCGTCATAGCCAAACACGCTTGTTCTTTGAGCATATTCTTTCAAGTTCCAGTTAGAGTCAACAATTATGCTCCCTCTCTCCGCCGTCAATCTAATGGCGTACCTTTTGCATGTAATTTATTTATTTAGTTAAAAAAAATTAATTTTAATTTTAAAATTAAATTAGTATATAAATATAAATATTATCGTAGGATACATGGTTAGATTTCTTATAATTTATATTCTAAAATATCAACCTTTTAATTTTCATAACTTTTAATTATTTTTAATGAAAGATATTAAGAATCATATATTTTTCAAGTCAACAACTAAAAATCAAAGTGGGCAAGTTGAGATCGAATGAGTACATAAATCGACAATATTTTGCCAGATCTAACACTACTACCACCATCCAAAAAATATTGTAATTGTTATGAATAATGAAATGCTCATTAGCAATAAGCTAGATTTATGATAATTAATTATATCACTATGTATATACCATATGAGAATACTATGTCATTACCCCAAAGTTCTCTTATAAATACCCCCTAAGAAGATGAAGAAAAATGCACATCTCATTCTCTCATTTCTCACTTTTACTCATCCTGTCTTCTTCTCCATTCTCTCCTTCTTACTTCCCATATCAAATCTTTTGCTAATTTCTTAATAATTTAGTACAAAGTTAGTAAAATGACAACACGTTATCAGCACGATCACTCTTCATCTTCATTAAGTAAGTTCTTTTTGAAATGTTGTAAGAATTTTGTGATAATGAATCAAAGTAGTTGGTATTGAGGATACTAGTCCAGACTTTTCTATTAAATTATAGATGTCTGGAACTTCATGTGTTAAAACTTGATTATATTTGGCTTGCATTCCTTTTAAACTAGACTTCACAGATCAAGCTCACGTAAGTGTCCAGCAACTACGACCTAAAGTTTTTTCCTTATCCAGGGCACTCTGTTTATGTAATTAGTCGAAGACAATTTTCACAATAAGAAGAAGAATTCTGTGAATTTGTTTTGATGGGATACTCTTAATCAAAACCCTTTTGATTGGCTTAATTTTCAAAAAAATCCCAACATACTAGAATGTCTAAAAAATAAAAAGCAGTCACAGTAGAAATGATGTGATTTATACTAATTAACTTTCCAGCTTCATAACATCATAAACCTTCTAACTACATAACTATACTAACTTTCTAACTACATAACACCATACTACTATACACATGAGGCTTTGCCGTCTTATGGTAATATGATGTGATTTATTAACTTTCTAACTACATAACACCATATTACTATACACGGGAGACTTTGCTGCCTTATGGTAATATGATGTGATTTATTAACTTTCTAAATGCATAACACCATATTTCTATACACAGGAGGCTCTGCCACCTTATAGTAAAATGGTGTGATCTAACATCTAACTAATCTTTAACTGCTTCATTTTAATATTTCTATGATTAATTATGTCTCTAACATATTTGTCTATTTATTTGATGACGTTACATTGATAATCTACTCTTAACATTTTAATTACAATAAATTAATATAAAAATTATAAATAGCTATATTTCCAGCGGTAATATAATGATTATAAATGCCTATATTTTACACTATAAATATGAAGACATCAAATGATACAAAACCACATCATCTCTTCTTCTACCTCATAACTTCACTAAATTTGCCAATAAAATGTCTAAACTAATATTTGTTTTTGTTGCTATAATTATTTTTGTATTACATGTTACTATTCTCACCGTAGATGTAATTATCAGACAAGAGATGTAATGCTCCCCATATATCGTGGCGACAATCTATGGTTCCAAGACTATAAGAAAGTCTATGACCATAATTTTGCAATGTACACAACAGTAACCCGCTTGACATACTGTGTGGTTACAATAACTGACAATGAAATGCTGGAAAAGACTCTTTCTACTTTCCACGCATCAAATGTGACCTTGCAACAACAATATCGTGTGCGGGGGTTTTTAAAAGATAATCTGAACTAATTGCTTGTCTCCTCATTACAGAAAAGAATAATGAGTTGCTGATGAAGAATCATCGATCTCGCCCGACCGGCTCAAAAGCGTTTACTGAAGCAAACGTTGCTAACTCCGATGAACCTGAACACAATAACTATTTTCAGGGTTTAGAGAGAGGTCGAGGTCGTGGACGAGGTCGAGGTCGAGGTCGTGGTTGTAGTTACAGACGTGATCTAGGTGGTTACAATTTATCCTACAAGCCCGGTAAATACTACCACAAGAAGCATCAATATGAGAGGAACAATGAAAGTACCCATAAAAGGGAAAAAGACGCCAGCTAATCAAAGGGATCTGGAACCTCTTGTTTCAGATGTGGTGGCAAAAGGGCATTGGTCAAGAGTCTGCAAAGTCCCAAAGCACTTATGTGAACTCAACCAAAAGTCCATAAAGGAAAATGGGAAGGAGGTCAACTTCAATGAATCCACTCATCTCGAAGCATCTGATTTTAGTGATGATTTCATGGACATAGTTGGTGATTTCGCTGAGCCAGCAAATGGTGGAAACTAAAGGAAGGACAATTGTATAACTATTATTGGGAATAAAGCCATATGGTTTGATGTATGTTTGTATCTCTTATATATAAATGGTTTTATTTAGAAGTCTGATACTTTCAAATTTATTATCTTTCTTATAATTTTTTAAAAAAAGTTAAAGTGGTAAAATGGATAAAGCTAATCGTGAAGCCAACCAAAGGATTGAAAATTTTAAAAAAATTGCATTCTCGATTGTGGAACAACGCACACTATAATAAAGGGTAAAAGATTTTTATCAAAGGTAAAACTAACACAAACCATTGTGAATACAATATCGGGTCATGTAGATCTTATTGAAGGAGTTGGAAAGGAAAACTTTACACTGCCGAATGACACAATTTTTACAATAAATAATGCCTTATTTTTGCCAAAATCCAAAAGGAACTTATTGAGTTTCAATGATAATTATTCTCGTGGATTTAATACTCAGTCTGTAACTGAGGGTGCCATGGAATATATGATTCTCATTGTGTATAAATCTGGAAGGAAACACATACTTGAAAAACTACCAATGCTCCATACTGGATAGCATTACACACATATAAATGCAATCGAATCAAATACGGTAGTGATCAAATCTTCAAGATTTACCATATGACATAATCGGCTGGGCCATCTTGTTTCAACTATGACGTAAAGAATTTTTGAAAATACACATGGGTATCCATTGAAGGATTAGAAGATCCCTCATGGAAAATCCTTTTAATGTAAGATTTGTTCTCTTGGAAAGATAATCATAAGGCCTTCACCAGGAAAGGTTGAAACAGAATCACCAGTGTTTCTTGAACGTATTCAAGGTGATATATGTGGACATATCCATCCACCATGTGGACCATTTCGATACTTCATGGTATTGATAGATGCTTCTAGCAAATGGTCACAAGTATGCCTGTTATCAACTTGAAATACGACATTTTCTAAATTACTCACTGAGATAATCAAATTGCGAGCTCAATTTTCCAATCAGACTTGATAATGCCGGTGAATTCACATCCCATGCTTTCGATGATTATTGTATGTCAGTTGGGATTGTTGTTGAGCATTTAGTTGCTTATGTGCACACACAAAATGGTCTGGCTGAATCACTAATCAAACGTCTCCAACTCATTGCTAGACCATTAATAATAAGAACAATGCTCCCTACTTCAGTATGAGGTTATGCAATATTACATGCTGCATCATTGATTCGCATCAGGCCAAGTGCATATCATAAATACTCACCACTACAACTTGCATCAGGTGAAGAGCCAAATATATCTCATCTAAGGATTTTTGGCTGCGCTGTTTATGTGCCTATTGCACCACCGTAAAGAACAAGGATGAGACCACACGAAAGTCTTGGCATTCATGTAGGCTTTGAAAGCCAATCTATTATTAGATACCTTGAACCCCTAACTGGGAATAGTTGTACAACCCATTTTACTGATTGCCAGTTTGATGAAGAAAAATTCCCAGCATTAGGGGGAGAAAAAAATTGCTGGAAAAGAATATTACCTGGTCTGTACCAACATTATTGCATCTTGATCCTTATACAAAAGAGTGTGATGGAAAAGTCCAAAGGATTTTGCATATGAAAGATATAGCAAATCAACTTCATGATGCATTTACAAACACAAAGGGAGTGACTGAATCTCACATCCCAACTGAGAATGCTCCCGCTCAAATTGAAATCCCAAAAGGGCAAATTGAAAACAAAGTCACCCATGAAATCACGACACACCTGAAGTATGGAAGACCACTTGGTTCCAAAGATAAAAATCCTCGTAAAAGAAAAGGATCAGAGAAATAAGGTGACTCCAAAATAGAGGAACGTATTCCTGTAGAAATACGAAACGAGGAAAATCAAAACTTTTTGATTAATTATGCCAATACAGGTGGAACCGAAATGAAGAAACCGATGATTCATTCTCTTACAATTTGGCATGCGATGTTATGGATGAAAATAATGGAGATCTCGAACCACGGTTTGTTACCAAGTGTAAAAATAGACATGATTGGGCTGAATGGGGAAAGACCATTGCTGCTAAATTAAACTTGCTTAACCGGCGCAAAGTTTTTGGGCCTATAGTACTCACCCCTGAAGACATGAGACCCGTTGGATACAAATGGGTATTTGTGCAAAAAGGAAATGAGAAAAAAGGAAATTGTGAGATACACGGCTAGACTCGTTGCACAAGGTTTTTCTCAAAGGCCCGGAATTGATTTTGAGGAAACATATTCCCCAGCCATGGATGGAATTACATTCAGATTCCTTATCAGTCTGGTAGTTCATGAGAAACTTAATATGCACCTTATGGATATTGTTACCGCATACTTATACGGATCGTTTGATGCTGAAATTTACATGAGGATCCCTGAAGGATTCAAAATGCATGAAACATTAAGTTCAAAATCCAGAGAAAGATATTCAATCAAATTACAAAGATATTTATATGGGCTAAAATAGTCTGAACGCATGTAATACAACTGACTAAGCGAATATCTGTTACAAAAGGGGTATGTCAATGACTCTCTTTTGTCTCTGTGTTTTCATCAAGAAGACAACATTTGGGTGTGTGAAAACCCCAACCGTAATGATTGAACCTTGTCTACAAAACTAACAATTTATGTTACTGTATAATAGGGAAATAAAATAATTTATTAAATGTAATTAGAAATACAAAAATCTATGATGATTGTGAAAAAATAAAAGGTAATACATGAATCCAATCATTACTTAAGAGTAACAAAATTCTTCCGGCGTAAGATCCCCGGTGAGAATACTAACATGCAGTACCACGATAATTACCGCAACAAAAACTAAAATTAGTCTCGACATGTTATTAAGCAAAAATTGAGAAGGATATAAGATAGAAGAGGAAATATGGTTTTGAAATGTCGGATAAATTCGTATATATATACTATAAGATATAGCCATTTATAACGGTTGTATTACCGTTGGGAATATAGCCGTTTATAGCCGGTATATTACCACTATACATATGTTGACTAACTATAATTAAATGCTAAGAGTTAGTGTTGTCAAAGAAGATATACATATATATATTGTGTGTATAAATATATAAATATATATTGTGTGTATAAATATATATATATATACAACAATAATAATAACAAATAAATAAGTAAGTAATAAATAAATAAGTGAATGAATGAACAAGTAAGGAAAAATTAAGGATAAATGGACGGCGGACGTAAGAGAATTTATCCAAAGTAATTTGGCAAATGGAATTGCTGGGAAGAGAACGGCGGACGTAAGAATTTAATCCAAAGTAATTTTGGCAAGTGGAATGACTGGGAGAAAGAAATGCGGACGCAAAGATTTTATCCAAAGTAATTTTGGGCAAATGGAATTACTGGGATGAGGAAATGAACAGCGGACGTGAGGGAGAATTTTCCAAAGTAATTTTTTGGGCAAGTGGACATAGGTTACATGATAAAATTTCAGGTTGGTAGGTGTCAGAACTTAGATTTTTATCTAGTATAAATATTGGGTCCCCAGTTCTTACCTTTCTCATGCAGCCTTAAGAAAATTTCTTGCCAAGAGAATAATGGTTAAACAGTGAAGTAGAGGCGGAGGATTGCCAACCAAGTTTAACTAAGGTGAGTGTTTTCATTGCCTTAGCATAAATTGAAGTAATATATATATATATATATATATATATATATATTTATCTTGTGTGGATACAGGTTGCCCTCGATCCCCAGTCCTCTGCCCTCGAACCTTTGCCCTCGAATCCCTGTCCTCGAATCCCTATTAAACCTCTGCCTTTGAACCTTTGCCCTCAAATCCCTGTCCTCGAATCCCTATTAAACCTCTGCCTTCGAATCCCTAGCCTCGAACCTCTGTCCTCGAACCCCTGTCCTCGAACCTCTATCCTCGAACCCCTATCCTCGAACCCCAATCCTTGAATCCCTATTAAACCCCTACCATCGAATCCCTGTCCTCGAACCTCTGTCCTCGAACCCCTGTCCTCTGCCCTCGAACCTTTGCCCTCAAACCCCTGTCCTCCGCCCTCGAACCTTTGTCCTCGAACCCCTGTCCTCGGATCCCTATTAAACTTCTGCCCTCAAATCCCTGTCCTCGAACCCCTGTCCACGAACCCCTGTCCTCGAACCCCTGTCCTCGAACCCCTGTCCTCGAACCCCTGTCCTCGAACCCCTGTCCTCAAATACCTATTAAACCTCTGCCCTCGAATCCCTATTAAACTCCTGCCCTTGAATCCCTGTCCTCGAACCCCTGTTAAAACTTAACCCCTCGAACCTCCGCTAAACAGTACCCCTCAAATTCCTGTCCTCGAGCCCCTGCTAAACAGTAACCTCTCAAACCCATGTCCTCAAATCCCTAGTGAAAGCTACATTTCTAACCCCTGTTAAACAGTAACCTCTCGAAACCCTGTCCTCGAACCTCTACTAAACAGTACCTCTCGAACCACTGAAAATTTCACCCCTCGAACCCACTGAAAGGCTTCACCCGTTGAACCTTACCCCTCGATCCAGTACCATTGGAGCCTTACCTCTTGAACCACTTACCCCTTAAACCTTACCACTCGAACCTCACCACTCGAACTGGTACCACTTACCCCTCAAACCAGTACCACCTGATACCCGTTCCACTTGAACCTCCTTCATTCGAATTCGCTACTCGAACCCTTTGTACTCAAACCCCCCTGTACTCAAACCCCTGTACTCAAAATACACACTCGAACCTGTACTCAAACTCCATTATAAAGGGACATACCTGTTAGACTTAAATTGATAATATATACTGATTGTTAAACTGAGTGTGTATATTACTGTGTTCAATTATCGTGAAACTGAGTTATGAACTGCTCCAATATTTTTCTGTGAATGACCGGCTTGTACTTTATCTTTCCATGTCAAACTTGAATCATATACTGCTCCGATATGTTATGTGGATGACCGGCTTGTACTTTATCTTGCCATGTCTAACTTGAAATATCTGCTACTTGATTACCTGTCTGTGAATTTTGGGGACCCCGACGTGATTGTAGTTTGGTCAAAGTTGACGGGGAACGGTACTGACCGGACCGTCTGATTAGATCGGCTACACATGGAGTTAGGTATGCTAGCATAACCACCTGACTGATACGAGCTCGTAATTGAACACCGGCGTGAATGGGAAAGTGAATTATGAGCTGATAGCCTAAGGGCATCACTGACTGGGTTATGTTGTGCATGTTAGTCATAGTTGCCATATAGGCACTCGACAGCAACTCGACATTAACCACCCGTATCCTTTTTACTATGTGTTAGGACATGCATGGCTAATTGTTAATTGTTATTCTGTGATCACTAAAACTCAACTGGGTAAATACTGGCAATGGAACCTCACTAAGCAAGGAGCTTACCCTAGTTAAATAACCCCTTTTCAGGTGAAAAAGCACAATAAAATAAGAGTGCTTGTTGTCTTTACTTCGTTTGGGAAAGATCTTGGCTACTTGAATTTTTATATGAACTTAGATGTTATAACGGTTAAGAGAGACTTTTATTTGACATTTGTAATAAATCCTTTTCATTGTAATAGTAAAGTAGGTTTTTGAATTATTTAATCGTTTCCGCATAAAATTTAATTGCTCGTTAAATATCGGCCCTTTCGGTAGCATGCTCAAACCCGACCAGATACTTGCGATGGGGTTTGGGGGTGTTACAGATGTGGTAACAGAGAATTCTCAAATTAAGTAAAGGCAAACTCATACTTACCTTAATAAAAGATTCTAGAGGAAATTAAATGAATTATGGAAAAAGTAAGGAGAGTTAGTTGTGCATAAATTATCAAATTGACAAGTTTGCTATTTCGATAGATGGACCATAATGTAGAAATCACAAGTAATACTTTTAAAAAAGTCATTGAGGTAAAAAGATATACCGGAGCCTTCCGGAGGCGTTCTTTCCTTGGGCAGAAATTGTTGACGATTCTCAGTGGGTGGAAACTCACGCCTATCCAAATTGGGTAATACACACTTTAATTATTCTTTAGCCTCGAGACCCATGGACATTTGATGAAAGATGCAATATGGGAACAACACCTGCGTGCAAACGCAGAAGAAGCGAGGGTAAACACAGCGGTCGCCAAAAACCATCGACTGAAGAACCAAAGATGTAGGGAGCTCGGGCAATGGCATGCCGAACGACAGGAAACCATCCGAGAAGTAGGCCCGGTTCTGGTAAATACCCAGGAGCTACAGGGTGGTTTGACTGCCTATCGTCGATAACCAACGGAAGAACGTTGGAGGCATATTAGAGAAACTAGGGGCACGATGGAGGAATCTCTCACTACGTTGCAGGATGATTTAATGGACCAAGCATACCCTAGAGCGGAGCAAGAAGAAGGAGGTTACTCCACCAAGGATTCAAGAGTCGATTAAAATTAGAAGGCAACTTTTGGAGGAAAACCTTACAACTAAGATACTAACCGTTCGTAGAATAAACATTAGAACAAGAAATGAGTCCCAATTTTCGACGTCGGGAGACGACGCTAGAGGACTATTAAAAATATCTTACAACCACTATTGTAAAAAGTTTTGTGATAATATAAAAATATTTTATATTCTTTTAGTTAGGAAATCCAATAAGGATTGGTTCAATCCGTGGAACTAACTTATTGAATGTAGGACAATGGAAAGGGATCATGGAGAAAGTTTGAACTCACCCACGGGACATAATTCCCCAACCGCTAGGATGGAATTATTCGCAAGTCATGTCACTGAAATTTTGAGCCGCATGATAGAGAGGAACAATCGAGCTCGATCTCCGGTCAAGGATTGAAGTCATAGACCAGAGACCGAGGACGCGACCTTGGAACGATTCCAGAAGTTTCATCCACCCAGGTTCAGCGGCGGCCCGGATGATGAAGTCGTCGAAAATTGGATTGAAACAATAGCTCGAACCTTCCGAACCTTGGTATATACGGATGGGCGGAAGGTGAATTTCACTATATTCCAATTAGAAGACGCCATACTAGATTGGTGGAGCATGGTACAAAGAAAGTGGGACATGGAGGAGACTCCCAGGACCTGGGAAAATTTTGAAAGAGAGTTTAAGAAGAAGTTTATACCACCAATAGTTATCGAAAGGAAAGAAACAGAGTTTATAAACTTGAAACAATGACTGATGAGCGTAACGGAGTATGAGGCAAAGTTTTCCCATGATGTGTGTTATATTGTGTTCATATTTTGTGGGATTATTATGATTTTATTAAGATATAATTTGCACTTTAAGGTGTTTTTGGTGCAGGAATTCATTGATTGTGAAGAATTGAGAGGGAGCTATACATTGTACTCTTTTTCCCTCAACCAATGGTTTTTTCCCACTGGGTTTTCCAGGTTAAGGTTTTTAATGAGGCGATGTGCTCCAATGGAAAATGTTCTTATTTTATAAGACATTTTTTCAGGGATGAAGGAAGAGAGGCAAAAGAAGAATTGCTGAAGTTATGGGGTGAAAAGTGAATTATTGAAGAGATGTGGATTTGAAGGAAATAAATATATTCACTGCCCATATTGATAAAGATTGTATTATCTCCTTCCATTTGAAATTCCTTAATTGTAGGAATTAGTTATTTAGAATTAGAATAGATATTATTTTATTTCCTTATTTCTTCCATAAGAAGAAAAGTAATTAGAAGTTGATTTGGATTTGGTTTTGGTTTGGTGTATATAAATACACGGCCGAATGGTTGGGAGAGGAGATTATTATTTGGAGACGTATATATTAATACGGAGACCACAATATTCATGGGAGATGCGCAGACTTGATGCAAACCAATTCCTGGTTTGTTTGTTTTTCGTTAGTTAGTATTACTTTATTAGGTTAATTATGTATTGTTTTTATATTGTTTATTTGTTTAGTTTAATTATTATGAGTAGCTAATTTATATATCGGCATGGAATAACAAGCATTAGTTTATGAATCGTGAGGCCTAATTGTTTTATAGTTGATTCTTATATGTTCTTGATTGTTCTTGGTTTATTTTATTCTTGATATATTTAAGCCTGATGAACTTGAATATTATTGGGATAATGCTATCTAATTCTACCAATACGTAATCGTTGGAAAGGGTTAGTAAGTAGCGAGTTCTTGTGAAAAACAGCTAACTAGCTAAGACTGTAATAGCAAGATGGGGAACAATTAAGTGTGCGTTACTACTTGCGAATACTTGGGTAATTGCTATATCAGGTTCTTTTCATTCTTAATGCTACCGAGGTGTGTATCTGGTTCAGCGAATACTTTCCGGAGGCATCTTGGTAAGAGAAACAATTAATTAATTATAATTGGTTAATTGTCGATAAAGTACGAAAGAATTGGGGAGGTTAAGCGTACTTACTTTCCTATAACTGATAGATGCATGTGAATTGATTTATCTTTGCGCCTATGATCGATGTTTAACTAATGTGAGTTATTCCAAGCCGATTACCTTATTCATATATTTTATAGACAATTATATATTTTAGTTTGCATTATTATTTCATATTTTATAGTTACATTATTAGTTGTTAAATAAATCTGAAAATTAAAGCGTGATGGCTACATCAAAAGTGTTCTATATTAGTAGGTATTTTATTATAGATTTTGCTCCGTTCCTCATGGGATCGACTCTGCTTGTTACTGTACTAATCTCATCTATAGAGTTTGCAGATTATTTTGGTGAGTTAAACGACGTTCACCAAATTGGCGCCGTTGCCGGGGAGCGGTAGTTAATTTCTATTTATTTTGCTACTAATTTTTGTTCTTTAGTTATTGGTATATGACCAGGTCCCAGGGGCAGGAATTGATATTTGATTCTGAAATTGAAAAGACAGCCAAGAAGAATCGGAAATTAGCTAGGGAGGAGAAGTTGAAATCTGTCGCGGACCCTCTGTTTGGCCAAACAGAGGCTGTTTCCGAGACAGAATCCGAATCAGAGATTGAATCCGTTCCCGATACTGTAATGGGGGACAGAGGAGAGGCGGATCCCAATGCTGACAATCCGTACATGTGGGAATTAACGGGGCATAGTGAAGAAGACCCTCCCACACCAATTTCCTTGCCAGATGTTGCGACCCCTGTGGAGATTAAGTTGGCATTGCTGAACGTGCTTCCGAAGTTCTATGGGAAGAGTAATGAAGACCCTTACAATTTCTTGAACGAGTTCATCAAGATTTGTAAGGTTCAGAAAAGACCAGCTGGTGTCACAGAAGATCAGTTCAAATTGGTGGCTTTTCCGTTCAGCATGTCAGGAGCAGCGAACCAGTGGTTTTCAAGCTTGGCTCCTAACTCTGTCACTTCATGGAGTGCTCTCAAGAGGCTGTTTTTGGACTATTTCTTTCCAGCCACTAAGACGGATGCACTGAGGAAAGAAATTTCGAGCATTAAGCAGGAGTATGATGAGCCGCTGAGTACATTTTGGCTGAGGTTCAGACGATTGGTAGATCGTTGCCCTAACCATCGATACACGGAGTGGCAAATGCTACAGTATTTCTACCAAGGATCCACAGCTGCGAACAAGGATTTGCTGAATACCGCAAGCAATGGTGGATTTTTGGAAATCAGAGTCAATGAAGCAAAGGAGATAGTGAAGAAGTTGATCAAAAGTGCATGCCCGTGTATACGTGATGGAAGATAGTGAAGCCCTGGTTTCGACAGAAGTCATTGAAGGTACCCTTTCTATTTTGGGTAAACTAGCTAAAGTTTTGATAGATCCTGGTGCTTATCATTCTTTTACCAGTTATTCCTTTCTTGAAAATGTGGAAGATAAGATAGAGAAATTACCCTATAAGTTGGAAGTTAGCACTCCCACAAATGATGCTAAAATCCTAACTGGACGAGTATGTAGAAACTGTAGGGTAAACGTGGGGCGTAGGGAATTACCCATAGATCTAATTTCTCTACCCTTAAAGGGCTATGAGGTAATACTTGGAATGGATTGGCTTGCTAAAAATCATGCCCAGTTAAATTTTCATAGGAAATAAGTTAAGCTGTGTCGACCAGGGGAACCTCCGATTGAAGTGGATGTAGGAAATTATAGTTGCTGGAGTCAAGGCTCGACAAATTATTTGCAAAGGGGTGACTGGAATATTGGCTTATATCTTAAACAAGCCAGTGGACCAGTTAAAAGGAGAAAATATAAACGTGGTCCAAGACTTTCCTGAGGTATTTCCAGAGGAACTCGTAAGTTTACCTCCTGAAAGGGAGACCGAGTTTACCATTGATCTGGTACCTGGGGCCGCACCTATTTCTCGAACCCCATATCGTATGGCACCGTTAGAGCTACAGGAGTTGAAGCTACAACTTGAAGACTTGTTAACTCGAGGATTCATTCAACCGAGTACCTCTCTTTGGGGAGCCCCGATATTGTTTGTTAAAAAGAAGAATGTCTCTCTTCGAATGTGTATCGATTATCGAGGCTTGAATAATGTGATGATTAAGAATAAATACCCCCTTCCCATTATTGAGGAGTTGTTTGATCAACTCCAAGGAGCATTTGTATTTTCCAAACTGGATTTACGACAAGGGTACCAGTTGCGAGTGAAGGGGGAGGATATACCAAAGACTGCTTTCAATACTCGATATGGTCATTATGAATTCCTAGTAATGCCATTTGGGGTGACTAATGAACCAGCTACTTTTATGGACCTCATGCATCGAGTATTTCGGCAATACTTAGATGAGTTTGTTGTCATCTTCATCGATGATATCCTGGTCTATTCCAAATCTCAGCAGGAGCATGAAGGGCACCTAAGGAAAGTATTACAACTGCTTGAGGAGCACATGTTGTACGCCAAGTTTAGCCAATGTGAATTCTGGCTAAACCAGGTGAACTTTTTAGGGCATGTGATTAGCAGGGAATAAATATCCGTGGATCCATCTAAAGTTGAGACAGTTCTAAACTGGAGAGTGCCAAACAATAGTATTGAAGTTCAAAGTTTTCTTGGACTAGTAGGGTACTATAGGCATTTTATTAAAGACATCTCTAAGCTTGCATCCCCTTTATTCTTCTTAACTCATAAAGGAGTTAAGTACGAATGGAATGAGAAGACTGAATCTAGTTTCGGGAATTGAAGAAGCGTCTGACCTCTCCCCAATTCTTGCCCTACCTAACGGGAGGGATGGATTCATATTGTATACCGATGCTTCAGGAGAAGGTCTAGGGTGCGTATTGATGCAAAGGGGCTGTGTGATTGCTTATGCATCTAGGAAGTTGAAACCCTATGAAAAGAATTACCCCACCCATGACCTAGAACTAGCTGCAGTGGTATTTTCCTTAAAGAATTGGAGACATTACTTATATGGCGTCACATTTGAAGTAATGTCAGATCATAAGAACCTGAAGTACCTACTTTCCCAAAAAGACCTGAATATGCGCCAACGTCGATGGATGGAGTTTTTGGGGGATTATGACTGTGTAATTAACTATCATCTTGGCAAGGCGAACATGGTGGTAGACATACTAAGCTGGAAGATGAATTTGGTGCACGTCTGGATAAATGAGGTAGAAATGTTATCACAAGCAGAGAATTGGGAATGCGAGACCAAACCTGACCGAATTGTATTCTTCAATCTAAGGGTACAAGCTGAGTTACCCACAGAGATTAAGAAAGCTCAAGAGTCAGATGAATCATTGGTAAAGAAGAAAAATCTTGTTGCTGAAGGGAAGTTGCCAGATTTTGAAGTAGATAGTGAAGGAGTACTGACTTGTAAAGGTAGGTTTTTACTACCACGAAATTCAGCAATCACCCAAAAAGTGTTGGAGGAAGCTCACTGATCCAAGTATACAGTGCACCCAGGTGGAATCAAAATGTACCAAGTACTGAAACAACGGTACTGTTGGGATAATATGAGGAGGGACATAGCGGACTACGTGGTACGTTGTTTGGTGTGCCAACAGGTTAAGGTCGAACATCAGAAACCATCAGGGCTGTTACATCCATTGGAAATTCCCGAGTGGAAATGGGATCACATCACGATGGACTTCGTGACAGGACTACCTCAAACACCGAAGAATTTTGATGCAATATGGGTAGTGGTTGATAGGTTGACCAAGTCGGCTCATTTTTTGTCGATCAATGTTAAATACTCCTTGGAAAGACTGACTGTCCTGTACATCCGGGAAATCGTAAGATTGCATGGGGTACCGGTAACTGTTGTGTCTGATAGGGATCCAAGATTCACTTTCCATTTCTAGAGGCAACTGCAAGCCACATTGGGAGCCAAATTCAACTTTAGTACAAGTGCCCATCCACAGATAGACGGGCAATCGGAGAGAACAATTCAAACTTTGGAGGACATGCTCCGAAGCTGTGTTATGGATTTTGGGGGAAGTTGGGACGCTCATTTACCTTTGGTAGAACTCGCGTATAACAATAGTTATCATTCGCCCATTGGTATGACTCCATATGAAGTACTCTATGGTAGAAAGTGTTGAACCCCCCTCTTTTGGGATGGAGTGGGAGAGAAAAAGACTTTTCCAGTTACCAGTATACCTTGGGTTGAAGAATCCATGGATAAGGTCAAACAGATAAAGCAGCGCTTACAGACTGCTCAAAGTCGACAGAAGAGTTACGCGGATCATCGGAGGAGAGATTTGGAGTTTGGAGTAGGTGACCAGGCGTTCTTGAAGGTAACCCCTCATAAGGGTCTCGTCCGGCATGGTAAGAAAGGAAAACTAAGCCCTAGGTACATTGCCCCTTTTGAAGTCGTACAACGAGTTGGGCCAGTTGCATATCAACTTAACCTACCTAGCCAGTTGGGGAAATTACATGATATTTTTCATGTGTCACTTCTGCAGAAATACCACCATGATCCCAAACACGTGCTAAACCATGAAGACTTAGAAGTGAATGAAAAATTGATGTATGAGGAAAATCCCTTAAAGATATTGGATCGAAAAATCAAGACATTACGAACCAGGGAAATCCCTATGGTTTTGGTATTGTGGAGAAATCATAAGGTCGAAGAAGCAACTTGGGAGTTGGAAGCAGACATGAGGAGTACTTACCCAGAGTTGTTCACGAGAAATGGGACTTTCGGGGACGAAATTCATTAAGGAGGGGAGATTGTGAAAACCCTAACCGTAATGGTTGAACCTTGTCCTACAAAACTAACCATTTATGTTACTGTATAATAGGGAAATAAAATAATTTATTAAATGTAATTAGAAATACAAAAATCTATGATGATTGTGAAAAAATAAAAGTTAATAAATGAATCCAATCATTACTGAAGAGTAACAAAATTCTTCCAGCGTAAGATCCCCAGTGAGAATACTAACATGCAGTACCACGATAATTACCGCAACAAAGACTAAATTAGTCTCGACATGTTATCAAGCAAAAATTGAGAAGGATATAAGATAGAAGAGGAAATATGGTTTTGAAATATCGGATAAATTCGTATATATATACTATATGATATATACTATATAAATTTGTATATATACTATATAAATTCGTATAGCCGTTTATAAATGTTGTATTACCGTTGAGAATATAGCCGTTTATAGCCGGTATATTACCACTATACATATGTTGACTAATTATAATTAAATGCTAAGAGTTAGAGTTGTCAAAGAAGATATAAATAAATATATATTGTGTGTATAAATAAATATATATTGTGTGTATAAATAAATAAATATACA
The DNA here is from genome assembly GCA_037428765.1 of Rubia yunnanensis. Lineage (NCBI taxonomy): Eukaryota > Viridiplantae > Streptophyta > Magnoliopsida > Gentianales > Rubiaceae > Rubia > Rubia yunnanensis. The sequence goes on from CM075061.1 coordinate 10,142,504, forward strand.
ATAATAATAATAACAAATAAATAAGTAAGTAATAAATAAATAAGTGAATGAATGAACAAGTAAGGAAAAATTAAGGATAAATGGACGGCGGATGTAAGGAAATTTATCCAAAGTAATTTGGCAAATGGAATTGCTGAGAAGAGAAAATAAACGGCAGATGTAAGAATTTAATCCAAAGTAAATTTGGCAAGTGGAATGACTGGGAGAAAGAAACGGCGGACACAAAGATTTTATCCAAAGTAATTTTGGGCAAATGGAATTACTGGGAAGAGGAAATGAACGGCGGACGTGAGGGAGAATTTTTCAAAGTAATTTTTTGGGCAAGTGGACATAGGTTACAGGATAAAATTTTAGGTTGTGTCAGAACTTAGGTTTTTATCCAGTATAAATATTGGGTCCCCGGTTCTTACCTTTCTCACACAGCCTTAAGAAAATTTCTTGCCAAGAGAATAGTGGTTAAACAGTGAAGTAGAGGCGGAGGATTGCCAGCCAAGTTTAATTAAGGTGAGTGTTTTCATTGCCTTAGCATGAATTGAAGTAAAATTTATATATTTATCTTGTATGGGTACAGGCTGCCCTCAAACCCCTGTCCTCTGCCCTCGAACCTTTGCCCTCGAAACCCTGTCCTCGAACCCCTGTCCTCGAACCCCTGTCCTCGAACCCCTGTCCTCGAACCCCTGCCCTCGAATCCCTATTAAACCTCTGCTCTCGAATCCCTATTAAACCCCTGCCCTCGAATCCCTGTCCTCGAACCTCTTTCCTCGAACCCCTGTCCTCTGTCCTCGAACCTTTGTCCTCGAACCCCTGTCCTCGAATCCCTATTAAACCTTTGCCCTCGAATCCCTATTAAACTCCTGCCCTCGAATCACTGTCCTCCAACCCCTATTAAAACTTGACCCCTCGAACCTCTGCTAAACATTACCCCTCAAATCCCTGTTCTCCAACCCCTGCTAAACAGTAACCTCTCGAACCCATGTCCTCGAATCCCTATTGAAAGCTACATTTTGAACCCCTGTTAAACAGTGACCTCTCGAAACCCTGTCCTCGAACCTCTACTAAACAGTACCTCTCGAACCACTGAAAATTTCACCCCTCAAACCCACTGAAAGGCTTCACCCCTAAAACCAGTACCATTGGAACCTTACCTCTTGAACCACTTACCCCTCGAACCTTACCACTCGAACTAGTAATACTTACCACTCGAACCTCACCACTCGAACTGGTATCACTTACCCCTCAAACTAGTACCACCTGATACCCGTTCCACTTGAACCTTCTCCATTCGAATTTACAACTTGAACCCTTTGTACTCAAACCCAACTACTCGAACCCCTTGTACTCGAACCCCTTGTACTCAAACCCAAGTACTCGAACCCCTGTACTCAAAATATACACTCGAACTTGTACTCAAACTCCATTATAAAGGGACATACCTGTTAGACTTAAATTGATAATATATACTGATTGTTAAACTGAGTGTGTATATTACTGTGTTCAATTATCGTGAAACTGAGTTATGAACTGCTCCGATATTTTTCTGTGAATGACCGGCTTGTACTTTATCTTGTCGTGTCAAACTTGAATCATATACTGCTCTGATATGTTATGTGGATAACCGGCTTGTTCTTTATTTTTCCGTGTCTAACTTGAAATATCTGCTACTTGATTACCTGTCTGTGAATTTCAGGGCCCCCAATGCAATTGTAGTTTGGTCGAAGTCGGCGGGGAACGGTACTGACCAGACCATGTGATTAGACCGACTACACGTGGAGTTTGGTATGCTAGCATAACCACCTGACTGATACGAGCTCGTAATTGAACACCAGCGTGAATGGGAAAGTGAATTCTAAGCTGATAGCCTACGGGCATCACTAACTGGGTTATGTTGTGTATGTTAGTCACAGTTGCCATATAGGCACTTGGCAGCAACTCGACATTAACCACCCGTATCCTTTTTACTATGTACTAGGACATACATGGCTAATTGTTAATTGTTATTCTGTGATCACTAAAACTCAACTGGGTAAATACTGGCGATGGAACCCCACTAAGCAAGAAGCTTACCCTAGTTAAATAACCCCTTTTCAAGTGAAGAAGAACAATAAAAGAAGAGTGCTTGTTGTCTTTACTTCGTTTGGGAAAGATCCTGGCTACTTGAATTTTTATATGAACTTAGATGTTATAACGGTTAAGAGAGACTTTTATTTGACATTTGTAATAAATCCTTTTCATTGTAAAAGTAAAGTGGGTTTTTGAATTATTTAAATCGTTTCCGCATAAACTTTAATTGCTTGTTAAATATCGGCCCTTTCGGTAGCACGCTCAAACCCGACCAGATACTTGCGATGGGGTTTGGGGGTGTTACAGGGTGTGTGATTATCAGCGTCTATGTTGATGATTTTGAATATCATTGGGACCAATGAAGAGATTCTAGAAGTAATTTCTTACTTAAAGAAGGAGTTCGAAATGTAAGATCTTGGAAAAATAAAATATTGTCTTGGTTTGTAGATTGAGCACTTGCAAAGTGAGATACTTGTGCATCAATCAAATTACATGAAAAAGGTATTAAAGAGATTCAATATGGATAAATCAAATCCATTGGTCCCCTATTGGTCGTAAGATCCCTTAATTTAGAAAAGGATCAATTTTGTGAGGAATATGAATAGGTTCTTGGTCCAGAAGTACCATATTTCAGTGCAATTGGTGCACTTATGTATCTTGCTAATTGTGCTCGACCTAATATAGATTTTGATGTTAATTTATGAACAAGATTCAATTCATCTCCTACTAAAAGGCACTGGGACAGATTCAAGCATGTGTTTCGTTGCCTTCAAGGGATAATTGATTTGAGATTATTTTATTCCAATACTATGGAACCCGTTTTGATTGGCTATGCAGATGCAGGTTACCAGTCACATCCACACAAAGGGAGATCTCAAACTGGGTATGTGTTTACTTGCAGAGGGACATCAATTTCTTAGTGTTCCCAGAAACAAACACTCACCACAACATCATCAAATCATGATGGGGTTATCACATTGCACGAAGCAAGTCGAGAGTGTGTGTGGTTGAAATCCATAACACGACATATCAGAACCACAAGTGGTCTCCTATCAAATGAAAATCCCATCACACTTTATGAAGATAATGTCACATGTGTTAATCAAATGAAGGAAGGGTACATCAAAAGCGACATAACAAAGCACATTCCTCCGAAATTCTTTTCATTTACTCAAGAGCTGGAAGAGAGTAATATTATCAACATCCTGTATATATGTCCCTGTGAAAGCTTAGCAGATCTCCTCACAAAGGCTCTCTCCACTTCAATGTTCAGAAAACATGTTCATGACATTGGAATGCGAAGTTTATGAAGAAATCATCAATGTCAACATGGGGGGAGCTATACATGGTTGTACTCTTTTTCCCTTACTGTGGTTTTTTATCCCACTGGGTTTTTCCAAGTAAGGTTTTTAATCATACAACATAAACAAGTAATTATTGTAATGAGCATTCCAAGGGAAATGTTATGAATAATGAAATGCTCATCAGCAATAAGTTAGATTTGTGATAATTAATTATATCACTATATATTTACCTTTGGGAAATACTATGCAATTACCCCAAAGTTCTCCTATAAATACCCCCTAAGAGAATGAACAAAAATGCACCTCTCATTCTTTCATTCCTCACCCCTTCTCATCTTTTCTTCTTCTTCATTCTCTCCTTCTTACTTCCCATATCAAGTCTTTTGCTAATTTCTTAATAAATTAGTACAAAATTAGTAAAATTACAACAGTAATATAGTTCGGGATAAATGTATGACCAACCACATTATTCAAATGTACAATGATATGGTTGGCATTAATTACATGTTGGTTTCATGTTAATAAATCAAACAATAATAATTGAAAAAATGGTTATATAACCATACCTAGTTGACATAAGTGCCAATAGTATAACATTCCAGTGTTTGAAAGTGCCAATATAACCTTATCTAGTTGACATAAGTGTAAAACTATCCATTCCGACCAATTTTAGCCGGAATGTTGTGAAATTACTATTTTACCCCTCTAGAAAAATTTAAAAAAATAAAAAAGATAGGTTAATGACGTGATGCCCTTATCTCCATTTTTTCTCCCTTTCTCCTTGTTCTGAACACCGTTTGTTACTCAATCGCCTGGGAATTAAGGTTACTCAATCCCCACTTCAGTGTTCAGAAAACATGTTCATGACATTGGAATGCGAAAACTACAAAGTTTATGAAGAAATCATCAATGTCACCATAGGGGGAGCTATACGTGGTTGTACTCTTTTTTCCTTACTGTGATTTTTATCCCACTGGGTTTTTCCAAGTAAGGTTTTTAATGAACACGTAATTATTGTAATGAGTATTCCAAGGGGAATGTTATGAATAATGAAATGCTCATTAGCAATAATCTAGATTTGTGATAATTAAATCACTATGTATATACCATCGGGGAATACTATGTCATTACCCCAAAGTTCTCATATAAATACCCCCTAAGAGGATGAAGAAAAATACACATCTCATTCTCTCATTTCTCACTTGTTCTCATCTTATCTTCTTCCCCATTCTCTCCTTCTTACTTGTTCTCATCTTATCTTCTTCTCTATGCTCTCCTTCTTACTTCCCATATCAAGTCTTTTAATAATTTCTTAATAAATTAGTACAAAGTTTGTAGAATCACAACCGTAATATAGTTCGGGATAAATGTAGGATCAACCACATTATTCAAATGTACAATGATATGGTTGGCATTAATTACATGCTGTGTTCTTGTTAATAAAACAAACAATAATAATTGAAAAATGCTTATATAACTCTACCTAGTTGACATAAGTGCCAATAGTATAACCTTTCAGTGTTTGAAAGTGCCAATATAACCCAATCTAGTTGACATAAATGCAAAACTATCCATTCCGACCCATTTTAGCCGAAATATTGTGAAATTACTATTTTAACCCCTCTAAAATTTTTAAAAAAAGATAAGATAATGACGTGATGCCCTTATCTCCACTTCTTCTCCATTTCTCCTTATTATGAATGCCATTTGTTACTCAATCGCCTGCGAATTAGGGTTACTCAATCGCCTCCTCACCGATGCCAACGACGTTCACCATCCGTTTAGAACAGAGGTGTGCAAAGACCGGGAAGGGATTGGATTGTTCGCACCATTCATTCCTTCAGGCAACCTCACCATTTGTTCTTTCACTGCTAAGGTTGGGCTAGCGCCAATGTTCTTTCCTCCCCGTCGTTCCGTTCGATCTATGGTGGCGGATTTGGTGTGGAGGAGCGTGGCTGGAGGAGGTTGGGGTGGTTGGAGGCGACGTGGCGAGTTTAGCGACATCGTTTGAACTTGAGGTGGAGAATGTGAACTTGAGGTCACCTTTGCAGAAGATGGTGACGACGGCGATGGTGGAGAGATATGGAGCAGAGTTAAGAGCTGCCGTCGAAGTCAATGATTGGGTCGGGGCTTCGACCGATGGGTTTGATAGGTTATGGGTTCTTGGTTTGATAGCATCTAGGTTCCACTGGGTTAACGGGTGGTGGCGGGTTGTGTGGAGGAGGCGGCGCTAGGTCAGTAACCCGGTCAACAGTTGGGCGCTGTGTTTATGACCAATGGCATAGGTGACGATGGTTGTATGACTGGGAATGGTGGGGTTGGATAAAGGGGGTGGTGGTGGGGGGTGTTTCCGGGGGATGGCTGGAGGGGGTGGTGGTGGTGGGGGTGAGGGTGGTGGCGGGGACTGGCTAGAAGCGGTGGAAGTGGTGGTCTTGAGGGCAAAATTGTTCTAATATTTATGGACTTTAGGTCCAAGAGTATTTTTGTCAATTTATTTGCGGTCAATGCCGAAATAGTATTTTAGGGTTATATTGGCACTTATGTCAATTAGTCAGGGTTATTTTTGCACTAAATATTATCAGAGGGTTATATTGGTATTTATTCAAGTAAGTAGGATTATATTGGTATACATTCCATAATAATTTAAAATACACGCCGGTTGATGTACAAATGTTGATATGGCCGAGTTGGTCTAAGGCGCCAGATTAAGGTTCTGGTCCGAAAGGGCGTGGGTTCAAATCCCACTGTCAACATAAAAATATTTTATATCATTTTTTTCTCTCTTTCTTGACATTTGATCTTGTATATTGGGTCTTTCAACCACCGTCATATTTGGGCTTGGGGTATTGGGTCTTCAACCTACTGCAAATACTTGTTTTGGATATTTGGGCTTGGGGTATTCGGCTATATTTGCAAATCATTTTCAAATAAATAATTATTGGATATATTCCATTCTCTCTCCTTTTCAAATTAAATTACTACATTTTTTTTCAGTTTCAAAACAAATGTTTAACTATTAATATTATTTACTATTATTAATATGACAAAGTCTCGGGAATGACCGTATTTCCATACGCTTATGAAAAGATGGAATTTAATTAGAATACTAAAAGGTTAAATGTCTTAATTGCAATATTAAAAATTTAGAGTGGGTCTCCTGACAAGCGGCTTGTTCATAAACTTATGGACATGTCACTTATTTCTTACCTTATACATAGCATTTCTTAAATTACATACAAAATTTAAAAAATTTGAAATTTATTTTTTATATCATATATTTTTTTATTTTCACCTTCAAATACATATTATTACTTATTTTAACGGCAAAGTCTTGGGAAAGACGGTCTTTCCATAGGCTTATGGAAAGACGGGGTTTGATTAGAATAATAAAAGGTAAAAGGTCTTAGTTGCAATATTAAAGTTTTAGTATGAAACATGTAGTAGTTATAAAATTTATAACCCGGTTCATGGAACCCAAAAATTTTATCTTAATTTCTTCTAATTTACACTTTAAACCTTGGTCTTTCCATAACTTATGGAAAGACCGTCTTTCAAGAGACGGACTCTATTTTAACTTAAAAAATGCAATATTTAAATTTTATAAAAAATTACAACATTTAAGGCAAATGCCCCTGAGAACTGTCTATAAGCTTATGGAAAGACCGCCTTTCCTGAGACTTTCCCAAAAATTTATTATGCAACGTGTAATAATTATAAAGTTTATAACCCGATTCATGCAACTTAAAATTTTTATGTTACTCCTTACATGAACAGAGGGCACATTAACAAACTTTAGTTTCTCTGCCGCCACTAAATTTGGGTGGCCACTAAATTATCGTCATCAGTCACCTTAATTTGGACCTCTCAATTACTTTTCTTGCTATTTTAGTCATTGGATATACGATCAAGAGAATTTAACAATATCTTACAAGATAATATTGTTGTCTATATAATATTAAAATATATGGTTAAGTACGTCTCGAGAGAGTTGACTAAAAAATGCGGAATACCCGAGAAAGAACAAGCAAAGAAAATAAAACGAAAAACAAGACATCGATATTTTTACGTGGTTCACCAATTGGATCCACGGCCGACCAAGATCGGATTCCACTAGAGAGAAAAGGCCAGAATTACAGATTTTCTACTCTCTACCAATCCTATCTCTTAAGAGTTACAATAAAAGACGAGGCACTATATATAGTCCTCTCCACCTTAAACCCTAACGGCTTTGGGCCCAGAAACAATCTGGCCCAAACCAGAACAGGAGACAGAATGCCAATAACAGCCCAAACAGAGGACATGCTATACCGTCGGGCCGGAGGCGTCTCCGCCCCCCTGGACCCCTTGACTCGCTGACCGGGCAGCGAGACTCCCGTAACAACCTGTCGAAGCGGCTAATACGTATTCAAGGCATACCAACAAATCTCCACCTTGACTTGAATCCTCAAAGCAGAAACTCCAGACGCACCATTATAGTGCCAGATGAGCAGACTTATCCCTCCACTCCTGGGACTACCCTACCGGGAAACTACTGATCTCTGATGTTAAGCAAGTCCAAACAGTGTTGAAACTTGCTATGTGGAACAGGCTTGGTGAACATATCAGCAAGATTATCAACAGTTCCCACTTTCTTCACTCTGATTCTCCTCTCACACCTCAGGAAATGATATCTGACATCAATGTGCTTGGTCTTCTCATGATGGACCTGATCCTTGGCTAAGCAGATAGCACTCAAGCTATCACAATACACAGTAGCCTGATCGTGGTGTAGACCAAGGTCACTGACTAGCCCCTTCAGCCATATACCTTCTTTCGTAGCCTCCGTCAGAGCCATCTACTCTGCTTCCGTAGTAGACAAAGTCAGTGTAGGTTGCAAAGTCGCCTTCCAGCTAACAACAGAACCACCCAAGGTAAAGACATAGCCGGTCATAGATCTCCTTGTGTCAACATCCCCAGCATAATCAGAATAAGAATAACCCGTAACCAGGCATTCAGTATCACCCCCCATAAATGAGACCCACATCAGACGTACCTCTAAGGTACCTAAAGATCCTCTTCACAGCTTGCCAATGTTCTCTACCTGATTGCCCCATGAACCTGATCATAACACTGACTTCCTGTGCTAAGTCTGGCCTCGTACACACCATAGCATACATGAAGCTCCCCACAGTGCTAGCATACGGAACTCGAGACATATACTCCTTCTCCTTTTCTGACTGAGGAGCAAACATGGAAGTGAGATGGATATTTGCAGCACTAGGAGTGTCAATAGGCTTGGCTGATTACATGCCAAACCTAGCCAACACCTTATGAATGTAGCCTTTATGTGACAAGAAAAGCTTCCTCTGATCTCTATCTCTGAGAATCTCCATTCCTAGTATTTTCCGGGCTGCACCCAAATCCTTCATCTCAAACTCATCACTAAGAAGACCCTCCAGCTTCTGAACCTCATGCTTACTCTTTGAGGCTATCAACATGTCATCTACATAAAGCACCAGATAAATGAATGACTCATCTCTCAACTTGCTATAGTAGACACAAAAATCATATGAACTCCTTATGTAGACCAACTCAAGCATGTAGCTGTCAAATCTCTTGTACCATTGCCTCAGAGACTGCTTAAGCCCATATAAAGACTTCTTCAACTTGCAAACATACTTTTCCTTGCCAGGAACTTGGAAACCATCTGGCTGAGTCATGTACATCTCTTCCTCCAACTCTCTATGTAGAAAATCGGTCTTCACATCAATTTGTTCAAGCTCCAAATCCTGATGTGTCACTATAGCTAGAAACACCCTGATGGAAGTGTGTCTGACCACTGGTGAGAAAATCTCATTGTAATCTACTCCCCCTCTCTGACTGAAACCTCTAGCAATAACTCTAGCCTTGTACTTGACTCCCTCTGTAGGTGATATCCTTTCATTTTTCTTGAAAACCCATTTGCAAGTGATAGCCTTTCTCCCTTGAGGTTGTTGAACCAAATCCCATGTCTGATTCTTCTGGAGGGACTCCATCTCATCTCCCATTGCCACAAACCATTTGTCAGCATCAGTACCTGAAACAGCTTCTCTATAAGTGGATGGCTCATGAGTATCCATCTCCTCAGCAACCTGTAGTGCATAACCCGCCATATCCTCAAACCCATACCTCTTGGGTGGACCAACTCCAACCCTCTTTGGTCGATCTTTAGCTAAGCAATGAACTGTAGCTCCTGATGGTTGATGATCTGATGGTGGAGGCTCTGGCGACTCACTTTCTGTCTGTAGCTCTTGATCTCCTTCAAGTTCCTTCAAACCACTCTCACCTTGAGTGACTTGAAGCTCCACCTGTTTATCAATGCTGCCAACTTCTGTTGTAGACGTGGACTTCACCATGGATCTAAGCAAACAGTTTTCATCAAAGACAACATCCCTGCTCAAAACAACCCTCTTCTCGGATGGAGACAAAATCCTTGATCCCTTGACTCCATCTCCATAGCCCACAAAGGCCCCCTTCTTGGCTCGGGGCTCTAACTTACCATCACTCACATGATAATAAGCTGTACAGCTAAAAGCTTTCAGATTAGAGTAATCAGCAACTCTACCTGACCATACCTCAATAGGTGTCTTACACTGTATGCCCGTATGAGGTCCATGATTGATCAAGTAGCACGTACTCACTTCCTCTACCCAGAATCTTCTATCTAACCCAGCACTCGAGAGCATGCACCTCGCTCTCGCCAGCAATGTTTGATTCATCCGCTTAGCTACACCATTCTGCTGTGGCGTATTCCTGACTGTATGATGTCGGACAATCCCTTCATCCCTACAAAACTGATCAAACTCAAACGAACAGAATTCCAGACCATTATCAGTTCGTAGCCTCTTGATCTTCTTCCCTTTTTGGTTCTCCACCAGAGCTTTCCACTGCTTGAACTTCATGAAGGCTTCACTTTTATGTTTCATCATGATAACCCAAGTCATTCTGGAGTAGTCATCAATCAAAGACACAAAGTACATGTGTCCTCCCAACGACTCAACTCGGGATGGCCCCCAACAATCAGAGTGGATATAATCTAGCGTGCCTTTCGTTCTATGAATAGCCTTTGGAAACTTGCTGCGGTGTAGTTTCCCAAAGACACAGTGCTCACAGAACTCCAAACCCTTGACCTTGTGGCCACCAAGAAGATCATCCCTCGACAGAATCTGCATCCCTCTTTCACCCCTGTGACCAAGCCTCGTGTGCCATAACTTAGTCATATCCTCATGGTGAACCTCTGACGATGCAACATTTTCCGAATCCATAACCGTGGAACCTTGTAGAAGATACAAAGTACCATGCAGAAGACCTTTTAGAACCATCTTAGAACCCTTGCAGACACTTAGAGCACCATCTTTCCCTGAATAGACAAAACCCTTTCTATCCAGCAGACTAAGAGAAATCAAATTCTTCGTCATCAATGGAACGTGCCTAACCTCGTTCAAAGTACAGAAACTACCATCATGTGTCCTGATCTTGATCGAACCTATCCCAACTACCTCATAGACAGTACCGTTAGCCGTAGTAATGCTACCTCCTGCCTGCTTATAAGTCGAAAACCACTCTCTCCTTGGACAAATGTGGTAGGATGTCCCAGAATCTAGGAACCACACATCGGAGTGATGAGTGTGTCCAGCAGCAACCAGAGCAATATCCTCTTCTGAATCAGCGTCTCCTTCCGCTAGAGCAGCAGAACCCGATTTGTTTCCTGATTGCCTCATCATCAACTTCTTTGGACACTCATTTTTCCAATGTCCCTTCTCCTTACAGTACCTACAGATATCACCGGGCTTGGGAACCTTTGACTTCTTACCCCTTTTCTTCCCGCCATTTCCCTTTCCCTTATCGCAACTAGTAAACAAACCAGATGCCTGATTATCTGTTCCTGGACTGCTAGCACTATGACGCAACTCCTTGCTATGAAGAGAGGATCTAATTTCATCCAAAGACATAGAATATTTCCCGACAATAAATGACTGAACAAAGTTCTTATATGAAAGCGGTAGAGATACTAACAATATCAAAGCAGCATCCTCATCATCAATTTTCACATATATATTTCGCAGTTCTAATAACAAAGTATTCAATTGCTCTAGATGATCTCTGAGTTGCGTACCTTCCTGCATTCGGAGACCGAATAGACGTTGTTTCAGAAGCAATTTGTTCATCAGAGACTTCGTCATGTATAAGCTCTCCAACTTCAACCACAGCTCCATAACAGTCTCTTGATCCGAGACCTCAGTGATGACTTCATCCGCGAGACACAACATAATTGTTGAATGCGCCTTTTCTTCCAGACCCACCATGTCCGAAGTGCTAACGACCGAGAAATCCTTCGTCAGCGGCATCCACAACCCTTGTTGCTTCAACAAAGCTCGCATCTTGATCTGCCATAAACTGAAGTTGTTCCTCCCAGTAAACTTGTCTACCTTCACGTTCAGCGCAGCCATCTTTCTCTCCGATCAGATTAGAGATCCGACCACCCCAGATTCGATAAACCCAAAATCCGATAGACCCACCGCGGATCTGACCAGAAGCTCTGATACCAGTTTGTTGTGCGGAATACCCGAGAAAGAACAAGCAAAGAAAATAAAACGAAAAAACAAGACACCGAGATTTTTACGTGGTTCACCAATTGGCTATATCCACAGCCGACCCAGATCGGATTCCACTAGAGAGAAAGGCCAGAATTACAGATTTCCTACTCTCTACCAATCCTATCTCTTAAGAGTTACAATAAAAGACAAGGCACTATATATAGTCTTCTCCACCTTAAACCCTAATGGCTTTGGGCCCAGAAACAATCTGGCCCAAACCAGAACAGGAGACAGAATGGCAATAACAGCCCAAACAGATGACATGCTATACCGTCGAGCCGGGGCGTCTCCCCCCCCCCCCCCGGACCCCTCGACTCGCTGACCGGGCAGCAAGACCCCCGTAACAACCTGTCGAAGCGGCTAATACGTATTCAAGCCATACCAACAATAGAGCTCTAGTGCCAGAAAATGATTCTTATTGATAGAGCTCTCAAACACAACCTGGACACCCCAGATTTTCAAACATGCCTTCATACGTATTGATTCATGCGCATTGACTCTGTGTTGTAGTTGTGTTTGTTCAACATCAAATATAAGAGTGTTTGGTTGATCTCTCGTATATATATAATTTGAAAGAAGCCTAGTCTTTTATACTTTGAATGAATCTCGTCTTCACCACATTTGACAAGGCTGCTTCCATCCTTCTCCATTTCGGACACTAACTCTAATACCAATTGTTAGTACAAGCCCTAAATTTAAGCATGTTTGTTGCTGTGTAATTTTGCCGAGTCATCATGAACAAAGAAGAAACAGATATTTATATTGATACTTCAAAGTTCAAGCATAAGACACACACGGCTGGTTTCTAAGGAAACTACGTCTCTGTTTTCTTAAGTTTGACATACTTACCATATTTGTATGTTTTTCTAAATTTGCCACTTTTTTTTATGGAAAAAAGTACATCATTTTTAACCACTCATTAAACTTTTTTACTCTCCTCACTCAGTTTCCTCCATACACTTTAATTTACAAGAAAAACAATATCTAAACTTATGGTGCAAAACATAGTAAAACACAGGGAGTACATGTTTTCTTTCTTCAGTGAAAAAATAACTACTCTTATTTCTCAACTCTTACAAAGAGTACGCGTTTTAATAAAATAGAAGACTGACAATAAAATCTACCACATTCTAGTCACAACTAATACACGAATAATCCATCCGTCCCATAATTAATGGCACAATTTCTTTTTTCCAGTTAAATTTTAAAACTTTGATCTTAAATAAAAATTAATATGTATATAATAAAAATATCACGTGTGATGATATTGTTAGATTCATCTTAATATCTATTTTCTAAATATCACTTTTGAAATTTGGTTTTACCTAATTTATCAATTATCACTACTGTGTTCCAACATAACCTATCTGACCAAGTATGCAATAAAGTAAAGCATAAAAGACATAAGACTTGGTTACGCAGTTCGGTGAAATCCACCTACATCTGCGGGGCCTGGCCCAGTTCAGAATGAATCCACTAATCAGAAAGATACAGTACAAAGTACACCATACAATTATACTTATCTTATCTAACTATAAAGTGAATCCTGCAAGCTCCCCTTGCTACCAATCCGCCTTGATCAGACTCCCTCTGACCTCGAAACTCGTCGACGCTGGATCTCCTCCTCCCGAGGAATTAAGGCATATGATTCTGAACTTTGTGCAGCAGGTTCGTGTGTTGGAACATAGAATTCTGGCTCTTTGCAATTCTCGAAAGATAAAAAATCCGTGTGCAGATTTTTTCTATTAAGTCCATAAATAATGCAGCCGTGTTTGTTCTCTATATATAGTCCATGAGCAGATCTGGATTCTCCATGATTATCTCCATAATATTCCTATTCCAAATCTGCTTCTTGAAGCATATCCAAATCCTATAAATAAAGGGATTTTTCTTATCTCAATATCTCCATATATTCGACAATAACAACTCCATATTTATAGAGATTTTTCATAAATCAACTATGCTTCCATACGCCTAATATATAGCAGAATATTCAGATTTCCATAAATCACAAATACTATAATATTCTGTCTTCTGTTTCTGTAAATCATCCTTGGCGTAAATACTCTCATCCGCATATTCTCATCAGTATATGCTCATCTGTTAATTCAATTCCATAACATTAATCTAATCTCACATATATAGGAACTGATATATTCTCCAACTCAAATACAACTTGGACGAGATGTATACTTCTCGAATTCAGTTTTCAACCTTTCCTTATTTCACCAAAATTTCTTCTTTGATGTTGCAACTCAATAATACCATATTTGCATAATTTTCACAAATTGCCAACTAGATAAATATAGACTTTACAATCTCCCCCTTTTGGCATTTCATCACAAGAGCTTATGCAAATAAAGACATCAACCTTGAAAACCACTCTGGATGTTGGAACATAGAAACATAACGTCTCCCCCTGAATTCCACATTCCTTCAACATCCAGGAATAATAAGCATGTTGGAACATACCCAACGGAGCCAATAAAGTCATCCAAGAAATCCAAAACATCTCCCCCTTGGGACCATAAACATGCCAAACGCAATAGACACAAAAAACCAAAATCTCCATTAAATGCAGCTCCCCCTGAAGCAAATATCTGGCCTATGTTGGAACATAGCCATAATAGAACCTTTAAACCTCTTCAGGAGCAACTATCTGTGCCTCATCTAATCTGGCATTTTCTACCTCCAAAGCTACCATCTAAATGGATTGAGCTCTCTACTTCACACCATTGTACCATTCAAAATCTGGATCAATGTTTCCTCCCATAGAATTCTTCTACAATCTCTCAGTTGTACTCCCTGTAGATTGAGGTAGCAGTCTTGAGACCCAAATAGTCCAGGTAAGCTGTAAATCCACACTCCTCATATACACCCAGATTAGTTATCCTTTCAGCTAAGATTATATCCCTCATGGCAGTTTGATCAGAAGTGCCTTCAATAATCTGCTCACCTTGTGTTGGAACATCAGTCACCGATGTTGGAACATAACAGCTCTCAGCTTCACCCGCCTTCTCTATATTGGAACATAAGATCCTTTCATTGCTTCAGAATCAACACATCACCTACTCAGCTTCCTTCACTTCATCAGTACTTTCTCCCCCTATCTGGTGTTGGAACATAGACTTGTTCACCATCCAGATCATAATCTTCTCCAGTCGCAGTTACTGATGTTTGAACATCTAAATCTCTAATCCATGTCCACGTCTTCTCAACCTGTCTCCATACTCTGTGTTGAAACATGACCAACACCACTGCCTTCCAAACTTCTCATCATCCTAAACCAGAATACCGGGAAGAGTCATCTCTCTGATCTATGCATCTCATCAATCACCATAATATCTTCAACACCAACTTCTAACATGCCCAACTACGCCTCCATTTTTTTCTCCTTTTCAATTTTTTATTTTTTTAAATTTTCTGGAAAAAAATAAAATAAAAACCTACAACTAATAAAAGGTTTAAAGAAATACCTCAAATCTAACAAACACCTAAGTGTTGTCTGAGGAGCTCAAACGTAGCAGTGTCCAACGGCTTTGTGAAAATATCCGCAAATGGTTTCGATGTTGGAACATAGGCTACCACAACTTTTCTCTCAAACCGAATTATCCTTTTGACTTCATTCAAGTGAGATTCCTTAAGATCATCCCGAATTCTTACAAAAACTCCCACCATACTTATCTTCAATTCAGCTTGCATCAACGTCACAAAATCTTGTGCCAAGTATGATGAATTAGACCCAAAGATCATATCATCAATATAGATCTGCGCAATCAGTGTATTTGATGATTCTCGAAAAACAAGCAAGATGCGATCTTCTCCCCATCGACGAGAACCTTTCTGAATAGGAAAAGTAGTGAGTCGCTTATACCATGCTCGTGGTGCTTGTTGTGATCCATACAAAGCCTTCTTGATTCGATGATATACTTCCTCATTAACCACACCATGTAGGGGAGCACTCTTGACAGCTTTTTGGTACATCGTAAAATTCATAGTGTAAGCCATAACAATGAGAATGCGAATAGATTCTAACCTGGCAACTGAGGAAACAACAATGAGGGAGAGAAAACAATGCAGACAAACAAGTTCCCCATTAATTTGAGGGATCGATCGAGTCCTTCTTCTGCTTGATTCAGCTTGCACTGATGTTGGAACATGGGAGAGTTCTGGAGAGGACGATGTTCCAACATTGCTGAAGTTATAAGAGTCATCAGCTTCATCTTTAAGATCTGTCTCATCTGATGTTCCAACATCATTACGTCCCTGATCTGAAAAATCAACCGATGTTGGAACATAGTCAGCCGCACGATCTACTTGATCACATTTGACATTGTAGCAGTTCACTTCTTGTTCCAATAAGTAACATTTGTCTGATGATCGAATACCAGTAAACACTTTGTTGTTGCCATGTTTCACTATGCACTTTTTCTTATGGAATTCCACAGTCATATTATCATCACATAGCTGGCTGATACTTAGGAGATTAGCCTTTATATCTTCCGCCAACAAAACACCAGTGAATACGGAGAATCCTTCAATATGCAGTTCACATTTTCCAACCACTCGACTCTTCTTTCCATCGCCAAACGTAACAAAACCACCATTATATGGCTGGATGTTTGTTAGTAATTCCTGAGTTCCATTCATGTGGCCAGAGCAATCACTATCAAAGTACCACGAGTCTCTAGAATGTGCAATAGGAGACGTATGAGCAAAAAGGCAAGTACTTGTGCGTTTAACAACCCATACCTTTTTTACCATTTTTATCGCTGGACATCGTCTATGTTGGAACATACTGAGAGTTGTCGCCCTGTCATGATATCACTGAGCATTTTTCGACATTGTTCCTCTGTATGACCTTGATACATGCAGTAGCTACAGATGAGAGGTTTCCTTTGATGAGTCTTGATAAACTTTCTTTTTACCCCTTGAATCTTCGACTTGAGATTGACCTTGCTACCTGATGAATTGTCAAACCCGATTCCATGTCGATCTCCAAAGTTTTTTCCCATGATCAAAATATCATCAAGTTTTGCCGTTCCAGTGTTTAACTTGGTAATAGCTGATTCTGCAATCTCAGCTCTCTTAGTTGTTGAGCTTAGATTCAAATTTAACTCTTCAATCTCTCTTCTGAGTTCACTAACTAAAACTCGCAACTCTTTCTCCTTCTCGCCCAGATGATTTTTCTCTTCCTTCAACACTCTATTTGTGTTAACAACTTGAAGCCACATGGCATACATCTGCTCATATGTGCTGTAGATATCTTCATTACTCACAACTAATCCGCCATCTTCACTGGACGTGTCATCAGAACCCATGTTGGAGCATACTGCTTCGTCTTTCTCTGACATGTTGGAACATACCTCATCTGATCCACCGTGAAATTTTGCTCCAAATTCCATATAATTGCTTGTAAGTTCCCCTTCGTCTTCTTCATCATCTTCACTCCAAGAGGTGATGTATGATTTTCCCTGTTTCTTTAGGGTATTAGCACATTCAGCCTGGATGTGGTCGTATCCTCCACATTCTCGACATTGAATTCTTTCAGACTGCTTTCCTTCACCAACTTGGTTTCTAGAGAATTGCTGACTTCCTTGTTCCATCCGAGTTCCACGATTACCAAAATCTTGAGGACGAGTTTTATTCCCTCCAGATCTTTCCTGTGAATTCTTGTTTACCACCTTCTTCAGCATTCATGATAAACTCTTGGTGATAGGAGCAAATTCTTCAATTCCATCATCACTATCAGATTCATTGATGACCCTTGATGAAGACGATTTGAAAGCCAACTCCTTCTGGACTTTCTTTGCAGGCTGTTGTATTGTCATCTCATAGGTCTATAGTGATCCCATTAGTTCATCCAAGATAATGGTGGCTACATCTCTAGCTTCTTCTATTGCTGCTACTTTCATAGCAAATCTTTTAGGAAGAGATCTCAAGGCCTTTTTCATCAATTTTGTTTCCTTGTAAACTTTTCCAAGTTGATACGCCATATTGGAGATGTCTCTGAGTTTCCCATTGAATATAGAAATAGTATCATCCTCCTCCATCTTCAATTCCTCAAACTTTGTAGCCAACATCTGCAGTTTGGATTCATGTACACGACTTGTCCCCTCATGTACAGTTTGTAGGATATCCCATGCTTTCTTTGTTTGTTGGCATGTAGAGATGAGTTTGAACTGATCTTCATCTACTGCAGTAAATATGAATGCTCTGGAGTTTGCCAAGCTTCCCATTCTTTCACCTGTTGTCCACAACTCTTTAGGCTTAGATTCTCCTCCTTCAGAATTTCCAACAACAGGGGGTTTCCATTCTGTTTCAACATAGTACCAAGCCAATTCATCCAGTGAATTTATGAACACCTGCATGCGAGCCTTCCAGTAGTTGTAATTTGTTCCTTCCAGCAGTGGTGGCCGAGACACAGAAGCTCCTTCTCTGGTTGCCATTGGTAAAACCAGATCTCACTTTCCTTGACACAACCAAGGGAATAATAAGTGACCAAACTCTGATACCAATTGAAATTTGGTTTTACCTAATTAATTCAATTATCACTACTGTGTTCCAACATAACCTATCTAACCAAGTATGCAATAAAGTAAAGCATATGGTTACGCAGTTCGGTGAATCCAACTACATCGCGGGGCCTGGCCCAGTTCAGAATGAATCCACTAATCAGAAAGATACAGTACAAAGTACACCATGCAATTATACTTATCTTATCTAACTATAACGTGAATCCTGCAAGCTCCCCTTGCTACCGATCCGCCTTGATCAGACTCCCTCTGACCTCGAAACTCGTCGACGCTGGATCTCTTCCTCCCGAGGAATTAAGGCATATGATTCTGAACTTTGTGCAGCAGGTTCGTGTGTTGGAACATAGAATTCTGGCTCTTTGCAATTCTCGAAAGATAAAAAATCCGTGTGCAGATTTTTTCTATTAAGTCCATAAATAATGCAGCCGTGTTTGTTCTCTATATATAGTCCATGAGCAGATATGAATTCTCCATGATTATCTCCATAATATTCCTATTCCAAATCTGCTTCTTGAAGCATATCCAAATCCCATAAATAAAGGGATTTTCCTTATCTCAATATCTCCATATATTCAATAATAACAACTCCATATTTATAGAGATTTTCCATAAATCTACTATGCTTTCATACGCCTAATATATAGCAGAATATTCAGATTTCCATAAATCACAAATACCATAATATTCTGTCTTCTTTTTCTGTAAATCATCCTTGGCGTAAATACTTTCATCCGCATATTCTCATCCGTATATGCTCATCCGTTAATTCAATTCCATAACACTAATCTAATCCCACATATATAGGAACTGATATATTCTCCAACTCAAATACAACTTGGACGAGACGTATACTTCTCGGATTCAGTCTTCAACCTTTCCTTATTTCACCAAAATTCCTTCTTTGATGTTGCAACTCAATAATACCATATTTGCATAATTTCCACAAATTGCCAACTAGATAAATATAGACTTTACAAATTTTACATGAGTTATTATTATATGTAGCTAGAGATATGATTAACGATCAAACATAATTATCGAATCACGTGAAAAAATAACTGTGCAATTAATTATGGGAAGAAAGGAGTATAACATCATAGCCACAAGGCCCACAACAAATGCATGATCGGGTTTGTTGCTTTCACAGAGCAACGATTCAACTCTTCCTGACCTGATCTGATGTTGGTAGAGCAGCAAAATCAATTTGATCATCTAATAACCGCATCAGGTGACGGTTAATTTCACACTCGAATCTGGCCGGAGGATACAGGACGATAGTAATGTGTGATAAGGCCGCGTTTGGGAGGCAACTTTCTCAAAACCAAGAAAGCCAACCCGCAAGGCAATATCTCCACCAAGAAGTAGTACAAGAAGCTCAGCACATAATCCCCAAAAACATCCACCAAACCAAACGCATCGCACCACAACATAACAGACCTAACGAGGAAACAAGAGAAGCAAATCGCCGTCAAGTTTCCGACTTCCTGGAGCTTCTTCCGCCGCCCCCTCGACTCCACCGGAAGCAAACGCAGCATCAGAAGCAGCCTCCCGCCATGCAGAGCAAACCCTAGCGCCGCCGCCATGGAAACCCCGGCCAGAAACATCTCCAGAGAGGATTCCGGCCAATGCAGCCATCGCAAGAGCACCGGAACGCCGTACGCCACCGCGTTGATGGTGTAGAATCTAGGTTTTAGGCCGTGGTTCGAGAGCTTGTTCGCGTCGTTGTATACCTCGGCCCAGAAGAGAGCTAGGGTTGCATAAGCTGTGAAGAAGAGAAGGCTCGTTTCGTCGAGGAGAAGGTGGCGGAGGATCGCCGGCGTTAGCAGCTGAACGGTGGGCCGGAATGCGAATGCCGCGGACCGGGTTCCGGTCACGAGGAAGTTAAGGAGATGGAAAACCTTCTGAGCGGTCCAACCCGATCCGGGTAGTCGGAACTGGATGATTAATAACCGAACCTGAGCTGTAACGGCTAGGGCACCGTATAGGGTGGCGAGCAAGTAGAAAATTGGCGGTCCGTTAACATGCACCCACCAGGGTGGTGGCGCCGCCGCCGCCGGTGACAAAGCCGCCGGGTAAAGACGCCCCATTGAATAAATTTATTCGTTAATGCTGGAATGTATGTTTGTCACGATTAATTAGATTAATTATGTATTTATGTGCATATACATAGACCGAAGAGAATGAAGAGCTTAATCTATGAATAACCAAAGCCTATACGAGTTCGTATAACTATATCCAAATCGACTGTGATTTGGAAAAGAAAAATATTGAATTGCTTGAATTTTTGGTCATTAGTGATACCTAAACCGAAATCAGCCCTGATTTGACGATGGGGCAAATCCCACTGCCAGAAGCTTCTAATTTTATGGGGCAAAAATTATATTTACCGAAATAGAGTCCGTCTCTGAAAGACGTTTTTTCTATAAACCATTGAAAGACCAAAGTTTAAAGTGCAAATTAGAAGAAATTAAGATAAAATATATAGGTTGCATGAATCGGGTTATAAACTTTATAACTACTACACATTGCATAATAAATTTTTAATATTACAATTGAGACCTTTTACCTTTTATTATTTTAATCAAACTCTGTTTTTTCATAAGTGTATGGACAAATGGTCTTTTCCAAGACTTTGTCACCGAAATATGACGAATTATCAATAAAAAAATCTGAAAATTTTAAACGAAATCAATGAAAGAAATATATTTAACTATGCCTAAGTTATTAATAATTAACCACTAAGAATTTAGGATATCTACAAAAGGAAAAATCTTGGGAAAGATCATTTGTCCATATGCTTATGGAAAGATGAGATTTAATTAAAATAATAAAAGGTAAAAGGTTTTAGTTGCAATATTATAAATTTATTATGCAATGTGGAGTAGTTATAAAGTTTTATAATCTGATTCATGCAACTCAAAAAATTTATTTTTATTTATTTTAATTTAAAATTTAATATTTTCATAGTTTATGGAAATATCGTCTTTAAAAAGATGGACTCTTTATTCATAGTTTGACCAAGGGAAATTTTCCTTCCACACGAGTGATTTTAGTACACAAATAATGACAAGTTACCTTCAACATAAACAAGCCCAAAATGTCATAACGGCCCAAATACAATAAAGTCAGAGGCGCGTTGTCAGAAATCAAATTCCAAACAGAAATCGGAATCGACAGAAAAAAGGAAACAAAACCCCTATGTATATCACACGAAGACTCAACAATGTTACCATAATTTCTAGTTTTTTTCAAACTTTACAATCACAATAACTCTTGTGTGAGATTTTTGGAAGGATGGAGGAAACATTCAAAAAATGCGAATACGATGTCGATTCGATGATCAAAAAGTTGAATGAGATCTCCATTGCATACGAAAGTCAACACTCGAGTTCTATAGTTCCCTATGATCCTACCAAGTACGAGGTTTTACAATCGCGGCGTGCGGATTTTCTGGTGAATGAGATGATGAGTGCTACCAGCATTGACGAGGCCAGATGTCGCGCCAGCAGAGTGATCGAAAGCGAGCGCGCTGAAGCCACCCGAGATCTCGAAAAGGAGAATATGATGTTGAAACAACAAATGGAACTAGTTTTGCAGCAAAATTCGAACCTCAAAAGAGATTTTGCCAAATATATGGAACGAGTGGAGCAATTTAGGGCAGCATTGGCTCATTATGAGCAGCACTATCAGTATCAAGACCAATTCACATGTAGTCTAGAGGTCATTAGGTGAATAATTACGAATTTACGTGTATTCTAGGGCTAAAATAGGTTCCATCATTGGAATACCTTGTAAAACAATTTCCTTTCAATTTAATTAATCACCTCATTTTTGTATCATTATTCAGAGTTAATTGGGAATCCGCTTTCGTGTATTCTGACGTGTTTCCAACGAGCTTACCATTAATTAATTAGAATTTAGAAGATGATGGATGTGTTTGATATAGTTGCATTTGTATTTATAACTAAATGTTTTATTTAAAAAAAAAAGGAGGAAACTAGTTTTTGTTCATCCCCCAAATGTAACTTGTGTTTTTAAAATAAATTGAATTTTACACTTTATAAATGTACTTAACTTATAAGAAAAATAGCTTCACTCTCCGAAGTAAAATGAAGTGGACTGAGTCTAACAAAACATATCTGAATTACACTGAACCGAACATAATCAAATTGAACCGAACTGAATAAAACTTAATTGAACAAAAAAAATTAAAAGAGGCTAATGGTTAAATTATATTACATTTTAATAATCCATAATAAATTATGACATAAATAATAGTGTGTGAATTAAATAATATATTTAAAAATTTACTATATAGTGTAAATTTTATGTTGTAATTAAAGAATTCGGACTCTGGCTCATCGAGTTTGAAGTGAAATGAAATGTAATTTTTATAATTACAAATGTTTTACAAGAAATACAATTATTAATAATATAAAGTTTATGTGAAATATATTAAAATTATTAATTAAATATTGGTAGGAAATAACGAACGTGAGACTACAAATTTAGGGCTGGAGAACAAAGTTTTTAAAACCAAACAACTCCAAATACATCATACCACAAGCGTATAATAAGTCAACATGTTGCTACAATATATACCCTCATAGCATTATGCTAAATAATTTAAAATGCTAAAGTAACCCAAACTTAAATAACAACCTAAACAAACTAATTTGAATCGAAATGAATTTAGATGAAGTGAACTGTTTAGAACTTAATCGAAATGTTTAGAATTGAATTCGACATAAATGGAAGGAATAGATTGACCTAGACTATGTATAACATGGTGAAAAACATTAATAATTGACCTAAACAAGCACATCTTTATGAAATTAATTTATCTAAACTGAATTGAACTAAACTACGTACAATTGAATTGAATTTAACCAAATTAAACTAAACTAAACTAAACTTAACAATGTTGAAATACATGAAAGGAAGTGATTTAGTTGAACTAAAATTAAACATCTATAATTACAATAATTATAATAATTCGTACGTTCAAATATGAACAACATTTAATTTAAGTTTCATATTCAAAATAGATTAAAGAACTTCTAAATTAAAAGATTTGAATGAAGTTCAAAGTAAACGATATGAAATTATTAGAGTTGAGCTGAGTTGATTGGGGTTGATTGGAGCTGAGTTGAGAAGAGTTAAGTTGAATTGATTGGAGTTAGAAAAACTGAGTTGAGTTGATTGAAGTTGAAAAGTTGAAATGGACGGGCCTAACTGGAGTTTGTTTAACTAAGATAGTCCTTTGGATCCCCTTTGCTTTTCGTGTAGTTTGTGCAAAGTTGAATTGTAGTTGATGATTTGTATGTCCTTTAGTTTGTACGATTCATTGTCTGCGAGTACTCGACACCCTGAACTTCTTTGCGAGTCCAAAATCAATACAGTACATCTGCAAACAATTAAAAAGTCAAAAAGGAAAGAAAAGTTAACTCGAACAGTACAACAAACATAGTGCTGATCGAAATCAAATATGTTTATCATGCCTCCCCAAGCCCATTAAGAAGTTATCGAGCTCAATATCTTGATGCATATGAATTAGAGTGGATATACTCACTCATATAAGTAAAGCAAAAACCCATAAGATAAAAATGGAAGTGAAGTACGCGGAGCAAAATAATCTGATTGGTAGAAGCTTAGAGCGCACACTGCAAGAACATATAAAACGGAGATGTGAATGTGGAGGAACTTCTTTCGCAAGCGGTGAGCAGATACTGGGCGGCGTCACTCCAGCGAGGCTAGGCGAAAATTCATGGCAGGCAATTGAGGATATCTCTGGGTGAAGAGGGGAGCTGATGTGGGTGAAGGGAGGTTTCCAATTGAGGTTAGGGGGAATTATAGAAAGGGTTTTTATGTGGAGTAAAGATGGCGTCGTATTTTGGCTAGGGTTTCCCCTCAATTATTAGCCGCCAAAACTATGAAGCGTTATTTTGTTTGGTTGAAATGTCAAGGCTCATTTCTCTAATGCACTTCCTCCCAATTATAAGAAATTAAACAATAGTACAATACTATTATTAAATCGTGTGTTGATTTTTATATTACTATATAGTTGTGTTTTAGGATTTATAATATTGTTGATTATTATTTTATTATAATATAATACTATTTTTTTCTATTACGTTTGTATGAATATTGAAAAAATTATTATCTAAAATTTAAAAATATTATTAATATCTACTTTTATAATAGCACATACATATTATTATTATAAATATAATAAAAATATATTTGTTATACTCGAGTAGGCGTGTGGACATAAAAAGTTAAATACTCAATAAAGTTATTAGCTTTTATCAAATGTAGAGTAATGTCAACCTAGTTATATTTATATAACGTTATGTAAGAGCAAGCCTTAGCTATTGGTGTTTACACAGATAAAGTAAAAATAAAGGCTGACCGTTGATAGTTAAAGTCAAACATTTTTATTAGTGTTTGCAGAGAAAATCAATTAGGGTTAACTAACGTTGATGTGTGATAGTCAAGCATGGTTATCAGTGTTTATATGTATAAAGTCATGTAAGGTTGACCGATGATCAATTGCATACAAACTTTTTTATCAGTGTTTATATATGAAAAGTCAAGTAAGGGTGACTGTATATCAAATAAAGTCATATCTTTTTTTATTAATGCTTATAATGAAAGTTAAATAAGGGTAATCGTAGATGATGTAAAGTCAGGCCTTTTTTATTAATGCTTATAAGGTAAGTCAAATAAAAGTTGACCAAGAATCACTTGAAGACAAACATTTTATCTGTACTTATACATAGGAAGTCAAGTAAGAGTTAAAAGTTGATCGATTAAAGTTGAAATTTTTTTATCAATGTTTACGTGTAGAAAGTAAAATAAGGGTTGACCGTTAACAGTTGATCAATTGAAGTCAAACATTTTTATCAGTGCTTATATATAGAAAGTCATATATAAGGTTGACCGTTGATCAATTAAAGTCAGACTTTTTTTATTAATGCTCATAAGGAAAGTCAAATAAGAGTTAGTCGATAATCATTGAAAGTCAAACCTTTTATCCATGCTCAGACATAGGAAGTCAAGTAAGAGTTAAACGCTGATAAATTAAAGTCAAACATTTTTATCAATGCTCATGTATAGAAAGTAAAATAAGGGTTGACCATTGACTGTTGAGTAGTTAAAGTCAGACATTTTTATCAGTGCTTATATAGAGAAAGTCATGTAAGGTTTGGCAGTTGATCAAGTTAAGTCAAATCCTTTTATTATTGTTTGACTAAATTAGTTTTTTGGCCCCCTACAAAGTATCTTATACCATATTTTGGTCCACATTTGCCATAACGGTACCCAACAAATTCAAAATAATTTGTTTGGTCCCCAAAGGTGGTTTTCAAGGAAAATCAACGGTAAAATTTGTCAAAATATGTAAAATGACCATACCCCTGAGTTTTAAAAATAAAAAATAAAACCAAAAGCTTCGTCTTCTTTGTAAATATGTTTGAGAACCGCCGCTGCAGCCGCCTTTCTTTAGTATTTCACCACCGCCTTTTGCCGCTGCCACCGCCGCCAAACATTTAATCAATACTTCCGCTGCAGACGTATTCTTACTTCCCCAAACATTTAATAAATAATTTTAATATTTTATACAAACACCTATTATTACTACCTTTATTTATTATATTTGTGAAGTGTATGTAATCATAAAAAACATTTAAAATTTATTTCATTTCGCTCTAAACATTTGATAACTTCATGGTCCCAATTCTATTATTGCATGATAAAAATTTTAAATACAATACATATTTAATTATCAAAATTAAATAACATTTAAATTCTTAAATAAATTATTTAATCCATGTGCACTATTATTTTCCTAAACAAAAGTTATAATTAATGAAGTGTATGAATTATATCACTATATTATCAAAAGTTATTCATACACTTCATTAATTTTATTTATTTATAAATTATGAAATATTAATTTTAAAATTGTTTGAACAACATTTGATTGAGTATTAAAATTTTTATTATGAATTTTACTGGGATTGAATACAGTAAAAATTACAATGTAAATAATGAAATGAAATTTTTTGGCCGAATATGTATACGTGTCCAAGCGAGGGCTTCAGTTTGGGGGTCTAAATACAGAAGCTTTGTTCGACGGGGTCAAATAAAAATACATCCAGATTCAAGGTTTCCAATTACTCTCCCATTACCGACATTATTTTAGTTCAAGAATCTATTTGTAGAACGTGGCAATTGATGTTCACCCATAGCAATATGTTCACCCATTCAATTCCCACATTGAAGATGCTCTCAGTCGATTCGTTTATCGATAAAAAACCGTTTGGTCTAAGGTATGTTTATGATTTTAACCCACCATCGGCAGCTTGCTAGAACGACGTCGTTCCTTCCACTTCTCCAACAAAACAAAATTCCTTTCTCCTTCGAGCTCTGGTCTCAAGCAGCTAGGGGTGGGTAAAAAAATCTAAAACTGAAATCCGAACCGAAAATCAAATTATCCGAATTCGAATAACCCGAACCGAATTTAATATATGGTTTTTGGATATCCGAATTGAATAAACCGAATCCTAAATATGATTTTTGGTTCGGTTTTGGACATTAAAACTCAAACCAAAATTCGAACCGAATACCGAATTGTAAATAAATAAATAAATAAATATATATAATAATTAAATTTTAAAAAAACAAAAATTAATTTATAAATAAATTTAAGTTGGAGGACCAATCTTTAAATTTAAAAATTATCCCCAAACTCTAAAACCTAAATTTGTGGAGTGCTTGAAGGTGAAGCTGAATGTGAATGTGGATTGGTTGAAGGCTTGAAGAATGTGAAAGATTTTAAGATGAATATTAAAATGAACTATTTTTCTTTAATCTCAAATGTAATGCTAAAATTCTTATGGTTGAATTTGTATTGTATTTGCTGGATTTTTATTTTGAAAACTTGATTTTGATGATATGGATATTAGATTACATATTTTTATTATATGATTTTAGTAATTATTTTTTAGAATTCGGTTTCAAACCAAAATCAAATTCCGAATTCGGTTCGGATAATTCAAGTTATTCGAGTCGGATTCAATTTTTAATTTTTTAGGAACAAAATCGCATAATTCAAATCGAATAAATAAAAAACCAATTAAACCGAACCGACAACCACTCCACAAGCAGCCCCATCTAAACCATAAGATACACCTGGTTCAATCTTTTTTCACCGACCTCCTTCACCAACCGCCACCTCTTTCCTCCGTCTCCGCCTCTTTCCACCTTCTTAAAGGCGCACTTTTTGCGAGATCGAGCCGATTGAGCATTGTTGAATGTGTTTCTCCGACGGTTGATAATCGAACCTTTCGAGCCTTCAATCGTATCTAATTCGAAACCCTGGGTCGCTCTTCGCCTTTGTGTCTCGTGTTTGCTAATGGTCGTTTTTTGATTATAAACTCAACAATTTAGGTCACGGTAAGGCTGCCGAAGCTATGGACTTAAGCAAGCGAGCTGAAGTGGCGGCATCAGGTGTCGCATCGATCTCCGAAGAGCTGAAGCGGCACTTTCCATGACATCTTTGTCGTTGTTTTCTCCGCCATTGACAGCTGTATTGTACTCTTCAGCGCCAGTGAGTTAAAAAACTATCTCAATATTCTAGAACATTTTATAAGTCCTACATTTCGCCGACGGTTACTGATTCTAGCTCAGATGCATATTTTCACGACTTGTAGAAGTGATCAATTCATCCTTTCGAACTTTATTTTTGGAGAATTGCAATTTGCAGTTACATAACCTTTAGATTTCCGAGAATTGTGATCAATTTAGATCTGAGATTAGCTTGTCACAGAAATGTGATACTGTAGCACCACACCGTAGCAGAGCTGTTGAGCTTGCAGTAATAGATTGTTTTTTTAAAGAACAATTGTATATAATTGTGATAATTTCATTTGGTGCTAAGTATCAAGCTTGTTTTCTATTTGGAATGACTAAAATTCTGAATCCTGAATTTCTGTGATTGTATGGGTGGAAGCAGTAAGGAGAGTAAGGCGTGATTGCATAGCTGTAGAGCTCATTGTTCTACTTATGCTTTCACTATCTTCGATTTAAATTTTTATTTTTGTTAACCTTGAGAAATTTTATATGCTTGTGATGTATCTGTTATCTGCAGTTCTGTTCTGTGCCTAAACCTCAGGTATGCTTTAACCAGAATCCACTAGATTCGTAGAAGATAGATCTTTGTGAAAATGTAGATAGTTCAAGGTAATTTTCACTTCCATTTGATCTACTCTGAGTCTACATTATTTTTGTGGCACTATTTACGCACTTTAGCACCTTTGCAGGTCATCTACGGAGCTGGTTTCATTGAGTTTGTTGCCGAAGAAGCTAAATGTATCTATGGGGATATCATTCCATCTCCATTACCTGATCGCCGCTTGTTTGATATAAGGCAGGTATCATCCATCCTCTTCAACTGGGAGATCTGAGAGTTTTTGTTACCAACATCACAAAATAGCTGCTGGGATTAGTTAAAACTAAATCACAGGGAACTGTTATGTTTGAAATAAAAGTTATATCACCTCCCCTGTGTTCACTGCATCGTTATGGATTTGTAAATTGTGTAGCTTTTGGCTATTGATTGCAGCCCGTTGGTGTTTTTTATGCCATAACACCCTAGAATTTCCTATTTGCTATGATAACCAAGGATGTGAATCCCTAAATAATTCTTTGCTTCTTGCTGCTTGCTGCTTGATTCTATCTAATCTCTTCCTTACATTTTTATGATTTTTGAACACAACGACAAGTCAGTGAGTTGCTACTAATAAGGGCAATCATTTTGGCCCAGCTCTTGCCTGTGGGTGCACAGTTGTTATCAAACCCTCTGAGCTCACACCTTTAGCTGCTTTAGCAGTAGCTCACTCTCCATTGAAGCTGGAATACCACTGGTAATATTCATAGATATACTAATAGATCATACCAGTGTCTTTCCCTTTGTCCATCCCTGTGTTTTGGTAGCTTCTGTGTTAATCTTAGAGTTCTACTTCTAAATATGCAATTTCTTTTGTCGAAGCTGGAGTACCACTCTCCATTGAAGTGGAGAATGTAGTAATGGGAAAGCTCCTGATATTGGGGAAGCTTTAATTAGTAGCCTCAAGGTTCAGTGGCTTGTCTATTCACGATGCATGAGCTCATCAATTTCCATTACATCTGCAGGTAAGGAAGGTTACTTTTACGGGTTCAACAGCTGTGGGGAAAAAAACCAATGGCTGGTTGTGCTGGGATTGTTAAAAAGGTATGCTTTGAGATCTGAAGGGGGCTGAACTTATAGATTTTGAATCCTTTTGCTTACCATCTGATTTTATTTATTTTAGTGTCCCTTGCATAGTATTTGATGATGATGATGATCTTGATGTGGCTCTGAAAGAGATTGTAAGTATTTGCTTAGCATACATTTTATTCTGAATACAAAATGAACTCTGAGAGGCATATTTCATATCACTTTTATGAGTTTTAGTTGGACTTTAAATTGAGATTGAGGAAGATTTTTAATATTGACCATACAAAGGTAGATGTGAAAAATTCTCAGGACACGTTGTAGCATGTGGAGATGTATCACGGTATGTAGTATCTATTCAAATATAAATGTTTGTTAATGAAAATTTATAGGAGTGGACCAACCTGTTATCTTGATGAGTTCTATTCTCCAACAAAAACTCATCGTGCACATTTAAATTATAAGACTTAGAAGTTTAAGGGTTAAATTATAATACTTAGAATTTTATGGGTTAAAGTATAATTCTAAGAAGTTTATGGGTTAAAATGTAATTATTATAAGTCTGAGGGTCAATCTGCAGTTATTGGAACTCCGTGGCTGTAACTGCAAGTATTAAAAGTATGTAGGTTGAACTGTAAATTTTTTACTTTTTAAAAATGAATGCACGCTTTTAGGTGTAGATATGTTTTTATTGCACTTCCAGGTATTGTAATTTTTTTCTACACCTTGAGATGTAAAGATTTTTATGTACACTTCCAGGTGTAGCGTTATTTGAATACACTTTTTGAGGTGTAGAAATCATTTGCTACGCCTTCAAGAGTAGTGTTTTATTTTTCTTGACACCCACTGCTACTACACTTTTTTGAAGTGTAGCAAAAAAATTTCTCTACTCTTGTTGATGTCATTATTAAGGCCCAAAAAATGTATCAACTAGCCTGATTTGTTGTAATGGTAAAATATCTTAGTTGCAATATAAAAAATTTATTATGCAACGTATAGTAGTTATAAAGTTTGTAACCCGATTCATGTAACCCGTAAATTTTATATTCATTTCTTCTAATTTGCACTTTAAACATTGATATTTTCATGACTTACGGAAATGAAAGACGGACTCTTTATTAATAGTTTGACTAGGGGAAATTTGCCTTCCACACGAGTGATTTTAGTACACAAATAATGATAAGTTGCCTGCGACATAAAGAAGTCCAAAATCTCATGACGGCTCAAATACAATAAAGTCAAAGGCTCGTTGGACCATTGCATCCGGTTTTGTCAGAAGTCAAATTCCAAACAGGAATCGGAATCGACAGAAAAAAGGAAACAAAACCCCTATATATATCATGCGAAGACTGAACAATGTTTCCATAATTTCTAGTTTTTTTCAAACTTTACAATCACAATAACTCTTGTGTGAGATTTTTGAAAAGATGGAGGAAACATTTGAAAAATGCGAATACAATGTCGATTTGATGATCAAAGAGTTGAATGAGATCTCCATTGTACATGAAAGTCGACAACCGAGTTCTATAGTTCCCTATGATCCTACCAAATACGAAGTTATGCAGTCGTGGCGCACAGATTTTCTGGTGAACGAGATGATGAGTGCCACTAGTATTGACGAGGCCAGGTGTCGCGCCATCAGAGTGCTCGCTCGCGAGCGAGCTGAAGCCACCCGAGATCTCGAAAAGGAGAATATGATGTTGAAACAACAAATGGAACTGATTTTGCAGCAAAATTCAAACCTCAAAAGAGATTTTGCCAAATACATGGATCGAGTGGAACAATTTAGGGCAGCTTTGTCTCATTATGAGCAGTACTATCAGTATCAAGACCAATTCACATGTAGTCTGGAGGTCATTAGGTGAATAACTACGAATTTGGGTGTATTCTAGGGCTAAAATAGGTTCCATCATTGGAAACAAAGATTGTACTCCTATCTTGCAAAACGATTTCCTTTCAATTTAATTAATCACCTCATTCACGTATCATTATTCAGAGTTAATTGCAAATCTGCTTTTGTGTTTTCTGACGTGTTTCCAACGAGCCTATCATTAATTAATTAGAATTTAGAAGATTATGGATGTGTTTGATATAGTTGCATTTGTATTTATAACTAAATGTCTTATTTTAAAAATAGGAGGAAACCAGTTTTTGTTCATCCCCCAAATGTTAATTGTGTTTTTAAAATTAAATTGAATTTTACACTTTATAAATGTACTTAACATATAAGAAAATTAGCTTCACTCTCCGAGAAGACAAACTTGAAGTTGGGTGGGTGATCATCTTCACTCAATTCCAAGTGGATGCCTTGGGACTCCATGATTGCAACATGCTGGGAATGTGCACAGGTCAACATCTCGTGCGTCTCGGCCATGTCCCCACGCATGCAGTCGAAGTATTTGCTCAACCGCTCCTTCCATCTGCTTCCAACACTTGGAAAACCATATCGAAAAATGTTAACCCGTTAACAATAATTTGTATAAGATAAAACTGAACGTGTATAAGATAATTCCTATGTAAACATACGTGAGCTCGATGCTGCCTCTCTCTCTTCAGCCGCTTCACGATCTTTCTTTGCACTATTTGCTTTTTGACCGGGTTTTGGCCATATCACCCACTTGTTGTAAGATTAGAGTCATAGTTATTTGTGATCGAACATGCTTCATCATAGTATTCCAAGCGGCTAGCCCTGTCTCAAGTAATCACTCTCGCCTTCTTTAACATAGCGCTTATTAGACCACCATAAGGGAGATCCTTATTCTTCGCGTGCTCGGCCTTTAGCATAAACGAGATGATGGCGAATCCGGGGTTGATCTTGACCCTCTCTGAAATTCCGTTCCACCTAATGTTATACTTTAACAAGTTGTTTAGCGTTTGGTGTTAAAACACAAAGTAAAATACGCAGTGCACACACAACTTATTTACGCAGTTCGGTGTAAACACACCTACATCTGCGGGGCCTTGCCCAGATCAGAAACCATTCACTAGAAAGCAGTCTTTAGTACAAGAGGCTTAACTTAAATACTAATCCATTGCTAACCTACAGAGTGAATGTTGTGAGCTCCCCTCACTGTCGATCCTACGTCGTTGAACCCTCACGATCAACACGTCTCCCTGGATCTCCTCCTCCCGAGGAATTAAGACTTCCTTGTTTCTGATCTTCACGAACTTGGTCGGATGAATAAACACTCCTCCAAAATAGCTCAAGCAAATCGCTCCAAAGTTCTCACGTAGAGAATAGTTCTTGGTCGCGTATTTGATTGCGTTGTATTTTCTTGTATTTATCTCCATCGCGATCCTGCCTTCTGTGAACCTCTTTCCTTGTCTAATTCTACCGTAAATAGACTTCTAAACTAAGGAAAGATCTATTTCTAATCTGGTATTTAAATGGACAATCCTACATCAATAGGACTTGTACCATAAATAAACTACTTAATCAATTCCTAAATATTACAGGAATATTTGTTTACCAGAATTAGACTGCCACGAAATAAGATAATATTCTTCACAATATTCTGATTTGATCGCACAAATATACTCCATAATATGCTCCATAATTCGTGGACAGAAACCTTTGTTCGAAAATCCTGAATAACGGTGTTAAAACACCAGATCACCAGAATTCTCAATATGCCATAAATAAGTCCAACACCCGAGGACTCTACAATCTCCCCCTTGGCATATTGGTGAATTCATCAGCACAAATAACATAGGCACCCAGATGGCACAAATATTCAGACCGAACAAAAATCAATCACAATCAACATTTAAACACAAAATCATTCAAAATTCTCCCCCTGAATTTAACAATATGTCAAGAAAGACCAAGAAAACCAATTATTCCAAACTGTCATCTGACCCAGCACTGTCCGAAGCACTATCGTTCGACCCATTTTCAGTCTGAGTTGCTGCCAACAAGTCTCCTCGCTCAGCCTCCAGAGCAGCTAACTCCCCCTGAATCTTTATTATGGCAGCTTGATGACGTCCAAGAAGCTCTTGACAAACAGCTGCTCTTGCCTCAATGGCTCTCAATCGAGCTCCGCCTTCATCCGAGCATGCTTGTGCTGGAGGCATCCAGGGTAGATCCTTCACAATACGACCGCTCAAAGTTCTGAGTGTAGGCCGTAAGGCTTGAGTAGCAACCACTTCATCAGATTCTCTTGCAGCTGCACCTCCTTTTTGCAGGACCATGGAGATGACACAGGGATGTACTAGGGCTTCCTTCCTAGTCTTCCGGGCACATTCCAAAACATCATTGAATACCAGCCTTCCCAAATTAATCCTATGCCTCGCTCCCAGACTATAGAGAAGAGTTGCCATTTCTTTGGTCACACATGTATTGTTCACCGAAGGGATCCAGTTGTGAACAGCTACCATATACAGACAATAATATCTGGATGTAAGATTTGATGCAGGAATCTGCTGTCTGCCCGTCAGTGGCCATGTTCTTTCCACCCCACCAGTTAACTCAACTGCCACATCATCAAAGTTCTCTGGCATCTGGTGTTGGAACACCGTCTGGACATTCCTGGAATTTCCACGCTGCATACATCTATTCACAGCCTCAGGGGAGAACTCATATACTTCCCCACGCACGTACACTCTGTGAAACCAAGGGGAATCTTCACTTTCACAGTCCTCCTTCAGATTCAAGTAAAATTCCATCACCATCTGTTTATTGTACTCGGTAAAACACGTGGCAACTTTAAGTACTTTGAGGTACTGTAAAAAATCAGTAAAGCCACATTCTCGGTACTTCTCAGCATCTGCTGGCCTCTCTGCTAGTATCCTTCTCCCACTGATGAACTCCATTTTTTCTTGGCTCGCATCATCATAAAATTCATTGCAGATAGCCTTACTGACCTCTGGTGCAGGTAGTGTCTTGGTCTTCATTCGCTCAGCAGATTGCTTCAGCCGTTCTGCACGCAATTTCCTCATTTTCTGCCCAATAGGCTCATCACTGTCTTCACTGTCTTCACTGTCAGCTGTACTATTGTGTCTGCACCTCTTTGATCTTTGAACTCTCTTGGAGTCAGAGGCCAATCTTTCCTTGGCAGTCTCAGATATCTGATGTACAGATTTGTCTCCAGACTCAGGTGGTGTTTTAACACCGACCTCCTTTCTTTTCCTCTTGAGTCCCTGGACTGAACTTGTCTCTGGTGGTGTTCCAACACCACTATTAAGATCAGTAGGCAATTTCTCCCTCACAGTTGTCTTCTCCGCTGGTGTTTGAACACCAGTATCAAACAAATCAGCACCATCCACACTGTCTTCAGCAACATTTTCAGAAACGTCCATCTCAGAGTCTGACTGCAAAGACTCTGTCAGTGCCTCACTTAGCATAGGGGGATCCTCTGGTTTGTTCATCAATGTGTCATCTATAACAGTTTCTCCTGCACAACCAGCTTCTTCCTCACTGTCACTAATCTCCACAACAGGAATAGGCAATAGGCTCAGTGATTCTTGAATCTGAAACAGGGGTTCATCAAAACAACCTATCTCTATGTTACCAGCCATAGTAGAATCAGTGGATTTTACCACTTTTATCCAGGGCTGAATCACAACATCATCATCCAGGCATCTAATGACAGGCCTGTGCAGGGATCCTATTCGAGTATAAATTGTAAAATACTGATCTATATCTTCTCCCACTTTATACTGCTCACCAAAGTTGACTCCTACTAGTGAGGCATGAAATTTGCTAATTTCCTGGATTTCACCAATTCCCCCAGTTAACAGATCTTCTAACTTGAACCCATTCAACTTTCCATGCAAACTCTTATACTTTCTAAGATCAATATAACCTTTGTTTTGTACCATCCAAGTAACAAATTCCAAAACAGAGGAAAAATAAACACTATCACGAACAAACGAATGGTCAAACCTTGGCTTAGGGCGGCGGCGGTATCTTCTATCCCACTGAATTATAGTCTGTTCTCGGCCTTCTGTGCGCTCTCCCACTTCTGTATCGGGGTCAAGTTCCTCGACCCGAGGATTCTCCGGAATCTTCACACTTGAGAAACCCCCAAACCATCTTTTGTGGGTAAAATTCACCATTGTTCACTGGGCTTTGTTTGGAATGTGCGGTTTTGCGGGAATTTTTAAAAAATTCAGTCTGAGCAGGATACTTGCGGGAGCTTGGTTAGAGAAGATGAACAGTTGAGGAAGTTGAATTTGTGTGGGAATCAACCACTTGTCACTCTCACTTACCTTTTTTGAAAACCGTAAAGCCATTCTACTTTTCCTTCTTTCTGAGTACAGCTATCGCACACTTAGGCCCATCAGCATAATTTTTCTGGCCCAAATTTCAGCCCGTCTGATTTCCTTCTCTTTAATTTTCCTCGGTGTTTAAACACCACTTCACATATTTTTGATTTTTCTATATTTTTTTTTCACCATATTATAAAAGAAACAACACAACAGTAAATAATACAACAATAAGGTCAAATCAGAGTACCTTACATTCGACAGACACCCAAATGCTGTCTGAGGCCTTCAAACGTCTCACCATCCAGAGGTTTTGTAAAGATATCAGCCAGTTGTTCTGCTGTTGGTACATACTGGACTGCGACTTCTCCTTTTTCAACCAAGTCTCTGATAAAATGATGTCGGATATCGATGTGCTTTGTTCTAGAGTGTTGCACAGGATTCCTGGAAATATCAATGGCGCTTTTATTATCACACAGGACTGTCAAACTCACATCATTGAACCCATAATCTCTCATCATCTGCTTCATCCACAATAACTGCGCACAACAACTCCCGGCAGCTAAGTATTCTGCTTCAGCCGTAGATAATGATATAGAATTCTGCTTTTTACTGTACCAACTAACAAGATTTGATCTAGCAAAGAAGCATTCACCAGTGGTACTCTTACGATCATCAGCATTCCCGGCCCAGTCAGAATCACTGAAACCTACCAACTGCGAATCCTCGTTTCGAGAAAACCATACTCCATACTCCACTGTTCCACTTATATACCGAATAATCCTCTTCACGGCTGACAGATGTGACTCCTTTGGATTAGCTTGATAGCGAGCACAAATACCAACACTCAGACAAATGTCTGGTCTGCTTGCAGTTAAGTACAACAGACTGCCAATCATGCTCCTGTACAATTTTTGATCCACACTTTGACCCAGTTCATCTTTTGTAAGCTTGTCGGTGGTAGCCATTGGAGTGCGTACTGCTTTTGCACTTGTAAGTCCGAATCTCTTGATCAAGTTTTCAGCATATTTCTGTTGATTGATGAAAATACCATTCTTCTCCTGAGTAACCTGTAATCCCCGAAAGTATGACAATTTTCCTACCATGCTCATTTCGAACTCCTGAGTCATTAAGTTAACAAACTCCTTCACCAATACTGAAGAGGTAGATCCGAAAACAATATCATCCACATAGATTTGTGCGATGAGAATATTTGTCCCCCTACGCAGCACGAATAGTGTACGGTCCACTCCCCCTCGACGATATCCTTTCTGAATCAGAAAGGTAGTCAGTCGCTCATACCATGCACGAGGTGCCTGCTTAAGTCCGTACAGTGCTTTATTCAATCGATAGACATGGTCAGGAAAATGTGGATCTTCAAATCCCTTAGGCTGTTCCACGTAAACTTCCTCCTTTACGAGGCCATTCAGGAACGCACTCTTGACATCCATCTGATGAAGTTGAAAATCCAGAATACATGGCACTGCCAACATCAGTCTGATTGACTCTAATCTTGCTACCGGTGCAAAAGTTTCATCAAAATCAACTCCTTCAACTTGAGTATAACCTTGAGCAACCAATCGCGCTTTATTCCTTGTGACATTACCCTCCGCATCAGATTTGTTCTTAAAAATCCACTTGGTTCCGATCACATTCACATTATCCGGTCGGGGGGTAAGATACCAAACATCGTTTCTCTCAAATTGCTGCAGTTCTTCTTGCATTGCCGAAACCCAATATTCGTCGAGAAGAGCGTCTTTGTAATTTTTTGGCTCAGTGAGAGAGATGAAACAAGATAGTCCCGCCAATTCTCTGTAATTCACCCGTGGTTGATCCCTTAATTGCATGTGTCTAGTTGGATGCTGTTCATTCATGAGTTCCAGCTTCTGGAGTTTCAACACCAGTCGACGATGCTGGTGTTTCAACACCAGTAGAATTTCCTGAATCAAGATTTGGTGTTTCAATACCAATATCGCCTTCTCCCAAAAACCCTTCTTCTGAGTCGTCAACAACCACGTTAATAGACTCCATAACGACTCCCGACCGATGGTTAAGAACTCGAAAAGCTCGACTTGTAGGAGAATACCCCAAGAACGTACCAATGTCACTCCTGGACTCAAATTTGGCTAAGGGTTCTCGGTCCTTCAGAATATAGCACTTACTCCCAAAGACGTGGAAGTATGACGCATCCGGTTTCTTCCCTTTCCAGATCTCATATGGCGTCTTCTCTGTAAACGGGCGCAGATACACTCTGTTAATAGTGTAACATGATGTATGTACTGCCTCAGCCCAATATCTGGCATGAATCTTTTTCTCGGCTAACATTGCTCTTGCCATTTCCTGCAACGTTCGGTTCTTCCTTTCTACTATACCATTTTGTTGGGGAGTTATGGGAGCAGAGAACTCATGGTGTATTCTAAGTGTCTCGCAAATATCCCGAAATTTCGAGTTTTCGAATTCTTTTCCATGATCACTCCTGATTCGTGCGATTCGTACATGGGTGGTTCCTTTTTCTACATGTAATCTGTGAGCCAAGTTCTTGAAAACATCAGCAGCCTCTGACTTCTCCTTTAAAAATGATACCCATGTATACCTCGAGAAATCATCTACACATACGAAAATATACTTCTTTCCAGCTACACTGGGAGTGTTTACCGGTCCCATTAAATCCATATGCAGTAGTTCCAAAAGTCGTGACGTTGAAACATCGTGTACTGCATGGTGTGGAATCCGGATTTGTTTTCCTTCTTTACATGACCCGCATACAACCTCCCTGTTGTCACTGATTTCAGGAATACCTCTGGCTGCCTTTAGTCTGGAGATTCGTGCTAAGGATTTATAATTTATGTGCCCCAATTTTCTGTGCCACAGAGTACTGACTTCCTTCTTTGAACTCAAGCAGGTGACAGCTTGGTCGAGCAGATAGCAGTTATCCATTGATCTTGATCCAGTGAATGTTCCAGTCCCATGATTTACTACACATTTCTCCTTGTCAAAAAACACACTCATTTCATTGTCACATAAATGGCTGATGCTCAATAAGTTTGCCTTCAGATCTTCCACGAGTAACACATCTTGGAACACCGGTAGCCCTTTGATGAATAGCTCACCTTTGCCGATTATTCTACTGCGTTTCCCATCTCCAAATCTCACATGTCCTCCATATCCAGGTTTAAATTCTCGCAGGAATTCAGGTACTCCAGTCATATGTCTTGAACAAGCACTATCAAAATACCAAGAGTTCCCTGTATGTGCCCCAAAGCAAACAAAACTTGAAAAATACACATCTTGAGTTTTCGAATCCATACCTGGCGTGTTGGTCGAGCCATGTGATGTGGGCTTTGGTTATCGCGTGTGTTCAGAAATTTGGTTCTGTATCCACCAGTATTGTACCAGTGCCCTTTATCATACCTTGTCACAGTGTTGAATCTCCGATCTGCTGAGTTGAAAGATAATGTTTGAAGCAGCTGAAATCATCTATTTCTAACATGTCCTTGCATTCCACAGTATCCGCATCGTCTGATCCGTTTGATAGGGCAATTTCTTTCAATTTTTCTTGGGGCTGGCGCACCTTGATCTGCCTTGTTACTCCATGAATTCGCCGGTATAGATCCTTCATAACCAATTCCATATTTGGTCGTCTGTCCCATTCTTAGACAATCTTCGAGCTTAGCCTTTCCAGTATTGAGTCGTTTAATAGATTGTTCTGCTGCCTCTGCTCGTTGCACTATTCCAACAAATTCCTTTTTGAAGCTTTCCAGTTCCTCGATTGCCTTTTCCTTTTCAGCTTCCTTTATTTTAGCTTCGTCACTCAGTCTCTTGTTCTCAGACTTGAGCACTTTGTTTTCATCCGCTACTTTTAACCACATCTTGTACATTTCCATGCTTTCCTTGCG
This sequence comes from Rubia yunnanensis, assembly GCA_037428765.1. Classification (NCBI taxonomy): domain Eukaryota; kingdom Viridiplantae; phylum Streptophyta; class Magnoliopsida; order Gentianales; family Rubiaceae; genus Rubia; species Rubia yunnanensis. The sequence goes on from CM075061.1 coordinate 10,182,380, forward strand.
AATGTCGTCATCACTAATACTCCTAGTTTCTTCATCCAAGGAAACACTTTCATCATCATTCATAATACTGAGACCTCCCTCGAAAGAATCTTCTGACTCCGCCACTGACACGCCGAAAGCAACATGATTGGTGTACTCCTCTCCATCCTTACACTCGTCTCCTACGTCATCGTCACTCCAGGTTGTGGTATATGATTTTCCTTGCCTTTTAAGAGTATTTGCACACTCAGCTTGTATGTGCCCAAAACCTTCACACTCTCTACACTGGACTTTTCTGTTCAGGTTTGGATTTGTCGATTTAAACTTTGGTGTTTCAACACCAATTGCTTGACCAAATCTTGGAGTGGAGTTTGTGGTTGGATATTTGTTAACACCTGACTTCTCTTGTGGCTTCCTCCCCATCTTCTTCATAAATCTGGAGAAGTTCCTGGTTAAGTTTGCAATTTCATCGGACTCTTCATTATCTGAATGATCTTCTGATTTTTCAGAGGTTCTGCTCGAAAAAGCCATCTCTTTCTTTCCTGCTTTTGTTTGCAGCATCTCCATCTCATAAGATTCCAGTGATCCCATAAGTTCATCGAGTGTCATTGTCCCCATCCTTCCATTCTCATTAATTGCTGTAACCTTCATGTTGAACCGTGGAGGTAAAGCTCTTAACACTTTCCTGACAAGCTTTTGGTCTTTGTACTTTTTGCCAAACTGAAAAGCTTTGTTTGCAATATCTCGCACTCGTCTATTGAACTCAGAAATGGTCTCATCTTCACGCATCTTTAGTTCTTCAAATTTTGACGTGTAATACTGCAGCTTTGATTCTCTTACAGAGCTTGTTCCCTCATGGTAAGTCTGTAACACATCCCACGCTTCCTTAGCAGTCTCACAGTTTGAAATCATCTTAAACTGATCTTCATCCACAGCCGTAAAGATGGCATTCAATGCTTTTGAGTTGGACACGTGTGCTTTATGCTCCTCGGTGGAATATCTAGAAAATGGTTTAGGAGCAGTGGAGCTTGATCCTTCAGTTGCGTCACTAGCAGGTGGAGTGTATTGATTTATGACATAGTTCCAAGCTTGATCATCTAGAGCTCCAATGAACACTTTCATACGTGCCTTCCAGTAAGCATAATTTCCTTGTTCCAGCAACGGTGGTCGCGTGACTGACGCCCCCTCCTTTGGTGCCATGGTGAAACCTGATCTCACTCTCCCTGTATAGGGGTCAGTAAGTGCCTTGCTCTGATACCAATTAAAATTCCGTTCCACCTAATGTTATACTTTAACAAGTTGTTTAGCGTTTGGTGTTAAAACACAAAGTAAAATACGCAGTGCACACACAACTTGTTTATGCAGTTCGGTGTAAACACACCTACATCTGCGGGGCCTTGCCCAGATCAGAAACCATTCACTAGAAAGCAGTCTTTAGTACAAGAGGCTTAACTTAAATACTAATCCATTGCTAACCTACAGAGTGAATGTTGTGAGCTCCCCTCACTGTCGATCCTACGTCGTTGAACCCTCACGATCAACACGTCTCCCTGGATCTCCTCCTCCTGAGGAATTAAGACTTCCTTGTTTCTGATCTTCACGAACTTGGTCGGATGAATAAACACTCCTCCAAAACAGCTCAGGCAAATCGCTCCAAAGTTCTCACGTAGAGAATAGTTCTTGGTCGCGTATTTGATTGCGTTGTATTTTCTTGTATTTATCTCCATCGCAATCCTGCCTTCTGTCAACCTCTTTCCTTGTCTAATTCTACCGTAAATAGACTTCTAAACTAAGGAAAGATCTATTTCTAATCTGGTATTTAAATGGACAATCCTACATCAATAGGACTTGTACCATAAATAAACTACTTAATCAATTCCTAAATATTACAGGAATATTTGTTTACCAGAATTAGACTGCCACGAATTAAGATACTATTCTTCACAATATTCTGATTTGATCGCACAAATATACTCCATAATATGCTCCATAATTCGTGGACAGAAACCTTTGTTCGGAAATCCTGAATAACGGTGTTAAAACACCAGATCACCAGAATTCTCAATATGCCATAAATAAGTCCAACACCCGAGGACTCTACACTCTCCATGATGTAGTAAAACATCACGAGGTTAGCTATTGTCGGCTCACAAGTGTGGCTATCCGTGGGAAACGCGTTGAGACATATCCACTCATAGATTAGACGGTGCTCTACGGTCAATACTCCAATGTCAAAGCTGTCCGCTTTCCCCACATCAGCCACTCGTCTCTTAAAATACTTCCTAGCCATTTATATCGGACAGTGGGGTTGCATCGCTAACTCCTGACCAAACATGTGTGTGGTAAATTTCTAGGGGTCCATTGGGGTCATCCGACCTTAATTTTTTGGGGGGAAGTGTAAGGGCATTCTAGGGTAGCATTAACAGTATACTTAGTCACAAGCACCGTTTTCCCATTCACCCTAGTAACCTCTCAGTTGTTCTTACTTTGCCCCAAATTTTCATAGAATTGTATAACTTCATCGATATAGACTGGCTCATCCATACATGTTAGTTTTTGAAGATGTTAAGTTTTGAAGTGTGCTAGCAAGCAATCAAGCGATAATTTAGGGATATCAGATTCTAAAATCACCTTAGAATTGATTACCCTTCTCTTAAAAAAGTCGACGTACCTTTTCTCCGCGGCTTCCCCAAAGAACTTTTTGGAAGGGTCAATCTCCTTGAATGGATGGTGACTCCTATTACTAACCTGACCTTGTTTCGCAGTTCTCTTACTTTTCATTGTGTGGGAGAAATCGAATTTTGGAATTGTTTGATTGTGAGTATTTTGAAAACAAATTTGGGTCGTTTCTGGTCTTTTTTAACAGTTAAATTACTTTCTGAGTTTGGAAAGTAGTATGGCCATCTATTTCGAAGGCACTGCAAGTTTTCAAGTTCTTAAAGTCATTTTACAGAGTTTCCGAGTTTGGAAATCCCTTCTTACACGAAAAAACCCACATATAGCGGGTTCAAATGGGAATTTAATACGCATTTGAAAAAAGTGGGACCCCCCCCCCAATTCCCTCTCCCAAAACCCTCCCTCAATCTCAACCTCATATCCTCTCATCTAAACTTCAAGATCCACGACAAGATGTTAAGAGGTTATTTTCCAATCCATAATCTATTCCAATCCCCCTTCTTATGGCAATTTTTAAAAATTTGCTTAAGGTTTTTGTAACTTTTCTAATAGGTAGAGGATATGGTAGAGTATTTCATGTCCTTTGATTTCTCCAAAAGGGAAATTTTTCTATTGATTCCTTATCTAGGATTTATGATTTAGGAACAAAAAATGAACATAGCTAAAGATTTGTTCCCAATATGGCTAGCGTTTACATTTTATGAGTCTTATTATGAGTATTTGTACATTGAGTTTGTTATGTAACACAATTAGTGTTTTTTATTATGATTTGGGCGGAAAAATGGTGTTGGATGATAAAATGATGCTATTGAAGGAGGAAATTAGTTTTTGCAATTGGTAGATATATTGATTGATTAAGGTATTAGAGTGCTTTAAATACTTGGTTACATAATCTTTTATTTAAACTTCAATTGCAATGTCATTATAAATTTTCTTATTATTTTATAAAAAATATATTCTTCTTGAATGGGGATTTTAGCGTACTCGATAAAGTAGTGAATTTTTTTGTACAAGGTTAAATTATTATTTTTAATTGTAGAGTACATAATGGCATCTAAGAAAAGGAATCGGGACGATGTGTCACTTTCAGGCAATGCTAATCCCCCATCGACGGGCACGACATGGGATGAGGATGACGGATTGGGTAATGTGGAAATACCAAGAACTTATTGTAGAGACTTAGAACGTAGAATGGCTAGGAAAGAGTCGACATCGGTGAGTTTCAACAAGCTGGAAAATTGTGTCTCGGACCAACGTGCTAAATGGTCTAGCTGGGTTGCTGGGTAGAACAAGGGTAGATATCCACTACGATAGTTGGCATGAAGTGCTAAGAGAATACAAGGACACATTGTGGCTAGAATGCAAGGTAGTGTTTTGTCAATCGATTTCCATATAGTTTTCTTACAAACTTTAACCTACTAGTGTTAACCCCATAATTCAATCCATGTGATTATAATGTCCCCCTTAGAGACCTTTTGAAATCGAAGCACCAGATGTGGGGGCTTTGCGGAAGAAGGCTATGTTCATGATGTACAAGAGTTGGCGTGAACATAAGTACTAATTGTCCAAAGGCTACATATTTAGCAACAAGAAAGGTGATCGGCCATGGCTAACTTACACGCACATTCAACCGGAGAGCTGGGAGATCCACAAGAAAAGGGCATTAGAGAATAATGAAAATGTTAGTAAAGTAATATATTCTAAAGCTTAATTAGATTAAAATGTTTTTGGTGATAACACTAACTTAACCTTTAACTTAGGGTACTAGGAAAGAAAAATAACGCGTTGCTGAGGAGAATAAGATTCCTCATCGATTGAGTCGAGGGGGTTATGTGTTTGCGACATTGGAGATAGTGAAAGAATGACTAGAAGAAGAAGTGAAAATTGCAATGGGGGTGGGATGACAGAGGATGAGCCAAGAGCTTCAGTGTAATCAATTAATGTGGATGACATTGAAAGGTGTGATCTTTTTCTCCAAGGTCGGCGCAATAAGGATGGTATATACGAACAGGAAGAAGAGAAAGAACTGGCGAAAAAAGTGGTATGAAGATGTGTAAGTTAATCTAATATTAAGGTTGCAGACTGTTTAGGGTATAACAAACTAACTTTTATTTATCCATTTATATTTTTACTTAGAAAAAATTGAAGAAAGATCAATCGATCGGGCAATTCCTTCCCACAGGCAAACATGACATACTTTGTGAAGCCACAGAAATATTTGGCCACGTGGGCCGTGCGATAGGCGTTGGTAGTTTCTTGACCCAATGAGAGGTATTTGGAATTGTACAGTCCTACAATAGAGCAGAACTTGGGATCTAAAATTTGAAAAATAAAGCACTTCAACAACAAAAATGAATCGAGCAACAAGACATCCTAATCCAGAGATTGGTCCAACACACCGGCTCATTCTTCCTGACAAGACTTGACGCCCGATTGGACACCACCGTCGAGAGGTTCATGACATTCTCCTACAGATGTAGAGGTCAATCTCAAGCCAATACTTCGAAATTCAAAATCGATAGACAATTGTTCTAACCCAACAACCTCGACAATGTCATACTAGCAAATGAGAAAAAAGGTAAATGTTTCCTTCTCATGATTATTGCTCTATGAATAACTATTGAGTTTAATATATATTTTATCCATGTCCGTGTGAACTGTACATTGATCAAGACATAGAAGGTATGCCGCTCCATGTTGCCGATGGAGTTTTGCATGAGTTAATGAGACATCATCACTCCATGCCTATTGTTGATGGTCTTTTGAAGGTTTCATTGGAGAATCAATTGGTCATGGGCGCCCCTTTGCCAATCCCAGAAGGAGAATACAAGAAAGTTGGCCCTACCCAGGGAATGTTCCTTTCTTGGCCTCGACGACTTATTTACGCTGATCCCATCAAGGATTGACATTTGAAGGAAACAAGGACCGCATCACCTAAATCGGTGAAGACTAAATCCATCCCAACAACACCAACTAGGGTTAGAGCTCCATTGGGAATGGTACAAGCCCTACAAGACTCACCTCACTTTTTACGGGTGCTTTATAATTTGCTACACCCGTATGATAAAAACTCAACATACGCATTCTTAGGAAATGAATGCGCATTTGGATGCAAACGTGAAATCATGACGTTATGGAGTTAAAGACTTGTGGAGATGTGACCAAGTTGATCAAGCGATGATGTCGGTCTACACCTTGTTAGTGATTTTCAAAAATTCATTTATAAAGTCTATTTTTAATACACTAATCATTATTACTAATGATGACTAAATTGTAATTTTTTAGGTACATGTTTTTCACCACTAATAAAAAAAGGATGGATTGGATACATGTGCCCGGTCATGATACAAGAAGTTGGTTGTACGAAACAAGAGAGGATGGACTACATTTGAAAATGTCTTGACCGGAAGGATAAGAAGCTTTTCGTTGCACCATACACCAAGAGCTTATCTACTGCATTCATTTTCTTTTCCAAAATAATTACATTGTAGTTTATATCATAATTTTAAAATTTGTTTTTAGCGACCATTAGAGATTGATATTGATAGTGCCCAAAAATAAGCGGGTGTATTGGTTGGATCCCATGCACTTTCCACCGTCGGATGCATTCGTTCACATTTTGGAGTCCGCAACGAAGGAACCAAGCGAACAAAATAAAAATCCGTTTCAGTTGCTCAACATCAAGGTGGTCTATAGATAACTTTATTTTTATTTTAATATACACTATTGGTCCAACATAGCTAAAAATTCATGTTTTTCACAATTAGTACAAGAAACAGGTACAAACGTGGGAGTGTGGGTATTACGTCATGTTATATGCGAATGAGTGCATGGAGAAAATTGAGGAACATGCACTTGAACTTGACAAGGTAGTTGTGTAATTGTTTGTAGCCATCTTTTCATATAACCTTTCCTAAATATTAATGTTTTACCATATATATTGTTGTTAACATATTTTCAAAAAGAATCCGACGCCCTACTCGCTAGTTGAAATCAACAATGTGCAAAATTGTTTGTCAAAGCTTCTAATTTTCAATCAGTCCCATTCCTCGGGGAATCCTGCTATTGGTAGGGTAGTGTAACTTAGATTATTATTGTAGCTTAGAAATGACGGAATAGATTTGTGGTCAAATTTATTCCTATCTATAGATTATTGCTTGGTTAGTTTTATCTATAGATTTTTGTTAAGGTAGAACATACTATTGTGTATTGTTTTAACATTGTGGCTGTGAATCATGGTTTCTTTTGGAGCCAGAATAGTTAATGAAACACATTTTTGGCAAAAAGACCAGAGGCTGTTTCCGAAACCAAAAATCCTCTCGGATCCGGGAATGCATTTGTGCATAGATCAGAATACGATTACGAAATTAGAAACAAAACCACCTTAAAAGTTTCCAAGTTTGGAAACAATTTGGTTTTAAAAAAATGTGTGCCTTCCATTTTATAGTAAGGGAACGAAAATGGCACAAGATTTCATAAATTGAAATGAACATCGCCAAAGAGACGAAACCGTTAAAATTTTCCAATCTCGGAAACTCTTCCAAGACACGACCCATAAATCAAACTTTCCAATCTCGTAAAATTAATGTTTTCGAGTTCAAAAATAGTGTGCTACGTACGATGACCTAATTACTTCAATTGTGATTACCATGTTCCAACATAGCCCAATTAACCAACTTCGTAATAAACTAAAAACTTAAAGACACACGAATTGGTTACACAGTTCAGTGAACATCACCTACATCTGCAGGGTCTGACCCAATTTAGAATGAATTCACTAATTAGAAAGATAGTACAGAGTACACAATACAATATACTTATCTTTCTAATCAAACACGTGAATTCTACTAGCTTCCCTAGTTGCCGATCTGCCTTGATCAGACTTCCCCTGGCCTCAAAACTCGTCGACACTGGATCTCCCCCTCCCAAGGAATTAAGGCTTCTATTCTGAATTTTAAGATCAAAAGAGTTTGATCATTTTGGAACACCAATGTATAGCTTTGTGCTACTTCTTAATATTGAAAACCTGAGTGCAGATTTTCTCTGTATTAATTCATAAGTAGCTTAGCTAGAATGTCCTCAATATATAGCACGATCACTTCGTCAGTTACTTATGCGACTAGAATCCTATCTTCACAAAAGATTCCGATTACAATCAAATATTTTGGAGATAGGATTTATCAAATCCAATCCCTTGGAGATAGGAATTAGAATATCTCATCCATAGCCTTACCATAGCTAAAATCCCATATTAATTCCAACTCTATAAATTTTAATCCAATCCCAGAAATATAGGAATTGATATATTTTAAATCAAACACAACTTGGACGAGATATATAGCCTCTCAGATTCCTTCTTCAACATTCCTTATGTCACTAAAATTCCTTCTTTGATGTTGCAACACAATAATACCATATTTGCATAATTACCACAAATTGCCAATTAACAAATATGGATTTTACAATCTCCCTCTTTGGCATTTTGTGGACCCAACAATCTTTTGGACTTTCAATGCACCAACTATGCAAATAAGGCAATCAAATTATCACCAATATGGATGTTGAAACATGAGATGAAAAGAAAATTTTAGCTCCCCGTGAATATCACAGCTCCTAATCATCAAGACCTCAACATCCATGTTAGAACATCAAATTTACAATCAGTACTTAGCTCCCCAAAAAACCATGTTGGAACACAGGACCAACAGACACATGTAAGTACTAAAACTCTGAGCATAATAAACATATATCAACCACCAAATATCCATCATGCTGGGCCCAAAATTATATCAAGAATAGAAGTCCAGGCCACCAGAAAAGCAAGCCACCAAAATCCAAAAGTAGTCCCCCTTGGGGCCATAAAACATGCCAAACAACCATAAAACATGCCAAACAGTCATAAAACATTCAAAATATCAAAAAAGATCATGCATCAACTTCACCAACAGACTCCTCCTGAGCATCTTCATCTTCATCATCCAACTTATTTAATTCCTCTTCAAGTGAAACAATTTGAACCTGAAGTGATACAATATTGGCCTTCAGAGCCAGCTTCTTGGCTTCTTTAACCTTCTGAGCATCATTAGATGAAGTTCTAACCTCTGATGGCTTCTAAGGTAGATCCTTGACTGTTCTCTTGAAGGCCTTCTTATTTGGTTTCAGGAACAACATGAACCACTACATCTTCTCTCCTTTCACCCTTGTCCTTCAAAACACCATAAATAATGCAAGGATATGGCAAGGAATTCCTAGCCCGAGAGGAATTAGCATACTCAACTATGATTTCTTGGATAAGAAGACCAAGATTCATTGGAGTCTTAGTGCCAATGCAATAAAACAATTTTTCCATATCTCGGGTGAGAGAAGTGGTGTTACATGATGGAATCAAATAATTTATAGCTACTTGGAATAAACATAAGTACCTGGTACTTAAAATGGAGGCTACAACATTTCCCTGGGTTGGCCATTCAATCTGATATCCTCATGTGATCTCTGTAAGGATCTGATCATATGTTACTGCAAAGTCTTCCACATATACAGACTTAAACCCAGGTGAAGGCAGTTCTAGTAACTTGTTTATCTTCTTCCCAGAAAATTTAACCACCTTGCCTCTAATGTAAACCCTGTTGTACCAGAATGAGTCCGAATCTAGATTTCCATCCATTAATTTTAAGTAGAACTCTTGCACTATATCCTGGTTGTACTTCTTGTATATCGAAACCGCTTTTGTAAACCCTAAGTATTCCAGGTAGTCAGTGAACCCACACTTCTTGTATTCATTAAGATCAGTAGGTCTTTCTGACATAATCATCTTCTTGCAAATAGCCTTGCAGATATCTCGACAACCTTCATGAAAAAATTGAAATTTAATGCTTCATTGGCTGAAGGAGTAGATCTTGAACTCTGTCTTATCCTTACCCTTTTCTTCTTCAGTTCTGGCTGTGGGGTCTCTGTCACAGAAGCCTTCCTCCTGGATCTTCTAGTTTGAATGAAATCATCCAGTACTTCATCACTGGAATAAGAAAAATCTGCAACTGGGGCTTCTTGTGTTGGAACATCAATTCCAGCATCAGCACTTTCAACTTCAGCGTGTTCCAGTGTTGGAACATCACTCTCATCCCTAGCTTCTTCAATGTCTGGCTGGCCTGATGTTGGAACATCATCAAGGCCAAGCTCTTCATCCTCAGCTGCTTTCTCCTTAATATCCTACTGAACTGATGTTTGAACATCATTAGCACCCAGTTCTTTTTCCCCTTGTCTCCCTCTCTGGGATCAGAATCACAAACTCTCCTCCCAAATCACAATCTTCAATAATATATATGCATGCATCAATATCCTCTCCCCATGTATCCTCATTCTCTGTTGGAAAATGACCAACATCCTTGGTTTCCAACTCCTCCTCTTCAGAGTCACTAATCTTAATCACAGCGAGGGACAACTCCTCCTCATCAGGGGACAACTCTCTCAGCCTTCTCAAGATTTCACTCACACTAGCATTATAAACCTAAAGAGCCTTGTAACTGGCTGAACTTAATACATACATATTCTCAGGCTACTCTCTAATCTCTCAGTTTGAGCTTTCTTGGCCCAATAGCCCTTGAATACACACACATCACATTTTTTCCTTCATGCTCTACGCATGCCAGTTATACCAACCTAGGATTCTAGTCCTCAATTTTCTGAACTCCCCCAATAGTCCCTCTCAACAGTCTAAATACATTAACCCCATTAATATACCCAAACATAGTTTTGTACCCTCTTAAATATGCCCTCTTATCATACTTCAAATAATATGCCATGCAATCATCCAAAGACTTAAAAGTCTGACCATTGAAGGTAAAGGTTTTGTCTCAGAATACCTTTATCTTGACTGGCAGAGAAGGATCTTGGTCAGGCTAAACTAGTGGCGGTATTATTTCAACTCCTAGTTCTAGCACGCTATCACATGGCTCAAACATGTTGTTCTATGGCACATTGATGCTCTTCTCAGGTTCCCCAAAAAGTTTCTTGAAATTCTTGCACTTCTCAATGAGTTCTCTGAGAAACAGGCTGCTGAAAGAAATCTCTAGGGTCTCCTTATTGTGCTTAATCTATTTTTATGAAAAATCCAAGCACAACCCCACAAAATCAAGAAAAACAACAAGAAAATAGGGAGAGATGTTAAGGGAATGTAAAGAGATAAAAATTTGAAAAGATTTACTTCCCTTTCTCTCAATATCCGTACCACAATTTTTTTCTTTCCAAGGTAATAATTACCTTCTTTCAAATACCAGCTGTCAAATCCCATCAGCCTCTCTCTCTCTCTCTCCTCTGATTTATTCGCCTTCCATATTCCAATATGCAAATACCACTTCCAAATTTTTAATTTTCACTTTTATATTTTTTTTTGTGTTTTTCATTTTTCTTTACACAAAAATAAGAAGCAAAACAAATCTACAGCTAATAAAAATGCTTGGAAAAAATGCCTCGAATATGACACCCACCTAAGTGTTGTCTGAGGAGCTCAAATGTAGCCGAATCCAGTGATTTTGAGAAAATATCAGTAAATTGTTCTGATGTTGGAACATAGACCACCGTGACTTTCTTTCTCTCCACAAGATCTCGAATAAAGTGGTGTCTTATATCAATGTGCTTTGTTCGAGAATGTTGGACTGGATTCTTGGATATATCTATAGCTCTTTTGTTGTCACATATTCCATAATCTTTCATCATTTGTTTCAATTATAATAATTATGCACAACAGCTTCCAGCAGCAAGATATTCAATATTAGCAGATAATAATGAGATATAATTATGCTTCTTGTTGTACCAAGACACCAAATTCGTGCTAATAAAGAAACAACCACCGGTTGTACTTTTTCGATCATTCGCATTACCAGCCCAATCAGAATCACTATAGCCGAACATATATGAATCTTGGATTTTAGAATACCATATACCATACTCAGAAGTCTCACTAACATAATAGATAATCCTCTTTACTGCAGTCAAATGAGTTTCCTTCGGATTAGCTTGAAATCTTGCGCATACCCTAACACTGAAACATATATATGGTCGACTGACTGTAAGATAAAGAAGACTACCAATCATACTTCTATACAATTTTTGATCAACTGAAACACCTTTTTTATCCTTCACTAATTTATCAGTAGCCCCCATTGGAGTTTCAACTTATCGAGAATTGCTCAAATCAAAACGTTTCACCAGATTCATGGCATACTTACTCTGATTTATAAATAAGTCATTCTTTTACCCCTTGACCTGAAGCCCTAGAAACCTAGTTCACCAACTATACTCATCTCGAACTTATCCTACATCAAATTTACAAAATCTTGCACCATAGATGGTGAAGTAGAGCCAAAAACAATGTCATCTACAGAAATTTGAGCAATTAGAAATTTTGATGACCTGTTAAGCACAAATAAAGTGCAATATACTCCCTCTTGACTATAACATTTCTTAATAAAAAAGTTAGTCAGTCAATCATACCATGCCCTTGGCGCCTATTTCAAACCATAAAGTGCTTTTTTGAGTCGATACACATGATGGGGATAGTGAGGATCCTCAAATCCTTTTGGCTGCTCAATATAGACTCCTTCATTTATCACTCTATTTAGAAAAGCACTTTTCACGTCTATCTGGTACAATGTAAAGTTCATAGTACATGAAATAGAAAGAAAAATATGAATAGATTCTAACCTGGCAACTGGTGCAAATGTCTCATCAAAATCAACTCCTTCTACTTGAGTGTATCCTTGTACCACCAGGCTTTCTTTATTTTGAGTAATCTATCCATCAGCACCTGACTTGTTTTTGACGATCCACTTGGTGCCAGGAACGAGGAGTGAGATACCACACATTGTTCTTTTCAAACTGTCCAAGTTCTTCCTGCATTGCTGCAATCCAATACTCATCAAGGAGAGCTTCTCTATAATTCTTTGGTTCAATCAGTGAAATGAAACATTGTAATCCTGCAAGTTCTCTATAATTAACATGTGGTAGTGTTTGAGTTCTCTTCACACTTGGTTCTGGTTCAGCCTGTGTTGAAACATGTGGTGGAGAACCAGAGATCGATGTTCCAACATCAGTGTCATCAGGGTCATCAGGATTCTCCGAAGGCTGTGGTGTTCCAACATTGACTTGCTGGCTAGTCAAAGTATGTTGTGTGGGAACATGGTTGGGAGCTGGTTCATCGTCTCCTTTCCTGATTCTTGCTTGTCATCTGAATCATCAACAATCACATTAATTGATTCCATGAGAGTTTTGGTGTGGATATTAAACACTCTGTATGCACAACTATTCACTGAATAACCTGGAAAAATTCCTTCATCAGCGCGATTGTCAAACTTTCCTAACTGTTCTCTATCCTTGAGAATCTAGCATTTGTTTCCAAACACATGAAAATAAGCAACATTAGGCTTTCCGCCCTTCCAAATTTCATAAGAAGTCTTGCTTATGAAAGGACATAGATACACTTTGTTTATGGTATAACATGCTGTGTTGATTGCTTCGGCCCGCCATTTTTTGTGAATTCCTTTATCTGCTAACATAACTTGGGCCATCTCCTGCAGGGTTCTGTTCTTCCGTCCTATAACCCATTTTGCTGAGGAGTAATGGGAGTAGAGAATTCATACTGGATGCCAAGTTAATCATAGAAATCACTGAACTGAGAGTTTTCAAATTCTCTTTCATGGTTACTACGAATTCTCATGATCTTTCTAACAGGACTCCCTTTCTCTATTTTTAACTTGACAACCAGACTTCTGAAGACATCCACTGTATCAGATTTATCTTTGAGAAAATCCACCCAAGTGTATCTGGAATAATCATCAACACATACAAAAATATACTTTTTCACAGCCATACTAGGAGTATTAACCGGACCCATCAAATCCATGTGAAGTAATTCAAGATTTCTTGAAGTGGTAATATACTGAACAGAAAAGTGAAGAGATCGAGTTTGTTTACCTTGTTGACATGGTCCACATACAGTTCCCTTTTTGTTAGTAAGAGTAGGCATACCTCGAACTGCTTTAGCATTTGCAATCTTTACCAACGTCTTGTAGTTGATGTGACCAAGCTTCCCGTGCCACAAGGTTCCTTCATCCTGTCTAGAGCTCTCACTTCTTGTTCCAGCTTATAACAGTTGTCTGGAAAACGTACTCCGGACAATACTTTGTTTTCTCCATACTTCTCAATGCATTTGTCCTTTTGGAACTCGTCTGTCATGTTGTCATCACATAGTTGACTGACACTCAATAGATTTGCCTTCAGATCTTCTACTAGTAGAACACTTGTAAAGCTAGGGAATCCCTCTATTTGTAGTTCTCCTTTTCCAACGACACGACTCTTCTTTCAGTCACCAAAGGTAACAAAACCACCATCGTATGGTTTGATGTTGTTAAAGTATTCTTGAGTTCTAGTTATATGCCTGGAGCAACCACTATCGAAGTACCAAGAATCTCTAGAGTGTGAAATAAGAGATATGTGAGCAACAAGACACACGGTACGTCGTTTAGGAATCCATACCTTTCTGATCAATCTAGCTCATTGGGTATCGTTCATGTTGGAACATGCTGACAGTTGTCGCCCATTCATATTGTCTTCGAGTAGCTAGAGGCATTGTTTCTCTTCATGACCTTGATAAGAGTAGTAGTGATATAAGATGGGCTTGCGGCGTCGTGTCCTCATGATTCTTTTCTTCATGGCATGTACTTCTACTTTAAAATCAATCGGGTCTCTCTCAACTTTGTTATCCTCGATTCCTTATCTATCTCCAACGTTTTTCCCATTGCTAACATATCATCGACCTTTGCCTTTCCAGTGATCAACTTTGTGATTGTAGCTTCAACCGTCTCAGCTCTGACATTTGTTGATTTAAGATTCTGTTTCAGCAGTTCAATTTCATCCTCCAATTTCTCAATCATATATAGTAATTTTGTCTACTTTCCACAAGTTGATGTTTTTCAGCCTTGAGAACTTTGTTCATCTCAAAATTTTTGAGCCACATTGCATACATAGTCTCATACTCCTGGTAGATATCATCATCATTTACTTCTTGATGATCATTTTCTGAAGAATTTCCACTCAGCATTTATTTGTTGGAACATCCCACCTTCTCAGGTTTCTCGGTGTAGGAACATGCACTGTCAGATTTAATAATCTTTGCTCCAAATGCCACATAGTTGCTAGTGAGTTCTTCCTCTTCATCCTCTTCCTCACCTTTCACTCTATGAAGTGACATATGATCTCCCTTGCCTCTTTCGAGTGTTAGACATTCGACCTGAATGTGACCAAAACCTTCACATTCTCTGCATTGAATTCTTCCTTGTGTCATTGATTCACTATTTTGATTTCTCAGAAACTGCTGACTATTTCATTCCATTCAAGGTTCTCGAGAGTTACCAAACTCATGTGATCGAGGTCTATTTCCACCAGATCTGTCTTGTGATTTCCTATTTACCACTTTTTCACCATTTTTGAGAAATTCTTGGTTATAAGTGTAAGTTCTTCAGCTTCACTTTCACTGTCACCTTCATGATCATTTCTTGAGGCTAAGGCTTTGAATGTGAACTCTTTGTGTGCTTTCTTTGATAGTTAATCATGTGTCATCTCATATGTTTGCAACGATCCCATCAACTCCTCCAGTGTCATGTTTTCCACCTCTCTTGCTTCTTCAATTGCAGCAACCTTCATAGAGCATCGTTTGGGAGAGAGATATTAGTGTTTTCTTCACTAATTTTTCTTCCTTGTAAGTTTTCCCTAGTTGATACGCCATATTGGAGATGTCTCTTAGTTTTTCGTTGAATATAGAAACATTTTCATCTTCTTCCATCTTCAACTCTTCAAATTTTGTGGCCAACATCTGTAACTTTGAGTCACGTACTCGACTTGTTCCTTCTTGCACTATTTGCAGTATATCCCATGCTTTCTTTGCTTGGTAACAATTTGATATGAGTTTGAACTGATTTTCATCCACCGCTATGAAAATAACATTCAAGGCTTTGGAGTTTGCCATTGAGGCTTTCAGCTCATCTGGACTCCACGTTGACTTATCTTTATGCCTTTGCTTCTTTGTACTTGTTTTTCCTTCCTTCTCCTTTGAGCTAGATTCAACATCTTCCATAGGATCACTCCATTGAGTTTGAACGAAATACCAAGCAAGTTCATCAAGTGAGCTGATTAAAACTCGCATTCGTGCCTTCTAATAGTTGTAATTTGTCCCTTCTAGCAACGGAGGCCGAGACACCGAAGCTCCTTCTAAGGTCGCCATGGTAAAACTGGATTAGCACTTTCCTTGATACAACCAAGGTAAGAATAAGTGACTTAGCTCTGATACCAAATGAAATTTGGTTTTACCTAATTACTTCAATTGTGATTACCATGTTCTAGCATAGCCCAATTAACTAAGTTCATAATAAAGTAAAAACTTAAAGACACGCGAATTGGTTACGCATTTCGGTGAATGTCACCTACATCTATGGGGCATAACCTAGTTCAGAATGAATCCACTAATCAGAAAGATAGTACAGAGTACACAATACACAATACTTATCTTTCTAATCAAACACGTGAATTCTACTAGCTCTCGTAGTTGCCGATCCGCCTTGATCAAACTCCCTCTGACCTCGAAACTCATCGACATTGGATCTCCCCCCCCCCCCCCAAGGAATTAAGGCTTTCGTTATGAACTTTAAGATCAAATGAGTTTGATCATGTTGGAACAATAATGTATAGCTCTGTGCTACTTCTGATTATTGAAAACCTGAGTGCAGATTTTCTCTGTATTAATTCGTAAGTAGCTTAGCCAGAATGTCCACAATATATAGCACAATCACACTTCATCAGTTACTTGTGCGACTAGAATCCTATCTCCACAAAATATTCCGATTACAATCAAATCCTTTGGAGATAGGATTTATCAAATCTAATCCCTTTGGAGACAAGAATTAGAATATCTCATCCTTAGTCTTACCCTAGCCAAAATACCATATCAATTGCAACTCTACAAATCTTAATCCAATTCCACAAATATAGGAATTGATATATTTTAAATCAATACAACTTGGACGAGATATATAGCCTCTCGGATTCCTTCTTCAACATTCCTTATGTCAAAGATTTTTTTTTTTTATGTTGCAACACAATAATACCATATTTGCATAACTACCACAAATTGCCTATTACCAAATCTGAACTTTGCACATTTCCTTCTTGAAAAAAAATATAGATGTTTAAGAGAATCATGTAACTCATCCTCTTACAAAAACAAGCTTTGCACACTAGCTATTACAAACATTAGCTAGCATTTTATTTTCTCAAACTTAAACTTTCAAACACACATAACGCCAGCGCTATTACAACGGAGCAAACACAAATCACACATTACAACGACACTGCAAACACACTCATCAAGTAAAACTTGTAGATACTTGGTATCTTCTCAGAATAATAATCATGCTTTAATTAAAACAATTAAAACACGACTATTAATTATTCTGAAAAGACACATTTTCATTTGCAAGATAGAGCGAGAATATTATTAAGCTTTTCGAATTTCCTCAGTGGGAAAGGAAATATTTGTACCAAGAAGCTGAGTATTTGGGAATTCTTTGTGAGGTGTTAAAATCAACATAGGTGATGCCGAAACGATTTTTGTAACCATTACTCAGCTCAAGATTGTCCATCAATGACCACACAAAATGTCCCTTCACCTTCACTCCTCGTCTGCATACACCGCATTAACATAAATACTCGTCACGTGAAAGACGATATTTTTTTAATATATGGAACAATTATAATACTTTTAAATTTAAACACGAGCTCGGCGGGTGAAAGACATCTTTTCTTAATATATGAAACAATTACTCCCTCTGTTCCAGACGAAACTGCACCTTTACTATTTGACGCTCAACACAGTCAAACTTTGATCACGTATTTGAATAGATATATAAACAATAATATTATCATATGCGATAGTATTGGATTCGTCGTAATAAGTGGTTTATAAATATTAACTTTTTATTTGTTGCTATTATGCGTAGTTAAACATATTAACAGTCAAACATATTTTTCAAAGATCGTGAAAAAGATTCAATGCATTTTAGTCTGGGACGGAGGAAGTATAATACTTTTAAATTTGTACATATTTACCGTATGGCCTGTTTGATGTATGCGAGGTGATCATGAAGGTACAAAATCCTCTTCTGATCATGAAAGGAATCCCATTCTCTCATGGAGTTATCGTCGTCATCATCGAAACCTGCAAAATTTGATCATGTAAACTTAATTAATTACGATTTATACGATATTTAATTTCATATGTGACGAGTTCATAAAATTTTATCCCCGTTCGGGCGTACATACAAATATACATAAAATAAAATTTTACTGTACTTTCACTCGTTATTTTCTCTTAATCACTTTATATTCATATACTGCCTCATTTTTTTAAAAAATGTTGTTTACTTTCTGATTGTTCTGCTACTTATCATCAGTTATTAAATTTTTTTTTAATTTTAATGCTATAATTGTTTAAAAGTAATCGATCAATTAATGTAGATGAGTGGGTCTCCTGACAGGCGGCCTGTCCATAAGCTTATGGACAGGCCACTTATTTCTTACCTTATACAATGCATTTCTTAAATTACATACAAAATTTAAAATTTTTGAAAATATTTTTATATATCATATATTTTTATATTTTCACCTTCAAATACATAATATTACTTATTTTAACTTATAAAATGCAATATTTAAATTTTATAAAAATTACAAAATTTAAGGATAATGTTCCTGAGAACTGTCTTTAAGCTTATGGAAAGACAACCTTTCCTGAGACTTTCCCAATGTAGATATAGAGAGTACCATTTTCATGAATGTAGATATCCGGATTATTGTACTTGTCCTTAATGTAACCCAAAAACTCCAGCATTCCCTGTGGATATCCGCTAATCCACCCAGCGGCGCCCTGTGATGCAGCAGAAATTACTAAACAAAATTATCTTATAAAACATGCCTCCATAGAATTTTTGTTTAGGTTTTGTCAATAAAACATTTCGACGATTTTATCAAAATTATTATTTGAACTGCCGAGATAATAACTATAGAAAGATGCCTTGTAAAATTAAAAACTATGTACTGGTTCCCATGCATGAGTGCGTCTCTTGAAAGACGGTCTTTTCATAAGTCATGGAAAGACCAAGGTTTAAAGTGTAAATGAGAAGAAGTTAAGATAAAATTTTCGGGTTGCATGAACCGGGTTATAAATTTTATAACTACTACATGTTGCATACTAAATTTTTAATGTTGCAACTAAGACCTTTTACCTTTTATTATTTAAATTAAACTCTGTCTTTCCATAAGCCTATGGAAAGACCGTATATAAAGAAAGCAGAGAATTGTACTGCAATCGATTGAGTATTTCATTGACAGAAGGGTTCTATAAATACAAGTGTAGGCTAACTAATATACCTATTCTTTCTCTAACTGGGTACAGTCAGTTCCTATACTAAAGGAAACTGAATATTCTACGTATTACAACAGAATAGAATTAGTCAGAAAGGTAAAATAGTAAAACTAGAATTTACACTCTAATACCCTCCCGCAAGCTCATGATCGGGCACGAACAAGAAGCTTGGAACGCAGATCCTTGAACCTAGACGAACCAATGGCCTTGGTAAAAATGTCCGCAACTTGTTCCGAGGAGCTAACATGTCGGACAATGAGAGAGCCATCCTGAACTTGCTCACGAACAAAGTGAAAGTCCAGCTTGATGTGTTTGGAGCGATGATGAAGAACAGGATTTGCGGTGAGGAATGTGGCACTCAGATTGTCGCAAAGGACAGTTGGAGGACCATGGTGACCAGTGTTCATTTCTCGGAGAAGCTGCTGAAGCCAGATGATCTCCGCGGCAGCGAAAGCAATGGCACGGTACTCAGCTTCCGTGCTGGACCTTGCGACAGCACTCTATTTCTTAGACGACCAGCTGATCAAGTTACCACCATAGTAGATACAAAAACCGTGTTGAGAGCGACAGTCGTCCAGGTCCGAAATCCAACCCGCATCCGTGTAACAAATGAGGCAAGCATCCCAAGATGGTCGGAAGAAGAGGCCGGCTGCAATGGTCCCCTTTAGGTAGCGAAGAATGCGTTTGACAGCAAGCCAGTGAGTCTCCGTCGGATGATGCATAAACTGACAAACGCGGTTGACCGCATAGGATATCTCCGGGCGAGTGATGGTCGCATACTGCAAGGCACCAACAATACTCCGATAAAGATGCGGGTCAGGAAATGGATCACTAGAGGCAGTGAGGCGGGAACCGGGAACGGCCGGGGAAGAGATTGGTTTGGCCCCGGCCATATTGCTGCGATCCAGGAGATCCAAAATGTACTTTTTCTGGGACTGGAGAAGGCCAGATTGAAGATGCTGGACGTCGATGCCAAGGAAGAAGTTAAGGCGACCCAAGTCCTTAAGAGAGAAAACTGAGTTCAAGTGGCGAACAAAGTCATCAATAAACTTGGAATTGGAGCCTGTAATGATCAAGTCGTCAACATAAACAAGGACATAGATGACATCAGGGCCATGAGACTTGATGTAGAGAGAAGTGTCGGAGAGGCACTGTCGGAAACCATGTCGAAGAAGCGCCTGACTGAGTTTCTGAAACCAGGCCCGGGGAGCCTGTTTCAGGCCATAGATCGCCTTCTTGAGTTTGCACACATAGGAGGGATGTGAGGATGAGGCAAATCCCGGGGGTTGTTGCATGTAAACAGTCTCCGCAAGATCACCATTTAAAAAGGCATTGTTAATGTCGACCTGGCGAAGAGGCCATTGCTGAGTGACCGCGATGCTAAGGACCAGCCGAATAGTGGTAGGTTTGACGACCGGACTGAAGGTGTCAAAGTAATCCACACCTTCTTCTTGATTGAATCCTTTGGCCACCAACCGCGCCTTGTAGCGTTCCACGGTACCATCAGCCTTTGTCTTAACCCTGAAGATCCACTTGCAACCAACAACATTAGAAGTAGAGGGCTTAGGAACTAAGTCCCAAGTCCCATTAGTCAATAAGGCGTTAAACTCTAACTGCATCGCTTGCTGCCACCTAGGGTCTTTGGTCGCTTGAGTGTAAGTTTTTGGCTCAAGGGGAGAAGAGTCACGAGGGACTGGATATTTGGTGGCAAGGAGGGCTTTCGGCTTGAGGGAATTAGTGGCGGCACGGGTGACCATGGTATGGTGCGAAGTGTCAGAAGGATGAAAATAGGATGGAGCTGCTTGACCAGAAACTGGGACCAGAGAATCGAGGCAACGGAGGACGAAGCGGGGACTGACTCCGGGGAGATAGAACCGGGCTGGAGAGGAGCGGACTGAGAAGAGGGGATCGGCAGACCTGGGGACGAGGACAGGGACTCGGTTTGGTGCTGGGACTCGAGCAGGGACTGAGACTCAGGCTGGGACCGAGACATGGACTGAGGCTGGGGTGCGAGTCGGGATGGAGAACCAGGTCTGAGAGGTGCGTCGGGCAGAGACCGAGACACAGACTGAGGCTGGACAGAAGGACAAGCAGGAGTCTCGAATGGAGGAGTGACCGTAGCCGAGCACGGATCAGGCTGGACCGAGGCAAGCAAGGACAGATCATATACTGGAGTGGCCGAGGACTGAGAAAGAGCAAAGTGGTCAGGATAAGGAAACTTAGATTCATCAAAAACAACATGGCGAGCTATGTAAGTACGAGAAGAGGGAGCATGGTAACATGAATAGCCTTTGTGTTTTGCACTGTAACCTAGAAAAATACATGCAACTGACCAAAACTCAAGTTTGTTGTTATTATATGGTCGCAAATAAGGATAGCATAAACACCCAAATGATTTCAAAAATTGGTAATCAGGGTCTCTATGATAGAGACAAAAATATGGGGATTTATGTTGAAGGGTTGGAGTGATGGTCCTGTTGTTTAAATAAACGGCAGTGTGAAAGGCGTGTTCCCAAAATTCGATAGGAAGATGGGAATGCGCCAACAAAGCCAGTCCCTTTTCCACAACAATTCGGTTCCGTCTTTCAGACGCTCCGTTTTGTTCTGGTGTGTGAGGACAAGAAACCCGAGGTAGAATGCCATTAGTTTGAAGAAAATTAGACAGGTTCCGATATTCACCACCCCAATCAGATTGAAAAGCTTTTATTTTTGCAGAAAACTGGGTTTCGACCATAGTTTTGAAAAGTTGAAAAATGTTAAAAACTTGAGATTTAGTTTGCAAGAAATATATCCAAGTAAACTTCGTGCAATCATCAATAAATAACACAAAATAGCGAATTCCATATAAAGATGAGACATAAGCCGGACCCCAAACGTCCGAATAAATTAAATCAAAGGGACTGTTTGAAGAAACATGGGAAGAAGGTAAATGGAAACGATGACTTTTGCCCAATTGACAAGCATCACACAAAGACAAAGATTTATTCGCAGAAAGAGGTAAATTAAAATCAGCAAGTTGACGCCTCAGCACCGACTCATGTGGATGGGCGAATCGATGGTGCCAACAAGCCGCAGACGCACGCTCACCGACAAAGACTCTAGGACTGGCAGAACTTGGAGTAACCGGCAGACGATACAAGCCATTTTCAACTACCCCTCGGAGGATTCTCTGGCCCTGAAGAGTCTTAACCAAGCAGTGGTCAGCATGCAGCTCAACATACACATTATTATCCTTACATAGTTTGGAAACACTAAGAAGATTTTTGGATATTTTCGGAACAACAAGCACGTCTTGAAGATGTAAAGGTTTTGAATTAGGGGCAACATGTGATGCAGTTAAAGAATGAACACCAACATGAGTAATAGGCAGGGAATTACCATTGCCGACAACCAAGTTGTCGCTGCCAGTGTAGGGAGACTGAAGATTGAGAGCGCCGAGGTCCGCCGTGACGTGATGCGATGCGCCAGAGTCCACAATCCAGGGATCAGTGAGTGTCGAAGGACTAGCGTACGCCACATGAGCCGAGGGAGCCTTGCCGGGATGCTGGTTCTGACGTTGCCGCTCCACTGCCCGAGGATTGGATGCCGGAAAAGCCTCGGCATTGAACCGTTGATGACAATTCAGGGCCGAGTGAAACGGCTTGGCACAGATCTGACACACCAGACGTGACCGATCACCTGGGGTCGAGTTGCTGCCAGTAGGACGAGATGGCCCCCCCTGCGACTTGCATAGTTAACCGTGGCCATAGACGGACTGATACAAGAGTCGAGAAGACGCTGCTCTTCCTGAAGGAGCAAGCCGAGAAGTTCAGTGGGGGAAACGGGATCGGACCGCATGCTGAACGCAGTCTTGAACGCGCCATATTCGTTGCCGAGACCAAACAAGATGAAAGACACGAAGTCATCATCGGAGACCGGCATAAGGCATTCTGCGAGAGCGTCGGCAATGGATCTCTTCTTCTCCACGTACTCCATTATGGACATGGAATCCTTGCCTAGGGTTTGAAGCTGTTGCTTGAGATGCATCTGCCGAGCCCGTGTCTGAGACTGGAACATTTGCTGCAACATGAACCACGTCTCGGAGGTGGTGGAGGCGCGCGCCACATGACCCAACATGGGCGTCGTCAGCGTTGAACGGAGCCAGAGAAGGACAAGTTTGTCCTTGCGCTTCCAGGCGACAAACGCCGGATTTGAGCGTCGCTCGGTGGAGCCTTCGGTCGGATCCAGGGTTTCGGCGGGAACATTGCCGGAGACGAGGAAGCCTTCAAGTTCGTATGCCTCCAGAGCCGAACGGACGGTGCTGCTCCAGAGTGAGTAGTTGTCGCGATCCAGACGTACGACGAGCGTGGGAAATTGCAGACTAGCTGCGGCGCCACCAGAAGTCGTAAGAAGGATGGCGGATGCGGACGGGGCGAGCTGATTATTTTCAGTGGCCATCGAAAAGGAGAAGAAGGTACTCGGAAAATTTAATCGAAAAAGTAGCAGGGGTTAAGCTACGGGAAGGATCGATTAAGCTCTGATACCATATAAAGAAAGCAGAGAATTGTACTGCAATCGATTGAGTATTTCATTGACAGAAGGGTTCTATAAATACAAGTGTATGCTAACTAATATACCTATTCTTTCTCTAACTGGGTACGGTCAGTTCCTATACTAAAGGAAACTGAATATTCTACGTATTACAACAGAATAGAATTAGTCAGAAAGGTAAAATAGTAAAACTAGAATTTACACTCTAATACCGTATTTTCCAAGAATTTGCCCTATGCATACACAAGTAAGAAAATCAATGCTCCAAAATAGAAGTAAAATTTGAAATTCAAACTACTAACCTGCACTTTACCGAGTGGTTTGTCGGCTGAAAAAAATCAAACAAAAGGCCCACAATTAATTTCATTGTATGTGCATGTGTACGTATAAAATTCATTTGGTTGAAATCACCTAAACGTAACTATAAAATTATTTTAAGGAATAGGAAACTTTCTAGTTAACTCCTCTTTTGAATTTTCCAAAATACCATTCACTACCCAAAAAAACCCGGCTATCTACACAGTTTCAGTTACACATAAGAAAAATGTAGTAAAAATAAAACCCGTTCTCAAGTGTAATAAAATTGTTTTACACTTTTTATCTCATTTGCTACATGTTAACACGCGATAATTGATACAAAAACAAGTGCGAAAATATTTACTACATCTCCAATATTAATTGCTACATCATTTTCTACTTCATTTTACTGCATTTCTAGGACATTCAAATATGGTGTTTTAAATACACTTCTAGATGTAGCCTTTGATTGGATACACTTTGAGGTGTAGAAATGAATTGCTAAGCCTTTAAGACTAGTGCTTTTTCTTTGGTTACACCCACCGCCACTACATTTCCATGCAGTATAGTAGCAAAATAAATCAGGTATACTTTCCAGAGAAAGTCTCAGGAAAGACGGTCTTTTCATAAGCTTATGGGCAGTCCTCAGGGGCATTTGTCTTAAATATCGTAATTTGTTATAAAATTTAAATATTGCATTTTATAAGTTAAAACAAGTAATAATATGTATTTGAAGGTGAAAACACAAAAATATATGATATAAAAAAATATTTTCAAAAATTTCAAATATTGTATGTAATTTAAGAAATGCAGTGTATAAGGTAAGAAATAAGTGGTATGTCCATAAGCTTATGGACAGGCCGCCTGTCACGAGACCCACTCTTTGCATACAAGTAATTTTGGCAGGAACAGACTTACGGTGAAATCGAACCCGTCGGTCTGAAACGTAATCTCCTCCTTCTGTGTCTTCATGGGTGACACGCATTGAAGTGTAGTAGTTTACCGAAAGAAAATCATAAGCTCCCTTTATCTTCTCCTTTTCTTCACTAGTAAAATGAGGAAGATGGCCTTCGGTAACGTACTCACGCATGCTTTCTGGATAGTCACCTCTGTATAGAGGCTCCATGAACCTGACAGATAAAATTCTTTTCATAAACCCTCGTTCTATTACAGGTACGATAAACAAATTGGATTAGTACAACGGCCGGAAAAGATTATTTATCTCTAAGAACTCCATTTTGCGGACGATATTCAGAAAAGAAAACAGCAGCAATGTATAATTAATTGTATGTGCGTTTACAAATACTGACCACCCAAACATGAAATCCACAGCGCGTTGGCAAGCGTCTTTATTTTTCTGAGCGCGTGCTTTGGCCTCATCTTCAGATTCACCTTCTCGAGCTTCCTCCAGAGGCTCATACCATTGTATCACAAAATTAAGTCCAATTTTCCCCCCTTGAACGTTCTGAATGTGATAGAACATAGGATGAATTTATGATTTTGATACGAGTATGATTTTCGGCATTGGAAACAAAACTCGACCTGGTGTTTTTCTCTGTATAGTTTTACGGCCTCCGCGTGAGCGAGAATCATGTTATGTGATACTATATATGGCCATCTCTCCGCTTCTGGTAGCTTTTTCTCACCGTTTGTAGCGTAGGCCTGTGGTTGGTGCCCCCCTTTCAGTCCATCTATTGCTGGAGTCGGAGTTTCTAACAAATGCGAGCATTTTCGTAAATGATTTTTTTTTGTAGAAGTATATAAAATGGAATTAGTTGGGTACGAACCATGAACTGTGTCGCCGACTGCACCCATTGTCGAGGTCACAATTTCTGTTAATTGGGGCCAATTCAAAAATGATTAAATTTTGCAAACGCTACAAAAAAAAAGTCCAATAGTTACTCAATTTTAGTTACACATAATAAAAATGCAGTTAAATTAAATACATTTTCGAGTGTGTTAAAACTCATTACACTTTTATAAAAATATAAGCTCATAAAATTGATATCAAATCACTCTTTTAATAACTACGATACTGAGTTGAAGTTTTCGTTTGCCTTCTAGTGTATTTTGGTTCTTGAATTTTTGATGGTCTTTCTATCTAACAATTGCTAAACTAAAAATAGCAACCGGACATTAAAAACTACTAGTAAGTAGATAGAATGATTTAACCCATATTTTTACATTTTACCTATTTACCTTCAATTTTGTTGCTGAGTGCATGTAAGGGATTGCGATTTGGAATCGATAACCCAGTTGGCGGGCAAAGGGAGGAAAAATCAGGATCATAGTTTGGACATTGCTTCTGATCGGATTTTGCAGCTTCTTGTTTTTGTTCAGCATCATGATTCGTATTGCACTTGTATGCCGGCGGGATATTTCCGGTTATGTACCCTCCATAGGCAACATACCAGGGTGCTGTTATAGTTACCCAATACTTTACATCGTTCCCAAATTCTTGGAAGCAAATATCCACGTAGAGTTTGAAGTCCTCCCTGCGTGAATGCAATATACATGAAACCCTAATTATGAAATCGGAATTATATCATGAGATGAGAATTTACTCGAGCAGTAATCGATTTGCCAGAGTGATTTTAACACTGACTAGATATCACACAATACAATTGTCGTTCATAGAACAAGTGCTTCTAGCTATATCATTAGCATGCGATAATAAGTTATTGTTGGGTTACAAACTAAGTCCTGCAACAACAATATATTTAATAGATGATTTGAATATAAAATATTTGTCCCTAAAATAAAGGTTTCGGTAGTGACACAATCTATTGCATGTAAGGAAGTGTCATAATTGTTTTTGGACCTTCACATGTCACTAAAGTTTGCTGCACTTATTTACGTCACTAGTCCATGTTGGTACATAAAATCATGTCACTAAATTTCCATCTTATTACATGATTGTGTGTCACTAAATTAGCTGTACATAATGTGTCATCTTATATTTGTGACGCATAATTTAGATACACTTGCAAGGAGTCACGATTGTTCTACATTGGTGACACTTTTTCAAGCGTCCAATTGTTTCCGTGACGGATCTCATGACACATTGTAGTAGTTGTGACACTTGAAAATGAAGTGATATGTAAAATTTTGTGACATAAATTTGATGCCTTATAGGTGCAGTAACATGTAGTGCAGTCAAATTTAGTGACGTTTTCGCATTTGTCATTTTTTAATAAAAAAAATACCCACAATAATGCAACACAGGGGTAAGAGGGTTCGTATTTGTCATAATAACTGCATCACTATTACTCCCTCCGTCCCAGCCGAATCTGCACACTTTTTGGTCAACTTTCTCAAGACACGTTTGACCATAAATTTCAACTAGTATATAGATACCAATATCATCATGTGAGATATTGTTGGATTCTCTGTGCTGTATTTTCTAAATATCAAATTTTAACACACCGTTAATATACGTAACTAAAGTTATCGTTGGTCAAACATGACCTGAGAAAGTTGACCAAAAAGTGTGCACATTCAGCTGGGACGGAGTAATAGAATTGTTTTTTTTTTGTACTGGGTCTATCTTCATTAGTATGACCACTAATGCAAAAAAAACTTCATACAAAGGGCACCATTAGACCGCGTTCCGCCTGAAATTATCAATTTCTATTGACAATTACACAATATAGGTGGGATTCAGTAGCAAAACCATGTTATACGGCGGTGATTGATTACACGTTGCGGCAACAACTGTCACATAATTGATGTTTGAGTGGGTCTCCTGACAGGCTGTCCATAAACTTATGGACAGGTTACTTATTTTTTACCTTACACACTGCATTTCTTCAATTACATACAAAATTTTAAAAAATTTAAAATATTTTTTTATATCATATATTTTTATATTTTAACCTTCAAATACATATTATTACTTGTTTTAACTTATAAAATGCAATATTTAAATTTTATAAAAAATTACAATATTTAAGGCAAATGCCCCTGAGTACTGTCCATAAGCTTATGGAAAGGCCGCCTTTCCTGACACTTTCCCTTTATGTTTAATATAAGACAACGCAAATATATGTTACTTACACAATTTGAGAATCCAGGAAAGTATAGTATTGGTCCTCCAAATCTTGTGGAGGATCGAAATGCACGAGAGTTGCCACTGGTTCTATTCCTGTTGAAGCAAGAGAGTATATATAATCAATTGTAAACAATATATTAGTTTTTAAGAAGATCGAATTTCAATATTATTGCAGTTTGAAATTAATGAGACTCTAATTTTTCCAAGGACGTAGATTTATTTATTTATGAAATACTCATTGTCGGCAAAGTCTTGGGAAAGACGGTCTTTCCATAGGCTTATGGAAAGACGGGGTTTAATTCGAATAATAAAAGGGAAAAGGTCTTAGTTGCAACATTAAAAATTTAGTATGCAACATGTAGTAGTTATAAAATTTATAACCCGGTTCATGCAACCCGAAAATTTTATCTTCATTTCTTCTAATTTACACTTTAAACATTGGTTTTTCCATGACTTATGGAAAGACCGCCTTTCAAGAGACGCACTCCTTATTGTCCGTCACACGTACTTATAAATAAAAACAGCGGAAAATTTACCTTCGGCCTTGAGGTGCTCGATGAGATCCTTGTAAAAGTCGATGCCTTCTTGATTTCGGCTCTCTATTTTTCCAGCTAAAAAATCCATTTAAATCATTTCAAGTTAATTAATGCGGTGTTATCATTTGTATCAATGCAAATTAATGATGTATTTAGACAGGGGGAAAATATTTTATTTGCACTTATAGTTGACCAAGTTCTTCTTACTCCCTCCGTTTCTCTAATATTGGCACATAACTTTTGGGGTTAGAATTTAAGAGATGCTAAATGAGTGGATGAAATTGAATTGAAAAAAAAAAAAGTAAAATGAGTGGATGTAATAACCTTAAACTTGCCATAAATAGAATGTGTCAATATTAAAAAAAATCTCAAATTAAAAAGTGTGCCACTATTAAAGAAACGGAGGGAGTACTTGGCAGAATCCTAGACCAAGCGATCGAAAATTTGTAAGAGTTGAGTCCAATCTCCTTCATCATCTTTACATCCTCCTACAAAATATATGACACATGATCTATTAATTCGACATCTGGTCATGTGTTACATTTAATATTTTGAAATATGACTATATATATGTTTGGTAGTGGAAAAGTAAATGAATGGATAAAATTAAAACTGATGAGTTAAAAAACAAAATTAATGTATAAAAGTGGTTGAACTCTTATTATAACTAAAATGCATACATTAAACTTATAAATATAGAATAAAATTAAAGTATGCAAACAAAGAAAATCAGGGAATATATGTTTTTGTCAACTAACCTTGTAATGTTTCAGATGATTGACAGCATCTGGACCATGTGGACCAAACAGGTCTGCCATTATTTTTGAGCATAAGAGATCGAGTAATTATATATCATCAATTGCATGAAATACGAAGAGTAAAAGGCTTATCTAATTCTAAATTTTTGTAAAAACATTGTTTAAAATTTGAGTTTTTCAAAAGTACTATTAACCTATGACCTCACCAGAGATGATAACTAATTTATTCTTCTTAATTAGTGATAATGGTGATGTATTATTAAACAATATCTTATTAATGCTAATTCGTATAAGTGAATTAATGGATGGTAACTGCAATGATAAATGAAAGATAATAGAAAAGTGAAAAACAAAGTGTATTAATGTAAGTGTTACAACGACAATACAAAGTGTAATAATGTAATTTGTACCTCGATCGCGAGCAAAGCCATCGAATATACTTGGGCGCCTGCCACCTTCTTCAAGACCACCTTCGATCTAAGTGTTCGAAAAAGAATCACATAATATCCATAATAACATAAATAAATGTACAAAATAGAAAAATAAGCTGGTACCGAACTAGAATGTATTACAAAAACTTGGGTGAGACGGTATCAACCAATCCTATAGTAACACGAAGGGTTTAAATACAATTGCTAGAAGATGAGAGGTGACGTGGGGTACTTTTTGTGATTTTAAAATTTTTACTTAGACCTTTGTCTCACCGTAAGTTATGGTGAGATGGTCTCATATGAGTCTTTCTCAAAATATATTTTATCACACATTTAGTTTCCAATATATGTAATATTTTAAAATATATTAAGTGCGTTGAACTGAACTGAACTAATATTAAGTGCGTTGAAAACAGTAATATCTGACTAAAGATAAATTTCCGCTGAACTGAACTGAACTGAATTAAACGAAAATGCAGATAAGGTCTGTGATTAACTTGTAAACGAAGCCGGTTATAAGCACCACACACCAAACACACCTTTAATCCCGACCATAGCTACACATGTATGCAAAAGTAAAAGATGAACTCAAAGAATACTTCAGGCAAGTGTGTGTGTTTTTACTAAGAAACAAAGAGCACCTGGAAAGCAGAGGTGGATGAACCAAAGAGGAAATCATAGCCAAAATCACTGCGGCGGATGAAACCAGCTGGGACTGTTTCACTGAAAGTTAGTTTTGTTGCGCTTTTAGAACCCATGGTCAGATACTAGCGAGTTCAAACACTTGTGGGGTGAGTATATATTTTAATTTGTGAGATTTGGTAACCATATTGCATATGCTATTTATAGGCAACATTTTCCCCTTCATATCCACATTCCTGTCCCACCACGAGAATTATATACTCACTCAACCATTTTAATATTGTCAACTTTTTGGGGAATTGTTAGCACGATTTATAAATTAAGTTGTTTATGATTCTTTGACAAATTATCTCTACTTTTCACTTTTTTACCTATACAATATAATTAGGTGTGCTTGGAAAGATTTATAACTAGCACGTTTATTAATTCGGTTAAAGTCATTAGACTTGGCTAATTTAGTGTAGACCTATCTAGTCAGCATATTTGTTTAAAAATAATTAATTTAATATATTTATTCAAATTTAATCGCCCAAAATCTAAATATTTTAATTTCATTAGGTAAGTATTCAAATAGCAAACTAAACTATAGATTTTGTTATCTTAGATAATAAAACTATATTATATTATAGGGCGAACGACCTTAGAAACCCTCAATCATTTTGGCTCCACGTTTTTTTCCGATCACTTTCGTCGCTGAACTAACAAAACTGTGGAGTCGTGGTCATTCTTTTCAGTCATGGCATTAAATTCAGTCAAAATGTCAAATTTAAGGGCAAAATAGTCATTTCCCCTTTTTCATTTTTTACTTTTTCCATTATTTCTATTTTCTTTCTATTTTTCCCTTTTCTTTTCTCGCATCAATCATAATACAGTCCACAACAGCTACACAATCTAAACTCTTCATTGGAAACTTCACATTCTCTTTTGGACTGCGGATAATCCAGTTTTCAACTTCAACTAAACTTCATTGGCTTCGATATCCAAGTGGATGAATATTCTTTAAAGATTCTAGCTACACACCCAACTACATAAACTGAATATTGAGTTGGATTCACATTCGTAAACCTTGCTTTTTGCTTGATTTTGATTTCTAAATTTAAACATTCAGTTAAAATATAGAAATCAAAACCACTTCTCTACGCAAAAATGTATCTTAAGCTTAGGTTTTGCAGCTTATGCTTAGGTTCTTTCGTACCTTCAGGACATGATGTGCAGTGCCTCTACATGTTTTTATTTCATGATTTGAGGATATTAAGGAATGTAGATATTACTTGTAATTGTAATTGTAATTATATTCTATTTCATTTTCCTAGCTTGTACAGGTATTCTATACCACTATATAACCTTTCTGAGATCATGAATACAAACACGGATTATTACCCTTACTTTTTACATGGTATCAGAGCCTAAAATCCTGAAACTTAGAACCCTAAATTTTTTGTTTGCACCAAGAAGTCGACGATGCTTGTTTCTTGGATATACTGGCCGAAAGAAAGGCTACTGCCTTTATAACATGGAAACCCGCACTTTCTCAACAGTTGGGATGCTGATTTTTTTGAAGATCGGTTCTCGTATGCAGACAATCTGATATCGGCTTCATCAGGCTCCTCGCAATCGGTTTGCCAAATTGGCTCAGGCTTTGCGTGCATTTGGATTTGTTTAGAATAAAGCAGATTACTCTCTTTTTACATTCTCCCGTTGTTCGGTATCTTTGCATGTACTTGTTTATGTGGATGACTTGGTGATTGCTGGTAGTTCGTCGCTTATCTCTGAATTCAAGAAATACTTAAGCTCTTGTTTTCACATGAAAGATCTTGGTCTACTTAAGTATTTCTTGGGTATAGAGATTGCTAGAAGATCGGATGAGATGTTTCTTTCACAACGGAAATATGCCCTGGATATTTTATCTGACACAGGTTTATCTGCTTCTAAATCGGTTGACTTTCCGATGGACCCACACCACGATTTGGCGCGTGTAGAAAGTCCACTTTACCATGATCCGGAGCAATACTGGCGTCTGTTTGGGCACCAGATCTACCTCACTGTCTTTACTTAAATCGAACCGCCTTTAAATTGATTTGGAAGGGATTTCCAAACTCGGAACCCCTTCCAAACCTCAATTAAAGGCAGTTCCGATGGAATCATCTTCTAATACCGTCTTTAATAGAGCTCGCCACTATCTTATTCAAATTATTAAGGAATTTAATCATGATTTTATTTTTTGAAAGTCGCTAAAAAATATGTCTTAAAGTCGCTCACAAGAGTCTTTGATTTTCCTTAAGTCAAAATGTATCTGTAACTAATTGTATGGGTATTTTCTATTTTTTCTAATTAACAAGTTAGAGTTGTTTTGGGTAAGTGTATGGAAAGTTAGTTTTTTAAAACTTATGAAACAATCACGGTGCATCTTTAAATTAAATATTGTAAATTTTAATTTAGATACTGTACATTATTAGTCAAACATATAATAAGATGAATATTGAAAAAAACTATATTAAATTATATTATACTTAAGCTGAAAATTTAAATATTTAAATCTATACTTACAGTGTTAAAGTTAAAAAAATATAATGATTACTTCATAATTAAAAAAATGTTTGTTAAAGAGAACTCATACGTTTTTCACAAAATAAAAGTACAAATTTTGCTAGGAAATTAACCCATTAAGAATAGGAGCGAAAGCTCCACTTTTCTTAGTTTTCAAGCATAACTAGTCCATACATCGAACTGAATTTTTTTTGCCGGATGCTTTTACAGAGATAAGTTTGTCGTGGAATGAATGTAAAAATAAAATCCAAAGCATAAAGAAGCAGGGGCGGAATCAGAAATTTTTATCAGGGGAGGCTGAAAAATTTTCGCCTCTGAGAAAATTTTTCTGGTTTCGCCCCTGGGAAACAATAACAATAACAAAAAAATTGAGATAACAATAACAAATTGATTTATTTTTAAAAAATCTAAAAGAGTTACGAAACAATAACAAATTGAGATAATAAAAAGTTCACAAAATCATATTCATCTAAATTCAATTTAACAAATATCCCTAATTGATAATTCCATAAACCGATTATGACAAATTGACAATTTCATTGTCACATACAATTATACAAAATAAATCAAACAATTATAATTTCAACTAAATTCCAACTAAATTTCAACTAAATATGCAATTCAACTAAATCAATTTATGCAATTCAACTAAACTTCAACAATCATATATAATACAACCATATAAATTCAATTCAACATCCAATCTAAAAATCATGTTCACATTACACATATATTTAAGTTTTGAAGAAATAAATTAAAAAGACAAAAAATTATAAACCCTAAAATTAATAAATATTAGCAATTTAGCATAAAGAGAAGAGAAGTAGAGAACTAGAGATTTAGAGAAGACTTACCGTGGTTTCAGGTTTGGAGAGGCGGCGGGACGGCGGTGGTGGACGGCGGTGGCACGGCGGCAGCGACGGTGACCGGCTGAGCGAGTGACGGCGGACAGGCGGAGTGAGGCAGAGGAGCTGGAGGAGGCTGGTGGCGTGGTTTGTGTTCTTCCGGGTTCCCGCCTCCACCATTTATATGGTGGATAATGGATTAAAATGCCATTGGATTGGGCCAAAAACTGAGCGGCCCAATCCATTCCCGATTTCTTTTTTTTTTCATATGACTTATCAAAACGACGTCGTTTTAGTGCGTTCGACTTCTCCGGCGAGCAGGAGGCGCGCTCAGCCGGAGACGCGCTCAGCAGCGCCGGAGCTGCGCCGGAGCTGCGCCGGAGATGCGCTCCCGCCTCCTCCTAGCTCCGGCCGGCGACCGAGGTAGGGCTGGAGCCCTACCTCGCGTATCAATAGATCCGCCACTGTAAAGAAGATCCTATCAGCATATTAATTTTTGAGTGGGTTGACAGGCAGATTGTCTGTCACAAAACAGTCGCATAGGAGAATAGTGCATAATCACTAAATTTTTCGGTAAAGACTTAAGCCATAACAACTCACAATAGGTAACAACAATAGCACAATACTCTGTTTCAGCAAAAAACCGAGAAATAGTAGGTTGTTTCTTAGTCTTTCAAGTAACCGGAGAATCACCAATCATATCAAAATATTCGGAAAGAGAACGCCGAGTAATCGGCCATGCAGCCCAATCTGAAGCAGTCAACTATAACATACTATGAGGAATAAACCTTGACCAGGATGGCTCTTCAGGTAGTGTAACACACGAAAAACAGCTTGCCAGTGAGGAACACGAGGAGACTACATGAATTGCGCAAGGGTGTGGATCGAATAACTAAGCTCGGGACGAGTAATTGTTAGATATATCAAGCGCCCAACCAAACATCTATACTGCTCCGGGTCATGGTAGGCTGGACCTTCAACATGTGCCAAGTCATGTTGTTGCTCCATCAGAAAGTCAGTCGGTTTAGAGGCTGATAAACTTGTATATGATAAAATGTCCAAAGCATATTTCCTTTGCGAAAGAAACATCCCATTTGGTCTTCTAGCAATCTCTATGCCCAAAAAATAATTAAGCAGACCAAGGTCGTTCATATGGAAACAAGAACTCAAGTATTTATTGAACTCGAAGATGAGCGCAGAAGAACTACCAGTAATGACCAAATCATCCATATAAACCAGAACATGCAAAGAAACCGATCCACGGGAAAAGACAAACAAAGAGTAATCTGCTTTACTTTGAACAAAACCAATTTGGCAAACCATTTTCTAGGAGTCTGGCGAAGACCGTAAAGAGAATTCTGAAGGCGACATACCTGACCATGAGGCACGGCATAGCCTGGTGGGGGTCACATAAAACCCTCTTCATGTAAATCACCACGCAGGAAGGCATTATTGACATCCATCTGATATAGTTCCCAACCACAAATGACTGCAGCAGATAAGAATAGATTAACATAACTCATCTTCGCAATCGGAGTAAATGTCTCAGTATAATCAATTCCTTCAACCTGGCGATTCTCGAGAACCACTAGGCGTGCCTTATGACATTCAATAGTACCATCTGACTTAAACTTCGTCTGGTAGACCCATTTGCAACCAATCACCTTCTTATTCAGAGCCAGAGGAGCCAAAGTCCAAGTCTGATTGCACTCAAGCGCAGTAAGATCTTCAATCATAGTATCTCGCCAATAAGCATGTTGTGAAGCCTCGAAATAAGTGGTGAGATCTGCACTAGATGTTATTGCACCCAAAAATTTAGAATGCATACTAGAAAAATTATCACAAGTTACATAATCAGTAAGAGGATAGAAAACACCCGAGGATAGTGATAACGCATGAGTGAACGTAGACGTATGGGGGGGTCTTC
The DNA here is from genome assembly GCA_037428765.1 of Rubia yunnanensis. Classification (NCBI taxonomy): domain Eukaryota; kingdom Viridiplantae; phylum Streptophyta; class Magnoliopsida; order Gentianales; family Rubiaceae; genus Rubia; species Rubia yunnanensis. The sequence goes on from CM075061.1 coordinate 10,218,067, forward strand.
CGTAGTAAAAGCACATGCATAATCATCACAATCATAATCTTCCAAGTAAGGAGGCGGTCGGCTAGCACGAATGATCTATCTGATAGTGGCAACTCGACAGCAGAACCATCCGGAGCTGGAGATGCTGCAGAAGGAGACTAGGCTGCATGGTGAGAGTCGGCAAAGTTCAGGGTCAGAGAACGGGGAGAGGCCACCAACGGACCCGCAGCGGCGTACTGGGGATGGGGGTACCGACAGCGGGCGGACTGGCGGAGGCGGTGGGGGGGACCGGGGGCAGGGGACCGACGGAGGGGATCAATGGAAGGGACCGGTGGGGGGGACCGACGGGGAGGGGGGACCGGTGGGGGGGCCGGCGGGGGACCGGTGGGGGGACCGGCGTGACCGGGGGGGCCTGCGGGGGCCGGTGGAGGGGACCGGGGGGCCGGTGGGGGGATCGGTGGGGCCTGCGGGGGGCCGACGGCGGGGGACCGGCAAGGGTTTGCAAGACCCAGCAAACAAGAGTAACACTAACCCAGGCCAATGAGCAGCATCAGGATGACCATCCTGGGGTTTGGTCATGGATCCATCATTGAATCCAATCTTGTTCTTGACAAGGAATACATGGCACATCGCGCCAGACCATTCAATGTAATTTTCTTGACCTTTCAGCATGTTTGGTATAAGTTGTAAACATGGACCATCACCAGAGCCAATAAAGTAAGGATCAGTCGACACACGACCAATAGGTACAACAGTCCAAGGGCCAGATTGCAATTTCAACTACTTTAGTAAAGTTGCATTCACATCATAATCACTCATATCCTGAAGCTTCGGAACCTCAAGGGTAGCTTCAATACGGGCCTGTTCTTCGGGATTTCTTCCGGAGTCAGACATAGTGTAAAATTAGGTACGTATCAGTAACAGGTATAATAACCAACTACGCATTGGATGAGCAAGATGCGACAGCGCGTGGATTTGACGGTGATGGTGCGTGAGGCGTAGGATCTGTGCGTGGGAAGCAACGCTCGATCGGATCGGACGGCTGACTGATCACCACAACCGGATGATGGCGGTGGCGATCGCCGAGCTGTGGAAATTGGCTGATGCGTAACTGAGGCGGCGGCGCGTGAAGAAAACGGGCGGCTGAGGCTGTGGCGCCGGAGCTCAGTAATGGTAGGAAAATTTTCTTTAAGGTTTCAGGATTTTAGGCTCTAATACCATATAGAAAATAAGGGTAATAATTGTGTGTATGTATTCATGATCTCAGGATACATTATATAGTGGTACAAGATATCTATACAAGCTAGGAAAAGGTAATAGAATATAATTACAATTACAAGTAATATTATAATCCCTTAATAGCTTTCCTGAAGCTGTTGTACTTCCTGTCCCCGCCGTCTCTGTTCGTCTCCGCCATGTCAGTGGTCAGCTTCGTTTCCTTAGCGAACACATGATTCAAGGAAACTAGAGGGAAGCACATGGCCTACTCCAAGTTCGCTCCGAAGAAGAAAACCGCAACCAAATTGATCTCCAGCAAAACAGGGATGCTGATTCTCTACACCCCCAACGTTTCTTGCCGGTTTGGCTTCTTTCACCCTTCTTCCCCACCACCAGAGCTTCAGATTGCTATATGCTTTTAAATCTGAATTAAATGGGTTTGGCCCACGAAAATTAATCAAATTTTATTAATTGCAATCAGTTCCTAGTATGTGCATAAATTTATGGGCAAACCGCATTTTCTGAGACTTTTCCTTAATTTATTGATGTACTTTTGCTTTTAACTTTGATTTCTTTTGAAAAAAGAATAACAAAAGCTAAAGAAAAGAATAGAGGATAATTGACATATTATGAAAAACCTTCCGAAGTTTAGTTAAATTACCAAAAAGGGAAAACAATGCAGTTCCAAATATACTGATACTAACCAAGATGTTTTGGGGGAGGGGGCAATGCACAAAAAATGAACATTATTGATGTAAATTTTTTTTATCGCAGACTGGTTTTTATTCAATTTTGTTTATGGTGGATTTTTTAAATTTACAACTGAACCTGGTCATTCCTATTAGTGAGGTAGTTCCCATTCTTGTTTTTCTATAGAGCAGATGTAAGATATGAACGTCTCTCTTCATTAATGGTACAATGCTACAATATACATACATCATTTATAGAGTTAATAAAGGAAAATTATTCTATCTCTCCTACACTCCTTCTCAAGTTGGAGCATGTGGATCTCGAATGCCTAACTTGCCAAGCAAAGTCTATAAAGTTTGTCGTCCAAGTGCCTTTGTAAATAAATCTGCTGGCTGACTAGCGGTACGAATATGATAAGTAACAACAGCACCAGACTGTATCAAATCACAAATAAAATGACAATCAATCTCAATATGCTACATCCTTTCATGAAATACTGGATTTGCTGCAAAATGAAGAGCAGTCTGACTATCGCAATACAAACGCATCAGAGTAGGATGCGCCACTCCCAACGAACAAAGAAATGACTTGAGCCACAACAATTCACAACATGGGACTGCCATAGCTAGGTATTCTTCTTCAGCCGAAGAACGAGAAATAGTGGGTTGTTTCTTCGTCTTCCAAGAAACCGGAGATTCACCAATCATCATAAAATAACCAGTCAAATATCTCCTAGTAATCAGGCAAGCTACCCAATTTGAATCACAAAATGTTGTAAGTAGAAGTGAACTCTTAGTCGATAGAAACAAACCTTCACTTGGATGACTCTTTAAGTAATGCAAACCTCGCAATTGTATGCCAATGTGCCAAATGCGGTTTCTCCATGAACTGAGCTTGTTTAGCAAACCAATTCTGCGGAGCATTACGCAAACCATAAAGATATTTGTGAAGCTTGCAAACCAACCTAGGCGCCAGAAGTGTATAACTAGGAGGCAGACATATGTATACCCCCTCCTCAAGATCACCATGAAAAAATGCATTGTGAACATCCATCTGATGAAGATCTCAACCACGAATAGCTACAACAGCCAAGAAAAGATGAACTAAACTCATCTTGGTAACAGGAGCAAATGTCTCATTAAAATCATCCTCCTCAATCTGACGATTACTAAGGACAACCAAAGGAGCCTTGTATCGCTCAATAGAACCATAATACTTAAACCTAGTCCCATAAACCCACTTACAACCAATATCTTTCTTGCCAAGAGGAAGATGAGCAATAACCCATGTATTATTCCGCACGAGTGCAACAATCTCGTCGGACATAGCTGCACGCTAGTGATCGTGGCAATAAGTATCATAAGAAGTAACCGGATCAGCAGCATCTGTCACTGCAGCCAAAAGTCTAGAATGTGAAACCGAAAAATTACTATAAGAAACATAATTACCAATAGGGTAACACTTACCTGAGGACAGTGAATCAGAGGAAATGGCATCAGCAGAGAGGGGTTTTATGGAGCTAGTAGTAGTGCAGATGTAATCTCATAATCTAACTGGAGGCTGACGAACACGAGTGTTGGGAGGACGGACGGCAGATGGAGATACTGTTGGTGAGACGGGCTCGGCAAAAGACGATCACACGGAGGCCTTGGTAGAATGCAGCCGTGCGTCGGGCTCAGTAAGAAGTGGTCGCACGGCGGACGCAACAGGAGGCCACACTGGCGGGGCAACCACGAACGACCACGGATGGAAGGGTGTGCCAGGAGTCACCCGCACTGGAGGGATTTCCATGGGCTGTGGCTTGAGGCGAACGGCAGAAGGCGCTAGCGCTGGAGGAGCGGCCTCAGGCGGCTGGAGCTAGAGTTTGAGACGAGCTGGCCACTGGCACCACAGATGGACGCGACAAGAGCTCGGAGTGAGCTAGCCATGGCTGATCAGGATTGGGCGAATCTACCGGGTCAGAAGTCTTAGGAATGGAGTCGTTAAATACGGCAGGAGACAGAGATGGCAGTGGATCAGCTGGTACCGTCTTCACAGAAACAGGTGCAAAAGGGAAACAATTTTCATAAAATATCACTTCTCGGCTGTCAAACACAGTTCGAGACTCCAAGTTGTAAACACACAAGCTTTCTTGTCAACTGAATATCCAATAAATACGCACTTCTGACTTTTAGATGCAAACTTATCGCGTGGTCGTGGAAGCTGAGAGGTAAAGTACAATGAACCAAACACACGAAGATGGTTGTAATCTGGTGAGCGACCATACAGGAAGTGATATGGCGTTTGGCCATCTAAACTGGTGTTGGCGTGTGATTGAAGAGGTAAGCCGTTGTAAGAATGCATTCTCCCCAAAAGTCAATAGGCAAATGAGCCTGGAAACGAAGAGCACGAGCAACATTAAGAATAATTCTGTGCTTCAGTTCCACACGCCCATTTTGCTAAGGTGTGTAGACGGTGGAGGTCTCAAAATAAACACCTTTCTCCAGAAAAAATGATCTGAGAGGCAGGAATTCAGTTATGTTGTCTGCCCGAACCCATTGAATGGGATGACGGAAATGTGTATGAACAAACGCAAAGAACTCATTCATCTTCAATGGTACTTGAGACTTAGAAACTAGTAAATAAACTCAAACAGCTTGGGAATAATCATCAACTATGGTCAAAAATAAAAATGCTCCACTAGAAGAGGGTGAACCATAAGGCCCCCCAAACATCACAATAAATTAGTTCAAACAAATTACTAGCCTTAGAAGAACTAATAGGAAAACTATTTCTAGACTGGTTTGCGCGATGACATACCGAGTAGGGAACAAATTTATTAAAATCGCTATTATGTAAAGAAATGGCTGGGATAACACCGATGAGGACGGATGCCCAAAATGTTGATGCCATAAAGCAGACGAAGACACTGAAGCAGCAATGGGCGAGGACGACTGTGTAGACCTGGAAACTCCCAATCCGCGCAACCAATAAACCCCTCTTCGTTGTTCACCCATGCCAATTATTGTCCTTGTGCTGATATCCTGTAGTACACATAATTTTCCAGTAAGAAAAACTAGAAATTTTAAAGCAGTAGTTAACTTGGGAAACAATAGCAAATTGCATCGTAATGCCGGAATAAAAAGAACATGAGCCGCGATAACATCTCCAAAAAAAAATCTCATGTTCAATAGCAGTTGAAATAGAACCATCAGGGAGGACAACATCAACATTTGCAGCATGCTCAATATCATAAAGAAGATCCTTGTCTCCGGTCATATGATACGATGCACCGGTATCAAGAATCCAAGGTAAAGTAGTCATACCTGACAGATTGCCAGAAGTATTTAACTTAGAGAACATGTTTAAAATCGTACGACATTGCTCCTTGGACGGCGGCTGCGTCCGCGGACGGCTCGTCGGCGGCAGGAGTGACGAGAACGACAGGAGCCTCGACCTCGGCATCAGGAGTTTCGATCACAACTTGATTGAACAGATCCATAGAACACACGGGGTGGCGACGCGTGAAGGATGAATAAACGTGGCGACGACGGGTAGCAACAACGACTAGTAGCGGTGGCATGCAGCGGCGGTGCGTTCTAGAGCTGGACGGCTGCCGCGACGGCGCTGGCTTCTCGGCAGTGACTGACACAACGACATCGAACGGAGAAGTGAGAGCGGCGACGGTGGTGGTTTTTTGCAAGGAAAATTTTTAGGATTCTCAGGATTTAGGCTCTGATACCATGTAAAATATGAACGTCTGTCTTCATTGACGATACAAATGTATAATATATAGACAACATTTACAGAGTTAATAAAGAAAAAATATTCTATCTAAAGTACAATAATATTGCAGAAGATATTTACAAAATATCTCCTGCAGCACAGTTCAGAAGGCTCTATTGAATTGTAATACTTAAAAAACATACTCCCCAATGAACCTTCTCTCCAATGGTTTCCAATAATATGTTGATCATTGCATTACATAGAAAGCTGTATATATTAAAACATACAGAACTAATTATTAAGCCCCATAATTTGTGTTCTCTTTAATCCCGATAATTTAGTTTGTCGGAATCTTGGCTGTGTGAGAGGGCAATCAATGATGTTGAGTTGAGGGGTGGGCAAAAAAATTAAAAATTGAAAATCGAATAAAAATTTGAATTATCTGAATTTAAATAACTCAAACCGAATTTAATATACGATTTTTGGATATCCAAATTGAATAAATTGATTTCTGAATACGGTTTTTGGTTTGGTTTTGGATATTAAAACTCAAACCGAAACCCGAACCGAATATCGAATTATTATTAATTAAATAAATTAAATATATATAATAATAAATAAATTTTAAAGCTACAAAACTAAATTTATAAGTAAATATAAGTGGGAGGACTAATCTATAAATTTTAAAAAAATACCCCAAACATCTTAACATTAAATGGATCAAATAGACAAAAGACTGATATTCAAGTGTTTTAAAATCCATATTCATTATAAACAAGTTTAATAAATTATTTCGTTTAAATTTCTTATAAATTTAAAAACCAAGTATATATATTCTTATAAATTCTTATTGGCATGAACGTAAACGGAAAGCATTAAGTATAATCAATAAATATCCATATCTAAACTACAGTGCTCTTAGTAATCACAGTGATAAGGTGCACGAATAATTGATTCTTCACCAGTAAACTTTCACTAGACTAAAGCATTCCTCAAACAATAGACATTTTCCCTTGCTCTAAAAAATTAACAAACTACAATGGACTCAGAAGAGATTACTTGGTGAAGAGATGAAGACAGTGATTAGCCAACCGAGAAGCATAAACAAGTGAGGATGTGGATCGTTGTGTAATGGTTATGCTTCCGGTAGCATGAAAATGAGCCTATTTCAATCTGATTCATCATCTCCAGTCTCCACTTCCCAAATTCACTTAAACAGAAGAAGAAAATATGTCAGTTCAAAGTCAAAACCAATATTTAAATCTACTCGTAGAGAACCTAAAGCAACTAGCCTGGTACAACCCTTATCTAACCGCAGACAGTGGCAGAACTAGAACTGATATTAAGGAGGGGCGGGATGATAATAGTAGAAAAATAATTTAACATAATACACGATCTAGAATGTATAAAATATCATTTTTTACATAAACATAAAGATGTAAGAGATAAAATTTATGATAATTTAGATTTTATATTTGAACTAAAATATAATACATTTTAATACATTAACTCTTAGTTTTTAAAAAAATACAATTCCTAATAATTATAATGAATACATTTACCAAAATATGTAATTTTTAACTTTTAACCTTAAAAACTGTAATATATAAATATCATAGTTAATTTAGGAGAAATACTCCTATTAGACCATCTAAATGTTAGACTAATCATGAAAAATCTCATTTCAATAACTATTAGGGTCAAATGATAATTATTTATACATTACTATACATTTTAAAAGTTATAAGAAATTTTTTAGAATAAATAGAAACAAATATCAAATCAACTTATTAGTTATATCAGCTATAAAATAACCTCGCATAATGATTTGTCAGTGTAAAACAAGACGTTGTGTTAATTTAATAGCGGAATTTTTGTTTCACCCTCTAAATGTATTTAAATTACTTATATAAATAGAAGAGAGAGAAAACATAATATATATTATAAACACATTCATCATGTATGGAAATGGTAAAACATAAGTCAAATTAATAGGGTAATAATAATATAAAAAAATTTGAGATCAAACGGTATTAAATACTCCTCAGTCACAAAATACTCATCAAATTAAATAATGTAATAATAAATGGCAAAATCTTGGGAAAGATCGTCTTTCCATAGGCTTATGGAAAGACGGGGTTTAATTATAATAATACAAAGTAAAAGGTCTTGGTTGCAATATTAAAAATTTATTATGCAACTTGTAGTAGTTATAAAGTTTATAACCCGATTCATTCAACTCAAAAATTTCATCTTCATTTCTTCACAATCTTTCAAGAGACGGCCTCATAATAAATTCAACTAAGAAAAAGGTAATAATAATTGAAGGAAAAGTTGGAAAAGGAGTGTGCAAAATGGAAAATGGAAAATGGAAAATGGAAAATGGAAAATGGAAAGATCCCTCATCCACGCAGCAAGCATGCCAAGCATGGAAGGCATAGGAGGAAGGCATGGTTACTTTGCTTGCTAATAAGTATGGATGGCATGGTTAACAGCTTCTTCGCCGGTGCTCCGGCTTTCATCAAACGCACTGATTTCCAGAAAGATTTCGTCTTCGTGTCTGCCACCGCCGCCTTTCAGGTACCTTACCTACCTCGTACCAGGAGACGATTCTTATATTTTTACGTTCAAATACAGTTTACCATATAATCTACAAGTTAATATATTGTACGGTGATCGTTTTAAACCCGTGTATGCATAATGCATGAATCATGAGCTTCCATGGTGATGGTGTTTCTGTTGAGCCTTTCAGATTGAAGGAGCCATTGATAAGGATGGAAGAGGAGAATCCATTTGGGACAAATTTGCAAAAGAACATGGTAAATATGTCTATAATTATTGCAACCCAGAAAATGTCACAACATGAAAACGTTCTTTTTAAAAAATGGAATTGAGTGAATAGTGAATACCAATTGTTTAATTGTCACGTGAGTGCTGGCCTTATTTCAGTAATTTATTTAGAGGATTTTTTTAATATTCCAGCTGATGATACCGTTCAGACCCTAGATCAGTATACTCCCCCTATTCCAGTTATTTCTGTAATTTAACTATTTATTTAGTTAAAATTGCTTAAGTTTGACCTCAAATTTAAATCGATAAATAATTTAGGATATTGTCATATGTGATCTTGTTAGATTCGTAATAGCATGAACTTTTAAAATATCAGCTTTTTATAACTTTTTTGTCATATGTGATCAAACTTTTTTGTCATATGTGATCAAACTTTTTTTGAGTTAACTGACAAAAGTCAACTTGTGCTGAATTGGCTGGGACAGAAGGAGTAGAAATAATCGAAATAAATTTCAATTTAATTTTTCAAATTCATGATTTTTGGACGGTTCAGAACTGGATCTGATTGTTAATGGTATTTTGTTGCAAAATGGCAGATTTATTTCACCCATACACTGAAGATGCCGTGAATCACTATGAAAGATTCGAGGTATTTTTCCACTGCTATTTTTCTGTAATAAAAAATCTACCTTCAGTTATAATTTCGTCACTAAAAGTGTAAAAAGGGAAAAAAGAAAGTTACAACTTAATTCGTGACTGTACTAATTTTCATTTTTTGGACAAACTTTACAGGAGGATGTGCAAATCATGAAGGAGATTGGGTTTGATGCCTACAGATTCTCAATCTCATGGCCTATAATTTTGCCAAGTAATATTTAACTTATTTATAACCATTTCCCAAAATTACAAAAATAATATTTATGCAGCTTCAATCTCTAACAAATTAATTGATTTTCAGCTGGTAAGCTCGCATCCAAAAACAAAGATGGAATTCAGTACTACAAGAATCTTATCAAGAAGCTCAAAGACAACGGTAATTCATTCATGAACACAAACTCACATTCTTCATTTTCAGATAATAATTTCAAAATCTAACAAATTAGTTAAAATTAATTCACAGGGATTACTCCATATGTCACCCTCTTTCACTGGGATCTGCCTCTTGCTTTGCAAGAGGCCTACAATGGCTTCTTGGATCGCAGAGTCGCGTAAGAACGCTAACATTTTCATACTATCTAACCTATTTTTTAAAAACATTTCATACTCATAATTTCGTAAATTATACGGTACCCTGGAGTTTGTAAGTTTGTTTGTGATATATTGATTCTTATAGGGATGACTTTGCTGTCTATGCCGAGGTGTGTTTCCAAGAGTTCGGCTCAGAAGTCGACCATTGGATCACAATGAACGAGCCGTTCACCTTTGCCTACTCGGCGCACGTGGACAAGGTCCATGCCCCGGGGCTTGGAACTATCCACGAGCACCTTTTCGTTACCGGCATAAATGACGCGAAAGGTGGGGCCGCCAAGTCGGTCGATGCCCCTGCAGAGGAGGATGATGGCGGGTCGATGTTCCACCCATCCCGATCAACGGTTCACCCGGAGAAACAGAGGAAGCCTATTCAGGTTTTCAACCCCGTTACCGATTGGGCTTCGGAACTTGGAGAAATGGATCCCTTCGTTTATCCCTACGTTGTTACGCATAACCAGCTCCTAGCTCATGGAAAGGCTGTTGAAATCTTTAAAAAGAAATATCAGGTTCGAAATCAATTTATGATTTTACACGATTTCGTTAAATATTAGGTGAATGAACACATGATTATTAATTTTATTATATTTTCAGGATCGGCAAAAGAAGAAGACAATTGGAATCACTCTAGTATCGATGTGGTTTGAGCCTCGTGACCCTAACAGTGAGAAGGATAAGGCAGCTGCTCTCACTGCACACTTTCCTAATTGGGCTGTCCCAGCTCAAATTGCAATTTCAGAATTTGCCAAAAATGTCTAGTTTGACTTGAGTTAAAATGACCAAGTTGCCCAAATTTTTTCCAGAAATTACTAATGGGCATGGGCTTAATTGAGGCTGTGATTTAGGTTTAAATGGACTTGGGCTAATTAATTGGAAACAGGCTCATGGAATTTGAATGATAATGGCGTTGGTTAATGTGTCCAGCTCACTTCTCTCTGCCATTTGAACGCATGTGTCCAACTCACTTCTCCATGCCTCAAAAGCACAACCTTATCATCACAGCATTCGATGCTCTCTCAGCATCCAAGGCACTAACCTTATCATTTCCCTTTTGGCTCCTCAGATATCCCAAACCCTCTGAGCTCTCTCAATAATCCTCTCCATTGTGAAACAAGAGGCTCTGAGGTCTGGAACTAAAAAATCCTCTAAGTTCTCTCAAATTCCCCATCACAGGTCCGAAATCCCATCCTATTTTAGCATATAATCCGATTATTTCTTCATATCCAGCTTCTCGTGCTCACTTATTTATGAAATTTGGTCGATTTAGAAACCGGGTTCGTGAAACCCTTGGTTTCCCGATTCGCCATTAGCGCTCGGATTGTGTCTTTTAGGGTTTCATAACCTTGGTTGTGGTTTTTTTAAAACTTTCTGTTCGACGTTTTGCTTGTTTCCCAATTTTTGGATTAGGGTTTGCATAGATCTCGAAGTTTAAAGCTTTTTCGAACAAAGAAATTAGATTTTGCGAACCCATTTGTGTTTTGAATGTTTTTTTGTAGATGGGTATTCAAACCCTTGGGTTTGTATACCCATGCCGAGCATCGATTGTTCTGAGCCTGGGTTTGGTTTGTTCTACCTCATGCCTTTTTGGATGTTTCCAGTATTCATTTTCCATTTTAAACTCATTTTTGGGTCAGGGTTTCCGTAGATCTATACGTTGTTTTTCCAACACATAACTCGTTTCAGTTTGTTTGCTGTTGTTTTTTATGTTTGTCAGAGAAACATGTGTTTCGATTGTTTGGGTATGAACTGAGGTATAGTCCCTGTTTGCTGACGCTTTGTGTTGTGACTTTGTATGCTGGTCTCGCCCTCTGACGTCTTCGTTGAAGTTTTTATGCTGTGCTTTTCCATGCTTATCAGCGATTCATGTGTTGTTTTTTATGGTTATGAACTGAGGTGTATTCCCTGTTTCTTATGCATGCATGCCTCGTGTGTTTTTTGACGTTGTTTAACATAACTGTGTATGCTGGTCTTGCTCTTTGATGTCTTCGTTCCCGTCGCACGTTGTGGCTTCTGGTGCTTATTTGAGGTTCATGACTGTGTATGCTGATCTTGTTGTCTGAGGTCTTCGTTCCAGTTCGCATGATGTGGTTTCTCATGCTTATATGAGGTTCATATGTATCGTTTGCAATTATGGGTATGGACTGAGGTGTAGTCCCTGTTTCTTATGCATGCCTGACTCGTGTGTTTGTTGTCGCTATTTCACATGACTGTGTATGCTGGTCTTATTCTCTGATGTCCTCATTCTCGTTCGCGTGTTGTGGTTTCTCATGCTTATCTGAGGTTCATGTGTTTCGTTTGCAATTACGGGTACGAACTGAGGTGTAGTTCCTGTTTCTTATGCATGCCTGACTCGTGTAGTCCCTGTTTCTTATACATGCCTGACTCGTGTGTTGGTTGACGCTGTTTAACATAACTGTGTATGCTGGTCTTGCTCTCTGGTGTCTTCGTTCCCGTTCGCATGTTGTGGTTTCTCATGCTTATCTGAGGTTCATGTGTTTCATTCCTCCGGTTATTAACTAATGTGTACTCGTGTGTTTTTGGGTGATGTCTTGTCTACCATCACAGCTTTCACTCTTTTTAATGAGTACACCTAGTGATGAGCCCATTCACTTGTCCCTCTCATGTGCCGGAGCTTCAAGCTCCCAGGTGCTGATGGACACTGTAAAGGGTGATGATTCGCATTCATTATCGGGATCTATGTCTGATTCAGATGTTCCGTTAGCCACTCATTTCAGTCCAATCAACTTTTCTGAGTGGACTCCATGGTCGTCGGAGACCCCCGTTGATTTTTCTGAGGTTGAGTATCCTCCGGACTCTGTCGACTCCCATGATGATGGTTTCGTACTTGATAAGGAGAGTCGGGAAAATACAGATTGGTTTCCAAAACTTGAAGGTGTTACTGATTATCGCAGCATCAAGTTTAGTGAACCAGGATTCTATGAATATGGTTCATGTTATTTTCATGGGAATTGGCCAAAAAAAGGGATTACGGGAGGCAAGAAGAAGTGGTCCTTGCGTAATTTGCCCCAAGATGTTCTTGACGATATAGCTTATTGGGAGAAAATGCCAAAACCCGAAGGATATGTGCTGTCCGAGCTGAGAAAGGGAAACCCTCCCAAAATCAGCTTGAAGGCACTTCTTAAGGTTGCATCTTCCCTCTTCGTTTCAGTTTTTTCTTCTCATTATTGCATTCCTGACTTGCATTCTATTTTAATATTTACATTTTCTGTGCAGGTGGAGGATGACAGAACTAGCAAATCCAGTGATTAACCTTTGCGGCCATTTGGTTATATACTAATGATGACGTATATTAATACTAACTGTTCTATTCGTGGATTGTGTTTAAGTTTTGAACTGCATGTTATGTGTTACATGACATTCTCATCCATTTTCCTGTTTCTGGACTGGTAACATATTTTGTGGAATGTTGTTATGTGGACTGCTGCTGTTTGATTTGTTATGCAGTCGTGTGGGATTGTCTAGACTAATATTTTTCAACTGTGATACAGTCGTGTGTGACTGTCTGGACTAATAGTTTCTGCATTTCTGTTTTACTGCATGCTCTGTACGATGATAGGGTTGTGCGATGGTAAGGTTGTGACCGACACATTGCAGCCATGCGGTTGGGTCTAAAGACTTGGCTGTTCTTGGCGGGGTAGTGTGATCTGGTTGCAATTATATTAATTGAGTCACAGTAGATATAGTGGGTCATAATCGATGATGATACTGTGATGTATGATTGTTATCTTATGTAGCCATGCCTATCAGTTATGAAACTGATTTGATCTTGGCGGGGCATTCGTATGATTTGAAAACAGCCTGAGATGTGCTGTTCTAATGACTTTGAGTTCTTGCAGCTTGTTCATAATAATGAGAAATGATTTTAAAATGACAGTGAACGTAACCTGGTTTTGTTGATTCAAATCCCATTGGATGGCGTCATGATGTGGTTTTCTTATTTCAATTTTAATGTTGTGTGCCAATCCAGTATGTGTGCCTTCAGTCCTGTGATTGTTTCAATCTTCTACTTGGGATTTTTGAAAAAGGAAATGTATTCATTCATTCATATCAACTGTTTTTACAAACAAAATCAAACAGGGGAAATACAAACCCTATTTTACAAGGTTGCACCTTAAACATGACTATGAAAACCAAAATGCATGTTTATACAGATTTCCAAGTACAACCCTACAAAATATATTCCATGCCATTCCTTTTCAGCCCATTTCCAAGCTCAGCATGAGATCTTGAACTTGTGCAGTCATTCCAACAACAATTAGGTCTTCCAAACATTTCCTCATAATTTCAGGATCCACAATCAAATTTGTTGGCATCTGATTCGGCTGGGACGGAGGGAGTAAATTAAATTAAAGTTTATATCAGTCGGAAATAACAAGACTTTAATGTGTACTCCCTCCGTCCCAGCCGAATCTGCACACTTTTTGGTCAGCTTTCTCAAGACACATTTGACCATAAATTTCAACTAGTATATAAATACCAATATCATCATATGAGATATTGTTGGATTCTCTGCATGCTGTATTTTCTAAATATCAAATTTTAACACACCGTTAATATACGTAACTAAAGTTATCGTTGGTCAAACATGACCTGAGAAAGTTGACCAAAAAGTGTGTACATTCATCTGGGACAGAGTAATATTAAAAAAAGAGTTATGGAAAGAAATAGACATAGTGGTATCCGTACAAAAGAAAGATGCATATATTGGGCAAAAAGTTGTTGTACTAGTTACCTTTTATGTGGAGTCCGTCTCTTGTGGGTCTGTCTCTTGTGAGATCGTCTTTTGGTGAGATCAAGGACTAGAGATAAAATTGAAAAAGAAGAAATTAAATTTGGGGGTAAAAAATTAATAGAACTGGACTACACAATTAGACATTAAATTCCTAAACTTTTAAAATATCAATATAAAATTTCATCTTAAAATCTTTACAATTTAATATTTGGTCTCACTGTGAGACGATCTTATACAAAACTTTTTGTTCTAGACCGGAAAAGTTTAATGTTTCTAGGTGAATAATTGTACAATTTCCTTATCTACGACAAAAGTAGATCCCATTTTCGAAAAGTAGATCACAATGCACAAAAAATATTCACGGCAGTGACCTGTCTTCTTCAACTTTCACTATTTGCCGTTTGAACACACAAAAAACATGTGCTTTATCTGTTCAATGATGAATAGGGTTCAGTCCTCAATTATTAGAGGGTCAATTTTGACTTTTAAACATAAATAAACAAACTATTAAAATAATCATTTAAAATGTTTGTTGATTGTCTAGGCACTCGGCACCATTGGTTCATGGTGACTATCCTCCCAGCATGAGGGAGTATGTGAAGAAGGAACATCTCTCGGAAATGACACCGGCTGACCGGAAATTGATCCAAGGAAGCTATGACTTCATCGGTGTCAACTACTACACTGGTCGATATGTTTCTCACCAGGAACCAAAACCCGAGCACTTGGAAATCGGTAGAAATTACGCCACAGATTAGCACCTCATGTACTATGGTAATTATAAAATCTCATGAAAAAATTAATCTTCAAATTAATTTTACATAGAGTATGTGATATATAACGTGTGTTTTTCTGTAGATAACCGCAAATCTGAGGATGGAACACTGGTTGACATTGGACCCGATAGAGTGAGTAACTAGGGCTAATGATATTGTAATGATATAATGTAGAGAAAAACATATTTTAAAAATTAATAACTTTTTTTGGTATGAATGTATAAAAATTGCAGGGTGCATCTGCTTGGTTGATTTCATATCCCGTGGGTATAAAGGAACTTATGCTCCATATCAAGGAGATCTACAATGACCCCGTCATTTACGTGACTGAGAATGGTAGACAATCAACTCATACTATTTTTATTTTTTACCGTAAAATTGTGACAAAATTGTAATTACAATAATGCAATTTGTGTTGCAGGAATCGACGACCATGACGATGGATCTTCAAGGCTTTGGAACGCATTCTTCGATCACAAGAGAGTCAGCCACCTCCATGACCATCTAACCTACCTCGCGGAAGCAATCAAGTACAAATACCTAACTATACGCGTTAACTTCCGCGTAAAAAACTAGAGTCGTGTTTCTGATACTTTTTTTTGTATTGTAGGGAGGGAGCTAAGGTGAAGGGGTACTTTGCGTGGTCGTTGCTGGACAACTTCGAGTGGAACAATGGCTTCCATGCCCGATTCGGGCTCTGCTACGTCGATTTCAAGACTGGAAATCGCCACGCCAAGATGTCTGCTCACTGGCTCAAGAACTTCCTCGCGAATAAGGATGAGAGTAACTATGAACTTCCAATCCAGAAGAGGAATCCCTTCAGATAAATGGCTTCAGAACTATTTTGGCCTGAATGATCATCAACAATAAATGGGGAATTTGTGTTTTTTGTTATTTTCTGTGGTGTTTTGGAGCTTGTGTGTGGAATAAAATCAACAATGTACGGTGGTCATGACTCCACTCTGATCATATTGTGTGTGCTGTTGATGAGACTATCCCTAAGGTCTCTGTTTTATTCGAATAAAATGATGATATTTGCTGCCCCATTTTCTGGTTCTGAATCAAACTTTGATTTTATGATGTTATTGAAAATCTTGTGCTTCAAATTAATGTTATTTTCAAAGGAAGAAAACAACGGCACTCTACTAATTTATTCTTCTCTTTTTGTCCTCATAAAACTTGTATAAGGCAATGGACCAAATCTATTTTTCCATTTTATCCTCATAAAAATGACACCCCCTATACTACTATAATGGTTTCTATAAAAATGACACCACCTGTACTACCTTAGTTTGTAAAAAATACATCACCTTATACTAGTGGATCAAATATACACTACAAAAAACATGCATGTCTTTTATCTCTATTTTTGAAGGTTTTTTTATCTCACCTATTTTTCTAAAAATAATCGAGATAAAAAGAGGTATAGTAAAAGGTACACTAAGTATTACCTCCGTTGTTTCTAAAAGTATCAAAAGTAAAAAATAAAAATTCAGCGCGCTTGTGCTGGTGACTGACGCTGACTTGATTGGCATTTTTCCCCTGTTCCCATGCAAAAGCAGAGTCAATGTCGCTCACTGGGTTTCGATTCCACTAATTATTAATCGACATACAATTGAAGTCGATTAACAATATTAATTGATGTTCAACTTAACCCTAAATGAAAACTAACGGTTAGTCTAATTAAATCAAATATACTAATATTGTAAGCGTATATCAATTGATATACTACATAACTAAAGTCTACCGATTTTGATTTTTCAACAGAGAGATAGAGATCAGTACGTACTTTAATTAAATGGATAGAAGAAGGGGTCTTATTCACATGCCGGAATATACACTAACGGTGAGATACCGGTCGCCACAAAGTTGCTGGTACGAACACTGCATTTCCATTTTTTACTCGTGCCCTTGTGCGTCATTGTTTTGGGTCATGCGGTTATGATAATTGACCAATTATATTTTGTCAAAAATACAAAACTAAGCCTATTAAACTGCAAGAATATTAATATGACTATGTAAAATCTGAAAGTTCTAAATTAATCACATGATTTTCATCAATTGTGCAGTTATACCCAAATTGCACTATTTCAATGTGGACTGAAGGACTCCAGGCAGAAAAGATAAAAATACCCCTAGGTTTCAAACTATAAATTTTTCTTCATCATCTTCAAACACACCGCCGGTTGCCTTGGCGCCGCCGGCCACCATCAATGTTAGATGTAGAAAATAAGGGTAATGATTGTATGTCTTTATTCATGAACCCAGGATACATTATATAGTTATACAAGATACTTATAAAAGCTAGGGAAAGGTAAGGACACATATACAAGCTAGGAAAAGGTAAGGACACATATACAGGCTAGGAAAAGGTAATAGAATATAATTACAATTACAAGTTATATTCTAACTCCTTAACATGCCTCCTCAAGTTGGAGCATGTGGATCTGAAATGCCCAACTTGCCAAGTAAGGAATGAAACTGGGTACGTCCGAGAGCCTTAGTGAACAAGTCTGCAGGTTGGTCTGACGTGCGAATATGCTGAGTAACAATAGTTCCAGATTGAACAAGATCCCTGACAAAATGACAATCAACTTCAATGTGCTTTGTACATTCATGGAAAACTGGATTAGCCACAATATGAAGAGCAGATTGACTGTCACAAAACAACCGCATAGGAGAAGAGTGCAAAACCCTTAAGTCCTTTAGTAAAGACTTAAGCCATAACAACTCACAACATGTAACAACCATAGCATGATACTCAGCTTCAGCAGAAGACCGAGAAACAGTAGGTTGCTTCTTAGTCTTCCAAGAAACCGGAGAATCACCAATTATACAAAATAACCAGAAAGTGAACGTCGAGTAATCGGGCAAGCAGCCCAATGTGAATCACAGTAAGCAAAAAATTGTAACGTACTACGAGAAGAGAGAAATAAACCTTGACCAGGATAACTCTTTAGGTAGTGCAACACACGAACAACGGCTTGCCAGTGAGGAACAAGGAGACTTCATGAATTGTGCAAGAGTATGAACTGAATAACTAAGTTCGGGATGAGTGATAGTTAGATATATCAGTCGCCCAACCAAACGTCTATACTGCTCCGGGTCATGGAAGGCTAGACGTTCAACACGTGCCAAATCATGTTGTTACTCCATCGGAAAATTAGTCGGTTTAGAGGCAAATAAACCGGTGTCTGATAAAATGTCCAAAGCATATTTCCTTTGCAAAAGAAACATCCCCTCCGATCTTCTAGCAATCTCTATGCCTAAAAAATACTTAAGCAGACCCGGGTCTTTCATATGGAAACAAGAACTTAAGTATTTCTTGAACTCAGAAATGAGTGCAGAAGAACTACCAGCAATAACCAAATCTTCCACATAAACCAGAACATGTAAAGAAACTGATCCCTGTGAAAAAATATACAAAGAGTAATCGGCCTTACTCTGAACAAATCCAAACGCTCGTAAAGCCTGAGCCAACTTAGCAAACCAATTTCTAGGAGCTTGACGAAGACCATAAAGAGATTTCTGAAAATGACATACCTAACCATGGGGCACAACATAGCCGGGTGTGGGTGCCATAAAAACCTCTTCATGCAAATCACCCTGCAGGAAGGCATTATGGACATCCATCTGATGCAGTTCCCAATCACGAATGACCGCAACAGAAGGGGAACAGAACTCATCTTCGCAACCGGAGCAAAGGTCTCAGTATAATCAATTCCTTCAACCTGGCGATTCCCAAGAACCACGATGCATGCCTTATGACGTTCGATAGTACCATCTGACCGGAACTTTGTCTGGTAGACCCATTTGCACCCAATCGCCTTCTTAATCACAGGCAGCAGAGCCAATGTCCATGTCTGATTGCGCTCTAGCACAGTAAGTTCTTCAATCATAGCATCTCGCCAATGAGAATGCCGGGAAGCCTCGGAATAAGTAGTGGGATATGCACTACATGTTACTGCACCCAAAAATCTAAAATGCATACTAGAAAAATTATCCCAATTTACATAATCAGTAAGTGGATAGAGAACACCTGAGGAAAGTGACGATGCATGAGTGAACGGAGATTTAAGGGGGGGGGGGTCTTCAGTAGTAAGAGCACATGCATGATCATCGCAATCGTAATCTACCAAGTAAGGAGGCGGTCGGTGATCATGAATACTCTGTTTGACAAGTGGAAACTCGGCAGCGGAACCATCCGGAACCGGAGATACGATAAAAAGATACACCAACAATGAATACTCGGCTGCGTAGACGATGGTTGATTGGCGGCGGTCGGCGGTGACTGACCGGCGGTGGACGGCGGTGACTGACCAGCGGCCGACGGCGGTGACTGACCGGTGGTGGACGGCGGTGATTGACCAACGATGACTGGCGACGACTGATCGACGATGATCGGTGGAAACTGATCGGTGACAACTAACAGTGGCAAGCTGGTGTCGGGCGGCATTGACTGGTCAGCGGTGAACGGTGGAATGAAAATTCTGTTCGACTCTGGTAGTGAGCTGGAGGAGACCGACGGTGATGTGGTGGCACCACCGGGTTTGTTTGAAGGGGCCAAAGACGGAGTATCAGAATACGAGAACTGGTCTTCAAAAAAATTAGCATCCCGACTGGTAAAAATCACACGAGATTCTAAGTAAAAAAGATGATAGCCTTTCTTTCCGGCGGGATAACCAAGAAATAGACACCACTGACTTCTTGGGGCAAACTTGTCACGATATCTGGGAACATGAGCAGTAAAACACAAGCATCCAAAAACTCTTAATGATGAGTAATTTGGAGCTTGCCCATAAAGCAACTCAAAGGGTGTACGACCATTGAGATGATGTGTCGGTGTTTGGTTAATCAAGTAAGTAGGAGTAAGAACACATTCTCCCCCAAAATTCAATAGGAAGATTGGCTTGGAATCGTAAAGCACGCGCCACATTGAGTAAATGGCGATGCTTTCTTTCAACCTGACCATTCTGTTGTGGTGTGTAAACCATAGATGTCTCAAAGATGATCCCAGATGCAGCAATATGAGATCGCAAAGGTAAAAATTCAGTCCCATTATGGTGTGTCGCTTTACACCAAAAATAAATCAAGCTCTAAGCTGAATTTTTAGTTCAAGATTTTACGATTCGGTATGGGCATGCCGACCAGTATAGCTGCGAGCAGGTTCGTTTCCCAAGAGAGTGGCGAGACTTTTTTCTTAATCTTTAATCTGCAAAATTGTGACCAAAAGAACTAGATGAGGGTAGTGAATAAGAGAAACTAAAAATCGAGTAAAAACAAGAATGAGAAATTGTTACAGATTGCAAAATAATTCAACTATGATGAGAAGATTCTGGTTTCGATCAATTCCATACTGGCTTTCTATCTCGATCCTTGATGAAAAGATGACTTTAAATGCATGCACACAAATTGGTTATAGTTGCAAGCAACCAATCTTTCCTTACCTTGTCGATAATCAGGAGGACGCCTCACCAACTATTTCTCTAACTAACATATAACCTAAGAGACGATCTATAGATTTAATATGCTAGCAACATTAAGAATGAGAAAGACTCAATTCATAACCAACAAACTCGGACGCTGGATTGTTAAATTAAGACTATGGTTCTCTACCACTGATTGAACTAAAATCACAATTACGGATGATTGGTTCAATTGGCATCAGATTAACTAACATGCTATCAAATATGGCGCACTACTCAATAACATGAAAGCAATCATAAACATTACAATCAAGAACAATAGATGCTAGCATACAATCAAAGTATTAAAAATAATTAGATCTCACGAGAATCGATGACAGTACTTCCTTGATCTGAGCTAGAATACATAATTAAATTAACAATCAAAGGCATAAAAATAAATGATGAAAATTGTTTGAATAAAAACACTGGAAAATCCAAATCGCAAATACTGTCTGCGCAGATGGACTGTGCGTACGTAATTCTGTCAATGTCTTCTATATGCGTACAGTCTATGCGTGTAAATAAAAAAAAGTCTCCAAAATATTACTACAACCAAAAGATAGATAAGGAATAAAATATGTCTTTCCTTATCTAATTAGAACTCAAAGAGATAAACACAACATTCTCTCCTAACATTTAGGAGTCTTCAAATCAATCATGATTCTTTTCCAACTACATTTGTAATTGCCATAATTCAGCACCAAATATCTCCATTATTATTTCTTCTTCCATCTCCAAGCACAAATGACCATAAACTGCAATAACTTGCCAATTTAGCATCTAAATCTTTAAACTGCAAGAACATTACAAATAACATAAATATCCTAGAATTTAATAAACCATTCAACTCAATAATCAACCCAAAATATATGGTAAAATCAGCCCCATCACATTATCATCCCGAACACGTTGTATGGTTCGGCCCCACTGGTTCTTCATTAAGGCACTAAATTCTAAAAATTTAGAGGCAACGTCAGACTTAGCCACTAATAAATAAACCCAAACAGCTCGGAAATAATCATCGACTATAGTAAAAAAATGCACAACTAGAGGATTGTGTTCGATAAGGTCCCCAAACATCACAATGAATTAATTGAAATAATGCAGTACCATTTGTAGAACTCAAAGGAAAATTATGTCTAGTCTGTTTTGCTCTATAACATATAGAGCAAGGAACATAATTCTTATTAGTGCCAAAATAATAGAAGAAATAGAAGACAACATTGTGGAGGAAGGATGTCCAAAATGCTGATGTCATAAGTCAGAAGCAGACACGGAAGCAACTGTTGGAAGAGACTGTAGGATAGGATGATGAACACGAGTATCCAGCAGACGAAGCCAAAACACCTCCCCTTTTTGTTCACCCGCACCAATCACTTTCCTCGTACTGATTATCTGTAAAATGTAATAATTTTCAGTAAAGAAAGCTAGACAGTTCAAGGCAGATAACAGTCTAGAACATGATAAAAAGTTGCACCATAAGGTAGGTATACATAATACATGAGAAAAGGTGACACCACCAAAGCAAAAGGAACCATATTGAGTGGTGAATGACACCGAGCCTTCAGGTAGAACAACATTCATAGTATCAATAGCAATAGTAAGATCAGTAAGAGAACCTTTGTCACCAATCATGTGATATGAGGCTCCCGAATCAAGTATCCAAGGTAGAGTAGGCTTACCAGACTCATTGTCAGTAAGAGAATTAAACCGATTAAATAAATACATGGTCGTGCTCCATTGGTCATCAAACAGAGCAGGGCCAAAGTTGGATCAAGCAGGGACGCGGTCAGAGGAAGCCGCCGCCACTAGACCAGGCGGCGACGTGGCTGCGCCAGTGAATGGCGACAGGAGAGGGAGGGCTGCGAAAGCACCTCCCGGCACGACGGCGGTCCAAGATGCTGGCGCTGACTTCTTGGCAATGTTGGCTTTCTCCTTAAACTTCTTGAACCATTCCGGTACACCAAAGATCTTGAAGCCGGAATCCTTATCATGACCCTTGCGATGACAATGTGTACAAACAAGATTCTTACGGTCATATGCAGAAAGCCCAACTTGCGAAGAACTTGTAGGTGGTGGACGTCGTGCAACATATGCTATGGAGTTAGAAAAAGGCTCACGAGCTGGAATGACAGCTCTATGATTCTCCTCCTGGGAAACAAAGGCATACACTTTCATGACATGTGGCATTGGATCAATGCTCATGATATGTGATCGCAAGGTGTGAAAGCCCTCTTTGAGACCAGAGATGAATTGGTAGATCAAATCCTTCTCTTTTTCTAGGAAGACTCTTGCAGAAATATTGCAACGACATAATGCCTTGCTTTCTTCACAGTCAAAAAACTAGGGGAGGCCGCATGCTGTGATAATCTGCAAACAACTTCTTCAGTTTGCCAAAGTAAATTTCGATGGGCTGACCGTTTTGCCTGCAACTTTGAATAGCCTCTTGTATTTGCAAAACTTTCATACCATCAGTAACAATAAATCGTGCCTTCAGGTCATCCCATATATCCTTAACTGTGGAAAATGAGCTTGTAGAAGATCTCAACACCGGTTCTAGGGTTTGCAAGATCCAGCAGACAAAAGTAGCATTAACCCCAGGCCAACCAGCAGTATCAAGTGGACCATCCTGGGGTTTGGTAATAGATCCATCAATGAACCCAATCTTGTTCTTGGCAAGAAATGCGTGGCACATCGCGTCAGACCATTCAATGTAATTTTCATGACCTTTCAGCATGTTCGGTATATGTTGTAAACCTGGACCATCGCCAGAGCCAATAAAGTAAGGATCAGTCGACATACGACCAATAGGTAAAGCAGTTTGAGGGTCATATTGTAATTGCAACTTCTTCAGTAAAGTTGCAATCACATCGTAACCACTCATATCATGAAGCTTCGCAACCTCCGGTACAGAATTAAGATGAGCATGTTCTTCGGAGTTAGACATAGTGTAAAATCAAGTACAGATCAGCAACAAGTACAATAACCGGTGACGGGTCAAATTAACAAGACACACCGGCACTTTGAACTAGCGGCAGCGCATGAAGGTTGGAGAGCTCTGGTTGTGTGGTGGAACCGGTTGCAGGTGTGGAGTAGCTGCAGCGGCAGCGCGTGGTGGAGCAACGGTGGTGCCTGTAGTGATCTGACGGCGGCTAGAGCTCGGGAATTTAAGGGCAGTGGAAATTTTCTATTTCAGGTTTCAGGATTATAGACTCTGATACCATGTAGAAAATAAAGGTAATGATTGTATGTCTTTATTCATGAACCCATGATACATTATATAGTGGTACAAGATACCTATACAAGGTAGGAAAAGGTAAGGACACCTATACAAGTTAGGAAAAGGTAATAGAATATAATTACAATTACAAGTAATATTCTAATTCCTTAACATTAGAATAAGTTGTCTATAGCTTATTTGAACTACACGTATGAATTGATCTAAATTGAATTAAACTTAACTAAAATAAAAATTGCATTGATCATAGTACTTCCTCTGGTCCTCTTTAAATGGTCCCCTAAAATGACCAAGTTTTTTTTTTAAATAAAAAATGAAATGAGTTGTGGAGGTTGAAATCAATCTAGGATTTACTAGAATATGGAAGGAACCAATTTTTTTTAAAAAAATCCCAAAATAGAAAGGTGATCATTAATATAAGAGGACAGAAAAGAGTAAAAATATGGCTAAATTAAGATAAATGCCAAAATTTAATTTTTTTTGAACTAAATTGAAGCTCAAATAAACTCCGAAGAACTTGACATTCTTTTCACGAAACCGAACAAAGCAGTCGAAAACAGAAGTCGCATACTACAACATACTCCCCCCGTCCAAGAGTAAATTGCATGACAATCATTATCGCGTTATTCAATAAACATGTTTTACCATCGATACGTTTACCGATGTATAATAACGGCAAATAAAAAGTTGGTATTTAGAAATTATTTGTTACGAAGAATTCAACAATATAATATGATAATATTGTTGCTCATGTATCTATTCAAAGAGGAAGTCTCAAGAAATGTGGCCTATATATATAAGCTTTTCTTTTTTTAAAAAAATTTACCCGTAATAATGCAACATAGAGGGAATGGGAGATTGAATCCTGGTTGCACCTAAGCGGACACAAAGCCCTGACCACTTGAGCTAGCCCAAGTGGTTAAGCCTATCTATAAGCTTATGGATATGTCTCTTGACTTTTTACCTTAAAAGTTGAAAATTTTCAAATAAATTAACGTATTTTATAAGTTAAAAAAGTAATAATGTGTATTTGAATATAAAAATATATAAATTAATATAAAAATACATTTTATAATATTTAAATTTAATATGTAATTTAACAAATGAAGTGTATAAGTAAAGAAATACAGTGACCTGTGTATAACTTAAGGACAAACTGCCTACTAGGAAACCTCCTCATATTTAAATATACGGTACAAATTTAATAAAGAATAATGTAAACATAGAGGTATTTGAAATGTGTGTTGATTTTCTATATATATATATATATATATATATATATATATATATATACCAATAGAGTCTCAGGATCTAGTAAAATAACTGAATATACATAAAGTAGTGATAGATGAGAATTAACTAGGATAACAGTAAAAATAAACATTTAAAAATAAATGTAAAAATAAGAAATGGTGCAAGAACAATAATAATAGTAAGATAGAAGTATTGGAATGAATAGTGAACAGTAATTGTGAACAGTAATTGTGAACAGTAATTGTGAACAGTAATTGTGAACAGTAATAGTGAGCATTAATTGTGAATAGTAATCATGAATATTAAAATTAGTGAACAGTAAACGTAATAAAATTAAGTAAGATTAAAGAGTAAATACCATAAAAGAGCAATTAAGTACTTAAGAAATAACTTTGGAAATACTTGAATAAATTCTTTATATCAGAATAGATTTAGGCTTACAAAGGATTGGAACTCAAGTTTGTACGTTGAGCTCAGATTGGTGAGGTTGTATGAGAGTATACAAGAGAGTGCGATAATTCAAGCGTTTTTACAAATGAAATGGAATGATCTACTTATAGGGAATTCTAGACTGCTAATCTATTACAATTTGAAATCCACATTTGGAATCCATACATCTTGGACGTTGATCTTTAGTGATGAATCTGGACCGTTGCTTTTACTCTTGAATGGAAAGTGGCACCCACCACTTACTGATTGAATGGTGGTGGAAGCTGGGATCCACCATTATCCTTTATCTGCTGATTAATCTTGGAATGTGGAGCCCACCATTTGCTAGTTGAGCTACTTGCTGGTTGAATTGTGGTGGAAGCAGGGATCCACCTGATTGATTGAATCTGCCTGATTGAATACGTCTGTGCTTACGTTTTGGTGGAAGCTGGGATCCACCTGCTACATTCCCTACATCTCATAGGGATCTTGACTATCTTGGAGATATAATTGATCAATTTCTTCTTCTTTAATAGCCTGCTGTTGTCGTACAAATACTTGGTAAAATTCCAGGGCCTTTTGCATTTCTTCATCTGGCTCCTGTTTTGGATTTTGACTTGTTTAAATTTGTGTAACTGGATTTGATCTAATGGGTGTTAGATGTAATAATGGATGTTGAATTGCGCTGATTATTGGTCCAATGGGTGTTGGACGAGAAATTGGTGAAGGAATAGATTGTGGAATAATAGGCTTGAATGCTATTTTTAGTTTTTGGCCAGTCTTAAAATAATGGGTTATTGCTTTAGGGGAACAAAATTCAGGTTTGTAATTGATCCACCATTTGGTTTTGAATTTTCTGACTAAAGAAAGTGGATTGGAAGGGTAAAATGATTTTATCTGGAAACTCCAGGCAAATATCCAAGGTACCCTAAATATAGAATGGAATAGGATTTTTCTCTCATGAGGTTTTGAATGACTGAGTGTTTGCTGGCTAAGGTTTTGGAATGTTTGAAATCCATCCAAAATCGGTTGTGGATAGATCTCAGTGGATGGCCCAAATTTGAACCACCAATCAATAAACCAGTTTGGAATATGATGATTGAATGTGTTATGGAAATTGATGAACCAGGAGTGGTCAAACGATCTGTAAAAGAAAGTTCTATACCAAGCCTGGACATAATCAGTATAATTGAATCCAGTAGGAAAATAATCAACTGAGAATGGAGTAATGGAATGGATATTGGAAACTTGTTGAGGACTTAGAATTTGTTTAATATAAACTTTGGAATATTCTATCCTATTGGGGTCCTGTTTACTAAGAACATGTTGAATATCAATGGATTGTGTATCTACAAGAATTAATTCATAATATTGTTGAGTCTTGTGTATATCTGCTGCCATCCATAGGGATGATGGCAAGAATAAGTTGGAAACAAAAATCTTCAGTTGTGGAATCTCTGGTTCAGAATCAAAATGAGTAACCAAAATGTGTTCAGGATTGAGTTTATCAAAATATGTGGAAGTGGGTCTGGAATGGCTAGTAGAGGCCTGTTGAGTTGGTAATGGTGTGTGAGCTCTTTTCAATGGAGTAAAATTGGAAGCTATAGGAGGAGTTTTAGTTTGAATGAATCTTGAATGGGGAGTTTGTGCAATTGTTGAATAAGTAAGTGGAGGAAAATCTTGGGATGGAATTAATGGAGTAATAGATGGAGTAAGAGGACGAGGATTAACATAATCTTTGCTAGTTCTGGAATTGGATGAACCTGCTGATGTTGAATCACTCATGGTTTCTTGTAAGGAATTCACGAGTCAAGAAATCTGGAATACAATTATCTTTTCCTTTAATAAATTGAATATCAAAATCAAAGACTGATAAAATGCCTTGCCATCTGGCAAAGATTTGCTTAGAAACTAAATTTTTAACATCTTTTCGTAAAATGTCTTTTGCCGATTTGCAATCAATGTTTAATAAAAACTTTTTATTATATAAATCATCTTGAAATATTGAAATGTATAAAATGATGGATAAAACTTCTTTCTTTACTGTTGAGTAATTCTTTTGTGTATGTGACCAAAATCCTGAATGATATCTTATGATAGATGTTTTTTCTAAATATTTTTGTTTTAAAATACCTCCAAATCCTATGTCTGATGCATCTGTTTCAACTGTCATGAATGCTTCTGGATGTGGAATGCCTAGACATGGTAATGACTTGGCCTTTAATTTAATGTCTTTTACTAAATTGGTATGAGTATCGGACCATGCTGGTGGGTTATTTTTTAACCTTTCATATAAAGGTTTACATATGATTTTAATGTTAGGGAAGAAATCTGAAATATAATTAACACACCCTAAAAATCTTTGTAATTGGTTTTTATCTTTTATTTCATCAGGAAATTTGTCTGCAAATTCAATTGACCTTTGAATAGGTTTAATCTTTCCTAGATGTATATTGAATCCTAAAAACCTAATATTTGTTTGGAATAACTTCATTTTAGGTTCAGATATAACTAATCCATTTGCCTTTATTGTCTTTAATAAAATATTTAAATGTTTCAAATGACTGTCTATGGTATTTGAATATACTAGGATATCATCAATGTATACTATAACGAATGAAGAATATGGAGTAAAAATATCATTCATAATTTTTTGAAATTCAGAAGGTGCATTTTTTAGACCAAATGGCATGACATTCCATTCATATTGACCAAATGGAACTACAAATGCTGTTTTGTATTTGTCTTGTTCTTGTATTTGAATTTGCCAATATCCTGACTTTAAATCAAATTTTGAAAATATTTTTGCATTAGCTAATCTATTGATTAAATCTCTTTTATTTGGAATAGGATATCTAATCCATTGTAATACCTTATTTAATGGCTTATAATTTATAACTAATCTTGGAATTCCTCTTTCTTTTTCCGCATTCTTATTAACATAAAAAGCAGAACAACTCCAAGGAGATTTACTTTTTCTGATTAGTTTTTAATTTAAATGGTCTTGAATTTCTTGTTTACATAATTCTATTAATTCAGAATTCATTTGAATAGGCCTTGCCTTAGTAGGAATATTTTGTTCAATAAAATCCTTTTCATATGGTAATGAAATTACATGTTTCTTTCTATCCCAAAATGCATTGGGGTGTCCTGAACATACTTGTTTCTTAAATTCTGTTTCTGTGTTGTCTATTTTATCTTTTATTACCTTTCTATGCAATTGTTCTTCTATCTTTGAATAGCTTAATTCTTCTTTTAAAAATAAAATATCCTTTTGTTTTCTATTTAAAATACATATTCTTTTATATATTGAATTAGTTTGTAGTAAATGTAATTCTATTTGACTAGGAGGACTTATGAAAGAAAATAATAATTTCTTGCCTAATATTTTTGTATTAATTCCTTCTTGAGTCTTTTTGAAAGGAGTTATTTGATATAAAAATGGATTTCCTAATACTGCATCATAAGATACATTTTCTAATATTAAAAATGAATGTTTAATACAATAATCATTATTACTAATATAACCATTGGATATATATATATATATATATATATATATATATATATATATATATATATATATATATATATATATATATATGGTCAAAGTTTAATAGAAAATAGTATCCAATAGTAAAATATGCAGTTTAACCTGAGGCAGTGGGAGTAATTATTTTGGTAAATTAGTCATCTGTGTGCTAAAGTCTAAATTACCCTTCCAATAGCAGAGGACGGATTCATCATGGACTGAAAAAGCACACCTTTTTTGGGCTAGACCTCATGGCCAATGGATCTTCTGAGTTGGGTACGGTCCAACTCATTTGGATATGTTTTACCACATCTATTTTTACGTTCAAACTCTATCGACTACTTCCTCTGATTTTTTAATATTGATTCTCAATATAATGTCACACTTTTTAAATA
This sequence comes from Rubia yunnanensis, assembly GCA_037428765.1. NCBI lineage: Eukaryota > Viridiplantae > Streptophyta > Magnoliopsida > Gentianales > Rubiaceae > Rubia > Rubia yunnanensis. The sequence continues at coordinate 10,247,542 of CM075061.1, forward strand.
AGAGTAGAATTAGTGAATGAAATTATATTAGGGAAGTAAAAAGTAAATTGAGTAGATAAAATAACTTAATATAAAAAAAGGAGTTATTATTTAAGAGATTAAACAAAAAAAGGGAGTTACTATTGCACGTGTATTAATAGAAAAATTCACATGCGGCCCAGTATGTGTATCGGATCCATAAGCCACTACTATTATGTTTTTATATCAGCCCAAACAAATAATTAATATAAAAAAGAATTATTATTAAAAGATTAAATTTTAAAAAAAGAGTTAATATTAATAGATGCTGGGAGTATATAACCACATGACTAAATTATTTTTTTAGTCCCCTACAAAATATCTTATATTATGTTTTGGTCCTCATTTACAAATCAACCCTTAAACGGTACCCAATAAATTCAAAGCAATTTGTTTGGTCCCCAAAGGTAGTTTTCATGGAAAGTCAATGGTAAAATTTGTCAAAATATGTAAAATGACCATTATACCCTTGAGTTTAAAAAATAAAAATCTGGTGCAGCTGTCTGTCTTTGTTGCGGTTCGTCTCCGTCGCTGTTGCTTCATCTCCGCCGCCGCTTCATCTCCCCATTGCTGCAAATTTTGACCGACAGCGAACACCCAAGCTCCAAAAAGTTACGAACTTGAGTCACGGATTTTGAGCCTCCATAATCCGACTGCTTTTGATTATTATCAAGGTTCTCTAGATTTGGAAAAAGGGTATCTCCGCCGATCTCTTTGGATTTTCGACCGACATCGAACACCCAAAATCCGGCAAGTCGTGAGCTCAAGCCAGGGATTCCAAACCCCCAGAATTTGGTCATCTCTAATTTCGATTAGGGTTCTCTAGGTTTCAAAAAGGGCCTCTCCACTGGTCGATGAGACTTTGAAATATACCAGCAGGAACCACAATTAATGGCAAGTGTGGGTGCCCTTAGTGAGAAGAAGAAAGACTTCTCTGGCGAAGAAGTTGGGTTCGGCGGTGGCCGCGGAAGGCGGCAGCGGCCGGTGGTGAAAATTTTTAAAAAAAGAAATTTTAAAAATTAGGAAATTTTAATTAAAAATATGTTTAAATTAGTAAAATTATCATTATATCATTGACTACTGAAAAATCATTTAGCCTTACCGAAAAATTACATTTGGGGACCAAACAAATTATTTTGAATTTATGAATACCATTGAAGAGTTGATTTGCAAATAAGAACCAAAACATGATATAACATATTTTGATAGGGGGCTAAAAAAATAATTTACTCAAACCATATACTGCACATTGAAAGTTGGAAGAACGAGTCACTTGACATGATTATTTTTGGTTCATTATGACTTGTTTTCATCACCAATTATTTGTCTTCTGTCTCCTTTTTCAAACACGGGCTCTATTATCGCAATATATTTTGTCCGTTTGGTCAGAAATTGTACAATTATTCACCTACAAACGTAAATTTTTTCTACCTAAAAAAGAAATAAAGTTGCAATGTATGCATCTTTACATGTAAACTCTATGTTATTCCTTTTCATAGAACGGCTAGCATCATAATTCATTCTATTATCAAAACAATAATTTCAGAGAAGGAGATATAAACCCTAACATCTCTCATTAATGGTTACTCCCTCCGTCCCAATTCAAGGTTTACATTTTAACTTTTAATAGTTGACTGGAAAAATATTTGATCCTTAATATTTTTTATTACGGATAATTAAAACTTGTGAAAATTTAATATTTTGAAAATGCATCTTATAACGAATCTAACAATCTATCACACAATAACATTTATACTTATATACCAATTCAATTTTAAGGTCAAAGTTAGAAAGTTTTGGCTAAATGAATAGTTAAATTGCAAATTGAAATGAGACGGAGAGAGTAATTTTTTATTATAATTAAGTTCTGAGTGAATACACTACTATAAAAGTGTTGTTTTAGATACTAATAATACTAGGTTCGACCTATTGCAACACTTTTAAAAGTATTATCTTAGGTGATGCTAAATTAGATCTAACGCAATGCTTTTCAAGATTTATGTACTTTCAATGGTTTAATTAACACTTTATAAATCATTATAACATTTTAATAAGTGTTGCAAAAAAAAGTGTTACAATAGTTCAAATTTATAAGTTTCTTGTAGTACTGAATCCCTTCTTTGTTTTTCCAGCTGAAAATGCAATCAATTGTTAGAGATCGGTTCTACGTACAGATAACATTCCTGTAATTTGATATGGAAAATGGTTATTAATAAAATTAATTATTAGTTGGCAAAATCCTAGGCCATAAGATTGAGAATCTGTAGGCATCAAACCCAGTCTCCTTCATCACTTGTAAGTCCTCCTAAGACATTAAGATGAACCATAGTCACGAATTCAGTGGTAAGTTTGTCAATGTAAAAGATACATTCACTATTTTCTTTTCTATTTTTTCCCACGAAAGTTTCATGTAAAACAAAGTTTTGGGAAAGATCGTCCTTCCATATAATTATGGAAAGATATGGTTTAATTAAAATAATAAAAGGTAAAAGGTCTTAGTTGCAATATTAAAAATTTACTATGCAACATGTAGTATTTATAAAATTTATAATCCGATTCATGCAACCCAAAATTTTTATCTTCATTTCTTTTAATTTACACTTTAAACCTTAGTTTTTTCATAACTTATGGAACGACCGTCTTTCAGTAAGTAATATTAGGTTTATTATTAAAATAACAAAAAGAAATGTACCTCGAATCTTTCATAGTGATTAACAGCATCTTCTGTGTATGGGAGAAATAGATTTGCAACCATTTTGCAACATATTGCCATTAACAATCAAATCCAGTACTAAATAAATCACGAGTCATGACTTTGATGAATTTAAATTTATATCGATTGTGATAATGAACTGATTATTTGGGAGGAGTCATTTGCTAGGTCGGATTTTGCACCCTATTTTTTAGGCGAAAATAGCTCATATGGGGAGAGGAAAATGGATGGTGGCATGCATACTCACACTCATTTTATGAACCTCAGCGTGAAAATCGCGTACACCCTCTATCCACACTAAATTGTTCACTTATTTTTTTTACATTATTCTTTATTAAATTTTTACCGTACATTTAAATATGAGGAGGTTTCCTTGTAGGCAGTATGTCCATAAGTTATACACAGGTCACTGTATTTCTTTACTTATACACTTCATTTGTTAAATTACATATTAAATTTAAATATTATAAAATGTATTTTTTATATTAATTTTTATATTTTTATATTCAAATGCACATTATTACTTTTTTTCAACTTATAAAATACGTTAATTTATTCAAAAATTTTCAACTTTTAAGGTAAAAAGTCAAGAGACATATCCATAAGCTTATAGATAGGCTTAACCACTTGGGCTAGCTCAAGTGGTCAAGGCTTTGTGTCTGCTTAGGTGCAACCAGGGTTCAATCTCCCATTCCCTCTGAGTTGCATTATTACGGGTAATTTTTTTTTAAAAAAGAAAAGCTTATATATAGATAGGCCACATTTTTTGAGACTTCCTCTTTGAATAGATACATGAGCAACAATATTATCGTATGATATTGTTGAATTCTTCGTAACAAATAATTTCTAAATACCAACTTTTTATTTGCAGTTATTATCATCGGCAAACGTATCAATGGTAAAACATGTTTCTTGAATAACGCGATAATGATTGTCATGCAATTTACTAGCTTTCCATTTTGGGATTTTTTTTAAAAAAATTGGTTCCTTCCATTTCTAGTAAATCCTAGATTGATTTCAACCTCCACAACTCATTTCACTTTTTATTTAAAAAAACTTGGTCATTTTAGGGGACCATTTAAAGAGGACCAGAGGAAGTACTATGATCAATGCAATTTTTATTTTAGTTAAGTTTAATTCAATTTAGATCAATTCATACGTGTAGTTCAAATAAGCTATAGACAACTGATTCTAATGTTAAGGAATTAGAATATTACTTGTAATTGTAATTATATTCTATTACCTTTTCCTAGCTTGTATAGGTGTCCTTACATTTTCCTAGCTTGTATAGGTGTCTTGTACCACTATATAATGTATCATGGATTCATGAATAAAGACATACAATCATTACCTTTATTTTCTACATGGTATCAGAGCCTACAATCCTGAAACCTAAAATAGAAAATTTCCACTGCCCTTAAATTCCCGAGCTCTCGCCGCCGTCAGATCACTACACGCACCACCGTTGCTCCACTACGCGATGCCGCTGCAGCTACTCCACGCCTCCAACCGGTTCCGCCACACAAGCAGAGCTCTCCAGCCTTCACGCGCTGCCGCCAGTTCAACGTGCCTGTGTGTCTTGTTAATCTAATCTGTCACCGGTTATTGTACCTGCTGCTGATCTGTACCTGATTTTACACTATGTCTGACTCCGAAGAACATGCTCATCTTAATTCTGCACCTGAGGTTGCGAAGCTTCAGGATATGAGTGGTTACGATGTGATTGCAACTTTATTGAAGCAGTTGCAATTACAATCTGGTCCTCGGATTGCTTTACCTATTGGTCGTATATCGACTGATCCTTACTTTATTGGCTCTGGCGATGGTCCAGGTTTACAACTTATACCGAACATGCTGAAAGGTCATGAAAATTATATTGAATGGTCTGACGTGATGTGCCACGCATTCCTTGCCAAGAACAAGATTGGGTTCATTGATGGATCCATTACCAAACCCTAAGATGGTCATCCTGATGCTGCTGGTTGGCCTGGGGTTAATGCTACTCTTGTCTGCTGGATCTTGCAAACCCTAGAACCGGTGTTGAGATCTTCTACAAGCTCGTTTTCCATATTTAAGGATATGTGGGATGACATGATGACACGATTTATTGTTGCCGGTGGTATGAAAGTTTTGCAAATGCAAGAGGCTATTCAAAGTTGCAGGCAAAACGTTCAGCCCATCGACATTTACTTTGGCAAACTGAAGAAGTTGTTTGCAGATTATCACAGCATGCAGTCTCCCCTAGTTTTTGGACTATGAAGAAAGCAAGGCATTATGCCATTGCAATATTTCTGCAAGAGTCTTCCAAGAAAAAGAGAAGGATTTGATCTACCAATTCATCTCTGGTCTCAAAGAGGGCTTTCACACCATGCGATCACATATCATGAGCATTGACCCAATGCCACCTGTCATGAAAGTGTATGCCTTTGTTTCCCAGGAGGAGAATCATAGAGCTGTCATTCGAGCTTGTGAGCCTTCTTCTAACTCCATAGCATATGTTGCACGACGTCCACCACCTACAAGTTCTTCGCCAGTTGTGCTTTCTGCATCTGACCGTAAGAATCTTGTTTGTACACATTGTCATCGCAAGGGTCATGATAAGGATTCATGCTTCAAGATCTTTGGTGTACCGGAATGGTTCAAGGAGTTTAAGGAGAAAGCCAACACCGCCAAGAAGTCAATGCCAACTTCTTGGACCGCCACCGTGCCAGGAGGTGCTTCCGCGGCACTTCCTCTCCCGTCGCCATTCACCGGCGCGGCCACGTCGCCGCCTGGTCTAGTGGCGGCGGCTTCCTCTGGCCGAGTCCCTGCCCGATCCAACTTTGGCCCTGCTCTGTCTGATGACCAATGGAGCACGACCATGCATTTATTTAATCAGTTTAATTCTCTTACTGACAATGAGTTTGGTAAGCCTACTCTACCTTGGATACTTGATTCGGGAGCCTCATATCACATGAGTGGTGACAAAGGTTCTCTTACTGATCTTACTACTGCTATTGATACTATGAATGTTGTTCTGCCTGAAGGCTCGGTGTCATCCACCACTCAATATGGTTCTCTTTGCTTTGGTGGTGTCACACTTTCTCATGTATTATATATACCTACCTTGCGGTGCAACTTGTTATCATGTTCTAGACTGTTATCTGCCTTGAACTGTCTAGCTTTCTTTACTGAAAATTATTGCATTTTACAGACAATCAGTACGAGGAAAGTGATTGGCGTGGGTGAACAAAAAGGGGGGGTGTTTTGGCTTCGTCTGCTGGATACTCGTGTTCATCATCCTATCCTACAGTCTCTTCCAATAGTTGCTTCCGTGTCTGCTTCTGACTTATGGCATCAGCATTTTGGATATCCTTCCTCCACGATGTTGTCTTCTATTTCTTCTATTATTTTGGCACTAATAAGAATTATGTTCCTTGCTCTGTATGTTATAGAGCAAAACAAACTAGACACAGTTTTCCTTTGAGTTCTACAAATGCTACTGCATTATTTCAATTAATTCATTGTGATGTTTGGGGACCTTATCGAACACAATCCTTTAGTGGTGCATTTTTTTTACTATAGTCGATGATTATTCCCGAGTTGTTTGGGTTTATTTATTAGTGGCTAAGTTTGACGTAGCCTCTAGATTTTTAGAATTTAGTGCCTTAATGAAGAACCAGTGGGGCCGAACCATACAACGTGTTCGGGCTGATAATGTGATGGGGTTGATTTTACCATATATTTTGGGTTGATTATTGAGGGTTGATTAAATTCTTGGATATTTATGTTATTTGTAATGTTCTTGCAGTTTAAAGATTTAGATGCTAAATTGGCAAGTTATTGCAGTTTATGGTCATTTGTGCTTGGAGATGGAAGAAGAAATAATAATGGGGATATTTGGTGCTGAATTATGGCAATTACAAATGTAGTTGGAAAAGAATCAGGATTGATTTGAAGACTCCTAAATGTTAGGAGAGAATATTGTGTTTATCTCTTTGAGTTCTAATTAGATAAGGAAAAACATATTTTATTCCTTATCTATCTTTTGGTTGTAGTAATATTTTGGAGACTTTTTTTTTATTTACATGCATAGACTGTACGCATATAGAAGACAGTGACAGAATTACGTACGCACAGTCCATCTGCGCAGACAGTATTTGCAATTTGGGTTTTCCGGTATTTTTATTTGGACAATTTTCATCATTTATTTTTATGCCTTTGATTGTTAATTTAATTATGTATTCTAGCTCAGATCAAGGAAGTACTGTCATTGATTCTCGTGAGATCTAATTATTTTTAATACTTTGATTGCATGTCAGCATCTGTTGTTCTTGATTATAATGTTTATGATTGCTTTCATGTTATTGAGTAGTGAGCCATATTTGATAGCATGTTAGTTAATTTGATGCCAATTGAACCAATCATCCGTAATTGTGAGTTCAGTTCAATCAGTGGTAGGGGACCATAGTCTTAATTTAACAATCCAGCGTCCGAGTTTGTTGGTTATGAATTGAGTCTTTCTCATTCTTAATGCTGCTAGCATATTAAATCTATAGAGCGTCTCTTAGGTTATATGTTAGTTAGAGAAATAGTTGGTGATGCGTCATCCTGATTATCGACAAGGTAAGGAAAGATTGATTGCTTGCAACTATAACCAATTTGTGTGCATGCATTTAAAGTCATCTTTGCATCAAGGATCGAGATAGAAAGCCAGTATGGAATTGATCGAAACCGAAATCTTCTCATCATAGATGAATTGTTTTACAATATGTAACAATTTCTCATTCTTGTTTTTACTCAATTTTTAGTTTCTCTTATTCCCTACCCTCATCTAGTTCTTTTGGTCACAATTTTGCAGATTAAAGATTAAGGAAAAAATCTCACCACTCTCTTGGGAAACGAACCTGCTCATAGCTATACTGGTCGGTATGCCCATACCGAACCGTAAAATCTTGAACTAAAAATTTAGCTTAGAGCTTGATTTATTTTTGGTGTAAAACGACACACCATAATGGGACTGAATTTTTACCTTTGCGATATCATATTGCTGCATCAGGGATCATCTTTGAGACATCTATGGTTTACACACCACAACAGAATGGTCAGGTTGAAAGAAAGCATCACCATTTACTCAATGTGGTGCGTGCTTTACAATTCCAGGCCAGTCTTCCTATTGAATTTTGGTGGAGAATGTGTTCTTACTCCTGCTTACTTGATTAACCAAACATCGACACAACATCTCAATGGTCGTACTCCCTTTGAGTTGCTTTATGGGGAAGCTCCAAATTACTCATCATTAAGAGTTTTTGGATGCTTGTGTTTTGCTGCTCATGTTCCCAGATATCGTGACAAGTTTTCCCCAAGAAGTCGGTGGTGTCTATTTCTTGGTTATCCTGCCGGAAAGAAAGGCTATCATCTTTTTTACTTAGAATCTCGTGTGATTTTCACCAGTCGGGATGCCAATTTTTTTGAAGACCAGTTCTCGTATTCTGCTACTCCGTCTTTGGCCCCTTCAGACGAACCCGGCGGTGCCACCACATCACTGCCAGTCTCCTCCAGCTCACTACCGGAGTCGAACAAAATTTTCATTCCACCGTTCACCACCGACCAGTCAACGCCGGCCGACACCGGCCCGCCCCCGTTAGTCATCACCGATCAGTTGCCGCTGATCATCATCGATCAGTCGTCGTCGGTTATTCACCGCCATTCACCGCTAGTCAGTCACCGCCGACGGCCGCCAGTCAACCGCCGCAGTCAACCACCGTCCGCTGCAACTGAGTATTCATTGCCGATGTCTTCTTTTATCGTATCTCCGGTTCTGGATGGTTCCGCTGTCGAGTTTCCACTTGTCAAACAGAGTATTCATGATCGCCAACCACCTCCTTACTTGGCAAATTACGATTGTGATGATTATGCCTATGCTCTTACTATTGAAGACCCCCCCTTAAATCTCCATTCACTCATGCATCGTCACTTTCCTCAGGTGTTCTCTATCCACTTACTGATTATGTAAATTGTGATAATTTTTTTAGTATGCATTCTAGATTTTTGGGTGCAGTAACATCTAGTGCAGATCCCACTACTTATTCCGAGGCTTCCCGGCATTCTCATTGGCGAGATGCTATGACTGAAGAACTTACTGTGCTAGAGCGCAATCAGACATGGATATTGGCTCCTCTGCTTGTGATTAAGAAGGCGATTGAGTGCAAATGGGTCTACCAGACGAAGTTCCGGTCAGATGGTACTATTGAATGTCACGAGGCTTGCCTCGTGGTTCTTGGGAATCACCATGTTGAAGGAATTGATTATACTGAGACCTTTGCTCCGATTGCGAAGATGAGTTCTGTTCACTTATTCTTGTCTGTTGCGGTCATTCGTGGTTGGGAACTGCATCAGTTGGATGTCCGTAATGCCTTCCTGCATGGTGATTTGCATGAAGAGGTTTTTATGCCACCCCACCCAACTATGTTGTGCCCCATGGTTAGGTATGTCATTTTCAGAAATCTCTTTATGGTCTTCGTCAAGCTCCCATAAATTGGTTTGCAAAGCTGGCTCAGGCTTTACGAGCATTTGGATTTGTTCAGAGTAAGACCGATTACTCTTTGTTTATTTTTTTTCACAGGGATCAGTTTCTTTACATGTTCTGGTTTATGTGGATGATTTGGTTATTGCTGGTAGTTCTTCTGCACTCATTTCTAAGTTCAAGAAATACTTAAGTTCTTGCTTCCATATGAAAGACCCGGGTCTGCTTAAGTATTTTTTGGGCATAGAGATTGCTAGAAGACCGGAGGGGATGTTTCTTTTGCAAAGGAAATATGCTTTGGACATTTTATCAGACACCGGTTTATCTGCCTCTAAACCGACTGATTTTTCGATGGAGTAACAAAATGATTTGGCACGTGTTGAATGTCTAGCCTACCATGGCCTGGAGCAGTATAGACGTCTGGTTGGGCGACTGATATATCTTACTATCACTCAGCCCGAACTTAGTTATTCAGTTCATACTCTTGCACAATTCATGAAGTCTCCTTGTGTTCTTCACTGGCAAGCTGTTGTTCGTGTGTTGCACTACCTGAAGAGTCATCCTGGTCAAGGTTTATTTCCCTCTTCTCGTAGTACGTTACAATTTACTGCTTACTGTGATTTGCATTGGGCTACTTGCCCGATTACTCGACGTTCACTTTCTGGTTATTTTGTAATAATGGGTGATTCTCCGGTTTCTTGGAAGACTAAGAAGCAACCTACTGTTTCTCGGTCTTCTGCTGAAGCTGAGTATCATGCTATGGATGTTACATGCTGTGAGTTGTTATGGCTTAAGTCTTTACTAAAGGACTTAGGGGTTTTGCACTCTTCTCCTATGCGGTTGTTTTGTGACAGTCAATCTGCTCTTCATATTGCGGCCAATCCAGTTTTCCATGAATGCACAAAGCACATTGAAGTTGATTGTCATTTTGTCCGGGATCTTGTTCAATCTGGCACTATTGTTACTTAGCATATTCGCACGTCAGACCAACCTATGGACTTGTTCACTAAGGCTCTCGGACGTACCCAGTTTCATTCCTTAATTGGCAAGTTGGGCATTTCAGATCCCTATGCTCCAACTTGAGGAGGAGTGTTAAGGAATTAGAATATTACTTGTAATTGTAATTATATTCTATTACCTTTTCCTAGCTTGTATATGTGTCCTTACCTTTTCCTAGCTTGTATATGTGTCATTACCTTTTCCTAGCTTTTATAAGTATCTTGTACCACTATATAATGTATCATGAGTTGATGAATAAAGACATACAATCATTACTCTTATTTTCTACATCTAAAATTTATGGTGGCCGGCGGCGCCAAGGCAACCGGCGGTGTGTTTGAAGATGATGAAAAAAATTTATGGTTTGAAACCTAGGGGTATTTTTATCTTTTCTGCCTGAAGTCCTTTAGTCCACATTGGAATAGTGCAATTTGGGTATAACTGCACAATTGATGAAAATCATGTGATTAATTTAGAACTTTCAGATTTTACAAAGTCATATTAATATTTTTGAAGTTTAATAGGCTTAGTTTGTATTTTTGACAAAATATAATTGGTCAATTATCATAACCGCATGACCCAAAACAATGACGCACAAGGGCACGAGTAAAAAATGGAAATGCAGTGCGAGATCGAAGGTTCACCTAATCATAAATTTGTCTGGTGGGCAACCATATCCTTACTTAGAGTAAATGAATTGTTCGTACCAGCAACTTTGTGGAGACCGGTATCTCACTGTTGGTGTATATTCCGGCATGTGAATAAGACCTCTTCTTCTACCCATTTAATTAAAGTACGTACTGATCTCTATCTCTGTTGAAAAATCAAAATCGGTAAACTTTAGTTATGTAGTATATCAATCCATATACACTTACAATATTAGTATATTTGATTTAATTAGACGTCGATATATAAGTCGTTGATTTCGGTGTCAATGAATTTTTATTTTTACTTTTGATACTTTTAGAAACAACAGAGGTAATATATAGTACACCTTTTTCCTGTACCTCTTTTTATCTCGATTATTTTTAGAAAAATAGGTGAGATAAAGAACCTTTAAAAATGCATGCTTGTTTTTTTTAGTGTATATTTGATCCACTAGTATAAGGTGATGTATTATATACAAACTAGGGTAGTATAGGTGGTGTCATTTCTATACAAACCGTTATGATAGCATGGGTGGTGTCATTTTCATGAGGATACAATGGAAAAATAGATTTGGTCCATTGCCTTATACAAGTTTTATGAGGACAAAAAGAGGAGAATAAATTAGTAGAGTGCCGTTGTTTTCTTCCTTTGAAAATAACATTAATTTGAAGCACAAGATTTTCAATAACATCATAAAATCAAAGTTTGATTCAGAACCAGAAAATGGGGCCGCAAATATCATCATTTTATTCGAATAAAACAGAGACCTTAGGGATAGTCTCATCAACAGCACACACAATATGATCAGAGTGGACTCATGACCACCGTACATTGTTGATTTTATTCCACACACAAGCTCCAAAACACCACAGAAAATAACAAAAAACACAAATTCCCCATTTATTGCTGATGATCATTCAGGCCAAAATAGTTCTGAAGCCATTTATCTGAAGGGATTCCTCTTCTGGATTGGAAGTTCATAGTTACTCTCATCCTTATTCGCGAGGAAGTTCTTGAGCCAGTGAGCAGACATCTTGGCATGGCGATTTCCAGTCTTGTAATCGACGTAGCAGAGCCCAAATCGGGCATGGAAGCCATTGTTCCACTCGAAGTTGTCCAGCAATGACCACGCAAAGTACCCCTTCACCTTAGCTCCCTCCCTACAATACAAAAAAAGTATTAGAAACACGACTCTAGTTTTTTACACGAAAGTTAACGCGTATAGTTAGGTATTTGTACTTGATTGCTTCCGCGAGGTAGGTTAGATGGTCATGGAGGTGGCTGACTCTCTTGTGATCGAAGAATGCGTTCCAAAGCCTTGCAGATCCATCGTCATGGTCGTCGATTCCTGCAATAGAAATTGCATTATTGTAATTACAATTTTGTCACAATTTTAGGGTAAAAAATAAATGTAGTATGAGTTGATCGTGTACCATTCTCAGTCACGTAAATGATGGGGTCATTGTATGCCTCCTTGATGTGGAGCATAAGGGCCTTTATACCCTCGGGATATGAAATCAACCAAGCAGATGCACCCTGCAATTTTTATACATTCATACCAAACAAGTTATTAATTTTTAAAATATGTTTTTCTCTACATTATATCATTAGTCCTAGTTACTCACTCTATCGGGTCCAATGTCAACCAGTGTTCCATCCTCAGATTTGCGGTTCTCTACATAAAAACACACATTATATATTACATACTCTATGTAAAATTAATTCGATGATTAATTCTTTTATGAGATTTTATAATTACCATAGTATACGAGGTTTTGATCTGTGACGTAGTTTCTGCCGATCTCCAAGTGCTCGGGTTTTGGTTCCTGGTGAGAAACATATCGACCAGTGTAGTAGTTGACACCGATGAAGTCATAGCTTCCTTGGATCAATTTCCGGTCCGCCGGTGTCATTTCCGGGAGATGTTCCTTCTTCACATACTCCCTCATGCTGGGAGGATAGTCACCATGAACCAATGGTGCCAAGTACCTAGACAATCAACAAACATTTTAAATGATTATTTTAATAATTTATTTATTTATGTATGAAAGTCAAAATTGGCCCTCCAATAATTGAGGACTGAGCCCTATTCATCATTGAACAGAAAAAAGCACTTTTTTTTTTGTGTTCAAACGGTAAATAGTGAAAGTTGAAGAAGACAGGTCACTGCAGTGAATTTTTTGTGTGCATTGTGATTTGTCTTCATCATCACTTATTCAACTTCTACCTCCTTTTCGAAAATGGGATCTACTTTGGTCGTAGATGAGGAAATTGTACAATTATTCACCTAGAAACATTAAACTCTTCCGGTCTAAAAGATAAAAAGTAACTAGTACAACAACTTTTTGCCCCATATATGCATCTTTCTTTTGTACGGATACCACTATGTCTATTTCTTTCCATAACTCTTTTTTTAATACATTAAAGTCTGGTTATTTCCGGCTGATCTAAACTTGAATTTAATTTAGTTCACTTCAGTCAAACATAAACTTAATGTTTTCATCTTAATTTTTGTCTATTATTCCTGTTTTTCACATGTTTTATTTCAATTTTGTTCAGATGAATGAAAAATAAGTTCGGGAGAACATAGCCTAACAAATTAGCCCTAACAGCTTTCATTAATTGTAAAGACTAGACAAACAAGCGAAATAAACAAGGGAACTAACTGTACGTTAGAATTATTTAATCACTCGTTGGGTTCGGATTGAATATAAATCTGTCTTTTCATTAATATTCATCAAAATAAATAAGTATAAAATGCATAAAATATACTTACCAACCGATAAAGAAATCAACGGCACGGAGAGCAGCTGCCTTATCCTTCTCACTGTTAGGGTCACGAGGCTCAAACCACATAGACACCAGAGTGATTCCAATTGTCTTCTTCTTTTGCCGATCCTGAAAATATAATAAAATTAATAATCATGTGTTCATACACCTAATATTTACTGAAATCATAGTGTATAAAATCATAAATTGATTTCGAACCTGATATTTCTTTTTAAAGATTTCAACAGCCTTTCCATGAGCTAGGAGCTGGTTATGCGTAACAACGTAGGGATAAGCGAAGGGATCCATTTCTCCAAGTTCTGAAGCCCAATCGGTAACGGGGTTGAAAACCTGGATAGGCTTCCTCTGTTTCTCCGGGTGAACCGTTGATCGGGATGGGTGGAACATCGACCCGCCATCATCCTCCTCTGCCGGGGCATCGGCCGACTTGGCGGCCCCACCTTTCGCGTCATTTGTGCCGGTAGCGAAAAGGTGCTCGTGGACAGTTCCAAGCCCCGGGGCATGGACCTTGTCCACGTGCGCCGAGTAGGCAAAGGTGAACGGCTCGTTCATTGTGATCCAATGGTCGACTTCTGAGCCGAATTCTTGGAAACACACCTCGGCATAGACAGCAAAGTCATCCCTACAAGAAATAATATATCACGAACAAACTTACAAACTCCGGGGTACTGTATAATTTACGAAATTATGAGTATGAAATGTTTTTAAAAAATAGGTTAGATAGTATGAAAATGTTAGCGTTCTTACGCGACTCTGCGATCCAAGAAGCCATTGTAGGCCTCTTGCAAAGCAAGAGGCAGATCCCAGTGAAAGAGGGTGACATATGGAGTAATCCCTGTGAATTAATTTTAAATAATTTGTTAGATTTTGAATTTATTATCTGAAAATGAAGAATGTGAGTTTGTGTTCATGAATGAATTACCGTTGTCTTTGAGCTTCTTGATAAGATTCTTGTAGTACTGAATTCCATCTTTGTTTTTGGATGCGAGCTTACCAGCTGAAAATCAATTAATTTGTTAGAGATTGAAGCTGCATAAAAATTATTTTTGTAATTTTGGGAAATGGTTATAAATAAGTTAAATATTACTTGGCAAAATTCTAGGCCATGAGATTGAGAATCTGTAGGCATCAAACCCAATCTCCTTCATGATTTGCACATCCTCCTGAAAAGTTTGTCCAAAAAATGAAAATTAGTACAGTCACGAATTAAGTTGTAACTTTTTTTCCCCCTTTTTTACACTTTTAGTGACGAAATTATAATTGACGATAGATTTTTTATTTTTAAAAAATAGCAGTGGAAAAATACCTCGAATCTTTCATAGTGATTCACGGCATCTTCAGTGTACGGGTGAAATAAATCTGCCATTTTGCAACAAAATACCATTAACAATCAGATCCAGTTCTGAACCGTCCAAAAATCAAGAATTTAAGAAATAAATTACAGAAATAACTGGGACACGAGGAGCATAGTGATCTAGGGTCTGAACGGTATCATCAGCTGGAATATTAAAAAAATCCTCTAAATAAATTACTGAAATAAGGCCAGCACTCACGTGACAATTAAACAATTGGTACTCACTATTCACTCAATTCCATTTTTTTAAACAAGAACGTTTTCATGTTGTGACATTTTCTGTGTTGCAAGAATTAGACATATTTACCATGTTCTTTCGCAAATTTGTCCCAAATGGATTCTCCTCTTCCATCCTTATCAATGGCTCCTTCAATCTGAAAGGCTCAACAGAAACACCATCAGCATGGAAGCTCATGATTCATGCATTATGCATACACTGGTTGAAAGCGATCACCGTACAATTTATTAACTTGCACATTGTAGATTATATGGTGAACATGTTATAAGACGTATTTGAACGTAAAAATATAAGAATCGTCTCCTGGTACGAGGTAGCTAGGGTACCTGAAAGGCGGCGGTGGCGGACCCGAAGACGAAATCTTTCGGGAAATCGGTGCGTTTGATGAAAGCCGGACCTCCGGCGAAGAAGCTGTTAACCATGCCTTCCATACTTATCAGCAAGCAAATTAACTCAGTTTGATTGGGGGGAAGTGAGCTAGTGTGGTTTGCTAAGGTTGGATTTCTTGCCCTATTTATAGGCAAGAAATGGTTCACAGGTGTAAATGGATGGTGCCAGTTGCCCTACTCAGGCTCAATAACTCAGTGTAAGAACCTCAACGTGAAAATCGTGTGTTGTGATTTCTGGTTTGAAAGGGATCATTAATTGCTTTGTTCGGTTTCATGAAAATTACATTGATTTTGGCTAAAAGGCGATCAATCCGCTCGCCCTCAGCGGCCCATACCAGCCCACACCCAAGCCATCGTATGAGAGGTAAATCACGGTAGCCCAGCACCAGGACCCATGGGCTTGGCATTGCCTCGGTGCGCACAAGGGAGCCTTGCAAAGCAAGAACTCTCCACACTGCCGCTGCCGAGGATCGAACCTGGGATTATTGGCTTACCCACCCATGTCCCAACCACTGGGGTACACCCGTGGGTAAATTACATTGATTTTGGTTTCATAGCAGGTGGCTTCGTGGGGACTCGGATGGTCAATTAGGGATGTCAATTTTTTTCGGTTGATGGTTCGTAATTTGACTAATGAAGTCATGTTTATATCACTTTACTTCAGTTCAGTTATGCAAACTTGAGTTCAATTCAGAAAAGGTAAGTTTAGTTTAATAAAATTCAGTTCAATTTAGATTCGTCCAATTTTTCTTTGAAAAACACTTTACCTTATATTAAATGTTACTATTATAATCACACTCCAATAACTTTTCCAGATCCACTAGATGCACAATGGTTGTGCCATACTTACTTAATGCACGGTTGTTGTGTCATATGTGCCTGACACTCGTTTCGGTCAATTATCTCAAACCATGTTCGAGCACTGATAACTTTAGTTATGTACACTACAAGAAGAATGATCTTTTATTTCGCCCATTTTACCTCAATTTTTTTTGTTAACCCAAAAAAACCAAGTAAAAGTTCTTTTACCTCAATTCTTTGGTTTGAAGTAAAAGTATTTACCTCAGTTATAAAAAAAACAAGGGTAAATAATTGGTTTTTTTACCTCGGTTACAATGAAAACCGAAGTACAAGGCAAAAAAAAATGAAGTAAATAATTTGACCGAATAGTTTGCGACGTCACATATGTTGTGTTAGAAGCAAGGTCGATGTCACCATTAACGTCGTTTCTACTGATACGTTTAGCGAATGACTTAGCGAAGTTGCACATATTTTAAAAGATAAGTTAAAGTAAAGAATTTGTGGGTGATAAAAAGGAATAAAAAAAGGAAATGGATCTCTGACGCAGTCGGAATAATCGAAAAGATTCGCAAGCACGAATCTTAAAGAACAATCAAGGGCTGCAAGTACAAACCCTAGATTTTGGTTCTGGAATCTACTAGAGAGAAAATAATTCTCAAAAATATTGTTATCACAACTGAAATCTCCGAAAATACAAGGGGTTCCTAAATATTGAATTCTGAAGAAAAATGGAAAAAAAATAAAAAATAAAAATCGGAGGGATCATACTCAGGCTCAATAACTCAGTGTAGGAACCTCAACGTGAAAATCGTGTATACGAACCTGAATGTGATTTATGGTTTTAGAGGGATCATTATTTGCTTTGTTCAGTTTCATGAAAATTACATTGATTTTGGTTTCATATCACATGGTATGTGCATTGTGGCTTCGTGGGGACTCGGATGGTAAATTAGGGATGTCATTTTTTTTGGGTGATGGATCGTAATTTGATTAATGAAGTCATGTTTATATCACTTTACTTCAGTTCAGTTAAGCAAACTTAAGTTCAATTCAGTGAAAGTAAGTTTAGCTTAATAAAATTCAATTCAATTTAGGTTCGTCCAATTTTCTTTGAAAAACACTTTACCTTATATTAAATGTTACTATTATAATTATACTCCAATTATCTCATATGACTCTTTTGTCATATATTTCAAATTTGTTTGACCTTTAATTTCAGTTAGTACATAGCTAACTATATTTATCACCAGCAATTTTCCCTTCGACTCAACATCACAATTCTAACAACCGCCCCCCATTCCCCCACACCCCCCTAAAAATTATATCCAAGTAGCCAGAAGGTAGACAAGCTGATATCCCATGTGCATCGATTGTACATTTGTACTAGATGTCCAATGACTTTTTAAGACCCACTAAATGCACAATGGTTGTGCCATGTGTACTTAACGCACGGTTGTTAGGCCATATGTGCCTGAAAAATAAATGCACAAGGAGAAGTGTTAGAAGGATGTGGTTCAACCGTCCCAACTCTATTTGCACCCTGTTTGGTCAATTTTCTCAAACCATGTGTGAGCACTGATAACTTTAGTTATGTACACTACAAGAAGAATGATCTTTTACTTCTCCCCTTTTACCTCAATTTTTTTTGTTAACCCCAAAAATTGAGGTAAAAAGTTCTTTTACCTCAATTATTTGGTCTGAAGTAAAAGTTTTACCTCGGTTATAAAAAAGCTGAGGCAAATAATTGGTTTTTTTACCTTGGTTACAAAGAAAATCGAAGTACAAGGCAAAAACATGAAGTAAACAATTTGACCGAATTGTATGCGACGTCACATATGTTGTGTTAGAAGGATGGTCGATGTCGCCATTAACGTCGTTTCTACTTACGTTTAGCGAATGACTTAGCGCCGTCGCACATCATTTTAAAAGATAGGTTAAAGTAAAGAATTTGACGGTGATAGAAAACAATAAAAAAAGGAAACGGATGTCTGGCGCAGTCGGAATAATTGAAAAGATTCGCAAGCACGGATCTTATAGAACAATCAAGGGCTGCAAGCACAAACCCTATGTTTTGGTTCTGGAATTTACAAGAGATACAATAATTCTCGAAAATATTATTATCAAAACTGCAATCTCCAAAATACAAGAGGTCCTTAAATACTGAATTCTGAAGAAAAATGGAAAAAAATCAAAATAAAATTGGAATTAATAAATTATGAAATTCAACGAAAACTGGAGAACACATAAAAAATAATAAAATATTTTTTGAGGCCTTAAACGACCTCAAATGGCCAAAAAAAACCACAACACATGGCTTCACAGTGACTCTTGTAGTGCTCATTGAAACGATTCCAACGCCATTGGAATTGCCTGATTCCGAGTCTTGATGCAAAAGTTATGTTTAAAACCGTATAAGACCTTTGCGGTCATTCTTCCTGCATCAATGTCAATCATATGATGTTCAAATCATATGAAAACTCACATATGAACTCGTACGGTCAATCTTATGATGTTCAAATTAGATATTTAAATAACTACAAAACTAGTAGTCGTGAAATCATTCTCACAATCTGTACATAAATTCGAATAAGATTTGTCTTAATTTCAACATAGTAGAGATTACAATAAACTCAATAAACTCTAATAATAATGACCTTGAAGACGATAGACCACCTAACTTTGATCACCTCGAAGAACAAGGTGTCCCTGATGCGCAGGTTGTTTCCTTTAGGGATCTCGCCAAAACCCTTTGGGGAAAGAGCCTTGATCTTCCCACCCCCCGAGTAGTTCATACAATACTCTGTCCCATAGCACCTTAACACTACAGGGGTTTTTGCACTCGGCAGTAGTGGTACAATCTCCCACGGGATGTACTAAATCAGAAAAAAAAAATTGATTAGAAATATATTTATATATATGTGGAAATATTTGAAACTGCATATTAATATTTTAAATTCCTTACCAAAGTTGGGTTCTTCCCGAAGTTCTACTGGTTCAGAGTACAATGGAAGCGCAAGCATTTGGGAGCCATTGTATGATCCTCAATGTTGAACACAAGAGGCTCAGGATTGCTCCGTTGTGCGGAGAACTGCATGAAAACAAATGGTAATGTGTGAAGATTTATATGTTGTGAAATATTTGAAGACCTGGTAAAATGGACGACTTGAATATCCTTTGCTAGCCATCAATGTAGAATAAGAAATGAAAATGTGAATAGGGAAGCAACCCATGAATTGCAACGTGCAACGTCGCCTACGCGTTGCAGTTACGTGTCAGTCAAAACTGGTGGCATGGACGACATATACTAGGGAAGTTGCAATAATGCCGGGAACTCATCGGTTAGACCGAAGGTACGACCGACATACGTGCGACGTCTCATACTCAATAATATGCTACTGAAAATAAAAGTATGCGATATCGCTTCATAATTACATTAAATGAACTGCAATAGACGTTTTACCGATGTCGCATGTATCAAAGGAACCTACGGGTAAAAACACATAACCCCAGAAAAAACTAAGATTTAACGACATAAAATTATACAAAAACCCTATGGAGACATACCAAAACGTAGTACCTAAGTCTACATCTAAGGAAATTTCACCATGTCAAAAATGTGAGTAAAACTAGAACACAAATAAAATATTACACATTGACAAACCACATATCGGACAATGCAAAGTAGGAATTACTAACATTACATGTTAGAAGATTAGAAAAACCCTACCTTTCTTCTAATGGAGAAGTGAAGGAAGGTGAGAGACCGTTGGAATTTGCGGAAAACATTTAAAGAGAAGCTTGAACTTGCAGGAAGGGTTCTCATATATATAACCGTCCTGAAACGACGTTGTTTTGACCATATTGTGTTGTCCGCCCTGTATTGTGCGATGTCGCACGTACGTTGGTAAATTCGAAAGTATGTTGATATAGTGACAAACGTCGCATGTGTGCATATGCCTAACAATTTCAGCCCACCAATGAGTTACGTTATGTTAAATACTAAACATTCAAAAACATTGAATTAATAATAAAAATTTCATATACAAAATACGCTTGTATTAATATTTTTCCAAATAAGAATCAATTTGTTTAAAATACATGGTCCTGCAAAGACTAAGCTAAAAATCTAATGTTCATGGGGAAGAATGACAACATGGAAAACTACTAACCCAGCACCATTTAGGAGCTCAAAGTAGAGGGTGTCCCCAACCACGAGTTGCTCTGCGATAAGAAATTGGCCAAACCCCTTTGGGGTCAGGGTCTTGAGCCTCCTGCTCTCCGAGTAGTGCATATGATACTCCCTCCCTTTGCGCCTGTTTATAATATCCAACTTGTACGGTGGTAGGAGCTCCACAATTTAGCCAGGGATGTACTGAATTTCAAATAAAAAACTTTTGTTAGTACTTATGAAAGTAATCTATAGAAAAAGTTATTTGGAAATTCAATTTGTTTTAAATAGGGAGAACTTACCAGAATTAGAATTGACCTGAAGTTTGTCTGGGTCAGAATATGTACAAGATGTAGATATCTGCCTAAGAATATGCTTCGCGGACTGTCATCATCTGAATCAATACAGATCTATATTGGTCAATAAAATTATTAACAATTATATATAATATTATTAATATAATAGAAGGACTATCTAAAAAATAACCAAAAAGTCGATTACCTCGATCTGGTCACGGCTGGAACCAATATTGTTAGACATGATTGCTGTAATTCCTATTGTCACGGGTGTTAAATGTTGTAGTGGAGAGAAATTGGATAATGAACAAAAATTATTTGGTAAGTTGACCAAGTCAACACGAAGTCGCTTAACCTTCGATATAACCAAATGGTTAACCGATAGGCTTGCGACGTCATACTGACCAATTTCATAAAGAAAACATTATTTGCGATGTCGCATGTTTAACGATAAAACAGAGGGGTGTTCGACTAGCAACCAACGTCAACTTATAGAAGATGGATTACAATCTTGGTTCTAAACCAAACAATTGAACCATTCCATAGCTACAAGACTTAGAAACCAAATACTAACACCCTAAACCCATATCTTACCACCCCAATTCATAGGAACTTTAAAATTTTAAACAATTAATACATTCAAACCCCAATCACTAAGGATAAAAATTTCTAGGATGAATAGAATAACATAAGTAATGTAACCACATGTGGAAACCATATCTTTGACAAGATTGGCAAGGGCGCTGTTAAAATTCGAGGGAAATGTGAAACTTTGAAGTGATGTATGAGAGATGGACTCTATTTATATATTTTTTATGGAGGAGCTTCCACCTAGGGATCACATTATAGTTGTTTACACCAATTTTTGTAGCAAAAAGCGGGCGACATCGTCTACTAGGAGTGTGGGCTTCACCATTTCTGCCCATTGGCATGGGAAGGGCCTACGTTTTACCTATGCCTGTGCGACATCGCATACTAGTTCTGGTACAACAAAATCTTACTAACAGAAGACCGACGTCGGCTTATCTGGAATTGGGCCTCAACATTTCAGCCTATTGGGATATTAACTAGGTCCGTATTTGACCAATACAAAAAAAACTTGACCTTAATAACGGGTAATTGTATATTACACACTGCTATTTTAAACTTATAACTCTTACCATAAGTTATTAGCGTCCGATATGATCAGAATCAATTTTAACATAGCTTTCTGTTTTTACACTTAGGTCCCTGAAAGATGGTGGAGGAGAAAAATAATTTCAACCACATATAATCGCATGAAATTATATATTCTAGGTTTTTTATGAAATGAAAAACTAATAAAAGTACGTCCATCAAATTTTAAAAAGCGCAAGTGCATTGTCTAGAGTAAATTGTAGATGATTACTTATAAGTATACAATGGTTATTCGTAAAGAACTTGAGGAATTCTTAATGGGATCATGCCAGTTTCTTTATCAGTTATGGTGATAAAGAGTTTTACTTTGGATTGCAAGTTTCCCGCCCGCAAATTAGGGTAACCGTCTGTCATTTGTGTTAGTATTCTATTATTACCCTTGCAATAAGCACTATGAGCACAATAATTTTCACCACATATAATTGGGAAATTATATATTCTGGGTTTTTTATGAAATTAAAAGCTAATAAAAATCCGTCCATCAAATTTTAAAAAGCACAAGTACATTGTATAGAATAAATTGTAGATTATTACTAGTATGCATGGGGATTAAAAGCGGTTATTTTGAACAAGAGAAGGCACAAGGCACTTTTAAGGTGCCTTCTCTAGTCCTGCCTTTGATCCTCTGCGATCAAAGGTGGTTCCGATAACTGCCTTTGTTGAACACACAAGAAGGCGGTTATTTTCTACCTTTGAAACTCTCCAAGAATGGCCTTTGAATCACTTCTGATCCCGGAAATAGTTTATACCCCTTGGCTCCACTTTGCCGTTCCAGTACCGGAACTTCCCTAACTTTTGGTACTAGGAATAGGTTTGGGCAAGAATATTTGGTTCCTCAATCGGGTATATAATCAAGTACAATGTTACGAACTCGGAACTTACAATGTAAAGTCAGGTAATTTTCAGGTTCCAGTACCGAAACATGAAAATGCTTCCTAAGTTGCGTGTTATTTTTAGTCCAAACCTGGTGAGTGATTACAAAAAATTGCGTGGATTTAAAACGCTTCCAAATTTGGAAAGTAAAGCAGACACATGGCTTCCGAGTCCGGAATAGTAATTTGTGCCTTTGCTATTTTGAGACCCAGCTGTTCCGAAACCGGAACTAAATTTGGATAGAATGGTACAAGAATGATTTCATTGCTGTAATCCCTAAAATTTAACTCAACAGCAACACTACGTTCAACAAACATCATACACACTATTTGAGCTTACAAAAATGTATAGATAATGCTAAACAAGCAATTATCTAAACATAGGAATAGATTTAACTACGATTTCTATTCCACAATGAACCTATCAATTCCTAATACTACTTCACACTCCATAACATGATCGTGGTTTCAACAAAAATCTATAGATAAGGATACTCAAGCAACTATCTATCGATAGGAATAGAAAAAATACTAATCCTATTCCTCACAAATGCATGTCTCAAGCGTACAATAATTTGCTAAGGTACCACATTTGGAGCTCCAAGAGTAAGGGATCGTACATGTACTAAATGTCTTACCAAACAATTTCGGGCATTGTTGATGTCATATTGACAATACGACTTAGAATTCTCAGGAAAAATATGTGCACGAGTTACACCATATTAGTGGTTATGTGCTAGTTCATAGATCAACAAAAGTTGGCATAAATATTGAAAAATTATCACCTTATTCATTTCAAGGAAATCCAATCGTATATCTTTAATGCACTCCACTGCATATAACATTACATAATACCCACACTCCTATGTTTGTGCTTGTTTCTTGTACTGATATGTTGAGAATACTATGAGTAAATACTAAATAACAACTTTAAAGTACCTGTAAATGTTTATCGGAACTCATACCTTGATTTGTACTACACGTAGGGTTTATGACATTAAACCCATCGAATTCACTCCCCCAGATATCCATAAAAGTTTGTGAAGGTTGATAGTGCAACGGATCCATCCAGTTTACAATCTTCTTTTCCGGAAAAATCAAAATTAGTCTCCAATGATCACTACATATGAACATGTAATTTAATTAAATATCTACACAAGCACTAACATCGAACAACATGTAGAACATAATGAAATTTAAAACATCACCTCTCAATGTAAGGTGAAATGAATTCTTATCATTGAAGCCTATGCATTTTCGGATGTAATCAATCCGTTCGTCCCTTGAACACCCAATCCCTTGGGTCATCAATGGACAAAAATACCGTACCCAAATTTTCTCCCTTTGACTAGCAAAGTAATACATGTACCTTAGACATAGCATTTGAAATATTAGATAGGAACTCACATGAGAAGCAAGTAAAGCACAACATGAATCAATGCAATTATTTAAAAACACACTTACAATAGAAACAGGGACATGATTGTTTGGTTGACTTGGTCACAGTTGCATAATTCCTGGAACACTTCTTAATGCAATTATGTCTCGTTTTCTTCCAAATAAAAATTCATTTCATGAAAATGTGTATGTGGAGTTACCATAATGTGGGTTGATCTAATTTCACAAAACGTGGACGAAATGCTGAGAATCCTTTTGGACTTCTGGCTCTGTTACAACATGTTTCTTTTTATCACTTATGTTCACAATTGTTTTCTTCGTTTGTGGCATGGTAACCTTCAAATGACCATTTTTCTTTAGATCGACATATACTAGTCGTCGAGGCCAAAGAAGGAAAATCCCTTGAGCGGTTCCTACCTTCTTATAAACTCCTTCTGACATTAGTAAGCTTGCATTTTGCACCAAGGCTTTCTCCCCCATTACCCTTGCGGTTCCATCAGGGATTGGAATTGAATGATGTTTTTGCATCGATTCGTAGAAAACACCATCCACAACATGGAGCGGTTTTCCACTTTCACCAACCTCTTTGAAAAGCTCACATAGTTGAGAATCCTACATGAAACACATATACTAAACGTCATTTTTCATTCAAAAGTGTAGCAATATGAATAAATAATTGATCTCACCTTTTTTTAGGGCTGAGAGGATGTCATGTGTGAGAGAATCCTCTATCCTTGGCGTGGGTTGCACCCTCCTGTTGTTCACCTCCATCTCGCCCGAAGAGTGGTAGGATCCTCTCAACGGTGGCTTCTAATTGCTAGTTAGATCATTTGGATAATCAAACAATTGAAGTCCAGTGCATTTAACTAACTTACAAATTAATATGTCTCGTAGTTCCAAACGCTTGTCCCTTAAAATCGCTTCTTTTTGCAAGGTGTATAGCCTCGATGGTTTAGCCTTGTGATATAAACGTACAATGCTGAAAGCCTCCTTTTGTGTCAAGAACGCACCAAATCTTATTGCGTGGCCTGCATGGTCTGCTTTTCCTATGGCCTCGCACAGAATGCCGTGCTTTCCCATTGGAATGAATCGATCTTTAAGTTCATCTTGATTCAACTTAGCCTACATAATTTCAACGAAAAACACGGAGGAGTAACTAATACATCAATGTATATGGACATCCTAAATTATGACAGTTGATATAAAACAAGTCAATAGTTTGTACCACTTTTTCCGCGAGTTCGATTACATCATCCTTCACATATTAACCATCCTTTTATTGTTGAGCTCTTAGGAATAGATCGCAATGGTCAATTTGATCGACTTCCAATGAAATCACCGATTTCTTAGCCTCTTCCTTGTTATCCCCCCTTCATTGCCAATAAGACATCTTGCTCAAAATTTTCCTTCATAATCTCCAGTGCTGCCAAACCATAACCTCCACGATTCTTATAGTGCAGTGTTATGTTCAACTTTGCATTTTTTCATCTCTCGTACCCTATAAGAAACACTGGAAACTACATAACAAGAACACTACATAATTAAGAAAAAGTATTCTATTGATTTGTAGCTACTAACATTTTTTTCATTCTCTAAAGCTCTTCTTTTGTGGATCTCCCAACTCTCCTGCTGAATATGCATGTAAGTTAGCCATGGACGATCCCCTTTTGTTGTTGAGAAGATATAATATTTTGACAATTGTGTTCTCTCCAAAATTTTGAAAGCATGTTCATCGTTCTCTTTCTTAAGTCATCCATGTCCGACGCCTGAATTTCAAACAGTCTCTATTATGGAAGAAATGGCCAAGTTCAGATTGAGGCTATGGTTAAGAGACAAAAAATGGGGTTACAAAGGAGATGTAATTAAGTACATAGTAGTACCTTGCATTCCATCCATAGGGTGGCTTTGTAATCCTGAGGCACATCACACCAACTATCATATTTTATGTCAACCCAAGTCCGACTCACCTTCCCAACCTAACTGGACCACTTAGCACATTCTTCCGAAAAGCACAAGCCATTTGCATTGAAAACCAAAGGGGTCAATTCTTTTCTTGCAATCCTCCTCTCAAGCGTTCTACAATGTGTTCTCACTATACATACGATTACCAGATCCTCCTCGTCATCATCCTCATCCTCACCCACCGTTGTTTGGTGTTCCCTTCTCCAGAACTTAAAGAATCCTCACGACTTCTTTTTTTAGACATTGTTCGACACACTATCAAAAATGTATTTTTCGAACACAATAATTATATGATTAATTCTATGCAACATTTCAGCCAAAACTATACCCATTTGCCAATGCTTTCCTTTATGCACACAATTGACATAAAATACTTCGACCAATAACACAAGTATTGCTACAAAATATTACTAAAAATAACACGAGCACACATTCGAACCCTAGAATCTTAAGTACAAGTCTTGCCACAAAATATTAAGTATTTGAGAGTAGAAAAAGTACCTAGAATTTAAGTAGAAGATGATGAAAGTTCAAATGTCTTCATTGAACAACTAGTACATTTGTCATTAGCGTCCATCACCCCAAATATTTGCATAATCAAGCTCCATTATAGTGATAGGGAGTTTTTGAAATGAAAACACAAAAGAAGGGAAAGATTTGATAGATGATGGTGGGTTTGATCATTTGGGCGGGTATGGGAAGAAAAAAGATGGGAAGTTCCCGCCTGGTGTAATAAATTAACTACCCCCTTTGTATTGGCTTTAATGCCTTTTAGGGTTTGCCCATCAGATAACTTCAAATTGAGGAAGCTTGTCACCTCTTCATATTTACTTACCCGACATACTTACACAATCAGAAGTGTTTTGTGCTTTCAAAAACTCACAGACGAAAACCTTCCTCATGTGGAACTCATTGCTGGTATAAAAAACCCCCAATCGACCATAACAATCTATCAGCACATTCAAACCCAAACCCTTGTCTCCACCATTACGAAATTGGAAAGAAAAAATACATCCACACCATCCCATCACAATGTCTAGGATGAGGGGAACCGGAAGGAAGAGCAGGCATAGAAATTCTTTGACCCAAAGCCACGAGCCGTACACAAGTGTAGGGCAGAGTTCTAAGTTTTTTTTAACCAGGCGGTGGAACAGAAGTATGCTGATTTTCTTTACATAAAAAAATGTACTAATCCTAAGGTAGTCTGTAGCTCGGAAATGGATAATTTATCACTAAGTTATATACTTTGGTATTTCAAGAATCAGGGAATGGATAAACTATTGACATTAGAGGAAGGGATTCATACTGACGAGGTTGTCCAGTTTTATGCTAATTTAGGACAAAAATTTGGGAATGGTGATTTGTCCATGGTTAACAAAACTAATGTCACTGTCACGAAGTATACAATCAATGCTGTGTTATGAAATGAGTATACCACCCCAAGAAAGCTTAGGCCCGATAATCCCGATGGTTCTTTTGAAATCTATCATCAACAACACTGGCTGGGTGTTAGTGAATCTACGCCCTTGTGTCCGGTTGCAATGGGTAAGAAGTACTTAAAAATGGTAGAGGATACCCTAGGTAAGGCCGACCGTTATGATGTGGGTAAACTAACTGTAGAATAAAGGCTTGTTTATTAATGTATTTGTATGAATGTTTTTTTGTCGAGGGGCTACACTTGCAAGCCAACAATAGGTAACCTCATGCTATTTTATTACGTGATGGAGGAGATTCCAATAAATCCGGGATATGCTATACTTAACTACATGTTGAAAGCGGCGGTGTCTAAAAAGAAATATCTCCCCTACGGGGGATTGATCACTGCATTGCTCAAACAATTTGGGGTAGTACCTATTGATAGGCCATTGAAAATAGACTTCTACGATGAGAGTTAGTTTGTACACAAGAAGTTAGAAATGGGCAAGGATGGAAAATGGCATCACAAGGTGATTTCGGGCCTCGGCGCAGCCGCAAAAGCTGCAAAGAGGGCTAGGGATGCAACTTTGGATTGGGTAGAGTCATCACGTAAGGTTTTTAATTTCCTTAATATAAATTGTCACTTACTATAATTTATTCAAAACTATATGTTGATTTCTTTAATTTTTTTCTTTGTTTATGCAAGGTGGCCAACATGATTGGCAGAGTCGATTCTCGAGATACTTAGCATGCATCCGTGGTAACATTACTAAGGCAAAAAAGGAATTGGGTTGTGTCGAAGACTGTCATGCCGAGATCATGGCAGCCGCTGGGATGCATTTGCAGTTATGTGATGATGACACCATGTCGAACTTTGCCCCTGAATTTTTCGAGAGTGGCTCTGATGACGGTGATAGAGATGGCGCCAATGAAGAAGAGGATGAGGAAGAAATTGAAGCTAATGAAGAAAATTGAACACTCAGATATATATTTTTAAGGGGATTTCTACTTGGGATTTGATCAAACAAATTGTTAAGCTACAATGTACTTTGAATTTATGCTACGACATTGTTATGAAGAATCTTATATTCAATTTGTTATTAAGAATGTGTGTTGGATAATAATAGTTGATAGTTCATGCATATCAAAGTTGTGTAATTCAATCTACTACTAGACATGATTAACTTTCGAGTTTGAAAGTGATTCGTGGTTTCAGAAAAAAAGGCTTGAATGTAATCCGAACTCGGAACTAGCTAGTGTGATATGGATATTGATTAGTTGTATATGTAACCAAGTAGGCGATAAGCTTCCTCACTCGGAAGCTAATGTTTTGAGATCAGGTGCCAATTCTGGTCCAAACCTGGTCAAAAGTTGAATGATTTTTAAAAAATCAGTTATTTTTGGCCAAAAAAATGACAATGCTTCCTCACTTGGAAGTGATGGTCATCTCTTTATAAAATAGAGCTGAATCCACTTACTCACTCGGAAGCTAGGTTCCGAGTTCAGCTGATGTTTCGAGAACCAACCTGTTCAACGCCACACCATTTATTTTTTTAATTCATTTCTACTTCCTCACTTGGAAGATTAACTTCAGCTGTTTGTAAAAAACGATGAGACATACTTCCTCAATCGGAAATGAGTCGACTATATTTTTAAAAATGGGCAAACATCCCAACTTAGACAATCAGAAACCTGAATCCCAAGTAGAGGCAAACGTTCTGGAGCTGGAAACGATCCAAAATCCCGTAATTCAAACTGATATGAATCTCCTTGCAAAGACTCACGATTTGTGGAATTAATATCTTTGATCTAGTGAAGGGATATGCAAACCCGCACTATCTCGCACGAAATTCAGGAGGCTAGCCCTCGGGGTACGCCTAACTTTGACTTGCTCTCTAACTAGCCCTCAGGATCAGATTACAAGGTTTATTGATACTTAACAAGCCCTCGGTGTTAAGCAACAATGGAATAGCTCACAAGCAAAGAGTATGAACTCAAAAGGTTGTATATTTGATTGATGAAAGGTTGTAATTTTCGTCCATAAGGCCTCCCTTTTTTATAGGGTTACAATCTTGCCTCAAACCCTAATCACAAATGGAAACTGAATCGACTTGTGGCAGCTTTAAGAAGCTAAAATCATATCTAACTAAAATACCTAAAATAAATGGTAATCTAAGGTAATTAGGTTGAATTCTTCAAGAAGTAACCTTGAAGAATATTACCTTATCTAATCTTACCAAATCTAATTCTGATCAGAATAAAACTGAATATACTAAACCTTAATGGATTGTATTTTTGAAATTCAGCCCTTCAAAGCCCACATGGCCGAGCTATCAGTCCACTAAACCCAAAATGAAATAATTTACAATATTTTACAATGATCACACTACCTCATTAAAAACCTAGTGGGAAAAAAGAGTATAGTGTTCTTCATGATGTCTTCAGTTCGTCGACAATCTTGAATAATGAATCCAAGATGTCGATGGTGACTCCTTCTTCAATTCTTCATCATAAAGTTGATCCATCAAAGCATTTAAAGAAGATCAAAGCATTTGATATTCGTATTATTCCCTCCCGGATCGAAAAGTTTCGTCCTCGAAATGGAAAGCATATAACCTGTAAAGACATCCTTGAATTCCTGTAACAACTTAACAAACCTTGAAAACATATCTACATGAATATCTTCTTTGGAATAGTAACTTTCTTTCCAGGACATTATAAGAACAAAAGAATGATTAGTCAAAGATCGATTCACATCTCTTATTGAAGTATAAAACGATTTACCAGAATCAGTAGATAGTTCATGTATCATCATATAAATATAAAGTAAAGGACTAAGATGTGAAGACAAGACTTCATGCGACTTTTCATAATCATTCTGCAACTTACCTGTCTTACCTACCTTGGGATCGACTTGGAACTTGTCGATGGAGACATTTACTATCTTTTTGGTGGAATTGAAACTATTTTGGTCGAAATTACTTGCTCCTTGTAGGGGAGTAATTTCAACTACATCTGTGGAATATGCCTAAAAAACATCTTTTGTTTCAGGACCTTTCTCACCTCTGTAAAAAATGATGATTTCATCATCTATTTGTTCTTCTTCAGTGTCATATCGTGCAGGCATATCATCGTCTTCCTCCTCCTCCATTGTTGTTATAATTCGTTCATGGGGACAGTTATTGTGAAAATGTCCTCGTTCGTTACAATGAAAACATGTATGAGTGTTAGAATAAATTGTATCTGACAAGGTAGAAATTGATTTACCTGTATCTTGGCTAAGAGACTAATTGATTGCGATCATTATTTGATCAATAGGTTCAAATGGTAGATTTGAGTAGGTTTTGGTCGAATTAAGGTTTCCTTGGCCACCCATGCTCGAATTGCTACCACCCCTGGTCGAATTTAGGGTTCTGAAATCAGAGACTTGCCTTTGACTGTCATAGTTGAAATTAGAGCTTCCCCTGGGCCTTAATGTCGACTCAACCAACCTGGCCTTGAGTAATAAATCTTGCAAGGAAACATAATACTGGAGCTTAACCGGAACTTGCAGATTTTCTCTTAAACCTTTAATAAACTGATTCTTTATAAAGTCATCATTTTCTTTCATGTCAACTCTTCTCATAGCTAATTCAAGATCTTGCCAGTATTCATCTACACTGCGATTTCCTTGCTTCACATTGCTAAGATATGAATGTTGCTCCATCAAATATGTTTGTGGAACATGATGTAATCGAAGCTTGGTTTTCAATCTCTCCCAGGTGTAAATAGGTCTTTTACCAGCAAGCTGTCTTGATTCTTTCAAATTCTCCCACCACTCTGTGGCATAATGGGTGAAAGAATACTGTGCAATCTTGATCTTCTCTTTCTCACGGAAGTTTTAAAGATCAAATAGGTTCTCGATCTGCCTCTCCCAATCCAAGTATTTCACAGGAATGTGTCGACCTTCAAATCTAGGAATATCAACCTCGAAACCTTTGATGTCACAAGCATATTCAACTTGTCTTGCAGAATGAGGTGTCGTTGGATTTTATAACTCATCTATCTTCCTAGAAAATCTCTGAACCTCACTCATTATGGAATTTATGACATTCATGGAATTTGTTTTAGGTTTATTGTTGGGATTGCCAACAAATGGCGGGACGAATGGATCGTCCGCCATCCCTGCTAAGAAGAAACAAACCGTTAGGAATAAATGTCCCCCTTCCCCTTTGTTTAGTAAGGTCACTCACCAAGTGTATAACACTCACAATTCATAAGGTGAAGGCTAATGCGAGGGCAATTGATCAATTCACCGCAATTCAAAGCAAACTATGGAGATGTGTACTGCAGAACTTATTTCGAAATTTAAAAATATATAAACTCAAAAATTGGCTCTACGATATGGAATTCCAAATTCTAAAAAGAATAAGGAACAAAACGCAATTTGAATGGCATGAATCAGAGCTGTATTGAATGAATTATGACCAAAACAAGAAGGTTTTATATAGGCGACAAATAGGTTTCGAAAATTCAAGAAACTTTTCCGAAAACAAATTGGAATAGGAACTCAAATCCAAATCCCTTTTGGTAAAGGATTTTTAATGACTTACATGTCCCCCAAGTCAAAAATTCAGATCAAATTCCCTCTCTCAAGTGGCTTTTATTTCCTTTTTATCTTCCGATTAGGATTTTGACTTTTCTTTTCCCTTTTCAAACCGGATTCCTTTTCCTCACAATTCGGTTTTTTCCCTTTTTTTGTACTATAAAACTCACAACCATAATCTTATTCCCCAACAAAAATTTCGGTCACAATTACCAAATTTTTTGGAAATTGCAAATCTACCCCAAATTTCAGATTTCAAATCCTAAATTCCGATTTTGAAACCCAAAATCTGTTACCTTTTGTTTTTGATTTTTGAAAAGTTTTGGAACAAGAATCGCCTATACAAAACTTGGAATAAAAAAACTACGACAACTTTCTCTTGGTTCCAATGAACTTCGAGGTATTCAAGATCGTAAGGATCAAGAATATGACACTATATATATGGAAAACGACACAAGACTCCTTTTTTAGTAAGGTGTAATCAAGAATCAAAGAACAATTCTAGATCACGGAATCAAAGAACGATAAAGAAAACAAATAGGATTATGAGCATGCAATAATTTTCAGAAGAGTTGACGAAAATATCACAAGCACATAAACTGTTTAAGCTACTTAAAACTACGAAACTGATCAGGAGGTGAAGGCGGATAATACTTTTTAACGCTCAGACCCTTCGACGTCCTCCTGACTCGATTGATGAAGGTGAAGGCGGATAGTAATACCGAAGTATTCTAACTCTCGGACCCTTCGACAACCTTCGACTCTAGATTCAATCTTCCTGGTAAGAAAGATCAAACAAACACAGTTAAAACATGACACAAAAGAGTATATATATATATAAAAATTCGAAAATAAATTAATGCAAACTCGAAACCCCTTTTTTTGTTTTTTTTCGGCCTCAGTAGATCTTTCGCTTTGCTCTGATACCAACTGATATGAATCTCCTTGCGAAGACTCACGATTTGCGGAATTAATATCTCTAAGGGATCTGCAAACCCGCACTATCTCACACGAAATTCAGGAGTCTAGCCCTCGGGGTACGCTTAACTTCAACTTGCTCTCTAACTAGCCCTCAGGATCAGATTACAAGGTTTATTGATACTTAACTAGCCCTCGGGGTTAGGCAACAATGGAATAGCTCGCAAGCAAAGAGTATGAACTCAAAAGGTTGTATATTTGATTGATGAAAGGTTGTAATTTTCGTCCGTAAGGCCTCCCTTTTTATAGGGTTACAATCTTGCCTCAAACCCTAATCACAAATGGAAACTGAATAGACTTATGGCAGCTTTAAGAAGCTAAAATCATATCTAACTAAAATACCTAAAAAGGTAATCTAAGGTAATCAGGTTGAATTCTTCAAGAAGTAACCTTGAAGAATATTACCTTATCTAATCTTACCAAATCTAATTCTAATCAGAATAAAACTGAATATACTAAACCTTAATGGACTGTATTTTTGAAATTCAGCTCTTCAAAGCCCACATGGCCGAGCTATCAGTCCACTAAACCCAAAATAAAATAATTTTACAATATTTTACAATGATCACACTACCTCATTAAAAACCCAGTGGGAAAAAATAGTATAGTGTTCTTCATGATGTCTTCAGTTCGTCGACAATCTTGAATAATGAATCCAAGATGTCGATGGTGACTCCTTCTTCAATTCTTCATCATAAAGTTGATCCATCAAAGCATTTAAAGTACATCAAAGCATTTGATATTTGTATCATTACTAATATGAATCTCTTTGCGAAGACTCACGATTTGCGGAATTAATATCTTTGATCTAGTGAAGGGATCTGCAAACCCGCATTATCTCGCACGAAATTCAGGAGTGTAGCCCTCGGGGTACGCCTAACTTCGACTTGCTCTCTAACTAGCCCCCAGGATCAGATTACAAGGTTTATTGATACTTAACTAGCCCTCGGGGTTAAGCAACAATGGAATAGCTCGCAAGCAAAGAGTATGAACTCAAAAGGTTGTATATTTGATTGATGAAAGGTTGTTATTTTCGTCCATAAGGCCTCCCTTTTTATAGGGTTACAATCTTGCCTCAAACCCTAATCACAAATGGAAACTGAATCGACTTATGGCAGCTTTAAGAAGCTAAAACCATATCTAACTAAAATACCCAAAATAAATGGTAATCTAAGGTAATCAGGTTGAATTCTTCAAGAAGTAACCTTGAAGAATATTACCTTATCTAATCTTACCAAATCTAATTCTAATCAGAATAAAACTGAATATACTAAACCTTAATGGATTGTATTTTTGAAATTCAGCCCTTCAAAGTCCACATGGCCGAGCTATCAGTCCACTAAACCCAAAATGAAATAATTTACAATATTTTACAATGATCACACTACCTCATTAAAAACCTAGTGGGAAAAAAGAGTATAGTGTTCTTCATGATGTCTTCAGTTCGTCGACAATCTTGAATAATGAATCCAAGATGTCGATGGTGACTCCTTCTTCAATTCTTCATCATAAAGTTGATCCATCAAAGCATTTAAAGTACATCAAAGCATTTGATATTCGTATCACAAACACTTTTAAAGCGCAGGTAGCTCTAAATAATGTCTTCTTCGCAACAAGGCGGAGATGGTGGGAAGGTGCATAAGAAAAAGACTGCTAAGAAGAAGGCTGGTGAAAAGTTTGGTGAAAGGGCTAGGTTTGTTAGATTGTTATGTCCATGACCTTAATGTGTATCATATCATAGGCTTAGCTGATCCGCTTCTAGGTTTTTAGGACCAATATGTTTTGAAATTGTTCATTCTAAATGAACCATCACACTTTGATGAAGTTTGTTAGTTCTATGCTAGTTTCATCAAAAAGAGGGGGATGAATATGCAACGAAGGTTATTGGGTTCATTATTGACCTTAGTACTTGGATAATTAATGGATTTATAGTTTGTTCGTACAAAGCCCCCTAGCAAGTGTTTCCTGATGATGGTGCTTGGCCACTCTAATCGGACTATCCATATGTTGACCCAATCCTTTGTAGCCATAGGTACTTTAGCTACATAGGTACCCAATCCTGAGACATTTAGCTTGAATTGTCTTACCATTGATCAACAAATTGTGTACGAAATAATAGTTAGATGTATTGTACCCAATACCGGTCACCTCACTGAGCCTAGTACAATGACCCTAATGTTGTTCTATTACATCATTGAGGGTAGGAAAATCAATCTCGGTTCGACGATATTCAATCACATGTTTTGGGTTGCAACGTAGAAGAGAAATGTGAGGAGCCTACGATATGGTAACCTTATCACATCAATTCTGAAGAGCATTCCGGGCATGACATTACATAGTGAGGAGAAAGCATGCAAGTGGAATGACAAACAAAACCACATGAAGAAGAAGTGGATATTGGTTGACCACAAGTGGGCTCACAAGCTAGAAGATGTTGAGCCGAACAAAAGGTCGAGGCTTGAAGAAGGTAAAATATACACTACAAAAAACATACACTACAAAAAACATGCATGTCTTTTATCTCTATTTTTGAAGGTTTTTTTATCTCACCTATTTTTCTAAAAATAATCGAGATAAAAAGAGGTATAGTAAAAGGTACACTAAGTATTACCTCCGTTGTTTCTAAAAGTATCAAAAGTAAAAAATAAAAATTCAGCGCGCTTGTGCTGGTGACTGACGCTGACTTGATTGGCATTTTTCCCCTGTTCCCATGCAAAAGCAGAGTCAATGTCGCTCACTGGGTTTCGATTCCACTAATTATTAATCGACATACAATTGAAGTCGATTAACAATATTAATTGATGTTCAACTTAACCCTAAATGAAAACTAACGGTTAGTCTAATTAAATCAAATATACTAATATTGTAAGCGTATATCGATTGATATACTACATAACTAAAGTCTACCGATTTTGATTTTTCAACAGAGAGATAGAGATCAGTACGTACTTTAATTAAATGGATAGAAGAAGGGGTCTTATTCACATGCCGGAATATACACTAACGGTGAGATACCGGTCGCCACAAAGTTGCTGGTACGAACACTGCATTTCCATTTTTTACTCGTGCCCTTGTGCGTCATTGTTTTGGGTCATGCGGTTATGATAATTGACCAATTATATTTTGTCAAAAATACAAAACTAAGCCTATTAAACTGCAAGAATATTAATATGACTATGTAAAATCTGAAAGTTCTAAATTAATCACATGATTTTCATCAATTGTGCAGTTATACCCAAATTGCACTATTTCAATGTGGACTGAAGGACTCCAGGCAGAAAAGATAAAAATACCCCTAGGTTTCAAACTATAAATTTTTCTTCATCATCTTCAAACACACCGCCGGTTGCCTTGGCGCCGCCGGCCACCATCAATGTTAGATGTAGAAAATAAGGGTAATGATTGTATGTCTTTATTCATGAACCCAGGATACATTATATAGTTATACAAGATACTTATAAAAGCTAGGGAAAGGTAAGGACACATATACAAGCTAGGAAAAGGTAAGGACACATATACAGGCTAGGAAAAGGTAATAGAATATAATTACAATTACAAGTTATATTCTAACTCCTTAACATGCCTCCTCAAGTTGGAGCATGTGGATCTGAAATGCCCAACTTGCCAAGTAAGGAATGAAACTGGGTACGTCCGAGAGCCTTAGTGAACAAGTCTGCAGGTTGGTCTGACGTGCGAATATGCTGAGTAACAATAGTTCCAGATTGAACAAGATCCCTGACAAAATGACAATCAACTTCAATGTGCTTTGTACATTCATGGAAAACTGGATTAGCCACAATATGAAGAGCAGATTGACTGTCACAAAACAACCGCATAGGAGAAGAGTGCAAAACCCTTAAGTCCTTTAGTAAAGACTTAAGCCATAACAACTCACAACATGTAACAACCATAGCATGATACTCAGCTTCAGCAGAAGACCGAGAAACAGTAGGTTGCTTCTTAGTCTTCCAAGAAACCGGAGAATCACCAATTATACAAAATAACCAGAAAGTGAACGTCGAGTAATCGGGCAAGCAGCCCAATGTGAATCACAGTAAGCAAAAAATTGTAACGTACTACTAGAAGAGAGAAATAAACCTTGACCAGGATGACTCTTTAGGTAGTGCAACACACGAACAACAGCTTGCCAGTGAGGAACAAGGAAACTTCATGAATTGTGCAAGAGTATGAACTGAATAACTAAGTTCGGGATGAGTGATAGTTAGATATATCAGTCGCCCAACCAAACGTCTATACTGCTCCGGGTCATGGAAGGCTAGACGTTCAACACGTGCCAAATCATGTTGTTACTCCATCGGAAAATTAGTCGGTTTAGAGGCAAATAAACCGGTGTCTGATAAAATGTCCAAGGCATATTTCCTTTGCAAAAGAAACATCCCCTCCGATCTTCTAGCAATCTCTATGCCTAAAAAATACTTAAGCAGACCCGGGTCTTTCATATGGAAACAAGAACTTAAGTATTTCTTGAACTCAGAAATGAGTGCAGAAGAACTACCAGCAATAACCAAATCTTCCACATAAACCAGAACATGTAAAGAAACTGATCCCTATGAAAAAATATACAAAGAGTAATCGGCCTTACTCTGAACAAATCCAAACGCTCGTAAAGCCTGAGCCAACTTAGCAAACCAATTTCTAGGAGCTTGACGAAGACCATAAAGAGATTTCTGAAAATGACATACCTAACCATGGGGCACAACATAGCCGGGTGTGGGTGCCATAAAAACCTCTTCATGCAAATCACCCTGCAGGAAGGCATTATGGACATCCATCTGATGCAGTTCCCAATCACGAATGACCGCAACAGAAGGGGAACAGAACTCATCTTCACAACCGGAGCAAAGGTCTCAGTATAATCAATTCCTTCAACCTGGCGATTCCCAAGAACCACGATGCATGCCTTATGATGTTCGATAGTACCATCTGACCGGAACTTTGTCTGGTAGACCCATTTGCACCCAATCGCCTTCTTAATCACAGGCAGTGGAGCCAATGTCCATGTCTGATTGCGCTCTAGCACAGTAAGTTCTTCAATCATAGCATCTCGCCAATGAGAATGCCGGGAAGCCTCGGAATAAGTAGTGGGATATGCACTACATGTTACTGCACCCAAAAATCTAAAATGTATACTAGAAAAATTATCCCAATTTACATAATCAGTAAGTGGATAGAGAACACCTGAGGAAAGTGACGATGCATGAGTGAACGGAGATTTAAGGGGGGGGGTCTTCAGTAGTAAGAGCACATGCATGATCATCGCAATCGTAATCTACCAAGTAAGGAGGTGGTCGGCGATCATGAATACTCTGTTTGACAAGTGGAAACTCGGCAGTGGAACCATCCGGAACCGGAGATACGATAAAAGGATACACCAGCAATGAATACTCGGCTGCGTAGACGATGGTTGACTAGCGGCGGTCGGCGGTGACTGACCGGCGGTGGACGGTGGTGACTGATCAGCGGTCGACGGCGGTGACTGACCGGTGGTGGACGGCGGTGACTGACCAACGATGACTGGCGGCGACTGATCGACGATGATCGGTGGAAACTAATCGGTGACAACTAACAGTGGCAAGCTGGTGTCGGGCGACATTGACTGGTCAGCGGTGAACGGTGGAATGAAAATTCTGTTCGACTCTGGTAGTGAGCTGGAGGAGATCGACGGTGATGTGGTGGCACCACCGGGTTTGTTTGAAGGGGCCAAAGACGGAGTATCAGAATACGAGAACTGGTCTTCAAAAAAATTGGCATCCCGAATGGTAAAAATCACACGAGATTCTAAGTAAAAAAGATGATAGCCTTTCTTTCCGGCGGGATAACCAAGAAATAGACACCACTGACTTCTTGGGGCAAACTTGTCACGATATCTGGGAACATGAGCAGTAAAACACAAGCATCCAAAAACTCTTAATGATGAGTAATTTGGAGCTTGCCCATAAAGCAACTCAAAGGGTGTACGACCATTGAGATGATGTGTCGGTGTTTGGTTAATCAAGTAAGTAGGAGTAAGAACACATTCTCCCCCAAAATTCAATAGGAAGATTGGCTTGGAATCGTAAAGCACGCGCCACATTGAGTAAATGGCGATGCTTTCTTTCAACCTGACCATTCCGTTGTGGTGTGTAAACCATAGATGTCTCAAAGATGATCCCAGATGCAGCAATATGAGATCGCAAAGGTAAAAATTCAGTCCCATTATGGTGTGTCGCTTTACACCAAAAACAAATCAAGCTCTAAGCTGAATTTTTAGTTCAAGATTTTACGGTTCGGTATGGGCATGCCGACCAGTATAGCTGCGAGCAGGTTCGTTTCCCAAGAGAGTGGCGAGACTTTTTTCTTAATCTTTAATCTGCAAAATTGTGACCAAAAGAACTAGATGAGGGTAGTGAATAGGAGAAACTAAAAATCGAGTGAAAACAAGAATGAGAAATTGTTACAGATTGCAAAATAATTCAACTATGATGAGAAGATTCTGGTTTCGATCAATTCCATACTGGCTTTCTATCTCGATCCTTGATGAAAAGATGACTTTAAATGCATGCACACAAATTGGTTATAGTTGCAAGCAACCAATCTTTCCTTACCTTGTCGATAATCAGGAGGACGCCTCACCAACTATTTCTCTAACTAACATATAACCTAAGAGACGCTCTATAGATTTAATATGCTAGCAGCATTAAGAATGAGAAAGACTCAATTCATAACCAACAAACTCGGACGTCGGATTGTTAAATTAAGACTATGGTTCTCTACCACTGATTGAACTAAAATCACAATTACGGATGATTGGTTCAATTGGCATCAGATTAACTAACATGCTATCAAATATGGCGCACTACTCAATAACATGAAAGCAATCATAAACATTATAATCAAGAACAACAGATGCTAGCATACAATCAAAGTATTAAAAATAATTAGATCTCACGAGAATCGATGACAGTACTTCCTTGATCTGAGCTAGAATACATAATTAAATTAACAATCAAAGGCATAAAAATAAATGATGAAAATTGTTTGAATAAAAACACTGGAAAATCCAAATCGCAAATACTGTCTGCGCAGATGGACTGTGCGTACGTAATTCTGTCAATGTCTTCTATATGCGTACAGTCTATGCGTGTAAA
Organism: Rubia yunnanensis; assembly: GCA_037428765.1. Lineage (NCBI taxonomy): Eukaryota > Viridiplantae > Streptophyta > Magnoliopsida > Gentianales > Rubiaceae > Rubia > Rubia yunnanensis. The sequence goes on from CM075061.1 coordinate 10,287,996, forward strand.
TAAAAAAAAGTCTCCAAAATATTACTACAACCAAAAGATAGATAAGGAATAAAATATGTCTTTCCTTATCTAATTAGAACTCAAAGAGATAAACACAACATTCTCTCATAACATTTAGGAGTCTTCAAATCAATCATGATTCTTTTCCAACTACATTTGTAATTGCCATAATTCAGCACCAAATATCTCCATTATTATTTCTTCTTCCATCTCCAAGCACAAATGACCATAAACTGCAACAACTTGCCAATTTAGCATCTAAATCTTTAAACTGCAAGAACATTACAAATAACATAAATATCCAAGAATTTAATAAACCATTCAACTCAATAATCAACCCAAAATATATGGTAAAATCAGCCCCATCACATTATCATCCCGAACACGTTGTATGGTTCGGCCCCACTGATTCTTCATTAAGTCACTAAATTCTAAAAATCTAGAGGCAACGTCAGACTTAGCCACTAATAAATAAACCCAAACAGCTCGGAAATAATCATCGACTATAGTAAAAAAATGCACAACTAGAGGATTGTGTTCGATAAGGTCCCCAAACATCACAATGAATTAATTGAAATAATGCAGTACCATTTGTAGAACTCAAAGGAAAATTATGTCTAGTCTGTTTTGCTCTATAACATATAGAGCAAGGAACATAATTCTTATTAGTGCCAAAATAATAGAAGAAATAGAAGACAACATCGTGGAGGAAGGATTTCCAAAATGCTAATGTCATAAGTCAGAAGCAGACACGGAAGCAACTGTTGGAAGAGACTGTAGGATAGGATGATGAACACGAGTATCCAGCAGACGAAGCCAAAACACCCCCCTTTTTGTTCACCCGCACCAATCACTTTCCTCGTACTGATTGTCTGTAAAATGTAATAATTTTCAGTAAAGAAAGCTAGACAGTTCAAGGCAGATAACAGTCTAGAACATGATAACAAGTTGCACCATAAGGTAGGTATATATAATACATGAGAAAAGGTGACACCACCAAAGCAAAAGGAACCATATTGAGTGGTGAATGACACCGAGCCTTCAGGTAGAACAACATTCATAGTATCAATAGCAATAGTAAGATCAGTAAGAGAACCTTTGTCACCAATCATGTGATATGAGGCTCCCGAATCAAGTATCCAAGGTAGAGTAGGCTTACTAGACTCATTGTCAGTAAGAGAATTAAACCGATTAAAGAAATACATGGTCGTGCTCCATTGGTCATCAAACAGAGCAGGGCCAAAGTTGGATCAGGCAGGGACGCAGTCAGAGGAAGCCGCCGCCACTAGACCAGGCGGCGACGTGGCTGCGCCAGTGAATGGCGACAGGAGAGGGAGGGCTGCGAAAGCACCTCCCGGCACGGCGGCGGTCCAAGATGCTGGCGCTGACTTCTTGGAAATGTTGGCTTTCTCCTTAAACTTCTTGAACCATTCCGGTACACCAAAGATCTTGAAGCCGGAATCCTTATCATGACCCTTGCGATGACAATGTGTACAAACAAGATTCTTACGGTCATATGCAGAAAGCCCAACTTGCGAAGAACTTGTAGGTGGTGGACGTCGTGCAACATATGCTATGGAGTTAGAAGAAGACTCACGAGCTGGAATGACAGCTCTATGATTCTCCTCCTGGGAAACAAAGGCATACACTTTCATGACATGTGGCATTGGATCAATGCTCATGATATGTGATCGCAAGGTGTGAAAGCCCTCTTTGAGACCAGAGATGAATTGGTAGATCAAATCCTTCTCTTTTTCTTGGAAGACTCTTGCAGAAATATTGCAATGACATAATGCCTTGCTTTCTTCACAGTCAAAAAACTAGGGGAGGCCGCATGCTGTGATAATCTGCAAACAACTTCTTCAGTTTGCCAAAGTAAATTTCGATGGGCTGACCATTTTGCCTGCAACTTTGAATAGCCTCTTGTATTTGCAAAACTTTCATACCATCAGTAACAATAAATCGTGCCTTCAGGTCATCCCATATATCCTTAACTGTGGAAAATGAGCTTGTAGAAGATCTTAACACCGGTTATAGGGTTTGCAAGATCCAGCAGACAAAAGTAGCATTAACCCCAGGCCAACCAGCAGTATCAAGTGGACCATCCTGGGGTTTAGTAATAGATCCATCAATGAACCCAATCTTGTTCTTGGCAAGAAATGCGTGGCACATCGCGTCAGACCATTCAATGTAATTTTCATGACCTTTCAGCATGTTCGGTATATGTTGTAAACCTGGACCATCGCCAGAGCCAATAAAGTAAGGATCAGTCGACATACGACCAATAGGTAAAGCAGTTTGAGGGCCATATTGTAATTGCAACTTCTTCAGTAAAGTTGCAATCACATCGTAACCACTCATATCATGAAGCTTCGCAACCTCCGGTACAAAATTAAGATGAGCATGTTCTTCGGAGTTAGACATAGTGTAAAATCAAGTACAGATCAGCAACAAGTACAATAACCGGTGACGGGTCAAATTAACAAGACACACCGGCACTTTGAACTAGCGGCAGCGCATGAAGGTTGGAGAGCTCTGGTCGTGTGGTAGAACCGGTTGGAGGCGTGGAGTAGCTGCAGCGGCAGCGCGTGGTGGAGCAACGGTGGTGCCTGTAGTGATCTGACGGCGGCTAGAGCTCAGGAATTTAAGGGCAGTGGAAATTTTCTATTTCAGGTTTCAGGATTATAGACTCTGATACCATGTAGAAAATAAAGGTAATGATTGTATGTCTTTATTCATGAACCCATGATACATTATATAGTGGTACAAGATACCTATACAAGGTAGGAAAAGGTAAGGACACCTATACAAGTTAGGAAAAGGTAATAGAATATAATTACAATTACAAGTAATATTCTAATTCCTTAACATTAGAATAAGTTGTCTATAGCTTATTTGAACTACACGTATGAATTGATCTAAATTGAATTAAACTTAACTAAAATAAAAATTGCATTGATCATAGTACTTCCTCTGGTCCTCTTTAAATGGTCCCCTAAAATGACCAAGTTTTTTTTTAAATAAAAAATGAAATGAGTTGTGGAGGTTGAAATCAATCTAGGATTTACTAGAATATGGAAGGAACCAATTTTTTTTTAAAAAATCCCAAAATAGAAAGGTGATCATTAATATAAGAGGACGGAAAAGAGTAAAAATATGGCTAAATTAAGATAAATGCCAAAATTTAATTTTTTTTGAACTAAATTGAAGCTCAAATAAACTCCGAAGAACTTGACATTCTTTTCACGAAACCGAACAAAGCAGTCGAAAACAGAAGTCGCATACTACAACATACTCCCCCCGTCCAAGAGTAAATTGCATAACAATCATTATCGCGTTATTCAATAAACATGTTTTACCATTGATACGTTTACCGATGTATAATAACGGCAAATAAAAAGTTGGTATTTAGAAATTATTTGTTACGAAGAATTCAACAATATAATATGATAATATTGTTGCTCATGTATCTATTCAAAGAGGAAGTCTCAAGAAATGTGGCCTATATATATAAGCTTTTCTTTTTTAAAAAAAATTTACCCGTAATAATGCAACATAGAGGGAATGGGAGATTGAACCCTGGTTGCACCTAAGCGGACACAAAGCCCTGACCACTTGAGCTAGCCCAAGTGGTTAAGCCTATCTATAAGCTTATGGATATGTCTCTTGACTTTTTACCTTAAAAGTTGAAAATTTTCAAATAAATTAACGTATTTTATAAGTTAAAAAAAGTAATAATGTGTATTTGAATATAAAAATATATAAATTAATATAAAAATACATTTTATAATATTTAAATTTAATATGTAATTTAACAAATGAAGTGTATAAGTAAAGAAATACAGTGACCTGTGTATAACTTAAGGACAAACTGCCTACTAGGAAACCTCCTCATATTTAAATATACGGTACAAATTTAATAAAGAATAATGTAAACATAGAGGTATTTGAAATGTGTGTTGATTTTCTATATATATATATATATATATATATATATATGCATATATATACCACTAGAGTCTCAGGATCTAGTAAAATAACTGAATATACATAAAGTAGTGATAGATGAGAATTAACTAGGATAACAGTAAAAATAAACATTTAAAAATAAATGTAAAAATAAGAAATGGTGCAAGAACAATAATAATAGTAAGATAGAAGTATTGGAATGAATAGTAAATAGTAATAGTGAACAGTAATTGTGAACAGTAATAGTGAACAGTAATTGTGAACAGTAATCACGAATAGTAAATTTAGTGAACAGTAAACGTAATAAAATTAAGTAAGATTAAAGAGTAAATACCATAAAAGAGCAATTAAGTACTTAAGAAATAACTTTGGAAATACTTGAATAAATTCTTTATATCAGAATAGATTTAGGCTTACAAAGGATTGGAACTCAAGTTTGTACGTTGAGCTCAGATTGGTGAGGTTGTATGAGAGTATACAAGAGAGTGCGATAATTCAAGTGTTTTTACAAATGAAATGGAATGATCTACTTATAGGGAATTCTAGACTGCTAATCTATTACAATTTGAAATCCACATTTGGAATCCATACATCTTGGACGTTGATCTTTAGTGATGAATCTGGACCGTTGCTTTTACTCTTGAATGGAAAGTGGCACCCACCACTTACTGATTGAATGGTGGTGGAAGCTGGGATCCACCATTATCCTTTATCTGCTGATTAATCTTGGAATGTGGAGCCCACCATTTGCTAGTTGAGCTACTTGCTGGTTGAATTGTGGTGGAAGCAGGGATCCACCTGATTGATTGAATCTGCCTGATTGAATACGTCTGTGCTTACGTTTTGGTGGAAGCTGGGATCCACCTGCTACATTCCCTACATCTCATAGGGATCTTGACTATCTTGGAGATATAATTGATCAATTTCTTCTTCTTTAATAGTCTGCTGTTGTCGTACAAATACTTGGTAAAATTCCAGGGCCTTTTGCATTTCTTCATCTGGCTCCTGTTTTGGATTTTGACTTGTTTGAATCTGTGTAACTGGATTTGATCTAATGGGTGTTAGATGTAATAATGGATGTTGAATTGCGCTGATTATTGGTCCAATGGGTGTTGGACGAGAAATTGGTGAAGGAATAGATTGTGGAATAATAGGCTTGAATGCTATTTTTAGTTTTTGGCCAGTCTGAAAATAATGGGTTATTGCTTTAGGGGAACAAAATTCAGGTTTGTAATTGATCCACCATTTGGTTTTGAATTGTCTGACTAAAGAAAGTGGATTGGAAGGGTAAAATGATTTTATCTGGAAACTCCAGGCAAATATCCAAGGTACCCTAAATATAGAATGGAATAGGATTTTTCTCTCATGAGGTTTTGAATGACTGAGTGTTTGCTGGCTAAGGTTTTGGAATGTTTGAAATCCATCCAAAATCGGTTGTGGATAGATCTCAGTGGATGGCCCAAATTTGAACCACCAATCAATAAACCAGTTTGGAATATGATGATTGAATGTGTTATGGAAATTGATGAACCAGGAGTGGTCAAACGATCTGTAAAAGAAAGTTCTATACCAAGCCTGGACATAATCAGTATAATTGAATCCAGTAGGGAAATAATCAACTGAGAATGGAGTAATGGAATGGATATTGGAAACTTGTTGAGGACTTAGAATTTGTTTAATATAAACTTTGGAATATTCTATCCTATTGGGGTCCTGTTTACTAAGAACATGTTGAATATCAATGGATTGTGTATCTACAAGAATTAATTCATAATATTGTTGAGTCTTGTGTATATCTGCTGCCATCCATAGGGATGATGGCAAGAATAAGTTGGAAACAAAAATCTTCAGTTGTGGAATCTCTGGTTCAGAATCAAAATGAGTAACCAAAATGTGTTCAGGATTGAGTTTATCAAAATATGTGGAAGTGGGTCTGGAATGGCTAGTAGAGGCCTGTTGAGTTGGTAATGGTGTGTGAACTCTTCTCAATGGAGTAAAATTGGAAGCTATGGGAGGAGTTTTAGTTTGAATGAATCTTGAATGGGGAGTTTGTGCAATTGTTGAATAAGTAAGTGGAGGAAAATCTTGGGATGGAATTAATGGAGTAATAGATGGAGTAAGAGGACGAGGATTAACATAATCTTTGCTAGTTCTGGAATTGGATGAACCTGCTGATGTTGAATCACTCATGGTTTCTGTAAGGAATTCACGAGTCAAGAAATCTGGAATACAATTATCTTTTCCTTTAATAAATTGAATATCAAAATCAAAGATTGATAAAATGCCTTGCCATCTGGCAAAGATTTGCTTAGAAACTAAATTTTTAACATCTTTTCGCAAAATGTCTTTTGCCGATTTGCAATCAATGTTTAATAAAAACTTTTTATTATATAAATCATCTTGAAATTTTGAAATGTATAAAATGATGGATAAAACTTCTTTCTTTACTGTTGAGTAATTCTTTTGTGTATGTGACCAAAATCCTGAATGATATCTTATGATAGATGTTTTTTCTAAATATTTTTGTTTTAAAATACCTCCAAATCCTATGTCTGATGCATCTGTTTCTACTGTCATGAATGCTTCTGGATGTGGAATGCCTAGACATGGTAATGACTTGGCCTTTAATTTAATGTCTTTTACTAAATTGGTATGAGTATCGGACCATGCTGGTGGGTTATTTTTTAACCTTTCATATAAAGGTTTACATATGATTTTAATGTTAGGGAAGAAATCTGAAATATAATTAACACACCCTAAAAATCTTTGTAATTGGTTTTTATCTTTTATTTCATCAGGAAATTTGTCTGCAAATTCAATTGACCTTTGAATAGGTTTAATCTTTCCTAGATGTATATTGAATCCTAAAAACCTAATATTTGTTTGGAATAACTTCATTTTAGGTTCAGATATAACTAATCCATTTGCCTTTATTGTCTTTAATAAAATATTTAAATGTTTCAAATGACTGTCTATGGTATTTGAATATACTAGGATATCATCAATGTATACTATAACGAATGAAGAATATGGAGTAAAAATATCATTCATAATTTTTTGAAATTCAGAAGGTGCATTTTTTAGACCAAATGGCATGACATTCCATTCATATTGACCAAATGGAACTACAAATGTTGTTTTGTATTTGTCTTGTTCTTGTATTTGAATTTGCCAATATACTGACTTTAAATCAAATTTTGAAAATATTTTTGCATTAGCTAATCTATTGATTAAATCTCTTTTATTTGGAATAGGATATCTAATCCATTGTAATACCTTATTTAATGGCTTATAATTTATAACTAATCTTGGAATTCCTCTTTCTTTTTCCGCATTCTTATTAACATAAAAAGCAGAACAACTCCAAGGAGATTTACTTTTTCTGATTAGTTTTTAATTTAAATGGTCTTGAATTTCTTGTTTACATAATTCTATTAATTCAGAATTCATTTGAATAGGCCTTGCCTTAGTAGGAATATTTTGTTCAATAAAATCCTTTTCATATGGTAATGAAATTACATGTTTCTTTCTATCCCAAAATGCATTGGGGTGTCCTGAACATACTTGTTTCTTAAATTCTGTTTCTATGTTGTCTATTTTATCTTTTATTACCTTTCTATGCAATTGTTCTTCTATCTTTGAATAGCTTAATTCTTCTTTTAAAAGTAAAATATCTTTTTGTTTTCTATTTAAAATACATATTCTTTTATATATTGAATTAGTTTGTAGTAAATGTAATTCTATTTGACTAGGAGGACTTATGAAAGAAAATAATAATTTCTTGCCTAATATTTTTGTATTAATTCCTTCTTGAGTCTTTTTGAAAGGAGTTATTTGATATAAAAATGGATTTCCTAATACTGCATCATAAGATACATTTTCTAATATTAAAAATGAATGTTTAATACAATAATCATTATTACTAATATAACCATTGGATATATATATATATATATATATATATATATATATATATATATATATATATATATATATATATATATGGTCAAAGTTTAATAGAAAATAGCATCCAATAGTAAAATATGCAGTTTAACCTGAGGCAGTGGGAGTAATTATTTTGGTAAATTAGTCATCTGTGTGCTAAAGTCTAAATTACCCTTCCAATAGCAGAGGACGGATTCATCATGGACTGAAAAAGCACACCTTTTTTGGGCTAGACCTCATGGCCAATGGATCTTCTGAGTTGGGTACGGTCCAACTCATTTGGATATGTTTTACCACATCTATTTTTACGTTCAAACTCTATCGACTACTTCCTCTGATTTTTTTATATTGATTCTCAATATAATGTCACACTTTTTACATAAGAGTAGAATTAGTGAATGAAATTATATTAGGGAAGTAAAAAGTAAATTGAGTAGATAAAATAACTTAATATAAAAAAGGAGTTATTATTTAAGAGATTAAACAAAAAAAGGGAGTTACTATTGCACGTGTATTAATAGAAAAATTCACATGCGGCCCAGTTTGTGTATCGGATCCATAAGCCACTACTATTATGTTTTTATATCAGCCCAAACAAATAATTAATATAAAAAAGAATTATTATTAAAAGATTAAATTTTAAAAAAAGAGTTAATATTAATAGATGCTGGGAGTATATAACCACATGACTAAATTATTTTTTTAGTCCCCTACAAAATATCTTATATTATGTTTTGGTCCTCATTTACAAATCAACCCTTAAACGGTACCCAATAAATTCAAAGCAATTTGTTTGGTCCCCAAAGGTAGTTTTCATGGAAAGTCAATGGTAAAATTTGTCAAAATACGTAAAATGACCATTATACCCCTGAGTTTAAAAAATAAAAATCTGGTGCAGCTGTCTGTCTTTGTTGCGGTTCGTCTCTGTCGCTGTCGCTTCATCTCCGCCGCCACTTCATCTCCCCATTGCTACAATTTTTGACCGACAGCGAACACCCAAGCTCCAAAAAGTTACGAACTTGAGTCACGGATTTTGAGCCTCCATAATCCGACTGCTTTTGATTATTATCAAGGTTCTCTAGATTTGAAAAAAGGGTATCTCCGCCGATCTCTTTGGATTTTCGACCGACATCGAACACCCAAAATCCGGCAAGTTGTGAGCTCAAGCCAGGGATTCCAAACCCCCAGAATTTGGTCATCTCTAATTTCGATTAGGGTTCTCCAGGTTTCAAAAAGGGCCTCTCCACTGGTCGATGAGACTTCGAAATATACCAGCAGGAACCACAATTAATGGCAAGTGTGGGTACCCTTAGTGAGAAGAAGAAAGACTTCTCTGGCGAAGAAGTTGGGTTCGGCGGTGGCCGCGGAAGGCGGCAGCGGCCGGTGGTAAAAATTTTAAAAAAAAGAAAATTTAAAAATTAGGAAATTTTAATTGAAAATATGTTTAAATTAGTAAAATTATCATTATATCACTGACTACTGAAAAACCATTTAGCCTTACCGAAAAATTATATTTGGGGACCAAACAAATTATTTTGAATTTATGAATACCATCGAAGAGTTGATTTGCAAATAAGAACCAAAACATGATATAACATATTTTGATAGGGACTAAAAAAATAATTTAGTCAAACCATATACTGCACATTGAAAGTTGGAAGAACGAGTCACTTGACATGATTATTTTTGGTTCATTATGACTTGTTTTCATCACCAATTATTTGTCTTCTGTCTCCTTTTTCAAACACGGGCTCTATTATCGCAATATATTTTGTCCGTTTGGTCAGAAATTGTACAATTATTCACCTACAAACGTAAATTTTTTCTACCTAAAAAAGAAATAAAGTTGCAATGTATGCATCTTTACATGTAAACTCTATGTTATTCCTTTTCATAGAACGGCTAGCATCATAATTCATTCTATTATCAAAACAATAATTTCAGAGAAGGAGATATAAACCCTAACATCTCTCATTAATGGTTACTCCCTCCATCCCAATTCAAGGTTTACATTTTAACTTTTAACAGTTGACTAGAAAAATATTTGATCCTTAATATTTTTTATTACGGATAATTAAAACTTGTGAAAATTTAATATTTTGAAAATGCATCTTATAACGAATCTAACAATCTATCACACAATAACATTTATACTTATATACCAATTCAATTTTAAGGTCAAAGTTAGAAAGTTTTGGCTAAATGAATAGTTAAATTGCAAATTGAAATGAGACGGAGAGAGTAATTTTTTATTATAATTAAGTTCTGAGTGAATACACTACTATAAAAGTGTTGTTTTAGATACTAATAATACTAGGTTCGACCTATTGCAACACTTTTAAAAGTATTATCTTAGGTGATGCTAAATTAGATCTAACGCAATGCATTTCAAGATTTATGTACTTTCAATGGTTTAATTAACACTTTATAAATCATTGTAACATTTTAATAAGTGTTGCAAAAAAAAGTGTTACAATACTTAAAATTTATAAGTTTCTTGTAGTACTGAATCCCTTCTTTGTTTTTCCAGCTGAAAATGCAATCAATTGTTAGAGATCGGTTCTACGTACAGATAATATTCCTGTAATTTGATATGGAAAATGGTTATTAATAAAATTAATTATTAGTTGGCAAAATCCTAGGCCATAAGATTGAGAATCTGTAGGCATCAAACCCAGTCTCCTTCATCACTTGTAAGTCCTCCTAAGACATTAAGATGAACCATAGTCACGAATTCAGTGGTAAGTTTGTCAATGTAAAAGATACATTCACTATTTTCTTTTCTATTTTTCCCACGAAAGTTTCATGTAAAACAAAGTTTTGGGAAAGATCGTCCTTCCATATAATTATGGAAAGATATGGTTTAATTAAAATAATAAAATGTAAAAGGTCTTAGTTGCAATATTAAAAATTTACTATGCAACATGTAGTATTTATAAAATTTATAATCCGATTCATGCAACCCAAAATTTTTATCTTCATTTCTTTTAATTTACACTTTAAACCTTAGTTTTTTCATAACTTATGGAACGACCGCCTTTCCAGAGATGTACTCAGTAAGTAATATTAGGTTTATTATTAAAATAACAAAAGAAATGTACCTCGAATCTTTCATAGTGATTAACAGCATCTTCTGTGTATGGGAGAAATAGATTTGCAACCATTTTGCAACATATTGCCATTAACAATCAAATCCAGTACTGAATAAATCACGAGTCATGACTTTGATGAATTTAAATTTATATCGATTATGATAATGAACTGATTATTTGGGAGGAGTCATTTGCTAGGTCGGATTTTGCACCCTATTTTTTAGGCGAAAATAGCTCATATGGGGAGAGGAAAATGGATGGTGGCATGCATACTCACACTCATTTTATGAACCTCAGCGTGAAAATCGCGTACATCCTTTATCCACACTAAATTGTTCACTTGTTTTTTTTACATTATTCTTTATTAAATTTTTACCGTACATTTAAATATGAGGAGATTTCCTAGTAGGCAGTATGTCCATAAGTTATACACAGGTCACTGTATTTCTTTACTTATACACTTCATTTGTTAAATTACATATTAAATTTAAATATTATAAAATGTATTTTTTATATTAATTTTTATATTTTTATATTCAAATGCACATTATTTTTTTTTCAACTTATAAAATACGTTAATTTATTTGAAAATTTTCAACTTTTAAGGTAAAAAGTCAAGAGATATATCCATAAGCTTATAGATAGGCTTAACCACTTGGGCTAGCTCAAGTGGTCAAGGCTTTGTGTCCGCTTAGGTGCAACCGGGGTTCAATCTCCCCTTCCCTCTGAGTTGCATTATTACGGGTAATTTTTTTTTAAAAAAGAAAAGCTTATATATAGATAGGCCACATTTCTTGAGAATTCCTCTTTGAATCGATACATGAGCAACAATATTATCGTATAATATTGTTGAATTCTTCATAACAAATAATTTCTAAATACCAACTTTTTATTTTCCGTTATTATACATCGGCAAACGTATCAATGGTAAAACATGTTTATTGAATAACACGATAATGATTGTCATGCAATTTACTCTTGGACGGGGGGAGTATGTTGTAGTATGCGACTTCTGTTTTCGATTGTTTTGTTCGGTTTCGTGAAAAGAATGTCATGTTCTTCGGAGTTTATTCGAGCTTCAATTTAGTTCAAAGAAAATTAAATTTTGGCATTTATCTTAATTTAGCCATATTTTTACTCTTTTCCGTCCTCTTATATTAATGACTACCTTTCCATTTTGGGATTTTTTTAATAAAAAAATTGATTCCTTCCATTTCTAGTAAATCCTAGATTGATTTCAACCTCCACAACTCATTTCACTTTTTATTAAAAAAAACTTGGTCATTTTAGGGGACCATTTAAAGAGGACCAGAGGAAGTACTATGATCAATGCAATTTTTATTTTAGTTAAGTTTAATTCAATTTAGATCAATTCATACGTGTAGTTCAAATAAGCTATAGACAACTGATTCTAATGTTAAGGAATTAGAATATTACTTGTAATTGTAATTATATTCTATTACCTTTTCCTAGCTTGTATAGGTGTCCTTACATTTTCCTAACTTGTATAGGTGTCTTGTACTACTATATATGTATCATGGGTTCATGAATAAAGACATACAATCATTACCTTTATTTTCTACATGGTATCAGAGTCTATAATCTTGAAACCTGAAATAGAAAATTTCCACTGCCCTTAAATTCCCGAGCTCTCGTCGCCGTCAGATCACTACACGCACCACCATTGCTCCACCACGCGATGCCGCTGCAGCTACTCCACGCCTCCAGCCGGTTCCGCCACACGACTAGAGCTCTCCAACCTTCACGCGCTGCCGCTAGTTCAACGTGCCGGTGTGTCTTGTTAATCTGATCTGTCATCGATTATTGTACCTGCTGCTGATCTGTACCTGATTTTGCACTATGTCTGACTCCGAAGAACATGCTCATCTTAATTCTGCACCTGAGGTTGCGAAGCTTCAGGATATGAGTGGTTACGATGTGATTGCAACTTTACTGAAGCAGTTGCAATTGCAATCTGGTCCTCAGACTGCTTTACCTATTGGTCGTATGTCGACTGATCCTTACTTTATTGGCTCTGGCGATGGTCCAGGTTTACAATTTATACCGAACATGCTGAAAGGTCATGAAAATTACATTGAATGGTCTGACGCGATGTGCCACACATTCCTTGCCAAGAACAAGATTGGGTTCATTGATGGATCCATTACCGAACCCCAGGATGGTCATCCAGATGCTGCTGGTTGGCCTGGGGTTAATGGTACTCTTGTCTGCTGGATCTTGCAAACCCTAGAACCGGTGTTGAGATATTCTACAAGCTCATTTTCCACAGTTAAGGATATGTGGGATGACATGATGGCACGATTTATTGTTGCCGATGGTATGAAAGTTTTGCAAATGCAAGAGGCTATTCAAAGTTGCGGGCAAAACGGTTAGCCCATCGACATTTACTTTGGCAAACTGAAGAAGTTGTTTGCAGATTATCACAGCAAGCGGCCTCCCCTAGTTTTTTTACTGTGAAGAAAGCAAGGCATTATGCCATTGCAATATTTCTGCAAGAGTCTTCCAAGAAAAAAAGAAGGATTTGATCTACCAATTCATCTCTGGTCTCAAAGAGGGCTTTCACACCTTGCGATCACATATCATGAGCATTGATCCAATGCCACCTGTCATGAAAGTGTATGCCTTTGTTTCCCTAGGAGGAGAATCATAGAGTTGTCATTCGAGCCTGTGAGCCTTCTTCTAACTCCATAGCATATATTGCACGACGTCCACCACCTACAAGTTCTTCGCCAGTTGTGCTTTCTGCATCTGACCGCAAGAATCTTGTTTGTACACATTGTCATCGCAAGGGTCATGATAAGGATTCATGCTTCAAGATCTTTGGTGTACCGAAATGGTTTAAGGAGTTTAAGGAGAAAGCCAACACTGCCAAGAAGTCAGTGCCAGCTTCTTGGACCACCGCCGTGCCGGGAGGTGCTTCCGCGGCACTTCCTCTCCCATCGCTATTCACCGGTGCAGCCACGTCGCCGCCTGGTCTAGTGGCGGTGGCTTCCTCTGGCCGCGTCCCTGCCCGATCCAACTTTGGCCCTACTCTGTCTGATGACCAATGGAGCACGACCATGCATTAATTTAATCAGTTTAATTCTCTTACTGACAATGAGTCTGGTAAGCCTACTCTACCTTGGATACTTGATTCAGGAGCCTCATATCACATGAGTGGTGACAAAGGTTCTCTTACTGATCTTACTACTACTATTGATACTATGAATGTTGTTTTTCCTGAAGGCTCGGTGTCATCCACCACTCAATATGGTTCCATTTGCTTTGGTGGTGTCACCCTTTCTCATGTATTATATATACCTACCTTGCGGTGCAACTTTTTATCATGTTCTAGACTATTATCTGCCCTGAACTGTCTAGCTTTCTTTACTGAAAATTATTGCATTTTACAGACAATCAGTACGAGGAAAGTGATTGGCGTGGGTGAACAAAAGGGGGGGGGTGTTTTGGCTTCGTTTGCGGATACTCGTGTTCATCATCCTATCCTACAGTCTCTTCCAACAGTTGCTTCCGTGTCTACTTCTGACTTATGGCATCAGCATTTTGGACATCTTTCCTCCACGATGTTGTCTTCTATTTCTTCTATTATTTTGGCACTAATAAGAATTATGTTCCTTGCTCTGTATGTTATAGAGCAAAATAGACTAGACATAGTTTTCCTTTGAGTTCTACAAATGCTACTGCATTATTTCAATTAATTCATTGTGATGTTTGGGGACCTTATCGAACACAATCCTCTAGTGGTGCTTTTTTTTTACTATAGCCGATGATTATTCCCGAGCTGTTTGGGTTTATTTATTAGTGGCTAAGTCTGACGTAGCCTCTAGATTTTTAGAATTTAATGCCTTAATGAAGAGCCTGTAAAGCCGAACCATACAACGTGTTCGGGCTGATAATGTGATGGGGTTGATTTTACCATATATATTTGGGTTGATTATTGAGTTGAATGGTTGATTAAATTCTTGGATATTTATGTTATTTGTAATGTTCTTGCAGTTTAAAGATTTAGATGCTAAATTGGCAAGTTGTTGCAGTTTATGGTCATTTGTGCTTGGAGATGGAAGAAGAAATAATAATGGAGATATTTGGTGCTGAATTATGGCAATTACAGTTGGAAAAGAATCAGGATTGATTTGAAGACTCCTAAATGTTAGGAGAGAATGTTGTGTTTATCTATTTGAGTTCTAATTAGATAAGGAAAGACATATTTTATTCCTTATCTATCCTTTGGTTGTAGTAATATTTTGGAGACTTTTTTTTTATTTACACGGATAGACTGTACGCATATAGAAGACAGTGACAGAATTACGTACGCACAGTCCATCTGCGCAGACAGTATTTGCAATTTGGATTTTCCAGTATTTTTATTCAGACAATTTTCATCATTTATTTTATGCCTTTGATTGTTAATTTAATTATGTATTCTAGCTCAGATCAAGGAAGTACTGTCATCGATTCTCGTGAGATCTAATTATTTTTAATACTTTGATTGCATGTCAGAATCTGTTGTTCTTGATTATAATGTTTATGATTGCTTTCATGTTATTGAGTAGTGCGCCATATTTGATAGCATGTTAGTTAATTTGATGCCAATTGAACCAATCATCCGTAATTGTGAGTTCAGTTCAATCAGTGGTATGGAACCATAGCCTTAATTTAACAATCCGGTGTCCGAGTTTGTTGGTTATGAATTGAGTCTTTCTCATTATTAATGCTGCTAGCATATTAAATCTATAGAGCGTCTCTTAGGTTATATGTTAGTTAGAGAAATAGTTGGTGAGATATCCTCCTGATTATCGACAAGGTAAGGAAAGATTGGTTGCTTGCAACTATAACCAATTTGTGTGCATGCATTTAAAGTCATCTTTGCATCAAGGATCGAGATAGAAAGCCAGTATGGAATTGATCGAAACTGAAATCTTCTCATCATAGTTGAATTGTTTTGCAATCTGTAACAATTTCTCATTCTTGTTTTTACTCGATTTTTAGTTTCTCTTATTCACTACCCTCATCTAGTTCTTTTGGTCACAATTTTGCAGATTAAAGATTAAGGAAAAAGTCTCGCCACTCTCTTGGGAAACGAACCTGCTCGCAACTATACTGGTCGGTATGCCCATACCGAACCGTAAAATCTTGAACTAAAAATTCAGCTTAGAGCTTGATTTATTTTTGGTGTAAAATGACACACCATAATGGGACTGAATTTTTACCTTTGCGATCTCATATTGCTGCATCTGGGATCATCTTTGAGACATCTATGGTTTACACACCACAACAGAATGGTCAGGTTGAAAGAAAGCATCGCCATTTACTCAATGTGGCGCGTGCTTTACGATTCCAAGCCAGTCTTCTTATTGAATTTTGGGGGAGAATGTGTTCTTACTCCTGTTTACTTGATTAACCAAACACCGACACATCATCTCAACGGTCGTACACCCTTTGAGTTGCTTTATGGGCAAGCTCCAAATTACTCATCATTAAGAGTTTTTGGATGCTTGTGTTTTGCTGCTCATGTTCCCAGATATCGTGACAAGTTTGCCCCAAGAAGTCGGTGGTGTTCATTCCACCGTTCACCGCCGACCAGTCAACGTCGGCCGACACCGACCCGCTCCCGTTAGTCGTCACCGATCAATTGCCACTGATCATCGTTGATCAGTCACCGCCGTCCACCGCCAGTCAGTCATCGTCGTCCGCTGCCAGTCAGTCACCGCCGACTGCCGCCAGTCAACCGCCATCCGCTGCAGCCGAGTATTCATTGCCGATGTCTTCTTTTATCGTATCTCCAGTTCTGGATGGTTCCGCTGCCGAGTTTCCACTTTTCAAACAGAGTATTCACGATCGCCAACCACCTCCTTACTTGGCAAATTACGATTGTGATGATCATGCCTATGCTCTTACTACTGAAGACCCCCCCCTTAAATCTACATTCACTCATGCATTCTAGATTTTTGGGTGCAGTAATATCTAGTGCAAATTCCACTACTTATTCCGAGGCTTCCCGTCATTCTCATTGGCGAGATGCTATGACTGAAGAACTTATTGTGCTAGAGCGCAATCAGACATGGACATTGGCTCCTCTGCCTGTGATTACGAAGGCGATTGGGTGCAAATGGGTCTACCAGACAAAGTTCCGGTCAGATGGTACTATTAAATATCATAAGGCGATCCTCATGGTTCTTAGGAATCGCTAGGTTGAAGGAATTGATTATACTGAGACCTTTGCTCCGATTGCGAAGATGAGTTATGTTCACTTATTCTTGTATGTTGCGGTCATTCGTGGTTGGGAACTGCATCAGTTGGATGTCCATAATGTCTTCCTGCATGGTGATTTGCATGAAGAGGTTTTTATGCCACCCCACCCGGCTATGTTGTGCCCCATGGTTAGGTATGTCATTTTCAGAAATCTCTTTATGGTCTTCGTCAAGCTCCCAGAAATTGGTTTGCTAAGTTGGCTCAGGCTTTACGAGCATTTGGATTTGTTCAGAGTAAGACCGATTAATCTTTGTTTATTTTTTCACAGGGATCAGTTTCTTTACATGTTCTGGTTTATGTGGATGATTTGGTTATTGCTGGTAGTTCTTTTGCACTCATTTCTGAGTTCAAGAAATAATTAAGTTCTTGTTTCCATGTGAAAGACCCGGGCCTGCTTAAGTATTTTTTGGGCATAGAGATTGCTAGAAGAAAGGAGGGGATGCTTGTTTTGCAAAGGAAATATGCTTTGGACATTTTATCAGACACCAGTTTATCTGTCTCTAAACCGACTGATTTTCCGATGGAGTAACAACATGATTTGGCACGTGTTGAAGGTCTAGCCTACCATGACCCGGAGCAGTATAGACATCTGGTTGGGCGACTGATATATCTTACTATCACTCATCCTGAACTTAGTTATTGAGTTCATACTCTTGTACAATTCATGAAGTCTCCTTGTGTTCCTCACTGGCAAGCTGTTGTTCGTGTGTGCACTACCTGAAGAGTCATCCTGGTCAAGGTTTATTTCTCTCTTCTCATAGTACGTTACAATTGACTGCTTACTGTGATTTGCATTGGGCTGCTTGCCCGATTACTCGACGTTCACTTTCTGGTTATTTTGTAATAATGGGTGATTCTCCGGTTTCTTGGAAGACTAAGAAGCAACCTACTGTTTCTCGGTCTTCTGCTGAAGCTAAGTATCATGCTATGGCTGTTACATGCTGTGAGTTGTTATGGCTTAAGTCTTTACTAAAGGACTTAGGGGTTTTGCACTCTTCTCCTATGCGGTTGTTTTGTGACAGTCAATCTGCTCTTCATATTGCGGCCAATCCAGTTTTCCATGAATGCACAAAGCACATTGAAGTTGATTGTCATTTTGTCCGGGATCTTGTTCAATCTGGCACTATTGTTACTCAGCATATTCGCACGTCAGACCAACCTGCGAACTTGTTCACTAAGGCTCTCGGACGTACCCAGTTTCATTCCTTACTTGGCAAGTTGGGCATTTCAGATCCCTATGCTCCAACTTGAGGAGGAGTGTTAAGGAATTAGAATATTACTTGTAATTGTAATTATATTCGATTACCTTTTCCTAGCTTGTATATGTGTCATTACCTTTTCCTAGCTTGTGTATGTGTCCTTACCTTTTCTTAGCTTTTATAAGTATCTTGTACCACTATATATGTATCATGAGTTCATGAATAAAGACATACAATCATTACTCTTATTTTCTACATCTAAAATTGATGGTGGCCGGCGGTGCCAAGGCAACCGGCGGTGTGTTTGAAGATGATGAAGAAAAATTTATAGTTTGAAACCTAGGGGTATTTTTATCTTTTCTGCCTGAAGTCCTTTAGTCCACATTGGAATAGTGCAATTTGGGTACAACTGCACAATTGATGAAACTCATGTGATTAATTTAGAACTTTCAGATTTTACATAGTCATATTAATATTCTTGCAGTTTAATAGGCTTACTTTTGTATTTTTGACAAAATATAATTGGTCAATTATCATAACCGCATGACACAAAACAATGACGCACAAGGGCACGAGTAAAAAATAGAAATGCAGTGCGAGATCGAAGGTTCACCTAATCATAAATTTGTCTGGTGGGCAACCATATCCTTACTTAGAGCAAATGAATTGTTCGTACCAGCAACTTTGTGGAGACCGGTATCTCACTGTTGGTGTATATTCCGGCATGTGAATAAGACCCCTTCTTTTATCCATTTAATTAAAGTACGTCTTTACCCTTCCTATTGATGGCCCTCAACTCTCTTGTTTCTGTTTCTCTCGGGTACCCTCAAATGAAGCACACCATGTGTTGCATTGTTTAGGCTATTCATATTGTTAGGCCTCTGTTGCTGAGGGATTTCATGGCTGTATCGATGGCAGATGTTCAGTTTGAGTTGGACAATAAATGGCGATGAAGATGTTTTGCTGGAAAAAAAATAAATTAGGGTGAAGTTGAACATCAATTAATATTATTAATCGACTTCAATTGTATGTAGGTTAATAATTAGTGGAATCGAAACCGAGTGAGCGACATCGACTCTGCTTTTGCATGTGAACAGGGGAAAATGCCAATCAAGTCGGCGTCAGTCACCAACACAAGCGCGCTGACCAATCATGGCCAAATTAAAACTGGTCGACGAGGGCTCTGTTGTCAGTTAAATCGACAGATGATCGATATCAGTAATGAACTCAATCAAAACCGACATTGGTTTTGGACTCGATAGCTTACTGACATCGGTCACTAACATTCCAATGTGCCACATACTACATCAAGCGACGTTGATATATAAGTCGTTGATTTCGGTGTCAATGAATTTTTATTTTTACTTTTGATACTTTTAGAAACAACAGAGGTAATATATAGTACACCTATTTCCTGTACCTCTTTTTATCTCGATTATTTTTAGAAAAATAGGTGAGATAAAGAACCTTTAAAAATGCATGCTTGTTTTTTTTTAGTGTGTATTTGATCCACTAGTATAAGGTGATGTATTATATACAAACTAAGGTAGTATAGGTGGTGTCATTTTTATACAAACCATTATGATAGTATGGGTGGTGTCATTTTCATGAGGATACAATGGAAAAATAGATTTGGTCCATTGCCTTATACAAGTTTTATGAGGACAAAAAGAGGAGAATAAATTAGTAGAGTGCCGTTGTTTTCTTCCTTTGAAAATAACATTAATTTGAAGCACAAGATTTTCAATAACATCATAAAATCAAAGTTTGATTCAGAACCAGAAAATGGGGCCGCAAATATCATCATTTTATTCGAATAAAACAGAGACCTTAGGGATAGTCTCATCAACAGCACACACAATATGATCAGAGTGGACTCATGACCACCGTACATTGTTGATTTTATTCCACACACAAGCTCCAAAACACCACAGAAAATAACAAAAAACACAAATTCCCCATTTATTGCTGATGATCATTCAGGCCAAAATAGTTCTGAAGCCATTTATCTGAAGGGATTCCTCTTCTGGATTGGAAGTTCATAGTTACTCTCATCCTTATTCGCGAGGAAGTTCTTGAGCCAGTGAGCAGACATCTTGGCATGGCGATTTCCAGTCTTGTAATCGACGTAGCAGAGCCCAAATCGGGCATGGAAGCCATTGTTCCACTCGAAGTTGTCCAGCAATGACCACGCAAAGTACCCCTTCACCTTAGCTCCCTCCCTTCAATACAAAAAAAGTATTAGAAACACGACTCTAGTTTTTTACACGAAAGTTAACGCGTATAGTTAGGTATTTGTACTTGATTGCTTCCGCGAGGTAGGTTAGATGGTCATGGAGGTGGCTGACTCTCTTGTGATCGAAGAATGCGTTCCAAAGCCTTGCAGATCCATCGTCATGGTCGTCAATTCCTGCAATAGAAATTGCATTATTGTAATTACAATTTTGTCACAATTTTAGGGTAAAAAATAAATGTAGTATGAGTTGATTGTGTACCATTCTCAGTCACGTAAATGATGGGGTCATTGTATGCCTCCTTGATGTGGAGCATAAGGGCCTTTATACCCTCGGGATATGAAATCAACCAAGCAGATGCACCCTGCAATTTTTATACATTCATACCAAAAAAGTTATTAATTTTTAAAATATGTTTTTCTCTACATTATATCATTAGTCCTAGTTACTCACTCTATCGGGTCCAATGTCAACCAGTGTTCCATCCTCAGATTTGCGGTTCTCTACATAAAAACACACATTATATATTACATACTCTATGTAAAATTAATTCGATGATTAATTCTTTTATGAGATTTTATAATTACCATAGTATACGAGGTTTTGATCTGTGACGTAGTTTCTGCCGATCTCCAAGTGCTCGGGTTTTGGTTCCTGGTGAGAAACATATCGACCAGTGTAGTAGTTGACACCGATGAAGTCATAGCTTCCTTGGATCAATTTCCGGTCCGCCAGTGTCATTTCCGGGAGATGTTCCTTCTTCACATACTCCCTCATGCTGGGAGGATAGTCCCCATGAACCAATGGTGCCAGGTACCTAGACAATCAACAAACATTTTAATTGATTATTTTAAGAATTTATTTATTTATGTATAAAGGTCGAAATTGCCACTCCAATAATTGAGGACTGAACACATCATTGAACAGAAAAAAGCACATTTTTTTTTTGTGTTCAAACGGTAAATAGTGAAATATGAAGAAGACAGGTCACTGCCGTGAATTTTTTGTGTGCTTTGTGATTTGTCTTCATCATCAATTATTCAACTTCTACCTCCTTTTCGAAAATGGGATCTACTTTGGTCGTAGATGAGGAAATTGTACAATTATTCACCTAGAAACATTAAACTCTTCCGGTCTAAAAGATAAAAAGTAACTAGTACAACAACTTTTTGCCCCATATATGCATCTTTCTTTTGTACGGATACCACTATGTCTATTTCTTTCCATAACTCTTTTTTTAATACATTAAAGTCTGGTTATTTCCGGCTGATCTAAACTTGAATTTAATTTAGTTCACTTCAGTCAAACATAAACTTAATGTTTTCATCTTAATTTTTGTCTATTATTCCTGTTTTTCACATGTTTTATTTCAATTTTGTTCAGATGAATAAAAAATAAGTTCGGGAGAACATAGCCTAACAAATTAGCCCTAACAGCTTTCATTAATTGTAAAGACTAGACAAACAAGCGAAATAAACAAGGGAACTAACTGTACGTTAGAATTATTTAATCACTCGTTGGGTTCGGATTGAATATAAATCTGTCTTTTCATTAATATTCATCAAAACAAATAAGTATAAAATGTATAAAATATACTTACCAACCGATAAAGAAATCAACGGCACGGAGAGCAGCTGCCTTATCCTTCTCATTGTTAGGGTCACGAGGCTCAAACCACATAGACACCAGAGTGATTCCAATTGTCTTCTTCTTTTGCCGATCCTGAAAATATAATAAAATTAATAATCATGTGTTCATACACCTAATATTTACTGAAATCATAGTGTATAAAATCATAAATTGATTTCGAACCTGATATTTCTTTTTAAAGATTTCAACAGCCTTTCCATGAGCTAGGAGCTGGTTATGCGTAACAGCGTAGGGATAAGCGAAGGGATCCATTTCTCCAAGTTCCGAAGCCCAATCGGTAACGGGGTTGAAAACCTGGATAGGCTTCCTCTGTTTCTCCGGGTGAACTGTTGATCGGGATGGGTGGAACATCGACCCGCCATCCTCCTCCTTTGCCGGGGCATCGGCCGACTTGGCGGTCCCACCTTTCGCGTCATTTGTGCCGGTAGCGAAAAGGTGCTCGTGGACAGTTCCAAGCCCTGGGGCATGGACCTTGTCCACGTGCGCTGAGTAGGCAAAGGTGAACGGCTCGTTCATTGTGATCCAATGGTCGACTTCTGAGCCAAATTCTTGGAAACACACCTCGGCATAGACAGCAAAGTCATCCCTACAAGAATTAATATATCACGAACGAACTTACAAACTCCGGGGTACCGTATAATTTACGAAATTATGAGAATGAAATGTTTTTAAAAAATAGGTTAGATAGTATGAAAATGTTAGAGTTCTTACGCGACTCTGCGATCCAAGAAGCCATTGTAGGCCTCTTGCAAAGCAAGAGGCAGATCCCAGTGAAAGAGGGTGACATATGGAGTAATCCCTGTGAATTAATTTTAACTAATTTGTTAGATTTTGAATTTATTATCTGAAAATGAAGAATGTGAGTTTGTGTTCATGAATGAATTACCGTTGTCTTTGAGCTTCTTGATAAGATTCTTGTAGTACTGAATTCCATCTTTGTTTTTGGATGCGAGCTTACCAGCTGAAAATCAATTAATTTGTTAGAGATTGAAGCTGCATAAAAATTATTTTTGTAATTTTGGGAAATGGTTATAAATAAGTTAAATATTACTTGGCAAAATTCTAGGCCATGAGATTGAGAATCTGTAGGCATCAAACCCAATCTCCTTCATGATTTGCACATCCTCCTGAAAAGTTTGTCCAAAAAATGAAAATTAGTACAGTCACGAATTAAGTTGTAACTTTTTTTCCCCCTTTTTTACACTTTTAGTGACGAAATTATAACTGACGATAGATTTTTTATTTTTAAAAAATAGCAGTGGAAAAATACCTCGAATCTTTCATAGTGATTCACGGCATCTTCAGTGTACGGGTGAAATAAATCTGCCATTTTGCAACAAAATACCATTAACAATCAGATCCAGTTCTGAACCGTCCAATGACTTTTTAAGACCCACTAGATGCACAATGGTTGTCCCATGTGTACTTAACGCACGGTTGTTAGGCCATATGTGCCTGAAAAATAAATGCACAAGGAGACGTGTTAGAAGGATGTGCTTCAACCGTCCAAACTCTATTTGCACTCTTTTTGATCAATTATCTCAAACCATGTGTGAGCACTGATAACTTTAGTTATGTACACTACAAGAAGAATGATCTTTTACTTCTCCCCTTTTACCTCAATTTTTTTTGTTAACCCCAAAAATTGAGGTAAAAAGTTCTTTTACCTCAATTATTTGGTCTGAAGTAAAAGTATTTACCTCGGTTATAAAAAAGCTGAGGTAAATAATTGGTTTTTTTACCTTGGTTACAAAGAAAATCGAAGTACAAGGCAAAAACATGAAGTAAACAATTTGACCGAATTGTATGCGACGTCACATATGTTGTGTTAGAAGGATGGTCGATGTCGCCATTAACGTCGTTTCTACTTACGTTTAGCGAATGACTTAGCGCCGTCGCACATCATTTTAAAAGATAGGTTAAAGTAAAGAATTTGACGGTGATAGAAAAGAATAAAAAAAGGAAACGGATGTCTGGCGCAGTCGGAATAATTGAAAAGATTCGCAAGCACGGATCTTATAGAACAATCAAGGGTTGCAAGCACAAACCCTATGTTTTGGTTCTGGAATCTACAAGAGATACAATAATTCTTGAAAATATTATTATCAAAACTGCAATCTCCAAAATACAAGAGGTCCTTAAATACTGAATTCTGAAGAAAAATGAAAAAAAATAAAAATAAAATTGGAATTAATAAATTATGAAATTAAACGAAAACTGGAGACACATAAAAAATAATAAACTATTTTTTGAGGCCTTAAACGACCTCAAATGGCCAAAAAAACCACAACACATGGCTTTGCAGTGACTCTTGTAGTGCTCATTGAAACGATTCCAACGCCATTGGAATTGCCTGATTCCGAGTCTTGATGCAAAAGTTATGCTTAAAACCGTATAAGACCTTTGCGGTCATTCTTCCTGCATCAATGTCAATCATATGATGTTCAAATCATATGAAAACTCACATATGAACTCGTACGGTCAATCTTATGATGTTCAAATTAGATATTTAAATAATTACAAATATAGTAGTCGTGAAATCATTCTCACAATCTGTACATAAATTCGAATAAGATTTGTCTCAATTTCAACATAGTAGAGATTACAATTAACTCAATAAACTCTAATAATAATGACCTTGAAGACGATAGACCACCTAGCTTTGATCACCTCGAAGAACAAGGTGTCCCTGATGCGTAGGTTGTTTCCTTTAGGGATCTCGCCAAAACCCTTTGGGGAAAGAGCCTTGATCTTCCCACCCACCGAGTAGTTCATACAATACTCTGTCCCATAGCACCTTAACACTACAGGGGTTTTTGCACTTGGCAGTAGTGGTACAATCTCCCACGGGATGTACTAAATCAGAAAAAAAAAATTGATTAGAAATATATTTATATATATGTGGAAATATTTGAAACTGCATATTAATATTTTAAATTCCTTACCAAAGTTGGGTTCTTCCCGAAGTTCTACTGGTTTAGAGTACAGTGGAAGCGTAGGCATTTGGGAGCCATTGTATGATCCTCAATGTTGAACACAAGAGGCCCAGGATTGCTCCGTTGTGCGGAGAACTGCATGAAAACAACTGGTAATGTGTGAAGATTTATATGTTGTGAAATATTTGAAGACCTGGTAAAACGGACGACTTGAATATCCTTTGCTAGCCATCAATGTAGAATAAGAAATGAAAATGTGAATAGGGAAGCAACTCATGAATTGCAACGTGCAACGTCGCCTACGCATTGCAGGTACGTGTCAGTCAAAACTAGTGGCATGGACGACATATACTAGGGAAGTTGCAATAATGCCGGGAACTCATCGGTTAGACCGAAGGTACGATCGACATACGTGCGACGTCTCATACTCAATAATATGCTACTAAAAATAAAAGTATGCGATATCGCTTCATAATCACATTAAATGAACTGTAATAGACGTTTTACCGATGTCGCATGTATCAAAGGAACCTACGGGTAAAAACACATAACCCCAGAAAAAACTAAGATTTAATGACATAAAATTATACAAAAACTCTATGGAGACATACCAAAACGTAGTACCTAAGTCTACATCTAAGGAAATTTCACCATGTCAAAAATGTGAGTAAAACTAGAACACAAATAAAATATTACACATTGACAAACCACAGATCGGACAATGCAAAGTAGGAATTACTAACATTACATGTTAGAAGATTAAAAAAACCCTACCTTTCTTCCAATGGAGAAGTGAAGGAAGGTGAGAGACCGTTGAAATTTGCGGAAAACATTTAAAGAGAAGCTTGAACTTGCAGGTAGGGTTCTCATATATATAACCGTCCTGAAACGACGTTGTTTTGACCATATTGTGTTGTCCGCCCTGTAGTATGTTGATATAGTGACAAACGTCGCATGTATGCATATGCCTAACAATTTCAGCCCACCAATGAGTTATGTTATGTTAAATACTAAACATTCAAAAACATTGAATTAATAATAAAAATTTCATATACAAAATACGCTTGTATTAATATTTTTCCAAATAAGAATCAATTTGTTTAAAATACATGGTCCTGCAAAGACTAAGCTAAAAATCTAATGTTCATGGGGAAGAATGACAACATGGAAAACTGCTAACCCAGCACCATTTAGGAGCTCAAAGTAGAGGGTGTCCCCAACCACGAGTTGCTCTGCGACAAGAAACTGGCCAAACCCCTTTGGGGTCAGGGTCTTGAGCCTCCTGCTCTCCGAGTAGTGCATGTGATACTCCCTCCCTTTGCGCCTGTTTACAATATCCAACTTGTACGGTGGTAGGAGCTTCACAATTTAACCAGGAATGTACTGAATTTCAAATAAAAATCTTTTGTTAGTACTTATGAAAGTAATCTATAGAAAAAGTTATTTGGAAATTCAATTTGTTTTAAATAGGGAGAACTTACCAGAATTGGAATTGATCTGAAGTTTGTCTGGGTCAGAATATGTACAAGGTGTAGATATCTGCCTAAGAATATGCTTCGCGGACTGTCATCATCTGAATCAATACAGATCTATATTGGTCAATAAGATTATTAACAATTATATATAATATTATTAATATAATAGAAGGAATATCTAAAAAATAACCAAAAAGTCGATTACCTCGATCTGGTCACGGCTGGAACCAACATTGTTAGACATGATTGCTGTAATTCATATTGTCACGGGTGTTAAATGTTGTAGTGGAGAGAAATTGGATAATGAACAAAAATTATTTGGTAAGTTGACCAAGTCAACACGAAGTCGGTTAACCGATAGGCTTGCGACATCACACTGACCAATTTCATAAAGAAAACATTATTTGCGATGTTGCATGTTTAACGATAAAACAGAGGGGTGTTCGACTAGCAACCAACGTCAACTTATAGAAGATGGATTACAATCTTGGTTCTAAACCAAACAATTGAACCATTCCATAGCTACAAGACTTAGTAACCAAATACTAACACCCTAAACCCATATCTTACCACCCCAATTCATAGGAACTTTAAAATTTCAAACAAGTAATACATTCAAACCCCAATCACTAAGGATAAAAATTTCTAGGATGAATAGAATAACAAAAGTAATGTAACCACATGTGGAAACCATATCTTTGACAAGATTGGCAAGGGCGCTGTTAAAATTCGAGGGAAATGTGAAACTTTGAAGTGATGTATGAAAGGTGGACTCTATTTATATATTTGTTATGGAGGAGCTTCCACCTAGGGATCACATTATAGTTGTTTACACCAATTTTTGTAGCAAAAAGTGGGCAACATCGTCTACTAGGAGTGTGGGCTTCACCATTTCTGTCCACTGGCATGGGAAGGGCCTACGTTTTACCTATGTCTGTGCGACATCGCATACTAGTTCTGGTACAACAAAATCTTACTGACAGAAGACCAACGTCGGCTTATCTGGAATTGGGCCTCAACATTTCAGCCCATTAGGATATCAACTAGGTCCGTATTTGACCAATACAAAAAAAAATTGACCTTAATAACGAGTAATTGTATATTACACACTGCTATTTTAAACTTATAACTCTTACCATAAGTTATTAGAGTCCGATATGATCAGAATCAATTTTAACATAGCTTTCTGTTTTTACACTTAGGTCCCTGAAAGATGGTGGAGGAGCAAAATAATTTCAACCACATATAATCGCATGAAATTATATATTCTAGGTTTTTTATGAAATGAAAAACTAATAAAAGTACGTCCATCAAATTTTAAAAAGCGCAAGTGCATTGTCTAGAGTGAATTGTAGATGATTACTTATAAGTATACAATGGTCATTCGTAAAGAACTTGAGGAACTCTTCATGGGATCATGCCAGTTTCTTTATCAGTTATGGTGATAAAGAGTTTTACTTTGGATTGCAAGTTTCCCGCCCGCAAATTAGGGTAACCGTCCATCATTTGTGTTAGTATTCTATTATTACTCTTGCAATAAGCATTATGAGCACAATAATTTTCACCACATATAATTGTGAAATTATATATTCTGGGTTTTTTATGAAATTAAAAGCTAATAAAAATCCGTCCATCAAATTTTAAAAAGCACAAGTACATTGTCTAGAATAAATTGTAGATTATTACTAGTATGCATGGGGATTAAAAGCGGTTATTTTGAACAAGAGAAGGCACAAGGCACTTTTAAGGTGCCTTCTCTGGTCCTGCCTTTGATCCTCTGCGATCAAAGGTGGTTCCGATAACTGCCTTTGTTGAACACATAAGAAGGCGGTTATTTTCTACCTTTGAAACTCTCCAAGAACGGCCTTTGAATCACTTCTGATCCCGGAAATAGTTTATACCCCTTGGCTCCACTTTGCCGTTCCAGTACCAGAACTTCCCTAACTTTTGGTACCAGGAATAGGTTTGGGCAAGAATATTTGGTTCCTCAATCGGGTATATAATCAAGTACAATGTTACGAACTCGGAACTTACAATGTAAAGTCAGGTAATTTTCAGGTTCCAGTACCGAAGCATGAAAATGCTTCCTAAGTTGCGTGTTATTTTCAGTCCAAACCTGGTGAGTGATTACAAAAAATTGCGTGGATTTAAAACGCTTCCAAATTTGGAAAGTAAAGCGGACACATGGCTTCCGAGTCCGGAATAGTAATTTGTGCCTTTGCTATTTTGAGACCCAGCTGTTCCGAAACCGGAACTAAATATGCATAGAATGGTACAAGAATGATTTCATTGCTGTAATCCCTAAAATTTAACTCAACAACAACACTACATTCAACAAACATCGTACACACTATTTGAGCTTACAAAAATGTATAGATAATGCTAAACAAGCAATTATCTATACATAGGAATAGATTTAACTACGATTTCTATTCCACAATGAACCTATCAATTCCTAATACTACTTCACACTCCATAACATGATCGTGGTTTCAACAAAAATCTATAGATAAGGATACTCAAGCAACTATCTATCGATAGGAATAGAAAAAATGTTAATCCTATTCCTCACAAATGCATGTCTCAAGCGTACAATAATTTGCTAAGGTACCACATTTGGAGCTCTAAGAGTAAGGGATCGTACATGTACTAAATGTCTTACCAAACAATTTCGGGCATTGTTGATGTCATATTGACAATACGACTTAGAATTCTCAGGAAATTATGTGCACGAGTTACACCATATTAGTGGGTATGTGCTAGTTCATAGATCAACAAAAGTTGGCATAAATATTGAAAAATTATCACCTTATCCATTTCAAGGAAATCCAATCGTATATCTTTAATGCACTCCACTGCATATAACATTACATAATACCCACACTCCTACGTTTGTGCTTGTTTCTTGTACTGATATGTTGAGAATACTATGAGTAAATACTAAATAACAACTTTAAAGTACCTGTAAATGTTTATCGGAACTCATACCTTGATTTGTACTACACGTAGGGTTTATGACATTCAACCCATCGAGTTCACTCCCCCAGATATCCATAAAAGTTTGTGAAGGTTGATAGTGCAACGGATCCATCCAGTTTACAATCTTCTTTTCCGGAAAAATCAAAATTAGTCTCCAATGATCACTACATATGAACATGTAATTTAATTAAATATCTACACAAGCACTAACATCGAACAACATGTAGAACATAATGAAATTTAAAACATCACCTCTCAATGTAAGGTGAAATGAATTCTTATCATTGAAGCCTATGCATTTTCGGATGTAATCAATCCGTTCGTCCCTTGAACACCCAATCCCTTGGGTAATCAATGGACAAAAATACCGTACCCAACTTTTCTCCCTTTGACTAGCAAAGTAATACATGTACCTTAGACATAGCATTTGAAATATTAGATAGGAACTCACATGAAAAGCAAGTAAAACACAACATGAATCAATGCAATTATTAAAAAACACACTTACAGTAAAAATAGGGACATGATTGTTTGGTTAACTTGGTCACAGTTGCATAATTCCCGGAACACTCCTCAATGCAATTATGTCTTGTTTTCTTCCAAATAAACATTCATTTCCTGAAAATGTGTATGTGGAGTTACCATAATGTGGGTTGATCTAATTTCACAAAACGTGGACGAAATGCTGAGAATCCTTTTGGACTTCTAGCTTTGTTACAAAATGTTTATTTTTATCACTTATGTTCACAATTGTTTTCTTCCTTTGTGGCATGGTAACCTTCAAATGACCATCTTTCTTTGGATCGACATATACTAGTCGTCGAGGCCAAAGAAGGAAAATCCCTTGAGCGGTTCCTACCTTCTTATAAACTCCTTCTAACATTAGTAAGCTTGCATTTTGCACCAAGGCTTTATCCACCATTACCCTTGCGGTTCCATCAGGGATTTGAATTGAATGATGTTTTTGCATCGATTCGTAGAAAACACCATCCACAACATGGAGCGGTTTTCCACTTTCACCAACCTCTATGAAAAGCTCACATAGTTGAGAACCCTACATGAAACACATATACTAAACGTCATTTTTTGTTCAAAAGTGTAGCAATATGAATAAATAATTGATCTCACCTTTTTTTAGGGCCGAGAGGATGTCATGTGTGAGAGAATCCTCTATCCTTGGCGTGGGTTGCACCCTCTTGTTGTTCACCTCCATCTCGCCCGAAGAGTGGTAGGATCCTCTCAACAGTGGCTCCTAATTGCTAGATAGATCATTTGGACAACCAAACAATTGAAGTCCAGTGCATTTAACTAACTTACAAATTAATATGTCTCGTAGTTCCAAACGCTTGTCCCTTAAAATCGATTCTTTTTGCAAGGTGTATAGCCTCGATGGTTTAGCCTTGTGATATGAACGTACAATGCTGAAAGCCTCCCTTTTTGTTAAGAACGCACCAAATCTTATTGCGCGGCCTGCATGGTCTGCTTTTCCTATGGCCTCGCACGGAATGCCGTTCTTTCCCATTGGAATGAATCGATCTTCAGGTTCATCTTGATTCAACTTAGCCTACATAATTTCAACGACAAACACGGAGGAGTAACTAATACATCAATGTATATGGACATCCTAAATTATGATAGTTGATATAAAACAAGTCAATAGTTTGTACCACTTTTTCCGCGAGTTCGATTACCACATCCTTCACATATTAACCATCCTTGTATTATTGAGCTCTTAGGAATAGATCGCAATGGTCAATTTGATCGACTTCCAATGGAATCACTAATTTCTTAGCCTCTTCCTTGTTATCCCCCTTCATTGCCAATAAGACATCTTGCTCAAATTTTTCCTTTATAATCTCCAGTGTTGCCAAACCATAACCTCCATGACTCTTATAGTGTAGTGTTATGTTCAACTTTGCATTTTTTTCATCTCTCGTACCCTATAAGAAACACTGGAAACTACGTAACAAGAACACTACATAATTAAGAAAAAGTGTTCTATTGATTTGTAGCTACTAACATTTTTTTCATTCTCTAAAGCTCTTCTTTTGTGGATCTCCCAACTCTCCTGCTGAATATGCGTGTAAGTTAGCCATGGACGATCCCCTTTTGTTGTTGAGAAGATATAATCTTTTGACAATGTGTACTTGTGTTCTCTCCAAAATTTTGAAAGCATGTTCATCGTTCTCTTTCTTAAGTCATCCATGTACAGTGCCTGAATTTCAAACAGTCTCTATTATGGAAGAAACGGCCAAGTTCGGATTGAGGCTATGGTTAAGAGACAAAAAATGGGGTTACAAAGGAGATGTAATTAAGTACATAGTAGTACCTTGCATTCCATCCATAGGGTGGCTTTGTAATCCTGAGGCACATCACGCCAACTATCATATTTTATGTCAACCCAAGTCTGACCCACCTTCCCAACCTAACTGGACAACTTAGCACATTCTTCCGACAAGCATACGCCATTTGCATTGAAAACCAAAGGGGTCAATTCTTTTCTTACAATCCCCCACTCAAGTGTTCTACAATGTGTTCTCACTATACATACGACCACCAGATCCTCCTCGTCATCATCCTCATCCTCACCCACCGTTGTTTGGTGTTCCCTTCTCCAGTTCTTAAAGAATCCTCACGACTTATTTTTTTAGACATTGTTCGACACACTATCAAAAATGTATTTTTCGAACACAATAATTATATGATTAATTCTATGCAACATTTCAGCCAAAACTATACCCATTTGCCAATGCTTTCCGTTATGCACACAATTGACATAAAGTACTTCGACCAATAACACAAGTATTGCTACAAAATATTACTAAAAATAACACGAGCACACATTCGAACCCTAGAATCTTAAGTACAAGTATTCCCACAAAATATTAAGTATTTGAGAGTAGAAAACATACCTAGAATTTAAGTAGAAGATGATGAAAGTTTAAATGTCTTCATTGAACAACTAGTACATTTGTCATTAGCGTCAAATCACCCCAAATCTTTGCATAATCAAGCTCCATTATAGTGATAGGGAGTTTTTGAAATGAAAACACAAAAGAAGGGAAAGATTTGATGGATGATGGTGGGTTTGATCATTTGGGCGGGTAT
Organism: Rubia yunnanensis; assembly: GCA_037428765.1. NCBI lineage: Eukaryota > Viridiplantae > Streptophyta > Magnoliopsida > Gentianales > Rubiaceae > Rubia > Rubia yunnanensis. Next base: position 10,320,856 of record CM075061.1, read on the forward strand.
GGGAAGAAAAAAGATGGGAAGCTCCCGCCTGGTGTAATAAATTAACTACCCCCATTTGTATTGGCTTTAATGCCTTTTAGGGTTTGCCCGTCAGATAACTTCAAATTGAGGAAGCTTGTCACCTCTTCATATTTACTTACCCGACATACTTACACAATCAGAAGTGTTTTGTGCTTTCAAAAACTCATAGATGAAAACCTTCCTCATTTGGAACTCATTGCTGGTATAAAAAAACCCCAATCGACCATAACAATCTATCAACACATTCAAACCCAAACCCTTGTCTCCACCATTACGAAATTGGAAAGAAAAAAACCATCCACACCATCCCATCACAATGTCTAGGATGAGGGGAACCGGAAGGAAGAGCAGGCATAGAAATGCTTTTACCTAAAGCCATGAGCCGTACACAAGTATAGGGCAGAGTTCTAAGTTTCTTTAACCAGGCGATGGAACAGAGGTATACTGATTTTCTTCACATCAGAAAATGTACTAATCCTAAGGTAGTCCGTAGCTCGGAAATGGATAAACTATTGACATTAGAGGAAGGGATTCATACTGACGAGGTTGTCCAGTTTTATGCTAAATTTGGGAATGGTGATTTGTCCATGGTTAACAAAACTAATGTCACTGTCACGAAGTATACAATCCATGCTGTGTTCGGAAATGAGTATACCACCCCAAGAAAACTTAGGCGCGATAATCCCGATGGTTCTTTTGAAATCTATCATCAACAATACTGGCTGGGTGTTAGTGAATCTACGCCCTTGTGTCTGGTTGCAATGGGTAAGAAGTACTTAAAAAGGGTAGAGGATACCCTGGGTAAGGCCGACCGTTATGATGTGGGTAAACTAACTGTAGAACAAAGGCTTGTTTATTAATGTATTTGTATGAATGTTTTTTTTGTCGAGGGGCTACACTTGCGAGCCAACAATAGGTAACCTCATGCTATTTTATTACGTGATGGAGGAAATTCCAATAAATCCGGGATATGCTATACTTAACTACATGTTGAAAGCGGCAATGTCTAAAAAGAAATATCTCCCCTACGGGGGATTGATCACTGCATTGCTCAAACAATTTGGGGGTAGTACCTATTGATAGGCCGTTGAAAATAGAATTCTACGATGAGAGTTAGTTTGTACACAAGAAGTTAGAAATGGGCAAGGATGGAAAATGGCATCACAAGGTGATTTCAGGCCCCTGCGCAGCCGCAAAAGCTGTAAAGAGGGCTAGGGATGCAACTTTGGATATGGTAGAGTCATCACGTAAGGTTTTTTAATTTCCTAAATATAAATTGTCACTTACTATAATTTATACAAAACTATATGTTGATTTCTTTAATTTTTTTCTTTGTTTATGCAAGGTGGCCAACATGATTGGCAGAGTCGATTCTCGAGATATTTAGCATGCATCCGTGGTGACATTACTAAGGCAAAAAAGGAATTGGGTTGTGTCGAAGCCTGTCATGCCAAGATCATGGGAGCCGCTGGGATGCATTTACAGTTATGTGATGATGACACCATGCCGAACTTTTCCCCTGAATTTTCCGAGAGTGGCTCTGATGACGGTGATAGAGATGGCGCCAATGAAGAAGAGGATGAGGAAGAAATTGAAGCTAATGAAGACAATTGAACACTCAGATATTTATTTTTATGGGGATTTCTACTTGGGATTTGATCAAACGAATTGTTAAGCTACAATGTACTTTGAATTTATGCTACGACATTGTTATGAAGAATCTTATATTCAATTTGTTATTAAGAATGTGTGTTGGATAATAATAGTTGATAGTTCATGCATATCAAAGTTTTGTAATTCAATCTACTAATAGACATGATTAACTTTCGAGTTTGAAAGTGATTCGTGGTTTCAGAAAAAAAAAGGTTTGAATGTAATCCAAACTCGGAACCAGCTAGTGAGATATGGATATTGATTAGTTGTATATGTAACCAAGCAGGCGATATGCTTCCTCACTTGGAAGCTAATGTTTTGAGATCAGGTGCCAATTCTGGTCCAAACCTGGTCAAAAGTTGAATGATTTTTAAAAAAATAATTTTTTTGGCCAAAAAAATGACAATGCTTCCTCACTTGGAAGTGGTGGTCATCTCTTTATAAAATAGAGCTGAATCCACTTACTCACTCGGAAGCTAGGTTCCGAGTTCAGCTGATGTTTCGAGAACCAACCTGCTCAACACCGCACCATTTATTTTTTTGATTCATTTCTACTTCCTCACTTGGAAGATTAACTTCAGCTGTTTGTAAAAAATGATGCGACATACTTCCTCAATCGGAAATGAGTCAACTATATTTTAAAAAATGGGCAAACATCCCAACTTAGACAATCAGAAACCTGAATCCCAAGTAGAGGCAAACGTTCTGGAGCTGGAAACGGTCCAAAACCCCGTAATTCAAACTGATACGAATCTCCTTGCGAAGACTCACGATTTTCGGAATTAATATCTTTGATCTAGTGAAGGGATCTATAAACCCACACTATCTCGCACGAAATTCAGGAGTCTAGCCCTCGGGGTACGCCTAACTTCGACTTGCTCTCTAACTAGCCCTCAGGATCATATTACAAGGTTTATTGATACTTAACTAGCCCTCGGGGTTAAGCAACAATGGAATAGCTCGCAAGCAAAGAGTATGAACTCAAAAGGTTGTATATTTGATTGATGAAAGGTTGTAATTTTCGTCCATAAGGCCTCCCTTTTTTATAGGGTTACAATCTTGCCTCAAACCCTAATCACAAATGGAAACTGAATCGACTTATGGCAGCTTTAAGAAGCTAAAATCATATCTAACTAAAATACCTAAAATAAATGGTAATCTAAGGTAATCAGGTTGAATTCTTCAAGAAGTAACCTTGAAGAATATTACATTATCTAATGTTACCAAATCTAATTCTAATTAGAATAAAACTGAATATACTAAACTTTAATGGACTGTATTTTTGAAATTCAGCTCTTCAAAGCCCACATGGCCGAGCTATCAGTCCACTAAACCCAAAATGAAATAATTTTACAATATTTTACAATGATCACACTACCTCATTAAAAACCCAGTGGGAAAAAAGAGTATAGTTTTCTTCATGATGTCTTTAGTTCGTCGACAATCTTAAATAATGAATCCAAGATGTTGATGGTGACTCCTTCTTCAATTATTCATCATAAAGTTGATCCATCAAAGCATTTAAAGCACATCAAAGTATTTGATATTCGTATCATTCCCTCCCGGATCGAAAAGTTTCATCCTCAAAACGAAAAGCATATAACCTGTAAAGACATCCTTGAATTCCTGTAACACCTTAACAAACCTTGAAAACATATCTACATGAATATCTTCTTTGGAATAGTAACTTTCTTTCCAGGACATTATAAGAACAAAAGAATGATTAGTCAAAGATCGATTCACATCTCTTATTGAAGCATAAAAAGATTTACCAGAATCAGTAGATAGTTCATGTCTCATCATATAAATATAAAGTAAAGGACTAAGATGTGAAGACAAAACTTCATGCGACTTTTCATAATCATTCTGCAACTTACCTGTCTTACCTACTTTGGGATCGACCTGGAACTTGTCTATGGAGACATTTACTATCTTTTTGGTGGAATTGAAACTATTTTGGTCGAAATTACTTGCTCCTTGTAGGGGAGTAATTTCAGCTACATGTGTGGAATACGCCTAAAAACATATTTGTTTCAGGACCTTTCTCACCTCCGTAAAAATGATGATTTCATCATCTATTTGTTCTTCTTCAGTGTCATACCGTACAGGCATATCATCATCTTCCTCCTCCTCCATTGATGTTATGATTCGTTTATGGGGACAGTTATTGTGAAAATGCCCTCGTTCGTTACAATGAAAACATGTAGGAGTGTTAGAATAAATTGTATCTGACAAGGTAGAAATTGATTTACCCGTATCTTGGCTAAGAGATTGATTGGTTGCGATCATTATTTGATCAATAGGTTCAAATGGTGGATTTGAGTAGGTTTTGGTCGAATTAAGGTTTCCTCGGCCACCCATGTTCGAATTGCTACCACCCCTGGTCGAATTTAGGCTTCTGAAATCAGAGACTTGCCTTTGACTGTCATAGTTGAAATTAGAGCTTCCCCTGGGCCTTAATGTCGACTCAACCAACCTGGCCTTGAATAATAAATCTTGCAAGGAAACATAATACTGGAGCTTAACCGGAACTTGCAGATTTTCTCTTAAACCTTTAATAAACTGATCCTTTATAAAGTCCTCATTTTCTTTCATGCCAACTCTTCTCATAGCTAATTCAAGATCTTGCCAGTATTCATCTACATTACGATTTCCTTGCTTCACATTGCTGAGATACGAATGTTACTCCATCAAATATGTTTGTGGAACATGATGTAATCGAAGCTTGGTTTTCAATCTCTCCCAGGTGGATATAGGTCTTTTACCAGCAAGCTATCTTGATTCTTTCAAATTCTCCCACCACTCTGTGGCATAATGGGTGAAAGAATACTGTGCAATCTTGATCTTCTCTTTCTCACGATAGTTGTAAAGATCAAATAGGTTCTCGATCTGCCTCTCCCAATCCAAGTATTTCAAAGGAATGTGTCGACCTTCAAATCTAGGAATATCAACCTTGAAACCTTTGATGTCACAAGCATATTCAACTTGTCTTACAGAACGAGGTATCGTTGGATATGATAACTCATCTATCTTCCTAGACAATCTCTGAACCTCGCTCATTATATTATTTATGACATTCATGGAATTTGTTTTAGGTTTATTGTTGGGATTGCCAACAAATGGTGGGATGAATGGATCATCCACCATCCCTGCTAAGAAGAAACAAACCGTTAGGAATAAATGTCCCCTTTCCCCTTTGTTTAGTAAGGTCACTCACCAAGTGTATAACACTCACAATTTACATGGTGAAGGCTAATGTGAGGGCAATTGATCAATTCACCGCAATTCAAAGCAAACTATGGAGATGAGTACTGCAGAACTTATTTCGAAATTTAAAAATATATAAACTCAAAAATTGGCTCTACGATATGGAATTCCAAATTCTAAAAAGAATAAGGAACAAAACGCAATTTGAATGGCATGAATCGGAGCTGTATTGAATGAATTGTGACCAAAACAAGAAGGTTTTATATAGGCGACAAATAGGTTCCGAAAATTCAAGAAACTTTTCCGAAAACAAATTGGAATAGGAACTCAAATCCAAATCCCTTTTGGTAAATAATTTTTAATGAGTTACTTGTCCCCCAAGTCAAAAATTCAGATCAAACTCCCTCTCTCAAGTGGCATTTATTTCCTTTTTCTCCCCGATTAGGATTTTGACTTTTCTTTTCCTTTTTCAAACCGGATTCCTTTTCCTTTCCTTTTTTTTTCAGCCACAATTCATTTTTCCCTTTTTTTTGTACTATAAAAATCACAACTAGAATCTTATTCCCCAAGAAAAATTTTCGGTCACAATTACCAAAAGTTTTAGAAATTGCAAATCTGCCCCAAACTTTTGAAAATTGCAAATCTGCCCCAAATTTCAGATTTCAAATCCTAAATTCCGATTTTGAAACCCAAAATCTGCTGCCTTTTGTTTTTAATTTTCAAAAATTTTTGGAACAAGAATAGCCTATACAAAAATTGGAACAAGAAAACTACGACAACTTCCTCTTGATTCCAATGAACTTTGAGGTATTCAAGATCGTAAGGATCAAGAATATGACACTATATATATGGAAAATGACACAAGAATATTTTTTTTAATAAGGTGTAATCAAGAAATAAAGAACAATTCTAGATCACGGAATCAAAGAACGATAAAGAAAACAAATAGGATTATGAGCATGCAATAATTTTCAGAAGAGTTGACGAAAATATCACAAGCACATAAACTGTTTAAGCTACTTAAAACTACGAAACTGACAGGGAGGTGAAGATGGATAATACTTATTAACGCTCAGACCCTTCGACGTCCTCCTGACTCGATTGATGAAGGTGAAGGCAGATAGTAATACCGAAGTATTCTAACTCTCGGACCCTTCGACGTCCTTCGACTCTAGATTCAATCCTCCTGGTAAGAAAGATCAAACAAACACAGTTAAAAAATGACACAAAAGAGTATATATATACATAAAAATTCAAAAATAAATTAATGCAAACTCGAAACCCCTTTTTTTATTTTTTTTCGGCCCCAGTAGATCTTTCGCTTTGCTCTGATACCAACTGATATGAATCTCCTTGCGAAGACTCACGATTTGCGGAATTAATATCTTTGATCTAGTGAAGGGATCTACAAACCCGCACTATCTCACACAAAATTCAGGAGTCTAGCCCTCGGGGTACGCTTAACTTCAACTTGCTCTCTAACTAGCCCTCGGGATTAGATTACAAGGTTTATTGATACTTAAGTATCCCTCGGGGTTAAACAACAATGGAATAGCTCGCAAGCAAAGCGAATGAACTCAAAAGGTTGTATATTTGATTGATGAAAGGTTGTAATTTTCGTCCATAAGGCCTCCCTTTTTATAGGGTTACAATCTTGCCTCAAACCCTAATCACAAATGGAAACTGAATCGACTTATGGAAGCTTTAAGAAGCTAAAATCATATCTAACTAAAATACCTAAAATAAATGGTAATCTAAGGTAATCAGGTTGAATTCTTCAAGAAGTAACCTTGAAGAATATTGCCTTATCTAATCTTACCAAATCTAGTTCTAATTAGAATAAAACTGAATATACTAAACCTTAATGGACTGTATTTTTGAAATTCAGCTCTTCAAAGCCCACATGGCCGAGCTATCAGTCCACTAAACCCAAAATGAAATAATTTTACAATATTTTACAATGATCACACTACCTCATTAAAAACCAGTGGGAAAAAAGAGTATAGTGTTCTTCATGATGTCTTTAGTTCGTCGACAATCTTGAATAATGAATCCAAGATGTCGATGGTGACTCCTTCAATTCATCATCATAAAGTTGATCCATCAAAGCATTTGATATTCATATCATTACTAATATGAATCTCCTTGCGAAGACTCATGATTTGCGGAATTAATATATTTGATCTAGTGAAGGGATCTGCAAACCCGCACTATCTCGCACGAAATTTAGGAATCTAGCCCTTGGGGTACGCCTAACTTCGACTTGCTCTCTAACTAGCCCTCGGGATCAGATTACAAGGTTTATTGATACTTAACTAGCCTTCAGGGTTAAGCAACAATGGAATAGCTCGCAAGCAAAGAGTATGACTATAAACATGCCAAATGCATTAGACACAGAAACCAAAAATATATCCAATAACTGCAACTCCCCATGAAGTAAATATATGGTGTATGTTGGAACATAGCCATAACAGAACCTTCAAACCTCTTCAGGAGCAGCTATATGTGCCTCATCTAATATGGCCTTTTCTGCCTCCAAAACTTCCATCTAAGTGGCTAGAGCTCTCAACTTCTGATTAATGGCCACAAACTTGACCTTCTTCTCATTAACTTCAAAAGTTGTAGCCTCATGATTCCATGACAGATCATGCACATGTCTTAAATAAAATGTCCTCTTGTTTGGACTTTTCTCGAGAAAGAGCTGTAGTATTTCAAAAGGGAATCCAACAGTTTATAACAATCTGGAATAGATAGAAATACATGGAAGTCAAGCTAGATGAAAGAACGTTCCCTTGAGTGGGCATTGAGACTGAAATCCTCCAGCAATTTCTAACATAATCTAATTATCTTGCCTCTGATGTAAACTTTGTTGTACCACTCAGAATCTGGATCAATGTTGCCTCCCATTAAGTTTGCATAATATTCTTCTACAATCTCTTGGTTGTACCTTGTAAATTGAGGCAGCAGTCTTGAGGCCCAAATAGTCCAAGTAGGCTGTAAAGCTACACTTCTCATGTACACCCACACCTGTTGTCTTCTTAGCTAATATCATATCTCTCATGGAAGTTTGATCAGAAGTGCTTTCAATAATTTGCTCAACTTGTGTAGGAACATCAGTCACTGATGTTGGAATATAACAGCTCTCAGCTCCACCCATTTTCTCTATGTTGGAACATAAGATCCTTTCATTGCTTCAGAATCAACACCTCATGCATGTATCGATGTTGGAACATCACTTGCTCAGCTTCCTTCACTTCATCAGTACTTTCTCCCCCTATCTCCATGTCTAGTGTTGGAACATAGGCTTGTTTACCACCCAGATCATAATCTTCTCCAACCACATTTACTAATGTTTGAACATCTGAATCTTTAATCACACCAGACTCATTTATTTCCATGTCCACATCTTTTTTACCTCTCTCCATACTTTGTGTTGGAACATGACCAGTACCACTGTCTTCCAACTCCTCAACATCCTAAACCATAATACCAGGAAGAACCATCTCTCTGATATATTCAACCATTATCTTTTCACCAACTTGTCATCACATCAATCACCATAATGTCTTCACAACTTCTGTTTTGTTCACTTTTTCTTCTTTCTAATTTTTTTTTGTGTTTTTCTAATTTTCTGTACACAAAATAAATAAACAAAAATTTTATGGCCGAATAAAAGCTTTAAAGAATTACCTCAAATCTGAAAAATACCTAAGTGTTTTCTGAGGAGCTCAACCATAGCAGTGCCCAACAACTTAGTGAAAATATCTGCAAATTGCTCAGGTGTTGGAACATAGGCACCCACCACTTCCTTCCTTTCAACAAGATCTTGAATAAAATGGTTCCTTATATCACTGTACTTTGTTCGAGAGTGCTGGACTGGATTGATAGAAATATCAATAGCACTTGTACCATCAACATATATTTGAGCAATCAGTGTATTTGATGATTCTCGAAAAACATGCAAGGTGCGATCTTCTCCCCCTCGGCGATAATCTTTCTGAATAGGAAAGGTAGTGAGTCGCTTATACCACTCCCCCAGTGCTTGTTTTGATCCAAACAAAACATTCTTGAGTCGATGATATACTTCCTCATTAACCACACCATGTAGGAGAGCACTTTTGACAACTTTTTGGTACATCGTAAAATTCATAGTGTAAGCCATAACAAGGAGAATGCGAATAGATTCTAAACTAGAAACTGATGCAAATGTCTCATCAAAATTAACTCCTTTATCCCGAGTGTAGTCATGAGCAACTAACCTTGCTCTATTATCATTGAGTTTAAATTGCTCAAGTTCTTCTTGTATTGCCATAATCCAATACTCATCAAGTAGATCCTCTTTGTAATTATTGGATTCAATAAGGGAGAGAGAACATTGTAGACCAGTAAGTTCCTTATAATTAACCCAAGGGATCGATAGAGTCATTCTTCCGCTTGATTTAGCCTACACCGATGTTTGAACATGGGAGAGTTGTGGAGAGGACGGTGTTCCAACATCGCTAAAGTTATGTGAATCATCAGCTTCATTTGTAAGATCTACCTCATCTGATGTTCCAACATTGTTACATCCCTGATCAGAGAAATCATCCGATGTTGGAACATGGTCACCCGTACGATCTAACTCATCAAATTCAACACTCAAGCAGTTCACTTCTTGTTCCAACAAGTAACATTTATCTCATGACCGAACACTAGTTAGCACTTTGTTGTTGCCATGTTTCACTATGCACTTCTCCTTATGTAATTCCACGATCATATTATCATCACACAACTGGCTGATACTTAGGAGATTAGCCTTTAGATCTTCCACCAACAGAACACTAGTAAAGGTAGGAAATCCCTTTATCGACAACTCACCTTTTTCAACTACCCTTCTTTTCTTTCCATCACCAGATATAACAAATAAAACATCATAGGGTTTGATGTTCTTTAGATACTCTTGAGATCCAGTCATATGTTAAGAACATCCACTATCAAGGTGTCACGAATCCCTAGGGTGTCTAATAAAGGAAGTGTGAGCTACAATTCACAATTTAGGGGTTTTAGGGGTCCATACCTTTCTAACCATCCTTGGTTGTTGCACTTGATCCATGTTGGAAAATGCTACAGGCTAGCGTCCATTCATAATATCTCTGAGAAGCTTAAAGCAACAATCCTCTGTATAACCTTGATAGGTACAGTAACCACACATTAAGGCTTTTCGTGGGCGTGTTTTGACAACTTTTCTCTTCATAACTTGAACCTCTGGTTTGAATACTTTAGTGCTGGTAGATGGTTTTTCATAGTATATCCCTTGTCGATTTCCAGAACTCTGACCCATGGTGAGAATTTCATCCAATTATTCTTTTCCAGAATTCAATCTTTTAATAGTTATCTCAGCAACTTCAGCCCTTTTAGTCATCGAACTCAGATTTAATTCCAACACCTTAATTTTCTTTCAGAGTCCTTCCACTAGGAATGTCATCTCTCTTCCTTATTCAGCTAAAAGGTTTTTCTCCCTTTTTTAAGAGTATGATAGCATCATCAACTTCCAGGCACATTTCATACATCTTTTCCTAAGAAGAATATACATCCTCATCACTCACAATCTTGTCTTCGTCATCAATGGAGGAGTATTTTTCACATACATTCTCTGTGTTGGAACACCGGACTTCAGATACCTGAACCATGTTAGAACATCGATCCACTTCTTCTTGTCCGATGTTGGAACATTAAGTACCAAGTTTTGAGTCTCCTTGAAGTTTTGCTCCAAAAGCCATATAATTGCTGGTCAATTCCTCTTCATGGTTCTTCTCTTCTTCATATTCACTCCATGAGGGTGCATATGGTTTTCCATGCTTTTTCTGAGTGTTGGCACATTTAGCCTGGATATGTCCATACCCTTCACATTCTCTGCATTGCATCCTTTCTAACTGCCTGAATTTACCATTTTGATTTCTTGAGGATTGCTAAGTGATTTGTTCCATGCTTGATCCATGATAGTTTCCAAAGTCTTGAAACCGTGATTTGTTCCCATTAAACCTTTCCTAGGGATTATTATTTACCACTTTCTTCGGCATCCTTGAGAAATTCTTGTGATAAAGGCAAGGTCTTCATTTTCATCATCACTATCCTCCTCCATTGGATGTTCCAACGTCATTTCATAGGCTTGTAGTGATCCCATCAACTTATCTAAAGTCATTGTGGTCATGTCCCTTGCTTCTTCTATTGCTGTTACTTTCATGGCAAATCTTTGGGGAAGTGATCTCAGCGTCTTCTTCACCAACTTTTACTCTTTGTAAGTTTTTCCCAATTGATGCACCATATTTTTTTATGTCTCTGAGTCTTCCATTGAATACTGCAATAGTCTTATCTTCTTCCATTTTCAGCTCTTCGAATTCTGTGGGCAACATTTGTAGCTTTGATTCACATACCCGACTTGTCCCCTCATGTACAGTTTGTAGGATATCCCATGCTTTCTTTGCTTGTTGGCACGTAGAGATGAGTTTGAATTGATCTTCATCTACTGCAGTAAAGATGGAAATTAACGCTCTAGAGTTTTCCAAGCCGCCCATTTTTTCAACTGGTGTCCACAACTCTTTAGGCTTAACTACTGGCTCTTTAGAACTAGATTCTCCTCCTTTAGAACTTCCAACAACAGGGGGTTTCCATTATGTTTCAACATAGTACCAAGCCAATTCATCCAGTAAATTTATGAACACCCGCATGCAAGCCTTCAGTAGTTATAATTTGTTCCTTCCAGCAGAGGTGACCGAGGCACAGAAGCTCCTTCTCTGGTCGTCATTGGTAAAATCGGATCACACTTTCCCTTATCAAAACCAAAGTAAAACAAGTTACTTAGCTCTAATACCAATTGAAATTTGGTTGTACCTAATTAATTCAATAATTATTACCGTGTTCCAACATAGTCTATCTAACTAAGTATGCAATAAAGTAAAACATGAACACACAAGACTTGGTTACGCAGCTCGGTAAAATCCACCTACATCTGCGGGGCCATGCCTAGTCAGAATGAATCCGCTAATCAGAAAGATACAGTACAAAGTACACCATACAATATACTTATCTTAACTAAATATAACATGTGAATTCTGCAAGCTCCCCTTGCTACCGATCCGCCTTGATTAGACTCCCTTCCCTTTGACCTTGAAACTCGTCGACGTTGGATCTCCTTCTCCCGAGGATTAAGGTATATGATTCTGAACTTGATCAACAGTTTAAGTTCATGTTGGAACATGGATGAATGACTCTGTAGTACCTCTCGAAAGATACAAATCTTGATGCGGATTTTTCTTCAATTAATTTGTGAGTGGCACAGCCGTGATGTCCATCAATATATATATCATGAGCAAATTGGAATTCTCCACATTTGTCTTCAAAAGATTTTGTTTCCAAATCAACTTCTGAAGCATATCCAAATCCCATAAATAAAGAGATTTTCCTTTTCTCAATTATCCCTTCTAAAGCTATAGTTCTATATGAACGATACTATTTGTATTGACAGAAAATGATCCTTGTGGTAGAAATTTGGCTGGTTTCTTGGTGAGGATACGCAAAATATTTGAGATCACGAAAACAATGATGTTTCTTTTGTTTCATTTTGCTTACTCTTCTGAGTTTATTCGCTTATCGATTGGCTGAATTAGTGAAACTGTAAACGTGAAATTCTAGTTAACAAGACTAGGAAGATTCATGATACTGAATCGAAGTGTTGCTTTGATGCCTAATGTTAATAGTAAATCCAATGTCGTGTTGTTGCTGAAGTTGGTATACGTTATATCTTGTTTGTTCTTTATGAATTTGCTTGTCCTGAAAGAACAATGACTGACATTGGAATAATTGGCATTGCGATAAGATCAAGTGCAGTAGTAGAAATTGCTATCGGTTTGTTATCAATTGAATATATTATTTTTCTTATTTTCTCTCTTTCACCCTATTTTAAGAAACCACTCATTTTCTTCTTCACAATGATAAGAAATCACTTTTTACTATTCATGTATCCCACTTGATTTTCTCTATTCTACTCATTAATGTTATTATTAATATTTAATTTAAATAAATTAGTCTACCCAAAATAAATTGAACGTGAAAATTAATAATACATTATAATTTTTAAAATTAAATTTCATTTTTTTCAATAATTTTTCTTCAATAAGTTTCTCAAAAATCATTCTAAATTTTTATTCCAAATCATTCTAGGTTTTAATCAAAAATCATTCAATATTTTTAATTTAAAAACGTTTTAAAATTAAATTTTACAAATAAAAAATTCAGATTAAAAAAAAACAAAGATGGGGACACGTGTCACATACGGTTGGAACACGTGTCCTATTAAAAAAATTGCAAGCAGAAATAGCTGTTGGGACACATGTCGCCATATAAGTGGGACACGTGTCCCATTAATTTTGTCGGCCCATACCCTCAGATCTTTTAGCCGTTGGACACGTGGCTCAAGCAAATGGCGCCACGTGTCAGCAGGTGTGAAACAAAAAAAATTAAAGTTGTATGTGGGACATGTGGCATAATGCATGGCTGACACGTGTCCCGCATGCGCAAAGAAAAATGGGCCGCTAGAAGTGGCCCAATTGCCAATGTGCGATGTGTCAGTAACTGGTTTCCAGACTGATTGCTACACAAGGAACCATTGGGCGGTTTCTTGAACCGCCCTAGAAAATACAACTGTGGGTATTTTTAGTTTCTAGAGCTGTTTTTTAAACTCAAAAAATTATCATTGCACTTGCTCTAATAGCAGCTGTGTTCTACTACATTTTGCTTTTGTGAATTTTGGAAATTTACTATCTATTTAAATAATTTAATGCTCCTACAACTACTCCAAAACGATAACTTGCAGTATAAAGGACACAGATGTTAGAATGAGGCTGATTCCAAAGAAGAGCCACTTGTTAGACTTCTCTTGGGTTTGACAGTGAAATTTGGTTTAATCAAATTTTCTTAATAATTACTTCTATGTTCTAAAATAACTTATCTAATCAAGTATGTAATAAAGTAAAGTATAAAGACACGATATTTGATTTCAAAGTTCAGTAAAATTCACCTACATCTGTGGGATGTGGCCCAGTTCAGAATGAATTCACTAATAAAAAAGATACAGTACAAAGTACACCATACAAAATATTTATCTTTACTAATCAAACATGTGAATTCTGCTAGCTCCCCTAGCTACCGATCAGCCTTGATCAGACTCCCTTTGACCTCAAAACTCGTCGATGCTGGATCTCCTCCTCTCGACGAATTAAGGCATATGATTTTGAACTTTGAACGGCGGGTCATGTATGTTGGAACATATAGATTTGGCTCTTTGCAAGTCTCTTGGAAAGATGAAAATCTGTGTGCAGATTTTCTCAATTAAATTTGTGAGTTTAATGTAGTCGTGAAGTCCCTTTTTAAAGGCATGAGCAGATCGGAATCTTCATGATTATCTTCATAATATTCCTAATCCTTATCTGCTTCCGAAGCATATCCAAATCCCATAAATAAAGGAGTTTTCCTTATCACAGTATGTCCCATATATTCGATAAACTCAATACCATATTTGAAGGGATTTTCCATAAACCAAATATGTTTTTGCCACCTCTTAACATATTGCAGAATATTTAGATTTCCACAAATCACAAATACCATAATATTATGATCTTCTTCCATAAAATCTTGTTGGCATAACTGTGGCTGTCTGCATGTTCCAATATGAAAAGTTTTTCCTTTCCAAATTTGTTCACAAATTGCCAATTAAAACATTCAATGAAAAACTTCTAATTCTTCACCTTTGTTGGAACATATGCGAAATACTGAATCTGATCATAAAAGACTACAATCCGAAAAATCAGAATTCTAGAACACCAAAATAATATTCAGATTACAGTCATCCAATAAAAATAATATCCAAAATCACCAAAAATTCTCCCCCTAGGGCCATGAATATGCCAAAGGCAATAAACAACAAAATTACAGTTTTAATTTTTTTTTAAAAAAAACCAGCTCCCCCTGAACATAACATGGGATCTATGTTGAAACATAGATACTTCAAGATTATCAATTCTGTTCAGGAGCAGCATCATGTGCCTCCAACTGAGCCTTCTCTCCCTCAAGTCTGGCCTTCTCTGCTTCAAGTGCCGCGATTTAAATGGCTATAGCCCCCAACCTTGCATTGAACACCACTAACTTGGCCTTCTTTTCAGCATCTACAGAAGTTGTAGCTATAGGGTTCCATGGCAGATCATGCACTTGCCGCATGTCAAAAGTCTTCTTGTTAGGCCGAAGAAACTCCGTATCAATGATAACATCCTTTGCTTTGCCCTTCACCTTAGCACTCTCAGCCAATGTAGATATCAAACATGGGTATACCAGGGCATGCTTAGCCTTTGGAGCAGTGGCTTGTCTAACCAAACTCTGTTGGATAAATAATTCCAGGTTGACTGGTTTTTGTGTTCCAACAAAGTACAACAGCTTCGTCATTTCTCTTGTCACAGCTATAGTATTGGAGGACGGCATCCAGCAGTTTACAACCACCTGATACAACCCAAAAAACCTAGAGGATAGGTAGGAAGCATGTGAGTATCCTGTCTCAGGCCACTCTGTCTTGTACCCTCCTGAGACTACCTCCATAATTCTTTCATTAGACACATCCAAGCTATCTGGAAAAAATCCCTCAAAGTCTGGAGTTTTCAGCCCCAACATTTTGTTCATTCTGGCAGTAGAGAAATCGATAATTTTTCCCTTAACATAGACCCTCTCAAACCATGGGGAATCAACCTCCAAGTTTCCAACCATCAGGTTAGAATACACTTCAGTAACAACTTGCTTGTTGTATTGAAGTTGTACCGTAGCATCCCTTTTCATCCCAATTATCTCCAAAAAATAAAAAAAAAATCCACTAGCCCTATATGCATCTAGATTACTGGCCTCTCAGAGATTATTCTCTTCTTAGCAAAAATTTCTCCCATCTCTTCACACTTATTATCAAAGTAAGGGAAAGACAACGCTTCACTTACAAAAGGGGGTGACAACACTTTCTTCTTCTTAGGAGTAGCTTGGGTTCTCTTGGATCTCTTGGCTGGTGGTAAGTCCTCAGCAACATGCATCTTCCGCTTAGCCCTCACAGTTGGGAAGAATTCATTTAGCACGTCATCTCTGGAATATCTCAGGTTTGATTCCTGTGTTGGAACATACTTAGGCTTTTCAACCTCTTCTCCTTGCTCAGTTGTATCTGCCTTTTCAGTGTTCTAACATGCTGATCCTTGCCTGATTCATTTTGTCTTAAATCAAATCCTCCTGTCTTTCCTTCATCTGGATATTCCAAGTCATCATATGCATTCCTAGTGACATCAAACTGGTCTTGACCTCCTATGTCAACATCATCAATCTCCATATCTTTAGCCCTCTCTGACTCTACCATCTGTGTTGGAACATACCCAACACTATCTCCCTCTTCACTGTCTGTAATCTCAATGATTACAAGTTTTCTAAGTTCTTCAATGCTCTGGGAAGCATTTGAATCATAGAACCCCAATGGCATCCTGTCAGTAGATTTAACAATCTCTAACTCTACAGTCTCAGCTTCATCAATTTCTTCAAGTTTCACACTATTTAATCTTGGAATATGACAGTAAACATGAAACATATCATTCCCGTCATGCAACCTGTATACCCCTCTCAGCATCTTAAGTTCATAATCTTCCACATTATCCAAATCTCCTATATCCCCTGTGTACAACTCCTGGATATCCACATCTAAAACTTCTCCCTTTTAGTTCTTCGAATTTTTAACCTTAGTCAAGTCTAGAGACACTCTATTTGCTTTAACCCAATCAAAGAACTCTTCAACTGACTCAAAGTTTCTACCATGCAGACTAAAATGGGAGAAATCAGGACCAAGTACCTTTATGTAGGGATATTTTCCTCCATTGGGAACCTCATTCCTCTTCTCTTAGTTGTCAGAGGTGAGCTTGGGGAGTGGAGCGCCGCCTCTATTTTTGTTCCTGGCCATGGTGAGTTTTGCGCACGAATTTCTCTCTACAGAAATGGTTTGAGTATAGGGAGGTTTTGAGGCTTTCAACTCAATTAGAACTCTAATACGAAACCCAAGATTCTTGGCAAGAATATCTCAACAAGTTTTTGAGCAATTCAGCCTCTAGTCTCAACAAGAATATCTCCAACCATGCTAATCTAAAATTTAGCCTGCATAATAGTGATGAAATCATGTACCATAGATGGTGAAGTATAGCCGAATACTATATCATCAATATAAATTTGAGCAATCGGGATTTTTGATGCCTTTTCAAGCACAAATAAAGTGTGATCTACTCCCCCTCGACGATAACCTTTCTTAAGAAGAAAGTTAGTAAGTTGTTCATACCATGCCCTTGGTGCTTGTTTTAAGCCATATAAAGTCTTCTTGAGGCAATGCACATGATGAGGGTAATGAGGATCCTCAAATCCTTTAGGTTGTTCCACATATACTTCTTCATTTACCACACCATTTAGAAAAGCACTCTTGATATCCATTTGATACGGAGTAAAGTTCATAGAGTAGGCAATAGCAAGTGAATTCGAATTGACTCTAACCTGACAACTGGTGCAAATGTCTCATCAAAGTCGACTCCTTCAACTTGTGAATTTCCTTGAGCTACTAGTCTAGCTTTGTTTTGAGTAATTTTTCCATCAGCATCAAATTTATTTTTGAAGATCCACTTTGTGCCTATAACATATACACATTTAGGGTGAGGAGTGAGATACCATACATCATTTCATGCAAACTGACCGAGTTCTTCTTGCATTGCTGCAATCCAGTATTCGTCCAGTAAGGCCTCCTTGTAGTTCTTGTGTTCAATGAGAGAGATGAAGCATTGTAATCCTGCTAACTTCCTGTAATCAACCCAAGGGATTGATCGAGTACTCCTTGTCATTGGTTTAGGTTGCTCCTATGTTGGAACATAGGATAAAGCAGTAGGGGATGATATTCCAACATACTCAATATCGTCTGGTTCAGCAGGATACTCAGTCTGCTTAGATGTTCCAACATGCGATGAATCTGGCTTATCAGGTTGACTATGTTGTGGTGGAACGTGGTCTTTATCAGGTTCATCTTCTACAGCATCTGAACCTTGTCCTTCTTCAGAATCATCCACAATAACATTTATGGATTCCATGAGTGTGTTTGTCTAAAAGTTGTAAACACGGTAAGCCCGTCTATTCACAGAATAACCAAGAAAGATTCCAATATCACTGCGATTGTCAATTTTTGCCAATTGTTCTCTATCTCTGAGAATGTAGCCCTTGCTTCCAAACACATTAAAGTATGCTAGATTTGGTTTCCTACCCTTCCAAATCTCGTAGGACATTTTTCTCATGAATGGATGCAGATATACTCGATTGATTGTATAACAAGAAGTATTAATGGCTTTTGCCCACCATTTTTTTGTGAATTTCTTTCTCTACTAACATGACTCAAGCCTTCTCCTGAAGAGTTCTATTTTTGCATTCTATGACACCATTTTGCTAAGGGGTGATTGGTGCTGAAAACTCATGTTGAATTCCAAGCTTATCACAAAAGTCACTGAATTGAGACTTTTCAAATTCCCTACCATGATCACTATGAATTCGAACAATCTTTCTGACTGGACTTCCCTTTTCAGTCTGTAATTTTATCACAAGACTTCTAAACACTTCCACAGTATCAGATTTTCTTTTAGAAAAGCTACCCATGTAAATAAGGAGAAATCATCAACACATACAAATATACATTTCTTGCCACCTATACTAGGTGTATTGACTGGACCCATCAAATCCATATGTAATAGTTCCAGATTTCTTAAGGTAGTTATTTATTGAACTAAAGAGTGGGGAGATCAAATTTGTTTACCTTGTTGACATGGTCCACAGACAATTCCGCCTTTTCTTATCAATGTAGGCATACCTCGTACTACCTTTGCATTTGAAATTTTTACCAAGTTTTTGTAATTGATGTGACTAAGCTTTCTGTGCCACAGAAAGCCTTCATCTTGTTTAGGGATCATACACCTCACTTCCTGTTCCAGCAAACAGTAATTATTTGATGATCGTATGCCTGAAAGGACTTTGGCTTCTCTGTGTTTCACGATACATTTGTCTTTCTGAAATTTCACAGTCATATTGTCATCACATAGTTGGCTTAAGCTCAGCAGATTTGCCTTTAAGTTTTCAACAAACAAAACACTGGTGAATACTGGGAATCCTTCAATTTGTAGTTTTCCTTTTCCAACCACTTTACTCTTCTTTCCATCTCCAAAGCTTACAAAACCACTATCATATGGTGTGATGTTTGTGAGAAATTCTTGAGTGCCAGTCATGTGGCAAGAACAACCACTATCAAAGTACCATGAATCTCTAGAATGTGCTATAAGAGAAGTATGTCCAATAAGGCAAGTACTAGAGCTTTTAACAGCCCATACCTTTCTGACCATCTTTGATTTATGGACCTCGTCTATGTTGGAATATACCAAGAGCTGATGTCCTACCATGATGTCTCTGAGCAATTTCTAGGATTGTTCCTCCATGTTCCCTTGATATGAGAAGTAGCTACGGATGAGAGGTTTCCTTTGATGAGGCTTGGAGAACTTTCTCTTTATCTCTAGAATCTTTGACTTGAGCACTACCGTGTTCTTAGGTATAACTCGAGTCTTTGACTTGAGCGTGACTGTGTTCTTAGGCGGGTTGTCATACCCAATTCCATGTCGATCTCCAAAGCTTTTTCTCATAACAAGAATATTGTAAAGTTTTGCTTGTTCATAGTTCAGCTAGGTAATAGTTGCTTCAGGCGTCTCAGCTCTCTTGGTTGCTGAAATTAGCTTCACATTCAACTCATCACTCTCTTTTCTGAGTTCAGCAACTTCCACACGCAACTCTTTTTCTATCTCTGCCAGATGATTTTTTCTTCCTTCAGTACTTTGTTTGTATCAACAACTTGGAGCCACATAGCATACATTTTTTTCGTATGTACTGTAGATTTCTTCATCACTTACAGCAAGTCTGTCATCATCACTAGACACCTCATACGAATCCATGTTGGAACATACAGCTTTGATTCTACCTGATGTGTTGGAACATCCATCATCCGATGCATCGTGAATTTTTTCTCCAAATGCTACATTGTTGCTTGTAAGTTCCTCTTAGTCTTTCTCGTCTTCTTCATCTTCACTCCATGAGGTGACATATGATTTTCCCTGTTTCTTCCGGGTATTTGCACATTCATCTTGAATATGACCATATCCTTCACATTCTCTGCATTGAATTCGTCCAGGTTGTTTTGGTTCACCACTTTGATTTCTGGGAAACTGCTGATTTCCTTGTTCGATTTGTGTCCCATGATTATTTCCAAATTCTTGTGCCCTTGGTCTATTTCCACCAAACCTTTCCTGCAATTTCTTGTTTACTACTTTTTTTAGCATTCTTGAGAATTTTTTCGTGATAAGTGCAAGTTTTTCAAATTCATCCTCACTGTTAAATTCATGACTTTCATTTGATGCCGATGTTCTGAACGCCAACTCCTTTTGGACCCTTTTTGTAGTTTGTTGAAATATCATCTCATAATTCTGTGATGATCCCATCAGTTCGTCTAAGCTCATGATGGCTACATCTCTTACTTTTTCTATAGCTGCAACCTTTATTGCAAACATTTTAGGAAGTGATCTCAAGGTCCTTTTCACCATTTTTGCCTCTTCGTAGACTTTTCCCAGTTGATATGCCATATTGGAGATGTCCCTGAGTTTTTTGTTGAATACAACAATAGTGTCATCTTCCTCCATCTTAAGTTCCTCGAACTTTGTAGCCAACATCTGTAATTTAGATTTTCAAACTCGACTAGTTCCTTCATGAACAGTTTTCAGAATATCCCATGCTTTCTTGGTGTGATGACATGTAGAGATGAGTTTGAATTTATTTTCATCAACAGCCGTGAAGATTGCATTTAATGCTTTTGAGTTCCCAGGTGAGGCCTTGAGTTCATCAGAAGACCAAGTAGATTTTTCTTTAAGTTTCTGCTCCCTCTGACTTGACTCTCCTTCTATTGCCTTAGAGCTCATTTCAGCATCTTCAGTAGGATGATTCCACTCATTTTCAACATAGTGAAAAGCAAGTTCATCCAGTGAGTTGATGAAAACTCTCATGTGTGCCTTCCTATAATTGTAGTTGTTGCCTTCCAATAGAGGTGGCCGAGACACAGAAGCTCCTTCTTTGGTCACCATGGAAAAAATGGATCACACTTTCCTTGGCACAACCAAGGGAAAAAAATAAGTGACCAAAGCTCTGATTCCAAATGAAATTTGGTTTTACCAAATTTTCTTAATAATTACTCATATGTTCCAACATAACCTATCTAACCAAGTATGCAATAAAGTAAAGCATAAAGACACGAGACTTGGTTATGCAGTTTGGTGAAATCCACCTACATCTGTAGGTTCTGGCCCAGTTTAGAATGAATCCAGTAATTAGAAAGATACAGTACAAAGTACACCATATAAAATACTTATCATTACTAATTAAACGTGTGAATTATTCTAGCTCCCCTAGCTATTGATCCGCCTTGATCAGACTCCATTTGGCCTCGAGACTCGTCGATGTTTGATCTCCTCCTCCCGAGGAATTAAGACATATGATTCTGAACCTTGAACGGTAGGTCATTTATGTAGATTCTCCAGTTTTTTGGAAGACCAAGAAGCAACCTACAGTTTCTCGGTCTTCTGCTGAAGCGGAGTATCGTGCTATGGTTGTTACCTGTTGTGAGTTGTTATGGCTTAGGTCTTTACTAAAAGACTTAGGGGTTGCGCATACTGCTCCTATGCGTTTGTTTTGTGATAGTCAATCTGCTCTTCATATTGCAGCAAATCCAGTGTTCCATGAACGTACGAAGCATATTGAAGTTGATTGTCATTTTGTCCGGGATCTTGTGCAGCCTGGTGCTATAGTTACTCATCATATCCGCACTACAGATCAACCTGCAGATTTATTTACCAAAGCTCTCGGACGTAACCAGTTTCATTCATTACTTGGCAAGTTGGGCATTTTTGATCCCCATGCTCCAACTTGAGGGAGGGTGTTAAGGAATTAGAATATTACTTGTAATTGTATTTATATTCTATTACCTTTTCCTAGCTTGTATAGGTATCATGTACTACTATATAATGTATCCTGAGTTCATGAATAAACACACATTATTACCCTTATTTTCTACAGATGGATTATAGGTTATGATCTTTCTGTCATATTTCCTAATCTAGTTTCTGTCTATTTTTAGACTTAGATAGAGTCAATTGTTGTTTCTATTTCGTAGGAAGTTTGTTTCCATTTTCTTAGCACGTGATAGACGTTGCAAGTTTGTAGGCGTTAGTGGGTTCGATATTATCTGACAAGTCGTTGTAAGATTGTGTATATATGGAATATAATGAAGGAGAAAAAGCAGACGATTACTGCACCAAAACTATTCTTCTTCCTGTTTCGGCATTTTCGTTTGCTGCAAACATTCGTTTCATTTTTGTGTTCTCTGGTTTTTTTTTCTTCTGAAAAACCAACATTTGGTATCAGAGCCATATAACGATCTTGGCAACCATGTCCGACGGTAACGGCGACATCAGCAACTCTCCAACAAGGCAGGCACGAGAACGGAGCCGGGGAAGGAGTGTCAATCGGAGGAACGGCAACGAGGTCGTCGTTCGCGAACGCATTGTGCAGGAGCGCCTCAGTAGCAACATCGTCTACCCCACTTTGACGGCGATGAACTACATCGAGTGGGCTCTTGTGATGAAAATCAATCTGTGGGCGTAAGGCCTCTGGGAGGCAGTTTTCGGCGCTGACGAGCCAGGTGAGCGAGAGGATATGGCTGCACTGTCAGCTTTGATCCGAGCCGTGCCGCCAGAGATGGTGCCGGCTCTCTCCGTGAAGAATTCGGCACATGAGGCTTGGGAGGCGATAAGAATGATGCGTGTTAGCGTCGATCGAGTACGGGAAGCCACGGCGCAGCATTTGCGCAAGGAATTTGAACAAATAACGTTCAAAGACGGCGAATCACTCGACGCATTCGGGCTGCGCATCACTGGGATCGTCAACAACCTCCGGTCCTTGGGTGACGGCGTCGAGGAGATCAAGGTCGTGCAGAAATTCCTCCGAGAGGTCCCGAGCCAGTATGCGCAGATCGCTTGCTCGATCGAGATGCTGCTCGATCTGAATGGGATGTCCGTCGAAGAGCTGATCGGACGCCTTCGGTCAGCCTCCGAGCGCTGCGGCAACAACGTCACGAGTGGCGCGAGCGGGCAGATCCTACTCACGGAACAGGATTGGATTGCTCGAGGAAAGCAGCGCGACCAAGGGTCTGGAGCTAGCCCCGGGAACGGAACCAAGGGCAAGCATCTCTGAAAGGGGAAGAAATCGAGCCCCGCGCGGGAAGGCAGCCAGCGCGCCTCCAGCGGCGACCACGACATGAAGGGGATCAAGAGCTATAATTGCAACAAGTTCGCAGGGTATATCTCGCGGGATTGTCCCGAACCGCGGCGTGCACGCAAGGAATGGGCTAACCTTGTGAATGATCAAGAGGAGGAGACGGCCCTGCTGGTGGCGAGGTTGCACTCACTCACGATCGGGAGCCAGGTGTCCGACGAGCATGTGCTTCTGAATGAGGTGCGATCTCAGGCGAAGGCAACGGGACAGGACGGGAGATGCAGCACGGTGTGGTTTCTAGACTCTGGCGCTAGTTCCCACATGTGTGGCAGACGTGAGCTATTTTCTGAACTGGACACCAACGTGCGTGGGTCTGTCAAGCTCGGAGATGACACATCGGTAGAGATAGAAGGCCGTGGAACGATCCTCTTCACATGTCTGAATGGGGAGCATATAACGCTCTCGGAGGTGTATTACATCCCGCGCCTTCACAGTAGCATCATCTCCTTGGGGCAGCTAGACGAACTCGGATACGACACTCGAATCCGACATGGCTGGCTCCAACTGCGCGATCAAGACGGGCGCTTGCTCGTGTGAGTGCCAAGAAGCCGCAGACGACTCTACTTGCTCCACCTAAACATGGCGCGGCCCATCTGCCTTGCCATGCACGGCTCCGAGAGCGGTTGGCGTTGGCATGCTCGATACGGGCACATGCACTTTGGAGCTCTCCGGTGACTCGCGCGTGACGATATGGTGCATGGACTCCCGATGATTGACGATGTCGAGCGAAAGTGTGATGCATGCTTGGCCGGAAAGCAAAAATGTGCACCATTTCCTCACCAAGCTTGGAACCGCGCAAACGAACGTCTCGGACTTGTGCACACAGACTTGTGCGGACCGATCGATCCACCCACACCTGGAGGTAAATGCTATTTCCTTCTAATGGTGGATGATTACAGTAGGTATATGTGGATATCTTTGCTAGCCACGAAGGATCAAGCAGCTGAGGCGATCAAGAAGATTGTAGTCGCGGCCGAGCTACAAAGCGGGAGCAAACTGAAAATGCTACGCACCGATCGCGGTGGAGAATTCACTTCTCAAGGACTTGGTGATTATTTCGCAGAGCGGGGAGTACAACGGCAGCTGACGGTGCCATACACACCGCAACAAAAAGGAGTCGTGGAGCGCCGAAACCAGACAGTGGTCGGAATGGCGCGCTGTCTTTTGAAG
Source organism: Rubia yunnanensis (assembly GCA_037428765.1). Taxonomy (NCBI): domain Eukaryota; kingdom Viridiplantae; phylum Streptophyta; class Magnoliopsida; order Gentianales; family Rubiaceae; genus Rubia; species Rubia yunnanensis. The sequence continues at coordinate 10,345,390 of CM075061.1, forward strand.
GCGAAGGGGGTGCCGGTCAGATTCTGGGGTGAGGCAATGACGATGGCGGTGTACCTGTTGAACCGGGGAACGACGAAGAGCGTCATCGGAAAGACCCCATACGAAGCATGGCACGGGCGCCGACCAAGTGTACAAGATCTCCGCGTCTTTGGGTGCGTCGCTCATGTCAAGGCAGCGCAACCAAACCCGAAGAAGCTGGACGACAGGAGCACTCCAATGGTACTGCTTGGTTATGAACCGGGAACCGTGGCGTACCGCGTTTACGACCCTGCGACGGAGCGAGTCAGAGTATCCCGGGACATTGTCTTCGACGAAGATGCAGCGTGGGACTGGACGAGTTCAGCGCGTGCACAAGGAGGTGAACGACAAGCTGAGACGGAAAACTTTTCCGTCGAAAACTTTATTTCCCCGATTGCAGGTGCTGGCACAAGTTGGAGAGCGACGCGCACGGAGCATGTTCCATCATGGGACGCCGGAGCCCCACCAGCAACACCAACGACTCCGGTAACACCACCACCGCCGACGGTGGAGTTCGTGTCCCCACCAACCGGTGCGTCAGAACCATCTCCGGGCGAGGAGGCGCCTCGCCGGTACCGCACGCTAGACAGTCTGTACGATGCAACTGTCCCTGTTGAAGTAAAAGATGACGAACAGTGTCTCCTCTTCGCCGACGAACCCGCGTCCCTTGGTGAAGCCGAGAAGGATGAAGGGCGGAGAGCTGCGATGATGGAGGAACTTGCAAGCATCGAAGCAAACCAGACTTGGCTCCTCACCTCTCTACCACCGGGACACCGCGCAATCGGACTCAAGTGGGTGTTCAAGCTCAAAAAGGACGCGAATGGGGAGATGGTGAAACGAAAGGCACGCTTGGTGGCAAAGGGATATGTGCAGCGGCAGGGGGTGGACTATGAAGAGGTGTTTGCTCCGGTCGCAAGGATGGAAACCGTGCGAGTACTGATCGCACTCGCGGCTCACCATGGTTGGCCGGTCCATCACATGGATGTGAAGACCGCCTTCCTCAACGGAGAACTGCTCGAGGAAGTGTACGTCGAGCAACCACCGGGTTTTGTCATCAAAGGCGAGGAGCGCAAGGTTCTCCGACTTCAAAAGGCGCTTTACAAACTTCGTCAAGCTCCGAGAGCGTGGAATGCGAAGCTCGACGCAAGTCTTCACAACCTAGGGTTCGAGCGGAGCGAGGCGGAGCATGCTGTTTACCGCCGGGGCAACGGGGAAGATTTGCTTCTTGTCGGAGTTTACGTTGATGATCTCATAATCACCGGAGCCTCAATCGAAAAAGTGACCAGATTCAAGACGGAGATGACCAGCCTTTTCAAGATGAGTGATCTCAGTTGCCTCAGCTATTACTTGGGAATCCAGGTGAAGCAACGGGATGGAGAAATTACTCTCTGTCAAGCATCGTACGCAAGGAAGTTGTTGCAAAAGGCTGGAATGGAGCATTGCAATCCTTGTGCAGCACCAATGGAGGCACGACTTAAGCTGAGCAAGACCGGAGACGGGTGACCGGTGGATTCCACGCTATACCGCAGCATCGTGGGCGGTTTAAGGTACTTGGTACACACTAGGCCCGACATCACATTTGTCGTCGGCTATGTAAGCAGGTTCATAGAGAACCCCACAACGGTGCACTACATGGCGGTGAAGCATTTGTTGAGGTATGTGTCGGGAACTTTAAATTTTGGGATCTCGTTTAAAGGAGGAGACGGAGCCTTGAAGTTGACAGGCTATAGTGATGCTGATTTGGCCGGAGACGTCAACGATAGGAAGAGCACGACCGGCCTGATCTTCTTTCTCGGACGAGCTCCGGTGAGTTGGCAATCGCAGAAACAACGAGTGGTGGCAATTTCGTCATGCGAATCGGAGTACATTGCAGCTGCTACCGCTGCTTGTCAAGGAATTTGGTTGAGCAGGTTACTCGGAGAGTTGCAGAACGATCCACCACGAACGCCGAAGCTGTTGGTGGATAACAAGTCGGCAATCTCCCTCAGCAAAAATCCTGTGTTTCATGACCGAAGCAAACACATCGACACTCGGTATCATCTGATCCGAGACTACGTGGAGCAAGAAGAGCTGGAGATCGACTACATCAACACCAAGGGGCAGCTTGCTGACATGCTAACAAAATCACTCGGGAGGGTGCGTTTTCAAGAATTGAGGAGCAGGATTGGTGTTGCTGACTTACAGTAGACGACAACAAGATTAAGGGGGTGATTTGTCATATTTCCTAATCTAGTTTCTGTCTATTTTTAGACTTAGATAGAGTCAATTGTTGTTTCTATTTCGTAGGAAGTTTGTTTCCATTTTCTTAGCACGTGATAGGCGTTGCAAGTTTGTAGGCGTTAGTGGGTTCGATATTATCGGACAAGTCGTTGTAAGATTGTGTATATATGGAATATAATGAAGGAGAAAAAGCAGACGATTACTGCACCAAAACTATTCTTCTTCCTGTTTCGGCATTTTCGTTTGCTGCAAACATTCGTTTCATTTTTGTGTTCTCTGGTTTTTTTTCTTCTGAAAAACCAACACTTTCCTTTGTTTTTACACATAAATTCATTTCGTTATGTTACGTTCTGTTTGTATTTGGACATAGCAAAGATAAAGTTTTGAGTTTTTATTTCTAAATGCCTCCTTTCCTCTACTTTCATTCAGGGCGTGTGTGGGCACCAATTTAAGTCCTACGTGGGAAAGATCTGTCATTTAATCTGAAGGTATGGCTTCTAAACGGTCCCTGCTATGATTTCTCTGGGAACCATTATCACCTGCCTACTCTTGTTTCGGTATTTTTTTTCACATAACCATTCTTTGTGTTAACCGTAAATAATTATGTATTTACCTGTAATTACCTAGTCTTCAGCTATTAGTTAGGAACTACCTAGTCTTCAGCTAACGATCCCACGTTTAGCCATTAGCATGGGATTCACTGATTCTGTTGTACTCTATTTATACTTGCAGCTTAATGAAAGACAAGCAACACTTCTCACAATTATCATTTACTTAAGCTTTGAAATGTTGGCAAGTGTGACCTACCAGAAAAGGTTTTGAATCTTCGGATGCATTAGTCAGAATCCTACCATTGCCAATATCGACATCTGAAAGTTGATTCGTTCCCTCTCAGATTCTCACTAAGGTTAATATATCTCTAAGGTTAATATATCTCTTACTGCTTTTACGATTTTTTGTTGAAGTTATTGCGATGATTTTATAAATTATTATCTCTTCTGTCTTTGCCTTTTTAATTCATCGGCCGGTTGTTCTGTCTGTATGTATCTGGTTATTGATGATTCATATCATGTGCCTAGTACTTACTTTTCTGGCAATTTATTGCTTCTCGAAATCAGATTTTAGAGATGTCTTGTTTGACTGCAGTTTTTTCCAAAGCAAAACCAACAGATATCTGGACTGTCTTAATCTTAGATTCATATAAAGATCAAGGCACTCCTAAAGAGTTTCATTTGGGTGGGCCTTCAAATTATTCGTTTGTTGATTCTGAGCATTATTTCAGTCGGATTTGTTGCAGACAAGGTTAGAATACCGGAGGTCTTGAACGGGATTGTGGAAGCCCGCGGCAAAGCTTGCTATGCGGCAACACTTGAATCCCAGACTGGTGATTTTCATAAATTGTACGTTCTGCGTCTTTACATGTTGTTTGAAGGTGACAAAAGTGTTTTTTGTATGTTAATGCTTCAATTTGGACAGTTGAGTTGGAACATGAAAAACAACGTTATTGCTCATCAGCGTGTATGAAGAATGGTACAGTATCAGATCTGATATACAACATCCAATTCATACATTATTTCCCTTATGATTGTTCAGTTGCACCATTTAAGAAATTTACTTCTCTGCAAGATGAATATACCATTAAGGTATTAGAATGGAAGTTACAAGAGTTTGTTTTGATATCCGGTAGGAATAATAAAAATGAAAGTCCAGGTTGGCCTGTGTTTTCAAAAGCTTTCTGTCGAATCGGCTCCTATTTCAATTCTACTTTTTATTTTCTTTATTCTTAAGAGAACCCCCTCTCTTTCTTCCGAACGTTTCTCCTGGTAATGATGTGGATTCTATCTTAATCATCATTTTTATCTTACTATTATCCATTTGCTCATCTGTTTTCATCTGAAAACAGGCCTCATTCAATTTGTTGGCCCGGTGAATAGCAGAGAAAATTCTATTATTACTGCTACAGTAACCGGCAGTGGACGCGAAGGTGGTTAAGTCCTCATATTTTTAGAACATTTTTTTTGTGAAATAAGAGGACGCATTTACGAAATGCATCCTCATGGTTTTCTAATTTTTTTGTAAGAGAATGTCGGGGCTGTTGGAATTTTTTTAAATTAAGTTTTCAGAGGACGCACTCGAGTCCTTGAACCCCTGCCTCGAGTCCTCGAACCCCTGCCTCGAGTCCTCGAACCCCTGCCTCGAGTCCTCGAACCCCTGCCTCGAGTCCTCGAACCCCTGCCTCGAGTCCTCGAACCCCTGCCTCGAGTCCTCGAACCCCTGCCTCGAGTCCTCGAACCCCTGCCTCGAGTCCTCAAACCCCTGCCTCGAGGCCTCGAACCTCCTGCCTCGAGCTCTCGAACTTCCTGCCTCCTGCGCTGAGCGCTCGATCCTCCTACCTCGAGTGCTCGAGCCCTCGAATGCATTCTCTGAAATTTTTGCAAAAATAAATTTAATTACGATGAGGACGCATTCCACGAATGCATCCTCTATAACTTCTGGAAAAAAAAAATCACCCTGAGGACGCATTAAGCGAATGCGAATGCGTCCTCCACCATGGTATCCAAAATTCAGAAGATGCACAATTGCAACCAAATTTCTGCCAACATGCACAACAAAATAAAGCACTCTGAATAGCAAGGTTAATCATACAATAATACAGTATTGTTGGAAGTTGGTGCCAAAGCTTAAGCTTGTAAACCTCGAATGTCATTCGTCTCGGTGGAGAGTAGTAGTGAAAAACCTATTATCTGCATCCATTTCTACCCATTTTGTTGCTTGATTTTCCGTGGATTTAGTTGAGCTAGAGCATGAACTATTTTGTGACTCTTTTTAAACTTGGTTACTCATTCATGATAATCTTATCTATGAAATTTGCACCTTTTGGAAAATGAGATAGTATAGTATTATGTTGTTACTCTTGGTTTCCATGGAGGGTGTGGTACATTTGGAGCCTACGCTCCACTTGCTTTTACACTCTACTTTTGACGGAACACGCATTGATATCCCTAACCACTGTTCGAGTCCAAACCTGTATAACAATAAATTGTGTCCAATTGTTAATATTTTAAATTATTTATAAAGATAAATTATTAAAAATAGAATATGTGTGTTGAGATGAATGTACCAGTATCTCGTATGATAATTTTTTTATTTATATATGTATAAATTTTTACCACCCAAACAACATAAACTTTATTAATGAATAGTAAAGTAAGACACAAATAGAGGGACGGGGTGAGTATTTTTTTTCTTCTATGTTTGATTCTTTTCCATGTTAAGAATTAAGAACCTCACATTTGTTAAATTGTTGGAGTCCATTTGCTACTCAAAAACTAGCGTTTGGACGTAATTCATCTCTAACTTCATATGGACACAAATAAACAATGATTCTCCAAAATAAATAGTCAATGATATCATAATTCACTATATTTCTCAATTTATTTTCATAATAATATAGGGTATAAATTTATTGTACATGTCCATTTTGTTTTTATATTAATTTTGTCAGGAAAATGTGAGAATTTTTTTCCTTAGTAAAAAACATTTTTTTCATTAACTTGTATTAATTAATTGTATTTTAGAAGACAAATTTTATTTTTGAGTAAAGTGCATTTATGCCCCTCAGTTCCTTGTTTAGTGAACATATACCCCTAATTATTTGAAAATGCTTATATACCCCAGTTCCTTATTTAGTGCACATGACCCCTCAGCTTTTCAACGATGATATCCGGTTATAAGGTATATGTGCACTTTCAAAAAATATGTGGATATATGTGCAATTTCAATAAACTGAAAAACAGAACTGGGGGGTTTAAAAATGCTTTACCCTTTATTTTTCTACAAGTTCAACGTTTATTTTTTATATTTTACTTGCTCCATCGACTTGCAATGTATTTTTTTAATGGTTATAAGAAAATTATCTTATTAAATATTCAATAAATTCTAACTAAATTTTTTAGTTCTTTTTATAATTCAAATAGTTATTTTTAGATGAATAAACTTATAATTTAATTACTTTTTCAATTTAAATATGAGATGTAAATGTTACATATTAATTAAATTAGATATTTGTATCAAAAACACTATGCAACGTGCGGTGGAACTCTCGCTAGTTGGGATAAAATTAATTTAAGGTTTTTATAGGGGGATACACCATCAATCTATGTCACAAAATTTAATTACGCTTCTAAATTGAACTGCATCTTAAAGCGTTGCATTTTAAAGCGTCACAAAAAATATATAACGATACGTTAACGAGCCATAATATTTAAGTGACACGTTGAATAGAGACACTTCACAAGGCGTCACTAATAATTTTAGCGGCGTCTTTGAGTGTCACGAATGCTCCAAAAAAGCGTCACAACTGATTTTTTTTTTTAGTGTTGGTATCATTGTGGCACAATTTTGATCCAAATTGGTACTCATTTTTTGCTGAAAGGTACCATTTTGGGACATAAATGAAAAAATGGGTATCTTTAAAGAACATATTCAAATTTTGGGCTGTAAATTTCGATTAAAAGTAGGTAACATTTTGGACAATCTCTCCTTATTGTTGTAAATTCTTCATTTTTAACAAAAAAAATATAGAAAACAAATATTAACTCATCTTAAATTTAATAACTTAATTTACACTTCTTATGAAGAAATTTAGAACCACGTTAAATTAAAGATATTATCTATGCATCATTCTAATTACTAATAAAATTATAACAACATATTAAGACTTATTAATATGATGACATCAGCCCTGATCATACTTATCCCAAAAAAAGATGTGTGCTTCACATTCAGAGACTATAGACCTATCAGTCTAGGTAATTTTACAAATAAGATTTGTTTTCAAAAATAATATCCACAAGGCTTAAAAGCTATTTAGACTTGATAATCAGTCCAGAATAATTAGCTTTTGTTTCTGGAAGGGAACTAACTGATAATGTCATTTTAATGCAAGAATTAACTAATCATTTTCCTACCAAAGTAAAAAGACATAATATGATCATCAAGTTGGATATGATGAAGGGCTTTGACAAAGTTTCATGGTCTTTCTTGTCCAAAATTCTAATCAAACAAGGTTTTTCAACCAAACTTGTAAACTTAATAATGTTGAATATCAAATCTGCTTTCTTTTCCTTATTAATAAATGGAAAGACAGTAGGTATTTTCTCAGCAGGGGGATCTCCTATCACCTCTACTATTTATCTTAATGGTTGAGGCATTTTCTAAAAAAACCCAAATTTTCTTTTCAGATATGGAAATATTCAGCCATATAAACTACCCTACAAGATGAAATCATCCACACATCTTTCTTTTGTTGATGATACAACAGTTCTATTAAAATATTCTAAAAGTGGGCTTAAAGCAGTAATCAGTTTTTTAAAGTTATTTAAATTAGCCACAGGTCAAAAAGTTAACTTTGAGAAATCATCATTTTACATCTCAAAGCACACACCTAATAGGATCATAACCTTAATCAAACAAGAAACAAAAATGATAGAATGCTCCATACCCTTTAAATATATGGGATGCCCTATCTACACAGGAAGAACGAAAAATTCCTTTTTCCAAGGAATGTTAACTTCAATCAAAAGTAAAATTAATCATTGGCACAACAAACTACTATCTCCAGCAGGCAAGGCAGTATTAATAGCATAGCAGAGTAGCCGTGTTTTGGAGCACTATGATGCTGTTCCAGCTGATCCTTAGCCGGAATCCTTCATGTGGCAGAATTGTGCTTCGTTTAACGATCACTAAGTTGCTCCGTGAAGTCGACTCGGTTAAGGTGAAGCTGATGAAAGGGGGATGGCTATATTCTTTTTTCCCGAAAGGGTTTTTAATGAGGTAACGATCCCGATCCCTCGTTAGGAAGTTTACGGAGTTGCAGTCCAGAAGAAAAGAAGGCCAAAAATTCAGTACTGTGATTGGGCCGAAGAGAAGCCATGAAGCCCAAGACTTGGATTAATTATTTATTCCAAATTAGAATTTAATTGTAATTAGCCTGAAATTAAGTGGAATAATATTTCTTTTTGGATAAGGTATCTAATTTTCCAAAATTTGTTAGGATTTGGGTTTTATTTTTAGCATATAAAAATCGTGTGCTATTCACGAAGGAAGGAGTAAAATTTCTGATTTTGGTTACCGAAATTAGAGATTGCCAGAAAAGAAGAAATTAGTTCTTCACTTGGTTGTTTTGGTATGAGGAGATGGGGGACATTGCCAGAAAGGGAGGAGAAAAAAAATGAGTTCGTGACTTTTGTTTGTTTTGTTTATGAGACAGAGGAGGAAGTTGAGTTTTGTTTTAGTAGCTTTGGTTTCATCATCCAGGTAGCTTAATTATTTTGGTAGTTAGTTTTTTATTATTTTATTTTAATTATGTTTGGTTGTTATATTAATTATTTTTTTAGTTTAATTACCATGAGTAGCTAGATTCTTAATCGACTAGGTTAATTCGATGGTTCATGGATTGTGAGGCTTCGGGTTTTCAGAAAATTAACCCTATGAGTTTTTAATTGTTTATGCCTACAATCTATGCTTGATTGTTTGAGTTTGATCACATCAATCTTGTTAGGCTAGGGCTAATTAAGTAGCACCTCCTATGAAAAACAGATAACAATTATGACTATAATAACATGATGATAAACAATTAATTGGATAAACTGCATGCAAATACGTGCTTGTTGTCTAAATTGGGTTCCCTAGGCCTTAAGATCGTTAAGATATAACTAGTTTAGCAAATACTTGCTAGAAATATCTTAATTAGGAAGATCGCGGGTTTAGCAAATACTTGCTTGCGATCGGAATTTTAAAGGGAATTTAGGGGAAAGAGCAAATACTGTTCCTGCTTATAACCAATTAATTCATGGGGGTTAAATGACTTGTGAGTAGTCGATGATCAAGGAATGAACCAAAGATTAACCTATGCCGATCCTTTGTTATCCATATATTTGTTCGTAATTTATCTTTGCATTTTTCTGCATTTTTTTTGCCCTATTTGTAGCTTAGTAATTCATTAGTTTATTAAACAAATCTCAATCATAGGCGTGGTTGCTAAACCAAACCCTGTTGGTAGTTTAAATTTGATAGAAATTACACCATTCTCTGTGGATACGACCTGCTTCTACTATACTAATCTGTGTGCTAGTTTGCAGTTTTCTTGGTGATAGGAACGACGCTCACCAAAATGGGATTAATTGCCTATCACCAAGAAAACTGCAAACTAGCACACAGATTAGTATAGTAGAAGCAGGTCGTATCCACAGAGAACGGTGTAATTTCTATCAAATTTAAACTACCAACAGGGTTGGTTTAGCTACCACGCCTATGATTGAGATTTGTTTAATAAACCAATGAATTACTAAGCTACAAATAGGGCAAAAAAATGCAGAAAAATGCAGAGATAAATTACGAACAGATATATGGATAACAAAAGATCGGCATAGGTTAATATTTGGTTCATTCCTTGATCATCGACTACTCACAAGTCATTTAACCCCCATGAATTAATTTGTTATAAGAAGGAACAGTATTTGCTATTTCCCCTAAATTCCCTTTAAAATTCCGATCGCGAGCAAGTATTTGCTAAACCCGCGATCTTCCTAATTAAGATATTCCTAGCAAGTATTTGTTAAACTAGTTATATCTTAACGATCTTAAGACCTAGGGAACCCAATTTAGACAACAAGCACGTATTTGCATGCAGTTTATCCAATTAATTGTTTATCATCCTGTTATTATAGTCATAATTGTTATCTGTTTTTCACAGGAGGTGCTACTTAATTAGCCCTAGCCTAACAAGATTGATGTGATCAAACTCAAACAATCAAGCATAGATTGTAGGCATAAACAATTAAAAACTCATAGGATTAATTTTCTGAAAACCCGAAGCCTCACAATCCATGAACCATCGAATTAACCTAGCCGATTAAGAATCTAGCTACTCATGGTAATTAAACTAAACAAATAATTAATATAACAACCAAACATAATTAAAATAAAATAATAAAATACTAATTACCAAAATAATTAAGCTACCTGGATGATGAATCCAAAGCTACTAAAACAAAACTCAACTTCCTCCTCTGTCTCATAAACAAAACAAACAAAAGTCACGAACTCATTTTTTTCTCCTCCCTTTCTGGCAATGTCCCCCATCTCCTCATACCAAAACAACCAAGTGAAGAACTAATTTCTTCTTTTCTGGCAATCTCTAATTTCGGTAACCAAAATCAGAAATTTTAATCATTCCTTCGTGAATAGCACACGATTTTTATATGCTAAAAATAAAACCCAAATCCTAACTAATTTTGGAAAATTAGATACCTTATCCAAAAAGAAATATTCTTCCACTTAATTTCAGCCTAATTACAATTAAATTCTAACTTGGAATAAATAATTAATCCAAGTCTTGGGCTTCATGGCTTCTCTTCGGCCCAATCACAGTGCTGAATTTTTGGCCTTCTTTTCTTCTGGACTGCAACTCCGTAAACTTCCTAACGAGGGATCGGGATCGTTACCTCATTAAAAACCCTTTCGGGAAAAAAGAGTATAACCATTCCCCTTTCATCAGCTTCACCTTAATCGGGTCGACTTCACGGAACAACTTAGTGATCGTTAAACGAAGCACAATTCTGCCACATGAAGGATTCCGGCTAAGGTTAGCTGGAACAACATCATAGTGCTCCAAAACACGGCTACTTTGCTCTGCTACAGCTTTTCTCCAAAAATAGTGATCTATCAACAAAATAAATCAATTAAGTACCAAAAATCACATAAAAGAGCACTAAATTCCTTCAAGAATGAACAACTAAATATCACACATCAAATCCTCACACTTGAGTCATACTTGCCCTCAAGTATGAGATGAGCAATTTCAAAGCAGGTTGTTCATTCAAAATCCCATCCCCAAACTGACTCTGACTCAACAGAAAAGAGAAAATAAAAATAACAGACCAACTATATACATGACACACCTAAGACTCTATTACTCGGACTTTGGTCAAACAATTCAGCATTAAGTTTTCATTTCATGGCTCATCAACAAACTCCCAAAACATGATCAAGTCCCCTTTCGTAAACAAAGTGCATCATCCCCACTCCTCGAGCCCTCAATTCAATCCCCCCCTACCGCGGTCAAACTTGCATATCAACTGATAAAAAATAGATATGTAAGAACTTCCTCACAGATTTTCACTCAAGCACTCAATAAGTAAGGACAATCACTCAATGATATTCATGTGGTAGCCTTAGCCAATACATGACAAGCCAAAAAGGTCTTTAAAGGTTGTAACGGGGCTAGGGGTTATAACATTGGTGAGATCCTAGGGCTCTAAGGTTCATACAAACATGCACTTATGTTCAAGAACAAATCAGTAGAAAATTCCAGCAAATACACATCATCAAAACCAATTTTCTGGACTGATTAAAAGACTAATTCAGGTCTGGAATTTTTTCTTTTTCTCTTTTTTTTTTCTGGGTAAAACAGCACCCTTATTCTCTTTTTTTTGTCCAGACCAGAATTTTTCAAATTACATGCTCATTTACCTCTACAGTGCCATAAGACTATTTTTTTCCAATGAGAAATGGGCACTCGAATCATGAATATGCAATATCAAGCAAGAGCAGAATTTTTCAATTCAAGAACATACATGCATGGGGCAAGAATAGTATAAAGAGAAAAGGCTAAGGTTTTTATAGTGGTTACACAAAGAAAAGGTCAAGGCTCAAAAGGGTTTACTAGAGGATATAAAAGGTAGGCTATATACGATGTGTGGTTAATCCTAATTTGCCTTTTTTTTTAACTCATTATGCATCAACCTTAGCTACGACAACTCTCAGAAGAAAAAAAAACTTGATGTAGAGAGTGCTCTACTCTGGCTCAAACCTCACTTTATACTAGGCTTTGTTCATTATAAGTCTTATTCGTCATACCAAGTATCATTTAAGCAAGTTAAAACCGATTTCAAGGGTTTCTCATTTAATGCTCTTCGGAAGATATCAAACAACAAAGGTTACTAATCAGATTCTTTCACATGCAAAGTTCATCTATCTCAAAGCCAATTCATTACTCACTGTCATGCTGAAAGTTCGACCGACTCAATTCAAAACACAAATTTTTTTTCCATTTTTTTAAAGGATCACAAAACAGCACACATGACACAGAGAATAACACACAATCAGAAAATACCTAATTCTCCTCACACTTGAGCCTTGCTTGCCCTCAAGCAAGCTCGTAGTAAATGTAAAAAGGACAGCACTAAAAAAACAAAGAAAAACAACAAAGAACAGAAAACAAAAGAGAAAGGTAAGGGAAACTCATTCGGAAGGGATGGTCACTGGAGGAATGCTCAAAGCACTCATAATGCGCTCGTTCTGGGCAGCCAGAAGATCAAGCTTGCGGTTGAGAGACTGCACATCCTCATGTAACGAGGCAAGGGTAACACGACCTGCACTAGAGAAAGTTGCGCTCGAGTGTGGAGGACCCGACTCATAAAACTTGGGAACATTGTTATCATAGAAAATCATATTGCTATGTTCCAAATAGGCCAAATCAAACATTCCAGGATCCTTTACCCGCTCAAAAGGGGTAGGCACATGTAATTGGACATTCCTATCGAGAAGAACACCAACCAAAAGACACATGGACATATAACGAACAGAATCATGTGCAATTGAATGCAATGTTTCAGCAAGTACAAAGCCAAGATTTAACTTATATCCGTTATACATGCACCACAAAACAAACAACACAGGATGGCTGACTTTAGTAAAAGTCGTAGTGCGCCCAAAAACATTTCGCAGCAAATAGAAACAGCACAATCGCAATACAGGATCCTCAATCCAATGCACATTAGTGCTGTTGGAATCATACAAGTGAGGGCAAGCGGGAGGTAACAATTTCCATGCCTCGGGAGGGTTGAAATTAGGGTATTTTTTGTAAGAACCAATAAAAGCATCCCTATAATCATCTGATTCCAAGTCATCAAGTGAAACTAATCCTAAAGCCAAATTCCAGTCATTTAAACTCAAAGAGATAGGTTTCAGCCCGAAACGAAAAGAAAAGCATTTATCAAAAACATTCAAGGCAGCATTATGATTCAAGTTAAAACTCACCACAAATTCCTCACAAAGAGGTGCACACACATCATCAGCATGCAAGGAAAACAACTTCGCCCAACCCACATTAGTAAAATAGGCCAAAAAACGATCAAACACATTCAAAGCTTGAAGAACAGGGCTGCATAATTTCAAACCTGAAGGGCGTAATTTATTAGCTATTTTCAGAACCATGGATTGCAGGACCTCATCCCCAAAAGTCAGGATACCGTCCCAAGAATCCAAATTGATTTCCACCGGAATCGGCAGAGAGTTCGGGGTCCCCTGATTCTGGTCATCGGTGACATCAGAACGTGCCTCCGCCTGTTTTGACCTTGTGCACTTCCGAGATGGCGGTGAGGCAGATTTACTGGAAGAATCCTCTTTGGGACTGGTAGCAGCCCGTTTCCGTGACCTTCCAGCCGGGGCCTTCGCTGCTTGTGGTGGTTTAACCGTCTTCCTTAAGGTGTGTTTCGTGAAAACTTCTGGGGCCGCTACCGTAGGGTTAGAAGAAGGCGGCGGTGAGGTGGAGTGTTGCTGGGCGGCCGGAATAGATTCGACGGCCGTAGATGGTGGTGGGGCAGCGGGATTGGACTGGACTCTCTTGACTGATTTTCTCACGGTCGTGTTGGTGAGGAACTTCGCCGGAGGACTGGATGAAGGCGGTGGTGACTCACGCTGGGACAACGCCAATGCCGAGGTCGGTGGCGGCAGTTTGATGATTTTCTCATAGTTTTCTTCGTGAAGAATTTTGGCACCTCATGGTCAGGGAATGGCGGTGACGGGATGGATGATTGCTGGCCGGCTGGAACAGATTCAACGGCAGGCTCTAGGTGGTGGTTGGCGGCGGTGGTGTTTCGGCTCCCCTTCAGCGCCTTCTCCGAGGACGGATGGTTGCCCAGGCTGGCGGTGGAGACTCGCGGTGGAAGGCACAACGGCGGAGGGAAGCGATGGTCCGAGCTCGGGAATCTGAGCGGACGACGGGAAAGCTTGGGACTCACAGGAGAGAGACGGAGGGAGCTCTGGAATCTGGCCGGCGCAGCGGCGGAGCAGCTCGGCGGAGAGCTGCGGCGGAGAGCTTCAAAGGAGAAGTCTTGAAGATTTGCTGGAGTGGCCCAATTTGGAAGAAGGAAATAAGGATTTATACCCTATATTGCATCAAAGTCCTTCAATCCTTTTCCTCTTTTGAATTGTATCTCCAATTTCCCAAATTTCTCAAAATATCAATTTCGCCCCCAAACTTTATATCTAGCCAACTCCTTATTCCTGCACATGTTATTTTGAAAATCAGCACAAAATTAAATTTTTTTTATTATTATCTATTTATTTTTTATTTTTTTGTATTTTTTATATGTGAAAAATTGTAAGAAAACAAAAGAAAAGAAAAGAACTCTGGTTTGCCTCCCTGTAGCGCCTTTGTTTACAGTCTTTGGCTAGACTTTCCAATACGGTCAATCAAAGTGGGGTGGGTATAATGGAATTTCTTCCACTATTGCCACCTGAGAAGCATCATAAAATGGCTTGAGGCGATGACCGTTGACGAGGAATGTCTTTTCCGTGTCCAGGCTTTTAATTTGTACAGTTCCGTTCGGCCTAACAGAAACCACCACAAAAGGTCCTATCCACTTCGTTCTAAGTTTCCCTGGCATCAACCGAAGCTTGGACTGAAAAAGTAACACCTTCTGCCCAACCATGAACTCCTTAGACCTCAGATTCTTATCATGCCACATCTTTGTTTGCTCCTTGTACCACATAGCATGATCATATGCCTCAAATCGCAATTCTTCCAACTCTTGAAGCTGTAATTTTCGCTCTTCCTCACACTTGCTTGCTGTCATGTTCATTTCCTTAATAGCCCAGTATACCTTGTGCTCAAGCTCCACTGGTAGATGGCACATGTTTCCAAAGATAAGTCTATAAGGAGACATTCCAATAGGCGTCTTGTAAGCGATGCGATAGGCCCACAGAGCATCCTCTAACCTCTTGCTCCAATCCTTCCTCGAAGGATTAACTGTCTTCTCCAACACTTGCTTTATCTCCCTGTTAGATACTTCTGCTTGGCCATTAGACTGCAGGTGGTAAGTGGTAGCAAGCCAATGATGAACACCATACTTCTTCATGAGGGCCTCAATGGTGCGGTTTTTGAAATGAGTTCCTTGATTACTAATGATCGCTCGTGGCACATCGAATCTGCTGAATATGTTAGATTTCAAAAACCCTGCCACAACTTGAGAATCATTAGTTCGGGTGGCTTTTGCTTCCACCCACTTCGATACATAATCAACCGCGAGTAAAATATACAAATTACCACAAGAACTAGGAAAAGGACCCATAAAATCCATGCCCCACACATCAAATATTTCACACACAATTATGGGTACTTGAGGCATTTCATCACGTTTAGATATGTTTCCTGTCCTTTGGCAATTTTCACAACTCTTGCAAAAAATATAAGCATCTCTATGAAGAGTTAACCAAAAGAAACCACTATCAAGCACCTTACGAGCAGTGCGTTTAGGACCAAAGTGACCACCGCAAGCAAAAGAATGACAATGCAAAAGAATTGTACCTTGTTCTTCTTCAGAAATGCATCGTCGAATGATTTGATCGGAGCCTATCTTCCAAAGGTAAGGCTCATCCCAAATATAATGCTTGCTATCACTCTTTAACTTCAACTTCTGAGCAGGACTGAGAGTAACCGACATCTTTCCAGTGGTAATGAAGTTCACAATATTGGCAAACCATGGATCTTTCGCTGATTTACCATGCAGTGGTTCCGTCGGGGGCCTCTGTTTGGCCAAATCGAGGCTTGTCGTAGCATACAGGTATTCTTTGGGAAAAGATTCCTGGATCGGGGTTGCATCCTCGGGTTTCATCCTCGGGTTTCACCAAGCGACTGAGATGATCTGCCACGTGATTCTCAGCACCTTTCTTGTCTCGTAATTCCCAATCGAACTCTTGCAACAACAAGATCCATCTAATAAGCCTTGGCTTCGACTCCTTCTTCGTGAACAAGTACTTTAAGGCTGAGTGATCGGTGTAGACGATGATCTTCGATCCAAGAAAGTACGATCTGAACTTCTCAAGAGCAAATACCACTGCCAACAACTCCTTTTCGGTGGTTGTATAGTTACATTGAGTTGGGTTCAATGTCTTTGATGCATAATAAATCGCATGGCTCTCTTTCCCTACCTTTTGTCCCAAGACTGCTCCAACCGCATAGTCGCTTGCATCACACATTAACTCAAATGGCAAATCCCAATTCGGTGGTTGCATTACAGGGGCTGAGATAAGTTTCTCCTTCAATATATCAAAAGAACGCTTGCGATCATCGGTCATCTCAAAAGTAACGTCATCTTAGAGGAGGTTTGTTAAAGGTTGTGCAATCTTTGCAAAGTCCTTAATAAACCTTCTGTAAAATCCAGCATGCCCCCAAAAACCACGTATCTCACGAACATTGGTAGGATATGGAAGTTTCTCTATGTTCTCAACCTTAGCCTTGTCCACTTGAGTTCCTCTTTCCGAAACCACATGTCCCAAAACTATGCCGTCATTCACCATAAAGTGGCATTTCTCATAATTCAGCACAAGGTTCCACTTCACACATCGAACGAGGACCTATTCCAAATGACCCAAGCATACCTCAAACAAATTCCCATAAACTGTAAAGTCATCCATGAACACCTCAATGCTCTTCTCAATCAAGTCGGAGAAAATGCTCATCATGCATCTCTGGAAAGTGCCTGGAGCATTGCATAATCCGAAGGGCATTCTCCTATATGCGTAAGTGCCAAAGGGACATGTAAATGTGGTCTTCTCCTGGTCTTCGGGGTTCACACAGATCTGGAAGTACCCACTGTATCCATCCAAGAAGCAAAAGAAACTGTTCCCTTCCAATCTTTCCAGCATTTGATCGATGAAGGGCAGCAGAAAATGATCCTTGCGAGTCGCGGCATTCAATTTCCGGTAGTCTATGCACATCCTCCATCCAGTGACCAAACGAGTAGGCACTAACTCATTCTTTTCGTTCTTTACCACTTGAAAACCAGATTTCTTCGGCACTACATGAACCGGGCTCACCCATTTGCTGTCTGAAATAGGGTAGATAATTCCCAAGGAAAGGAGTTTGAGGACTTCCTTGAGAACAACCTCTCTCATGTTGGGGTTCAGCTTCCTCTGAGCATCTCGAGCAGGCTTGGCATCGCCTTCCATCAAAATATAATGCATACAAATGTCGGGGTTGATCCCTGTAATGTCTGCGAGGGTCCACCCAATCGCCTTCTTGTACTTTCTCAACAATGCAATCAACTGCTCCTCTTGAGAATCTGACAACCTTGCATTGACAATCACCGGAAGAGTTTCACCATCCCCCAAGTACACATACTTCAGATTAGATGGCAGATCCTTCAACTCCAGGATAGGTGGTGAAATATCATATGGAATGGGCTTTTCGTACTTGATTCCACTCTCCGACAGCCCCTGTTTGGCTAAACAGAGGTCTGCTTCAGTACTCTTCACTTCTTCCTGCGAGCTGATTGAGTACAACCATTCATCTATTTCCTCATCACTCAGATTCTGTGTCTTCTCGTTGTTTGAATCAGTGGGTGGTAGCATTTCAATCTCATCCTGCAAAAATTCAGTCTCAAGGTATTCTTGGACGAGAGGGTCAATGACATCAATGGCACAAATATTTTCAGCATCTATGGGTTTTTTCATCGCATCATCAATACTGAAAGTATATTTTTCACCATAATAATCAAGACAAATAATTATTTTTCCCACATTAATTATTGTATTAGCCGTTCTTAAGAAAGGGCGGCCTAACAACACTCCTGAGGTTCCTTTACCACTAGCATGATTCATCTTCACCACATAAAAATCCGCAGGGTAAACAAAATCATTAACTCTTACGAGAACATTTTCTAACAACCCTTCAGGATATACACATGATCTATCTGCCAATTGGATTATTATTCTAGTATTTACCATTTCTGCTCCACTCAAAGAATTGTAAACAGATAATGGCATCACATTGATTGATGCTCCTAAGTCACACATGGTAGAATCAATCTTAACATTTCCAATAAAACATGGCAAAGAGAACATGCCAGGGTCCTTACACTTCTGAGGCAAATCTCTTTGAATTACAGCTGAAACCGACTCGCCCATTATGACCTTGCTTGAGTCTTTAGGTTTCCTTTCTGTTTCTGTCGTCAGCCCTTGTTTGGCCAACTGGGGGCCTCCTGCAGACTGCTCCTGCTGCTCCTTAGCTCCTTTTGCTGCGGTCTTAGGAGGTAGTGGCTCAAGTTCCTTTCCACTTCTTAACGTGATCTGATTGGCCGTCTCTCTAGGGTTGAGTTGCACTTGAGATGGAAATCCAGATTGCTTTATTCGGAGCTCATTCATCGAGTTTGACAGCTGTGAAATCTGACGTGTGTGTTCCTCCAAGGTGGCCTCAGTCTTTTTCGAACTTTGGATCTGGGTTTGAAGCATGCCCATCATCATGTCCAGCTTGTCATCCATAGACTTCCCTTGAGGAGGTGGTGGATTCTGAGAATATAGAGGGTGAGGAGCCTGATGGGGTGGAACATATGGTTGTTGTACTGGATTTCCAGGATCTCGCCATCGAAAGTTGGGATGATCTCTCCATCCCGGATTATAGGTAGCTGAGTATGGGTCTCTCTTCGGTTGCCTATCATTCCAATTCCCCATGGCATTAGCTTGTTCATCCATTGGAAAAGGGCATTGTAAAGTGACGTGGCTTGGACTGCAGCAGATGTCACAAGGTTTTTCTTGAGGACCAACTGAGGTGCTAGCAACGGTGACCTTATCCACCAACTTGGATAGTACCCTCTCCATCCTGTCCATCCTTTCCTTAAAATCATCTTGGCTTGAGGGCTCTGTTTGTGCCACTCTTTTCAGGATTCGGATCTCATCAGTGTCATACTCCTTCTTGGAATTGATCAACTTCTTCACTATCTCCTTTGGTTCATTGACTCTGATTTCCGAAAATCCACCATTGCTTGCGGTATTCAGCAAATCCTTATTCGCAGCTGTGGATCCTTGGTAGAAATACTGTAGTAATTGCCCCTCCGTGTATCGATGGTTAGGGCAACGATGTACCAATCATCTGAACCTCAGCCAAAATGTACTCAGCGGCTCATCATACTCCTGCTTGATGCTCGAAATTTCTTTCCTCATGGCATCCGTTTTAGTGGCTGGGAAGAAATAGTCCAAAAACAGCCTCTTGAGAGCACTCCATGAAGTGACGGAGTTAGGAGCCAAGCTTGAAAACCACTGGTTCGCTGCTCCTGACATGCTGAACGGAAAAGCCACCAACTTGAACTGATCTTCTGTGACACCAGCTGGTCTTTTCTGAACCTTACAAATCTTGATGCACTCGTTCAAGAAATTGTAAGGGTCTTTGTTACTCTTCCCATAGAACTTCGGAAGAACATTCAGCAGTGCAAGCTTTATCTCCACAGGGGTCGCAGCATCTGGCAAAGAAATTGGTGTGGGAGGGTCTTCTTCACTATGCCCCGTTAATTCCCACATGTACGGATTGTCAACATTGGGATCGGCCTCTCTTCTGTCCCCCATTACAGTATCGGGAATGGATTCAATCTCTGATTCGGATTCTGTCTTAGAAACAGACTCTGTTTGGCCAAACAGGGGCTCTGCGACAGCCTTCAGCTTTCTCTCCTTGGCAAATTTTCGATTCTTCTTTGCTGTTCTTTCGATTTCAGAATCAAATATCAATTCCTGCCCCTGGGACCTGGTCATACACCAATAACTAAAGAACAAAAATTAGTGGCAAAATAAATAGAAATTAACTACCGTTCCCCGGCAGCGGCGCCATTTAGGTGAGCGTCGTTCCTATCACCAAGAAAACTGCAAACTAGCACACAGATTAGTATAGTAGAAGCAGGTCGTATCCACAGAGAATGATGTAATTTCTATCAAATTTAAACTACCAACAGGGTTTGGTTTAGCAACCACGCCTATGATTGAGATTTGTTTAATAAACTAATGAATTACTAAGCTACAAATAGGGCCAAAAAATGCAGAAAAATGCAGAGATAAATTACGAACAAATATATGGATAACAAAGGATCGGCATAGGTTAATCTTTGGTTCATTCCTTGATCATCGACTACTCACAAGTCATTTAACCCCCATGAATTAATTGGTTATAAGCAGGAACAGTATTTGCTATTTCCCCTAAATTCCCCTTAAAATTCCGATCGCGAGCAAGTATTTGCTAAACCCGCGATCTTCCTAATTAAGATATTCCTAGCAAGTATTTGCTAAACCCGCGATCTTCCTAATTAAGATATTCCTAGCAAGTATTTGCTAAACTAGTTATATCTTAACGATCTTAAGACCTAGGGAACCCAATTTAGACAACAAGCACGTATTTGCATGCAGTTTATCCAATTAATTGTTTATCGTCCTATTATTACAGTCATAATTGTTATCTGTTTTTCACAGGAGGTGCTACTTAATTAGCCCTAGCCTAACAAGATTGAGGTGATCAAACTCAAACAATCAAGCATAGATTGTAGGCATAAACAATTAAAAACTCGTAGGATTAATTTTCTGAAAACCCGAAACCTCACAATCCATGAACCATCGAATTAACCTATCCAATTAAGAATCTAGCTACTCATGGTAATTAAACTAAATAAATAATTAATATAACAACCAAACATAATTAAAATAAAATAATAAAATACTAACTACCAAAATAATTAAGCTACCTGGATGATGAAACCAAAGCTACTAAAACAAAACTCAACTTCCTCCTCTGTCTCATAAACAAAACAAACAAAAGTCGCGAACTCATTTTTTTTCTCCTCCCTTTCTGGCAATGTCCCCCATCTCCTCATACCAAAACAACCAAGTGAAGAACTAATTTCTTCTTTTCTGGCAATCTCTAATTTCGGTAACCAAAATCAGAAATTTTACTCCTTCCTTCGTGAATAGCACACGATTTTTATATGCTAAAAATAAAACCCAAATCCTAACTAATTTTGGAAAATTAGATACCTTATCCAAAAAGAAATATTATTCCACTTAATTTCAGCCTAATTACAATTAAATTCTAACTTGGAATAAATAATTAATCCAAGTCTTGGGCTTCATGGCTTCTCTTCGGCCCAATCACAGTACTGAATTTTTGGCCTTCTTTTCTTCTGGACTGCAACTCCGTAAACTTCCTAACGAGGGATCGGGATCGTTACCTCATTAAAAACCCTTTCGGGAAAAAAGAGTATAGCCATCCCCCTTTCATCAGCTTCACCTTAACCGAGTCGACTTCACGGAGCAACTTAGTGATCGTTAAACGAAGCACAATTCTGCAACATGAAGGATTCCGGCTAAGGATCAGCTGGAACAGCATCATAGTGCTCCAAAACACGGCTACTCTGCTCCGCTACAGCTTTGCTCCAAGAATAGTGATCTATCAACAAAATAAATCAATTAAGTACCAAAAATCACATAAAAGAGCACTAAATTCCTTCAAGAATGAACAACTAAATATCACACATCAATTAATAAAACATGTATTGGCAACCATGCCAATACATTTAATAACTGTCTTGAAACCAACCAAACATATCATAACTCATATTCATAAAACACTTGCAAGATTCTTTTGGAATTCTAACTCAGAAAGTGATCAAAAGAAGAAAATATGGAAATCTAACCCTAAACTTTTTTTTCCAACAAATGAAAATGGTTTAAATTTTAAAAACCTGAATACTTTAACTAAAAGCTTCTCCATCAAACTATGGTGGAAACTACAGAAAGGTAACTCTCTTTGGGCCAAATCATGTGGTCTATGAGT
Source organism: Rubia yunnanensis (assembly GCA_037428765.1). Classification (NCBI taxonomy): domain Eukaryota; kingdom Viridiplantae; phylum Streptophyta; class Magnoliopsida; order Gentianales; family Rubiaceae; genus Rubia; species Rubia yunnanensis. Next base: position 10,367,561 of record CM075061.1, read on the forward strand.
GATACTCATAAAACCTCAAAAACATGGAAAAGAATCAAAGAGATTCAACAAATAGCATTTGATAATACACAGGTTCATATAGACAGTTGTTCAGTCTCCTTTTGGTATGCAAGCTGTACTGAAGTTGGTCCATTAATAGACCATATTCAGACCATTTGAGAGCTTCCATATCCATATTTAACAGTAGCTGATTTCATACTCAACAAAACATTCTATGCCAGTCTTTTCAGCTCCATGCTTCCAGACAACATCATTTTAATTCTGAACTGGACCATAGAATTTTACCTGAGTATGATGATAAATTAATTTGGAAACCAACACAAGTGGTCAGTTCACATTAAAGTCGGCTTATGAATTAATTAGACAAAGGAAGCTTAAGATTCCTTCATTCAAAAATCTCTAGTCTAATCTAATACCAAAAAAAATAAGCTACATGAACTGGAAACTACTAAATAGGCTTATAGCCCTACTAGATATCCTTGAGGACTTTCATATTCATCTACCATCCAGATGTTGCTTTTGCTTTAATGAATCTAAATCTATACACCATAGTTTTAACACATGTGGTCAAGTGCAACAAATATGAAATTCCATAGATAGAGTATTTAGACTGAGTCCTAATACATTTCAGTTCCTGTGGGATAGATTTTTCTATTACTGGAACTTTACCACTACTGATGCACTCTTTGCAAAATTAGTCAGAATCATACCATGTATTGTAATCTGGTATCTTTGGTGTGCTAGATGTACCTATAATTTTAAGGGTATAAATCCAGTGGAAAGTAACATATTCAAAAGAATTATGTATCACATTAATGACACTCTTTTGGCATTCAAACTGGATTTTAGGTGGGATCTATCCAATTTTTTAAAACTGTTATATCAGGAACCAAAAATCCAGAGACCAATAAGAGTCATTAGATGGACTTTACCCTCTAATTATAAGCCAAACTTTGATAGTTCTTGTCTAAGTAATGGCAATGAAGGTATAGGTTGCATCATCAAAGATCATAAAGGTAAAGTGATAGTTGCTTTATCAAAGTTTATCCAAGCTGAATCTTGTTTGTGGGTCAAGAGCAGCTTTGTTGAATGGAATTCAACTCACTCAAGTGCACCACATCAGAAAGATTGGAATCGAAACTGACTTAGACACACTGATCAAAATGGTGCAAAAGCAATACAAGACACCATAGAAATTTTTACAACAAATGAGAAATATGGCAACTTCTTCAGCAATTTGACTTCAGACTTCACCACATGTACAGAGAGGCAAATGAAGCGGTTGATTCTCTTGCTAAGATGGCCAACAATGACCAGGTAAATCACATTTTCTATTCTGCAGGTCTACCACAAAGTATTGTTGGACAAAGTGATGCAGAGGATGTACCTCATGTCCGAGTAGGCTAGATTATAGTATAGAACTCTACGTTCTAAATTTTGTATATTTCACTTTGTGCGGATAGCAGTAGTACTGTTATTCTTTTCCACGCTTTATCTATCTGATGATCTGCAGGCTAGTTATCAGGTTCTTGTATAGATAAAGTAGTTTCGGATATTTTTATCAGAGGTAAGGTATTAAGTCCCCCTCTTTTATGTACCTTTTAATTTTATTAATAAATGACTAGGGGTCTGCCAAACCCCCCACCATCACAGGTGTATTACATAAAAAAATAATGACTTCCATAAATTTAAATTTCAAATATAATGTAAGAATACATTTTCAACAACTAATCATGGTCATGAAATGTTATTTTTATCTAATAAAATAATAAATTGTGTTTCAAACTATTAATGATGAAATCTAAAACTACATAAATAAACAACTAAACAACAATTTAACAATTTGATAAAAATAATACCTCCAAAGCAATGGAGCTTCCAAAACTGAAATTCACACCAAAAAGATAAAAAAAATTCACCCAACAAAGTTTTTTACAACCTTTTTTATAGGGAAAAAATTACTGCTCATAAATAGCGTAGCTCTCATCTGTGGTTCTCATCAGAACCATAAGGCACAAAAATCAAATGCGAGCCAAATGATACAGGCCATCCGATGTGAGCCACAAGTAAAAATATTGGATGCAAGTAGGCCTGTCAAATGTGTTAATTGGATAAATCCATTATCCAAACCCAGTGGATCATTATCCAATGGGTCATTATCCAATTAACCCGTTTATTAAATGGGTCATAAATGGGTTGGATCATTAAATGGATAACCCATGAGATATTCATATGACCCAATGAGTTAAAATATATTATCCAATAAATCATTATATAATTAACCCAATAAGTTATCATTAAACATTTTCTATCGATTTGGGTTACAAGTTGTCATTATCCAATGGGATCAGGTATTAAATGCTTATTATTTTTTAATGAGAAATTTTGATCTCAATGGGTCCCATATTATGTTAACTCAATGGGAACATAGAAAATACTCAATAAATATCCAAAATTACCCAATTAAATGCATGTGTAATATTTAACATAAATATTCACTATAATTCACAAATTATACAAATTATAATCCACAAATTATTCGAGTTCAATCTCGTACAATATTTGAGTTCGTACAGTATTCGAATTCAATCTCGTACAGTATTTGAGTTCGTACAAAATTCGCACTCAATCTCGTACAGCATTTGAGTTCGTACAATATTCGAGTTCAATCTCGTATAGTATTTGAGCTCAATCTCGTACAGTATTCGATCTCAATCTCGTACAGTATTCGAGTTCATACAATATTCGAGTTCAATCTCGTACAGTATTAGAGTTCGTACAATATTCGAGCTCAATCTCATACAGTATTCGAGTTCGTACAATATTCGAGCTCAATCTCGTACAACATTCGAGTTCGTACAATATTCGAGCTCAATCTCGTACAGTATTCGAGTTCAATCCCGTACAATATTCGAGTTCGTACAGTATTCGAGCTCAATTTTGTACAGTATTCGAGTTCGTACAATATTCGAGTTCAATCTCGTACAGTATTCGAGTTCGTACAATATCCGAGCTCAATCTTGTACAGTATTTAAGTTCGTACAGTATTCAAGTTCAATCTCGTACAGTATTCGATTTCGTACAGTATTTGAGCTCAATCTTGTACAGTATTCGAGTTTGTACAGTATTCGAGCTCAATCTCGTACAGTATTCGATTTCGTACAATATTCGAGTTTGTACAGTATTTGAGCTCGAGCTCGATCCCAAGTAATATTGTTCGTTAGTTTCGTTGAGTTTACAAAGCCAACATATTATATATTTTTTATTTTTATTAAATATAATATAATATAATGTACATAATATTATATTACATAATATAGTATTATGAACTCGAATATTGTTACGGAATTAGTATTATAGTTGTTATAGAATTAAGTGTTAATTAGTATTGGTATTGGAATTGGATTTTAATTAGTATTGGTATTGGAATTGGATTTGTATTCCTACCATAATTGTAGATATAATTGTATTCTGTTACCTTCTCCTAGATGGGATAGGTTTCCTGTACTACTATATAAGGTATCCTGAATTCATGAATAGAAGATAGATTATTACCCTTATTTCCTACATCGTATCAGAGCCTAAAATTCTGAAACAGAAAAATTTTCGCTGCCCTGATTTTTCCCGAGCTACCGTCCGACGCCCCACGCGCCGCCGTCGAGCCCACGCACCACCTCCGTTGCACCAGTGCCGCTGCTGTCCGTCGGTTTTCGATGATGCCCGTCGACGACGTTCGCTGCTCGTGTTTTTTATCCGCTGTCGTTTGCTGCCGACCGACGCCACGCGCCGCCGCCTCCTTCACGCGCCGTCAGTAACTGTCCACCGGTGTTCTTATCCGTCCCTGATTTTATAATATGTCGGGTTCTGATGAACAACCTCATTTTGAGATTCCTGAGGGTACGAAACTTCAGGATCTGAGTGCTAGTGACGTAATTACAGCTTTACTCAAACAGCTGCAATCACAATCTGGCCCTCATGCTGCTTTACCGATTGGTCGTGTGTCGACTGATCCTTACTACATTGGTCCGGGTGATGGTCCAGGGTTACAACTTGTACCAATCTTGCTGAAAGGTCCAGAAAACTACAATGAATGGTCTGATGCAATTTGTTGCGCATTCTTGGCCAAACATAAGATTGGGTTCCTTAATGGATCCATCACAAAACCCCAGGATGATCATCCAGATGCTGTTGTCTGGCCTGGGGTTAATGCTACCCTTGTCTGCTGGATCTCGCAGACCCTGGATCCAGTGATACGATCTTCAACAAGTTCTTTTTCTACCGTCAAGGATTTGTGGGATGATCTTAAAGTACATTTTATTTTGGCTGATGGAATGAAGCTTATGCAGACACAAGAAGTCATTCAAGGTTGCAGGCAGAATGGTCAGCCCATCGCCATCTATTTTGCCACACTGAAGAAGTTGTTTACAGATTATCACTGCATGCGACCTCCTGTGGTCTGTATCTATGAAGATTGCAAGGCTTTATGCCAGTGCAATTTTCAAGCGAAAATCCTCCAAGAGAGAGAGAAGGATTTGATCTACCAATTCATCTCTGGTCTCGACGAAAGTTTTCACACCTTGCGATCCCATATCTTGAGCATTGAGCCACTGCCATCTGTCATGAGGGTGTATGCCCTTGTTACTCAGGAGGAGAATCATAGAGCTATCAGTCGAGCCCGTGATTCTTCTTCTACATCTATGGCATATGCGGCACAACGCTCGCCAGTTGTTCTTTCTGCCGACGACCGTAAGAATCTTGTTTGCACACATTGTCGTCGCAAGGGTCATGAAAAAGACACCTATTTTAAGATACACGGCTTCCCGGAGTGGTTCAAGAAGGGCAAGAAATTGGCACCACCTTATCGGCCATCAGTCAATGCCGGTCAAACTGGCGGCGCCACCGATCTCTCACTCCCGCCGCCGTTCGCCGGAGCCACCTTGTCGCCACCAAGCTTGGCAGCGGCGGCCTCCTCTACGGTCCCTGCTCGCTCCGATTTTAGCCCTGCTCTGTCTGATGACCAATGGCGCACGACCATGAACCTGTTTAATCAGCTTCACTCTCCTGGTGATGAGTCTGGTAAGCATACTTTACCATGGATCCTTGATTCGGGAGCCTCCTATCATATGACCGGTGACAAAGGTTCTCTTTCAGATCTTACTACTACTATTGATGCTGTGAATATTTTTCTACCCGATGGCTCGATGTTCTCCGCTACACAATTTGGATTCATTTGTTTTGATGGTTTTATACTGTCGCACGTGTTATATATCCCTACATTGCGCTGCAACTTACTGTCTTGCTCTAGATTGTTATCTACCCTAAACTGTCTAGCTTTGTTTACTGAAAATTATTACATTTTACAAAAAATCAGTACGAGGAGAGTGATTGGCATGGGTGAACATAAAGGGGGGTGTTTTGGCTTCGTCTGCTGGATGCTCGTGTTCGAAGTCCTGTCCTGCAGCCTCTTCCTACAGTTGCTTCACTGTCCTCTTCTGATTTATGGCATCAGCATTTTGGTCATCCATCTTCCACGGTGTTGCCTTCTATTTCTCCTAGCAATAATAAACATTATGTGCCTTGTTCTATATGTTATAGAGCAAAACAGCCTAGACATAGTTTTCCTTTAAGTACTACTAATGCTACTGCATTATTTCAATTAATTCATTGTGATGTTTGGGGACCCTATCATACACCATCTTCTAGTGGTGCTTTTTATTTCTTGACAATAGTAGATGATTTTTCCCGAGCTGTTTGGGTTTATTTATTAGTAGCCAAATCTGAAGTAGCTTCTAGATTTTTAGAATTTAGTGTTTTAGTCAAGAACCAGTGGGGAAAAACAATCCAACGAGTTTGAGCTGATAATGGCACTGAATTTTTGCCTCTCCGATCTCACTTTACTACATCTGGGGTCGTTTTTGAGACATCTATGGTTGATACTCCGCAACAGAATGGTCGAGTTGAAAGAAAGCATCGTCATTTACTTAAGGTGGAGCGAGCTTTACGGTTTCAAGCCAATCTTCCTATTGACTTCTGGGGAGAATGTGTTCTTAATGCTGCCTACCTGATCAACCGAACACCGACCCAGCTTCTCAACGATCGTACTCCCTTTGAGTTAATCTATGGACAGGCTCCAAATTACTCTTCCTTACGGGTCTTTGGATGCTTGTGTTTTGCTGCTCGTGTTCCAAGATACCGTGACAAGTTTGCACCAAGAAGTCGTTGGTGTTTGTTCCTTGGTTATCCTGCTGGAAAGAAAGGTTATCGTCTTCTCGACTTGGATTCTCGAGTTATCTTTAACACTCGGGATGCTGATTTCTTTGAAGACCAGTTCCCGTATTCTGCATCTCAGCAATCCGCTTCTACAGATGAACCCGGCGGCGCCAGCACTGCACCACCGGTTTCCTCCTCCTACTCGCCGGAACCATACAGTTTTGCCGATCAACCGCCGGCCGCCCTTCCGCCGGACAATGCTGACCGGTCAACGGCAGACAACTTCGGTGAGTCAATGCCGGTCAACGCCGATGGGTCAACTCCGGTCAACGCTGGTCAACACCGGCGGATCAACTCCAGCCAATGCCGGTGGGTAAACTCCGATCAACGCCGATGGGTCAATGCCGGTCAACGCCGGTGGGTCAATGCCGGTCAATGTCGGTCAACGTCGGCGAGTCAACGCCGGTTAATGTCGGCAGTTCAGCACCGGTCAATGCCGGTGGGATAATTTCGATCAACGCCGGTGACATAACACCGGTCAACAGCATCCAACAAACTCCGACCACCGCCGGCGTGCCACCGCCGCCCGACGCCGGTCCTTCTCTGCCTGCTGCCGACAATCCACCATCCACCAGACTAAGTGTTTGTACTCGACGTCCAGCATCGTACTTGGCTGATTATGATTGTGATGATTCTACTTGTGCTCTTGTTACTGAAGACCCCCCTCTTCGACTACGTTCCCCCATGCGTCATCACTATCCTCAGGTGTTCTCTACCCTCTTACTGATTATGAAAATTGTGATAATTTTTCTAGTATGCATACTAGATTTTTGGGTGCTGTAACTTCTAGTGCAGATCCCACTACTTACTCTGAGGCTTCCCGTCATTCTTATTGGTGAGATGCTATGGTTGAGGAACTCACTGCCCTAGAGTACAATCAGACTTGGACTTTGTCCCCTTTGCCTAAGCATAAAAAAACCATTGGATGTAAATGGGTTTACCGAATGAAGTTTCGCTCTGATGGTACCATTGAATGTTACAAAGCTCGTCTTGTGGTTCTTGGAAACCGCCAGATTGAAGGAATTGATTACACAGAGACTTTTGCTCCAGTCGCGAAGATGAGTTCCGTTCGCTTGTTCCTGTCAGTTGCTGTTATACGTGGTTGGGAATTGCATCAGATGGATGTTCATAATGCCTTCCTGCATGGTGATTTGCATGAAGAAGTGTTCATACGACCCCCACCTGGCTATGTGGTTCCGCATGGTCAGGTTTGTCACCTTCAGAAATCCCTTTATGGTCTTCGTCAAGCTCCTCGAAATTGGTTTGCTAAACTGGCGTAGGCTCTACGGACATTTGGTTTTGTCCAAAGTAAGGCAGATTACTCTTTATTTGTCTTTTCCCATGGTTCACATTCTTTACATGTCCTGGTTTATGTGGATGATTTGGTCATTGCTGGTAGCTCTTCTTCGCTCATCTCTGAGTTCAAGAAATACTTGAGTTCTTGTTTTCACATGAAGGATCTTGGTTTGCTTAAGTATTTTTTGGGCATAGAGATTGCTAGAAGACCGGAGGGGATGTTTCTCTCGCAAAGGAAATATGCTTTGGACATCTTATCCGATACAGGCTTATCTGCTTCTAAACCAATTGATTTTCCAATGGAGCAATAACATGATTTGGCATGTGTTGAAGGTCCAGCCTACCATGACCCGGAGCAGTATCGTCGCTTAGTTGTCCGCCTCATTTATTTGACGATCACTCGTCCTGAACTTAATTATCCAGTTCATACTCTTGCGCAATTCATGAAGTCTCCTTGTGTTCCTCACTGGCAAGCTGCGGTTGTTTTGCACTATCTGAAAAGTCATCCTGGTCAAGGTTTATTTCTTTCTTCTTGTAGTTCTCTACAATTGACAGCTTATTGTGATTCGGATTGGGCCGCCTGTCCAATTACTAGGCGTTCCTTATCAGGTTATTTTGTTATGATTGGTGATTCTCCAGTTTCCTGGAAGACTAAGAAGAAACCTACTGTTTCTCGGTCTTCTGCTAAGCAGAGTATCATGCTATGGCAGTTGCCTGCTGTAAGTTATTATGGCTTCGGTCCTTGCTGAAAGACTTAGGGGTTTCGCATACTTTTCCTATGAAATTGTTTTGCGGCAGTCAATCAGCTATTCACATAGCATCCAGCCCGATTTTCCATGAACGAACTAAGCACATTGAAGTTGATTGTCATTTTGTCGAGATCTTGTTCAATCTGGCGCTATTGTTACTCAACATATTCGTACGGTTGACCAACCCGCGAATTTGTTTACTAAAGCTCTCGGACGTAACCAGTTTCATTCCTTACTTAGCAAGTTGGGCATTTCTAATCCGCATGCTCCAACTTCAGGAGAAGTGTTACGGAATTAGTATTATAGTTGTTATGGAATTAATTGTTAATTAGCATTGGTATTGGAATTGGATTTGTATTCCTACCATAATTGTAGATATAATTGTATTCTGTTACCTTCTCCTAGATGGGATAGGTTTCCTGTACTACTATATAATGTATCCTGAATTCATGAATAGAAGACAGATTATTACCCTTATTTCCTACAAATATGAACAAAATGCATACCGATTGATGAACAAAATGCAGACCGATTGATGAACAAAATGCGGACTGATGAAACAAAATGCAAATTGGGAAGTGAGAACTGTGAACTGAGAACTGAGAAAGAACACGGACTTGATGGGTAATTCACGTTTCGCCCAAATAAATGACCTATACCCAATGGGTCATTTAGTTCGACCCAATGGATAATTAGTATAGACCCAATGGATAATTAGTATATACCCAATGGATAATTCAGTATATACTTAATGGATAATTGATGTTTTAAACCATTTAAACTTTAAATGGATAAGTCATGTAACATTTTACTTGGAGTGAAAAATTACGATTAACTCTAATCATTTTTTTATATAGGCTGAATCGTGTACATAACTACAAAAGAGGAAATATTTATTCGAGTGGCTAAATGTGGGAATTTCATTTATTATTTTCTTATGTTCAATAAAAGAAAATATTTTTAAAAATCTTCATATTTCATGGAGGAGATTTTTCAAATTTAGTAAAAGTTTCTTAAATACTACTTGTACTTCTTTTGTCAAGATCTTTTATCAATTTTTAATTGGTTCAAATTAAAATTGATTAAGGCATGAACCGAAATCGATAAATATGATGAATCGAGAATTTGATTGTTTCTAAAATGATTATATGTGTTAGGAAAAAATTAAACCATTCGTAATCAAACTTGTGAAAATTTTGTTATCTTATGATATGAAATTATCCACGGGTCACCCGTTACCCAACTCGACCCACCCAAAATTATCCAATGGATAATCCATTATCCAATCCAACTAAACCCAATAACTACAACACAATTATATCCATTAACCCAATGGGTCTTTATCCAATAAGTCTTATCCAATAAGTGAAAATAGTATATGGATAACCGTTATCCAACGGGTCACCCAACCCATTTGACGGGCCTAGATGCAAGCCGTGATGCGAGCCACAAGTAGTAATTTTGGATGTGAGCCATGTGATGCGAGCCACAAGTACAAAGTTGAGATGTGAGCCACAAGTATGAAATTTAGATACGAATCATGTGATCTGAGCCACAAGTATAAAATTGATATTTGAGTCATGCGATGCGAGACACAAGTACAAATTGAGAGGCAAGGCATAAGTACAAAAATTGAAATGCATGCAATTCGAGCACCTACCGCCGAAAATTCACCGAAAACTGGCCGAAAAATCAGTGGACCATTGCCAAAAAGTGATCGGACCGCTGACTTCCTCTGTCATATCACCGCCAGCTTCCGCTCCCCTACCGCTCCGAATAAACCATGTTTTTAAAACCCTAATATATAATAAAAATTATATGAATTTAATTTTTAAATATAAAATTTCAATACAATTTGTATTTATAAGGTATAAATACATGGCGTATATTGTAAAATACAAAGAATAAAATAGCAATCCACTATTTTTTTTGATAAAATATAGAGATTATTTAAGACACTTGTACTCAAAAAGCTAATATATTCATAGAATTATACATAGAGAGATCAGCCTTTAGGATTTTCAACTTTAAACTGAAATATGATTGAAGTAGAGTCTAATGCAGTGTACTCTTGTAGATACGGCGACCGTATTTGACAAATAGCCGTGGATTTGTGGTTGTTTAGGTTACTTTTCTGATGAAGCAAGATCAATGAACAAAATGTTAGTCACAAAATTTCGGCAGTATCAGCACAAATTTATCTTGGGTGTTTGAATGACGACTATAATGTCTTTTTGGAAAGGAAATAGACCAACAAATTTATCTTGTGCGTTTTTTTAAAATGAAAGAACCTTTTATAGATAATAGGCAACTTCAATCAATAGCTTTTAAAATAGGATATAATCATTCCTATGTTGAACCAAGATATAAAATCTGGCTTTTTTGGAATGATGATTTTAGAATTTCCGTCAAAGATGTTTATGATCAATTAATTATGGCTGAAATATTTCATTGCTCTAGTTCTACTCCCTGGGATGCAGCTCTTGTTTATGCTAGACATAAAACTTCAGATAGATCACAATTATGGACTAGCATGAGTAATCACTGCAATTAAGCTACACTACTAATAGGGGAATTTAATGCTATTAGAGATGCCTCTGAATACATAGGCCAGTCAACACTTAGTCCTAACTGAATTCTGGATTTTAATGAATTTATAGATGATAATGCCTTGATTGAATTACCATCTTCAGGGAATAATTTTACATGGGCAAGTTTTAATGAATAGAGGAAATGTTTGGGAAAGATTGGATAGAGGGTTAGCAATAGAAGATTTTTTCAAATCTTTTTTCCCAACACAATTATTAAGGTTAAATCCAAATGGCCATCTGATCACTCCTCACCCTTGGTAAAAATTGATTATCAGGCCATCATTCTAGGTTTGGAATCATTCAGGTTTCAACATTGCTAGATAATACATCCTCAATTTCTGAAAACTATAGAGGATAATTGGATTGAAGTAGTTAATTCCTCAGGCATGTTAAAATTTTCAATTAAATTAAGATGATTAAAGATTAAACTAAAAAAATGGAAAAGATAAAATTTTGGTAATATGCATGATAATGTAAAAGCAGCTGGGGAAATTGTTTTGCAAAAGGAACTAGATCATCAGTTCAATAATATTGATCAGAGTAGAACATCTTAACATTTAGCTCAGGCAAAATTAACCTTAGCTCTTAAAAGGGAAGAAATATTTTGGAAGAAAAATATAGGGTGGTGATTTTAACACTAAGTTTTTCCATGCATCAGTAAAATCAAAAGGTCTGAAAAAAATTTGTTGCAACTAAAAAAATTAGAAAATGAGTGGTTAACTAATGCTGAAGCTATTGGTAATGAGGCAGTTATTTTTTTTTCTTTAACCTGTTATCTGGTAGATGGTCAAACCAATCAAATGCTAAGACAGTCAATGCAAATTTTTGAACTTAAAAAAATTGTCTTTCAAATTGATTAGGAATCTGCTCCAGTCCTGGTGGATATACAAGTACTTTTTATACTCATTGTTGGGATATCTTAGCGCATGATCTTTTGGAAGCGGTGAATATTTTTTATCAGGTACAATTATTCCAAAAGCTATAGTAGTTTTCTTCCTTACTTTAATCCCTAAAAGACAGGCAAACTCAAGATTTTTGGATTTTAGGCCCATAAGCTTCACTAACTTTTTTAAATAAAATCTTTTCAAGAGTTTACACTGAAAGATTCAAACATTTAATGATTTTTTTGATTTCTTCTATTCAGTCAGCCTTTGTTCAAGGTAAATAATTGGAGGATAGTGTCCGTCTCAAACATGAATTAACTAATACTTTAAATAATAGAAGATGAGGTTTTAATTTTTTTTTCTTCTTTAAATTGGACATGATCAAAGTTTTTGGTAAAGTGTCATGAGATTTTTTAAGTAAGCTGTTATTAAAATAGGTTTTTATGAATCCGTGGTCAATAACATTATAAGCAATCTTTCAACTGCTCATTTTTCAATTCTTGTTAATGGAAAACCTTTTACATTTTTCAAAACTTAAAGGGGTGTAAACAAGGAGAACCTTTATCCTGTATTTGTTAATTTTACTCACGGAAGCTTTTACAAAAAAAAAACTGAGTTTTTTGTTTGAAAATTCAAGAACTGATTACGATAATTTGCCTAATTGAGTTTCTAAAATCACTCATCTAAGTTTTGCTGATGATATAACAGTTTTCCTAAAAGTAAATAAGAAAAGATAAAATCTGATGAGTTTTTTAGGAAATTTTGAACAAGTCACAGGGCAAAAAATCAATTTGGATCCACCTACTATATGTCAAAATTTGCCCCTCAGTCCTACCAAAATTGGTGTAACAAATCACAAATATACCTCGGGGTAGATTTCCCTTCAGATATTTGGGATGTCCTATATTTTTAGGACGACCAAAAGACTCTTATTTTCTGCCATTGTTTGATACTATTGCAGCAAAATTAGTTTTATGGAAAAATAAATTGTTAAGTCAAGATGGAAGGCTAGTTCAAGAGATAATTTATAGACCATAACATATGTCTACAGCTTACAGATACAGAAGAGATAATTTATAGACCATAACATATGTCTACAAAACGCACACTCTATAACTCTAACTATCCTTCTATTTATAAGAGTTCAAGTGCAGCTCAAGAGTTACTCATTCATGAACCCAACTCCTGAAGTTCTCAATTCGTGAACCAAACCTATGAGTTTCCGATTCGTAAATAAAAAACTCTTAACTTCCTAATTAATTAAGATTTGGTATTTGAAGAGATTCCAAACAATTCCCCTCTTGATTCAAAGTCTCAAACACAGAACAAGAGCCATATGTTTACAAGCGGATATCCCTAATTCAAATGTATATTGATTGTGACAGGTGTACCAGATGCCCAACGGTTGTGCCAGATGCTCAATAGTTGTACCAAAAGTACTGGATGCTTAAAAGTTGTGCCCAATGAACCATATTCTCAATTTTTGTGCTAGATGTACCAGATGCACAATAACGGTGCCAGATGTTCCGCACGCATGGTAATAGTGTCAGGTGTACCAGGCACACGGTGATGGTGCCAGATGTACCACACGCATGGTGGTTGTACTAGATATACCAGATGTAACATACAGCTATAGAAGCACGGGAGAAGTTCCAGAAAAAAGTACCAAAGTACCCAGATATCACCAATCAGGTTAAAACCAAACAAGAAAAGATTTAATAAAACAGGGCAAACAGATTTTCACAAGTCCAACCAGGAAAGGCCATGTGAAGCAGATAGCATAAAAGATAACCAGATTTGAACAAATTCAACCGGGAAAGAACTTGTCAAACACAGCAGCTCGGGAATCCCAGTAGTGGGCTAGTGGCAACAAAAACAGACACCTTCTCCAGAATCGCCAACAGATCACCCAAGCTCGGATTTTTCCCCCTCATCTTTCTTCTTCTTTTCATCTTGAAATGGAAGCCCAAACGGACCATCAACTCTGATACCACTTGTTGGGAAAAACAATTCTCCTTGCACAGAATCAAGATAAATAAAAGGAAAGCAGAAAAAGAGAACACAAACTTTAACGTAGTTCCCTAAACATGTTGGTTACCTCCACAAACATAAACAAATTATCTTCTTGCTCAAATGAGCCAAAGAGATTAAGGATGTCAAGATGTCACGCAGTACCATCCGACCAGATTATAGATTCAGAAGAGAATACATTCTTCCCACAGCTTACAGATACAGAAGAGGTGATTTATAGACCATAACAGATGTCTACAAAACTCATGCTCTACAACTCTAACTATCCATCTATTTAGAAGAGTTCAAATGCAGCTCAAAAGTTCCTCATTCATGAACCCAAGTCTTGAAGTTCTCAATTCATGAACCAAACCCTTGAGTTTCCGATTCATGAATCCAAAACTCTTAACTTCCTAATTAATTAATATTTGAGACTTGAAGAGATTCCCAACAGAGAAAACGAAAGCTCCTAGTAAAATAAACCTAAGAATGGAATAAAAATAACCAAAGAAAAACAGTAAAACTCAACTATCTTGGGTCGCCTTTCGACCATGGCTAAACAATCAACCTGGACGCACACAGTGAACCACCATTTCCAGCGAGCAAAAACCGATTGTGTACTGTGGCTCTGGCACATCGGCCTCTACCGTTAACTTAGTCATGCTGTAGAGGGAAAAGTCAAGTTCTTCTTCTACTTTACAATAGCCTCATTCTTTCTTATGTGGACTCTGTTCGTAGATATATGAATACATCGATGTGCATAGTGACTCCACCGCTCAAAGTTGCAAAGCAAACCCGCTTCAACACAAATCTGGGACCAGCCGGACAATCAACTTTTTACCTTCAGAGCAACCACAGTGGTGTCTTCCTTTATTGGGGAAAATTCAGAGAAGCAAAACTCGGGAGAGGAGCAGGTTGATATGGGTTGTCACAGTGAGATTTAGCAACGGTGTCTTTGAGGGAGAAGTGGTAACATAATAATTTTTCCCGTAAATGACATCATTGTCAACATAAACTCGAGAGTTACCTATGTAAGGAGTGACGATGTCCAAGACAGGCGCTGAAGATACAATATGACTGGTTGCACCAATACTCACGTACTAGTCTGAGGTGCGAGAGGAAGGCTCCAGTTGTAGGGAAGACTGAAACTTTCAACCAAGTGTGTAGAGTCTGCACAACGAGCCTGGGCTAACATGCGATAATCGTAACATAATGACCGGGAAAATCCCACCAAGGGCACTGTGGGCAACCACGACCGAGAGTCGCTCCAGCTACAGCAAAACCAGACTATGGTTCCTCGCCACTGCGTTGTCCATTGAATCGACCGCCTTTGGTGGCACTTGAACCCCAAGCGTGGCTGGCTGGAGGCGATCTCTTATTGCGAACGCAACTGAGCCATGGGCAAGAGAATGATGACCCTGCAAATTCTTTAAAATTTTCTCGTGTCCAATGCAGTATTAATTAAAGTAGCAGAAAAATCCTTATACCCAGGTCCAAAGCAGTCAAGAACCATATAATCTTATAAGTATTCGTCAGAGGGGAGCCCATAACAGATTTTTGCTTAAAAATTTTCTTAAATTTCTGATGGAGTTCATGAATTTTACCAGACTTACGTATGGCGTGCACATCAGCACGAGCGAAGAATGGTGGATGTGCTGCTATTTTTAAATGTGGTGTTGATGTTGTCCCAAATCTCGTTGGACGTGGCACAACCTGGAATTTCGGTAAGAGCTTCAGCCATGAGGGAGGGGAATAGATGTGGCAAATGGGCGAACGGGTTGAATATGGGTCGTTAGAAAATATGGTATGACCGATTTCAACCCATTTTATGATGGGTCAAAAAATGGGTCAGGTCGAAAATGGGTTGGTTTAAAACTCATTCAATTTGCGGGTAAAAAATTATTGAACCCACGGGTTAGAAATGGGTAAACACTTGGATTTCAACCCACATATGAACCCATATGAGTTTATATACCAACTCATATGGGTAAAACCCACAATTTTCAACACATGTATTGACCCGTGTGGTTTATATACTATCTCATACGGGAAAATTCCACGGGTTTTAACCCACATATTAACCCATATGAAATTATATACTTTCCTATGTGGGTAAACCCATAGGTTTTCAACCCATTTATTAACCCATATGGGCTTATATACCAACTAATGTGGGTAAGACCACGGGTTCATTTATTGACTCGTAAGTGTAAACTGCAGGTTTCATGCCATATGTCCATTTGGGTAAACTCGTGGTTAATCCAAATACCCCGCCCGCCCAACTCATATTTTTCAATTACCAATTTAATCAATTACTGATTTTACCCATTATTCATTTTATCCAAATCCGTACGAGTTTAAAAATTGATAACTCACTAAATCTGCAGGTTTCAAGTTTATTTTGCCTCCCTCTATCCCTTTATAAGTATCTTAATTCACTGTTCTTTTTTACTTTTTTAATTCAAAGCATCCACCAAAGGCAGATGAAAGATATTTTTTAGGCTCCCCACGCCTTGAGAATAAAATTCACTATTTATCAATAAAGTAGAAACTCTTTATATTGTAAAAATGCATAAAATATAAATGTAAAATGTTTTGTTTTAAATTTTATTACATTCATTATATTGTTTGTTTTTAGAATGTTTTTTTCTAAATAATTTATTGTTTTACATAGTTTAAAAAAATACACTTAAAAAACATCCATGAATAGTTAAAAAAAAGAAGTGGCAAGACACTTAGAGCAAGTCCAACAGCTTCCCTAAAGTTTTCTCTAGGATTGGAAAGGAAAACCAACATTCCCCATATTTTTTTTAGCTCAACTCCAACAGCTTCCTTATTTTGCATGATCTGATATTTATTACGCTATAGTAGGCCCGTCAAACGGGTTGGGTCACCCACTGGATAACCGTTACCCATTTACTAATTTCACTTATTGGATAAGACTTATTGGATAATGACCCATTGGGTTAATGGATATAATTGGGTTGTAGTTATTGGGTTTAGTTGGGTTGGATAATTGGTTATCCGTTGGATAATTTTGGGTGGGTCGAGTTGGGTTGGATAACGGGTGACCCGTGGATAATTTCATATCATAAGATAACAAAATTTTCACAAATTTGATTACGAATAATTTAATTTTTCCCTAACACATATAATCAACTTAGAAACAATCAAATTCTCAATTCATCATATTTGTCGATTTCGGTTCATGTTTTAATCAATTTTAATTTGAACCAATTAAAATTTGATAAATGATCTTGACGTGTTTTAATCAATTTTAATTTGAACCAATTAAAATTTGATAAATGATCTTGACGAAAAAAGTAGTAGTATTTAAGAAACTTTTACTAAATTTGAAAAATCTCGAAATATGAAGATTTTTAAAAATATTTTCTTTTATTGAACATAAGAAAATAATAAATGAAATTCCCACATTTGGCCACTCCAATAAATATTTCTTTTTTTTTTGTAGTTATGTACACGATCCAGCCTACATCAAAGAATGATTACGGTTAATCGTAATTTTTCACTCCAAGTAAAATGTTACGTGGCTTATCCATTTAAAGTTTAAATGGTTGAAAACACCAATTATCCATTGAGTATATAATGAATTATCCATTGAGTATATACTGAATTATCCATTGGGTATATACTAATTATCCATTGGGTCTATACTAATTATCCATTGGGTCTATACTAATTATCAATTGGGTCTATACTAATTATCCATTGGGTCGAACTAAATGACCAATTGGATATATGTCATTTATTTGGGTGAAACGTGAATTACCCATCAAGTCCGCGTTCTTTCTCAATTCCCAGTTCTCATTTTCCAGACTGCGTTTTGTTTCATCAGTCCGCGTTTTGTTTATCTATCAGTCTGCATTTTGTTAATCAATCGATCTGCGTTTTGTTCATATTCGAGTTCATAATATTATATTATGTAATATAATATTATGTATATTATATTATATTTAATAAAAATAAAAAATATATAATATGTTGGCTTTGTAAACTCAACGAAACTAACGAACAATATTATTTGGGATCGAGCTCGAGCTCAAATACTGTATGAACTCGAATATTGTACGAACTCAAATATTGTACGAGATTGAGCTCGAATACTGTACAAACTCGAATAGTGTACGAGATTGAGCTCCAATATTGTAAGAGATTGAGCTCGAATACTGTACGAGATTGAGCTCGAATACTGTACGAGATTGAGCTCGAATACTGTACAAACTCGAATACTGTACGAGATTGAACTCGATTACTGTACGAACTCGAATACTGTACGAGATTGAGCTTCAATACTGTATGAACTTGAATACTGTACGAGATTGAGCTCGAATACTGTATGAACTCGAATACTGCACGAGATTGAGCTCAAATACTGTACGAACTCGAATACTGTACAAAATTAAGCTCGAATACTCTATGAACTTGAATACTGTACGAGATTGAGCTCGAATACTGTACGAGATTGAGCTTGAATATTGTACGAACTTGAATACTGTATGAGATTGAACTCGAATACTGTATGAGATTGAACTCGAATATTGTACGAACTCGAATACTATACGAACTCAAATACTGTACGAGATTTAGTACGAATTTTGTACGAACTCGAATACTGTACGAGATTGAGTTTGAATACTGTACGAACTCGAATATTGTACGAGATTGAGCTTGAATAATTTGTGAATTATAATTTGTATAATTTGTGAATTATAGTGAATATTTATGTTAAATATTACACATGCATTTAATTGGGTAATTTTGGATATTTATTGGGTATTTGTTACGTTCTTATTGAATTAACATAATATGGAAGCCATGGAGATTAAAATTTTCCATTACCACAATTATTTTCATCCCGCTCAATCCCAAAAACTAATGAGCATTTAATCCCTGATCACATTGGATAATGACAACTTGTAACCCAAATCGATAGAAAATGTTTAATGATAACTTATTGGTTAATTATATAATGATTTATTGGATAATGACTTATTGGATAATATATTTTAACCCATTGGGTCATATGAATATCTCATGGGTTATCCAATGGGTTATCCATTTAATGACCTAACCCATTTATGACCAAACCCATTATGACCTATTTAATAAACGAGTTAATTGGATAGTGACCCATTGGATAATGATCTATTGGGTTTGGATAACGGGTTTATCCAATTAACCCATTTGACGGGCCTACACTATAGTTATTGTTTGATTTAAAGTCAAGAGTTGATTTTTAATCACTCCAAAATATATTACAAAAATTAATAGGTACGTTTATAAAAACAATCAATATAACAAAATGAAACCTAGAAGTTTGATATTAATTAGAAATTAATTCTTCTTTTTCTCATTCCATCAAACTTGAAATAAAAAATAAATAAGATTAAAAATTTTCAACAAAGTTTATCATTTTTTATTTTACTCGCGGTATAAATTATATAAAATTTACGCTCAACCTATTCACTATCAACTAAACCTGACACAAGAATTTTCTCTAAGATAGTGAATGAAAATCGATATTTCCTATATTTTTTTGACTCAACTGCAACTGATTCCTTATTTTGTATAATCAGACATTTATTATACTATTGTTACTTTTTCATTTAAATCTAATAGTTCATTTTAATCACTTCAAATTATTTATAAAATTAACTTAGTTTTTTTAAAACAATAAATATAATAAATTTTAAAATAAAATCTTGATGTTAATTAAAAGCTAGTTTTTTTCGTATTGTTTTTATACATTCACACTGTTTGAAATAAAAGGTAACAACATCCAAAAAATTTTAAAAAATTATAAAGTATAAACCAAAGAGATTAATTCCAATATTCTAAACAAATCCTTATTGACAAAACCCTGTAAAAAATATATAAATAAATATTCCACATGCAATTGAGATTGTAATAATTTTCGCTAAAAAAATGTTGAAAGTCGAACGTACTTTTAGTAAGAATAGAAGAATATCTAAACCCCATTTTAATTAATTTTATTTCGACCATAATAAAATCATTACGAGGCTACCTTTACAGTTATTTTTAATGTTCAATCATGAACCGTGCCTGTAAGAATATTATTTCCAGAAAATATTTGAACTAAATTCGAGGCTGAATTACAGTTTCGAGACTTAAACTTTTAAAAGCCAAAAAAATGTTCTTGATTGATCCATTCAGTTGAAATTGCATTAAATTTTTATTCCCTAATTTTTTTTTCTCTTTCTACAAGTATATGGAAGAAAATCTTCTCTGTTATCAAAATCCTTATTTTAAAAAATGAGATATGAAAACTGTTAGATGTGAAAAATCATATAAAATCCATATAATCAAATTCCTATTATAATAAAGCAGTTGGACTTACTCTCACAGCGGCCACGCTATCATAATTATGATAAAGCATGGCCGTCATACTTCATAATTATGATAAAGCATGGCGGCCATGCTGTAGTAATTATGATGTTGGACTTCTGTCCTATATACATCCTCCACAAAATAAAAATATTATTATAAACTTCTTCAATAGTCTTCTTCCTTTAATATTTTTAAAAAACTGACTATACATTTAAATGAATTTAATATGATTAATAATAATTAATTGCCAACCAATGACTAACAACTAAATTAATTCTTTACCATGCATGTAAATTAAGACGGTCAATAACTGACACTTATGGTGAACTTCTCAATAAACAATTCAATCGTCATCTTAACATGCATGTAATTTTTTTTCTGAAGTAATATTGTTATCATTTTCATTAATTTTAAAATTATTACATTATTATGTTAGGTTTAGATTGCACAATCTCTAACTAAAAATTATAGTTAATGTTCTAAGTCTTTCTAAACTTGAACACATCATTTGGCTCACACACTGTACAACAAGTCTCCCGCAAATGAACCTATCATGAAATTCACTTGCCATATTGTCAATTTACTACTTGAACTGTGCTTCCAATCCTCATCTTCACCAAGATGCATTAGCTCTATAATTTTGGAGAGGCTGTTGCTAGATTTCTCCAATCTGCGGTGGAAAGTGTTTGTTGGGATGAGTTTCGAGGACAAGTCTATTTTGGTTGAAGCAGTGTGATACTGCGTGCCTCCATATTTATTCATTGTTTTACAGGTTAATTCTCACTGGGTTGCCACAACTCCATAATTCTGGTTTTGAGAACCTTTTGGTGGTTGCCGCTGGATTTCTCCAATCAGCGACAGAGAAGAACCCAAATCTCGCTGGAGTCACGAGAGTACCAACAACACACACAGAAATAAAAACCTAAAAATAACTAAAAACAAAGTTAACCAAAACCCTACTTTCCTCCAAGGAAGTCATGCTACATCGCAAATCTTCTACAACCCTGTAATGGGTATCGCCTAGGGAGCACTGCCCTCCAAACACGCGACATTTGTGGTACTACAGGTCTGTTTGAAATTTGTTGCACGCCAGAAACTCCGTTCGACAAATACATACTACTACACAAAGACCCATTTTCTTATTTTTCAGTGTGCCGGACCATGTACCCATGACAGGATGACATATTTTGATTACTGCCCGCAACCCATCACCACTAATAACAAAGTCATCCACCGATTCTCGTCTTCTCTCTATCGCGGCCACCACGAGACTGTTGTGGCTACAGTTTACCACGATGGATATTTGTTGGACGACGAGACTGCATGTGAAGGGGGGATAGGTTTTATGAATGTGTTGAAAAATAAAGTTTGCGCGCAGGATATGGTTTAGGCCTGAATTTCGGGTAGGGCCGGGGTGAGGAAGATGCTGGCCACTGCCTTACGCCGCCACAGACCGTTATTTCTTCATTGACTGCATGGGTCATTGTTGACCGCATTGAACACCTTTTATTGCATCTGGACGCTGGATTTCACATTGTCGGTATGTGTTTGACTGTCCCAAACTGCCTTGGACCCCGCTAGCGTGGACCTCTATGTTTGGATGATTGTTGCATTTCACGTTGATGTCCAAATTTGGTCGCCATCTCAATTGCTAGAGTTGAATGGATCGACCCAATCTAGTGCTTTCTTAGATGTGTTGCTCGTTCGTTGCCTTGGTCGCATTTATATCTCTGTCGGCTGGCTCATCTTTGCCTATCGACTTCTGAATCAGGTCTGAATGCTCGCCTATGCCCTTGGCCAAATTCTTTATTTTGCTCACCGGGAAGCTTCAAGAATGACAATGGCAGAGTGGGCGGTTCTGGACGCCCCCCCATGTTCTACGGATTGAAACAAGTAGAAATTATGAATAAAGAAAGAAAAGGGGGTTGGGTGGGAAAGGCTGACGGCCGGCCGGTGGTGGCGACAGCCTCCCCAAAATTAAGGTTTGGGTTGCAACAGATTGAAGAGAGAAGGGAGAGTTTTCCTAGTGAGAGAAAGTTACGACCGATGCTTGCATGCATATAATTAAGACAAGTATAAGCAACTTGCACGATTACAGATTAGAGTTATCGTAACACTTTTATAGCAATACTTATTAAAATGTCACAATAGTTTTTAAAATGTTACTTGAACCTTTGAGAAGTGGCTAAATGTTGAAAATATTGCGTTGGATCTAATGCAATATCACCTAAGATAATATTTGTAAAAGTATTGCACTAAATCCAATTTAATAGTTTTTAGCATCTAAAGTGACACTTTAAAAGTGTTGTATTAGCCTTGATTTGAAATAGCGTCAAAAAGAGTTATGAATCTTAAGGTGCAAAAATGTAATCATTCCAAAAAAATGAAAACAATCCTCTGTCACTCTCTTCCCTGTTATGCTTTCCACTCGAATCGTGCTTCCCTCGCGACGCCGCCTTCTTTTTTCGGTGATTTGCTAGTTTGCCACTAATTGATTGTTGTACTACCAAATGACCATCTAACTATCATATTTAAAATCAATTACATAGTAAATTAGGTCATTTTCGCAAACAGCGGTGTAAATAAATTCTTATTTCTAAAGATTATTTTTGGTTAGTTACCGTGCTTTAATTTGATAAAATATCAACAATTAACTGCAAAAATTATTAAACTCGACTATGAATAGAGATAGGCACAAATATCAATTAGAGAATAAAAGCGACAATAGACAAATTAACATCAACTAATAACTTATTCAATCAAAGATGCCATAACGAATCAAATTGTATGAATATACCAATCATAGATGACCGAGAATTAACTATAAAATACAATTTAATTTACGCTTACTTTACAATAACCAGCAAGATTCATATATAAATTTACTACTGCTCTAATTAATATATAACCTAACTGAAATAAGCCAGGACCTATATTAATATCTTAATAACATTAAGAATCAAATAAAATCAATACATATAATTCATAATCAGATCAACTGTCACAGATTATCTATCCATTATTCCCACAATTTATTGTTAGTTTCACCACTTATTAAATCTACCCATAAAATAAAGATAAATAATGGAAATTAGTTGGGACGGTTCCAAATAACCTACGGTTGATTAGATCTTAAAAAACTCAAAACTAAAATATACACAGAGAAAGGTATAGGAATTCATACAAATGAATTACATGAACAATTAGACATCATATATATACAAATCAATTAAACCCAATACTTTTACAACACTGTCTAATTGTTTTCGATCTTTTTCCTAGGAGATTAACAAAATCTTGTTTTAGATCGATTAATCGTTAGACAATGATATTTTTATAACTGATGTAACTAATGGGTTGATTTGATTTTTTTTTTGTTTATTGCAACGAGATTTTATAATTTGACTCTAAAAGTTATTGAAATGAGATTTTTTATGATTCATCAAACCGTTAGTCCGTCTAACAAGAGACTTTCTCTAGGAAATTAAAATAAATACTCCCTCCGTTTCACTATTAGTGGCACCATAGTTATAGGTTCTTGGATTTAGGTGAAGAATATGAGTGAATGATATTGAATTTAGAAAGTAAAAAGTAGAATGAGTGGATGAAATTGAAGGAATCTTACAAAAAATGAAAAGTGTGCTATTTAAAGAGAAACATCACATTATAGAAAGTGTGCCACAATTAATGAAACTGATGGAATACATTTCCATTTGAGCGCATTATAGCTATCTCATTAAAAATCTTACCAGAAAAATTCAGTGGAAAAATACCATAATTAAAATAAAAAGAGTATAATGTATCACTCTTGGTTTTTAAAACACATAATCCGTTGAATTCCCTCACATAAACTCACCTAATGCACATCAAGTGGCAAGTACATAAAATCCTAAAGTTTTATTTTATACCGACTTACTGTTAGTCCGACTAGTAGGTTGATTTGATATTTATTATTATTTATTGCAAAGCTACCTATAATTATGAAAATCTTTGAAATGAATATCAACATATAAATAATTATAATTCAACCTAAAAAATTGTAAAAACAAGTTTGTCATGATTGGTCTAACCGTTAGTCGGTCTAACAGGGGCCCATGAACTTCCTCCATTTTACTCTTTTAGCCCCTTTATCTTTATTTTTGAATAATTTTGTCCTTTCAACTAACAAAACTGTTGGGTCATGGTCCTTCTGTTCAGCCAAGGCGTTAAGATCAGTCAAAACGTCAAATTTAAGGGTAAAATAGTCATTTCCCCTTTTTCATTTTTTTATTTTCCATTTTTTCTATTTCCTCTCCCATTTTTTCCTTTTCTTTTTCTTTTTTCCTTTGCCCTTCCTCCTCCCGCTCCTGAATCCGCCGCCCACCACACCCAACGGCTGGTTTCTCTGATTCCTCTGTTTAAACTGTTCCAGCGCGCTGCTCCCCAGCGGCAAGATTCTGGTCGCCGGGAGCAACCCACGCCAATTTTACACCTTCAGCGTGGAGTACCCGACGGAGCTGCAGGTGAAGAAGTTCATGCCGCCGTACTTGGACCCAAAGCTTGAGTCACATCGTCCTGTTATCATTGAGGGAAGTTCTGACAAGAAGCTGAGCTACGAGAGGAAGTTTGCCGTGAGTTTTGATTTGGCAGAGGAAGTTCCGCTGGCTGATTCCTCTGTTTATAAAGCTCTTTATGCTTTTGGAGGCAGGGGCGGAACTGGAAATTTTTTTTTAGGGGAGGCTGAAAAATTTTTGGCGTCCGTCGTGCAGAGGCAGCGGGACGAGGCAGCTTCCGGTGACGCCGTGGCGGAGACCTGGTGGCGGACGGTGGTGGCGGAAAAATATGTAAATTGATTTATTTTTCATCGATTCAAATTCAATTTAATAAAATATCCCTAATTGATAATTAACAAATGAAAACAAAAACTTTATAAAATCATATTCATCTAAATTCAATTTAACAAATATCCCTAATTAATAATTCCATAAACCGATTATGACAAATTGACAATTTCATTTTCACATACACTTATACAAAATAAATCAAACAATTATAATTTCAACTAAATTCCAACTAAATTCCACTAAATATGCAATTCAACTAAATTCAAATATGCAATTCAACTAAATTTCAACAATCATATATAATACAACAATATAACTTCAATTCGACATCCAATCTAAAAATCATGTTCACATAAATTTAAGTTTTGAAGCAAATAAAAATAAATAAACCTTGAAATTAATAAATCTTAGCATGGCATAAAGAGAAGAAGTCTACCGGTGGTTTGGAGAGGCGGCGGTCCGGCGTGCAGAGGCGGCGGAACGAGGCAGCTTCCGGCGGCGCCGCGGCGGAGACCTGGTGGCGGATTGTCTCGGCTGAGTGAAATGACGGAGGGAGAGGGCTCTGTTTTTGGAATTTTGGAAATGGTGGAGGGAGAGGGAAATGACCAATGTTTTTGTTTGTGTTTGGATTATTGGATTGGGCTCCGTTTTTGGTCCAATCCATTTCGCATTCCATTTTTATTATTTTTTTCATTTTCACTAATTGAAACGACGTCGTTTTAGTACTTAGGGATTAAAAAAAAGAAGGCCGCAACGCGGCCTTCTTCTCCGAGCAAGCGTCGGACATTCGCCAGAGACGCGCTGGAGTCCGCCGGAAGACGAGCTCAGCGAACCGAACAACCTCCGGCGATCTAGGTAGGGCTGAAGCCCTACCTCGCGTCCCATTGGTTCCGCCTTTGTTTGGAGGTTAGATGTCTGATGTCGTGGCCGCGGTGGATCAGGTCTGGCATTGAGGAATTTTCTGAGGTTCAGGTCTGAGGAATTTTCCATATGGTTGCCGTCGTTAAGGTTTCAGCTGCTGTCATGGAAGTTGAAGGAGAGGGTGGGCTGGAAATTATAGGGCCAAACTGTAAATAAGAATGATAGGGGTTGGATTGTAATAAAAAAATGATGGAGGGGAGCTGAATTTGCTAATAAAAAAGAGATAGGGATTGGATTTGTAATAAAAAATGATGGATGGGGACTGGAATTGTAAATAAAATGATGAAAAGTTGCTTTCACCCTCAATTTTATTAAAAATTCAGCAGTTAACGGTCAAAACTTCAAAGTTAACAGTTTGATCGAACACGACTCAACAGTTTTGTTATTTGAGGGGCCAAAAGTATTCAAAAAAAAATAAAGGGCTAAAAGGGTAAATGGAGGAAGTTCAGGGGCTGCTTGCCCCATCAAATATACGTATAAAATACACCTAACCAGCCACTTTCAAGGTTCACATAATTGCCGGAAAGTGAAGTCGAGTTCCAGAAAAATCCCAATGCGAGAAATTTTGGTCGCATCGAGCTCATTTGGGTTTTCTAGTCAAAGAAATTTGGGTCGCACTTGGTTTTCAGATCAAGACAATGTTTGATTTTCTAGCTTAAAATTGACGGATGAAGGCGGAGATGATGAAGGAAGGTGGACAGAGATGAGAAATTTTGCGAGGTGTCGGAGATGACGAGCTTTTCGTGAAGAATTGGCCGATTTGAGTCGAAATTGGCCAGTTTTGGCCTTCCCGATCTGGGTCTAAAGGGGATGGGCAGAATCCAGGTCACAATCAGGTCAGAATAGGGAGGGACATTGGATTTTCTCAGTAGACCGAGTTTTTTTAATATAAGATACATTATTTCATGGTACTGGAAATTGCCCAGAATCGTTTGATAACAAGAAAGCAGGTGGGAGTTCCACACAAAAGAGACAGGATATATACACTTCGCAACATTTGCTAAACAATGTGTTGAATGATTTTCTAATCGAGAAACCTAGCGAGGATGAAATTTGGTTTTACGGAATTATCTTAATTATTACTACTATGTTCCAATATAACCTATCTAACCAAGTATGCAATAAAGTAAAACATAAAGACACAAGACTTGGTTACGTAGTTCGGTAAAATCCACCTACATCTGAGGGGTCTGGCCCAGTTTAGAATTAATCCACTAATCAGAAAGATACAGTACAAATTACACCATACAAATATACTTATCTATCTAATTATGCCGTGTGGATTCTGCAAGCTCCCCTTGCTACCTATCCGCCTTGATCAGACTCCCTGTGACCTCAAAACTTGTCAACGTTGGATCTCCTCCTCCCCAAGAACTAAGGTATACGATTATGAACTTTGAACAAGTTATGTATGTTGGAACATGTATGCACTGTCTCTCGCAAGACTCTCGAAAAAATAGAAAATTCGTGTGCAGATTTTTGCAATTAAGTTCGTGAATATAATGCAGCTGTGATGTTCCATTTTAAAGTCCATGAGCAGATCAGAAGCATATCCAAATCCCATAAATAAAGGGATTTTCCTTATCTCAAATATACCACAATATTCCATAAATCAAATTCCATATTTGTAGGGATTTTTCATAAACCTAATATGCTTCTACAACAGCCTAATATATTGCAGAATATTCAGACTTCCATAAATCAACATAATCGCAATGTTATGTTCTTCCGTAAAACCTTTTATGCGGCTGAACGTATGTTCCAACATTGAACATTTTTTGTTTTCCACATCCGTTCACAAATTTCCAATTAATAAATACAAACCAATTGACTTTACAATCTCCCCCTTTGGCATTTTGTGGACTCAACCATTTTGGAAATAAGAGCACAAAGAAAAAACTCCCAATCCTACAACATAAGTTTTTCAGAAATCCTCTTATGTTGGAACATATACAAAATACTAAACCTAATTAAAGAATAGCAAAAAAGAAAGAAATAGTTTAGACTACAATACCATCAATCAAAAATAATATCCAAAATACCCCAAAAATTCTCTCCCTGAGGCCATGATCTGCCAAAGGCACAAAACTCAGACAAAGATATCAATAAAATCTACTCCCCCTAAACTTAGCACTTTACCTATGTTGGAACATAGTTAGTTCTGAACCTTCAATCTCGTTCAGGAGAAGCATCATGTGCTTCCAAAAGAGCCTTCTCCCCCCCTTAATCTTTGCCTTTTTCAGCTTCAAGAGCAGCCATTTGGATGGCTATAGCCCCTAACCTTGCATTTAGAACCATCAGCTTGGCATTTGTCTCTGTACCAGTAGAAGTAGACGCCGCTAGATTCCAAGGGAGATCATGCATTTGTCTCATCCCAAAAGTCTTCTTATTGGGCCGAAAAAACTCAGTATCAATAATCACATCCTTTGCTTTACCCTTCACCTTAGCACTCATAGCCAAAGCAGAAACCAAACATGGATAAACTAATTCATGTTTGGCCTTGGGAGCAATGGCTTGGAAGACTATGCTCCTTTGTATGAGCAACCTCAGGTTGATTGGTTTCTGTGTTCCAACACAGTACAACAACTTTTCCATCTCTTTTGTCAGAGATGTAGTGTTGGAAGAGGGCATCTAACAATTAACTACCACCTGATATAGACAAAAAAATCTAGATGATAGCCAGGACGCATGCGAATATCTTGTGTCTAGCCATTCGGTCTTGTACCCACCATATATTACTTCTAGGATTCCGTCATCTGTCATATTCAACTCATCAGAATAAACACCTTCAAAGTTTGGAGTTCTCAGCCCTAATATCTTGTTCATCCTTGCAGCAGAGAAGTCAATTACCTTTCCCCTTGCATAGACTCTATCACACCACGGAGAGTCATCCTCCAAGTTCCCAGCCATCAGATTGAGTAAATCTTAGTGACAACCTGCTTGTTATACTGAAGTTGCACAGTGGCAGCCCTCTTCATCCTAATTAATTCCAAAAAAATCCATAAAGCCACTAGTTATGTAAGCCTCTAGGTCTACTGGCCTATTATAAATTATTTTTCTCTCCACAAAATTTCTCCCATCTCCTCACAATCATTATCAAAGTAAGTATCAGAAAGAGCATCGCTTACAAGTGGAGGTGGCAGCACATTCTTCTTCTTTGATGCAGCTTGGGATTTCTTTTTGGATCTCTTGGCTGGTGGAGAAGACTCGGCAGCAAGCATCTTCCTCTTAGCCCTTACGATTTGAATGAACTCATCCAAAACCTCATCACTGGAGTAATTCAAATTTTGCTCCTTTGTTGGAACATGCTCAGGCTAATCAACCTCTTCATCCTACTCAGCACCCGTGTCAGCTTCACTCTGTGTTCCAACATACTGCTCATTACCCGACTTCTCCTGCATCAGGTCAAATCCCCATGTCTTTCTTCCTTCGGAGTATTCCGGATCATCATAAGCATTCCAAAAAAAGTCAAACTGGTCTTGACCTCCCATATCAACATCATCAATCCCCAAACCAGGTTCATCAACCTCTATGTCTTCAGCAGCCTCCGACTCTTCCCTCTGTGTTTAAACATACCCAACACTTTCTTCTCCTTAACTATTTGTAATCTCAATGATCACAAGCCTTCTAAGTTCTTCATTCCGCCTGGCAACATCAACATCGTGGAACCCTAATGGCATCCTATCAATATATTTAGCACTTCTAATCCCTCAGACTCAGTATCATTAATCTCCTCAATCCTAACATTACTAAGGCCAAGCGCATACGAGTACACATGGAACCTATCATTCCCATTGTATACACCATATTTTCCTCTCAACAACCTAGGATTCTGATTCTCCACATCCTCAAGGTCTCATATATCTCCAGTAAACAGTTCTTTGACATTCACATTAAGGACTTCCCCTTTAAAGTTTCTAAACTTAGACATGTCTACATAAATCCTATTCTCTTCAACCCATTCAAAAAAACCATCCATCGAATTAAATTCCATGCCATGCATCTTAAAGGTTGGAGGATCAGGACCAGTTACCTTTTGGTAGGGATATTTTCCCTTGGCCGTGGTTTCATCCCTCTGTTCATTGCCGCCATTTGTATTCTCGACCATGGTTTCATCCTTCTGCTCATTGCCATCATTTGTATTCTCTAAAAGGTAAGGGTTGTCTTGTTTTCGGCCATGGTGATTTTTGGGCTTGAAGAGTTTTGCAGCAAGGGGTTTTCTTATGAAGAGGAAGTGTTTGAACTCAAATTCTTCAAGATGGAATCCCAAAAACTTTGGCAATAATATATCACAAGAGATTGCTAAAATCCAAAAATACCAAGAAATGAGATAGTGGAGACCGAAAATAGAGGGAGATGGAGAGAAAGAGACAAAATTTGAACCAAAATTAAACTCTCCACCTGTTTACCTCTTTTACCGCGTAACACCTTTTTGCCTTTCCAAGAGAGGAAATTATTTCAGTTTTTTCTCTTGTCAACTAATGTTATACCACTTGAACTTCCAACATAGCTTCTCTATATTTTCACGTTCACCTCTTCTTCTTTCTAATTTTTTTTGTTTTTCTGATTTTCTTTACACACAAATCAAATGAAAAAAAATATTTACAGCCAAATAAAAGCTATATAAAGAAGTACCTCAAATCTAACAAACACCTAAGTGTTGTCTGAGAAGCTCAAATGTGGCAGTATTCAACGACTTTGTAAAGATATCTGTAAATTGTTCAGATTTTGGAACATAGACAACCACCACTTCCTTCCTTTCCACAAGATCTCAAATAAAATGATGTTTTATGTCAATATGCTTTGTTTGAGAGTGCTGATGAACTGGATTTTTAGAAATATCAATAGCACTTGTGTGTCACATAAGATCTTCAAGAGTCCTTGATGAATTCCATAGTCGTTCAACATTTGCTTCATCCATAATAGTTGTGCAAAACAACTTCCAGCAGCAAGATATTCAGCTTCCACAGTAGACATGGACATCAAATTTTTTTCTTACTATACCAAGAAACTAGATTCGTGCCAACAAAGAAACACCCACTTGTAGTGCTTTTATAATCATCTGCATTACTAGCCCAATCAGAGTCACTGTACCCAATCAGATCAGAGTCTTGATTCTTAAAATACCAAACACCATACTTAGAAGTCTCACTCACATATCGAATCATTCTTTTGACTGCAGTTAAATGGGATCCCTTCGGGTCAACCTGAAATCTCACACATTTTCCTACGCTGAAACATATATCTGGCTTACTAGCTGTCAAATACAATAGACTCGCAATCATACCCCTATATAATTTCTGATCAACTTCAACTTCTTTCTCATCCTTTACTAGTTTATCAGAAACCCCCATAGGTTTTCGGACTGCATGGGAATTTCTTACTCTGAATCTCTTCACTAAGTTCAGGGCATGCTTACTCTGATTTTATAAATAGACCATTCTTTTCTTCCTTGACTTGCAGCCCTAGAAAGTACGTGACTTCTCCAACCATACTCATTTCAAATTCGGCTTGCATCATAGTAACGAAATCTTTCACCATAGATGATGAAGTAGAACCAAACACAATATCATCAACATAGATTTGAGTAATCAAAATATTTGAGGCCTCTTTTAGCACAAATAATGTGTTATCTACTCCCCCTCAATGATAACCTTTCTGAATCAGAAAGTTAGTAAGTCGTTCATAGCATGCTCTCGGTACTTGTTTAAGACCATACAATGCCTTCTTGAGTCGAAACACATGGTGAGGGTAATGAGGATCCTCAAATCCTTTAGGTTGTTCAAAACACACTTCTTCATTTACCACACCATTTAAAAAGGCAATTTTGAGATCAATTTGATATAGAGTAAAATTCATAGAGCAAGCAATAGCAAGTAAAATTTGAATCAACTCTAACCAATGTCTCATCGAAATCCACTCCTTCAACCTGAGTATATCCTTAAGTAATCAATCTGGCATTGTTTCGAGTGATTTGTCCATCAGCATATGATTTATTCTTGAAGATCCACTTTGTGCCAATGGCATTCACACCTTTAGAACGAGGAGTGAGATACCATACATAATTTCGTGGGAACTGACAAAGTTCTTCTTGCATTTCCGCAATCCAGTATTCATCAAGTAAAGCCTCCTTGTAGTTCTTGGATCCAATGAGAAAGATGTAACATTGTAATCCTGCTAATTTCCTGTAATCAACCCGAGGGATTGAACGAGTACTCCTTGTAAGTGGTTTTGATTTCACCTGTATTGGAATATATGGTGAGTCAGTGGGGGGATGATGTTACAACATACTCGATACCTTCAAGTTCAGTAGGATAGTCAGTCTGCTCAGATGTTCCAACATTGGGTGGCTCGTTAGGTTGACTGTGCTATGTTGGAACATGATCTTTATCTGGTTCATCTTCTCTATCACCCGATACTTTTCCTTCATCAGAATCATCCACAATGACATTTATGGATTCCATGAGAGTATTCTGTCCAAAGATTGTAGACACGATAAGTCTGGCTATTCACAGAATAACCAAGAAAAATCCCAATATCACTACGATTGTCAAATTTCACCAACTGCTCTCTATCTCTGAGAATGTAACACTTGCTTCCAAACACATGAAAGTATGAGACATTTGGCTTCCTGCCCTTCAAAATCTTGTACGATGTTTTGCTTGTGAATGGACGTAGATACACTCGGTTGATTGTGTAACAAGTTGTATTAATGGCTTCTACCAACCATTTTTTGTGAATTTCTTTCTCGGCTAACATAACTCGAGCCATCTCCTAAAGAGTCCTGTTCTTTCTTTCCACAATGCCATTATGCTGAGGAGTTATTGGTGCAGAGAACTCATGTTGAATTCCATGTTCATCACAGAAGTCGCTGAATTGAGAGTTTTCAAATTCCCTGCAATGATTGCTGCGAATTCTGACAATTTTCCCAACTTAACTTCTTTTTGTCTGTAATTTTATAGCAAGACTTCTAAACACATCCAAAAATATAGATTTTTCTATTAGAAAAGCTACCCAGGTAAATCTAGAGAAATTATTAACACAAACAAAGATATATTTATTGCCACTCATACGAGGTGTATTGACTGGACCCATCAAATCCATGTGTAGTAATTCCAGATTTCTTGAGGTTGTTATATACAGAACTGAGGAGTGGGGAGATCGAATTTGTTTACCTTGTTGACACGGTCCACAAACCATTCCACTTTTACTTGTAAATGTGGGCATACCTCGTATTTCCTTTGCATTTACAATTTTCACCAAGGTTTTGTAGTTGATGTGACTGAGCTTTCTATGCCACATAAATCCTTCATCTTTTTTTGAACTCATGCACTTCACTTCCTACTTCAGCAAGTAGCAATTATCTGATGATCGAACGCATGAGAGAAATTTGGCTTCACCGTGTTTCACTATACATTTACCTTTCTGAAATTCGACGATCATATTTTTGTCACACAGTTGGTTGATGCTTAGCAAATTTGCCTTTAAATCTTCAACGAACAAAACTCTAGTGAATACTGGAAATCCTTCAATCTGCAGTTCTCCTTTTCTAACTACTCTACTCTTGTTTCCATCGCCAAAGGTAACAAAACCACCATCATATGGTTTGATGTTTGTCAGAAATTCCAGAGTGCCAGTCATGTGGTGAGAACAACCACTATCAAAGTACCATGCATCTCTGGAATGTGCTATAAGAGAAGTATGTGCAACAAGGCAAGTACTAGAGCTTTTGGCAACCCATACATTTTGGACCATCATTGATCATTGGTCCTCGTCTATATTGGAACATGCCAAGAGTTATCGTCCTATCATAACATCCCTGGGAAATTTTTTGCATTGTTCATCTTTGTGACCCCGATACATGCAGTAGCTACAGATGATGAGTTTCCTTTGATGAGGTTTGCCAAACTTTCTCTTTACCTCTTGGATATTTAAATTGAGTGTGACAATGCTCCTAGGTGGGTTGTCATACCCAATTCTATGTCAATCTCCAAAGCTCTTTCCTATTATCATAATGTCATCAAGTTTTGCCTTTCCAGTGTTCAACTTGGTAACAGCTGCTTCAGAAGTCTCAATTCTCTTGGTTGCTGAAATTTGTTTCAAATTTAACTCATCATTCTCTTCTGAGTTCAGCAACTAACACTCGTAATTCATTCTCTGTCTCAGCCAGAAGGTTTTTCTCTTCCTTTAGTACTTTGTTTGTATCAACAACTTGAAGCCACATGGTATACATCTTCTTGTATGTATTGTAGATTTCTTCATCACTTACAGCCAGTCTGTTATCATCACTAGACACATCATCAGAATCTATGTTGGAACATACATCTTCATCTTTCTCTGATATGTTCGAACATTTATCATCTAATCGAACATGATTTTTTCTCCAAATGCCACATAGTTGCTCATTTTTCATTTCTCGTCTTCTTCATCTTCACTTCATGAGGTGACATATGATTTTCCCTGTTTCTTTTGGGTATTTGTGCGTTCAGCCCGAATATGACCATATCCTTCACATTCTCTGCACTGAATTGCTGATTTCCTTATTCAATCCGTGTCCCATTGTTATCTCCAGATTCTTGTGCCCTTGGTCTATTTCCACCAAATCTTTACTGCAGTTTCTTGTTTACTACATTCTTCAGCATTCTTGAGAAATTTTTCGTGATAAGTGCAAGTTTTTCAAATTCATCATCATAGTCCGATTCATGATTGTTCTTTGATGACGATGTTCTGAACACCAAATCCTTTTGAACCATTTTTGAAGTCTGTTTGAATGTCATCTCATAAGTCTGTAATGATCCCATTAGTTCATCTAAGCTCATGGTGGCTATATCTCATGCTTCTTCTATTGCTACAACTTTCATTGGAAACTTTTTAGGAAGTGATCTCAAGGTCTTCTTCACCAATTTTGTCTCTTTGTAAACTTTTCCAAGTTGATACATCATGTTGGAGATGTCTCTGAGTTTCCCGTTGAATATAGCAATAGTGTGATCCTCCTCCATCTTTACTTCCTGGAACTTTGTAGCTAACATCTGTAACTTGGATTCTTGAACACAACTAGTTCCTTCATGAACAGTTTGCAGAATATCCCAAGCTTTCTTGGCCTGATGCCCTTTGAGATTAGTTTGAACTAATTTTCATCAACTATCGTAAAGATAGCATTCAATGCTTTTGAATTTGCCAATGCGGCCTTGAGTACATCAGGAGACCAAGTAGATTTGTCTTTGAGTTTTTGCTCCCTCTGACTTGGCTCTCCTTCTTTTGCCTTGGAGCTTGTTTCAACATCTCCAGTAGGGTGATTCCACTCAATTTCAACAAAGTACAATGCAAGTTTATCCAGTTAGTAGATGAAGACTATCATGTGTACCTTCCAGTAATTATAGTTGTTCCCTTCCAGCAGAGGTGGCCGAGACACTGAAGCTTCTTCTTTCGTTGCCATGGTAAAATCGGATCACACTTTCCTTGACCCAACCAAGGGGAAAAAATAAGTTACCAAGCTCCGACACCAATTGAAATTTGGTTTTAACGAATTATCTTAATTATTACTACTATGTTCCAACATAACCTATCTAGCTAACTATGTAATAAAGTAAATCATAAAGACACAAGACTTGGTTACACAGTTTGGTGAAATCCACCTACATCTACGGGGCCTGACCCAGTTCAGAATGAATCCACTAATTAGAACGATACAGTACAAAGTACATCATACAAATATACTTATCTATTTAATTATGTCGTGTGGATTCTGCAAGCTCCCCTTGCTACCGATCCACCTTGATCAGACTCCCCTTGACCTCGAAAATCATCAAAGCTGGATCTTCACCTCCTCATGAATTAAGGTATACGATTCTGAACTTTGAACAACAGGTTATGTATGTTGGAACATGTATGCACTGGCTCTCGCAAGACTCTCAGAAAGATAAAAAAATCTGTGTGCAAATTTTTGCAATTAAGTTCGTGAATATAATGCAGTCGTGATGTCCCTTTTTAAAGTCCATGAGCATATCAGAACTCTCCATGATTATCTCCATAGCATTCCTATCCTTATCTGCTTCTGAAGCATATCCAAATTCCATAAATAAAGGGATTTTCCTTATCTCAAATATCCCACAATATTCCACAAATTCAGTTCCATATTTGTAGGGATTTTCCATAAACCTAATATGTTTTTACCACCGCTTAATATATTGCAAAATATTCATACTCCCATAAATCAACATAATCGCAATATTTTGTTCATCCGTAAAAACCTTTTATGCGGCTGAATGTATGTTCCAATATGGAATATTTTTTCTTTTCCACATCTGTTCACAAATTGCCAAATAAATAACCATTGCAAACCACTTGACTTTAAAGGAGAATTGAGATGATGAATGTTGATTAGCGATCGAACTTTGTTCATCAATTCTTGTAAGTCTAATGGAATGTCAATTTCTTCACCTCTAACCATTCACAACAGTTGTAGTGAATCTCCTATAATAATTGCATCATGAAAATGGAATTTTGCAGCAAGCAGTTGATCTTCACGCAAGGCCAATGCCTCAGCATGCAAAGGGTTTAGTACACCTGTGTCATGCTTGCCCTCAAGTATGAGATGAGAAATAAGTCCAAGTTGTTCATTCAAAAATCCCAACTCCCGCCCTTATTGACTCTAACTAAAGATTCCAATAGAAAATAAATAAAATAAAACACAAAATCAAAACAGACTCAAATACAAGACTAAACAACAAATAAATTCAGCATTTCAAATCCCATTTCCTTGACCCATGCGACAGCTCTTCCCTTGCAAAAAAAATAAAGGGTCATGTAAAACGCACTCAGAATTATCATTCCTATCAAAAAACTCAAACAAAAATTTCCTCGAGTTGATTAGACTTAGCCATCAGCTTAGTGAGAATCAAATGAGTGAATGAATATTTCTCAAAATTTCACTCAATCATACTTGATAAAGGTTGGAGCCAAACTTTCCCTTCTGGCCAAAGGCCATGCTACTATTCTCCATTTGGGCCAAATTCCTTATCACACATTTTGTTGGGCTGAAGCCCGAATCCTAAAGGGAAGATCTCCAAATTTGATCTACCTTCAAATCAAACCTCATTTCTAGGTACAATTATGGTATACTAAATATATGGTAATTCCATTATGATAAGAGAACAATTCCTACATGGGAAGTGCATATTTATCCCAGCATGATTTAGGGATCAACCCATATAAATACCAAGATCCTCCTTCATTCTATTCATTGAATTCTCAATACTCATATCAAATACTTTTGGTTTGAATTTCTTTTCTCACGGCCACCCTCGGGGATCTATTTTGCATGTTATGTGCATTGAAGCAAGGTTCGACTATCAAATTGCGGTTCAACATGCATCAACTGACACACCTAGTGGGACCCAATTGTCAACAACTGAGCACTTTTTTTAATGGTGTCATCAAAGAGATCTACGAAGAAGTCTAACACACGTGCCAATTCAATTCTAGCCATGATAACAGAGAATACCTGCTCTAGAAGGCTACTAGTCTACCAGTAAAGGAAAATCCACCTATAGTAACTGGGCCAGCTCCGATAATCGATTAACAAACAAGGGTCACATCGACCCGTGAGAAATCCATAAATTAATCTAGTGGTTACAATGGTAACACATGCGATCTAGTTGCAACCAAAGTTACAACCATACATGTGGAAGAATTCAAAGATTTCAGGGATGCACTTACACTGTCACTAGATATAGGAAAACAACCCATCTGATAAGAATATACTCAGCAGCACAAGGAGAAATTTACCACATTCATTGTAGCTGCTCCATCATCATCATATCCAAATGAGAGGTAGGGAACGTATCCCATGAAAATGAGGCCTACTGAAATAAGGTCTCATTGCGCGAGAGCTAGGTGGAAATGACCTCGTAGTTGGAGGCTCCATAAATGAAGAAAACTACAAATGAGAGGTAGAGAAAGTATCCTATGAAGAGGAGGAAATGGAAATAAGGCCTCGTCATACTGGATATGACGTGAGACATGGATACGTCAAGTAGCCAGATCAAGACACTTGAACCATTTGTGACGAGAGCTGCAGCCAATTAAAACACACGGGATGGGGCGAGCTGCAAACTTATAAGGTGCAATAGCACGCAAGCAAGGATATGCACAACCATATAGGTGAAAACGAGAATAACTAGGCAGACGGTTAATTATATGAACCGCAGAAGAAAAATAATCCACCCATTAAAATTTTGGCATGAAAGAATGAAATAACTTGGCAAAGCCAGCCTCCGTGATGTGACGATGCTTTTGCTCAGCCTGGCCATTCTGAGCGGGTGTACAGGGGATGGCGTCTGATGATGAATGCCACCAGACACAAAGTGAGCCTGCAAGCGATGATAAGTGAACTATGTGCTACCATATTTCTGCAAGATTTTAACTTTGGTAGAAAATTGAGTCCAAACGAAATTATGGTACTGGAGAAAGATGTCAAGGAAATTGGACTTCCAGCATAACATGATAAACCACGTGAATCGAGAAAAATTATTAAGAAAACAACATAATAAGAATAACCATCTACCGAATAAAAATGGTGTTGGATCCACAAATCAGTGTGCACCTTATCTAATAAACTAGTAGCTCGCTTGTAGCTGTTAGAAAAGAGAAAACGTTGGCTCTTGGGCATCTGACAAGAATAGCAACTGATAGGTGTGGGAAAAATAGAAATGACGAAGAAATGGCCCAATTTACTCAGAAGCTGAAGAGTGGCATAAGACACATGGCCAAGGCGGGAATTCCATTACTCAAAAGAAACCTAGCATTTTCCAGAGCATAATTCACCTAAAAAGGTGGACTCACGTGTCTCAAGAAATAAAGACCAAAATTATAGCGGCCTTTACCCATTATATGTCATGTATGCTTGTGCTTAATGAAATCTACATCGGCATCAAATGCAACAATAACTGGTAAATCACGAGTAAGTTTACTAATTGATAATACCTTTTGGTGAATTCAGAAACCATAAGAACATCATGTAAAAACAAGTCAGAAATATTACACTGGCCAATTTGAGAATAAATAGCAATTCACCATTACCCACATATGCATAATGAGAACCACGGTAGGGATGTACCTTCTTAATGGAAACATATCACAGATGGACTCTAAAATGGAAACATACCACGATAGGCATAATTACAGAAAGGAGATGACCAAAAACTAGCGAAAAAGACCACATAGGCTCTAAAATATTAAGCGTGCAACATGTTGTTCAAGGGAGAACATTAGGCATTTGGAGCAGGGAAGGGCGCGCAACGCGCAAGTCTATGCAGTCGAGCGCATGGATTCATGCGTTGAAGAAAGTTTTGTAAAAACCAACGCATGTGTATAGCATGTGCTGGAACACCACCTCTAAAATCTATGTGTGATCTCACACACATGAAATGACTGAGTCGATATGAGCACAGCGAGCTAGACACAGTGATAAACGGTTGAAGGTGGCCACCCAACTGAATCAGATAGCCCATAGGCAGCTATGCCAAAGACTAAAGCGGGAAGGAAGGAGCCTGTCACTGTCGGGAGAAGAACAACCTAGAGGGATGCCGAAGAAAAAGCCAAGAGGGAGCAGAGGTTTGTTGGTCGGAAAAAGGAGGCGGCGACCAAGAGATAGTATGGCAGGGGCACCAGAAAAAGGAAAAATAATAAATAGACAAAAAAGAAAGGGTGAGGGCGGGGGGAGAGTTAGAGCCAAAATCATAGATGCTTTGATATCATGTAGAAATAAATTTCCCTTAATGTTGGATTTATTTTATTCAGAAAATGAATAGAGTACAGAAATTGCATAAATATAAATATCTAAACGATAATCTAATCTTTAGAATATTTTATTCTAACACATCTAACCTTAGCCACTCATCAACTATTAATCAATGAATGGAAACATATCTCATCAACTATTAATCAATGAATGGAAACATATCACTCACAAAACTCATAGTGATAGTGCAAAATGATAAAAGATAAGATAGCGACCATTCGTTTGTAACAAGGTGGTGGCTGATTAGGGTTTAATCAACAATCATTTAGCCAGATTAAAATCAATCTAAAAGTATTACTGGACAGCTAACTCGAATCCAAACTCACTTAGGTTGTAGCATTATTGTAATATCTTAAACCTTTTTAGGATTTTTTATTTTTGCATTTTTTGTCATTGAAATGGGAAAAATTATAAAGTGAGATTCCATATTTTGAAAGTGTAAAGTTTGATCCGACATAGAAAAAATACTTCTTGTGGACACTGTCAATAAACACTCTTCTTTTCTCGAATATTTGAAGACATTATTATTGACCATAAATATCAAATAATCTGAATAGTTAGGATTCTCTGCAACATACGGTTTTTAAATATTAAAACTTTATAATTTTTATTGTATGTAATAAAAGTTATCAATGATCAAACTTTCCTTGAAAAATTTATGGTCTAAAAGTATCAATATTAATTAGGAATGAGCATGAGTCTTGGACCCGGTCCAGACTCACATGGTCTAGACCCAGGCTGGGTATGACTTAAAATTTTTCAGACCCATCGAGTCTATGTCGGATTTGGGTTTAGATTTTAGAAATTGGGCCTGTATACAAAATATTAAGACCCGTACCCGACCCATAGACCCATACATGTAACCCTAACTAAAATAACATTTTCATAATTTTTTATGCGAAGAATATATAATGATTAGAAACTTTTCGTTTCTATATTCATACTACTACAAACTTTGGTCTTTGTAACACGTTAAAAATGTTATTTTATGTGCTAATAATAATAAACTGAACCCATTGTAACAATTTTGCAAGGTGATGTTGCATTAGACCTAGCGCAACACTTTTCAAGATTTAACCCTTTTCAAAAGTTTAAGTAACACTTTATACACTATTATAACATTTTAATAAGTGTTGCAAGAAATGCGTTAAGATAGCTCTAGTTTGTAGTGTCAATTCAACAAATATCCCTCATATATTGGATTTGTTGTATAATTGTTGAAAATTTTAGGATGGATTAAATTATTATTTTTCTTGAAGAATTAACGCATTTGCACATGACTTATTTGTGATACGAGCATGGAAAGAAGACTTCTGAAGTATATTCATAATGAAAATTTGAAAAAAAAAACAAAACTTGTGGAAATTCTCTCTAAAAGCTTGAGAGCGTCAGGAACCTTGTAAACCGAAAATTCTCTTCTTCTCTAATCTCAGAAGTCTTACAACTTCAAATCTCCAAGTTCTAACTCAGCCATACAAAACAACAGCACCAAACAATCATCCCAAACCTCTAGTATTGGAAGAGTTACACAACCCAAATAACCTCCCAGCTTACCAAATTCAATATCAGTGGTTCAGTTGAAACCAATCTCTTTCAGGAAGGGGAAATCACCTGGAAAATAGCAAACACCAATCATTCAACAAATAATAGGAACCAAAAGAGAAGGAAACTACCAAAGTCAACCGCCATATGTCGCGTCGTCGAATACTGGAGGACCACTGGTCAAATGATTCGCGACAGGGATTTGAGTTCTCGGAGGAATACATGGATGTTCCACTTGGAGCAGATTTCAACCGTCGCATCTAGAGACCAGTTAGGAGGGGACCCATTTTTGTCGGGGATGTGGAGGAATATAATGAGGGTAGGCGCATCTTTGTATACTCCTTGGAGGGGTACTTGTTGGACTATAGACACTTCAGTGCGGCACGAATGCAAGCGCACATGGATGAGTTCTGGAGTGGGGGAGTGGAGGTAATGGTTAAAGCAGGGAGATTTTACGTGTTTCAGTTTGACAGCAGGGCACACATGAATGTTGTTCTGCACAATTGACCGATGGCTGTGGAGGGAGGGCTCATCGCACTTCGACGATGGGAACCGGAAATGTTGTTTTCACACCTACGTGTTACCCACGTCTTATTATGGATTAGGATCTATGGTCTTCCACCAGAATATTTACCACCGGAAGCAGTAACTAGATTCGCAGCTGTGGTCTGCGAGGCTGAAGAGGTGGTGTTTGGGGGATTAACAACAGTAGAAAATGAAGACTATGCCAATGTACGAGTCTGGGTACCAATACATGAACTGTTGGTTTTAGGGTTCTTCCTCCAGCTACGGAGGGGAGGGAGGGCATGGATGTCTATTGGGTATGAGAGAGTACACAAGATGTGTAGAGGATGTGGCGGTCTAGGGCATACGATGCCAGTATGCTGCTTCCAAGATGATGCGGCTCTAGAGTATTATCTAGCTGAAATATTCTCAAGACTAAGTCAGGAGTTGGGAGTAGAAATCTTTAGAGATAATGCTGCTGAACTATTCCACCTACAATGAGAGTCCATCGAAACTTACATGCTAGGAGGTTTACCAAAATTCCACACGATTTTCTCAGACTAAACGAACACCGATTCCAAGGGGAAATGAGGGATATACCGGAGGGTTTTCAATACCAAGAAGACATAATTTTTAGCTGGGAAGAGGTTCAGAATAGGAATTTGGAGTATAACAAGGATGTGCCTGGAATCCTAAGGCACAGACAAGTACACTCATCTGCAATGCACGAGGGAGTACAAGGCAGTATGTGGGCAGATGGAGCAGGGGAGGATTACAACTCCTCCTCTCTAGAGAACTACACTGATTTTGACATGAATATTGGAGCTATCCCGAAGGAGGCACCAACACCATCTCAGCCAATCACAAACCAGCTACATGTGCAGGTGAATCCTCAACATTTAGTTACAAACCCTTTTGCTGCTTTCGAACACGATGATATGGTAGCCACAGAGAGAGTGACGGCTGAGAATGCAAACCCGAAGGTGTTGAAAATGTTGGAACAGAATGGGTCAAATGGAATAGTCACCGTTGTAGAAGACTAGATTCCGACGGACGATGTGGCAAGGGATAACGATCCAACCTCATTGATACTTGAGACAATTAATAAAGACGGAAGACTAATCCATCATCCAAACAGAGAGCCAACTCATTCAATCGATCTGGAACTGGACAAGCTACAGGAAGAAATGACTTAGTCAACTTCAAACATTAATGACACCAGGAACAACAAAGTGGTGGACGATTTCCATTGGAGGCAGTTAAATCCCATTTTTTCAAGTGACAATTCAGACCCAGAAGAGGTGCCCACACCACAGGAAGCGGAAATGGTTGGTGGGGAGGATAACGAGCATTCAATGGATGAACATTTATTGGAAAGCTGTCTTCAATAGGACATCAAATGAAAAGGCAAAAGGCAGTGAGAGGAGCAAGCAATGGTCAGGAAAAATAATAAAGATATGTACTGGAGCTGCATGGAGGGAGCAGCAGGCGGAGTAAATGGTTGAGAAGAATGTTCAGCCAGAAATGACAGGGAGCAGGTACACAACTGCGGTGCAACAAATCCTGACCAGGAAAAATGGAGGGACTTCATAAATACACAAGCAAAGGGTCAGTTACCTGTCTCTTCACTTTTCCACATTAATATAGCCAGTTTCCAGGAACCTACAAATGAAATCAACATTCCAGTCCCTACAGAACATTGCCTTTAATCAGTTACCACATACCCTTCACAATCTATCATGGGCCAAAATATTATTATACACCCAAACCCAACAACCAATAGCATGAATAGTAACCAAACACAATTACTAACAATTAGCCCACACACCCTCCATAACCCAATTC
Source organism: Rubia yunnanensis (assembly GCA_037428765.1). Classification (NCBI taxonomy): domain Eukaryota; kingdom Viridiplantae; phylum Streptophyta; class Magnoliopsida; order Gentianales; family Rubiaceae; genus Rubia; species Rubia yunnanensis. The sequence goes on from CM075061.1 coordinate 10,411,166, forward strand.
CAATAATTCAACAGAATATAATCCCAAAACAGGTCCAAGAAACAAACATCATACATGAAAATCAGGGAAAATATATACCCAATCAACCAAACCTACCTTCTCCAATTAAGATCAAAGGTGGAATGTACAGTTCTGAAGGCGAGGTGGTGCGACAACAGATCGATGGCCGATCCATGGAATACAACGCAATGGATGAGCATCACAACAAAAAAGATGAAACACCAGACCCAAAATCAATGTCGGAGAAGGCATCCGGGAATAATGTTGAATCACCCACACTGACGGCCTCAATAGCTACCATAGTTGAAGACGGAGGGTCCAACAACTCACTTCCCAGAGAAATGTTCGGAATGACTATAAGGGTGCCGGAGGGCGAACAGAGTAGAAAGTCGGAGGAGACAAAATGGAGAGAAGTTGGAATAATTGGGGAAAATAATCCCTTGTTGGCGGATGAATCTTTCGATGGAATACCTCTGCTTGCCGCATTCTCAATGCTCACTTTGCATCTTAAGCGAATGGAGGAAAAGGATTGGTTACCGGATGGGAGAGAAAATAAAGGTAATGAAATGCCTTTAGTAATGGACATCAACAAGTGTAGCCGGTCCTTAGTTGGGTTGAATAAGGATAAAGCACAAGTGGAAAGGATTTGGTGAAAATTACAACTAGCTTCAAAGAAGAACTAGTCTTGAACAAATTGGGGGAAAGTGTCCTTCAACAAACGGTACAGGGTGCTAATTCACCCAACACAAGCAACGAGAATCAGGCGAGCACAAGTAAACTTGTGGGATATAGTGAAGGCTCTAGGTGGGGGACGAGAGCTAGGCTAGCACCTTCAAAATCAACCATTGCGACAAGATTACTAATTGAGAGAAACTTGCAGTGCCAAAGAGGTCCGCTTTTCCTTTTTCCCAAGATGGTACCGATGCAGTCAAGTGATGTAGTGACTCAACAATAAGCACAGTCGGACCCAAATGAATCCAAGTTTACCATACATCAAGAGGAAGCTCTCATCTGGGCTATGGAAGATCTCATGGCAGTGGCAGGGAAGCTAGAACCAACAAGAAAAAGGAAACTATAGGTGGAATTGGGTGAGGTAACTTTCTATAAGAGATCATGGTTAAATGCGAAAGACGAACCACAGCTGATATGGGTGGTGGAGAATTTCCCTGACATAGATTACAATGATGGAGTGGAGCAAGGGAAAATGGTCATTGTGGGTGCACAAACCTATGAGGAGATCGTCTCAGTGGTCATCAAAGCATGTGAAGAAAATACATGTGGTACTTCAGTGGTTGGTTCTCAACAACCACCAACAGGTACATGAATCTACTATGCTGGAACTGGAGAGGGCAGACACACCCTCTGACAGTAACCACCCTCAACAACCTCACCTCACAGTATAAACCCAATATTTTATTTCTTATGGAAACTAAATGTAGTAGTAGTAAGCTGGGCAAATGGCTGGATAAGTCGTACTTCACTGGTTAGGAAATCGTAGATGCTAGGGGTACTAAAGGTGGTCTCTGTGTAGCTTGGACACCTGATATCCATCTCGGGGTAGCGAAAAGCTCCTAAAATTTTGTATTTTGTAATATAACCTCATTAGTAGGGGATGAATGGAAGCTGGTTTTGCTGTATGGACATCCTGATAAAAGAATGAGGGAACAAGTATGGGATGAACTGAACATCGACCTACTCAAAAATGTACCACCGACACTAATCATAGGAGACTACAACCAGGTTATAGGGAATGAAGATAAGAGAGGGGCAATATAGTTACTGAACAACAGACAGCTGCGCTGAATGAGGTCATACAAAGGCACAATCTTCATGAGCTAAATAATCAGGGACAGTGGTATACATGGTCAAATGGGCGGAAGGGAGATCAAATGGTAGTAGAAAGGCTGGATAGAGGTTTTGCAAATAAGAGGTGGGTTGACCTATTCCCAAATTATTTGCTTAGGAACCTGCCAATGTCAAGATCAGATCATGGTCTGATGATCTTGAACACACACCATACCATGACGGTGAGAAGAAGAAACGAAAATCAAAAGTTTGAAGAATTTTGGATCCGTAAGGAAGAGGTCAGACAAATTATCAAACACAATCTGTAGAGAGAACGGATCAGAATTGGGAACCAAAGCGGAGGACAAGGATGTCAACAGGCCAACACAACTATATGTTTTTGCTGGAGAAGAAACTTGAAGCAACAATGCTTAAGCTCAATAAATGGAGAAGAGAAAATGTTGGTGTACTGGACAAAATGATCCGGAGGAAGGAAAAAGAAATAGATACACTTCAGATGACTCTCGATTTTGAAGAAGCAAAAGTTAGATCAGAAGAATTAGATGACCTACTAAATAAACAAATTGACTTCTGGAAACAAAGAGCAAAGCCTAAATGGGAGGCAGAAGGCAACAAGAATACCAGCCTCTTTCACAAATGGGCCAAGAAGAAACAAGGTAGGAATCGAATCACACAGATGAAGAACTTTCAAGGAAACTGGGTTACTGACCCGGACAAACTACGCTAGATGGGACCAAACGGCGACATCGGACCAACAAAGGAAGCTTTCAGCGAGAGTAACGGCAGAAGAAGTTAAATCGGAAGTATTCCAAATGAGAAATTTGATGGCATCGGGACCAGATGGAATGCCACTGGGATTTTATAAACACTATTGGAACGAAGTCGGAGACGATATCACAAAAGCAGTACAACAGTTCTTCACAACTAGAAGCATGCTGAAAGAATGGAATGCCGCCATCCTCTCACTAATTCCAAAAATAAAGGTACCTACAATACCTGCTCATTTAAGACCTATTAGCTTGTGCAATGTTACGTATAAAGTAATAGCTAAGATACTAGCAAATATATTAAAGCATATAATGGGGTATCTGATCTCCAGAAATTAAGCGGCATTTGTTAAAGTAAGGTCAATAGTCGAGAACTCATTAGTAGCATATGAGCTAATATAGAATGTTAGGAAGCAGATAAGAGGGAAAGTAGCCATTGCAGCTTTGAAGATTGATATGAGCAAAGCATACGATAGAGTGTCTTGGGTTTTCTAAGGAATGTCATGGGATGGATGGGTTTTCCAATTAAGTGGATTCAATGGATCATAGAGTGTGTTACTACAGTATCATACTCGATTAAATTTAATGGAGAGCTCTCGGAACCATGTAAACCCACCCAAGGATTGAGGCAAGGCTGTCCACTTTCCCCTTTTCTATTCATTTTGTGTCAGGAAGCATTGTCATCTATGATTGCTTCAACAACATTCAAACGGGTGTGCAGGGAATCCAATGTGGTGTGGGTGTGCCACGTGTCTCAAACCTAATGTTTGTAGATGACTGTATCCTTTTCTTCGAGGTTACGGAAAGGGGTGTGCAAAAACTGGCAACTACTCTAAATCTGTTTGCAGCCTATTCGGGTCAGAGATTTAATTTTGAGAAATCTTCGTTCATGATAAGCCCAAATGCCAATCACTTTACTGAGAACCTGATCAAATTGAGATTCAACATAAAGCCAGACCTCCTGCAAGGGAAATACCTAGGCTATGACATTAATTTTAAGGGTTCAAAACTCAGATTGTTTCAATCCTTGAAAAGGAAGATTATCTCAAAGACTTCTGCGTGGAGGAAGAGCGACCTGTCGGTAAGGGGTAGGATCACACTGTGCAAGCATGTACTTTGCTCATTATTACAGTACACCATTGAGACATTTAGGATACCAAAAACAATCGCAAAAGAGATTGATAAACAATTAGCAAGGTTTATCTGGGCAGGAGATCCAGAAGGAAGGGGAATACATTGGAAATCATGGGATAATATTTGTGAATCGAAATGGTATGGCAGACTAGGGATGCGATCTATGACTGAAATGAACCAAGCAATGCTCGGAAAAGCAGGCGGGGACACTCATACAAAACAAAGAATCTTTCTTCTCAAAGTTCTTTATTGCTAAATATTGCAGGAACAAAGACCTTTTACAGATAAAACCGAAGCACGGAGATTCTTACGGATGGAGGGGAATCCTTTGGGGACTTGAACTAATTAAACCACACCTTAAGTTGAAGATTGTGATGGGTGACGCTGTGGATATTCAACAGAATTGGATACCAAATGAAATTAACCCAATCAAATATGAAGTAAGTATATTCCCATCTTTAGGTTTTAAAGTGTCTGACCTCATTGACGCACACAGATCCTAGAGGGTGCCTCTACTTCGAACTATATTCCCACCTGCCACAATAAAGGAAATCCAAAAAATACATATCCCGATGCACAGCTTCGGGGATGTAGATTATGTGGCATGGGACAAAGAGATATTAGGGAAATATTCAGTCAAGATGGGTTATCACACAGCAAGGGAGGCGAAGAACCGAGATAAACCCTCTTCCTCAACAATGCCACCACCAAGTCATCCAGAACGAAAATTGTGGAAGGTGCTGTGAAATGCTAACATCCCAGAAAACATTAAATTTCTGATTTAGAGAATGATCAATGATGCTTGCCCAATAGCTCCGAATCTCCTGAAAAGAGGTATGATACTTTCCACAAAATTCCGAATTTGCTTCAGGGCGGATGAAACAATAGAGCATATGATGTTCGAATGTGACTTAGCTAGAAAGGTATGGAGGTATAGCAGATTGGGATTAGATTTCAGCATGGGCATCCCAACTTCATTCAAAGTCTGGATCCATCAATGGTTTAACATCGCTCCGGAGAAGGAAGATCGAGAATTAGCATGTTTTATAATCTGGAGTATTTGGTGTTCCAGACGTTCTGTCGCACTACAACAAGCACATATTTCATTTAAATATATAATGGATGAAAACAAGGACTCACTAATAGAGCCACGATAAGGGATAGGGATCGGGACCAGCAAAATTCAAACTCGGATCAGGATCTCACAGGTACAAGGCCTCACAATGATGCAGATGTCTAACCACTCAATAAAACAATAAAGATAAGGGACATCACTCTTATGTGGCTCAAGAAGGATAGGAGTATAGAGCATCTCTTTAATGATAGCACAATTATCACCACTGATGCAGCGTTCTGCAGAGCAATGGAAAAGGATTGGCGGCATGGTGTGCCAATTATTCCACATAGCTTCAATGGAGTGGAAAAGTAACTATCCATACAGGATTGGCGGTACAGGATGAACTAATGGCAATATTTGAGGCTATGAAGCAGGCTACCAATAAAAGCAACTGGAATCTACTCATTAAAACAGACTGTGAAAATGCATTACGATATATAACCAACTTCCCAGATGTCCCGCCAGATATAAAACATTTAGTGAAGGAACTCATAATCCTAGGGATGGTGTTCCAGAGCTTATCAATTCTTAAGGTGGATAGACTAGCAGTAGTCGAGGCTCATGATCTAGCACATTCCCATGTAACATGTACCAATCTCTTTATTAATGAATAAAGTAACACTGTGTTAATAAAATAAATAATGAAAAATCAAAGATGACAAGGAATATATGTTGGATTAATGTTTCCAAGAATTGAAGCCGTGAAGATGGAGAATAATGAAGTGTCTTTAAAATACTTGCTAAACTTTCATTTAGCGGGCTGGTTTAACAATAATTGACCTTTTTCTTAAATTTATTTTATTTTAAAATAAGACCCATGAAGCTCAGCTATGTTGGCTTAGAAGAATTCTCATTCGGCCATACCACATTTAGGTCTTAGAAGATTAGTTTAAATCTGATTAGAATTGGTAAGATCATATTTGATCACATTTGAAAAGATTAGATAACATTTGATTAGATTTGATTAGTTTAGATAAGTATAAACCAATATATGGATTGATTTGCTTGGATGAATTCGGTTATGCATTAGGTTAAATTAGGAAATTTAGTTTGATATAATTTTACCTTCTTATAACTTTCATAAGTCATTATAGTTTCTGACATGAATTACCAAAACACGTCTTCTTTTGGTTTCAGGAGGCCAAACTCTATCCCAATAAATAGAGGGATGCCTTCAACGTTTTTTATCATCTTTATCGACCATAAATTTCAGAATTTGAGCTTATACTCTTTACTTATTAAGCATTAAACTATTCATTTGGTCTCTTGCTTTTAACGCTCCTCCTTCTCTCTTGCAGTAAACCCTAATTTCCTATCTGGAGGGCCGCCTCCACAAAACAACCACTTTTTCAGGCGGCCCCCTCACCACCTCTACCCCAATACTTCATATCCCCGGAGCCAAATATAGATAATTTGTCTCTTCTGCGCCGAAGTTCGCCTTTTTCCAGACACAGGAGCTTTTCTCGAAGATGTGATTTACTGCCTGCGAGTCCTCTTCATCGGCGCCTGAAGAGGTGCACTGCTACGAGGAACAACATCTCCGGCAAAGCTCATTTTTCCGATACGGCGGACTGGTTATAGTGTTGAGGATCGGCGAGTGTGAGGCAACCCGGTGACGACGAAAATGGCTTTATAGAGGCGGGTTTCCAGATCAAAAGGGGGCAGGCATTTCAGGTTTGAGATTCCGGCATTCCAACCTAGATCAGTGTCGAGTCGAGTCTGATGGTTCCAAATCGATTCGGAGGTGGGTCTATCCCTCTCAAAACCCAAGTTTATTCTACCGAGTCTACTCGGATCTGAGCTGGAAAACTCAGATATGATAGTGGCTAACTCGGTCAAACTCAGGGATGAGTGGGCGTGGGTCAACTCAGCCAGGATGGAATCAGTACGGGTCAACCCGGAGCTGAGTCTCTCCGGAGATATTATGGTCACGAAGTGTACTTCTCCTTTTTATTTTCTTTTCCTACATTTGATTTTTTTTAAATTTTTTCAGGTGGGAGCCCTTTAGTTATTTTAGTAATTTCTTTGTTAATTTTCATTTTCATTATTATTGGCAGTAGTTCTTAAAAGCAAGATCTTTTTGCTAGAATATTTAGTTGCGTTAGCTCTTTGCCAATTCTATGTTTTTTTACGGCTCCTTTTGATTGGTTAAATCTAGTTGGCTTTCTATCTGGTCTATATGTTAGTATAGGAGAAATTCGAGTCAAGGTAGTTAGAAAACCTACATTTGGCCTCTCTGAACATGTCCAAATTTGAAGATCGAGCAGATTGAAATTTTTTTTTATTGATCACTGTGTCGTGTTATAGACTTTCGTATTTTTTCCTCAATTTTCTTACATTTACAAAAGACTTTTTGGTGACCAAAATGACCGGGGTCATCTCCTACTTTCTATAAAGGACTTCAATTTAATGGAGATGAACTGGATCTTTCACTTCAGGAGTTGTTTCATTTTAGTTTTGGTTGCTTTAGAGCTGAAGTGGGACTGTGCTTTGGAAGCTTTGTAAAAAGGTGACTAATATTCCGAATATTGTCAATAGCGGCTTATTCGACCCGAACTAGTTGAAATGATATCATTTATCTTACTATGTACCATTTTCTATTTGTTTAGGCATAAAGGCTAATAATTTATAATATGATCGTTAACGCTTTTATGATATCCCCTTTGTGGGACAACTTGATGTAAGCATTCGGGTAATTTGATGTAAGCCTACGGGCAAAGCCTTCGGGCAACTGGATGTAAGCCTATGGGCAATTGATGTAAGCTAATTTTGGCAACATATGTGCTTAATAAAAAGGAAAGGACACCCTCCAAACCCCGTCTATGAAGGTTTGAATTAAAAATAATAACTGTTAGGTTTGTTCCATTAAAGATTAGTGCTTAATTAGAACCGTAGGATTCTTTGTGTTAATTTGGTGCAACTAGTGATTGGATTGTGGAATCAGTCTTGTGTTAATGAAGTTTAAAGTTGTGTTCTTTACTAGACTTCGGGTTGTATCTCCTGTGTTTAAAGAAGGTGCTTAGATCAACCTTCGTGAATGGTGTTTCTAATCATCCCACAAACAGAATTTTCGTAAGAAGATTCATATCAATTTGTTTTTAGGGTAGTACATGCTTTGTTCAGTGAAGAAAAAGATAATATTAAACTCATTAAAGATCCGTTTTAGACCCCAACACTTGTAAAACTCATCGATTTTAAGTATGGGTGTAAGATTTTTTTCGGACCCTACTGATTCAGACCTGTTTCAAATTTTATTAGATCCAATCCAGAGCCGAATGATACCCCATCCCAGAGTCCTCTCTTTATATCCCGAAATCCTAGTTTAACGTGAAACACATGGTAGTGTAAAAAATAATGATACACGGAGTATACTACTGTGTTGAATTCAACGTCCCAACTTTTCTCACGTGTCTTCTTATCGTGTGTGGTCCCCCATTGTTTCTTGTTCGCCCATTGGTACTTATTTTGTTTTGTGTATTATGTACTTCATCCGTTTCTTTATTAGTGGCATATTTTTTTTTAGGTTATTTTTTTTTATATTGGTCCATTTTTTATTTTTGGCAAGATTACTTCACTTTCATCCACTCGTTCTACTTTTTACTTTCTCCATTCAATTTCATCCACACATTTCCTTCACCTAAATCCAGCACCTAAATCTATGATGCCACTGTTAGTGGAACGGAGGGAGTACTCACACTCTGCTTAAATTATGTGGCAATTATTATTACTTTATTTTAAAAATATATTTGGCTAATAATAACGGTAAATAAAAGGTTGTATTTAGAAATTATTTATTACGATAATTTTAACAGTATCATATATAATAATATTATTGCTATATATTAATTTAAATATATAATTAAACTTTAATAAAAAATAATACCCAAAAAATAAGTGGAAAATTTACATCGGGAAAATTTACATCTGGATGGAGCTAGTATTTTTGGATTTCGGTGGGGACGAAGAATCAAAATTGTACTGATATAATGTTGACATGTGGATCCTAATGAACTGGTTAGGATGGGTAGGGTACTACAATCATTTAAAAATATAATTTCTTTTTTGCGAAATTCATTCTCTTTATATAGGGTATAAAATGCATAAATAATTAGATTAAATTTTGAAAGTACAAATATGATCTTGCAAATTTTGAAAGTGTTAAACTAATCCTACGATTTTGAGCAATGGTGCAGATATACCCAACTTGCACTATTCCAGCGTGAACTAATTTCAAGAATTGACCAAATATGAAAATAAATTATCCATAGGATTAAAACTTAAAATTTAGTGACCATTCTACCATGTGCTTCTTATATTTGTCATCTCCGTCGTCGGTCGTTGCCGCTTCGCCACAAGTCGGGTTAGATATGCACTTTGTTAAAAAGATATGGTTATATCAGTACTTTAGTAAAAATAAATACATGGTTAAATCAACACTTATAGATATGTCAGATCAGCACTATCGTAAAAAACTAGTGTCAATTCAGTACTTAATAACCTTAATATATTCATTACTTTTCGACGCCACAACCTTATTATACTCATTAATCCTGATAGTTTCACCTTCCTATAAATCAAACTGAAATAACAATAAACATGACATCTAAACTGGATAGTTTAAAAAAAAATTCCCACTTGCATATTTCTTCTTGTTAAAGGATTCAGTTTGTTCTAGATCTTAGACAAGAATTGACAACCTGTATCTTCTCTCTTTATTATCAACAGTAAATGGACAACAAATTATTTTAAAATGAAAGTGGGTGATCGCAAGAAGGAAAATGGATCGCATCATTCCCAAAGAGTGTCACTAATATTGATGTCATACCAGTAGCATTATAGCATCGAACCATCATCATAAGTATGGTAGAAACTAAACAATTCATGTCATGTCATTTCTTATAATTTACTTCTAATTACATTAACAAATTCTAATTTTATGATATCACTGATCTAACCCTATATTTTTAAAATAAGTGTTGATTTAACCCTGTGTAACCCTATCTTTTTGTTGATCTATAGCTCGGCAGGCGGCTAGTGTGGATTTGGGTGGGAGTGATTTCATCGTTTCCTCCTTTTTAATATATTTTTAAAGGGGTATAATGGTTATTTAAAATTTTTTGGTCACAATTTGGTTGTCAGGGTTAGATTGGCAGTTTATCAAAACATGGGGTTAGATTAGCACTTTCTAATTTTACAAGGTTATATTGACACTTTAGACCATAACAAAGCATTAAAAACACATATTTCTCAAACATGTACTTTTAGTTTTCTTAGATTTGATACATTAATCTGACAAAATAATTTACAAACACAAGTCATGTTTTAAACAAGCTAAACTTTAGGCAAAAGACTATTTCGACCAAAACATAGCATTCAAAACACATTTTTTCTCAAACATATACTTTTAGTTTATTAGATTTGATACGTTAATCTGAGAAAATAATTTACAAGCACAAGTCCTGTTTTAAACAGGTTAACTTTAGACAAAGACTATTATGCAATTCTTATATATTTTAATAAGGATGGATTTTCTTAAAAATTGCTCAAAAAGTAAAGGGCTTCCTGTGTAAATAGAATAAATTTGGTCCCCCCCCCCCACATATACACACACACACATATATATATATATCAAAATTTCATAAATTAATTTCCATTTCTTGTTTTTCTTCTCTCATCAAAAACCGCCACCACCGTTAGTCATCGGGAACCGTCGGATTTGCGCCAGATTTGTTGTCCGCCTCCTCTGCTCTCTGACTCAGCAGAAGTTTACAATAGTGATATCCCCCCACTCGACGGATCTGAGCTTGTGATTTCCCCCCGCGGAAGCAAAGTTTGTGAAGCTAGTGTGATTCTTGTCGGCGGTACGCTGCTATTCGCTGTGCCGATGAATTTTTTTTATTGAAGCGGTGGCTGGAGAAACCAAAATTCGATCTGGCCGGAGAAGGAGATCGGATATGCCAACGAACGAAACATTATGCTAGTGGCTCGGCGGATCATTTCATGTCATCAAGTTCCCGGAGAGCAAGGCGAAAGGTGTGAAAGCAACGATGTGGTTGTGGAAGGCCGCACATGCACACAACGCTACACCAACAAGTAGCACTAATCTTGACGTGCGCGAGCCAATCCTTCCCTTCGCTATCAAGGAAGCTCCGCTTCCACTGTATTGATTTACATTTTTCCCCTGAAAAGTAGGTTTAAAAAGGTTTTGTGAGTCTAGCAGTATGTATGTGATATGAATCTCCATGCGATGACTCTAGATTGCAAAATTTAAATATTTGACCGAATTAAGAAATCAGAAAACCCTAATCTGGCCTCCCAAAAATTGATCACAACTAGCCCTCGAGATTGCTTTCAATTCTAAAAAATTTGCTCACCAACTAGCCCGCATGATTAGTTCACAAATCAAGGGTATTGATACTTAATTAACAGGCATGACTAAGAAACAATGAAAATGATATCAAGCAAAGAGTATGAACTCAAAAAGTCTGAATATATTGATAAAAAATGTCTAAAACTCGGCCAAGCCTCCCCTTTTTATAGGGTTCAATTTGGCCAAAACCCTAATAAAAAAACAAAATCTGAAACAACTTATGGAGGCTTTCAGAAGTTAAAACCATATCTAACTAGAATACCTAAAATAATATAAGTATATGGCCGAATTCATCAAGATGTGCTCTTGAATGAATATTGTCTTATGTAGTCTTACCAAATCTAATTCTAATTAGAACAAAGCTGAATATTCATAAACCTTAATGGACTGATTTTCGAAATTAACCTCTTCAAAGCCCACATGGCCGAACTGAATCCCAAAAATTCAAAATGAAATAATTTACAACAGTTTACAATGATCACGCTACCTTATCAAAAACTCGGTGGGAAAAAAGAGTATAGTGTTCTTCATGATGTTTTCAATTCCTCGGTACTCCTGAACAATTAATGCAAGATGTCGATGTTGATTGATTCTTCAAATATTCATCATAAAGTTGGTCAATCAAAGCATTCAAAGGCACACCTCTAAGCTTCCTTCTAGCCCTAGTCATAGGACTTGCCATGTAACTTAGATGATCCCAAATATATCCTTTGAATGTCCGATCAAGTTTTGGCATGTCGTCATCTATGGTGGTAGTAGTCTTGACATTTACATCAATATGTAGGGTAACTTTTACAATTCGGCTGTGCTTTTATGGAAATATGCTAATAGAGTTGAATTAGACGTTTTATAATTTTCTGCTGATGTTTATTAGTTTTAAATGATGTTTACATTTAGTTTATTGAGTTTTCTGCTTTGAAGTTGACAATTAGTTTGACAATTTAAGCTTTAATGATGTTTTATTATTTTCAGTTGATGTTTTGTAATTAGTTGTAGTTGGTATCTTATGATTTTCAGTTTGATGATTATGTTGATGTTTCGCTAGTGGTTGGTGATGTTTTTATGATTTCCGGTTGATACTTTGCTAGTTGTAGTAGATGTTTATGATTTTAGTTTGACATTTTGAAGTTGATATTCAATTTGACAATTTAAACGTGGTTGATGTTTTATGCTTTTTAGTTTGACATTTTGAAGTTGATATTTAATTTGACAATTTAAGCTTTGTTGATGTTTTATGAGTTTTTGTTGATGTTTTGTGAGAGCATGTGCAATGGGGATTCCAAAAGGGTTTCAATTACAAACTGAAACTCTTTTGGAACAATTTCCCCCCACAATGGGGGTTCCAAACCAATTCCCCAATTGAGGAACCGGGCAGAATTTCCTAAGTCAAGAAAGGGAGCCCAGCTCCCTTTGTGTCTGTAAAGTCAAGTGGTGATCATTGAATATTTTAATTGGTAGTTTGTGAACATATTTGGAAACGAAACACTTTTCATGTTGGAACATGCGAAGGATTCGCAATAACGCCGATTAGAGTTTACGAAGAAAAGACACAGAATATTATGGTATTTGTGATTTATGGAAATCAGAATATTCTTCTATAAGATAGGCGTTGGAAGAAGCATAGTTGGTTTATGGAAAATCCCTACAAATATGGCATTGATATTATCGAATATATGGGAGATATTATGATAAGGAAAATCCCTTTATTTATGGGATTTGGATATGCTTCAGAAGCAGATAAGGAATATGAATATTATGGAGATAATCATGATGAGTTCCGATCTACTCAAGACTTTAAAAGGGGATACCACGGCTGCATTAAACTCACAACTTTAATAGAGAAAATCTGCACACAGATTTTTCATTCTTCCTAGAGACTTGAAAAGAGCCAGATCTATATGTTCCAACATACGTGACCTGCCGTTCAAAGTTCATAATCGTATGCCTTAATTCCTCGGGAGGAGGAGATTTAGCGTCGACGAGTTTCAAGGTCAGAGGGAGTCTGATCAAGGTGGATCGGTAGCTAGGGGAGCTAGCAAAATTCACACATTTAATTATTAAAGATAAGTATTTTTTATGGTGTACTTTGTACTGTATCTTTCTGATAAGTGGATTCATTCTAAACTGGGCCAGGCCCCGCAGATGTAGGTGGATTTCACTGAACTTCGTAACCAAGTGTCGTGTCTTTAATGCTTTAAGTTATTGCATACTTGGTTAGATAAGTTATGTTGGAATATACTAGTAATTATTAAGAGAATTCAGTAAAACAAAATTTCATTTGGTAGCAGAGCTTGGTCACTTATTTTTCCCTTGGTTGTGGCAAGGAAAGTGTGATCCAGTTTTACCAAGGCAACCAAAGAAGGAGCTTCGGTGTCTCGGCCACCTCTGCTGGAAGGCAACAACTACAATTATTGGAAGGCGTGAGAGTTTTCATCAACTCACTGGATGAACTTGCATGGTACTATGTTAAAAAGGAATGGAATCACCCTACTGAAGATGTTGATACAAGCTCTAAGAAGAAAGAAGTAGAGTCAAGTTAAATGGAGCAGAAACTCAAAAACAAATCTACTTGGTCTCCTGATGACCTCAAGGCATCTTTGGCGAATTCAAAATCACTAAACGCTATCTTCACTACAGTTGATGAAAACTAGTTCAAACTCATCTCTACATGTCATCAAGCCAAGAAAGCATGGGATATTCTGCAAACTGTTCATGAAGGAATTAGTTGAGTTCAAGAATCTAAACTACAGATGTTGGCTACAAAGTTCGAGGAACTCAAGATGGAGGAAGATGACACTATTGCTATATTCAATGGAAAACTCAAGGATATCTCCAATATGGCGTATCAACTTGGAAAAGTCTACAAAGAGGCAAAATTGGTGAAAAAGACATTGAGATCACTCCCCAAAAGGTTTGCAATGAAGATCGCAGCAATAGAAGAAGCAAGAGATGTAGCCACCACGAGCCTAGATAAATTAATGGGATCATTACAGATATATGAGATGACATTCCAGCAGGATACAAAAAGGGTTCAAAAGGAGTTGGCATTCAAAACATCCTCATCAAAGGATAATCACAAATCCGACAGTGATGATGAGCTTGACAAACTTACACTTATCACGAAAAACTTCTCAAGAATGCTAAAGAAAGTAGTAAACAAGAAATCTCATAAAAGATATGGTGGAAATAGATCGAGGCTACAAGAATTTAGAGGCAATCGTGGGACGAGATTTGAACAAGGAAATCACCAGTTCTCTAGAAATCAAAGTGGTGAACCAAAGCAGCCTGGACGAATTTAATGCAGAGAATTTGAAGGATATGGTCATATTCAGGTTGAATGTGCAAATACCCGGAAAAAGCAAGGAAAATCATATGCACCTCATGGAGTGAAGATTAAGAGGACGACAAAGACGAAGAGGAACTCACAAGTAACTATGTGGCGTTTAGAACAAAAATTCATGATGCATCAGATGATGGATGTTACAACACATCAGACAAAAATGAAGCCTTATGTTCCGGCATAGACTCGTATGAAGTATCCAGTGATGAAGATGATGGACTTGCTGTAAGTGATGAAGAAATCTATAACACTTATGAAAAAATGTATGCTATGTGGCTCCAAGTAGTTGATACAAACAAAGGACTGAAGGAAGAAAAAATGCATTTGACGGAGATAGAAAAATAGTTGCGTGTGGAAGTTGCCAAACTTAAAAAGGAGAATGAAGAGTTTAATGAAAAGCTAATTTTAGCAACCAAGAGAGCTCAGACTTCTAAAGCAGTAATTTTTAAGCTGAACTCTAGAATTGCAAAACTCGACGATATTTTGAACATGGGAAAGAACTTTGGAGATCGACACGGAATTGAGTATTACAACCCACTCAAAAACACAGTCACACTCAAGCCTGATACACAAGAGATACTTAAGAGTACAGTAACACTCAAGACAAAGATGTGAGAGGTAAAGAGAAAGTTTGGCAACCCTCATCAAAGGAAACCTGTCATCTGCAGCTACTGTTCATATCAAGGTTACTCAGAGGAACAATGCCAGAAACTGCTCAGAGACCTAATGGTAGGATGTCAACTCTTGGTATGTTCCAACATAGACGAAGTCCAGAAAACAAAAATTGTCAGAAAGGCATGGGCTGTCAAACGTTATGGTACATGCTTTGCTGCACATACTTCGTTTATATCATATTTCAGAGATTCATGGTACTTTGACATCGGGTGTTCTCGCCACATAACTGGCACTCAATAATTCCTCACAAATATCACACTATACGATGGCCATTATGTTACTTTTGGCGATGTAAAGAAGAGTAGTGGTTGGAAAAGGTTAACTACAGATTGAAGGATTTCCAGTATTTACTAGTGTGCTATTTGTTGAAGACTTGAAGGCCAATCTGCTAAGCATAAGTCAATTGTGTGATGACAATATGACTCAGGAATTTCAGAAAGACAAATGCATAGTGAAACATGGAGAAGCCTTCTTTCAGGAATACAATTATCAGATAATTGCTATTTGCTGGAACAGAAAGTAAGGTGTATGATATCAAAAAAAGATGAAGGATTTTTGTGGCACAGGAAGCTCGGTCACATTAATTACAAAACTTGGTGAAAATTGCAAATGCAGAGGTTGTACGAGGTATGCCTACCTTAACAAGCAAGGGCGGAATCGTATGCGGACCATGTCAACAAGGTAAAAAAAATTGATCTCCTTACTCTTCAGTTCAATATATAACCACCTCAAGAAATCTTGAATTATTGCATATGGATTTGATGGATCCGGTCAATACACCTAGTATAGGTGGAAAGAAGTAAATCTTTGCATGTGTTGATGATTTTTCTATATTTCCATGGGTAGCTTTCCTAAAAGAAAAATCTGATACGATGGAAGTGTTTAGAAGTCTGGTGATAAAGTTACAGACTGAAGAAGAAAGTCCAGTTAGGAAGATTGTTTGAATTTGTAGTGATCATGGTAGAGAGTTTGAAAATTCTCAATCCAGTGACTTCTGTGATGAGCTTGGGATTCAACACGAGTTTTCTGCACCAATCACTCCTCAGCAGAATGGTGTTGTAGAATGGAAAAACAAAACCTTGCAGGAGATGGCTCGAGTTATGTTGGCCGAGAAAGAAATTCACAAAAAATGGTAGGCAAAAGCTATTAACACAGCTTGCTATACAATTAATCGAGTATATCTACGTCCATTCACCAACAAAACATCCAACGAGATTTTGAAGGGTATGAAACCAAATGTCTCATACTTTCTTGTGTTTGGAAGCAAGTGAGACATTCTCAGACATAGAGAACAATTGGCAAAATTCGATAATTGCAGTGATACTGGAATCTTTCTTGGTTATTCTGTGAACAACTGGGCTTATCATGTTTATAACCTTCGGACAAACACACTTATGGAATCTATAATGTTATTTTGGATGATTTTGAAGAAGGACAAAAGTCAGATGTTGTAGATGATGAACCTAGTAAAACTCATGTTCCAACACAACCTAGTCAACCTGACAAGGCAGATCCATCGTATGTTGGAACATCTGAGCAGAAAGATGCTGAACCAGCTGAAACTGAGCATGTTGGAACATCATCCCCCACTTCCTTATCTTATGTTCCAATACAGGATCAACTTGAATCAATGACACGGAGTACTCGATCAATTCCTCGGGTGGATTACATGAAGTTGGCAAAATTACAGTGCTTCATCTCTCTCATTGAACCCAAGAACTACAAGGAGGCATTACTAGACAAATACTGGATTGCTGCAATGCAAGAAGAACTAGGTCAGTTTGCAAGAAATGAGGTATGGTATCTCACTCCTCGTCATAAAGGTGTAAATATTATCGGCACAAAGTAAATATTCAAGAATAAATCTGATGCTGACAGACATATTACTCGAAACAAAGCCAGACTGGTAGCTCAAGTATATACACAAGTTGAAGGAGTCGACTTTTATGAGACTTTCGCACCAGTTTCCAGGTTAGAGTCAATTCAAATTTTACTTGTTATTGCCTACTATATGAACTTTACTCTGTATCAAATGGATGTCAAGAGTGCTTTCCTAAATGGTGTGGTAAATGAAGAAGTATAAGTGGAACAACCTAAAGGATTTGAGGATCCTCATTACCCTCATCATGTGTATCGCCTCAAGAAGGCTTTATATGGCTTAAAGCAAGCATCAAGGGCATGGTATGAACAACTTACTAACTTTCTTCATAAGAAAGGTTATCATTAAGGGGGAGTATATCACACTTTATTTGTGCTTGAAAAGTCATCAAAAATTTTGATTGCTCAAATTTATGTTGATGATATAGTATTCTTCTCTAATTCACCATCTATGGTACAAGATTTTGTCATGGTTATGCAGTCTGAATTTGAAATGAGCATGGTTGGAGAGCTCACATACTTTCTAGGACTACAAGTTAAGCAAGGAAAACATGATCTGTTCATAAATCAGATTAAGTATGCCCTGAATTTAGTAAAGAGATTCGGTTTAAGCAATGCCCGAGCAGTTCGAACACCTATGTGGTCTCTGACAAACTGGTAAAGGATGAGAAAGGAGTTGCAGTTGATCAAAAGTTATACAGGGGAATTATTGGGAGTCTATTGTATTTAACAGCAAGTAGATAAGATATATGTCTCAGCGTAGGGATATGTGCAAGATATCAGGCTGATCCAAAGGAGTTTCATCTCACTGCAGTCAAAAGAGTTATTCGATGTGTTAGTGGCACTTCTGAGTATGGTGTCTGGTATTCTAAGAATTAGGATTATGATTTAATTGGGTACAACGATTCTGATTGGGCTGGTAAGCCGATGATCGAAATAGCACTACTGGTGGATGTTTTTTTATTGGTACGAACCTAGTTTCTTGTTATAGTAAGAAACAAAATTCAATATCATTGTCTATTGGGAAAGCTGAATATCTTGCTGCTGGAAGTTGTTGTGCACAATTGTTATGGACAAAGCAAATGATGAACGACTATGGAATTCATCAAGGGACGTTGAAGATTTTATGTGACAACACAAGTGCTATTAATATTTCAAAAAATCTAGTCCGGCACTCACGAACAAAGCACATTGACACAAGATATCATTTTATTAGAGATCTTGTTGAAAGGATGGAAGTTATGGTAGTCTATGTTCCAACATATGAGCAGTGTGCTGAAAATTTTACAAAGCCATGACACTGCCACATTTGAAATTCTCAGACAACACTTAGGTGTTTGTCAGATTTGAGGTAGCTGTAAATATTTTTTCTTATTCTTTTTCAAAAAATAGAAAACCAAAAAATTGGAAAAAAGGAAATGTTACAAAAACAAAAGTAGAGTTATGGTATGTTGGAAGTTAGTATGTCTTGAGTTGACGAGAGAAAAAAGAAAAATCATTGCACTTCTTGGAAAGGGAAAAAGTTTTCGCGGCAAAAGAGGCAAGGAAGTGAAGAGCTTGTGTTTGGTTCAAAAAGGTCCCATCTCTCCATATCCCACTCTTTTCGGCCTACACTCCTACTATTCTTGGTGTTCTACTTATTCTTGTTGCCAAAATTTACCAAATTCATTTTTTCCTCACAACAAAACTCTGCCGTAAAACATGTCTTCAAGCCCTAATTCTCCCACGGTGGAAAAAGAAACTTAAGAAATTCCTCAGTCTCCAGAGGATGACAATGCTGAGTAGAAGAAAGAAAATATGGAGGCTAACATGACCTGTGATGACGAACAAAGTGAAGAACCCAGAAGCAAAGGGAAGGGTCTCTATCAGAAGGTAATAGGTCCTGATCCTCCTACTCTTAAATTTCTTGGTATGGAATTTAAAATTGTTGAGGATATTTTTGAGTGGCTTGAAGCCAATAGAAGTACAGTGGATTTGACTAAACTTAAGAGTATAGAGGGAGAATTTTTAAATGTTAATGTCAAGGAACTCGTGTCTGGTGATATTGGTAATCTATGGGATATTGAAAATTATGAATTTAAATTTCTGAGGGGGAGATATGAAGTTTACAGAGGGAAGGATAGATTTCATGTTTATTCGCCTATTCCTGGCCCTAGTTATGTTAAGATTAAGGAGATAGGTGATGATGAGGCGGCAGGACTGGAAGTGGTTAAATCTACAAATAGGATGCCTGTAGGTTTCTATGATGCTAAGGATGCTTTGAGGATATAGTAATTTAAGAAACCTATTATATTAGAGATCACATACAGTGAATAAAGAGACAGTGTTGGGTATGTTCCAATACAGAGGGCGGATTTAAAAAATGCTGAAGAAATGGAGATTGATGATGAAGACATGGGAGGTAAAGACCAGTTTGATGTCACTGGTAATGCTAATATTGATGTGGAGTATTTTGACGGAGATCAGACAGGAAGATCTAATTTGAGGCAAGGTGAATCAGTTAAGGATCAGCATGTTGGAACACAAGGCTAGACAGAGACTGCTAGAGAAGAAGATAATGAAGACACTGAGTGTGTTCCAACACAGAAGCGTGAGTTGAACTATTCTAGTGATGAAGTGCTAGATGAATTCTTCCAAGCCGCAAAGGGAAAGAGAAAGATGGTTGCTACTGAGGACTCCCCACCAACCAAGAAAGCCAAGAAAACTCAAGCTGCTCCCAAGAAGAAAGTGCTGCCACCTCCTCCTGTAAGTGACGCACTATATTTTCTTACTATGATATAAACTGTGAGGAGATGGGATAGGTATTTTCTGAAAGGAAGATAATCTATGAGAGACCAGTATACTTGGATGCATATAGAGCGAGCGGTTTTTCTGAATTTTTGGAAGGAATTGGAGTGAAAAGGGCTACTACAGTACAACTTCAGTATAATAAGCAGGTGGTCACTGAAGTTTATTCCAATCTGATGGCTAGGAACTTGGAGGTTGATTCCCCATGGTTTGAAAAGGGTTTACGTAAGGGGGGAGATTATTGATTTCTCTGCTGCTAGGATAAATAAGATTTTGGGGCTGAAAACTCCAGAATTTGAAGGAGTTTTTCTAGACAATTTAGAAGTGTCTGATGATCAGATTCTGGAGGTAGTCTCAGAAGGGTACAGACCAAATGGCCTGAGACTGGATACTCATATGCTTCCTGCCTGTCCTTTAGATTTTGTGGTCTATATCAGGTAGTTGGGAACGGCTGGATACCATCCTCCAATATTACTGCCTTGACTAGAGAAATGGCTAAGTTGTTGTACTGTGCTGGAACACAGAAATCAGTTAATCTGGGGTTGTTTATACAGCAGAGTCCAGTTAGGCAAGCTACTGAACCAAAGGCAAAACATGCTCTGGTGTACCCCTGTCTGATATTAGCATTGGCTAAGAGTGCCAAGGTGAAGGGAAAAGCAAAGGATGTGATCATCGTAACAGAATTTCTCCGGCCTAACAAGAAGACTTTTGGCATGCGGCATGTTCACGATCTTCCATGGAACCCTGAAGTTTCTACTTCTACAGATGCTGAAAAGAAGGCCAAGATAGTGGTGCTCAATGCAAGGTTGGGGGCTATAGCCATCCAAATTACAGCACTTGAAGTGGAGAAGGCCAGACTTAAGGGGGAGAAGGCTCAGTTGGATGCACAGGATGCTGCTCCTAAATATGATTGATTTTCGTGCAGTATCTATGTTCCAATATAGATCCCATGTTATGTTCAGGGGGAGCTGGTTTTCTGTTGATTTCAAACTTTATTTCTATGGTTTATTGCCTTTGGCACAGTTTTCGATGGAATCTGAAGTTGTTAACGAGTGCCCATGGGCACTCGTTAGAAAAACCGTTTATATAATAACAAAATGTTCTGATAAAATTTAAAATTTTAATTTTTTAAATTAATATTTTATATGTAATTAACAATCAAACATGATTATGAAATATATATATATATATATATATATATTTGTACGGTTTGCTTGATTGGGATGGAGTACCATAGAAAATATATAGGCATTGCTAAACCACACCATGTATTTTACTAGTTTACACCCTAATACATATATACGCATTTGATGTTAATTTTAAAATATTTTAAAAAATAAAAACAAACTCCAACCTTTCCCTAAATGGTGACACCGACGCCCTTCCTCCGCCAGTGCCACCGCTCACCAGCCTCCCCAACACCAGCCAAGCCGCTCCCACCCGTAGACCCACCCCGCCAAAACAACCCTGCAACCCAAATTTTCTGGAAACAACCGCGCAGCCCAATCCAAAACCCCCATTCCCCCTCCCAGCTTGCAACCCATATCCCCGCTGGCTTTGTGAAATCCCAGCCCCCGGTGACAACTTCCATTGTGCCTGAAAACCCAGCCGCACCTTCAAGCCAACCCATCCCCCACCCCAGCCCCAACAGTGATCAGCTTCTTCAGCCTTGATTTTTTGACGAAGAAATCCTTCCACCTGGAAACGAACCACCCGGCAAAGGAGAACCAAGGCAGGGAGGGAATATGAGATTCGAGGCTCAGCGGGGAAACGAGAGCCGGGCTGGGGCAAGGAAAAGAGAACCATGCGCATTTCAGATCTAGGTGGTTAAACGAGAGCCACGGTGCTAGCGGGGCAACAAGAGTCGGGGCAGGAATGACGTTGGGCGGGGGAAACGAGAGATGGGTTGGGGCGGGGAAATGAGAACCACACACATTTTAGATCTGGACGGTTAAACGAGAGCCACAGTGATGGCGGGGTGACAAGAGCCGGGACAGGAATGGTGTTGGGCGGGGAAACAGGAGCCGAGGTGGGGCGAGGTGAGGATATGTGAAATTTAGTTTTACCAATTTTCCTAGTTCTTACTAGTGTGTTCCAACATACCTAGTTTAACCAAGTGTAAAAATAACGTGAAACGTAAAAGACACACAATTTGGTTACGCAGTTCGGTGTAAATCACCTACATCTGTGGGGCCTGGCCCAGTTCAGAATGAATCCACTAATTAGAAAGATAGTACAGAGTACAGCATACAAAATACTTATCTTTAACTAACTATGACGTGTGGACTCTGCTAGCTCCCCTAGCTACCGATCCGCCTTGATCAGACTCCCTCTGACCTCGAACTCCGTTGACGCAAGATCTCCTCCTCCCGAGGAATTAAGGTATACGATTCTGAACTTAGTGCAGCAGGACAGTGTTGGAACACAGTATATTGGCTCTAGCAAGTTTCGTAAGATCTCAAAATCTGGGTGCAGATTTTGCTCTGTAAAATCGTTAGTTTTGCAGCCGTGTTTGTCCCATATTTATATCTACGAATCAGATCCGAATATCCATGATTATCTCCACAATATTCCTATTCCAAATCTGATTGTTGAAGCATATCCCAATCCCATAAATAAAGGGATTTACCTTATCTCAAACTCTCCCATATATTCGAATAAATCTTCTCCATATAAGTAGGGATTTTTCCATAAACCATATATGCTTCACACGCCCAATATATAGCCCAATATATAGATACCATAAATTCTAAAACACAACAATGTTTCGGCTTGAATCCGTTAAACCCTATGGCGTGAAACCTGCTCCAGTTCTGCTCCAATACCATGTTCCAACATGGTCTGTAGTTCACAAATACTTAACACAAAATTGCCAATTAAATAGTTCCTTGACTTTACAATCTCCCCCTTTGGCATTTTTGTGGACCCATAATATTTTGGACTGCAATCACATAATCAACTACATCAACGAGCAGAATACCAGAAAAATTCAAATAGTGATAGCCGAAATCCAGAATGCCAGAAATTCGAAAATTATACAACCAAATTGAAAACCAAATATCCAGGATTATCCAAAATTACTCCCCCTGGGACCACACAGAGGCCAAAGAAACATCACCACAAAATCGAAAAAAAATGAAACATTGTCTTTAAAACTCCCCCTGAGATAATCAATCTTCTAGACTTGATTTTTCTTCTTCCAACCGTGCTTGCTCTGCTTGTAAGGCTGCAATTTGAATTCCTACGGCTCCCAGTCTAGCATTAACAGCCATCAAACGAGTCGTCTTGGCTGCAGTGGTTGATGAGGAAGTTGAGCTCGAAGCCTTCGACGGGAGATCATGCACATGTCTGAGTCCGAATGTCTTCTTGTTCGGCCGCAAGAACTCCGTGTCAACTATCACATCCGTGGCCTTTCCCTTCACCTTTGCACTTTTGGCTAGTGCTGAGATCAGACATGGGTATATCACTGCGTCATTCACCTTAGGGGCAGTGGCCTGTCGAACCAAATGCTGCTGAATTAATAACCCAAGTTGACTTCCTGCTGTGTTCCAACACAGTAGAGTAGCTTGGCCATTTCTCTGGTTAATGCCGTGGTGTTGCTAGATGGCAACCAGCAATGGACTGCAATCTGATACAATCCGAAGAACCTGGATGTCAAACATGATGCCTGAGAATATCCCACAGCCGGCCACTTCTCCTTATACCCTCCAGAAATCACAGCCAAAATTTCATCATCATTCAAATCTAAATCATCCGGAAATACTCCCCCTATGTCCGGAGTCTTGAGCACAAACAACATATTTATCCTTGAAGAAGACAACTCTATAACCTTCCCCCGAACATAAACTCTTCCGAACCACTCAGATGAAATATCTAAATTTTCAGGCATGAGATTAGCATATACCTCAAGTACCACCTGTCGATTGAATTGCCTTTGAAGTGTGGCGGCCTTCGTCATCCCCATTGCCTTTAAGAAGCTGGTGAATCCGCTCTCCTGATAGGCCTTCAAGTCTAATGGTCGTTCAGCAATAAATTTCTTCTCGGAGAAGAATTTTTCCATCTCAGCTCCCTTCTCATCAAAGTAATCTGTCGAGAAAGCCTGGGAGATAGATAGTGGTGGCAAGACCTTCCTCTGAGTGTTATCACTTCTCTTCTTTCTCCTTTTTCCTGCCTCGGTATCCATGGGAGCGCTGGCCTTCCTTTTTCCTTTAGCCTTTTGGAAGAATTCATCCAGGACCTCGTCACTGGAGTAAGTCAAATCTGGAGTGTCCTGTGTTGGAACACTGTCAGCTCTTTCAACTTGCTCTTCTTCTGAATCACTGCCCTGAACTGGTAGATCTTCATCAGCTCCTTCCATCTCCTGATTCCCTTCTTCATTAGACTGATCAGTGGCTTCATCATTCAACTCTTCTTGAACCTCATCACCTTGTGTACCCCCCAGATCAGCATCAGATTCGACCTCCATATACACAGATTCTTCTGAGTGTGTTGAAACACTCTCCTCATCATCAGATAGTTCAATAAACACAGGTTCCCTCAATTTATCCATCCTCTTTGCATTTACTTCATCATAAAATCCGACCTGTAACTTATCTCCATATTTTACTTTCTTCATCCCAACAGCATGTTCATCATTGACTTCTCTAATCCACACATAGCTATGAGGAGTCATACGATAAAAAACATGAAACTTGTCTTTCCCTCTACCGTTTAGCTGACCGTACATCCCTCTCATGTACTTAACAGTTTTATACTCAATATCCCATACATCAGAAAAATGTCCGGACACAATTTCTTTAACCTTCACATGCAACACTTCTAATTCTTTATCAATGCTTCTAATTTTACTGAGATCAACATAGAATTGATTTGCTTGCAAACACTCAAAAATCTCATCAAAGGATCTGAATTTCATACCATTAATTTTTATCAAAGGAGGATCAGGACCGGATACCTTCCCAAACGGACCTCTGTTCTCAGATTCGTGAATTTCCTCATGGACATTGCCGTTCAATTCCACATTCTCTGTTCTTCCTCCATCACTGTCTGGCGCCGGTGCTACAAAACTTGGAGTGCTTGAGGTTGCCATTCTTTCTTTGGTGGCGGGAGTGAGAGAGGGAGAGCAAGAAGATATTTCGGCAAGATTTTTAAGGACAAGATTTTGGGCCGAGAGAGATGGAATTCGAAAAGAGTGTTAGAGTTTAAACCAAATTCCAACTCTTCATAAGCTTACCTCTTTTCCCGCGAAGATCCTTTTTAGATTTCCCAAAAGTTGTCATAATATCCTTTCCTCTTCTTGTCCCATCAATGAGTTATTCCTCACTTAACTTCCAACACCTTATTTAACTCCTCCTATTTTTGGTCAGCCTTTACTTCCTTCCAATTTTTTCTTCTCCTTTTCTAATTTTTGACGTAAATAACAAACACAAACAAATTATTTACACGAAAAATTAATCAAAGATAAAAATTACCTCAGATTTGACAAACACCTAAGTGTTGTCGAAGGCTCTCGAAAGTGGTAGCATCAAGTGGCTTTGTAAATATATCGGCAAGCTGCTCGTGTGTTGGAACATAGGCCACTTCCACTTCTTTTCTTTCCACCAAATCTCGAATAAAATGATGCCTTATGTCAATATGTTTGGTTCTTGAGTGTTGAACTGGATTCTTTGAAATATCAATGGCACTTGTATTGTCACATAAAATCTTCAAAGGTTCTTGATGAATTCCATAATCCTTCAACATTTGTTTCATCCATAGCAGTTGTGCACAACAGCTCCCTGCTGCAAGATACTCTGCTTCCGCAGTAGATAGAGAGATAGAATTCTATTTTTTGCTGTACCAAGACACCAAATTTGTTCCAATAAAGAAACATCCACCTGTAGTACTTTTTCGATCATCAGCATTACCAGCCCAATCAGAATCACTGTACCCAATCAACTCTGAATCTTGATTCTTAGAATACCAAACACCATATTCTGACGTTCCACTCACATATCTAATAATTCTCTTGACTGCAGTAAGATGAGATTCCTTAGGATCAGCCTGAAATCTAGCACATATTCCAACACTGAAACATATATTAGGTCTGCTTGCAGTGAGATATAATAGACTTCCAATCATTCCTCTATATAATTTCTGATCGACCGAAACTCCCTTTTCATCTTTTACCAGTTTATCAGAAATTCCCATAGGAGTTCGAACTGCACGAGCACTACTAAGTCCGAATTTCTTAATCAAGTTCAGGGCATACTTACTTTGATTGGTGAATAGACCATTTCGTCCTTGTTTGACTTGTAACCCCAGAAAATAAGTCAATTCTCCAACCACGCTCATTTCAAATTCAGACTGCATCATGGTGATGAAATCTTGTACCATAGATGGTGAAGTAGAGCCAAACACTATGTCATCGACATATATTTGAGCAATTAGAAACTTTGATGCCTTGTCAAGCACAAATAAAGTGCGATCTACTCCCCCTCGACGATAACCTTTCTGAAGCAAAAAGTTAGTAAGTCGTTCATACCATGCCCGAGATGCCTGCTTTAAACCGTATAAGGCCTTCTTGAGACGATATACATGATGCGGATAATGTGGATCTTCAAAGCCTTTAGGTTGTTCCACATAAACTTCCTCATTCACCACTCCATTTAAAAAAGCACTCTTAACATCCATTTGATACAAAGTAAAGTTCAAAGAGCAGGCAATAGCTAGTAGAATACGGATAGATTCTAACCTGGCAACTGGTGCAAAGGTTTCATCAAAATCAACACCTTCCACTTGCGTATATCCTTGAGCAACAAGTCTGGCTTTGTTTCTGGTTACTAAGCCATCTGCATTGGACTTGTTTTTGAAGATCCATTTGGTGCCAATGACATTTATGCCTTCGGGGCGAGGAGTGAGATACCACACATCATTCCTGGTGAACTGGCCGAGTTCATCTTGCATTGCAGCAATCCAGTATTCATCAAGTAAGGCTTCTTTATAATTCTTGGGCTCTATAAGAGATACAAAACAGTGTAAACCAGCCAGTCATCGATAGTCAACTCGAGGTACTGATCGAGTACTTCTCAAATTTGAGCCAGGTTGAATGTGTGTTGCAACACGGTCATCAGTAGGAGGTAGCAGTGTTGGAACATGATCATGTGTTGGAACATGGTCCGCTTCAGCAGAGTGAGAATTCTGGTGCTCATTCGGTTCTGACGGATTTTCTCTGCCTGGAGTTTGAGACTGTGTTGGAACATGAGTGTTGGCGGATTCTTCCTCTACTGCTTCTGGAGGTTGCTCCTTTCCTGAATCATCCACAATGACATTTATGGATTCCATGAGAGTGTTAGTTCGATGATTGAAGACTCGGTAGGCACGACTGTTGATAGAATACCCTAGAAAAATTCCTGGATCACTCCGATTATCAAATTTTGCCAACTGTTCTCTGTCTCTGAGGATATAGCAAGTGCTTCCGAACACATGAAAATATGAAACATTTGGCTTCCTGCCTTTCCAGATCTCATAGGCTGTCTTATCAGTGAACGGTCGAAGATACACTCGATTGATTGTATAACACGCTGTATTGATCGCCTCTGCCCACCATTTCTTTGAACATCCTTCTCTGCCAACATAACCCGTGCCATCTCCTGGAGAGTTCTATTCTTTCTTTCGACAATACCATTCTGTTGAGGAGTGATAGGAGCCGAAAACTCATGTTGAATCCCCAGTTCATTGCAGAAGGAACTGAATTGTTCATTTTCAAACTCTCTGCCATGATCACTTCGAATTCGGACTATCTTTCCTACAGGACTTCCCTTTTCAGTTTGTAGCTTTACTACAAGGCTACGAAATACCTCAATCGTATCAGATTTCTCTTTCAAGAAGGCTACCCATGTAAATCTGGAGAAGTCATCAACACATACAAAAATATATTTCTTTCCTCCTATGCTAGGTGTGTGCACTGGCCCCATTAAATCCATATGTAATAATTCCAGATTTCTAGAAGTAGTAATAAACTGAACTGAAGAATGAGGAGCACGAGTTTGTTTACCTTGCTGACATGGTCCGCACATAATTTCATCATTCCCGGTCAAGGTCGGCATTCCACGTACAGCTTTCATGTTAGCAATTTTCACCAGTGTTTTATAGTTGATGTGTCCGAGTTTCCTGTGCCATAGAATTCCCTCGTCCTGCTTTGAAAGCATGCATCGAACTTCTTGTTCCAGAAGATAACAATTGTCTGAAGATCGTATTCTAGAAAGAACCCTGTTTTCTCCATGCTTAACTACACATTTGTCCTTCTGAAATTCAACTATCATGTTGTCATCGTACAGCTAGCTTATACTTAGCAAGTTTGCTTTTAGATCTTCAACAAATAATACACTTGTGAAGACAGAAAACCCTTCAATCTTTAATTCTCCCTTGCCAATTACTCTGCTTCTTTTTCCATCTCCAAAAGTTACATACCCGCCATCATATGGAGTAAGGTTTGTAAGGTATTTTGAACTGCCAGTCATGTGGCGAGAGCAACCACTGTCAAAGTACCATGAGTCACTGGAATATGCTGATAAAGAAGTGTGTGCGACCATACACGTACTGGACCTTTTAATGACTCATATCTTCCTGATTCTTGTATGATTATCGACTGTGTTGGAACACAGTTGTCTTCCTGTCATTTGATCTCTGATCAGCTTTTTACACTGATGTTCAGCATGTCCCTGATACATGCAGTATCCGCAGATTAGAGGTTTTCTTTGAAACGGTTTCCCATACTTCCGTTTTACTTCTCGAATCCTTGCTTTGAGAGTTACTGATTTTTCAAGAAATTCAACCTCTGGTTCTTTCCTGTATCCAATTCCGTTTCTATCACCAAAGTTCTTTCCCATATCTAGAATGTCATCAAGTTTCGCTTTCCCGGAATTCAATTTTGAGATAGTTGCTTCAGACATCTCAGCCCTCTTGACTGCTGCTATCAATTTCTGACTCAGTTCTTCATTTTGTTTTCCAAGTTCTACAACTGTGGACCGTAACTCCTTTTCGCTGTCAATTAGCTTCCTTTTTTCTTCAATCAGTTCTTTGTTTTTGTCTGCTACTTGAACCCACATGGCATACATTTGTTCGTATGTGCTATATATCTCTTCATCACTTACAGAAAGATCATCTTCATCACCGCGAGCCTCGTCCAGATTCATATTGGAACTTACACCTTTCCCTTTGTTCAGTGTGTTGGAACACTGACTTTCTGAAGTATCATGGACCTTTGCTCTAAAGGCTACATAATTACTGGTTAGTTCTTCCTCATCTTTTTCATTCTCTTCATCATCACTCCAAGAGGTAAAATATGATCTTCCTTGTTTCTTTCGGGTGTTAGCACATTCGGCCTGAATATGACCAAATCCTTCACATTCTCTGCATTGAATTCTTCCAGCCTGTTTTGGTTCATTGTACTGATTTTTCCCAAACTGCATATTTCCTTGTTCAAACCTCAATCCACGATTGTTGTTCGAATCTTGTTGCTTTTGTCTGTTTCCGCCAAACCTCTCCTGAGATTTCTTATTGACCACCTTTTTTAGCATCTTTGAGAAATTCTTTGTAATAAGTGCCAGTTTTTCAAACTCATCATCGCTGTCAGACTCGTTACTTCCTTTGGCTGAAGAAACTTTAAACGCCAAATCCTTGGAGACCCTTTTTATAGGTTGCTGGAATGTCATCTCATATGTTTGCAGCAACCCCATTAGTTCATCTAGGCTCATGGTGGATACATCTCTTGCCTCCTCTATTGCTGCTACTTTCATTGCAAACCTTTTAGGTAGAGATCGCAAGGTCTTTTTCACCAGCTTGGTTTCTTTGTACACTTTTCCAAGTTGATAAGCCATGTTGGAGATATCTCTAAGCTTTCCATTGAATGTGGCAATGGTGTCGTCCTCCTCCATTTTGAGTTCTTCAAACTTGGTAGCCAACATCTGTAGTTTGGATTCCCTCACTCAACTGGTTCCTTCATGAACCGTTTGTAGGATGTCCCATGCTCTCTTCGCTTGGTGGCATGTAGATATAAGCTTGAACTGGTTTTCATCTACTGCCGTGAATATTGCATTAAGTGCCTTTGAATTTGCTAGAGATTCTCTAAGATCACCTGGAGTCCATTTAGACTTGTCTTTGAGTTTTTGACTTGACTCGCCTTCCACATCTTTAGAGCTGGTAGCATCTTCTGTAGGATGATTCCATTCATTCTCAACATAAAACCACGCCAGTTCGTCCAGGGAATTAATAAACACCCTCATACGAACCTTCCAATAGTTGTAGTTGTTTCCTTCCAATAGTGGTGGTCGAGAGATTGAAGCTCCTTCTCTTGTTGTCATGGTAAAACCGGATCTCACTTTTCTTGAAACAACCAAGGGAACAATAAGTGACTCAGCTCTGATACCAATTGAAATTTAGTTTTACCAATTTTCCTAGTTCTTACTAGTGTGTTCCAACATACCTAGTTTAACCAAGTGTAAAAATAACGTGAAACGTAAAACGTGAAACGTAAAAGACACACAACTTGGTTACGCAGTTCGGTGTAAATCACCTACATCTGCGGGGCCTGGCCCAGTTCAGAATGAATCCACTAATTAGAAAGATAGTACAGAGTACAGCATACAAAATACTTATCTTTAACTAACTATGACGTGTGGACTCTGCTAGCTCCCCTAGCTACCGATCCGCCTTGATCAGACTCCCTCTGACCTCGAACTCCGTCGACGCAAGATCTCCTCCTCCCGAGGAATTAAGGTATACGATTCTGAACTTAGTGCAGCAGGACAGTGTTGGAACACAGTATATTGGCTCTAGCAAGTTTCGTAAGATCTCAAAATCTGGGTGCAGATTTTGCTCTGTAAAATCGTTAGTTTTGCAGCCGTGTTTGTCCCATATTTATATCTACGAATCAGATCCGAATATCCATGATTATCTCCACAATATTCCTATTCCAAATCTGATTGTTGAAGCATATCCCAATCCCATAAATAAAGGGATTTACCTTATCTCAAACTCTCCCATATATTCGAATAAATCTTCTCCATATAAGTAGGGATTTTTCCATAAACCATATATGCTTCACACGCCCAATATATAGCCAAATATACAGATACCATAAATTCTGAAACACAACAATGTTTCGGCTTGAATCCGTTAAACCCTATGGCGTGAAACCTGCTCCAGTTCTACTCCAATACCATGTTCCAACATGGTCTGTAGTTCACAAATACTTAACACAAAATTGCCAATTAAATAGTTCCTTGACTTTACAATATGTCTGAGTGGGGAAACGAGAGCCACCACGCCAGATCTTTAACGTGCATTGGGGTGGCCGGGAAATGCAACTCACGTCGGAGACATGTAAATCGAAGTGTATTCACTACCCGAAGGAGACATATGGCTGAGGCCGAAGGGTATTCACCGTCGGCAAACTCCACCGCCGAAAAATTACATACGGCTAGACCTAGAAAGCAAAAATGAATTTTAGGTTTAAAATTATTTTTTATTATTATCAATTATTAAATTTATTTATTCTTTAAAATAAATTTAAAATACATATTGTACTTTAATAGTACAAATACAAGGCTGATATAACATTTCAAAATTAATTTTTAGGTTTAAAATTATTATTAATTATTCAATTTCATTATTCTTTGAAATAAATTTAAAACACATATAGTATTTTAATAGTACAAGTACATGATATAATTTTATAAAATACAGGACGTGATATATTATTTTACTAACGGATGGAGAATTCACATTTTTTAAAACCAAAATTTATATTTATTTATCACGCGAATATCTTGTCCGCACCTCCTATGGTGCATCAGACTTTCAGACATCTCACATCTGTCGCTACTGGACGGTGTCCACACGGAGTGATAAATCAATAATGTAAATAAACAAATACTTCATCATTATCGGGCACACTTAATATTTTGATAATTAACATTGTTAAATTTGATTGTATATCTAAATAGATATATAAATAATAATAGTATTATATAAAATATTGTAGAATTTATCGTAATAATTAATTTTAAATATTAAAATTTTTTATTTTTTACTATTATATGTAATCCCACATATTAATGATTAGATATATTTCTTAAAAATCATAAAAGAAATTCTGTGATGATTAATTGGGACAGAGGAAATACTCATAAAGAATGTACAGTTAGTGGATTACTTTTCGCGGTGGACCTTTTTATTTTCTTTTTTGAAAAAAAAGTGTGGCCAAGTGGCGATCTCATGAATTCATGATTCATCATCACATGTTCATGTTTTTTTCCCTTCTAAATTACGGTATAAAGTGATTTGTAATGTTTGAAATAATGTTGCTTAGATTTCTAAATTATACCATATATTGAAGTGTCAATTATAATTGAATACAGGGTGTATGATGTTTGTACATAACTTAATACTGCTTACTATCATAATAAATTGCATAATTTTTTATCAGCTTATATTATTTCAGAAACAGGTTCAATAACTGAAATAAAAAAATTTGTATGTTACTAAAAATTTAATAATGCTATAAATATATAATAATATTATTGCTTATATTATCTAAATTTAAAAACAAATGTATATTTTTTTTAAAAAAGTGTAGATTTGTCATTTGTGTGAGGCGAGGAGGTATATTCTTTAAGTTAAAGTCTTATGCGAGACTGTCTCACAGTGAGACTAAGGATTAATTTGTAATATTATGAAGTTTAATCAGAGATGGAGTTTCAAATACTATAATTTAAGAAAGTTTGGAAGATGAAGGAGGAATTTGGGTGCAAATACCACTTTTTGGGGGTTTTGGACATAAATTATTGGGAAATTAATGATTTCGGGTCGTAAGAATCTTGCGGATCAAGAATCCGAGTCAAAAAATCGCGGATCAATTTTTCCTCATTTTCGAGTAATGCGTAGGTCTTACTACTAGACTTGATTTTTCATTTTCAATACTTGATGTTTTCATAATTTTTTCCCAATAAAATAATGTGTTTTAAAGTTAAATTTTGATATTTTATTGTAAATCTCATGTTTGCACGTTAATTTTTTGACACTCTATACATGTTGACACTAGATAATGATATTTTATCTTAAATTTAATTTCTAATTTTCACTTTCATTTTGATTGATTTTTGGGTTTTTCAGCGAGTCCTTTTAAAAATTGATATTAATTTTTTTTGGAATATTAATATTTTATTCTGTATATCCTTTGATGTTTCAACAGTGCAAATTAGTTTTAAAATTTTAATATTGATATTTTATAATTTCCGATATCAGAGTCATATGCTGATGTGAACTTGATGTTTTAAACTTTATGTGTATTTAAGTTTTTTATGTGTTTTTAGTGTATTGGTTTGAATGTTATCTATTCTACTTTGATGTGTATTATAGTCCTTTTAATTTTATGTATATTTTTGTTTTTTTATTTGATGTTTCAACTATATTTATTTTGGTGTGTTTTCTTAGTGTTATTGTTGGATTTTTTTTATTATTTTGAAGTGTTTTTTAAATGTTATCTTTTGATATTTAATTACTTTAATTTTATGTGAATTTTAAATTTAATATATTTTTGTGCATTTATTTTATTTTTAACTATCATCAATTGAGGTGTATACTTAGAATTTATTTTGATGTTTAATATAATTTATAGTATTTTTTTGCGTTTTAATTTGATGTTTAACTATTTTAGATTGATGTCTATTTAATTGAATTTATTTAATTTGATGGTTAGAGTTTTGATTGCATCTCTTGAAAGACGGTCTTTCCATAAGTTATGGAAAGATCAAGGTTTAAAGTGTAAATTAGAAGAAATGAAGATAAAATTTTTGGGTTGCATAAATCGGGTTATAAACTTTATAACTACTACACGTTGCATAATAAATATTTAATATTACAGCTAAGACCTTTAACCTTTTATTATTAAAATTAAACCTCATCTTTCCATAAGTCTATGGAAAGACGGTCTTTCCCAAGAATTTGTCTAGAGTTTTTATTTGATTTTATTTATTTTTAATTTGATGTGTGATTAAAGAGATGTAAATTATAGTATTAAGACCAATACATATCAGCCTAGCAACAAATTTATGTTTTCAGCCCAAAATTGAACTGATTTTATAACCCGACTTGAAACCGATCAATACGCTGCCAACGAAGCTTCCCTCGCAACCAGCATATGCAAACCAGGGTTTTGGCCCAAAAATTCAATTCGAATTCGACCGGCGACGTTTCTTCTCCATTTCTTTGGAGAATTCATCCATGGTGCCGCTTGATCCGCCGCTAGTATCCCGTGAATTTTTCGTCTGCCGCTAGATCCACCATTAGTATCTCGTGAATTCGTCGCTTTGATGTCTGAATTTTGACCCCCTTTGCTCCCGACCCAATTCCGACAGAGTTCCTATCGTCCCCACCAAAATATCACTAGTGAATTATCTGATAGGAATCCTTCTTTCGAGCGATCCATCGAAACCGAGCAATTCTCCTATCGCACGAGCCACCAGCTATCATCGGCAAACCAAAGAACCGAGAAGACCAGGTACCGACGACGGATTCTTAGGGTTCCGACGTCGGCGAGAATGTTAATCCTAATGATTATCTCCATGATATTCCTATTCCTTATATGCTTCTGAAGTATATCCAAATCCCATAAATGAAGGGATTTTCCTTATCACAATATCTCTAATATATTCGATAATATCAATACCATATTTGTAGGGATTTTCAATAAACCTAATATGCTTCTACCACACGCCTAAAATACCATATTGCGAATTCTCCGTTCTTCCATAAATAAATATCCACGCATTATTCAGTCAACGGTTAAAACATTTTAGGCTTCAGCTTTCCACATGTTCTAACATGGAAAGTCATTGCACACATGAAGTTTATTCCAATTCTAATACGCATGAATCCATGTGCAAATATAATTTCTTCTCCCCATAAATATTTTGATTACAATCAAATCACTTGGAGATAGAAATTACCAAATCTAATCTCTTAAAGAAAGGAATTAATATATTCCGTCCAAATCCTTGCACAAAGGATATTTATCAAATTAATTTCAATTTTCATAAATCCAATCTAATCTCATAGAAATTGATATATTCTGAATTTAAACTCCATGGACGAAATATTTTTTTCTCATATTTCTTCGCAAACTTCTATAAATATCAACCATTCCTTATTTGATGTTTCAACCCACCAATTCCATATTTGCATAATTTTCATAAATTACCAACTAGATAAATCTTGACTTTACGGAGAAGAAACAACCTTTTAAATACTCCTGGAGTAATGGATATCAAATGGGTCTGTGACGTCTGTCTGCTGTTTCATTAATTGCTTTTATTATTTGTCACAAGCTTCAAGAAATAAAATGCAGCTGATCGAGAGAGTCGAGTTATCTTCATCTATAAAAAAAGTTTTAGTACGGGAAGCCCATTAACACAATAAATTTAAAATGGCTGGTGAGATGTGAATTTTTTCGGACCAGAATTTAAGGTTGACATTGAATTCACATCTACACCTTCAATGACACATGATTCAGCATTATTACAGGTTATTAGAGCAAATCCTTATCTAAATATTTCTCTAAAATATAGAATGAAAATCAATATTTTTCATATTTTTTTACTCAACTCAACATATCTCTATTTTGTATGATCTAACACTTATTACACTATAGTTACTTTTTTTTTTCATTTTTAGTTAAGAGTTAATTTTTAATCATTTCAAAATATATTATAACAATTAATAGTTAGGTCAACTTTATCTATTGAAATTGTACAACAATCCTTCTTCTTCCTTATGCTTTGACGGCGATTCTTCTTAAACCCTAGCTCCACCAGCAGTATTCCATCCGGCAACGATGCTACGGCGGAGCAATCGATGGATTCCAATCCATCTCTATCCTATGCCCAAGCGGTCAACAAAGAATTAAGGGAGCCTTTACATATTGACCATCCCAATCCACCAAATCCTGATTCTTCTCCAATTGGTGCTCCCTTCAATCCAAAACCATGGATAGAACATCTCGGGGAACATGGGCTACACTTCTCGATGCGGAATGTCTTCGATTGGAAGCACCACTTCGTTGGACACTTGTTGAAAAATTTCCAGATGCAGACCCCAAATGGAGAAGCTAAAGAAAGATTTCCACATAGCCGGCTTTAAGGGCCACACTAACATCACGTTGCTTGATAATTGCCATGTTCTAATTAGCTTTGAATTTCACGATGATTACTACATATGCTGGTTACATAAAATATGGAATTTTGGTTCATATTCGATCTGCATGACTAAATGGGTTTCTAATATTAATCCTAATGCCGATTCACCATTTGCACATGCATGGATTTCTTTATATGGACAACCACAATAGTTTTTTGACTATTGGGTATTAATGTCAATTGGTAATCTAATTGGGAATCCTGTGAGAGTTGCTAGAGTCTGTGTCGAAATTGATGAAACAAAACTAGTTTTAGAAAGAGCCTGGTTAAGCTTTAAGGACATTGGCTTCTGGCAATACCTTGAATATGAAAGTGTACCACACTATTGCTCTAACTGCTTCAAGCTAGACCATATAGCTACTGTTTGCAATTTTGATCAGGTTAACTCAAAATTTTCTGGCTGGAGGCCCAAAGATCTTAACTCAGACAATCCCACGGGTAAGAAATCCAACCCCCAAGGATGGACAGGGAAGAGAAAATTGTAAAGGGGTTGGTACATCAACTTCGGTCTTTCAGTTATAGGCAAAATGTATGTCCTAATTTTTAAAAATAAAAAAGCACTGCTAACTCATGACATGCCTTTGACTACAAATGCAGATCTGACCATTCTTGGAAATCAAACTATAGAAGAAACAACAAATAATGATCAAGTTGATATCATGACAGAGATTTTCTGAAGTACAGACCCCTGTTGAGGGGTCATATGATCCCCTAACCCTTCCCTCCACTAGAACTTGTATGCAGCAAAATGTTCATGTTCCCTCTGATAATGCCATGTCCAATACTGATCATTCTGAAATCATTAATATCTCGGTGATGCCCACTGAAACTTCTAAGATGCAAAAAGTTCATGATGCCTCTGATAATGCTATAACAAACAATGTTCAAACTGATTTCATTAATAACTCAGAGATGTGCATTCTTTCTGCTATAACTAATGATAAGACTAAGTCCGGTTCTAAATCTCCTAATTCTGCTAAGGTTGTTTCTAAAAATAATAAACTTCATCAGGTATCTGTTGTAAATCCTGAGCAGGTCACCAATATTGAATTGATTATCTCAGTTGAAAGCCCAAAAGACCCCTCCCTCAACCCAGGATGAAGAAGATTTTATTGAAATAAATGGTGGGAAATCCCCACTTTTAACTTCTAACAAGAAAAATGGTAAAATATCAAATTGATTAACAAAAGTAATAAGACTGCCTAATAAACCAAAGACTACTCAGGAAAGTCTTAAATTCAAGGAAATCAAAGCTAGTTTAACTGAATCCCAAGCTAAACTGAATTCCATAGTTAATCTTAATTTTGATAAGACAGAAGATACTAATTTAATAACTAAACCAAGAAAACATAATAAAAAAATACTATACTTCTACCCCTAAAACGGTTATAACCCGTTCATCATTGAATACTTCCAAAACCTCTCAATGATAGATTTAAAAATCTGTTTATGGAATGTTAGAGGGATAGGAAATACTCCTTCCCAAAACCGGATAAAAGACTTAAAAAGAAGACACATAATCAAAATCTGTGCCTTAATTGAACCTACTCCCTCTGTCCCACATTAAATAGCACATAATCTTTTTCACAGTCTCCAATACACACGTTTGACTGTTAATATATTTAACTACGTATAATATCGGTAAACAAAAGGTTACTTTCTAGAAACTACTTGTTATGACGAATCCAACAATATCACATGCAACAATATTATTGTTTATATATCTATTCAAATATGTAGTCAAAGTTTTCTTAGTTTGACTGAATCTTTGATCTTGTGCAATTTAATCTGGGACGGAGGGAGTATGTTAATTGCAGATTCAATTCAGAAAATTCCAAAAATCATAGGTTTTAAAAACTTCTTCTCAGATCCAAAATGCAAAATTTGGATATTTTGGGATGATTCAGTCACTCTTAATACCCTTTCAGTGGAATAACATATTGTTTTTACAACATTTATCATCCTGATTTTAAAAATGAGTGTAAAATTGGCTTCATCTATGCAAAACACATAGTAAAAAATAGAAAAACTTTATGGGACAAGTTTCTACCTTTAAAGGAGAACCATTCTGCTTAATTTGAGATTTCAATGTCATCTCCAAATAGGAGGAATATCTGGGACCCTCCAACCAAAACCCTAAATGTATAAGGAACTTTAATAACTTTATAACAAACCAAGACCTATCAGACATCCCTACTTCAGGCAGCCTCTTTACCTGGACTGGCATTAGACCTAAATGCAGGGTATGAAAGGGACTGGATAGAGGGGTTTCAAACAACCTATGGTGGTCTAAATTCAATGCCTCTCATATCCAAATCCTGGCAAGAGAAAACTCATATTATACTCCCTTAATCCTACATGTTTCAGAGAACCATCCTTTTCTAGGTCCTAAACCATTCAAATTCTAGGAATGTTGGACTAAATACCCAACATTCATGAAGCTTGTGGAAAAATCATGGAATATTCAAACAAGGGAAATTGGCATGAGAAAAATAATCTTTAAACAAAAACTTCTAAAAGCCTTCTTGAAATCCTAGAATCATGAAGTTTTTGCCAATATCTTTGATGCTGTAAACACTTGTTAGGACCAGCTAATCATAGCTGAAACTAATCTCCAAACCAATGAAAATGATGAAACCTTAACTGCCTTTAATAATGCTAAAGAAAATTTTAAACTAGCAATCTCTAACCAGGAAACATTTTGGAGACAAAAATCAAATCTTAAATGGTTAAAAGAAGGTGATACAAATTCAAAATTCTTCCACCAATCTGTCAAATCAAAACATAAGAAACAAAAAATTGCTTCAATTAAAATTTCAGAAGGTAACTGGATTTTGAATCAAGATGAAATTAGCAAAGAGTCATTAAGTATTATAAAGACTTACTAACTGAGGAAAAAATTAGACCCTACATGTGTAAAAACCTCTTGGCTCATGGAGAACATCCCTCAATCAGTAACATCAGACATGAACTCTCAACTTCTTAAACAAGTTTCATTGGAGGAATTAACAGAAATTGTTAAATCCATGGACAACCAATCTGCACCAGGTCCAGATGGCTTTTCAGGAATTTTATATCACAACTGCTGGAACACCATAAAACATGATGTTCTCTCAGCAGTTAATGATTACTTTTCAGGAACTGAGATTCCAAAAGCCATCACATCCACTTTAATAATATTAATCCCTAAAAAAGAAGTCTACTCCAGCTTCAAGGATTGTAGACCAATAAGCCTGTGCAATTTTATCAATAAAATCTTTGCCAAAACCATTGTTAATAGATTAAAATCTTTTCTAAATGACATAATAAGTCCAGAACAATCAGCTTTTGTATTTGGAAGAGAAATTGCAGATAATGTTCTTCTGATGCAAGAACTTATCAATTTTCTTCATTCCAAAACAAAAGGATACAATATGGTTGTCAAACTGGATATGATGAAAGCATTTAATAGGGTTTCTTGGCACTTTATTGTTAGAACCCATAACCAAATGGGCTTCTGCTCAATATTCATAAACCTTATTCTCCATTTAACAATCTCAAATATGCCTTCTTCTCCATTCTAATTAATGGAAAGTCAGTTGGCTTCTTTCCAGCATTAAGAGGTCTCAAACAAGGAGACCCCCTTTCTCCACTCCTTTTCATCCTAATGGCTGAATCATTCTCTAAAAATTTAAATTTCCTATTCAGATACTCTAATCTTGAAAATTATAAGCTTCCTAACCAAATGCAGAAGGTTACCCATCTATCTTATGAAGATGACGTTGTAATTCTTCTTAAATATTCAAAGGTTGGACTTAAAAATATTTTAAGTTTTCCTATATCCTTTGAATTAGCATCTAGTAAAAAAATCATTTTTGAAAAATTTTCTTTCTACATTGATAAAAAACCCCCTCAAAGAATAGTATCAGGAATCAATTTAGAGACAAAAATGATTGAAGGATCATTACCTTTTAAGTACTTAGGCTGCCCTATTTATGTAAGAAGGCCTAAGAATACTTATTTTTGGGGACTGATCAATTCAATTAAAGGTAAAATAGATAAATGGCATACCAAAACTCTTAACCCTGTTGGAAAAGCTATTCTCATCAAACATGTCCTCTCCTCAATACCAATTCATCTAATAACTGTATTGAAACCAACAATGTCAATCATTAACCAGATTCACAAAATGTTGGCTAAGTTCTTTTGGAGTTCTAATTCTGAAAACTCCCAAACAAAAAGAACTTGGAGGACATAAAGTAAACTCTGTTATCCAACAAATGAGGATGGTCTTGGTTTTAAAAATCTGCACACACAGTCCAAAAGTTTTTCTTTAAAACTTTGGTGGAAATTGCAAGAGGGAAAATCCTTATGGGCTAAAATCATGTGGACAATGCTTGATAATCATAAAAACTCAAAAACCTGGATGAGAATTGAAGATGTTGAACCATTAG
Source organism: Rubia yunnanensis (assembly GCA_037428765.1). Taxonomy (NCBI): domain Eukaryota; kingdom Viridiplantae; phylum Streptophyta; class Magnoliopsida; order Gentianales; family Rubiaceae; genus Rubia; species Rubia yunnanensis. The sequence goes on from CM075061.1 coordinate 10,451,708, forward strand.
CACTACAACATATTCAGGTTAATCTTGGAAAAGGTGATGTTTCATTTTGGAACTCAAAATGGACTGTTTTTGGTGCTTTAGCTGATAACTAGGATGATAATATAGAGATTCCATTCCCAGATATCTTAGTTGCAGAGTTTGTGCAGAACAAATCTCATTACATTCAACTGATTAAAGCCCATCTACCACCATATATCATGGCATTTTTGGCTCAGGAAATAAAGCGTTTCCCTGATTATGAGGATAGTTTGATCCGGAAGATAACCAATAGTGGATCCTTCAGCTTAAAATCTGCCTATGAACTAATTAGAGATAAGAAACTAGTTGTTCCATCCTTCAAGCATCTCTGGTATGCTATTCTACCAAAAAAATGAAGTATATGAACTAGATGCTCTTGAATAGGTTAATAGCACTCCCAGATGTGTTAGAGGATTTTGGGTTTAACTTTCCATCTAGATGTTGTTTTTGTCTCAATTCAGAAGAATCTATGCACCACAGTTTTAATAGCTGCATTGTGATTAGTAAATCGTGGGAAATGATCCACTTTGTGCTTAATTTGAATTCACAATGATTTTATAATTTGTGGGATATATATTATTACTTCTAGAACAATACTGAGAATCATGATTTGTTGGATTTGATTAGGATTGCTCCTTGCATTGTCATTTGGTTTATATGGTGTGCTAGATGCAAATACTTTTTTGAAAACACTAAACCAAATCTGGGACATATCTTTAAACAAATATTGATGCAATTCAATGATATCCTATTGGCTCAGAAAATGAATATGTGCTGGGATTTGACTGGTTCTCTACCTAGGTTAATTAAGGGCAAATCCCTTAATACTAGGAAGTCAATCCGATACTCTAGTGCCTATAAAACTGAACATTGATGGTTCTTTTCTGAGTTTCGAAACTACAGGCATAGGATGTATTTTAATAAATAACACAGGTGAGACCATTGCAGCTGCATCAAAGCCAATCATCTCAGAATTTGCGTTACAAGACGAAGCTTCTGCTCTCCTATATGGGTTAAGCCTAGCAAAGAGTTTACATATTGGAGATCTTGAAGTTGAATCAGACCTCAAAGTTCTAGTCTAGGTAATCAACAAACAATACAAGATCCCGTGGAGATGTGAAGAAACAATACGAGAATCATGGGAAATGCTCAAGAACTTTGACTACTTTTTTAAGCACATCTATAGCGAAGCCAACTCGATTGCAGATTCTCTTGCCAAGCTAGCCACTCTTACATAGGTATATCAGGTATTTTTTTAATGCAGGTCCACTCTCTCACATTGAAGGCCGAGTGAAGATGGATGCAAGCTCTACTACCTATCTTGGAACAAGATAGTTTTAGATTTAGATTCCACTCTTATGTATCCCACGTTGATTTATTTTTAAGGCTACTAAACTCTTAGGATTACTAGATAGGAATATGTATAGATTTTAGAGTTTCAGTAACCTTTTTTCCACGTGATCAGGTTATTATGTCCCCCTCTTTTATGTGCCTTTTCTTTTACATTAATAAACAAGTAGGGGTCGGCCAAACCCCCCACCATAGCAGGTGGTGTTTTTTCAAATAAATAAATAAATTAATAGCTAGTTCTTTTCAAAAAATAAATTTTAAAAATTTAAAACTAAAAGTTAAAGAGTCCGTCCCCTACGAGACCGTCTCATGGTGAGACTAAAGACTAGAGGAAAGGGAGATGGCAAATCAAATTCGTGGGAAGAATTACAAATATATTGGGCTCGGGGTCATTAGGGGATGACGCAAAAAATTGGAGGGGCTAAAAAGTAAATATGCTAATTTCAATCAAAGAATCCCTTCCGAAGTTGAAAGCATGAAATCCCTGGCCAAACACGCCTTCATCAAATCCCTTCAACCACGGACAATTAAACATCATTTTCTCAACAAAAATCATTCATAAACACCAAATCCTCCAAATCAATATTCATGATCAACATTCAACCACGATTAATTTGAAGAAAACCGTCGATGAACATTAACAAAGGATCAATCAAGTAAGCTACAACTAAAATTAGGTATTAATTTAACATCAATCATCTCAGATCTGTGAATCAAATCAATTTCAAAATTTGCAAATTAAAAGTTTGAATCATGATTGAAGAAGGTGATTTCCACATAAAAAATCAATTAGCACTCATACAGACGACACAACAATAGATTCAAACAAAAAAATGAATCGACTGTCAATGATGAACAGATCATACCTGATTCACAAGGTAGGTTGCTGATATTTTTGTAATTGATTCCGAACTTTCAATTTTTTTGATTTGAAGAGTAGCAAATTGTGTTTGAAAAGGTTGATCTGTACGAATGATTTTCCATACATGTTGCCGATGAAGGGCGTGTCGCTGAAGCAGAGCCTCACGGAATGGTTGCACCATGGACTTTACACCGAAGTGCTCAACCGCCTCCGGTAATCTCACTCTCAATTGTATACTAGCGCGCAGTTTTTGTTTGTGTGCTGTGTTGGTGGCATAATTTTGCGATATTCCAAGTCCAAGTTTTGTTTGCACAAGCACAGATATTCAATGGATGTTAACGACAGCAAAAAATGTGCTCTCACTTGTAGATTAGTGTATTGCTTGCTTGTGTGTGTAGTGGGGTAGTTTTGAGATTTTCCAAGTCTATTTTTTTGTTCACAATGATATTCGATGGATGTTAACAACATAGCTGAAAGTGTGCTATGTAGATTAGTGTGTTTCTTTTTTTGTGTGATGTACTGGTTGCGTAATTTTTTAATCTTCAGGGTATATTTTTGTTTGCGCGGATATTCAATCTATGTAAACGTAATTTTTGTTTCCATAGATGTTGCCAATTTGTATTCAAATAGAGCAACATCCTATCAATTTTCTGAAAGTTTCATTTATATGGCTATGCTTTCACGTGTTGAAATTCACATTATGAGCTGTTATTTTGAAGTTTTTAAAAGTGTAGTAGAGTCTCTTGCACATTTTCAAAATAACTGTTTGCAGCTGAAGATCTAATTTATAGTAGATGATGTTGATGAAAATTAGCACGATGGTAAAAATTGACTGAGCATATGGTCAGGATTACAATTGGCAGCAAACATGATGTGATGTTACTTCTGTCCATGTTGATGTAACAAATATATGAGATAATGTTTTATCCCTACATCATTATGAGCATGTGCAGGATAACATATTGCAACATCATTATGTGATGTTGCAAAAAAAAGTTGAGCAGTCTATACATTACACAAAATATATATTTACAAATGGCAGTTAGATAAAAAAAACATAATATGATGTTGTTTCTATACAGATGGATGTCATAGATTTATGCCATGGTGTTTCAATAGAATCATAAGTTACTGAATTTATGAGTAATAGCATGCTCATATTTCATTGTGTTTTTTTTATTTTCAGATACAGGTTTACCAAACTTGTTGGATTTATCAAACTTAATACCTTCAAACAGTACGGGCAACTTCATGGGAAGAGCTTGAAACATTATACCGCGCACATACAACTTCAGTTGGATTTATTGTACATAAGTCGACACAAAAAACAACAACAAAATTATTTAGAATCATCAACAAAGACAAAAGGCAATTGGTTGTGAAAGGTAAGAATCATCAACAAAGACAGCTTCGAAAGTCCCCGATCCTCCAAAAAACACCAAAAGAAGAAGTGCAAGAGTGAAAGGTAAGTTTAAAAGGAAGAAGCCAGTGACAAATGAATTTGGTTCCAAGATAGCAAATGCTCGGTTGATCTAAAACCAGCTTGTTGGTAGTTGATCATTATTTACTGCCATACTATGATGTTGGACTGTTACGCCGTGATGATTCTTTTTTTTTAATTTTACATTTTACAAAAGTACTGATGAGAATGTTGAATTAAATAGGATATTCATATGCTCCACTATACTTATACATTCCACAGTTGTTGAATTTGAAATAACTTCTTTGACATTCCACTTCTATCCACTGATGTTATTATTATTTTTACATGATAATTTATAGATGTAATATGATTCATATCACTTTATGTATATTATGGATGAACAAGTACCTTTAATATTTTTTTACGCAAGACATAAAACATCTTACACTGGCAACTCAAAATCGAAGAAATTTAATGAATCATCAGTGGCACAAAAATACATATAAAAACAACATAGAGAAATGTCAATCACCATAACTATCAAACTATTAAAAATCATTCTGTACTACAGGGTACAAATGGCCTAAAAGTTTGCTAACATAAAAACTAAAAAATTTAAATCAAGATAAAACATCAATAACTATCAAGCACCTCAATACTAACAATCAACCGTCATAACTGAAAAATCAATGCCAAACAATACATCCTAAACGATAAAGTTCTATTTTCCCTCGACTTGTTTTCCTTCGTTGCTTGCTTATTCACATATTTTCTTTCCCTCCAGCTGGTTTCAAAGAGGATAGCTCTTCTACTCCATCAACGCAATGATCAAAGGTCGATTTCTAGTCCCCTGTTCAAGGGAACACCTTCGGGAGCATGGTTCCTCAAAGATTTTTTTAATATCTCATCAATGACATCGTACAGCTCTGGCATGGAAAATATTCCTGTGAAATAAACATAAAACATCACATACAATAATTAAAACATCAATATATGAAATTAAAATATTACAATAGCACGCATAACATCACTGACAACTACATTGAGAAACATCAAATACAATATTTAAAACATCAATATCAAAATTTTAAAACATCATACAGTATACACTAAAATTTCAAAAGAACAAAATTGAATATCAGCTGCATACTTAAATATGAAACACCACAAGCATCTTATACTGAAATTATAATACACCAACACACGTAACAATACTTAAAAACTAAACATTAACAATACTTAGAAACAGAAAACGATAAACATTAACAACGGTATCTAAAACATCACATCTGGAAAATAACAAAACTTACAGTTCCTACTTCCTCTCTATTACAGCAATAGTGAGTAAGTGCTCTTAGACATTTAAAACAACAACAACAACAAAATTAGCACAAATAGTAACAAAACCCTAAGATATCACACACAATCAAAACAACAAAACAGAACATCAATTGCACACTTAAAACACTACAAGCATCAAATACAGAAATTAAAACATCAAACCAACACAGATACCAGTACTTAAAACCTAAACATGAAACATCAACTTGAATACAAGAAACATCAACAACAGTATGTAAAACATCACATCTGAAAAATAACAAAATTTACAGATCCTCATTCCTTCTCGATTGCAACAATAGTGGGCAAGCATTCTTAGACATCTAAGAAATAACAACAATAAAACAAAAATTAGCACAAATCGTAACAAAACCCTAAGATATCACACACAATCAAAATTGAACATCAATTGCACACTTAAGCATGAAAACACCTCAAGCATCAAGCGCTAAAATTAAAACATCACCTCAACACTGATAACAGTACTTGAAGCCTATAACATGAAACAACAAATAGAAAATGAGAAACATCAATAACTGTACCTAAAACATCACTGCTGAAAATTAAGAAAACTTACAAATCCATCTTCCTTCTAGATTGCAGCACCAGTGAGGCAAATCTTCTTAGACATCTAAGAAACAGTAGCAACAACACAAACATTAGCACAAATTCGTAAGAACAACTCACAAAACCAAAAAAACAAATAAACCCTCAAATATTACTCAGTATAACCTACACAAACCCTAGAAAATCACATGAACCAAGAAAAGTAAACAAAAAAATGCATAAAAAAAACTGAGCATAGACATTACCTTCGAAGATAAACACGAAAAGAAGGTCATATTGTGTTCAGCCGTCGGAAACCAAAGCTAAAACCGGAAAATTTGCCGGAAAATGAAGCAAATCTTCCTTGAGTTGATTTCAAATCACTATTTTCATTCATCTAGTCCATGTGTTCATCCCTACGTAAGAAATATGGAAGAAAACGGAGAGAATGAGTGGTCAAATTGAAGGAAGATGGAAGAAAAATAGAGAGGAGAGAGAAGAAAGAGACGGTTACACGGGAGAATAAAGGAGAAGATAGAGAAAGAGTCAGAAAAATAATGGGAGAAAAAGAGGAAAGAATGATATTTATACCTGGACTTAAATGTAAATTAACAAAATCTTAACTTTTAAAACATCAAATAGGAACCTCATTTGCAATTAAATCCCTGGTCTTACTGTGAGACGGTTTTATACAAGACTCTTTCAAAGTTAAATGTTAATTAGAAATTAGTATTCTTTTCATATTTTCACCCAGTTTGAAACAAAAGGTAACATGATCAATTTTTTTTCTTAAAAAACTAGAAACTATAAGCCAAGGAAATTAATTCCAACCTTCTAAATAAATTATTTTTGACAAAACCCTACAAATAAAATGTAAAGAAGCATCTCATCTGAACTCGAGATTGTAGTAACTTTCTCTGAAAACAATATTGTTGGAAATCGAAAGTACTTTTTAGTAGGAAAGGAAGAATGAGGGAATTATGTAACTTAAACTTTTAATTGAAAAAGGAATATTGTGTTATGATTTGATACATTGAATGAATTTGCATTCAATTTTCATCCCCATCTTTTTTTTTTTCTCTTTCTACATTTTTTTATGCGTAGTACCCCCCTAAAGTTGGTATTTGCACCCAGATCCCTTCTTACCCCCCTCAAACTTTCTTTAATTATATTCAGAGCATCATCTCTATTTAAACTTTATTATATCACACATTACTTCTCGATCTCACTTTGAGATGGTTTTATACAATATTAGTCATAGAATATATCCCCAATTACTGTACATAGAAAAATTATATCGTACATCCTATCATATTGCAAGAATAGTGACCTCAAATGCATTTGTATTCTAGCATTATTGGTAGTAGGTGTGGCAAATGGGGGGGGGGATCAAATATGGGTTGGATAAAATGGGTAATTATAAAATATGGGTATGACCCATTTCCACCCATTTTACGATGGGTGAAAAAATGGGTCGGGTCAAAATGGGTCGGGTTAAACCCCGCTCAATCAGTGAGTCAAACATCATTCAACTCACTGGTTAAAAATGGGTAAACCCACGGGTTTCAACCAGTATATAAACCTTTATGGGTATACCAACCCATATTGGTAAAACACACGAGTTTCAACCTATATATTAATCCATGTAGGTTTATTTATCAATCCATAGGGTAAACCCATGGACTTCAACTCATATATTGACTCATATGAGTTTATATACCAACTCATACGGGTAAACGCACAGGTTTCAACCCAGATGGGTAAACCTGCGATCACAAACCCAACTCACCCAACCCACCCAACCCATATTTTCCAACCACTCATTTGACCCATTGCCCATTTAACTCATTATCCATTTTACCTATACCCATCCGAGTTTAAAAATAAACAAACCGCTTAACCCACAAGTTGCAGATCTATTTTGCCACCCCTGGACTTATCTTTACCTAAATAATGAAAGATGAATTTATTTTTAATTAATTTGTGATTTTCACCTCATTTATTGATCAAGGAGAGAAAGGACAGTATTCCCAGTATACTGTATATGAATTGTTGGTTATAAATTGTTGGATTATTAATTCAAGTTTTAACGGTCAATTCACTACAACAAGCTGAGACTAATGTAACACTTTAAAAGTGTTATTTTAGTTGCTAATAATATTAAATTGAACCTATAGCAACACTTTTACAATTATTACCTTAGGTGATGTTTCATTAGTTCTAATTCAACACTTTTCAAGATTTAGGTAACATTTTTCAAAGGTTTAAGTAACACTTAATAAGCTATTGTAACATTTTGAGCAAAGTGCATATATAACCCTACATAATTCACAAAAGTGCACATATAACCATGTGATAATTGAAAGTGTAAATATAACTCTAGATAGGTAGTGTATGTGCAAGTATAACCTTTTCCAGCAGTTTGAGGTCGGAATTAGGTGAAAAGTCAATTTTAACCTCCTGGAAAAAAAGTGAATTTACTATTTCAACCCAAAACCTCCCTAACCCTAACTTCAAACTGTAAAAATGAGAGTTATTGTAAAAATGAGAATAACTAACAATCAAGTAGAGAAATACCACAAATCACCATTGCTACCGCTGGCAATCACTAGTGGAGGCAAGCCTATTAAAGACGCCTATTGAAGGCGGTTTTGGACAAAAAAATGTGGAACCGCCTTGGTCAAAAGGTTCCAAATTCGGAACCACTAATCGGGACCAACAATCACGTTTTGAAGGTGGTTATTTTCTATGTTAAGGCAGTTTTATTAACCGCCCTTAATTATTGTTAATTAAAGGCAATTTTGAAATAACCGCCTTTAAATCTCGTTGATTAATGGTGATTTTGGTTAAAACCACCTTTAATTATCCCTAATTAAAGGCATTTATGCCTGACTGCCTTTAAAATAGGTTGGTTCTGAGTTTGTAACAGGGGGTCGATTCATTTTCCGAGTTCGGAAGACGAGCCATCATGCGTTTATAAAGAGACGATCACTATTCCAAACTTGGAATTTCATTGGGGGTATGTTTCCAAACATGGAAAAGTCTTGTGGGGATAATTTTTTTTTCTGAAGGTGGGTTCCGAGCTCGGAACTCGTCGATCATATAAAAAAATGGGCGATTAATTTTGAACTTAGAAAACAAAGACATTGTTAGGGTTTTGCTCCCTATTTCAATCCATTGATTAATAAGTAAAGCCAATATATACATTGAAGAGAAGAAATTTCCATTGAAGAAGGTAAGAATTGTTTATAATTTTGTTGGTGGAAATTATCTTAAAATTATGGATTTACATATTATAATTTGGATTTAAGGTTTGTATTTAGATTAAATAGGGGTGGGTTATGCTTAATGTTGTAATTAATGATGTTAATGAGTTACATTGTAATTTACTTGTAGGATAATGGATCACAATGAACTTATTGGTAATGATCTTAGAAAATAACCCGATTATATATCATTGATTGAAACATTTGTCACGTTTGCGTTTGAGAATGCTTCTAAAAATGGTTTTGTGCGAGCTCGGTGTCCGTGTAAAAACTGTAAAAATGTTGTGTATGTAGGGAGGAAGAAATTGCTGTAACATCTCATAATGAAGGGGTTTCAAACTGGCTACACTAGTTGGGTGTGGCATGGGGAGATTGGAGAAACAGCTTGGACGATTGATTCAAGTAAAACGAATGTGGAAGATGAATAAGATGGGAATGCGGAATTTGATGAAATGGTTGAGGATGTTGCAAAAGAGTTAATAGGTAAACCTGAAACATTACAAGCTTTAACTGATGACAAAGAAATGCCATTGTACAATGGTTCCAAACATTCAGTATTTAGTGCGACTTCGAGGATAATGAATTTGAAATCCAAATTTGGGTGGACAAATAAGTCAGTGAATGAAACTCAAGAATTGCTTAGGGATTTTCTCCCTGCATGTAACATGATGCCGAATAGGTTGTACGTGGAAAAAAAGTTCTTTTTCCAATGGGATTGGAATTGAAAAAGATTCACGCTTACCCAAATGATTGTATGTTGTACCGGCTAAAGAAGATGACAATTGAAAAACATGTCAGGTATGTGGTGAGTCTTGCTACAAATTGAAGAGGGGTGCAATTCCGGTTGGTGTGGAAGTGGTAACTAAAACAAAGAAAAAGACGTCGACAAAGGTGATTTGGTACCTCCCTATTGTTCCATGGTTGCAAAAGTTGTTTGTGTGCAAGGAAGATGCGAAATTGATGTGTTGGCATGCAAAGGGGGATCGATCAGATGATGATGTCATTAGACATATGTTGGATGGTGAGCATTGGAAAAAAATTGATGCCCTTTACCCCGAGTTTGTTGATGAACCCCGTCATTTAAGGTTCGGCCTATGAACCAATGACATGAATCCATTTGGTAATATGAGTAGTACACATAGTTCTTGACCTGTTATGTTGGTTATCTACAATCTTCCGCCATGGCTAACAATGAAACGTAAGTACGTGTTATTATCTGTGATGATTTCTGGTACTAAGCAACTAGGCAATGACATGGATGTGTATCTTGCTCCTCTTGTCAAGGATTTGTTGACCCTACTCAATAAGGGTGTTCCGATATATGACGGAAGTGTTGAAGATTACTTTACGTTGAAAGCGGTGTTATTTTGCACCGTTAATGATTTTCCTGCATACAGTAATTTGTCCGACTGCACAGTTAAAGGTCACTATAATTGTCCCATGTGTTAAAAGGAAACTGATTACCACTAATTGAAGCATACCTGTAAAACTGTATACCAAGGTCATCGTAGGTTTCTTCCGGAGGATCATCCATGGCGATCGTTCTAGAAATGGTTCAATGGGGAGGTTAAGGGTAGAGAGGCACCGATTGCACAAACAGGCACTCAGGTATTTGAAACTGTGAATAATTTGCCCAATGACTTTTGGAAGAAGAAGCGTAAAGTGCAGGTGGATGGGAGTTGAAAGAAATACTCCATTTTCTTTACATTCCCTATTGGGAGCATTTGGATGTTAGACATTGTCTCGATGTTATGTATATTTAGAAGAATGTGTGTGAATATTTAATTAGGACGTTTTTTAATACCCCTGGGAAAACAAAGGATGGACTTAAGGCTAGGTTAGATTTGGTTGAGATGGGTATTAAGAAGAACTTGGGGCCACTAACTTCTGGTGACAATTGTTACTTGCTGCCTGCTTGTGATACTATGTCTCAATCAGAGAAGAAATCATATTGTGAGACCCTTCATAGTGTTAAGGTCCTAGCTGTATATTCTTGAACTTTATTTCTTGCGTTTCAGGGAAGAGTTGAGGTTGACCGGGTTGAATTCTCATGATTGTCACAATTTGATGCAGGAATTGAATGTGATTACAATTCAAGCATCATTGCCAACCCATGGAAGATTGTTCATCACAAAGTTGTGTTTGTTTTTCAAGTCCATTTGTAGCAAAATCATTAGGGTATGAAAGTTGGACCGTTTGCACACAATGATCGTTGAAGTGTCATGCCGGATAGAAATGTATTCCCCCCTCCTTATTCTTTGACATAATGGTCCACTTGTGTGTTCATTTTTTTCGTGAGATAAAGTTTTGTGGTTCGGTGTTTCTTCGGTGGATGTATTCATTTGAGAGGTACAGGAAAATATTCAAGCATTTTGTCAAGAATCAATACAGGACCAATGCAAGTATCGTTCAACGTTATATGGTGGAGGAGGCTATAGAGTTTTGTACTGATTACATCAAAGAGATTGATTCGGTTGCAGTTCCAATTCATAAACATGAGGGACGATTGGAAGGTCATGGGGTTTGATAGGATATACTTTTTAGACCGAGTGCTGAAGATTTGTGTACTGCACATCTATATGTTCTTTGGAATCATAAAGACGTTGTCCCATACATAGAGGTTCACATGGATGCAATCAGAGTGGCTAACCCCAAGTTCAATGAAGCGCAAGTCCTAAAACTACATAGTAGGACTTTTGCATCGTGGTTGCTTGTTCATGCATCTGTGGAGGATCATTCAATGTCAGTGAAATGGTTGGCTCGTAGACCACTTGGTACCATAATTTCCTATAGAGGATAAGACATCAAAGGTTTTACTTTTGCCACAAAATTAGTGGATGATAAGGGTGTGTCTCAAAATAGTGGAGTTTCTATGGTGTCTGAAGCTTTGGTTGTTGATAATAGAAGTGGTAATAATCCTATGTACACATATCAATGTTACTTTGGAACAATCTATGATATATGGGAGCTTGACTATGTGAATATGTGAGTCCCTATTTTAATGTTAGTGCATTGATTTCAATTGTGAATAATGAACCGAGGATTTTGGTTTCACCCTTGTCGATAGGAGTAGATTCGGTTGGTGGGAAGATCCATTCATTCTAGCTTCACTAGCGCACCAGGTTTTTTATGTAAGGGATCCTTTTAATCCTCGGTGGGAGATTGTTGTGGAAGGAAAATGCGCTTTCATCGAAGATTATGAAGCTGAAGAATTAATTTTATTCGGTCACAATTCGACAGGTGCTGGATCAGATGATGCTCTACTGCTTGAGGAGGATGACCAAATCTTGAACTGTTCCGTTGGGCCCCATGACCATGATGAAGGTGTATGGGTGGATGTGTGTGGTAAGGTGAGCCGTAAATGGAGAAAGGCTGAAAAGGCTACGAAGAAAAGGAAAAAGAAGAATTAGAAAGTGTCCTATTTTAATTGTAATTCTCAATTTCTATTTTTTGCAAATAAACATCTATAGCAAATGTTTGCAAAAATATTCAAAAGGATCACCATCCATAAAAAAATGTTAATCAAACAAAAGGATTAGCTAAATAAACATCCATAGCAAATGTTTTCAAAAATATTCAAAAGGTTGACCGAAACATCCATACATCCATAGTTTTAATTGAAAAAGCAGGAGATCACAAGTAAGTCTTCAGAGTAAATGTTTGCAAAAATATTCATAAGTGAATGATTGTAAAAATCAAGCCTTCTCACGGTAGTTGCGACTCAAAGTCATCTTCGAGTTCACTAGTAGATATTGACCGGTTAAGACGAGGATGATAGGTGGAAGCGAGGTGGCGTTCATATGCTCGTTGTTTTTTTTTCTATTTTCATAATCATGGCCTTCATTTTGCCAAACTTCTTTCGAACCACTTGTAGCAATCACGAACACTCCTGAGGTAGGCTTTTTCCGAGTCTTCAACTTCTATACAGATCGAAATAAATATGTTTAATAGGTTATTCATAACAAGTATGAATTACTATGAAACAAAAGAAATCACTTACCATCATCAACCCTAGGCTCTTGCTCGGATCCCCTTGTTCCGTGTCCCGATAGCACTATTTCCCATCGACCAAAGCCATTCCCCTATTTTTGAAGTAACCCTTGTTGAAGTACTTTGGTGTTTTCTCCTCTCCTGTGATTGTCAAACCTTCAACCTTTCTCAATAATATAGTGATCAAATTCCCGTAAGGGAGGCTCCGGACAACCCTAGTTGATTTTCCCACATAAAGCATATGCCTAAATATTGTCGCCCCCAGGTTTATTTTCATACCCTCCATTATCAGATAAAACAACATCAAGGCACTGTATATCAGCTCGGTGACGTGTCCAGATGTAGGAACTAGGATGCGTGCAATCATTTTGTAGACAATACGGCATCTACGGGTGGAACTTTGAGGGTAAAAGTTTTTGGCTTACCTAAGCCGTTTGCATTATGGCTAAAATACTTAACACTGCATTGGATAGGATTAGTGTATGGGTTTTGTGTTACGAATGGCAATTTTCCCCTAAAGTAACAATCATCCAATGACCCATAGGTGTTTTCCGGGTATGCATCTTCAGGGTTTTTATAGGGGAAATCTAGGGCTTCATTCAAAATCCAATCACTAATCGGAATCTCAATTCCACCAACCCTAGTAGAGCAATCACCGTTAACCTCTTTCAAATTGCTATGGAATTGACAGCATATATCAAAATAAGAAGGTTCATTGAGCCCTAACAAAGTATCGACATGTAGGTCCTTAAACTTGTCTATTGGGTCGGCTAACCCTATTCTTAAATACTCATCAAAATCAACAATGTATGGGACTATCAATTTATCCTTCTCATGTAAAATGTTGTGCCTAGATTGTGAAGGCAAAAACACAAATTTGACGGCATTATTGTCATCGTCTTCACCATCCACATCACTATTCGTCATGATTGGGTAGAAGTTTTGGGCCTCCTCATCCTCACTCAGTACAAGTTGGATTCCTTGTGATTCCAAGAATCTTTCTTGTTGAGCTTCCACTCTGGCCAACATTTTAGAAATTTTTCCCACATTTCCCCAGATGCAATTGAAGTTATGTCCTCTAGCGGCCTTCCACTTACTTGTGGAACCTTCCCAACAAAGATAAATTCACAATTAGTAAAAATCACAAGGACAAGAGGAAATTAGTGAAACTTAAACAAAAATATTTGTAATAAAATACTCACTAGTTTGGATGGCCTGTCTATTTCAGCTTCCGCCTCCTTGGCCTTTTTGGCATTCTTCGCCGCCTATCTTGGCATAACCCTTGGCGTCCATTTACTGTCAGGAATGAGCATTAGCCCCTTATGATAAAAAAATGCCTCGTCATAAAACTCCGAGCGGAGTGGGTGGTCTTTCAGTTGAGCACTAGCTTTCTTGATGATCGCAGTGATCAATCCACTGACATAGTAGAACATATTAAATTACCAATCGTCGGCTCACATGTGTATCCACCGGTGAGCAACACGTTCAGGCACACCCACTCATAAATGAGCCTCTGCTTCGCCGTCAACTGCTGTATGACATAGCTATCCACCGGACAGGGGGCTCCACTCCTACGGAAGTACTTCTGAGCCATTTCTTTGGGGTCAATCGGGGTAAGTGTGGTGACACGGGGCCAAGATTGTGGTGATAAATTTCTAAGGGTCCGTGTTCATATTCGGGGTTCACTTTCTCAGGGGAAGAGTACTCGCTATCTAGGGCATCAATTATTGTGTACTTATTAACCAAAATTTCTTTCCCGTTAACCCTAGTACAATCACGGTTGTTCAAACTTTGTCGTAAATTTTCATAAAATTGGTAAACCTCATCTACATACACCCCTTCTTCTAAGCATAACAAATTTTCTAAATGTTGAACTTTGAAATGCTCCAACAAATACCCTAAACACAAATCATTAACCAACAATGCACGAATAGTTTTCAAATTGATAACTTTTCGTTTGGAGAATTTGACATACCTCTCCTCCACTTTTCCATTAAAAAATTGAGGGCTTTCTTTGATTCGTGTGATGGGTTCATGTCTTCGATCGCTCGCCGCCCCGGTATTCTTCTTGGTGTACCTTGGCCTTGACATTGTGCTCGGAAGGGTGGAAATTGTGGGATAGGGGAAAATCAATTGGGCACTAGGGTTTGTGGTTTTCAATTTGGCGGTTTAAACATGTCGATTGGTTTATGTTTTATATATATATATATATTGAAACAGGTTCGGAGTTCGGAACTGGTTCCGCTCTATTTTTTAAGAGTGGAATGGCTTCCAAGTTCGGAAGTCAATTTATCCTGAAAAATAAATAAATAAATAAATGTGGGTTTTTTAAAGGGTATTAAATACCATAGGAAACCCGTATTTTCTCAACATTTTCCCTCAAAAAAACCCATCTCTCCCCATCTCTAATCCATTTTTAAGGGTTGATTCAAGGTATGATTACAACAATCCAACTCCAACATTCATCATCTCTACTTGTACCTTCTCATCTTGTCATTTTGTCTTTGTTTGAAGGGGATGATTTAACAAGTGCTATGGGACTTGATGATGCTAGAGGTCTTAACGAATTGATGTTCCAACTTGTTTAATGTAAATATAGGTGTTTTAAAATCCCATATTATATAGTGGACACCCATTGCTTCTTGAATTGTTTGTCAAATTTGAGGGATTTGATTATTTTGAATGTTTAATAATGTTATATAGTGATTAAATTGTGATTGTAAGTTTTGTATCAATATTTTTCCAATTAATTATGAAAATAAATGTTTAAAAATGTTATTTACTGATGATAATGTGATTGTGAGTTTTGTATCATTAATGTGCCAATTCCTTATGAAAGTAAATGTTTTGTGGTTAGAGACATGATTTAGTGGATAATTTTTCGATGTAGGGCAACTAATGTATAGAAAAAGGACT
Source organism: Rubia yunnanensis (assembly GCA_037428765.1). Taxonomy (NCBI): domain Eukaryota; kingdom Viridiplantae; phylum Streptophyta; class Magnoliopsida; order Gentianales; family Rubiaceae; genus Rubia; species Rubia yunnanensis. The sequence goes on from CM075061.1 coordinate 10,467,420, forward strand.
CACGATGACACGTCACTTTCAAAAAATAGCAGTCCCACGACATCGAAATATGGTTGTGATGGCTAACATGATGGATCCGACGAGGTAGGCATAGGAAAAACACATTGTAGAACATTAGAACGTAGGATAGCTAGAAAAGAGTTCACTCCCTTGGTATTTAATAAGTCGGGAAAATGATTATCCAAAGAGCGCCCAAAATGGTCAAGTTGGGTAGTGAAAGTGGGTAGAACAAGTGTGGACATAAAATACGATATTTGGCATGAGGTTTCCCAAGACTATAAGGAGCCCCTATGGATGGAGTGCAAAGTGCCATAATTAGACACATTTACTTTTATTGATTTTCCCAACTTATTAGAAAAATTAACTATAACTATTCCCATAGAGACCATTCAAAATCGATGCACCAGATATGACATTGATAAAAAAGAAGGCGATGACCATGATGTGCAAGAGTTGGCGAGAACACAAGTACACTTTGTCACGGGACTACATTTTTTCTACGAACAAGGGTGATCAGCTGTGGATAACTTACAGACACATTCAACAGGGGAGTTGGGAGATCCACAAGAGAAGGGCTTTGGAGAGTGCTTCTAATGATAATCTTCAATTAATTAATTTTAAAAATACTTAGATGTTGATGTCTTTAGTAATGTCATGCCTCTAACAAGCTAACATAGGGTATAAGGCAAGAAAAACAATGCAATGCCGGTTTGAATTGGATTCCGCATCGATTAAGCCATGGGGGATATGAATTGGTAGCTCTTAAATACTTTGAAAAGCGTCTTGAGATAGATATTCAAAATACAATCACGGCGGGTATGTCCGAAGATGACTCTAGGTCTATGATACAACCAATGGATGTTGAAGACATAGAAAGGTGTGATTTATTCCTCAAAGGCAAGCAAAAAAAGAAAGGTGAGTACGAGAAGCCTGAAGAAAAAGAGCTTGCGGAACGAGTGGTAAACCCGACTTCCCTACAACTCTTTTTTGACTTCCTTCATTTACATCTTAGCTTTTATTTGTGTTCTAAAATTCCCCTACTTGCAATACGTTCTAGGATAAATTAAAGAATGATGTATTGGAAGGGAAATTCATACCCACGTTTAAGAACGACATCCTTTCCGTGGCTATCAATAAACCCGACCATGCGGGCTGTGTTAGGGGAGTGGGTGGGTACTTGAACCAACATGAGGCATTTGGAATTACTCGTTACTTTGGTCGTGCCCAACCATCATGTGTCCACACTTGAACCAGCAAGAGAAGCGAAAAGATGAAGAAGACATTCTCATTCGGAAGTTGATCCAACACAATGGCCTTGTGTTTCCCGAGAATTTAGATGATTTGACACCCAATTGGACACTGCCATCAAGAGGTTTGCACCATTCACCAAAAGATGTCGAGGTCAATCGGGAGGCAATCATTGAAGGTCCAGCAAACAAAGCCGCCAACCACGACAAGGCCATCCTTGCTTGTGATAAAAAGGTAAACATTTCACATTTATCAAATCATGAATTCAATTTTTTTGGCAAATTTAACAAATGTAGTTGGGGTCGATTAGGGTTCACTTATGTGCGATCTATACATAGATCGAGGCATGGGTGATAGTCCACTCCATGTAGCCGGTGGAGTTTTGCATGAGTTAATGTAACATCATTATAGCATACCAATTCGAGAAGGTTTGTGAAGAGTCTCTTTAGAGAAGGAATTGGTGAAGGGAGCCCCGTTGCCATTTCCGGATGGAGAATAGAAGACTGTTGGTTCCACTCACGGCATGTTTCTATTGTGGCCATGTCGACTACTATATGTCGATCCCATAAAGGATTGCCATTTGAAAGTCAAATGGCCAACACCACCAAAAGCAGTCAAATGTACACCTAAGGCGGTCAAGACTTCATCTAAACCCATTCACACTACACCCAAACCAGTCCAAAGGGAACCCAAACTAGTTCAAACAATACCAGACATAATGAGACAACCACTTCCAAGGCCACAACTCCTGAATTATGCCCCTCACTTCGTAAGAGTGCCATGCACCTGGCTTCAACCGCATCAACACAACTCAACTTACTCATTCGTGGGAAACAATGGCGTATTTGGTGCCAAGAGAGACATCATCGCGATGTGGAGTGATTTCGAGGACCTTTGGAAATGTGAGCAAGTTAATCAGACAATAATGTCAATATACATCTTGCGGGTAAAATTTATATTTACATATTAAATTCATGTTTAATATTTTATCTTCTCTAATTATTTACAACTTGTGAAACATTTTATGATTTCAAGATACATGCATTATATGTACAATCAAAAGAAGGATTGGGTCAGATACATGTGCCTGGTGATAACTCAAGAGATCGTTTGTACAAACCAAGAGAGGATCGACTACATTCGCAAAAATCTTGGGAGGGAGGATAAGAACTTATTCATTACACCCTACATTGAAAGGTTATATTTAGAATCTTCACTCTGTTCGACCATCATTTACGTACTTTAATAAATTTACACTCTATTTTGTACATAGATCATTGGAGATTGATCATCATTGTTCCGGAAAAAAAGCTTGTGTATTGGATGGATCTGTTTCACTTCCAACCAAGGGACTCATTTGTCAAGATTTTGGAGTCCACTATGGAGGACAATAGTGAAGATGATGAAAACAAATTTCAGGTCAAAATCAAGGTATAATATGAATAAATTGCTTCATTTTTCTAGGGAGAAAAAATTATGTTTTTCTATAAATTACAAATTTTATATTGTTTAAAATAGTACAAGAAACAAGCGCAGATATGGAAGTGCGGCTATTACGTAATGTTGTACGCAATAAAGTGCATAGAGGTCGTGAACTTGGATTTACTTGAGATTGACAAGGTGGTTTTAATAGACATTAGTAGTGTCTATATGTTAATAATAATATTTTCAACTTACTATGAAAATAGGTTTTCCCAAAGACAACAAGGCCGTATTCGGAAAAAAATATCAACACCGCTAGGAACTGTTTGGCTAGGCATCTCATTCTCAACCGCTCACATCTTCTTGCGAACCCTAACTTGGTGGAGTAACACAATTTAGGTAACTAGTAGTGATGTAAAGCTTTGGAATAGAATTTGATTGATTTCTATTCCTATCATTAGATTATTGCTTAGTTAGCATTTTCTATAGATTTTTGTTAGCTCGTAGAACAATTGCGTGTATTGAATTACATTTGTGGCTATTGAAAGATGCCTACTGTTAGCTGGAATTGAACAAAATTAAGGTAACTAGTAGTGATATAAAGCTTTGGAATAAAATTTGATTGATTTTTATTCCTGTCTATAGATTATTGCTTAGTTAGCATTTTCTCTAGATTTTTGTTAGCTCATAGAAATATTATGTGTATTGAAATACATTTGTGACTGTTGAAGAGGCTTGGTACCAACTTGAGTTCCGAACTTGTAAGGATAATCGGGACTTCTTTATTCAAAGGGCCGAATACATTTACGATCTCGGAAGTAAAATAATACAAACAAAAAAATCCACGAAAAGTATAAACGCGGCTCGGAAATTGGACCCGAACAAGGAACCATATCTTCAAACAGACCAGATTTTTACTTTCGAGTGAGGAACGTATTAAAGGTGGTTTAGTTTCAAACTCAGAATGTTTAACCCGGTTCAGCCAGATTGACCTCATTTTGAGTGAGAAACATAATAAGGTGGTTAACATGTCAATTAAAGGTGGTTTATAACCACCTTGAATTACGGTTCCAAGTTTGTAACCCTTGACAAGGCCGAGGGAAATGATGTAGGTTCCGATCTTGGACCGTATTAAAGACGGTTATGGTTCATAACTGCCTTTAATTGTTGATTTTAAAGGCAGTTCTCGAAACTGCCTTTAATCAACCTCGATTAAAGACACGACCAAAGAAGGCACTTTTAAAGTGCTTTCTCTGGTTCGATAGAACCGCCTTTAATGGCCCTTTGGGCAAAAGTTGAAAATCCATTAAAGGGCATTTGGGTCATTTCTGGTTGGTCAATGACCAAAAATGGCCAATCGATATCGGAATATAGTGTTTAGGGTTATATTTGTACTTATGTAAAGTAGTGTTATGAGTGGTGTTAATCGGTCCGAGACCGGACTGGTCCGTTTAGGACCAGAAGTGGAATGATAAAAAACCTTGGACCGAGGACCAGACCGGTTAGTGATTATTTAGGACCAGAACCCGACCGGAATAATTCCTATTTTAGACCGGTATGGCCGGTTGGACTGAATTTCAGTAAACTTTATTCTTCTACAATAAAATTTCAGTGCTGAAAAAAATGAATTGATTTTTTTGTCTTTAAAAAATAGTACTCCGTACATTAAAAGTTATTAGAAAAAATTTTACCTCAAAATATGGAATTATACAACCCCATCGAAAATAAATCTAAACTAGTATATAGACTTAAGAAGATATAAATAATTTTTAAAAATATACATAAGAGTAAGTTATTGGTCCATCTGGTTCGGACCAGAAAAATCCAATCTTGGACTGGACCGGACCGGAACCTGGAATGTCAAAATTCCTAGACCGAAGATATGACCGGGATTCAATATATCTGATTCTGGTCTTCATATTCTGATCCAATTCAATCCATTTCACCAGTCCAGATCGATTTATAAACACCCCTAGTAACGATAACTCTAATTGTATTAATGTTTTTCCCCAAAAAACTGACTAAGTTTATAATTCCAAACGTGGGTGGAACCTAATATTTTTATTTATTTTACAGAATTTTTATTTAATAAGATGCAATGTGGAATTAAGGTCTTTTATTAGACCACTAACAGTAAGACAAATTATGAAAAAGTTCATTTTTATTATTTCTATGGTTGGAATACAATTGTTTTTATGTTAAAATTTATGCTATTTATTTTTTCATGATAATTGGCATCTCAATACCTAAATAAAAGTAAGTATCAAATCATCCTATTAATCATGCCAATTATAAAATAACCTCGTCAAGCGTTAATCGGTGTAAAACAAGATTTTGTATTATTGAATTTATAATAGATTTATTTTATCTAATAATTTACATATAATCGATGTGATATTATATTATATAATAAGAGTGGAGTCCCACCGCACGTTACTTGGTATTATAAATTAAATAATTAGGATTAGTTTTTATGTACTTTTTATGTCATACATTTAAATTGGAAATAAAAATTTTGTTAATAAATTTAAAGTTTAGTCATCTAAGAAAAACTACAAGATTTATATAGTGAAATAATCAATTTAGTTAAAAATAGTTAAATATTGAATGCAATTGAAATGATTATTTTTATAATATTTCATTCAAATTATATAAAAGAGAATTATTTATATTTTGATATTCATATTATTATTATAATGCTATCATAAGTATAAGTATCTCAATGCAATAAATAAAAGTAAATATCAAATGACTCTATTATATATATATACACATATTTAATCAGTTAAAAATATTAGTCGGTCTAAATATCAAATGACTCAATGCAATAAACAATTTTCCGGTTTAAATTTTTTTTGATATATATATATATATATATATATATATATATATATATATATATATATATATATTTCTATCTAAACTGTTCTATCACTGTGAAAAAAAATTGAACCTTTTGTTATTTTCAATTATGTGCTTCTTTTAATTTTTTTCAGTAGTTTATATACATATAGTACAATTAAATATTTATTGTTTTACAATACATATAGTGCAAGACTGAGGTTTAAATTACAATTTAAAGGAGTTTTTGTTGGAGCTGGGGTCAAAATAATATTACTTTTTTTGGGGTAATTTTAAAAAACTTAATAGAAGTTTGGGGGTTAAACTGCAATAAATTAGAAGTTCAATCTTCTCCGGCAAAGCTACCGATTTCACGATTTTTTGGTGACATTTCTAATATTGTTCCAGCTTGATTTCGCCTCAATCCTTGTCCTTTTCAAGTTCCTTTATTCACCAATGATATCCACATCCTTCCGCCGTTAGTTTCGCTATGAAATTTTTTGCCTAATCTTGTGTTATTGATCGTTGCCGGAAAACCTAGTTCTGTAGAGATGGAAATGACTAATTTGAACAAATTATTTTGACGGTGATATGGAGGTTAGGGTTTGAGGACGTCAGAAACGAAGTAAGAATTGACAACGAGGACGATAAATTGGACTCCAGTGTCAATGTTTCCGGCAGCAAAGAGGACGACGGTGGTGGGTGGAGCAACAAGTCGGCGGTGGAGATTAGGGTTGGGTGGTGAATCGGGTTAGGTTGGGTGGCGAATCGAGTGGGGTTAGGCGGCAGGTCGAATAGGCAGGGTTAGGGTTTAGTTAGGTTTTGGGCCTAATTATTATTTTGGGCCTTGTTTATGGGTCTGATTTTAACCCATTGTTTTAGTTATTTAAAATCTTAGTTATTTATGATGATTTTTCTATACATTACTTTCATGTTTTATGTTTTTTACATGATTTTAACTTTTAACATTTTTACAATGTAAACTTGTGATGATTTTAGATTTTTTGATGATGTTTTATTATTGTTATTTGATGTATTATATTTTGATATTTAACCATTTTCACTTGATATGTACGTTTTAGTGTTTTAGTTTGATTTTTTATATATTTTAAATCGATTTATATTTATTTGATGTTTAAATAATTTTAATTAATCGACTTCTTAATTATTTATACTCCCTTCATCCCAGCGTAAATTGCACAACAATCATTATCACGATATTCAAGAAACATGTTTAACCATTAATATGTTCAACTACGAATTAAAATGGCAAAAAAAGTTGATATTTAGAATCTACTTGTTACGACGAATTCAACAATATCACATATGATAATATCATCGCTCACATATCTCTTCAAATATACGATCAAACTTTGATAGAGAATAATGTCCAAAAACCAGTGGGCAATTTAAGCTGGGACAAAGGGAGTATTTATTTTTCAATTAATTACTTTCATATTTTATGTTTTTTACATGATTATAAATTTTAGTATTTTTAAAATTTTAACTTGTGATGATTTTACGATTTGAAATGACATTGTTTTGTTTTTTTTATTATGTTTTAAATTTTGAGTATCGATGTTTTAATATTGTATTTTGATTTTCAAAATTAGAGTATTTAAAAAAATATATAATTTTTATGTACTTTTATTCTTTTAATTTGATGTTCTACTATTTTATTATGATATATTGTTTATTCGATGTTTGATCATTTCCATATGATGTTATTAAAATTAATGTCTTTTAAATTTTGAACTAATTTTATTCGATGTTTAACCATTTTTATTTGATGTTTATGTTTTAGTATTTTAGTTTGATGATTTAAACAACAGTATTTTTTAATTGATTTTTTCTATTTTATATTAGAAACAATTAATGGACCATATCCATTAGTTTGTTCGATTTAACCATTTCCATATGATGTTATTAAAATTAATGTATTTTAAATTTGAAAATAGTTTTATTTGATGTTCAATCATTTTGCTTTGATGTTTACATTTTAGCAATTTAGGTTGATGTTTTTAACTGCAGTATTTTTTAATTAATTTTTTCTAATTTATATTAAAATAATTCAATGGACAATTTCCATTTGTTTATTCGATGTCTAACCATTTTTATTTGATGTTTAGATTTTAGTTTGATATTTTGAACTACAGTATTTTTTAATTGATTTTTTCTATTTTAAATCAGTAGGGCTCAATGACAATACAACCAAATAAAAACCTATATATTGGGCCCAAATCTAACAGACTCATACCCGCCCCAGATTTTTACCCAAATTCATTTGCCCTAACCCGATTTTAACCCAAAAAGTTTGCCTAATTTTCTCCGTCGCTGGCGTGTTCTTCATATTTACGGTGCTTTGAATTCGATGGAAATCAAGCTCAAAACAACAGCGAAAATTGCAATGGTTGAATCAATGAAGGTGATGGTGAATTCCCCTATTTTGAAGATGGTAAATCAGAGTTAAATTGAATGAACGGCGAGATCGAGCGATGGCAAAATTGAGTGCGCATGGGACAAATGAGCGACGAAGAAGGAGAGGAAGGTCGGAGAAGAACGACGAAGAAGGAGAGGTGGACAAGGAGCGACGATTATAGAGGTTAGATCTTTGCCAGAGAAGAAAAGTTTTGCGTGCATAGAGGAATTTGACGGAGAAGACAGGCGATTGAGCAGCGATGGAATGACAAAGGAGGTTGCGTGGTGGAATGCCGGTGAAGAGCGTGGCAGAACGTCGGAGAAGTGGTGGAACACGATGGAGAAGGACTATCCAGAGAAGAGGTGCTGGCCAGAGAAGGAGTAGCTGGAGAAGAAGGTAATTTTTTTTCATTTTTGCATATTAGTCGCTGATATTTCTTACAATTTTTAATTTTTACTCCGGATATGTAGTATTTAGGTTTAAACCCCCATATTTCATTTTTCATGTTTTCAATTTTCTGTATTTTCAGTTTAGTCCTTGGTCTCGCTATGAGAAGGTTCCGCAGGAAACGGGCTCTATATATATTAACAAGTTATGATTGATTATTAATAGTAAAGAAATAAAATCAATAACATATGAAAATATTATTATAGACAACTTGAGTCAAAATGACTTTAGTATCCCGGTTGACAGCAGATTTAGACCAAAACACCAAAGCACTAAAACAAAAACAACTCCCTTGTCTCATTTCAAGCTGCAATTTAACTATTCATTTAGTCAAAACATCGAAATTTTGGCCCTAAAATTTAATTGGTGTATTAGTATAAATACTATTGTGTGATACATTAATTGTTACATTCGATAAAACATATAACATATATTTTCAAAATATCAATTTTTTATAAGTTTTAATTATCTTTAATGAAAGATATTAAGGATCAAACATTTTTTAAGTCAACTGTTAAATGTCAGAAGGTGAAGTTTGAAATGTGAAGGGAGAGTAAATAATTTATATTATAGTATTGTACTTTCGGATAATATACGTTTCATATATATATATATATATATATATATATATATATATATATATACATACATGTGTGTGTGAATTGGGGTCATGTGAGAACACTCACTTATGTGAGAACACTCACTTATGTGAGAACATATCTGGTGATCGTCATTTCACTCACCAAAATAATCTGCAAACTCTAATGATGAAATTAATATAGTAGTAAGCAGAGTCGATCCCACGAGGAACAGAGCAAAAACTATAATAAAATACCTACTAATATAGAACACTTTTGGTGTAGCCACCACGCTTTAATTTCATATTTGTCTAACAACTAATAATGCAACTAACTAATATAAAATATGAAATAACAATATAAACTAACTGATATAAAAATGTATAAAATATATGAATAAGGTAATCGGTTTGGAATAACTCACATTAGTTAAACATCGATCATAGGCGCAAAGATAAATCAATTCATATGCATCTATCAGTTATAGGAAAGTAGGTACGCTTAACTTCCCCAATTCTTTCATACTTTATCGGCAATTAACTAATTAATTAACTATAATTAACTAGCTGTTTCTCTTACCAAGATGCCCCCGGAAAGTATTCGCCGAACCAGATACACACCTCGATAGCATTAAGAATGAAAAGAAACTGATATAGCAATTATCAAAGTAAAATCAAATGGTAACACACACTTAATTGTTTCCCATCTTGATATTACAGTCTTAGATAGTTAGTTGTTTTTCACAAGAACTCGTTACTTACTAACCCTTTCCAACGATTACTTATTGGTGGAATTAGATAGCATTATTCCAATAATATTCAAGCTGGCCAGACTTAAACACATTAAGAATATATTAAACCAAGAACAATCAAGAACACACAAGAGTCAATTATAAAGCAATTAGGCCTCACGATTCACAAACTAATGCTTGTTATTTCATTCCAATATATGAATTAGCTACTCATAATAATTAAACTAAATAAATAAATAATATAAAAACAAAACATGATTACTGTAATAATATTAAGAATGTATAAAATCAGACCAAATACTTTACTAGGAATGACGTGTGATAAAACAAAGTTGCACACCAAATAATGCAATCACCAAAATTAATGAAACCTGTTGCGCACAACTGCAAGTGATCGCCCATTAATCCCAAAGAGCTACGATGTGTGTAAAACTATTTTCTGTCTTCGTATCCCTGTTTGCCACAAACCCTAAGTATGTATATACCCGTGCGAAGCCAAAGAATAACAAACGGAATCCAAATCTAATTCGAATGCCTCTTCCGAAAGAAAATAAAATAGGTTGAAGTCTATTCCAACTCTAATAAACTAATTCCTAAAATCAAGGAATTCCAAATGGAAAGAGATAATATAATTCTTATCAATATGGGAAGTCGATATCTTTAATTCTTCAAATCTAAATCTCTTCAATAATTTATTTTTCACCCCATAATTTCAGCAATTGTGCTTTTGCCTCTCTTCCTTCATCCCTGGAAAAATATCTTATAACATTAGAACATTTTTCCATTGGAGCACATCGCCTCATTAAAAACCTTAACCTAGAAAACCCAGTAGGAAAAAATCGTTGGTTAAGGGAAAAAGAGTACAATGTATATCCCTCTTAATTCTTCACAATCCATGAATTCCTGCACCAAAAACACTTTAAAGTGCAAATTATATCTCAATAAAATCATAATAATCTCACAAAATATGAACACAATATAACACACATCAGACCCTTGATACAAATAAATCAACGGCCAATGGGGAAGTGCGGTGATGAAGCCGGATGCTCCGGCGCCGAATGCAGGAAATGAATGCAGACAAAACCAATCAAAATTAATTTTGTGTTTAACTGAATGCTGGAAATGTGAAAACCAATCATAATATAGATAAAACTAAATAAATTAATCTGAAATTCTAAAATTAATCAAAATGCTTTTATAATTTAATTTGGAGCACCAATACCTTTAACTTGAAGCAACTACTCATTATGCTCAATATAATTCAAACACAAAATTGCACGAAATTCTTAAAGTACCAAAAATACTCTTTTATCACCAACACCTTTAATTTGAAGAGCCTACGAACATAACTTAAAGCACCAACACTTCACGCTTAAAGCACTTATAAGAAATAATTACTTGCATGAAAATTTAAAACACTTATTTTCAAGCACCCACACATTTAACTTAAAGCACATAAATTGAAGCACCTACACTTTATGTTTAATAATATTTGAACAAATAATCAAACTTGCATGAAATTCTTGAAGAACCGAGAATTTCATTTTTCAAGCACCCACACCTTTAACTTAAAGCACCCACGTCTTTAACTTGAAGCACCAACTCGTTGCGCTCAGTATAATTTAAACACAAAATTGCACAAAATTCTTAAAGCACCAAAAATACCATGTTCAAGCACCCACAGTTTTAACTTGAAGGACCTACGAGCATAACTTGAAGCACCAACACTTTATGCTTAAAGCACTTATAAGAAATAATTAAACTTGCATGAAAATTTTAAATGTTCAGTTACTGGGAGTAAAAAATGTTTTTTACTCCCTCAAAAATTGGAAGTTCATAAGCTAACTATATTGAATATGAGTCCCTTTTTTGTGTTTCCACGCGCACAAACCTCCATCCCTGTGTCGATTTGTAGGTGGGCCAGACAAAGAAGTTACGTGATTCAGCCTTCAAAATAAAGAAACTCCTGACGTTTAGGTTCGTACACATAGGCATGTTAAGCAGAGGGAGGACTTGGGATCCATTTAAATGGATCCTTTTTCCTATCATCTCCAATGGTCCATGGCTAGAACATAAAAGATCATTGTTTCGCCGAGCTTGCTCTCCGATGGTAGATACTGCTCTCTCTCCGATGGTCTGAGATAAGCACCTGCAAATGTAAACGGAAAAATGAGCAGAAAGAAATTTCAAAGGATTGAAAAAGGAAGACATGGTAGTAGTTCCTAGGCATACATAAGGGAGAGGATCATGAGTAAAAAACGTTTATAGCATTACCTCTGAAATCCCTAAAAATGATGCCATGTTTACTGGTCTTATTAATCAGAAAAGATGCATCAACATTAGCTTTAAAACCTGATTGTGGGGGAGTCCAGATTGAAATCTGTGGGGTTTTTTTTTAACTTTTTCCCTTCCCAAATAAGGCATCAGGCCTATTTCCACCCAGTAGTTATCAAAATCAGAACTCGGTTGGATAGGGTGAACTGAGAAAATAGTAAAACACATCTCTTTTATGCAGTGAATTACCGTTTCTAGATTTTGCGGCTTATCATAATATAGGTAATTATTCTTTGCCTTCCAAAGATGCCAAAAAGTAACTAGAGCAAGTACTTTAACTACCTGTAGTTGGGATTTATATGGCGAGTGAAAATGAAGACAAGAACAGATTCTGTCCCACACCGAGGGATAAACACATTCCTGAATATGCATAAAATTGTGTATTTATGACCACACAACATCAACAAATGGACATGAATTTAAAAAAATCTAGGGAGTCTGATAGGTTACAGAAGCAACATTTAGACATTATATTAAAACCCATCACAGCCAGCACATTGTCAAAAGGTAAGAAACTGTTCATCACCTTCCACATTTAAGTAATTTTCTGAGTTCCTTTCTTTGAGAAAATGTCACCGTTTTTCCTTCAAAATCCCTCTCTTCTTTTCTGTTCCGCTTCTTCATTGCCTTCTTCCTCACCTCCGCTACCATTCGATGTCTCTACAAGTGCCTCATCCCAGAGCCGCCGCCTTCGACGAATTCATCGCCGAGATTGTCTCCAGCCTCGGCTCTCCATCAATCCAACTGCAGAAGTAGGTGACACATGAGGAGTTTGAATTAGTCTCTTTCTATGTATTGTGATAACTACATCATTTCCGACGCGGCGGAGGAGATTTTCAACCCCTTATTGGTACGGTTCAAGTTAGAGTTCGGGGAATTCTTCCAGTTCCAGACCATTAGTGTATTCTTTCGAAGATTTTCATGTCATTGTATTCTTCCCGTTCGAGTTCGTAATTGACTGAGATGCCATTAGCGGGGAAAGCTTTGACCTCCATGCCTTATCTTCAACAAAGTTTGGTATGTTTGTGTTATTTTGTGTTGTTTCTCTGTTCTTACTACTTGTACTTTTGCGCATTGTGTTTGATAGAAATTTTGTGCTGATATGCATTCCATTAGTATATAGTTGTACTGGATGCAGTCCTATGATCTGAGAGTGTATGTAATGAGTTGAACATACTGTTGTAATATGGAAAGAGGAGGGTTTGTTAGGGGTCAAGATGGGAGAGCAATTTTCTCAGCCTATTGAAACTCTGGGCTATACTACTGTGATCTGCTCAGATAAAACTCGAAGGAGGCGGTGAATTACTGTGCCTCAATAATTTGGTGTGGTGATTTGCTTCACAACACATTTACCTTATACTCCATTTTGCTCTTATCCTCTTTCGTAGCCTATTTTATTGTCACAGCCATCTTTTTAATCATTTTGTAGGTGTGTCGAAAATGGAAATTCCGACGCAGCTCTAGACGTAGAAGCATGTGGTGGTCAGGACTTCAGCTAAGGTTCTGCTGGTAGAAGATGCAAATAGGGAGAGCTGTAACTTTTTTCTGTACTACATGTGTCTATTAAGGAGTATATGAACCCCATGTTTAGCTGTTGTTGTATGTCTAATAAGGAGTATATGAACCTCGTGTTTAGCTGTTGTTGTATGTCTATTAAGGAGTATGTAAACCCCATGTCTAAACTCTATGTTTAGTGTACATTATGATTGGAGCAGAAGATTGAAAGTACATAACGAGTTTGGTGTTATATAGTTTTCTGGTTACACTTCTTGTGCCGGTGTGGTCTCGACACTTTAGATTTGCTTGAACAGTTACCTAGATTACAACTGCTTCTTTCTCGTCTTCTAGATTGCCAGGTTAGGCCTCATTTATATTTCAATCAGATATTATTTCTACCTCAAGAGAAATGTTCGCTACCAGTTTACAGCCGATTCTCGAAGTACAAAACAATTTCTTGATTCAACATGTTTTTTTTCAAAAATAAGTGATTTTTAAGTTCTTTATTTAATATATACTTTAGAAAACAAAGAAATGTACTTGATTTGGTCCAAATTTACTCTTCTTTATAACGGTCATAGTGATCAAGGTTGCTGATGAGAGTGTGAGGTAATACGTGGCGATTACAGATGGAGTTGTAAATATGGTTGACAAGGTATAGACATCATATGTTTTTACATCATTTCCTTTGTATGTACATTTTACGCGCTACAAAGCGTATTTCTGGTGTAATTCTTTGGCAGTTCTTCGAGATTCAGTGCTATGATGCAGTTAGAGCGCTCAAAATTTACAAGAAGTTAGGAAAACAGGTTTAATCATTGCTCTTGATTTCATCTACGGATACTAACTTTGTTTGAATATTCTCAACTTTAAACTATAATTGTAATGTGTGAAGGCAGAATAGCTATTCGAGTTGTTTGAGATCTACAGGAGCCTTAAATTCGGACGAGGATAAAGCTACGCTAAAATTGATCAAGTGCCATCTTTTAGACTCCATTCATTGTAGCATACTCCCGATTTATTTTAGTTTAGCGTTTCTTATTTTTCTGAACCTTGAATTGCAGCCTCTCGAATCATTCCTAGCTTCCATGAAAGAGTATGTTAAGGATGCTCCAAAGCCTTTGGTGATTCCTAGGAAGGTGGTAAGCATAGTAAGCTTTATCTATCTAATAAAAATTGCAATGGCTACATTTCCTTAATTTTCTCCTTTGAGAAGCTCAAAAATTTAATGCTCTTTCAGAAATCCTTCCCTTTGTGTCATCAAAAAGATAATGACAAATTCAGAACTCCTAGATCAGGAGAAATTATCCTCGATATGACTCACGAGCTAGACGTTTTAGATGATGAATTGGTATGTTCTTGTGAGAACTTGTGTTAACTTAACTTAATACTTAAGACACTTTCTTGATTCCCCACTGAAACTGTACATCATCTCTCAGAATCACAAAGATTTATCAACCCCCTCAATTGGTATGTATATCGACCCCCTCAACTCAAATGATTCAGACATGAAGTGAACAACATTAACAGCTACTTAACGTCAATTTACATTTTTTAACATTTTTCTAGAGCTACTTACTTAACATTATCTTTTATTTCTTGTTTTCCTTTACTCTTGAAAGGTCTTTTGGCTTTCTTACTTGTACGAGCTTCCATAAGATGAAATTATGGGTTTTGGTCTGTGTATTGTTATGTGTTTTTGTCTATTTATGACTCTCCGTGCCTGTTCTGCATATTTGTGTGCCACTTGACTTGTCCTTGCCTTTTATTTCCTAATTTTCACTTCTATTTCTAACTCTCAAGAGTTGTAGCTTAAGAGTTTGATACTTGTTGTAAGTTAACTGCTTTTGTGGAGGTCTAATTATTAACCTTTTGGTATTATACATGTGTTGCACACCTTCTATTTAGTTAATACTACCAGAAGCTTGGACATTTATATGAAAACTGTTTGATTTTGTACACAAACCATGCACGAGAACTCTTAATGTATGGTTGTTTCAACCACCCTGATTACTTGAATTTCCTGTTTAATCTATATGTTGTGACTTTTGTGTTTTCTTGTAATAATACTCTTACTTGCAATAGATTTGTGTCAGGCGATGAAGAAAATTAATGCCCCAATTTGTGTGTATTTATCATTGTGTGATGAGACTTTGTGATGGTCTTTTTGAGCTGAAGGAATTACATTTAAATAGTGTCATCTGTATAATCAGAGTAGGTGTCCTTGAAGAACTTCTTTTTATTTGTTTTATAGTTGAATGTTGTCTCTCCGACATCAGTATGCCTCATTTCCTGTTATTTTCTATCTTTTGGTTGGTGACTTGTGTTTGTAGACTGTAGGAATTTAGTACTTCTTTCCAGATATTGGGGTTTCAAGTCAAGGCATATAGAATAAACAGAAAATTCAAGTAATTAGGGTGGTAGAAACAACCGCACATTAAGAGTTCTCGTGCATGGTTTGTGTACAAAATCAAATAGTTTTCCTATAAATGTCCAAGCTCCTGAGAGGGTTCGAGTGATACTGGGTTTGAGTGGAGAGGGTTCGAGTGGAGAGGTTCGAGCGAAGAGGTTCTAGTGGTGAGGTTTGAGTGATGAGGAATCGAGTGGACAGGTTTAAGTGATACTCTGTTCGAGTGGTACTACGTTCGTGTGGAAAGAGTTTGAGTAGAGGAGGTTCGAGGGTTCAAGTGGAAAGGTCTGAGTGGAGAAGTTCGAGTGGTGAGGGTTTGAGTGGTGAGAGTCAAGTGGTGAGGTTCAAGTGGTGAGAGTCGAGTGGTGAGGGTTCGAGTGGTGAGAGTCGAGTGGTGAGGATACCATCCACCACTGGAGAGAGTACTATCCACCCCTCGAGAGGGGTATACTATCCACCACTGGAGAGAGTATTATCCACCCCTCAAGAAGTTTGTCAAACACCCTTCGAGGGTACACCAGCTACCTCTAGAGAGGGTAAACCATCCACCACTAGAGAGAGTACACCTTCCACCCCTCGAGGGTATGCCATCAATGTCTCGAGAGAGGTGTACCAGCCCTCGAGGATACACCACCTCTCGAGAGGTCTCACAAACAGCACTTTAGAGTACACCAGCCCTCGAGAGAGTATATAACTGAGAGCGTCGAACCATCCACATTAGCTTTCGAGCCATGAGCCACTCGAGGCATATACCCCTCGAACAATCCATGACACCACCATTCGAACAACCTATCCCTCGAACACCAACCATCCATTCCTGGAACCATCACCCCTCGAACCATCAGTTCTTGAACATCCACCATGCCACAACTCGAACCATCCACCTCTCGAACATTAACCATTCACCTCGAGGCTTCCCTACCACTTGAACCATCCACCCTTTGAACATCAACCATCCGCCTTGAGGGGTGTTGATTTGAGGTATCTGCACTCGATTCATTAACCCTCGAGGCCTTGGAACCATCTACCATCCCTCTCGAGGCATCACCCTTCGACTCAAACCTCTACTCGAACCCTCACCACTCGAACCAATACCACTCGAACCCTTTCCATTCGAATCCTCTATTCGAACCTCTCCACTCGACCCCTCACCACTTGAATGCTCAACACATGACCCCTCACCACTCGAACCCAGTACCACTCAAACCTCTTTACTCGAACCCATTCCAACTCGAACCCATTACCACTTGAACCCAGTACCCCTCAAGAGCTAACCCATTACCACTCGAACCTAGTACCCCTCCAGAGCTAATGTGGATGGTTCGACACTCTCAGTGGTATATTCTCTTGAGGGGTGGTGTACCCTCGAGGGCTTGTGTACTTTAAAGGGGTGGATGTGTGACCTCTCGAGGGGTGGTGTACCTAAGAGGGCTGGTACACCTCTCTCGAGACATTGATGGCGTTCCCCAAGGGGTGAAGGTGTACCCTCTCCAGTGGTGAATGGTTTACCCTCTCGAGAGGTAGATGGTGTACCCTCTCGAGAGGTAGATGGTGTACCCTCGAAGGGTGGTTGAGAAACTTCTTGAGGGGTTAATAATACTCTCTCCAGTGGTGGATGGTATACCCCTCTCGAGGGGTGGATAGTACTCTCTCCAGTGGTGGATGGTACCCTCACCACTTGAACTTTTCCACTCGGACCTTTCCACTCCTTTACTCGAACCTCCTTTACATGAACCTAGTACCACTCGAACATAGTATCACTCGAACCTCTCTACTCGAACCCTCTCCACTCGATTCCTCATCACTCGAACCTCACCACTGAAACCTCTTCGCTCGAACCACTCCACTCGAACCCTCTCCACTCGATCCCAGTATCACTCAAACCTCTCAACTCAAACCCAGTATCACTCGAACCTCTCCACTCGAACCCAGTATCACTTGAATTATCTCCACTCGAATCCAGTATCACTCGAACCCTTTTCACTCAAACCCAGTATCACTCGAACCCCCTCCACTCGAACTCCTATTACTCGAACTGCTAGACTCAAACCCTCTCACTCGAACCCAGTACCACTCGAACCTCTTTACTCGAGCCCATTACCACTCGAACCCAGTACCACTCGAATCTAGTACCACTCGAACCTCTCTATCGATTCATTAACCCTCGAGGTGCTAGAACCATCAACCATCCTCCTCGAGGCATCACCCCTCGATCCATCAACCATCCGCCTCGCCACCCCTCGAACATCAACCATCCACCTCGACTCAAACCTCTCCACTCGAACCTAGTACCACTCCACCTTTCCACTCGAACCCAGTACCACTCGAATCTCGACTCGAACTCTTTCCACTCGAACCTCACCACCCGAACCTCTTCACTCAAACCAAGTACCACTCGAACCTAGTAGCACTCGAACCCTCTCCACTCGAACCCAGTACCACTCGAAACTTTCCACTCGAACCCTCTCTACTCGAACCCAGTACCACTCGAACCTTTCCACTCGAATCTTGACTCAAACTCTCTCCACTCGAACCTCACCACCCGAACTCTCTCCACTCGAACCTCACCACCTGAACCCTCTTTGCTCGAACCCTCTCCACTCGAACCCAGTATTACTCAAACCCTCTCCACTCTTACCCAGTATTACTCGAACCCAGTACCACTCAAACCCAGTACCACCCGAACCCTATCAAATTCATAATGTCCTGATATAACCCTACCTGTTACGGCAGCGGCGACGATGGTTCGATGGTTGTGGGTAAGGTTATAATTGTCCACCCAAATTCAGCTTTTGGTTTGATGGCATTATTGTCATTTTAAGGTGGGTCAACAGTTAGAAAAGTACAGTCAACGCCGGAAAGTCTACCAGAGGATTATATATTGACACTTTCATTAATTAGGTAGTTTTTTTCTAACTTTCAAACGATTGAAGGGTATATCGGCACTTTCGCAAGTATATAAGATTATATTGGTATATAGCCAACAATTCTCCAACATAAATATATAGACAATGATTGTGACAATAACTTGTCTATATTTATGCCACTCAATTCATTGTTTAGTTCACATATACACACAGTTTCTTTTTTTTCTCCACAAGTTCAACGTTTATTTTTTATATTTTATTTACTTCATGTACTTGCAATATATTATTTCTTGAAAGGTTATAAAATAATATTTTTTTATCTTATTGATTATTTAATAAGTTCCAACAAAATCTATTATTTGTTTTACAATTTAGATAGTTATTTTTAGATGAATTTACTTATAATTTATTTATTTATTTCAATTCAAATGTGACATGGAAATATTATATATTAATTAAATTAAATATATTTAATCAAGAACACCGTTGTGCGGTGGGACTCCTGATAGTCATTATAATATATATTTTTATCACTCGGACATATTTTACCGATATAATTTTGGTTAAAAGTGGATTGGATGTCAGTGAAATATTTCTCCATTTTTATGAGGTGGTTTATTAAATAATGTTAGATTATAAACTAAAAAATTACAATGATATATTATAACTAGTTAAAAAGGTGAAGTGCATATATATATATATATATATATATATATATATATATATATATATATATATATATATATATATATATAATCATGTGATAATAGAAAGTGCAAATATAATCCTAGATAATTAGTTTATGTGCAAATATAACTTTTTTGGGTAATTTGAGGCTGAATTATGTTAAAAAGACAAATTTACCTCTTTGTAAAAAAAAAATAATAATACAAAAAATACTTAAATGAAATTCATACCCTTGAAACCCCATCTTCATCTTAAAAACGCCCAAACCGCTACAATCTGCCCTTCTCGTAGCCTGTTTGGGCTGACCACATCTTTCCATTTGCTGTTGAGAATGTACGACATGGATGTCGGGTCGATCTCCCATCTCCTCAGGGTTAAGTGCGACATGCCTCTGGTCGGCTCGATGATCGGCACCGAAATGTTGGTCCTATGGATCCCTTCCTTTTCCGACAGATACTCTTCTTGGTCTGAATTCGGAAACCCTTCTTTCACCTGTTTTCTAGGGATTGTTAGTCGATTCTGCTGCTTGGCTAAATCGCTCCTCTTGAGCACCTTTTGCATCACTAGAGCCACTTTGGTAACGTCGTCTTCTCCAAACTCAAGCGCTTTCTCAACCATTCGAGATATCAGGTCTGCTGGAAGCTCCGGCTTCGGCAGTTTTTTCTTCTTTTTGCCTTCTTCTCAATTCTGAATTCATCTGCATTGGTACTCTTCTTCTTCTTGGCATCCCTTTTGCGGTATTGGAAGACGATCCCTTTGGACCACCTCCACTTTGGTTCTTCCTCATCGGACTAATCAAAATCCAACTATTGGGTTCTCTTACGCCGTCGTGGCTGATTAATGTCAATCACCGGAGTGGGGTGGCTATGATGCGGCTACATTGCCGGAGATGGAGATGGATTGGCCGAGTGGTGGTGCTGGATGGTGGTGTTCAGGAGGTGGGTTGCAGCGGTGGAGCTTGCTGTGTAACGGGATATGGCCAGGGCTAGGCTACCAAATTTGTTTGGCAGAGCAGGCGGTGGTGGTAGAATGGTAGAACAGTGATGGGGTTATGAGCATTTTTGTCTTTAAAATTTTTGTATTAGGTTGAAAGGGCATTTTGGTCATTTCCTGCCAGTCATTGGCTGGAAATAACCTGTCAATGCTGGATTATAGTATTTATGGTTATATTTGAGCTTATTTAAAGTAGTTAGGCTTGTTTTTGCACTAAAAACCATCTAAGAGTTATATCTACACTTTCTTAAATGAGTGCGTCTCTAGAAAGACGGTCTTTCCAAAAGTCATGGAAAGACCAAGGTTTAAAGTGTAAATTAGATAAAATTAAGATAAAATTTTTGGGTTGCATGAACCGGGTTATAAATTTTATAGCTACTACATATTGCATACTAAATTTTTAATGTTGCAAGTAAGACCTTTTACCTTTTATTATTCGAATTAAACCCCGTATTTCCATAAGCCTATGGAAAGACCGTCTTTCCCAAGACTTTGCCTTCTTAAATACATATAATTATATTTGTATATTTCCCAAATCTAATCTCCCTGTAACCATACAAACCAATAAGGTTATACACGAAGATCACGAAACTACGAACAGTGTAGCAACGTTTTTCACGTTGCGGTATGAGCAAAATGATTGATGCCCATGCTTCTGTCCATTTCCCCCTTCCTTTTTTAGCAATTCTTATGAATTTTTTTTTTTTCCAAAAAAATCTTACGAACTATTCTTGCCTATAAATAGAGTAGGAAATCCAAGGTTCCAAATCACACAAGTTCAACCTAATATATTTCACTAGCAACACAAGAGTTTAAGCATGGAAGGCATGGTTAACAGCTTCTTCTCCGGAGCTCCGGCTTTCATTAAGCGCTCACATTTCCCGAAGGACTTTGTCTTCGGCTCTGCCACCGCCGCCTTTCAGGTACCCTAGCTAGCCCGTGACATCGCACCAGGATAACATCTTCTGAACAACGATTTTTTTAGCCTAAACATTTTACTTTTTAACTTAATGCTGAACTTTTTATATAATATGTTTTATATTTTCATATGCAAATACGTCTTATTACATGTCTAACTTATAATCCGATGGTATTTCTGTTGAGCCTTTTAGATTGAAGGTGCCATTGCTAAGGATGGAAGAGGAGAATCCATTTGGGATATATTTGCTAAAGAGCATGGTCTGTTTTTCTCTATCCCTCTACATCTCTACGATTATTACACCCTCAAATAAACGATAACGTTATTTTGAAAAAGACAAAATGTACCACCCCATATACCAACTATACAAGTGTCCCATTAGTCACTGCCTTTCTGTTAACACTCTATTTATTACATAAAATTGTCAATCTTTTTTATTTGAGCCAATTTTTTTTAGTAATGGCATTATATTTTTTTTTGTAAGATTCTCACTTTTTCAACTCTTTTAATTGTCTTCAGTCTTTCTAATTATCTAAATTTATATGATTTTTTTTCTTAAAACGGTAATGTTAGATCTGATAAGAGGAAATATATTAAAATTATATTGTACCCCAAGTATACCTTTTACATTGTATATTTAATGATATATTAGCATTGAAACTACAATCTTCCAGTCATCCTACCTTAAACCGTGATAAGTTATTTTTAAAATTTATCTCAGATAGTTAAATGGGATATCGTATATGATGTATTTCGAAAACACCATATACTAATTGATCGGGAGAAGTATTTATTTTTCAAGACATATATAACTTCGTATGTACCAAATAGAATTGGGATTTATATATTATTATACTCTCAGTATGTTATAGATTAATATCCTGTTTTTTTTGTTGCAAAATGGCAGATTTATTTCACCCTTACACTGAAGATGCCGTGAATCACTATGAAAGATTCGAGGTAGTTTACACATCTTTTTTTAGTCATAGCTTCGTATTTTATTCGTCACAAAAAATGGTTAAAAGGCGAAGATATTTTTCTACAATTTGTGTTTCACATATTTTTGTGTAAACTTTTCAGGAGGATGTGAAACTCATGAAGGAAATTGGGTTTGATGCCTACAGATTCTCAATCTCATGGCCTAGAATTTTGCCAAGTAATAAATAATTTATTTATGACCATTTTCCATATAAAATTATAAAAAAAATAGTATTCTGTAAATTCGATTAATTCTAACAATTAATTGGATTTTCAGCTGGAAAGCTCGCTTCCAAAAACAAAGAAGGAATTCAGTACTACAAGAATCTTATCAAGACGCTCAAAGACAATGGTAATTCATTAATAAAAACAAACGCACATTCTTCATTTTCAGATAATAAATTGGAAAACTAACAAATTAATTTACAGGGATTGAACCATATGTCACCCTCTTCCACTGGGATCTTCCCCTTGCTTTGCAAAATGAATACAATGGTTTCTTGGACCGCAGAGTAGCGTAAGAGCTCTAACATATTTACACATATATAATTTCCTTTTCTGAAATTAATTAGTTCTAACATTACAGAAACCCTAGATTATATATACTCTCGAAAATAATTCCCCGCATTTTATTGTTCCAATTGTATTCAGTGATGACTTCGGTGTCTATGCCGAGGTTTGCTTCCAAGAGTTCGGCTCAGAAGTCGACCACTGGATCACAATGAACGAGCCCTTCACCTTTGCCTACTCGGCCCACGTGGACAAGGTCCATGCCCCGGGGCTTGGAACTGTCCACGAGCACCTTTTTGCCACCGGCACAAATGATGCAAAAGGTGGGGCCGCTGCTCCAGCTGACGAAAAGAAGGAGGAGGACGATGGTGGGTCAATATTCCACCCATCCAGATCAACGGTTCACCCGGCGAAGCAGAGGAAGCCTATTCAGGTCTTCAAACCAGTCACCGATTGGGCTTCGGAGCTCGGAGAACTGGAACCCTTCGCTTATCCCTACGTTGTTACACACAACCAGCTCCTGGCTCATGGAAAGGCTGTTGAAATCTTTAAGAAGAAGTACCAGGTAATTCCTAGTATGTAATTTCATCAATAAATTATTCAATCTTCAGATTCTCGTGTTATTTTGATGAGTATATTTTATATATTATGCATTAAGACATGATTATTATATGTACAGGATCGGCAGAAAAAGAAGACAATTGGAATCACCTTGGTGTCTATGTGGTTTGAGCCCCGCGACCCTAATAATGAGAAGGACAAGGCAGCTGCCCTCCGTGCCGTTGATTTCTTTATTGGTTGGTAAGCATTTTCTACTCCCAATTTAGGCCTTCTCCAAATTTGATTTGATATGATCCGGTCTGAATTAAATTAAACTGGTTTGAACTAAATTGAATTAAAAATAAGTTTATTGGCACATATTAGTAACTATTTAAGTGTATATCAATTAATATTTTGCTGAACTAAATTGATTGTATCACTATATTAATTATTTTAGTGATAATTTAATATCAGAACTGATAGATCTTGAGTCTTGATCAAATATATACATTGCACAAGGTTCTAAACTACAATGACAGAACAAACGAAAGATCTGGATGATAAAACTTTCCTTTTTATTTTTGTGATACCCTCATTTCCATTCCAAATTACCATCCAATCGTTACACACCGCTTGACACATATGTTTAATCATTAATATGTTTAATTATATATAATAATAGTATATAAAAAATTACTTTTTACAAACTACTTGTTACGATGAATTTAATAATATCACATACATTAATATTATTTCTTATATATTTATTAAAATATTCAGTTAAATTTTGATAAAGAATAATAGGATAAGGTATGTGGATAATTTGGATTGTGAAAAGGGAGTAAAGAAAAAAGCTTGCTTTTGATATAGTGGGGATAGCTATTGAATAATTGAAATAATTGATAAAGAAGACAAATGATAATGAACAGAAGATACTGGTGAAAAGATTTCAAAGCCCATAACCTGTCTTAACTCTAAACACATGTCCACACAAATAGAGTAATATTGATAAATACTGCCATTATTGGTCCCACTTATTTTTTACTTTTTCAGGTCCATGATGAATAGGTTTTGTCCTTAATTATTGGAGGGTAGCTTTGGAATTTAATACATTAACAAATTATACAATACCCCAAAAATTGCGAGAGAATAATATCCGAGTTACATTACATTGTAGATAATGAATGATGGTAACATCCGTACAAATAATAGGAAGTGAATTATATTCTTAGCTAATTAAAAGGCAAAGTACAATCAATAATATGTCTCCTTATACCATAAAAGAATTATCAATGAATTGCCAAATAGCTATTAATGCGTATTGTTTCTCTAGGTACTTGGCACCGTTGGTTCATGGTGACTACCCTCCTAGCATGAGAGAATACGTGAAGAAGGAACATCTCCCTGAAATGACCGCAGAAGACAGGAAATTGATCCAAGGAAGCTATGACTTCATCGGTGTCAACTACTACACTGCTCGATATGTTTCCCACCAGGAACCAAAACCCGAGCACTTAGAAATTGGCAGAAACTATGTCACTGATCAACACCTCGTGTACTATGGTAAATATAAATTTTTTGAAATATTAGTCCTCGAATAAATTTAATTTCACAGATTTTAAAATTGTTTTTGATACATATGATTTGTAATGACTTTTTTGTGTGTATAGAGAACCGCAAATCTGAGGATGGAACACTGGTTGACATTGGGCCCGACAGAGTGAGTATCTAGCGCTAAGATATATAATGTAGAGAAAATCAAGAAAAATTAATAATCTTTTCGCTATTATTGTGTAAAATTTGCAGGGTGCGTCTGCTTGGTTGATTTCCTACCCTAAGGGCATTAAGGACCTTATGCTTCACATCAAGGAGGAATACAATGACCCCATCATTTACGTCACAGAGAATGGTACCCTATATATGAACTCATACTACAATTATTTTTAACCCTAAAATTGTGACAAAATCGTAAACACAAAAAATTAATGCAATTTGTGTTGTAGGAATCGACGACCATGATGATGGATCTGCAAGGCTTTGGAATGCATTCTTTGATCACAAGAGAGTCAGCCATCTCCATGATCATCTAACCTACCTCGCAGAAGCAATCAAGTACAAATCCTTCACTGTACGCGTTAACTTCCGCGTAAAAGAACTAGAGTCGTGTTTCTGATAATCGTTTTATTTTGGTGTTGTAGGGAGGGAGCTAAGGTGAAGGGGTACTTTGCGTGGTCGTTGCTGGACAACTTCGAGTGGAACAATGGTTTCCATGCTCGATTCGGGCTCTGCTATGTTGATTACAAGACCGGAAATCGCCATGCCAAGCTGTCTGCTCACTGGCTTAAGAATTTCCTTGCGGACAAGAGTGCTTGATTGGGTCACCCGGGAACTGGTTCTGCTATACCGGCCACCACCGGCTTAAAAAAATAAAAGGCGTGCTTTTGTTTCTCCCTTGGCCTTTTTGGAGGCTGTGTGTAATAATATATAGCGGTGTTGATTCCAGCGTGATGTTATGTGCTTGTACTTTTCTTTTTGGGGTTGTTTATTGAATAATATGATCGTTAAGGCTCTATATACTCTTTCTTATGGTCATATCTTTTTAGTTTAAAATGACATTTTGATTAGATTGATTGCTTTTATGACCAAGTAAATTATCTAGTCTAATATTCTAACACCCAGTGGTAGAATGAGGACAAAATTTGAGGGGGGCTAAACTATGCATGCATTTTTGGGGATGAATTCTCTTCTTAGACGAAACCCTTTTTAATTTTAATGAGTTGTGGTGGACAAAAACATAAAAAAGAATTATCCCTTTAGTTTGTTGGAGTTTACCGGGGCGGCCGCACCACCTCGCTCCGGTTCAGTTCCGCCACTGCTAATACCTCTTTGTAAAAATTAATATAACTCTTTTATTCTACTATTATTGTGTTTTAATATTAGTATAAAATTACTTTAAAAGAAAGCCATAGCAAAGCCCTAATTTATTAGCATTGAAATTGTTTTTGGAAACACTTACAAATAAATATTTTGTATGCAATGGCGGAACCAACCCAATATCTTAGGAGGGGTGAGTTAGCCTCGCTCCGGTTCAGTTCCGCCACTGCTAACACCTCTTTGTAAAAATTAATATAACTCTTTTATTTTATTATATTGTGTTTATATATTAGCATAAAATTACTTTAAAAGAAAGCCATAGCAAAGCCCTAATTTATTAGCATTGGAATTGTTTAAGGAAACACTTACAAATAATATTTTGTATGCAATGGCGGAACCAACCCAATATCTTAGGAGGGGTGAGTTAGAACAGAAAATTTTTCATTCCATTCACTCTCTCCGATTCACTAATAATGACATTAGTTAACTGTAAAAAATGTAAAAAAAAATTCAAAAAATGTTTGACCACTGATTACTTTAGTTGCATACAATAACGAAAATCATGTGAGATATTTTGGGGTTCTCCGTATTATATAGTAATTTCTAAAAATTAAAATTTATGGAGCAACTGAACTTAACAGTGGTCAAACATGCCTTGAAAATTTTTAATTTTTTTATACTATTTATGGACCAAAGGTAGAAAATAGATTCAATTGTCATATTAAAAAATTAACACTTGATAATAACATGGTTTCAATACAAAACAAGTTCTTCATCTTTTTTCTTAGAATCTTTTCGTACAAAATAAATATTCATAATTTATCTTAATAATAGAAACAATTTAAAAATTCATAAATTTAATTACTAAACTTAATTTTAGAGCATTAATCTAAAAGAAATATAATATTAACACAAATAGATGCGATTTCTTAAAACTGAAAAAGAGTAGCAAAATTGCTCATTTTACATTATGGCTCGTTGATTTAAGGTGCATACTAAAGCTTAAGGTGAATAGTTGGACTTTAATTTTTCTTTCAAACATGTTTTAATTTTTTTGTGGCTGAATTTGTTTTAATGGCCCAAACAGAAAGTAGTAAAAACACCAACAAATGCCATGGGCTTAACTAAAAGTTTTAGAATAATAACAATTTAATATTCAAAAAGTTGTCTTCTTCCTCACCTTTTAGGACTGCCTTTTAACACCTGAATATCAAATTTTCCGGCAAACCAAAACAGCTCCTGTACCCAAAAATCAAATTTTCTGGCAAACCAAAACTCTCTTCAACTTAAAATCTTTACCTGGGCGGAGTTTAACAGTTCCCCTATTAACTTTGATCAACCGGGACGCATGAAACAGAAAGTTTACTACCCCCTTAACGGCTGGAACTGAGCCGGGGTGGCTGCACCGACTCAGCCCCCTGAGTTCCGCCACTGATTGTATGTAACACGTACACAAAAATATATTCCCTCCGTCCCACTATAAATGATATGAATTTCCTTGCGAAAATTCACGATTGCAGAATTAATATCTTTGATTTAGTGAAGGAATTTCGCAAACCCTCACTATCTCGCACGAAATTCAGGTGTCTAGCATTCGGGGTATGCTTAATCTCGACTTTCTCTCTAGCTAGCTCTAAAAATCAAATTACAAGGTTTATTGATACTTAACTAGCCATTAGGTTGAGGAACAATGGAATAGCTCGCAAGCAAAGAGTATGAACTCAAAAGGTTGTATATTTGATTGATAAAAGTGTGATATAAAATCATGAATGACCTCTCCTATTTATAAGGTATAATTTGGCCAGTACAAGTAGAAACTGATAACTTATGACAGCTTTAAGAAGCTAAAACCATATCTAACTAGAATAACTAAAATAAATTGATATTGATTTATCTAATCTTACCCAATCTAATTCTAATCAAATCAAAACTTAATATTCTAAACCCTAAAATAGAGCATGACCGAAACATTATTTCTTACAAGGCCAACATGGTTGAATTAATGAGATTTATTCTAAAATAAAATAAATTACAAATGATCACACTATCTCATTAAAAAACCCAATGGGAAAAAGAGTATAATGTTATCCTACTAAAAATACTAAAATAAGAAAATTATAATAAATTACATTTTTGATATCGAATCAATAAATTGTTTAATTGCTTTTTCAAGGTTTTCAATAAGCATGTTTGACCGTAAATATCTCTAGTTACCTATAACAGTGTCACATAAAAGTTTATATTTAGAAAATAGATGTTAAGATGAATTTGGCAGAAATATGTAAAATTTATTATATATAGATTAATATATATTTACGATCAAATATTGTAAAGTTTAACTCCCAAAAGACAATTAAGCAATTTTTAGTGAGACAACTGGAATATAAAAAGTACATAAAATGAAGGGTGGTTACTTGTCCGTAGACTAAGTAATAATTCATTTTCAAATTCAAAATTCATAAAGTATTCTTTCATGCAGCTAAACTGTGGCAGAGATGATTATGCAATTATTGTATACTAAAAATTGAAGGGCTTCTTGTTTAATTATTGTAGAATTCGTCGTAATTAGTAGTTTTCAAAAATAAATTTTTATTTGCTGATGTATCTAAACATATTAACGGTCAAACATGTGTATCGAACAGTGTGCAATAATTGAGCTGTAATTTGAGTGAGACGGAGGGAGTATCATAATTTCAGAAATTAATTTTATTTTCTCATTCCTTCTTTTCTCGTTTGGAACCGCGAGTGCGTCTCTTGAAAGACGGTCTTTCCATAAGTCATGGAAAGACCAAGGTTTAAAGTGTAAATTAGAAGAAATTAAGATAAAATTTTCGGGTTGCATGAACCGGGTTATAAATTTTATAACTACTACATGTTGCATACTAAATTTTTAATGTTGCAACTAAGACCTTTTACCTTTTATTATTCGAATTAAACCCTGTCTTTCCATAAGTCTATGGAAAGACCGTCTTTCCCAAGACTTTGCCTGGAACCGCTGCCGGTAATCGCCAAAAAAAAAAAAAAAGAAGCCGCCAATCTCGTCAGAAATCGCTAGGAACCGCGGATTTGTCTTAATCTCCTCTGCTCCCCACGGTTTCGTATAGACCGGAGAAGGATTCCTAGTCGAGGAGAATTCGTGGTTCAGCATCCCATAGCTTTATCGGTTTCTTTTAGTCGCCCCCGTCTTACTTGCATTTCACGAGATGCAACCTGGTGATTGACATAAAAAATCCCTATGATGAAGTTTATTATGGCTGATTTTCTGTGATTATCCAAAACGACTGAGATTGCATATATAGAGTTGATGTTTAGATCTTTCATTAACAACAAAACCTGCCTTTGGTATCTAATGTGTAGAGTACATCAATCACTGGATGTTTAGTTTTTTATGGCAGAAAATAATCTTGATGCTTATACATTTTTATCATTTTTGTTGATGCTTATGCGATTGTAGTTGATGTTTATTGTTTTTGGTTAATTTTATTCCGTTGGTGTTTATATTGCTTTCTATTGATGTTTACGTGTAGTTTATTGAGATTTCTTCTTTTTGAAGTTGATATATAATGTGACAATTTAAGCTTTGATGATATTTTATGATTTTCATTTGATGTTTTGTTGGTTGTAGTTAGATGGGACAGTTAATCTCAATCACTATTGGACCCATTAAATACAAGTGAATGGGATGGGAATTTCCCTTATTTTCTAGTTTTGGGATTATGATCAAATGGGATTTATAGTATTGGGTTACCTAGAGAAATGGGATTGAGATCCCAATCTTTCCAAATACCCATTTAAAATTGGGTAATTATGGGCACCAAATTAATACTCGATCAATTCCTGTCGTATGATAAAGATATTATTTAGTGTAATTAGACTCCACTTAAGCATGAATAATTTTCACTCTTTTTTTATACTATTTTTATGGTTTCATTTTCCAAACTTCATCAGATTCCTAACTACGGCTGTAAATGAGTTTGTTCGAGTTCAACACATTAAAAATATTTCGAACTCGGTTCGATTCGATTGAACCTGTAAAATCATGATTCCCATTGAGCTCGAGTGAAACTAATTTAGTTCGATCTCAAACTCGAGCCATGAATAAATATATTATATAATTTACATTATATTATATTTAATAAAAATATATAATATATAATATGTTGACTCTGTAAACTCGATGAGATTAATGAACAATATTAGTTGGGTTGGAAATCGAGCTCGAATATTGTACGAGCTTGAGCACGATACTGTACGAGATTGAATACTGTACGAGCCTGACCACGAATACTGTACGAGTTCAAAATCGAATACTGTACGAGCTTGAAACTATACGAGCTCGAGCTCAAATATTGTATGAGCTCGAGCTCGAATAATGCACGAGCTCGATCAAATTAGAATTCAAGTCGACATTTGACCGAGCTGTTTGAAAACAATTTATTTCGTTTACACCGGAACTATTCACAATCTCGAGCTTCGTCACACTAGGGATGTAAACGAACCGAAATATTTACGAGTATCTCTATCAAAGCTCGACTCAAATTTAAGTTTAACCAAATTTGAGCGCGCTTGAACCAACTCATATAGTATTCGAGTTCGAGCTCAAATCCAATTAACACGGATCGTTAAATTTGTCCGACTTATCGACCCAACATAATATATATTTACTAAAAAATTATTAAAATGTATATTAAAAACAAAAACTATATTTAATCATGACTCCAGTGCAAAATTAAAATGGAGCTCGAATCAAATTAATATCACTCAAAATACTCGAGTCAAACTAATTTCATTCGAACTCGAGCTTGAGCCAATATACCAAGGTTCGCACAAGTTTGAGTCGGGTTGGAACTCGAGATATTTTAAACAAGCTGAATTCGAATTAGTGGGTGTTCGAGTTCAGCTCGACTCATTTGTGGTCCTAAGTGTTGCAAAAATAAATGAAAGGACATGAATTGTACCCTGTCCAACAGCATATTAGAATATAATTTAAGCATGTGAATGAGTGACGGTCTGTCTAACAATAACACCAAACTATAAGACTACTAATTTATACATGCGTTAAAGATGTATAATTTGTGATTATGGTGAATTTTTATGCTAAATATTACATATTCATTTAATTGGGTAATTTTGGTATTTATTGGGCATTTGTTGGGTTCCCATTGAGTTAAGATAATATGAGACCCATTGAGATCAAAATTTCTCATTAACATAATCATTCTCATCTCGCCCAATCCCAAAAGCTAATGGGTATTTAATACCCGATCCCATTAATTACCCATTTATTAATCTCCCATCTCATTTCTTCCCAATCTCGCCCAATTGACCCCTCTAGTTGTAGTTGACGTTTTATAATTTTTCGTTGGTGTTTTGTTAGTTGTTGTTTATGTACAGTTTATTTTCCTACTTTTACAATTGATATTTAATTTGAATATACCCGCACATGTGGGTCAAACGGGTTGTCTATTTTTAAATCTGGGTGGCTATGTGTAAAATGAGTAAAATGTTAACTGGGTTTTGGGTCAAATGGGTAATTTAAAATTATGGGTCGGGCGGGTCGGGTTTGGGGTTGACTGCGGGTTTACTCATATGAGTTGGTATCTAAACTCATATAGGTTAATGTATGAGTTGAAATATGCGGGTTTATTCATATGAATTGGTATATAAACTCATGTGAGTCAATATATGGGTTGAAACTCACGAGTTTTATCCATATGAGTTGATATATATATTCATATAGGTTGATTAATTGTTTGAAACCCGTAAATGTGCCTATTTGCATCCCGTGAGTTAAATGATTTTTGAGTGATTATCCGATATGTTTTGATCCAACTCGTTATAAAATGAATCAAATGAATTTTACTCATATATTTCAATTACCCATGTTACCCAATCCATTCTCGAGTATATATTCATTTACCGCGCTATATTAATTGGAAACCAAGATGAGTTAAGAGTAAAATGAACGGACTTGTCTCAGTGAGATGTGGACTCATTTGTTTGATGTGGAAAACAGGTCGAGAATTCACATTTCTTTATCAGACATTCAGACACCTGTCACCACTTGAGGGTGTCCATGCGGAGTGATGAATTGATAATGTAAACAAATACTGTTTCATTAAAGCTGTGCGGTTAATGGATCAATAGATTTTAAAAATGAAAATTCTAAAAAATATATATTCTACCGGACTCCCTCCACTTTCTTGATACTTGCACTATTCATTTTTAATTTAAAGTAATTTTAATAATAAATTATATATTTTTTTGGATAAAGTCTCAGAAAAGACGGTATTTTCTTAAGTTTATAGACACTCCACAAAGGCTTTTACCTTAAATGTAGTAAATTTTTTTTATAAAATTTAAATATTTTATTTTAAAAGTTAAAATAAGTATTAATATGTATTTTAATGTGAAAATGTAAAAATATATGATATAAAATATATTTTCAAAATTTTTAACTTTAGTATGTAATTTAACCAATGCAGTGTATAAGGTAAAACATAAGTGGCATGTCCATAAACTTATGAACATGCCGCCTATCAGGAAACCTACTCTCTTTTTTTATTAACATATGTATCATTTATTTAAAAGAGAGATTCAAGAATTCTTTTTTGAAACATAGGGTCAGTTCCTTCTCATTAATATAGGAATGTGTTACAATTGGTTTGATTGTATGCACAATCACAATTGTTTAGTCTATCCTACATATTAGCTGATGACTAGTACTAGCCTATCTTCTAGTACAATTGATACACCGATAAATAATCATCATACCTAAATGATAAAAAAACCTATCTATTACAAGGTGGGGTGAATGAACTCCCACATGGATGGCTCACACAGAGTGAGTAGGGTGGCTTCCCACTTGAGCTCTACACCAACATGGTGTATTAGAGCTTGCTCCATGCCAACCTGGCGTTTAGAGACTTAAAGATAATCAATTATTAAGGGGGTGAGAACCTGAGTTGCGCCTGCTCAGTCGAACACAATGTCCTGCTTGCCTTGGTGGCTGAATGGAAGGTACTACGAAGATATGGTCCACCTGTATTGTGATTACGTCCAACAGTCTCGACCTATGCCCGTTGAACAGATGCATCAGATCAAGCCGGCATCTCGACTCAAACAACCACAATAGCTCACATTAGACTTGACATTTTAACCCCCATACGAAGATCTCTAACCCGAACCAATTCAGATATTCATGATATGTCGGTCTATTCTGAAATTACCAAATTGAGCAAAGTCTACTATTCTACTCTTAAACAAAAGAGGGTGTCGCCAAAGTATGTTGTCTAAACTACTTTGATTCGGATTTCTCCTAACCAAACTCTTTGGAAAGTAGATCTGGTACGAATATCAAATGCTTTGATGTGCTTTAAATGCTTTGATGGATACAACTTTATGATGAAGAATTGAATGAGTCACCATCGACATCTTGGATTAATTATTCAAGATTGTCGATGAACTGAAGACATCATGAAGAACACTATACTCTTTTTTTTTACCAATTTTTTTAATGATGTAGTGTGATCACTATAAAATATTGTAAAATTATTTCGTTTTGGGTTTATGGACTGACAGTTCGGCCATGTGGGCTTTGAAGAGCTGAATTTCAAAAATACAGTCCATTAGGGTTTAGTATATTCGGTTTTATTCTGATTAGAATTAGATTTGGTAAGATTAGATAAGGTAATATTCTTCAAGGTTACTTCTTGAAGAATTCGACTAGATTACCTTATATTACCATTGATTTTAGGTATTTTAGTTAGATATGGTTTTAGTTTCTTAAAGCTGCCATAAGTCAATTCTGTTTCCAGTTGTGATTAGGGTTTGGGGCAAGATTGTAATCCTATAAATAGGGGAGGCCTTTGGATGAATTTCATACCACTTTTATCAATAAAAATACAACCTTTTGAGTTTATACTCTTTGCTCGCGAGTTATTCCATTGTTGCTTAACCCCGATGGCTAGTTATGTATCAACAAACCTTGTAATCTGATCCTGAGGGCTAGTTAGAGAGCAAGTCTAGATTAGGCATACCCCGAGGGCTAGACGCCTAAATTTCGTGCGAGATAGTGAGGGTTTACAGATCCCTTCACTAGATCAAAGATATTAATTCTGCAAATCGTGAGTCTTCGCAAGGAGATTCATATTACCACCTCTTCATCTCTGCCTCCTCCCCGAGGTGTAACATCCTCTCCCCGTGGGTACTATTTATGTTGGATTTCGTTCATTTTATGATTTACTTGGCGTGTGGGATTTTGTTCATTTTGTGATTTTTGGGGTGTGTGGGATTTTGTTTATTTTGGTAATTTTTGAGGTGTGCGGGATTTTTTTTTCATTTTGTGATTTTTGGGGTGTGTGTGATTTTGTTCATTTTGTGATTCAATCCAAAGTGTATGAGATATAGTGATATAGTTCATTGTGTGATGTTGATGTGTTCGTCCTAAAATGTTTGCATGTAGTGGAGTACGGTTTCATGTTTAGGTGTTTGTCCTAAAATGTGTGAGCTATTGTATCGTGGAGTATAATTTGATGTTTAGGTGTTTGTCCTAAACTGTGTGAGATATTGTTGATTGTGTTTTGTTGAAGTGTGATATAGATGATTGTGTGATGTTTAGGTGTTTGTCATAAAATGTGTATCATATTACAAAATGTATGAGATATTGTTGATTGTGTGATGTAAAGTCAGGAGTTTTGCATTGAATTTTTAATTGGTAGTTTTTGTGAACATATATGAAAACGAAAAACTTTACATGTTGAAACATGCAAAAATAGCATATTTACGCCAAGGATTTTTATGGAAAAAGAAGACAGAATATTGTGGTATTTGTTATGGAAATTTGTATATTCTGCTAAATATAACAAGCGTATGAAGCATAGTTGATTTATGAAAAATCCCTACATATATGCAGATGAGATTTGCAAATATATGGGATATATGATGATAAGGAAAATCCCTTTATTTATGGTATTTGGATATGCTTCAAAAAATAGATTTGGAATAGGAATATTGTGGAGATAATCACGGAGTATTCAGATCTGTTCATGAATATAAAAGGGGACAAATCACGGTTGCAAGTGACACGGATTTAATAGAGAAAAATCTGCACACATATTTTTTTATACTCTCGAGAGAATTGCAAAAGAGCCGATTTTCTATGTTCCAACATACTTGACCTGCTGTTCAAAGTTTAGAATCATATGCCTTAATTCCTTGGGAGGAGGAGATCCAGCGTTGACGAGTTTCGAGGTCAGAGGGAGTCTAATCAAGGTAGATCGGTAGCAAGGGGAGCTTGCAGAGTTCACACGTTATAGTTAGTAAAGATAAGTATTTTGTATGATGTACTTTGTACTGTGTCTTTCTAATTAGTGGATTAATTCTGAACTGGGCCAGGCCCCGCAGATGTAGGTGGATTTCACCGAACTGCGTAACCAAGTCTTGTGTCGTTATTACTTTAATTTATTGCATACTTGGTTAGATAGGTCATGTTGGAACATACTAATAATGATTAGTTGAAATTCGGTAAAACCAAATTTTATTTGGTATCAGAGCTTGGTCACTTATTATTCCCTTAGTTGTGTCAAGGAAAGTGTGATCCGGTTTTACCATGGCAACTAAAGAATGAGCTTCGGTGTCTCGGCCACCTCTGCTAGAAGGCAACAACTACAACTATTGGAAGACACACATGAGAGTTTTTATCAACTCACTGGATGAACTTGCGTGGTTCTATGTTGAGAATGAGTGGAATCACCCTACGGAAGATACAAGCTCTAAGGCGACAGAAGGAGAGTTAAGTCAAATGGAGCAGAAACTCAAAGACAAAGCAAGTTGGACTCCTGATGACCTTGAGGCTTCTCTGGAAAATTCAAAGGCACTGAATGCAATCTTCACTGCGGTTGATGAAAACCAGTTCTAACTCATCTCTACATGTCATCAAGCCAAGAGAGCATGGGATATTCTACAAACTGTTTATGAAGGAACTAGTCGAGTTCGTGAGTCTAAACTACAGATGTTGGCTACAAAGTTTGAGGAACTCAAGATGGAGGAGGATGACACTATTGCTACATTCAATGGAAAACTCAGGGACATCTCCAACATGGCATATCAACTTGGAAAGGTTTACCAAGAGAAGAAGTTGGTGAAAAAGACCTTCGAGATCACTTCCTAAGAGATTTACAATAAAGGTGCGGCAATGGAAGTAGCAAGAAATGTAGCCACCATGAGACTAGATGAACTAATGAGATCACTACAGACATATGAGATGACGTTTCAACAAGCTACAAAAAGAGTCCCTAAGGAACTGGCATTCAAAAAATCTTCATCAAATGACAATCATGAGTCTGACAGTGATGATAAATTTGAAAAACTTGCACTTATCACGAAGAACTTCTCAAGGATGCTGAAGAAGGTAGTTAACAAGAAATCTCAGGAGAGGTTTGGTGGAAATAGACCAAAGCCACAGGATTCTGGAAATAATCTTGGAACGAGGTTTGAGCAGGAAAATCAGCAGTTCTTCAGAAATTAAAGTAGTGAACCAAAATAGTCTGGATGAATTCAATGCAGAGAATGTGAAGGATACAGACATATTCGGGCTGAATGTGCAAATACCCGGAAGAAACAGGGAAAATCATATGTCACCTCATGGAGTGAAGATGAAGAAGATGAGAAAGACAAAGAGGAACTTACAAGCAACTATGTGGCATTTGGAGCAAAAATCCATGATGCATCAAAGGATGAATGTGCCAACACACCAGACAAAGTTGAAGCTGTATGTTTCAACATAGATCCGTATAAAGCACCCATTGATGAAGTTGATGGAATTTCTGTAAGTGATGAAGAAATATACAGCACTTATGAGAAGATGTACGCTATGTGGGTTCAAGTTGTTGACACAAATAAAGAGCTGAAAGAAGAAAATATGAAGGTGATGGAAATAGAAAGAAAAGTGTGTATTAAAGTTGCTGAAATTGCATAGAAGAATGAAGAAGTAAATGGGAAACTGATATTAGCAATTAAGAGAGCTGAGACTTCTCAAGCAGCAATTTCTAAGCTAAACGCTGGAAAAGCAAAACTTGACGATATTCTAGACATGGGAAGGAATTTTGGTGATCGACACGGTATTGGGTATTGCAACACACACGAGGCTGAAGTGCTTGAGAATCCAGTAACCCTCAAGACCAAGATTCGAGAAGTAAAATGGAAGTTTGGCGAGTCTCACCAAAGAAAACCGCTCATCTACAGCTACTGCACATATCAAGTATCAAGGTCATTTAAAGTAACAATGCAGGAAACTGATCAGAGACCAAATGTCAGGACAACAACTCTTGGTATGTTCCAACATAGGTGAGGTCCAGAAAATAAAATCGGTTAGAAAGGTATGGATTGTCAAACGATCGGGCACATGTCTGGTTGAACACACTTTGCTTATATCATATTCCAGAGATTCGTGGTACTTTGATAGTGGCTGTTCTTGCCACATGACTGGCACTCCAAAATTTCTCACAAATATCACACCATACGATGACGGGTATGTGACTTTCGGTGATGGAAAGAAGAGTAGAGTAATTGGAAAAGGTGAATTAAAGATTGAAGGTTTTCGAGTATTCACTAGTGTGCTGTTTGTTGAAGATCTGAAGGCAAATTTGTTGAGTATAAGTCAGTTGTGTGATGACAATATGATGGTGGAATTTCAGAAGGATAAATGCATTGTGCGACACGGAGAAACCAAGGTTATTTTAGGAATAAGATCATCAGATAATTGCTATTTGTTAGAGCAAGAAGTACGATGTACGATCTCGAAGCAAGATGAAGGAGTTTTGTGGCACAGGAAGCTCGGTCACATCAATTATAAGACATTGGTAAAAATTGCAAATGTGAAAGCTGTACAAGGTATGTCTATCTTAACCAGCAAGGACAGAATTGTTTATGGACCATGTCAACAAGGTAAAAAAAATTCGATCTCCCCACTCTTCAATTCAGTATATAACCACCTCTAGAAATCTGGAATTATTGCATATGGATTTGATGGGTCCAGTCAATACACCTAGTATAGGTGGAAAGAAATATATCGTTGTATGTGTTGATGATTTCTCTAGATATACTTGGGTAGCCTTTTTGAAAGATAAATCTGATATGTTGGAAGTATGTAGAAGTCTGGTAGTTAAGTTACAAACTGAAAAGGGAAGTCCAGTTGGAAAGATTGTTCGAATTCGTAGTGATCATGGTAGAGAGTTTGAGAATTCTCAATTTAGTGACTTTTGTGACGAGCTCGGGATTCAAAATGAATTTTCCACACCTATCACCCCTCAGCAGAATGGTATTGTAGAACAAAAAAATAGAACCTTGTAGGAGATGGCTCGAGTCATGTTAGCTGAGAAAGAAATTCACAAGAAATGGTGGGCAGAAGCTATTAATACAGCTTGTTATACAATTAATCTAGTATATCTGCGGCCATTCACCAGCAAAACATCCTACGAGATTTGGAAGGGCAGGAAACCTAATGTCTTATACTTTCATGTGTTCGGAAGAAAGTGCTACATTCTCAGAGACAGAGAGCAGTTGGAAAAATTTGACAACCGGAGTGATACAGGAATTTGTCATGGGTATTCTATCAACACCCGTGCCTATAGAGTTTTTAATCATCGAACCAACACTCTCATGGAGTACATAAATGTTACTGTGGATGATTCAGAGGAAGAACAAAAGTCAGATGTTGTAGAAGAAGATTCTGGTAACACTCATGTTCCAACACAGCCGCGTCAACCTGACAAGGCAGATCCATTAGTTGAAGCTGAACCTCATCAACATGCTGGAACAACTGAGCAGATTGGTGTTGAACCTGTCGAAGCTGAGTATGTTGGAACATCGTCCCCCGCTAACAAACCCTATGTTCCAACACAAGACCAACCTGAATCTAACAGGAGAAGTACTCGATCGGTTCCTCGAGTGGATTACCAAAGGCTAGCTAGATTGCATTGCTTTGTTTCTCTCATTGAACCCAAGAACTACAAAGAAGCCCTACTGGATGAGTATTGGATTGCTGCTATGCAAGAAAAACTAAGTCAATTTGCACGAAATGACATCTGGTATCTCACTCCTCGCCCCAAAGGCATTAATGTCATTAGCACGAAGTGGATTTTCAAGAATAAGTCTGATGCTAATGGTCTAGCTACTTGAAATAAGGCTAGACTAGTAGCTCAAGGATATACACAAGTGGAAGGAGTCGACTTTGATGAGACATTCGCACCATTTGCCAGGTTAGAGTCAATTCGAATATTGCTTGTTCTATGAACTTTATGCTGTATCAAATGGATGTCAAGAGTGTGTTTCTAAATAGAGTGGTGAATGAAGAGGTTTATGTTGAACAACCTAAAGGCTTTGAGGATCCTCATAATCCACACCATGTGTATCTCCTCAAGAAGGCTCTATTGATGTGTGTTATATTGTGTTCATATATTGTGGGATTATTGTGATTTTATTGAGATATGATTTGCACTTTTAGTCATTTTTGGTGCAGGAATTCATGGATTGTGAAGAATTGAGAGGGAGCTATACATTGTACTTTTTTTCCCTTAACCAACGGTTTTTTCCCACTGGGTTTTCCGGGTTAAGGTTTTTAATGAGGCGATGTGCTCCAATGGAAAATGTGCTTATTTTATAAGACATTTTTCCAAGGATAAAGGAAGAGAGGCAAAATCAGAATTGCTAAAGTTATGGGGTGAAAAGTGAATTATTGAAGAAATGTGAATTTGAAGAAAATAAAGATATTCACTTCCCATATTGATAAGGATTGTATTATCTCCTTCCATTTGAAATTCCTTAATTTTAGAAATTAGTTAATTAGAGTTAGAATAGATTTTATTGAGTTTTCCTTAGTTTCGGCTGAAAGATGAATCCGGATTAGATTTTGATTCGGTTTCTATTTTCTGGTAGAACATCCATGTATAAATTCATGGCTTGCGGCATTAATACGGAGTTATTCCGAGCATCCATGTATAAATTGATAGATGCATATGAATTGATTTATCTTTGCGCATATGATCGATGTTTAACTAATGTGAGTTATTCCGAGGTGATTACTTTATTCATATATTTTTATATTTTTTAGTTGCATTATTATTTTATATTACTTAGTTGCATTATTAGTTGCTAGATAAATCTGAAAATTAAGGTGTGGTGGCTACACCAAAAGTGTTCTATATTAGTGGGTATTTTATTATAGTTTTTTCTCCATTCCTCATGGGATCGATTCTGCTTACTACTGTGCTAATTTCATCTTAAGAGTTTGCAGATTATTTTGGTGAGTAAAACGATGCTCACCATCTATACGGTCTAAAGTAAGCACCCAGGGCATGGTATGAACGAATTACTAACTTTCTTTTGGGGCGCAATTTGAGGTGATGCCGGCAGGATATGAGGTGAGGGATTGGAGGTGAAGAGGTGAGGGATTGGAGGTGAAGAGGTGAAGAGATTGGAAATGGTGACGTTGGAGGGATTTGAGGTGAGAGATAATGATGTCGGCAGGATTGGAGGTGAGGAGATTGAAAATGGTGAGGACGAGGGTTTCAGGGCTGGAGGAGAAAAATATAATGAAGAGAAAAAGGGAAAAAGGTAAAAAGGTAAAAGAGAGAAGAAATAAGAAAATGATAAAAGGAAAATGACAGTTTTATCCCTAAAATTAATGCTTTGACCATACCTTAACGGTTTGACCTGACAGAATGGCTACAAATCACCATTTTTGTAAGTTTAGGGGCCAAAAGTATGGAAAAAAAGTGGGGGGGCCAAAGGTGAACGATGGTGATAGTTCGAGAGCAACATGAGTTATTTGCTAAAAAAATTAAAACACAATATTAAACCTCACTTCATGAAGCAGAACTTCAGTGCACCACCACCGTCACTCCCTCAGGTCGCTATCCGCCGCCACCGCCATCGTCGCCGTCCGCGCATGGTTGCACACGCTGTCTTATTCTTCACCGAGCATGTGGATCTGACGCGCCTGAACGGAAAACGTAGAATGCCTCTGCCATTTATCACCTCTGCTACTGCTCGATGAAAGACAAAAAACCTTACTCCATCGTTGAAAAACCTAGCAATGCTCTGCAAAGGCGCAATAGTTGGAGATCCTAGCGGTGCAATCTTGGGAAAATCTAGCATGTAGCGCCTTTGATCAATTGAGAAGCGTCTGACATCGTGCAATTTTTGATCTCGTTGACCGCAGCGTCAGCAGAAGCGTTGCACATCGAGTAGCGCTGGAAAATGGAGATCTCACTGGCGAAATTGCAACAGAACGCCAGTGGAATGGAAACGGTAATCTCACTAGCGGAATCGCTGGCGGACAGAGAAGATCGGCAGCGGCGACGGATCTGATGGAAATCCGGCAGTAACCGCTGGCCGGTGGTAGTTTCTGGCGAGTGGAGGCGGTTCCCGATTAGAAGAGGAGAAAAGAAAAGTGAAAGTTCTGAAAATTTTGTGATATATATAGTATTTTGATAATTACACAATAATTCCCTAAAGTTTTCAGCATGTTTGAAAAAGACCCCATTCTAAATGAAACTTATTTTAATTGCACAATAATCCCTGGCGTAAAGTTTAGATTGCATAATACAAAACTTTGTGTTTTACTTGATCTCATCAATTTTCCTTTTTTTGTGGATTTAATTTGAGTAAATTAAATTTATCTCCCCTTAATTTCTGACATATATGGACTTATTAGATCCGTGAAAATTATATACTGAGAAATAAGAATACGGTTTCCCACTTGATGAATTAATGCATATTTATCAGGTGTATCGTCCACACCTTAATCATTTTTCACATTTCCCAACTACATAATTTTTGTTTCATTACAAAATTTAGAATCATCGATCGCTTTATTGTGAAAGACCAGATTGGCCCGTTCTGCCATAAAGTACCTCCATATTCGGCTGAGTAGGATTCTAATGAAGATTCAAACAAAAAAGAAAGAAGATAAATTGGGCCATGTTTCCCGAGCCGAGAGAGGCCGCCTTCTCTCAGGCCAGCAGTCTTCTACTTCTAGTCGACTGCTCTATGACGGGAAGTCATAAAATTACTCTCACTTTATTATGAAAGTTTCAATATAACCCTGCAAAACAAGAAAGTGTCAAAATAACCCTAACCGACCACCCATAGTGCTTATTGATGACTTTTTTGCCATACCTTCCCATTCGATCAACTAGTGGTTTTTGAGGTTTTGGTTTGGGGCTCACCGGGGCAGTCGAGGTGGTACCGTGTATTAGGATTCAGTGAGAGGTGGGGGAGTCAGTGGAGGGAAGGGGTCAAGGAAACGTCGTTGGGCTGGGGGTGGGGGAGTCGGTGGAAGTGGCCGGAATATGTAGTGGTGGAAGGGAGGTGAAAATAGTAATTGATGAATGGTAAACAAATAAAATAAAGAGAAAAGTGTTTATATAACTCTACATAATCCACATAAGTGCCAATATAACGTTCAGTTACTTAAAAGTACCAACAAGCTAATAAGTGAGATTTCAAAAATACCCTTTCCAACAATTTTTAGCTGGAATTCCACGAAAAGATATTTTCCCCCCTTTGAAAAATAACCAAAAACTGGAAAAAAAAAGGAATCACATTATTGTCCTTATCATACTTAATACCCAAATTATTTACGCCTTACCACCATCAAGCCATTGGCGGACCACAGACAATGCCACAACCAACACCCGTTGTGCAATGACTAACCAATGCCGTGCCACCACCGGTCCATCGCCGTTGTACCGCGTTGATGTGCCACCGGCCGCCGTCATAGGTAGGGTTATATCGACATTATGAAAACAAATAAAGGTTAAATCAGCACATTCCTAAAATATATAGGTTTATATCAGCATATTCTTAAAAATGCAGGGTTATGTCAGGATATACTATGAAAATAAAGTGTCCTATCAGTACAGAATCAATGCCAACCGCACGTAACAACCATTTCAACCTCTTCTACCAATCGGCAACGTTCCAGAGGGTGATTCTGGCAGCAAAAGAAGTGTTTTAGCAAGGTTGACACATCAGACGTTGACGTAGAGGTGTGAGAACTCTTCAAAAATGGTATCTTCATCCGAAATTCCCCTTAACTTACTAGATTAATGCTATATTGAGTTTTCTTATGTGATTTTCTTTTGCTTCTCATCATATGATTAGATATATGCAGTATGTATGGTATAAAATATAGGAGTTTTGATGATATTTTGTTTATTTTTTTGCATTAAGTCTTGATTGATAATTGGATGACCTTTGGTATTGTGTGTAGTTGTTATTTTGCTGCGTTCTTCGACCTAGGTTTTCAATGTTGATGGGTTTTGAAATGAGGCTAGGGTATGTGATAATATTATGGTGTTTAATAGAATGAGGGTGTTATGATGTCGAATTTTATGGTGTGTATGATGTTGTTATGATGTGATAATGATGTTTAACATGAACCGGGGGTTATGATGTCGAATTTTATATTGTATATGATGTTCTTATGATGTGATAATGATGTATATAATGTTGTGGTCTCCCGTTAAGGCTAGCCAAGTGTATAACCATACACTTTGCTTTTATAATATGTGTTGATAGAACCCTACTCCTATTACAAATGTTCTGATGTAACCCTGTAAGTTTTAGAACTGTTATGATTTAACCCTATCAGTTTTCATAATGTGCTGGTAAGGGTATAATTTTCCAGATTAAGTTAGCTTTTGGTCCAAGGGCATTTTGTCATTTTAGGGGGTTGGGGAGGTGTCGGAAACACGAGGTCAATGCCGGATTGTCCACCAAAGGGTTATATTAGCACTTTCATTAACTAGTTATATATTTTTTTATTTCACTCATTTGATAGTTATATTGGCACTTTAACAATTATATTGTATTATATTGGTATATTGCCCTAAAATAAAATAGATACAATACAAATAAATAGATGGATTTATACTACAAGATATAGAACCTATTACTTCGCCATTTTTACCTCGGTTTTATTTTTTTCAAAGTAAAAGATATTATTTACCTTGGTTATAAAAAAATTGAGGTAAATAATTGGTTTTTTACCATAGTTATTATTTGAAACAAAGTAAAAGGTTAAAAAACTAGGTAATTAATGTTAGTGATTCGTGTGCGATGTCGCATGATGTATTAAAATTGTTGCCAAATTTGTGTATTATGTCGTCGACAGAGCGTGATATGGAACACCGACATCGCAGGTGAGTAACGATAGAACTTTTAGATGATAAAGTTGAGAAGGATTGACTATGGAAAGAGAGGAGTTTTGTTAAGTTTTGTTATGTTATGATTTTTTTATATAAAATTTAAGAAGGTGTGTTTCGTTATGTTATGATTAAAAAATGGTTGAATAATAGGGAAAACCACAACCAAAAGTATTTTAAAATGATTGATTTTTCTCTGGTGTTGAATGGAACGGTTGAAAATGTTTTTAAAAAGTA
Source organism: Rubia yunnanensis (assembly GCA_037428765.1). Classification (NCBI taxonomy): domain Eukaryota; kingdom Viridiplantae; phylum Streptophyta; class Magnoliopsida; order Gentianales; family Rubiaceae; genus Rubia; species Rubia yunnanensis. The sequence goes on from CM075061.1 coordinate 10,512,184, forward strand.
TTTCATGTTCAATGTTTTTGAATTAAAAGATTATAGAAAATGGTGTTGAATAGTGTGGTTGGAAATGTTTTTAAAAATCACGCACAGATCAAATTTCACATATAGTCAATTACATATTGTTCAAATAAGGTAGTAAATTATTAGAAAAATATTAATCATGAAAATCTTCTTAAAAGTTAATTAGTACATATAAGAGTTTGAATATTAGTAATTAATTTTTGACTTCCAATATTAGAATAGAATTACAAGATACTCATTTCGCTCTCATTATGATAACCTTGAAGACAATCGGCCCCCCAGCTTCTAGGATCTCAAAGAACAAGGTGTCCCCAATGCGTAGGTTGTTGTCGAAAAGGAACTTGGAAAAACCCTTTGGGGACAGGGCCTTGATCTTCCCTTTCCCCGAGTAGTTCATCCGCCACTCTTTCCCGTAGCACCTTGGCACAACGGGGGTCTTCTCACTCGGTAGAAGTGGTACAATTTCAATCAGGATGTACTAATTAGAAAAAAAGAATCATTATGAATATATATATATATATATATATATATATATATATATATATATATTGAAATGAATCCCCTTACGAAGAATTTGGATTGTGGAATTAAGATCTTTGAGAAAACAAGGAAACTCGCAAACCCTTCAATGCCACACGAAATTCAAGTTCTAGCCCTTGGGGTACACTCAATTTCGACTCGCTCTCTAAATAGCCCTCAGGATCATATTACAAGATTTATTGATACTTAACTAGCTCTCAGGGTTAAGCAACAATGGAATAGCTCGCAAGCAAAGAGTATTAACTCAAAAAGTTGTATTTTGATTGATAAAAGTGGTTAGGTAAAAATAATGTTGAAAACCACCCCTATTTATAGTACATAGGTATGGTTTTCAAAAATACAAACAAGAAACTGAAAAGAATTATGGAAGCTTTAAGAAGCTAAAACCAAATTTAACTAGACTACCTAAAATAAATGACTATATTTTTCAAGATAAATCATGAATGAATATTGCCTAATCTAATCTCACCAAATCTAATTCTAATCAAATCAGAACTGAATATTCTAACCCCTAAAATAAATGCATGACCAAAACATTAATTATTCTATGGCCAACATAGCTGAATTAATGGGCCTTATTCTAAAATAAAATAAATGATCACACTACCTCATTAAAAAAATTCAGTGGGAAAAAGAGTATAGTGTTATCTTCTAAAAATCCTAATTAATAAAAACAAATAAATAAAACCTAATTCATATCATTCCCTCTAAGGTCGAAAAGTTTTGTTCTCGACACGTGAACGATCTTCAAAAATAAATTGAGATAAACGTTCTAAGCCATCCCTGCAAAATCTTGTTAATAAACGGTGACTGGACACTGACTAGGCAGTGGCTAGAATGCTGAAGTGGCTTGACTAGTGAGATAAGGAGAAATCGCGAGACCTCGCGATAAATTCAATGTATCATGATAAAAAGACCAACTCACGAGATAAGGAACAGACCGTGAGATGGAGAGCTGGGCTGGTTGTTTCGCTCTTGAAGGATACGCACTTCAAAAGCATCCCGTGCAAGGGTCCCACGTGCCCTTTGTGAGTGAGCGCGTGAAGAACACGCGTTGGGTGTCTTCCTCGCTTGCTCGAACTACTTTCTCAGCTTTTCTTCGCTGGAGGTACGCTGCTTGGGAATGGAAGACGCATCTGGAGAAGTTCTACTAGAAAACTGGCATGAAGATCTTCTGGACAATCGGCACGAATTTTTCAGGATGAAGATTCAACAGAGAGAATGCCGATGGATGGTCGACGGTTCAGCGGTGGCGGAATTATTCAGAGAAGAACAGAACTGATCTCACTGGCAAAGTAGCTCTCTTTAAAATGCCTGATAACCACATAACAATGATTAGAAAAGGCATGATTTACATACCTAATCGACGCATAAAATGATCTACCAGAATCATTAGGAAGTTCATGTCTCATTATGTAAATTGATGGCAAAGGACTAAGATGTGAAGATAGGATTTTATGCGACTTATCAAAGTCATTCTTAGACTTACCTGGCTTACTTGGGACGGCCTCCATTGATATTTGGTCAAAATTATCAAGCTTTTTTCCTCCATTTTTCACCTTGTCGCTGATCTCCTTTAAGCCCTGGCTAGGGTTTTGGTCAGCCATTTGCACATCAGTCGCAAACTTCTCTTTGTCAGCCATTTGATACGAATTAGGTTTATTTATTTATATTTATTTATTAGAATTTTTAGAAGATAACACTATACTCTTTTTTCCCACTGGTTTATTTATTTATATTTATTTATTAGGATTTTTAGAAGATAACACTATACTCTTTTTTTCCACTGGGTTTTTTAATGAGGTAGTGTGATCATTCATTTTATTTTAGAATAAGGCCCATTAATTCTGCCATGTTGGCCTTAGAAGAATTAATGTTTCGGTCATGCATTTATTTTAGTATTTAGAATATTCAGTTCTGATTTGATTAGAATTAGATTTAGTAAGATTAGATAAGGCAATATTCATTCAAGATTTATCTTGAAGAATATAGTAATTTATTTTAGCTAGTTTTGTTAAATATGGTTTTAGCTTCTTAAAGCTGCTATAATCCTTTTCAGTTTCTTATTTGTATTTTTTGAAGACCATACCTATGTACTATAAATAGGGGTGGTATTCAACATTATTTTTACCATACAACCTTTCATCAATCAAATATACAACCTTTTGAGTTCATACTCTTTGCTTGCGAGCTATTCCATTGTTGCTTAACCCCGAGGGCTAGTTAAGTATCAATAAACCTTGTAATCTAATCCTGAGGGCTAGTTAGAGAGCAAGTCGAAGTTAGGCGTACCCCGAGGGCTAGACTCCTGAATTTCGTGCGGCATTGAAGGGTTTGCGAGTTCCCTTGTTTTGTCAAAGATCTTAATTCCGCAATCCAGATTCTTCGCAAGGGGATTCATATCACTTTTTCCCTCCATTTTTCACCTTGTCGCTGATCTCCTTTAAGCCTTGGCTAGGGTTTTGGTCAGCCATTTGCACATCAGTCGCAAACTTCTCTTTGTCGACTCTCATGCATCTCTATTCCTCTAAAACTTCCACGGGAGATAATGGAACCAAAGTATACCTTTTTTCTATCCTTAATAACAGTAATTTTGTTAGGGTAACCATCATGCATAGATTTACGATCAAACTGCCAAGGTCTCCCTAGCAAAATATGACTAGCTTCCATAGGTATAACATCACATAAGATAGAATCATGGTATTTTCCAATCTTAAAGTTAATCATGCATTGTTTGTTAACCATAATTTCACCACTCCCATTTAATCAAATAAGTTTATATGGTGATTGATGAGTAGTCACAGGCAAAGGCAATGATTTAACAAGAATATTAGACACAATATTAGCACAAAAACCACCATCAATAATCAGTAAAAAAATCTTATCTTTCACAAGGCAACAGGTATGAAAAAGGTTAATCCTTTATACCTGTGTTTCGGCCATTTGAGAGTTTAGAACTCTTAATGATACAAAGTTACCTTGTGTTTCTGGACCTTGTTCAGCATGATCATTTATGATGATCTCTTCATCTACCTGTTCTTCACCACTTTCATACAATGGTGGCATATCAGCATATTCATCTTCTTTATCTCCTTCCTCAATTGTGGTTAACAATCGTGCATGAGGACAGTTATTGCGGACATGTCCTCTTTCTTTACAATGAAAACAAGTAGGAGAGTTATCAGAAACCGAATTTGATGAAGAAGTAGTGGACTTATCTGGAATTTTTGAAACATGTTGGGTTGGTAGTGTCCCCCTCCTCTCAGTAGGATTATAAGTTGGATTTGAATAAGTCTGAACCGATTCGTATCATATATATATATATGCAATTATACACAAATAGTATTACCTTTTCATGATTTTAGTAATTTTCTATTTTTAGTCTTTTCCTGAAGTTTTGCTGCTTCAAAGTGCAGTGGAAACAGGGGTTTCCTTTAGCTATTGTATGGTCTTCAAGCTCGAACACAACTGGTCCAGGGTTGCTCCTTTGTGCGAAGAACTATAAAAATTAACACGAATAAAATTAATTTCGGTAAAAGTGTGCATATGTATTAGTAAATATATGTGTAAAATGGTAAAATACCTGGAAAAAAGGGCGCCTGGAAGATCTTTCACCTGCTATTAGTCCTGTATATGAAGTGAACAATATGTTTAGGGAAACTATCCTTACAAGAATAGCGTGTGACGTTGATCATGTGTCACAGGAACATATTGGTCGGAACTAGTGGCAGAGTCAACGTGTACCAGAGACGTCACTGGAAAGTTGGCAAGACCGATATCATAACCATTGATAAAATGAGGTTTCCAAAATAAACATTAAGTTAACTTATATGCCTACATGCGACGTCGCTAAGATATCGGAAATATCGATGTATACATCAATATTACTGCAACGACTTATGTATAACTTGAAATAAGAATGTGCGAAGTTGCATGCACAAATTGAATGACCCGCGACTAGAGACCGACTTTGCATGCGTCAGAGACAGCAAAGGGAAAAACACAGAAACCCAGCAAAAAACATGCTTTAAGAAGACAAAATTTAAAAAAAATCCTAAAACAAACAAGAACACAATACCTAGGTTTACATGTAACAAAACTTAACACTCTAACAAAAATGTGAGTAAGAACTAGATTAATTGCAACCCATACAAAAAGCATAGATTAATTAAACAATGTTTGGATAGCATGTTTCGGTTGGATCCCTGTCTCGTGCAGCGACGACCGCGTATGCCTTCCTCTTCAATTATTGGCATAAGTGCGACCAGCCTTGGCCATCCGGTTGGTTTCCTGTGTTGTATACCTACATGATGGAATTCGCTCGACAATGTTGCGGACGTTCGCCCAATGTCACCCTCGTTGGTGGCTGCGGGTGAACAACGAAGCGAGATTTCATGATCTTCGATGCATGTCCCGGAAATTCCCATCGAGGCCCATGTTTCTTCGTTCGTGCTCCAAGATTTCAGAAAATTCTGGGGGCTAGTAGGGTCTGCGACCTCTATCTGCCCACACGACTATAAAACATTCAAACGACGTTCGATGGTGCGCCGGCCTAGCCGCCGCGTGCCTCGATGTCCGTAAGGAATGCTACCTGGTTGATCCTGCCAGTAGTCATATGCTTGTCTCAAAGATTAAGCCATGCATGTGTAAGTATGAACAAATTCAGACTGTGAAACTGCGAATGGCTCATTAAATCAGTTATAGTTTGTTTGATGGTATCTTGCTACTCGGATAACCGTAGTAATTCTAGAGCTAATACGTGCAACAAACCCCGACTTCTGGAAGGGATGCATTTATTAGATAAAAGGTCGACGCGGGTTCGCTCGTTGCTTCGATGATTCATGATAACTCGACGGATCGTAAAGCCCTAGTGCTGGTGATCCATCATTCAAATTTTTGCCCTATCAACTTTCGATGGTAGGATAGTGGCCTACCATGGTGGTGATGGGTGATGGAGATTAGGGTTCAATTTCGGAGAGGGAGCCTGAGAAACAGCTACCACATCCAAGGAAGGCAGTAGGCGCGCAAATTACCCAATCCTGATACGGGGAGGTAGTGACAATAAATAACAAAGCTGGGCTCTTTGAGTCTGGTTATTGGAATGAGTACAATCTAAATCCCTTAACGAGGACCAATTGGAGGGCAAGTCTGGTGCCAGCAGCCGCGGTAATTCCAGCTCCAATAGCGTATATTTAAGTTGTTGCAGTTAAAAAGCTCGTAGTTGAACTTTGGGATGGGTCGGCCGGTCCGCCCTTGGGTGTGCACCGGTCGCCTCGTCCCTATTGTCGGCGATGCGCTCCTTGCCTTAATTGGCCGGGTGGTCTTTCCGGCGCTGTTACTTTGAAGAAAAATAATTAAACAATGTGAATTAACAGCTACAAAAACTTAGGCACTACAAGAGTAGAAATTCATACCTTTGTCAAAGGAGAAGAGGAAAGGGGTGGAGAGACTCTTGGTAATCGCGGGAAGCTTGGAAATGAAGAGCTTAAACTGATTGTGAGGGACATTTTATTTATAGCCATTTTTAAACGACGTCGTTTTGAGGACCTTGTGCTGTCCACCGTAGTTTTTGCGACATTGCACCCATGTCGCATGTGTCGACAGATGACCAACTTTGTAGCGACGTCACATGAGTAAGTGGGAAAACAAATATACTACTCCCTCCGTCCCAGTTGTATTTGCACATGTTGACTTTTGTAAGTTAACCAAAATTATTTTTTACTTTTAATATCTTTACTTGGGCACATTTAAAAATAATAGAATGTTAGTATTATGAAAATAGATGTTACGACGATTCTAACAAGATCCCACATAATAATATATTATCTTATATATTATTCAATTTTACTTTGAAACAAAATAATCACTACACACAAGTATTTTACAGCATTATATATGATCGTAACATAAAATTTTGGTTTCATATAGTACATTAAATATTAATGATTCAATAACATAAAAATAACATTCATCAAAATTGATTCAAGATTAATTTTGATAAACATCACATACATTCAACAAAATACTCTTAATGTTACAGATGTTTGTCATAATTTGTTACAAATTCTAAGTACTAATGATGATGACATTGAAAATTATGGGCACAGAACCATCAAATAAACATAGAGAACTCATAATTAACACAACATATATATACATAACAATATTGTCTATGCAAAATAGGAAATTGAAAGAAATCTAAATAATCTGGGAACCAAACCTTTGAGAAAAGTGGTTGAAAGATCATTGGAATTCATGGGAAAGTTATAAGGTGGGCTCCATATATGTAGCCGTGAAGAGCCCTTGTGAAATCCGCTCAACTAATGCAACGCCGCACAATAAGTGGCCCTTCCGACATCATAGCCGGCATATAACCGACGTTGGTAGGTGTGATTTTGGGACTCACTTTTTCAGCCAACTAGCATATGAAATTGGTCTGCGTTTGACCAAAAAAATATATAATTAACTTTTAAAATGGTCTATAGTATATCAGAAATACTTATTGAATTTTATAATTATCCATGAACTTTATTAATTTCACTTTCGATTGGAATCGCTTTTAGGAGTACAGGTCAACATTTCAATTTTTGCACTTAGGTCCCTCCACGAATGTGAGAGAAGTGTAAAGGCAAATTTGGAGATACCCTAATCTAATTCACATTGTCAGGACAAATACGTTCCGATTTAGGCATGACCGGATCAATGGAATGGGGTAATTGCCCCTCATTTTTATTAGTATTTCCATTTATACCCTTAGGATAAGCGTTATGGGAACGATAATTTTCACCACATAGAATCACATGAAATTCTTATTCTTGGTTTTTTATGAAAATAAAATATAATAAAATTCCGTCAATCATATTTTAGAAAGCGCTAGTACATGGTCCAAAGTAAATTTTAGATGATTACTTATAAGTATACAAGGGGTTAGTTGGATGAACTAGGCTTGAAAGTCTCTGTGGGATAAGAGCAGTGTTTATTTATCATTTTTGAGGATTAAAAGTTTGACTGAGGATGGTAAAAGTCCCTTCCGGGACATTTGGAATCGCTTTTGGGAGTACAGGTCAACTTTTAAATTTTTGCACTTAGGTCTCTTCATGAATGTGGGAGAAGTGTAAATGCAAATTTGGAGATACCCTAATCTAATTCACATTGTCAGGACCAATACGTTCCGATTTAGGCATGGCCGGATCAATGGAATGGGGTAACCGTCCCTCATTTGTATTAGTATTTCCATTTATACCCTTAGGATAAGCGTTATGAGAACGATAATTTCCACCACATAGAATCACATGAAATTTCTTATCCTTGATTTTTTATGAAATTAAAATATAATAAAATTCCATCCATCATATTTTAGAAAGCACTAGTACGTGGTCTAGGGTAAATTTTAAATGATTACTTATAAGTATACAAGGGGTTAGTTGGAAGAACTCGGCCGGGAAGTCTCCGTGGGATAAGATCATTTTCTTATTTGTTACTATTGGTTATTATAAGTTTGACTAGATATGACAACATTTCTTTTTCAGACGATCAAAATCGAGTTTGGGACTACCAGTAAACTTTTAAATATTTACACTTAGGCCCTCCAAGAAAGTGGTACAAGTCCAAATGCAAATTTGTATTTTTCTATTCATATTTACACGGTATTGTCGCTTTCATCTGGGATCAAAATGGTCGACGGAAGGTGCCCCAATCTTAAAATGGAGTATTTTACGCACTTTTCAAAAATTATCCATTGGCCCTTATGTGCGACCTCAAGTGTATGTCGTCAAATGCTGATCCCCGACCAAACCATGGCCGAAGTCGGTAATAATGAAATTTCTAACAGGAAACAAAAATTTGAAGCAAAATCCCCCCCCCCAAAACAAAATTTCAAGTCATTAATACCAACACCATTACCCTTTTTTCATCTATAACACACTTTCTCAAAACCCTAGCTACAACACACCATCCTCTCCATCCCCACCATTAAAACAACAATTCAAGAGTTCAATCAAATTGCTTTTCCCACACATCAACAAGTGTCCGATGATGGAGCATCTCTGGGTTCAAATTAACTGAGGTAGTTTTCGTTACATTCAATGTTAATTTAGCAATTTAATTACCATACATTCTATATGTTATTTTTCTCATTGATCAAAGCTTGTAGATTTTCATAATGTATGATGATTGTGTTACATGTTATGTAGTGTATATTATTTTCCTTTCCAAGATGATCCCTTGTTTGTAAGGAATGAGAAAATTGCTTAGATTACGGCTGATTGTGTACAATAATTACCTTTTCGTATGAGCACAATATGAATGTGTGGCGTCGGTCACTGTTAGTTGCCTTTGCGATTTACAACCAAATTAAGACTTACGACGCACATGTCAATAAAAAGTGTGAAATATCTTGAATGTCCGACATCGCACTTAGGCCGGCCCTAGCGAAATCAATTACTCTAATATGTGACGTTGCTTATACCCATATATGGTTTTTTTCCAAGTCGACATTCTGGTTTTCTAAGTATGACTATATTATGTGTTTTTCAATTCGGGACTGCCCAATTCTAACATAAATTTTGTTTCCCCTGTATTGGGTGTAATAGGACAACAAGAGTTATCGATGGTTTGTACATGGATGACTTGGCATTTTACTTGTCGCCCTAATAGTGTAAAAGACCCTTAACATAGACAATATGATGGTTAAATACATTTAATGTTTAAATTGAATACCGACCTTATGTATTATTATATATTGTAACATGTATTTGTAATATATGTTATAGCTAGTTTTGTGGATTTTAACACGTCATTGTTAATTTTTCATCATGAATTTAATGACAATTTATTGGTGTATGATGTTTAACCAAGTGTAGAGTAATCCAATACTAAATAATATGTAATGGCTATCGACGAACTATTATTTGTTTCAGCAAATATTTAATGTTATAATATTCATCCAAAAGTTCTCTCCATGACTGATCTGCTACGTCGCACTTACTGATGCTCATGCGACACAAAAGCGAGGTCTCCTGTAGAACCAGCATGTAATTTTTTTTGCAACATCGCCCAGTCAAAACGATGTCGTATTATTCATCTTTCCAAGTCAGCATGCACTTGACATCAGTGCACTGCATTGCGCGACATCGTTGTTCTTCAGTACGACGTCGACTAGAACGATGTAGCAGACTTTCATCTCACGTCGTTTGTCTTGTTGGTATGGCCGATGTCGTTCGCCTAATATCTCGACGTCAATCCAATCGATGTCGCAAATATCGTTTCCTATTGTCTGCTTTATTGGTAGGAGCGACGTCGCACGTAACATCTGCCGACGTCGGTCTAAACATCGAGGTACAAGATACTTTTTACTTCACCCATATTTACCTCAGTTTTTTATGGCAAAAAATAGAGGTAAAAAGCCCTGAAAATTGAGGTAATAGGTGTTGTCTGTTATAGTGTTAGTAAGTAAAATACAATTCTCAAACTTTACCCCAGGGTTACTGTATATATACATTGTGTTTATATACATTGAATGTGTATTCCACTAATAGCATTTGTGCGTTACAATATATTATACAATAATCACAATTAAATTTAATAATACACAATCATACATACAAGAATGAAAATTAATATAATTGAAAATAGACAAAAATTTTAAAATACAAAGGTATGACGACATGTAATAACCCATTAACAAAATGGATAATAAAATAATAAAAACCTTCCCAATTGAAAAGGGCTGAAAGTAAATAACTTTAAATAACACAACTTTAAAAGAAAAGTTAACAATTTCACCTCAAATGAAATGTGTATAAATTGTGAGCTGCTAAACTCAACCCAACATACTTGTCAGGTGGCACAAAACGCAAGGTAGCTAAGAGCACGTGAAGGGTGGTTTTGTATTGGTTTCTTAATGGTTATTTAATGGTAAGAAACCGCTAAGAAATCATACAAGCTCAGAATGTGACTTTTTGGGTGGTTTCTTAATAAAAAAAATTAATGACTAATTTCTTAGCAAGAAATCACAAAAGCAAGCTAATTATTGGTCTTAGCTAGTGTATTTAAGTAGACTAAATAAATATTTTAGAATTTGAGTATTTAATGTAATTTTTCTTGTCGTAATAATTTATCTTTACTGATGTGATGTTTTTTTTTATTTTGAATTTTTAAAAATCAAAATTGTAATGCCCCGGTCTAGAATTGTGGGTATTTTTATTACAATCCTAAAACTTAACAATAACTTTCACAACAGAAGTTTAGAGTCTTAACATAGAGCTAATTCAAAATTGAAAGACAATATTTAAATTAGCTAAAGAAAACTAAAGGTAATGGCCTCGGGCGTCCTTCGGACTTTAATCCATGCTCGCACACCAAATCTAGCATTTAACCATAAGGATTTTAGAAGGATTGTAGGGTGAGCTTCCACCCGCGAGAGTTCCATGTTCAAAACATTCCATGGCATGTATATAAAAATATGCATAATTGAAATTTTATAAAATATTATGTATTGAAATGGGTGATCAATAAAAATTTCATGTAAATATTTATTAATTTATAAAAACTAATGCAAAAAATATAAATTAGAAAACAATTGATAGTCTTATGGGTCGACACAAAGTGATCCCATAGTATCAGTATTAAGTAACAATCTTATGGATCACATAGTGAAACCATAGTATCATTATTTAGTAACAGTCTTATTAATCACAGAGTGAATCCATAGTATCAGTATTCAGCAACAATCCTATGGATCACAAAGTGGAACCATAGCATCAGTATTCATTAACAGTCTTATGTATCACAAAGTGAAACCATAGTATCACCATTCAGTAACAATCCTATAGATCACAAAGTGAAACCATAGTATCAATATTCAGTAACAATCCTATGGATCATAGAGTGAACTATAGTATCAATATTCAGTAATAGCCCTATTAGTCAAAGAATAAACCCATAGTATCAGTATTCAGTCACAGTAATAGTATTAAGGGTCATATAATGAACCCATAGTATCAATATCAAGAAACAAATTTATGCAATGCAGAAAGGGGTATTCAATCATTGAAGCAAAGTAAATAATTTGGTAATAAAATCTAATTAAATAAATAGAATATGTACAGAATTGTATGAAAAATGTTTATGCACTTCAGTAAAGAACTAAGTAACTAAATTTCAAATACGTAAATGAGATTTAGTTATAAATTTTCTAAACAAAAGTTATTTTTAAACAGATTCTTATGAACTTAATAAATGAAAAGTCAATTAAATTTTGTAAATAAGTAAATACAATATAAATTCAATATTTTGTAACTAGTTTATGCAATTCGGTAAATGGTTTAATCTATATAACGGATAAGTAACTAAGATATGTTTATGCAATTCGATCAATTAAAATAACAAAATAATTAAATATAATATATTTTCTTTGTGAAAATTTCTTAAGAATCATTTCAAGAGGTTTGGTTATAATTTATAAATTCATACAATATTTACATGTTCATATAATAGTCAAGTAATGCAACTCAACGGTAAACAATGCGGTGAAACTCTGATATAAAAAGATTAAGTAACGTTAGAATGAAATTTAGTAATAAATATGCAATGCAGTGGATTGACTTTTATAAACGGAACAACCATTTCTTAAAACAGTTTAAAAAGTAAAATTTTATTTGAGGACTACATTCATAAAATTCATTTCAAAGAGTTTAGTTTGAAAAGATAGAAACCCTCACAATATTTACGTGTTCACATAATAGTTAAGTAAACACCTCAATAGTAAACAATGCAGCAAAACTCTTTTATAAAATTATTAAGTAACATTAGAATGAAATTGAATGGATATGCAATGCAGTAACTTGGCATTTATAATGGAACAATCATGTTTTAAAATATTTAAAAATAATAATTTCATTTCTTGACTATATTCAGAAAATTTATTTCAAAAAGTTTAGTTTGAAAAGATGAAAACTCTCACATTTCTTCCAACTTAATTAATATGTAAGATTCTTCTCGATGACTCCTGCAAAGATGTTTTCATCCAATTAAATAATCGTTATTAAAATTATATACTTCCTCTGTCTTAGAGAAAATGACTCATTTATTTTTTATGGTAATTAATGGTCATATTTGACTAATAATATCTCTAGCTACAAACAACATTTTCACATAAAATTTGATATTTAGAAAATAGATGTTAAGACAAATCTAACAATCTCACATGATACACACACACACACACATATATATATATGTATATGTATATGTATGTATATGTATATGTATATATATACACACACCGTATATATATATATATATATATATATATATATATACTGAGCGTAATGTCGTTGCTCCGACTGAATCTTTGTCGTCAAAGCTCCACTGTTCTTCTCAATGTAGCTCTGTTCGCCGCTGTCTTCTCCACACCTCATTTTCCACAGCCGATAATCCTTGACGTTCCAATACTCTCCATTTTCCGCTACAAGGTCTGTGCAACTCCGGCGAAGAGAAGTCCATGCAAAATTTTTCCAGCGAAGAAGATAATCGGCGTGTTTCGTTCACGCACAAGCTCACAAAAGGCACGAGATATCCACGTGCACATATCTTGAAGGCGCGTTCACCACATGCGCTCAGTAACAGGTCTCGTGAGACACTCAATTTATCGCGATCTGATCAATTTTTTGTGAGTTAATTGATTTTCTCATAAGGTATTCTTTATCTCATGAGTTATATTGCCAGAGCCACATTAGCATCCTAGTGAGCACACAGCCAGTACCTAGTTAGCTTCCAGTCAGCATTTACTAGCATGACTTTGCAGGGATAGTGTGTGACGTTTATCTCCATTTTTTAAGATCATTCACATTTTAAGGAGGAAACTTTGCATACACAGAGGGAATGATACGAAGTCACGATATTAATTATTATAGTTTTCTTAATTTATTATTAAATTAGAGTTTTAGGAGGATAACTATATACTCTTTTTCTCATTGGGATTTTTATTGAGGTAGTGTGATCATTTGTAATTTATTTTGTTTTAGAATAAGCCCCATTAACTGGGAGATGTTGGCGTTGAACGAGTTAGTTTCGGCTATACCTTTATTTTAGGGTTTAGAATATTCAGTTTTGATTTGATTAGAATTAGATATGTTATGTTTAGGTATGGCATATTCATTCAAGAATTCAACCAATATTTGGAATTATTTGCTTGGATGAATATGGTCATCATTTAGATATTAATTATTTATTGTAGTTAGATATGGTTTTGGTTTCTTAAAGCTACCATAGGTCTTTTCAGTTTCTGGCGAAAATAACCAAATCATATTCTGTTCTGTTTCTATTTGGCCGAACTATACCCTATAAATGGGGAGGCCATCCACGAATTTTATACCAATTGTATACATCATCTATTCTAATTTTAGAGTTATACTCAATTGCTTGCGAGCATTTTCATTGTTGCTTAATCCTACAGGCTAGTTAAGTATCAATACCCTTTCCATTTGTGAGCTTATCCTGCTGGCTAGTTAGTGAGTAAATTGTCGAATTGAAAGCCAATCCCGAGGGCTAGTTGGTGATCAATTTGTGCGACTTCTTTCGTCAAGATCATTTATCAAATTTTAATTGGTTCAAATTAAAATTGATTAAAACATGAACCGAAATCGACAAATATGATGAATCGAGAATTTGATCGTTTCTAAGTTGATTATATGTGTTAGGGAAAAATTAAATTATTCGTCATCAAATTTGTGAAAATTTTGTTATCTTATGATATGAAATTATCCACGGGTCACCCGTTATCCAACCCAACTCGACCCACCCAAAATTATCCAACGGATAACCAATTATCCAACCCAACTAAACCCAATAACTACAGCCCAATTATATCCATTAACCCAATGAGTCATTATCCAATAAGTCTTATCCAATAAGTGAAATTAGTATATGGGTAACGGTTATCCAACGGGTGACCCAACTCGTTTGACGGGCCTATTGAAGACCATTGGAGTTGCTCTTATAAATGTAAATATCAATATAACCACTCTCCACACTCATTAAAATATCTATTTAATGAAATTGTCATTGTTAGTCTCATGAGATTTTAATTGTTAATTTAAAAGTGTATATAAATTTGATCATATGTTTTGCAGTTTCAAGTATTAGTAATTTCATGTATCATGGAAACGAGAAGCCAATCATCTCAAATTTGCACATCTTGGTCATTTTCTAATTCTCTCAGAGTTAGAAAGAAAGAGCAGTTTACTCTTTTGTAGTTCTCTTAGAACTTCACTTGCATCAATTCTCTTCTCTGGTGAATCCACAGTACACCTCAGGGCCAACTGCATGGTAGAAATTACGCATTTAACCCTAATCTCTGAGTTTCTGTCCTCTGAGATCAACAGATTGTGATCTGTGAAATCTGTTATTGAACTCTGCAAACCATCTGTTGCCATTTCCTTCAATCCTCGACCTTCACGAAAAATGTCATCAGTTGGCTTCTTTCTTGAGAAGGTTTCCAATAATAGAATACCAAAGCTGTAGATATCACAGCTGGTGGATACCAGCCCTTGAGATCCGTACTCTACACATGAAAATGAACAATTTGTTAGTCACAACTTGTTATTACGCTGCACAAAATCAGGTTGCAAACTAATTATTTACTTTTGTTTACACAAATTATATACTACCTCCATCTCATCTGTAAACATATTTTAGTCGTAGTTTTAAGGCATGTTAGACCACTGATAACTTTACTTACGTACAATTACGACGTATAAAAAATTGATATTTAGACAACACACATTACAATAAATCTAAAACATAACCATACTATTTCTTATTTACTAATTGAATTTTATGCTCAAATATGTCTTGAAAAAGTTTACCAAAAAGTATGCAATTACATCTAGAAAGGAGAGGGTAGTAATTTAAAAGTTATATATGTTTGACAGCAAACCTAGACTCACTTCCTAACATACACCATAGATAGAAACCCTAACCTTGTCAGAGATTGAAACATTGAACATAGAAAACATGAATCATGAATTTGAAATAAGAAAGCTGTTACACTCACCTGGTGCAGTATAGCCGATAGTTGGCAATGTCCTTGTTTGTACCAAGCTTTCACCTCCACCAAGAAGTTTTGAAATGCCGAAGTCACTAACATGCGCAGTCATCTGTTCATCGAGCAGGACATTACTAGGTTTCAGATCGCAGTGCACAATCGGTGAAGTGAAGCCGTGGTGGAGATATTCCAACGCAGAAGCCACATCAATCATTATGTTCAACCTTTGCAAGAAATCCAAGAAATGGTTGTGAGAATACAACCACTGTTCAAGGCTCCCCTTAGGCATATACTCCAACACCAAGGCCTTGAAATCAAGGTTAGCGCAGCTACTAATGACCTTAACAAGATTCCGGTGGCGAATGCTACTAAGGATTTGGCACTCTGTCTGAAACCTTCTTGATGCAACTTCTAGTTCCGGGTTAAAAACTTTTATAGCCAAGACCGATCCATCTTTGTAATCTCCCTTGTAGACTCGGCCGAACCCCCCTGTCCCGAGTAAGTTGCTTTCGCTGAAATCATTAGTTGCTCTTCGAATGTCATAAAATGAAAACCTTTCGTGCCTAGCATCGGCTATGTCTTCCGGAGCAAGAGTTCCACTCTTCTTCTTCTCCTGTTTTCTTATGATCACAACCAAAATGGCAACAATAAGAATCACCAATGCGGCAGCCGGTATCAAAATGTATGCAACAATTTGCAACCTTTTTCTATTAGATCCTTTCCTTGGAGAATCGTCCTTACAAGGAAGAAACTGCAAACTGGGAGCACCACCACACAATGCATCATTAGACATGAACGATTCACGACTGAAGTTCAAAAAGGAACCATTTGTCGGAATTCTTCCCCTCAAATGATTGAATGACACATTAAACGTCTTCAAATCAGAAAGTGATTCCAATGTTGCTGGAATTACCCCAGTGAGATTGTTGTTGGACAGATCTAACCTTCTTAGGCTAGCTAAGTGTCCGAATGCCCGGGGGATAGGACCTTGCAGTTGATTATGAGCCAATGAAAGGTCGAACAAGCTCCCTGGATCTCCAATTGACTCGGGAATATTACCTGAAAAATTATTCTCCGACAAGTCTATGGATATAGCTTTTTTCAGACCTATCGCAGGTGTTATGTCACCACTCAAGAAGTTCGAGTGAACATCTAAAACCAACAAATCTCCCAAATTACCAAGCTCAATGGGTATGGTGGAATTCAGTATGTTGTTCCCTAAAGAGAGGTATCTCAAAGACGTCAGATTTCCAAAGCATTTTGGCACCTGACCATAAAATCGATTTTCTCCCAAATTTAAGAAAGAAAGATGGCTCATGCTGCAAAAGTAATCAGGAATGGAGCCTGTAATTTGGTTGCCTTCAAACTCTATACCTTGAAGGTTGGATAACTTCGGGATCCCAGGTGGAAGTACTCCTGTCAAGTTATTGTATCCGAGGTTTAGTTCGAATAGACCACCAAGATTACCAATTTCATTTGGAATGTAGCCCTTGATTCCACAAGAAACCGCAGAGAATTTATTTAGGGAGTTTGAAAAATTGCCTATGCTTGGCTGAAGAGAAATGTCTAGAGGATTCAGTGATATATCAATTCTCTGCAAACTTCTACAGTTTGTCAAAGATGCAAGAAAATCTAATTTTGTAGATGCATCAGTGGTGAGAAAATTCCGAGCCACAAATAAATATCGAAGAAATCTCAAATTTCCAAGATATGTAGGAATTGAACCAGTGAACTGATTAAGTGAGAGACTCAAATCAGCAAGTCCTGTGAGATTTGAAATTGAGTTGGGAAGAACCCCACTTAGCTGATTATTTGAAAGGGCTAACTGCTGAAGATTAGGTAACTGTTGGCCTATATTAAGTGGAAAGCTCCCTGTAAGATTATTCCCAAGCAACGACATGCGAGTAAGAGATGATATGTTGAATATAGATGGAGGAACTAGACCACTAAGATGATTGGTACCAAAGTTCAGCCCGGATAGTTTCCAAAGATTACCAATTTCCGTAGGAATTTCACCTGTAAGAAATTCACAATACTACAGATTAGGGCTATGACAGCATTTTTCTTACAACACTTATTAAAATGTTACAATAGCTTATAAAGCGTTACTTAAATCTTTGAAATGTGTTACATAAATCTTGAAAAAGTGTTGAGTTCGATCTAATGCAACATCACCTAAGATAATACTCGTAAAAGTGTTGCAACAGGTTCAACTTGGTATTATTAGCACTGAAAACAACACTTTTCAAAATGTCAAAAGGCAAAAGAAAGAAAGAAAAAGCATCTTGATGTTGCTAGCATATTTTTGTCCAGTTGGGTTAAATTTCAACACATTGCAGCACTAATAAACTCAGCACTGAAAGAAAAAAAAGTAAACAATCATTTAGTTGGGTTCTCGGCCGTCACTTGATGAATTAATAAGTCTAAAAGTAATGTTACGGGTATAACATCATTTTATGAGTCATTCTTTTATTTTTTTTGAAAAAAAGTAAACCACCAATAGATTAAATTCAGCTCCTATAAACTAAATTAAGCACGAATAAATTAAATTTATCACCAAATAAGCCTAAATGGACAGAGCCTAAGAGCAAGTCCAACAACTTCCCTAAAATTTTATCTAGGATAGGAAATGAATTTCAATATTCCCCATATTTTTTTGACTCAACTCCAACAGTTTCTCTATTTTACATGATCTGGCATTTAATACATTATACTTACATTTTTAATTTAAAGCTAAAAATAGATTTTTAATCACTCTAAAATATATTGCAAAAATTAATAGTTAGTTTATTTAAAAAAATCAATCTAACAAATTGAAAACTAGAAGTTAGATATTAATTAGAAATTAATATTCTTTTTTTCTTATTTTCACCCAATTTGAAATAAAAGACAAACAAAATAAAAATTATTCAACAAACTTTGCCATATTTTTATCATATTGATGTATGACTTATATAAAATTTATGCTCGACCTATTCACTATCTACTAAATCCGGCACAAGAATTTACATTCAGCATCTAAATTGCAATTTGTTTTCTTCCAAAGAAGCGAAAAATATATTTTAAAATAGAAATATTTGTGTCTAGCCTAGTTTTTGTAATGGTGATTCATTTTGATCGATTACGGTATCAATGATGTGGTGTTGTGGGCCATGTTTATATTATAAAAGTTAATATTTAGTTTTTTTTAAAACAATCAATATAGAAAATTTAAGGCTAAAAGTTATAATTTAATTAGGAATTAATTTTCTTTTCGTATTTTCATATAGTTTAAAATAAAAGATAACAACATCTAAAAAATTCAAAAACTATAGACTATAAACCAAACAAATAATTTCAGCATTCTAAACAAATCATTATTGACAAAATTCTTTAAAAAATATATAAAGAAGCATCCCACCCGAGCTCGAAAGTCGAATGTACTTTATAGTAGGAATAGAAAAATGGAAAAAAAAATATGAAACTTAAATTTAATTTTAAAAAAATGAATATTGTGTTATGATTTGATGCATTCAATTGAAATTGCATTAAATTTCTATGCCCGAAAATATTTTCTCTTTCTACAAATATAAGGAAGCAAATCTTCTCTCTAATGAGAATTCATATTTTAGGGAATGAGATGGGGACGCTGTTTGAGCTGAAAAAATCAAGTAGAAAACCTATAATCAATAAAAATTATTAATTATAGGGAAGCTGTGTGGATATTGGAAAAAATTAAATCCAACTAAATAATGCTCTTAGAGTGGCACATACCTTGGAATCGGTTATTCCCGAGATTAAACCTGACCAACTTAGTCAAGTTGCCAATTTCTCGTGGAATTGGTCCTGTAAAATCATTTCTTTGCAAGAGAATTTGTTGAAGCTCTGAGCAGTTGTTGAACCTTGACTGAATCTGCCCTGAAAACTGATTATTCGACAAATCTATCCTCGTCAGATTCGGAAGTTTGGAGCAAATGTCCATTGGAAGAAGACCACTAAATCGGTTATTCGCTAAAACCAGGATTCGCAGTGATGAAAAGTTGAAAATAGATAATGGAAAAGATCCTTCGAGCTGGGTCGATTGCAGACCTAAGGTCCTCAGGTTACTGAGATTGGCAACTTCTTGAGGTACATATCCACTCAACTGATTAGAATATAATCTTAAGACTTCCAATGTGGTTGCATAGAATAAAGAACTCGGAATGTTGCCCGAAAAGCTGTTGTTGCCCAAATTCAAGTACCGGAGATCGGGTAAGCTTCCGAGCCAACCTGGAATCTCTCCACCAATGTTGTTGACATCGAAACCAATGTACCTGAGTCTCGTCAGTTTGGCAATCTCCCGCGGCAACTCCCCGTGAAATCTGTTATTGCTGATATCAATGGAATTCAGAAAAGTAAGGTTCCCAATTTGTGGAGGGATGGTACCTTGAAGTCCGAGGTTGGAAATGTTTAAAGCTACAACTCTGATTTGGACAGTGGAGCATTTAACTCCGAACCAGCTGCAAACTGAGGTTCCCTCGGTCCAGTTAGACAAAAAATGTCGGGAGCTTAAATCAGATGTGATGCTGGATTTTAAAGCAAGAAGAGCAGATTGATCATTCGCGACACTTTCCGAATCAGAAGCGAAACAAAATGGAGAAGAAAATAGCAAGAAAAGAAGACTGAAACTGAAGGTATCCATGGCTTTTGTTTGTGATTAGTTTCAGGAGAGTATAATTAACTTTAAGGTAAGATGCCTTTGTACAGAATGCTAAGAACAATTATTGTAGTCAATGAGTGTTCAGTGGTGAATGTGAATGGGGAATAAAAGGTGGATGTGAAGGGATTATATTTATTAAGATATGCTGTGGACTGATGAACTAATGAAGGTCAGATTGTGTCAGCTAAGAACAATAATTTATGCATTTAGCAATATTTTCTAAGTATTATCTTTTTGGATTTGCCTCTGATATAGCTAGATGACAATTGTCAACTTCGAATATATTGGGGATCTCGTGGCCATCAATATAATGCTTTTCGGGTGGAGTCTAGCTCTCTCATCAATATTAAATCAACGAGTCCGTCGTTTGCGACACCGTCTTATGGTAAGATCAAGGGTATGTATAACACAATATTAGAATAATATATAATAGAAGTTTATTAAATTCGGAGGTCGAAACATAATTACTTTTCATTTGGGGTTTATTTTATAATAAACGCTTAAATCCATGGACCATTATGCAAATTTATAAATTAAAACATGACATCTGCAAATCGCTTGCGGCTAGGGGCTATTGAGAATATAAAGTGAGGTAAAACTATATTGGAGTAACGCTAAATTATTTTTGGTTTGGGATTTCTTTTGAAATAAGCGTAAAAATGAAGGACTAGATTGCAATTACTCAAAAAAACCATAAGTTTGAACCACCCTTCGCCATCGTTCAAGCTTCGTGTTCGCTATCATTTTAGCCACCAGGGGTGGGCGAGGGGGTGCTGGCGCCACCCCTAGGATGCGGTGGCCCGGAATTTAGGCTTGGCACCACCGGAATCCATGGATTCCGCCCTTCTTTGAAAGGTTGCAGCGCTCTTATTTCGGCGCACCTTGAAGAAGATGACCTCAATTTTTTTTTTAGTTTTCTCATGAAGTAAAACGACGTCGCTTTGGAATAAGCAAAATTACGTCGTTTTGTTTAATTCAGACAAAAAAAAGAAGAGGCCAATTGGGCTGAAACCTAATTGGCCCAATACATCATTTTGTTTAATTCGGACAAAAACATGAAGTGGTCAATTGGGCCGAAACCAATTGATTTTGTTGGATTGATAATGAACCAATTTTGCAAAATGTATGCAAATTGTAGGATACAATTGTCTCCGGTTGTTAGTGGTTCTACTTCTAGCAAGAGAAGTAATAGAAAGTAGTTTTTTATGCAGTGATTTATCGTACTTGTAAAAATTTAATAATTATGTATTCATCTTATTATTTAAGCGTTATTAGTTAAAATATAATCGTATTAAGCATTAAAAAAATTTGCCTCTCCGTTTCAGCCCCCCTCACATAACGTCCTGGTTCCGCCACTGATTTTAGCCATCTTTCCAACTTCGTGTTTGTCGTTGCCACCGTTCTAGTGCCATCTTGGCCACCGTCTTCACCGCAGTCGCGCTTCCGGTCATAGGGTGTGAAGCATCGGTTGAAATCAAATTCTTGCATCGAGTTCAAATCGGATTTGCAGCGGTGAAATTGAATTTCATGCATCGAGTTCAAATCGGGTTTCCAAAGGTTGAAATCGGATTGAAATTGAATTTGCTTTGTTGTGGGTTTCGTCTGAATCTAGCGTGTTGAGGAATTTGGCATAGCTTCGACGATTGATGGATTTTTGGCGCCTTTTGAATCCGCCGTCGATTGACGAATCCATCATTTGAGAAGTTATCTAAATAAGTCAACGAAGAGCATTGACGGAAGAGTGAAGAAACCATTGATGTAAAGCCTCTGTTGAGCAGCTGAGTTTGGAGGAAGAAGATGAAGATGAAGCTTCTGTTGGCTTCAGTTGGATTTTGGCGAGGAGGCAACAGATTTTCAAATCTGGCGCCAAGAACGTTTGAAGACTTAATTAAACGCAGGAGCTGTTGTCGTTTTGTTTTCATTCCATTTTCTGTTTTAACTTTGCCCACGTGGCTTGTAGTGATTGATGGTTGTAATCTGTTTGTTTTGCTGGCCGAATATAAAACGAGAGAACAGGCAACACACGGTTTGTGTGCCTTTTTGTAAACCAAAACTTGAATCAGAAATCCTTCTTCTTCTTCTATCTCTGTTTTCTTATTTTTTCTTTCTGTATCTTGCTGGTTTCTTCATGGTATCAGAGCATTCGATCCGTGCAATGAGAATGCAGATTTGAATTCCTCTTGAAATCTTCTTTGTTTTAAGATCCATCAGACATGTCTTCTGACGATGATTCAGTCAATTCTGTGGCACGATCCTTTGCTGGATCTGGCCATAATCAGCGAAGGAAACAAGAGAGAAATGATCCATATAAGCTTGAAAGTGGTGAGAACAATAGTCTTGTACTAGTTGCTGAGCCTCTGAATGAATACAACTACATTACATGGAGCAAGGCTATGGTTCGAGCTATCAGATCCAAAGGGAAGCTGAAGTTTCTTACAGGAGAGATCAGACCTCCAGATCCAGAGGATGAGATTTATGATCAATGGGATAAGGTGAATTCTACTGTACTTTCCTGGATTTTGAATTCGATAACTGTTAAACTAGCAAGAGGTTTTATGTTTTATGAGGATGTGTTTACACTGTGGAATGAGATTAAGGAGAGTTTTGGAGAAAGTAATGGTCCTTTGTTGCATAACTTAGGAGAGATATTGCAGAATTGAAGCAAGGAAATGAATCTGTATCTGTTTACTATACACAACTTAAAAGTCTGTGGGATGAATTTAGATGTTTGAGACCTAGAAGAAGGTGTAGTGCAGGATGTGTTAATTATGATTGTCTTCCTGCTGAAGAAGAGGAGGACAAATTGAGTCAGTTTTTGATGGGACTAAATGATGAATATGGGGCTATTAGTCATCAAATATTGCTTATGGATCCTGCACCAACTGTCAATAAGGCATGTTCTATGATTTCAAAAGTGGAAAGACAGAAGGCTGTTCATGAAGGTTATCAGGATAATCATCATAACTCAGCCATGGCTGTGAGAGTGTACAGAGACAGCAAGGTTCCATATCAATATAGAGATGCAATGACTGATCAGTAAAATGATGCAATGAGGATGAGAACTGTAAGAAGGCCTGATTTAAAATGTGAGCATTGTGGGAAATTAGGCCACACCAAGGATATTTGTTTCAAGATAAAAGGATATCCTGATTGGTGGGAAGGAAATAGAGGAGACATGGGAACAAGATCACAACCACCTCTTCAACAGCAAGTTATGAGGCAGCAGTACTTACCTAGTGGACCTCAGAGGCCACAATATCCTTCACCAAATGCTACAAGAGTACAGCAGTATCAGCAAGGATTCCACAGGCATGCTGCTCATGCAGTAGCAGAGGAAGAAGATACACCAGTTAATGACACAGATACAAAGCTACATGCAATGATTGCCAAGATGGTTGAGATGCAGTTTGAAAAGAAGCAGAAGGAGAAAGAGGTGATAAAGGATTATGGAGGACCAATTGATTACAGTCACTATCATGATTACTCAGGTAGTGTGATCACAAATCTTTCACTCAGTGTTTTTGCATTGTCTAATAATAGTTGGATTGTGGACAGTGGAGCATCAAGTCATATGTGCAGTGATATGTCAGTTTTTAGATCTTTTTCATCAGTCAACACACCTACACCTGTTTACATGCCTGATCACACAACAAAGTTTGTTCAAGCCATAGGAGAAGTTGCTCTTACTCCCTCAGTCATTTTACAAAACTGCCTCCTAGTTCCTGATTTCAAATATAATCTCTTGTCAGTGAGTAAACTCTCTAAAACTATGCCAATCTTTTTCAGTTTTACATCCAATCTCTGCTTGCTGCAGGACCACAAGACTAGAAAAGTCCTTGCAGCAGTAAGAGAAGAGAATGGATTATACATTTTAGATCAGCAATCTTTCAAGCCAGATGAAATCAAGAAAAGAATTCAGTCAAGTTTCCAGAATAAAATCTTCACAGATACTGTAGTGAACACTGTTAGGCAGAATATTGATGTTCCTTTGCATTCTTGGCATTGTAGACTAGGGCATCCTTCTAGTGATGTCATGAAGCATCTCAATGTACTTAAATTCTCTGCTGAAATGGATACTTTCTGTACTGTATGTCCTGTTGCTAAGCAACACAGATTGCCCTTTCATTCTAGTTCATCTTTTACAACAAAGTTGTTTGAGCTTATTCATGTTGATCTGTGGGGGCCTTACAAAATACCTTCAATATCTGGCTGCAAGTATTTCTTAACCATTGTGGATGATTTTTCTAGAAGTACTTGGACTTATCTAGTTAAATCAAAAGATCAAATCTCTCATTTACTCAGAACTTTCTTCAATATGGTGAAGACTCAGTTTCACACCATTGTACAGTCTTTTAGATCAGACAATGGCAGTGAATTTGTCAACCAAGATTGTGAGATGTTATTTTCTGATCTAGGTATTCTTCATCAAAAATCTTGTCCTTACACTCCCCAACAAAATGGGGTAGTGGAAAGGAAGCATCAGCATATTCTTCAAGTTACTAGAGCCTTACTTTTCCAATCTCACCTTCCAAAAGATTTCTGGGGTGAGGCCATTCTAACAGCAACATACATTATCAATAGATTGCCTACATCAGTCCTTTCATGGCACTCTCCCTATGAGCTTTTGTTCAACAAACTCCCAGATTTCCAGTCACTCAGAGTCTTTGGGTGTTTAGTTTATGCTACTAACACCACACCACACAAAGACAAGCTATCTGAGAGAGCATTTCCTTGTGTCTTTATTGGATATCCCTTAGGTCAGAAAGCATACAAGCTTTTTGATCTGCAACATCATAAAGTCATCATTTCAAGGGATGTCATGTTTCATGAGACTATTTTTCCATATTCTGATCCTAGTTTTTTTTCTTTTTCACTTCCTTTTTCAGAGTCTTTTTTACATGATCATCAGCCATCTCTTCCTACTCCTCAATTCCTTGAACCTCTTCCAGTCACACCTTCACCACCTGCTGAAAATTCTTTAAGGCATAGTACTAGGGTCATCAGGGCACCTATATGGACAAAGGATTTTGTTTCTTCCTCAGTTCTCTTACCTTCTGAGCCTCAGTCCATTATCCCTGCATGTGTGGTTTCTTCTTCACAGGTTCCTGAACCATCCAACTATCATCAGGCTAAGCATTTTACTGAGTGGATCCAGGCTATGAATGAGGAATTGGCAGCCCTTGAGCAGAATCATACTTGGGACTTGGTTAAACTACCACCAGGAAAGAAGGCCATAGGATCAAAATGGGTGTACAAAACCAAATATAATGCAGATGGTTCTCTAGCAAAGCATAAGGCTAGACTGGTTGCAAAGGGGTTTAATCAGATAGAAGGTATAGATTTTTCTGAAGTTTTTTTCTCCTGTTGCTAAGGCTGTTACTATCAGATTACTTCTTGCTACTGGAGCTGCATCAGGCTGGCATATGCATCAGCTTGACATTAACAATGCATTTCTACATGGGCATCTTGATGAAGAGGTTTATATGAAACTGCCTGATGGATATGTAGTTCCTGATTCTCAGTTGGTTTGCAGACTTACAAAAAGCTTGTATGGTTTAAAGCAAGCCTCAAGGCAGTGGAATAAGGAGTTTACACAACATTTACTCAGCCTTGGTTTTGATCAATCTCATCATGATCACTGTTTGTTTCTGAAGTTCACTTCTCAGTACATGCTGGCTTTAGTAGTCTATGTGGATGATGTCTTAGTTATGGGAACTTCACTTGATGCTATTGTGGCTGTTAAACATTCTTTGCATCAGAAGTTTACTATTAAGGACTTAGGGGAAGCTAACTATTTCCTTGGTTTGGAACTTCACAGAACAGATTCTGGCCTTCATCTCTTGCAATCCAAGTACATTGCTGATATTGTTTCAGATTGTGGATTACTGAACTGTAAGCCTACTGCAACTCCTCTTCCTTCTTCCTGGCTTGTGCATGATGAATCCTCACCACTGCTTCCTGATCCAAGTCAATTCAGAAGACTCATTGGAAGACTTCTCTACCTCAATTATACTAGGCCTGATGTTACTTTTGCAGTTCATCAACTCAGTCAGTTTGTTCAAGCACCAACTCATCATCATCTCTCTGGTGCTCTCCACATTGTGAAATATCTGCATCATCATCTTCCTTTTGGATTGTTCTATCCTGCTCAGAATGATCTTCAACTCCATTCCTATTGTGATGCAGATTGGGCTTCTTGCAAGGTGTCTAGGAGATCAGTTACAGGTTATGCTGTTTTTTTGGGTTCAGCCTTGATCTCTTGGAAGTCTAAGAAACAATCCACAGTCTCTAAGTCCTCAGCAGAAGCAGAGTATAGGAGTCTTTCCATGACTGCCTGTGAGCTCAAATGGATCAGCTACTTGATCAGGGATCTTCACCTTCATATTTCTTTTCCCATTCCACTTTTTTGTGACAATCAAGCAGCTCTGCATCTCACTGCTAATCCCGTGTTCCATGAAAGGACTAAACACCTTGAAATTGATTGCCATCTGGTGCGAGATTATTATTTGGAAGGATTCTTGCTGCCATCTTTTGTCTCTTCTCGTTTTCAGTTGGCAGACATTTTCACAAAGTCTCTTCCTGCAGCTTCATTCTTTACTAATCTCTTCAATCTCAGCTTTCGGGCTTCCCCAGCTGAGCTTGAGGAGGGGGTGAAGAAACCATTGATGTAAAGCCTCTGTTGAGCAGCTGAGTTTGGAGGAAGAAGATGAAGATGAAGCTTCTGTTGGCTTCAGTTGGATTTTGGCGAGGAGGCAACAGATTTTCAAATCTGGCGCCAAGAACGTTTGAAGACTTAATTAAACGCAGGAGCTGTTGTCGTTTTGTTTTCATTCCATTTTCTGTTTTAACTTTGCCCACGTGGCTTGTAGTGATTGATGGTTGTAATCTGTTTGTTTTGCTGGCCGAATATAAAACGAGAGAACAGGCAACACACGGTTTGTGTGCCTTTTTGTAAACCAAAACTTGAATCAGAAATCCTTCTTCTTCTTCTATCTCTGTTTTCTTATTTTTTTCTTTCTGTATCTTGCTGGTTTCTTCAAAGAGACACGGCTATCAGCTGTCGGTTTCCATCAATTTTGAGTCAGCTCGTATGGAACTCCGTTGGTGTTGAGTCGGAACGCCGATGCTTCTCTTTGGGAAAGAAACAATTCAATGGTATTAATGAATATAGAGTTTATTTTATTTTCCTATTTTGTACAGGTCTTTTGTGCCATTACATAATGTACCTGAGATCATGAATACAATCAAGTATTATTACCCTTAATTATAACATGGTATCAGAGTCTAAAATTTCTAAAGAAAATTCTGCTGCCTTTATTGAACTCCCGCCACCTATCAACCACGCGTCAACTCCAAGTGCTGCCGATCATTCGCCACTGCTGCTCGTCGATCTCCATCCGCAGATCGCCGCATTGCTCCTCCAGGTTGTTGTGATTGCCTACCACCGTCCGCTGCCCAGTTCTGTCTGTGTCCACACGTGTCGACACCTCGTTCCACACCACCGCATCGTTTCTGCTGATCCGATCTGCGGCCGCCGATCCCAGTTTACCGATGTTCCTGCTTTTGCATCATGTCGACTTCTAATGCTAATCTTGATGTCGCTCAACAGGCTCGCATCGATGCTGAAGTTAAGACCAATAGCTACATGAGAATCTGAATGCCTCTAAGGTGATTGCACTTTTACTGAAACTTCTTCTTGATTACAAAGATGGATCAGTTTTGGCTTTAAAAGTTTTTAACCCGGAACTAGAAGTTGCATCAAGAAGTTTTCAGACAAAGTGTCAAATCCTTAGTAGCATTCGCCATCGGAATCTTGTTAAGGTCATTAGTAGCTGTGCTAACCTTGATTTTAAGGCCCTAGAGTTTGAGTATATGCCTAAGGGGTGCCTTGAACAATGGTTGTATTCTCACAACCATTTTTTGGATTTCTTGCAAAGGTTGAAACATAATGATTGACGTTGCTTCTGCATTGGATTATCTCCACCACGGCTACACGTCACCCATTGCAATATGAAACCTAGTAATGTCCTGCTCGATGAACAGATGAATGCGAACGTTTGTGACTTCGTCATTTCTAAACTTCTCGGAGGAGATGAAAACTTGTTACAAACAAGGACATTGGAAACTATCAGCTATACTGCACCAGGCGAGTCGAAAAACTTTCTAATGCCTAATTCATGATTCATGTTTTCTATGTTCATTGTTTCAATCTCTGGTCAGGGTTAGCTGTCAAACATAACTTTAGCTGTTAAGGTTGTAACTGCATAAATGTCACTTAGTGAAATTATATGATCACGTGTGATGTTAAGGAATTAGAATATTCTTACCATAATTGTATATCTAATTGTATTCTATTACATTTTCCTAGCTTGTATAGGTATCATGTACTATTATATAATGTATCCTGAATTCATAAATACAGACACACAATTATTACTCTTATTTTCTATATGGTATCAGAGCCTAAAATCCTAAAACCTTAAATAGAACATTTCTGCTGCCTCAAATTCCGATCTCCCGCCGCCGCCGAAACACCACGCGCCACAGCTGCACCCGCCACGCGCCACCGCCACTGCTCCACGCCGCTGCCGCTGCTATGCGCTGACAATCATTGTCGCTGCTCGGACTCAGTTCCGCCGCACGGCCGGAATTCACCAACCTCACGTGTCGCTGCTAGTTCAACGCACCGACGTGTCCTGTCAATTCAATCTGCCGCCGGTTATTGTACCAGCTACTGATCTGTACCTGATTTTCCACTATGTCTGGCTCTGAAGAACGGACTAGTTTTGATGCACCCGAGGCTTCAAAGCTTCAGGATATGAGTGGTTATGATGTGATTGCAGCTTTACTTCAGCAGTTGCAGTTGCAATGTGATTGGACTACTTTACCTATTGGTCGTATGTCGACTGATCCTTGCTTTATTGGTTCTGGTGATGGTCCAGGTTTACAACTCATAATTGTAGATGTAATTGTAGATGTAATTGTATTTTAGTAACTTTTCCTAACTTGTATAGGTATCATGTACTACCCTATAATGTATCCTGAATTCATGAATACAAACACACAATTATTACCCTTATTTTCTACGTGTGATATCTTTAGATTCAATATATCGTGCATTCTAAAAATATCAATTGTTTATACATCAATATTGCACGTAAGTAAAGTTATCAAAGTCTAACACGACTCTAAAACTATGAAAAAAATATGCTAACTGAGAAAGGGGGAGTATATCATTGGTGTAAATTCTCTTTAACATGTCTCAACAAAATTAAACAAGGATTTTTTTCCCGTTTTCATGTGTTTTTTACAACCTGATTTTGTGCTGTGTAACAAAAGTCGTGACTAACAAATAGTTCATTTTCATACGTAGAGTACGGATCTCAAGGGTTGGTATCCACAAGCTGTGATATCTACAGCTTTGGTATTCTGTTGATGGAAACCTTCTCTTGAAAGAAGCCAACTGATGACATTTTTGGTGAAGGTCGAGGATTGAAGGAAATGGTAATAGACGGTATCACAATCTATTGATCTTTGGGGACAAAAACTCAGGGATTAGGGTTAAATGCATGATTTCTACCATGCAGTTGGCCCTAAGGTGTACTGCAGACTCACCAGAGAAGAGAATTGATCCAAGTGAAGTTTTAAGAGAACTACAAAAGAGTAAACTGCTCTTTCTTTCTAACTCTTAAGAAAATGAGAAAATGAGAATGTGAAATGATTGGCTTCTTGTTTCCATGATGCACGCATGCATATGCAAGTGTTCTGTGAAGAAATGTGATTTTCACCCAAATGTTCTATGAACATTCACTTTTTTGGAGGATAGCAAAGACAATTATTCAAAGCATTAAATTGCAATATTATTCTCATCTCATGCTTAGCAAGTTGAAGCATTATTTCTTTGACTGTTGGTGTTCAACTATCATGGTTTTTTGGCAAGAACCATATGGAAGTAATGTTCACAACCCTTGCTTGAAGCAAGAAGGAGGATTTCTTGGGATATTGAGATAAGTTTTGTTTGAGAGCTCTTGGCCATTGGTGAACTTGGAGTAGTATAAATAGGGGATGAACTTAGGAGTTCAAACACACTTCAAGCATAGCATTCCTTTGCTACTTGCTTTCTTCTCCCCTCAGCTCTCCTTTGTAGTTGTAGAATTCAAAGCCCTCATCTTTATATTTTACCACATAATTCCTTCATAGGAGGTAGGCAAAACCTTGTAATACTTTCTCCACATATAGTGAAGCTTCCGGTCTCCTCCAGCCGTGGAAGTAGGTCAACTTGACCGAACCACGTAATTCCCTGTGTCCACTATTTCCTTTTGTTGGTATGCCTTGAATACTGTAATAAGCCGCTTCTGCGACACTGGCCTGGGGGTCCGGGGGAAAATAACGGGGGTCTCGCTGCCCGGTCAGAATAGGAATCCTATTCCTATTAGGAATGGTAGTTCCTATTCCTATTAGGAATGGTAGTTCCTATTCCTATTAGGAATGGTAGTTATTTTCCTATTCCCAGTTTGTTAGGGTTTAGTAGAGACAATATATAAAGGGTCTCTCTTCTCTCTGTAAATCATGAATTCATGAATTCTGTTCTGCACTTAGATAGGTAGAAATCTGGCCAATTTCTTGGCATCTGTAACCTGCTACCTATTATAGTGAATCCGTCTCCCGTGGAGGTAGCCAATCTTGGTGAACCACGTAAATCTTGTGTCATGTTATTTTCGTTCATACTTTCTGTTCTTTCTCCATTCCGCACAACAAACTGGTATCAGAGCGGTTTCTTTTTCCGGCGATATCCGTAGTGGGTATATCGGATTCTGGGCTCATCAGATCGGGGCTGATCGGGGAGAAAGATGTCTGGGTTGAACGTGAAGATCGACAAGTGTACTGGGAGTACATCTGGTACTGCTGCTGTGGCTGAAGGGGATTTCAGTTCTGAAGATGATTTTGCTCTAGCTGCTACTGGACAAAATAATCATCCTAATGCGTGGTTTCTTGATTCTGGGGCATCTTACCATATATGCCCAAGGAGAGATTATTTCTCAACTTATGAGCAAGCAGAGGGCATCATTACTACGGCAAATGGTGTTGCGTGCAAGGTAGTTGGGATTGGTTCAATCAAGATCAGGACGCATGATGGTAGTTTCTGTACTTTGAACGATGTCAGGCATGTTCCATCGATGACAAAGAATCTGATTTCTCTTCCTACGTTGGATAGAAAGGGTTTTGTCTACTCAGGGAGTGATGGAGTTCTGTGTGTCTGCAAAGGTTCTAGGCTGGTTCTGAAAGGTGTTCTGCATGGTACTTTGTATTTTCTACAAAGTTCCACGGTTATGGATTCTGTTAATGTTGCATCTTCGGAGGTTCACCAGGATGATATGACTAAGTTATGGCATATGAGGCTTGGTCATATGGGTGAAAGAGGGATGCAGATTCTGTCGAAGTATGATCTTCTTGGTGGCCACAAGGTCAAGAGCTTGGACTTCTGTGAGCATTGCGTTTTTGGGAAGCATCACCGCAGCAAGTTCCCTAAGGCAATTCATAGAACAAAGGGCACATTGGATTACATCCATTCTGATTGTTGGGGACCTTCCCGAGTTGAGTCGCTGGGAGGTCACAGGTACTTTGTTTCTCTGATTGGTGATTACTCAAGGATGACTTGGGTTATCATGATGAAACATAAGAGTGAAGCTTTCTCGAAGTTCAAGGAGTGGAAAGCTTTGGTGGAGAATCAGACCGGGAAGAAGATCAAGAGGCTTCGAACTGATAATGGGCTGGAATTCTGCTCGTCTGAGTTTGATCAGTTTTGTAGGGATGAAGGGATTGCTCGTCATCATACAGTCAGGAATACACCACAGCAGAATGGCGTAGCTGAGCGGATGAATCAGACATTGTTGGCGAGAGCGAGGTGCATGCTCTCTAATGCTGGTTTGGAAATGAGATTCTGGGCAGAGGCGGTGAGTACAGCTTGTTACCTGATCAACCGCGGGCCTCACACGGGTATAGAGTGCAAAATACCAATGGAGTTGTGGTCAGGTAAAGTTGTTGATTACTCCAAGTTAAAAGTTTTTGGTTATACATCTTATTATCATGTTAGTGATGGTAAGATAGAGCCCCGAGCCAAGAAGGGTGTCTTTGTGGGTTATGGAGATGGAGTTAAAGGCTCCAGGATATGGTCTCCATCTGAGAAGAGGGTTATTCTGAGCAGGGATGTTGTCTTTGATGAAAATTCTTTGCTTAGATCTATGGTGAAGCCCACAGTTGTGCCAGAAACTAGTGGAGTTGATAAACAGGTGGAACTTGAAGTCACTCAAGGTAAAAATAAATTGGAACAATTTGAGGTGAATCAAGAGCCACAGACAGAATCTGAGATACCGGAATCTCCACCACCAGATTCTCAACCATCAGGAGCTACAGTCCGCAGTTTAGCTCAGGATCGACCCAGGAGGGTTGGAGTTGGGGTGCCCAAGAGATATGGGTTTGAAGATATGGTGGGTTATGCACTACAGGTTGCTGAGGAGGTGGATACTCATGAGCCATCCACTTACAGAGAAGCTGTTTCAGGTATTGATACTGACAAATGGCTTGCTGCAATGGGAGACGAGATGGAGTCTCTCCAGAAGAATCAGACATGGGATTTGGTTCAACAGCCTCAAGGGAGAAAGGTAATCAGTTGCAAATGGGTTTTCAAGAAGAATGAAGGAATATCACCTGCAGAGGGAGTCAAGTACAAGGCAAGAGTTGTTGCAAGAGGTTTCAGTCAAAGGGAGGGGGTAGACTATAATGAGATTTTCTCACCAGTGGTCAGACACACTTCCATCAGAGTGTTGCTAGCCTTGGTAACACATCAGGATTTGGAGCTCGAGCAACTTGATGTGAAGACCGCTTTTCTACATGGAGAGTTGGAGGAAGAGTTGTACATGACCCAGACAGATGGTTTCCAGGTTCCTGGCAAGGAAACGTATGTTTGCAAGTTGAAGAAGTCTTTGTATGGACTTAAGCAGTCTCCGAGGCAGTGGTACAAGAAGTTTGACAGTTATATGCTTCAGCTGGGATATACGAGGTGTGCTTATGACTGTTGTGTCTACTACAGCAGGTTGAGAGATGGGTCATTCATCTATCTGGTGCTTTATGTAGATGACATGCTGGTAGCTGCAAAGAGTAAGCACGAGGTTCAGAAGTTGAAAGGACTTCTTAATGCTGAGTTTGAGATGAAGGATCTGGGTGCAGCTCGGAAGATACTAGGAATGGAGATTCTTAGGGATCGAAGTCACCGGAAGCTTTTCTTGTCACAGAAAGGCTACATTCAGAAAGTGTTGGCTAGGTTTGGCATGTCTACAGCCAAGCCTATAAACACTCCTAGTGCTGCAAATATTCATCTCACCACTATGTTTGCTCCTCAGTCAGACGAGGAGAAGGAGTATATGTCTCGGGTTCCTTATGCCAGCGCGGTGGGGAGCTTGATGTATGCTATGGTTTGCACGAGGCCAGATTTAGCACAGGCAGTCAGTGTTGTGAGCAGGTTCATGGGGCAACCAGGAAAGGAACATTGGCAAGCTGTGAAGAGGATCTTCAGGTATCTTAGAGGTACGTCTGATGTGGGTCTCATTTATGGAGGTGATACCGAGTGCTTAGTTACAGGCTACTCGGATTCTGATTATGCTGGTGATGTTGACACGAGGAGATCGATGACTGGTTATGTATTCACTTTGGGAGGTTCTGTGGTTAGTTGGAAGGCGACTTTGCAACCTATAGTGACGTTGTCTACTACGGAAGCAGAGTACATGGCTTTGACAGAGGCCGCAAAGGAGGGAATATGGCTGAAAGGGCTGGTTAGTGATCTTGGTCTACATCATGATCAGGCTACTTTGTATTGTGACAGCTTGAGTGCAATCTGCATAGCCAAGGATCAGGTCCATCATGAGAGGACCAAGCATATTGATGTCAGATATCATTTCCTGAGGAGTGAGAGAAGAATCAGGGTGAAGAAAGTGGGAACTGCTGACAACCCCGCTGATATGTTCACCAAACCTGTTCCACATAGCAAGTTTCAACATTGTTTGAACTTGCGGAACATCAGAGCTGATTAGGTGCTATATGGGCAGTCCCGGGAGTGGAGGGCAAAATCTACTCATCTGGCACTGTAATAGTGCATCTGGAGTTTTCTACTTTGAGGATTCAAGTCAAGGTGGAGATTTGTTGGTATGCCTTGAATACTGTAATAAGCCGCTTCTGCGACACTGGCCTGGGGGTCCGGGGGAAAATAACGGGGGTCTCGCTGCCCGGTCAGAATAGGAATCCTATTCCTATTAGGAATGGTAGTTCCTATTCCTATTAGGAATGGTAGTTCCTATTCCTATTAGGAATGGTAGTTATTTTCCTATTCCCAGTTTGTTAGGGTTTAGTAGAGACAATATATAAAGGGTCTCTCTTCTCTCTGTAAATCATGAATTCATGAATTCTGTTCTGCACTTAGATAGGTAGAAATCTGGCCAATTTCTTGGCATCTGTAACCTGCTACCTATTATAGTGAATCCGTCTCCCGTGGAGGTAGCCAATCTTGGTGAACCACGTAAATCTTGTGTCTTGTTATTTTCGTTCATACTTTCTGTTCTTTCTCCATTCCGCACAACACCTTTATTTTCTTTACATTGTCTTTGTTATCCATCTTTTTGGGCTAATAGATATCTCGTGGGATTCGTATTTCTAACATATTCTAATACTTGAAACTGCAGAGTATATCATGATCAAATGTAAATATTGTTCATACTCTGTGAAATCAACAATTACAATTACGAGAGTGTTAATTTGTCAAGACTTATTAACCAGGAAAATGCTAGGTTTTTTAATGATGCGCATCCTCCCGTGATCGGCAAGAAAAATTCCCCTGAGCAGCGGCGGAACTAGGGGGGTGAGGGGGTGCTAGCGCCTCCCCTAAGATCCGGCGACCCGGAATTTAGGCCTAGAGCCACCGGAAGCCACCGGATTCCGCCCCCCTTGAGTCGTCGGCGCCAGAGCGAGCGGAAGTGGCCGTGAGGCGCAGCGGCAAGGTATTGAAGAAGATGATGTTTTATTTATTTATTTTTGTATAACTAAACAAAACGACGTCGTTTTAGCTTAAGTGAAATGCCGTCGTTTTGTTTAGTTGAAGGGAAAAAAAATATAAGGCCCAATTGGCCCAAACAAAATTTTAATAACTAATGGCCATTATGGCCTAACCTAATAATATAGCTCTTGAGAAGTTGAGAGGCAGCAAAGCAATATACGTTTGCCTCCAATTCCAAGCAGATCCACCGGTCAGCCACCGCCTTCCATCGCCGTTGCCTGCCGCCGTCCCTTCTACAACCACTATCAGCAACCAAGGGCAAGGTATCAAGGATATTTTTGTTATGTAATTTATGTTGAATAACTTGAATTTGCATGAAATTGTGAATATTGAATATTGAATATAAATATGAATAATTTAGTGATTGTGTTGAAATTGTGAAATTGTACTAAATATAGATTTGAATAATTTGACATATTTTTGACATATTTAATTTGACATATTTAATTAGACATATTGAATTAGACATATTTTTTAGACATATTTAATTTGACATATTTAATTTGACATATTTAATTTGACATATTTAATTACACATATTTAATTTGACATATTTAATTAGACATATTTAATTAGACATTTTTTTGAGAAATTGTGAATATTGAATAGCATATACATATTTAATTTGACATATTTTTCTTATTTTATGTCAAATAGGATATGGATAAATTCTTAATTCGAATTAGTGGATCATCTATTTTTAAGAGACCGAGTGAATCAAATGAAGAAAGGATTAATGAAAAGGGTAGTAGTAAAAAACATTCTCGTGCTGAGTTCAATTCGGATGATGTTATAAATGATCCCGGGAAACGTAAACATATTAAGGATTTTGATGTTTCTATTAGAGATCAAGTGATGAGAGAATATGTGTTAAGAGGTCCTTGCCAACCTAAGGGTCATTCTTTTCCAAAGACCAAGCAGGGAAATGACTATAGATGTTTTCAACCTTCGTGGTATGAAAAATTTGATTGGTTGGAGTATAGCGCGTCAAAGGATGCAACATTTTGCTTTTGTTGCTATCTCTTTAGGAATTCACATAAGGGATGTCGAGATGGAGAGGATACATTTACTGTGACTGGTTACCAATTGGAAGAAAGCGCTTGATATATATAAGAAACATGTTGGCGTAACGGGTAGTTCTCATAATGACGCAGCTGAACAATTGTATGCATTTAAGCGTCAAAGACAGAGTATCCTTCATTCTTATCAGGCACATAGGCGGTAATCGCAGATTGCATATCGCACGCGTTTGACAGCCGCTTTGGATGTGACACGGTTCTTGCTAAATTAAGGTATGGCTTTTTGTGGCCATGATGAAGGGCTGGATTCTCTGAATAAGGGCAATTATCTCAAAATGATTGACTGGTATTGCAAGCGAAATGATGTTGTTGCTAAGACCATGAATGAAAATGGCCCTGGAAATTGCAAGCTCACATCTCCCAAAGTACAGAAGGAACTATCAAGTGCAAGTGCCTGTGCAAGTGAGGTAACAAATATTATTGTTAATGATATTGGAGATAGTTATTTTTCTCTATTGGTTGATGAAGCTAGAGATGCATCAATAAAAGAGCAAATGGGGGTTGTTTTAAGATATGTCAACAAACAAGCATGCGTTCTTGAACGTTTTCTTAGTGTTGTGCATGTGCGTAATAATTCTGCTATTAGTTTGAAGAGTGCTATTGATGAATTGTTTGCAAAACATAAATTATCAATGTCAAAGTTGAGAGGTCAGGGATATGATGGAGCCTCAAATATGCGAGGAGAGTATAATGGACTGAAAGCTTTGATATTGAAAGAAAACTCATCTGCAAGGTATGTCCATCATTTTTCTCACCAGCTTCAATTGGTTGTTCTTGCTGTTGCTAATGATAATAGAACTGTGTGTCAATTTTCGTTTATCTTGGTATGATTGTGAATTTAGCTGGAGCTTCATGTAGAAGAAAAGACATGCTTCTTGATTTAGAACATGCTAGAATTGTAGAAGGATTGGAGAATGGAGATATTGTGAGTGGAAGAGGCCAAAATCACGAGACTAGTTTGAGAAGGCCGGGGGATACTCGTTGGGGGTCACATTACACTACTATTATTCGTTTCATTACTATGTGGGAATCTATTTTGCAATTGATTGAAAACGTCCACAATGATGGTGATGCAAATCTGAGTAAATCTTCAGCGAGCGGTTTGCTTGAGCAAATGGAGAGTTATGAATTTGTTTTTGTGATGCTTATAATGAAGCGTTTGTTGGGAGTTGTAGATGCTTTGTCCCATGCTTTGCAACAAAAGAATCAAAATATTGTGTTAGCTATGAGTTTGATGAATACAATGACGTTTGAGTTGCAACAATACAGAGAGAATGGTTGGGATGAGTTAAATGAAGTCAATGCATTTTGTGTTAATCATGACATCTCGGTAGTTAATATGGAAGATGAACGAACAATTCATCGACTTACGCAAATGCAGACCCATGGTGATTTATTTTGTGTTGATACTTTTCTTCAGGTATTACTTTTATAATTTACATACCCTATTTATTTGATTTGTAATTTTTTTTCACTGCTACATGCTAACCTTTTATTTTCTGAATACTAGGTTGTTGATAGGATTATTCGTGAAATGAATAATCAATTTCTGGAAGCAAATACGGAGTTACTCACTTGTATGGCTTGCCTTGATCTAAGAGATTCATTTTCTAACTTTGATATTGGTAAGTTAGTTCGTCTTGCTGAACTATATCCAAGTGACTTCTCTGTAGAAGATCGTTCCCGCCTTCATCAACAACTTAGTACTTTCATTCATAATGTGCAACTTGATCATGAGTTTTTGGCTATTGAGGACTTCGGAAGTCTTGCTCAAAAGATGGTTCAAACAACTAGGCATACATGTTTTCCACTGGTATATCGTCTTATTGAGTTAACCTTAGTTCTACCAGTTGCAACTGCTTCTGTTGAACGAGTTTTTTCAGCCATAAAGAGAATCAAGACTGATTTACGCAACAGAATGGGAGATGAATGGATGAATGATGTTATGACAGTGCATATTGAGAAGGCGATTTTTGTTGGGATTGATAATGAACCAATTTTGCAACGTTATCAGCGTATGCAACATCGCAGGACACAGTTGTCTCCTGCGGTTAGTGTTTCTAGTTCTAGCAACCCAAGTATTGGAACGTAATTTTTTATGCAGTGATAGTTCTTTGTTGTAAAAATCTAATTATTATGTATTCATATTATTATGTAAGCGTTGTTTGCTAAAAATTATTTTATTTAACGTTGCAAAAAAAATTTTAACCTCATTTTCACCCCCCTAACATATACTCCTAGTTCCGCCACTACCCCTGAGTTTTCCTCAGGGGTACTGCCGACCACTTAGGGTCTAACCTACCTGTGGTTATATTTATATTTTCTTGTAAAGAATACAGTAAGGTTTAATTATGATTTGGGAGACTTTAGGATAATGAGCCTCATTGGCCCAATCTCGAAAGACTACAATACCATTGGCATTCTGGGCCACAACCCAGCATGCTGACAGCCCCTTGAGGTTAGGTATCATCATTTACCCACTTTAAATAGATTTTTTTAATCAAATTGGAGACTGGTTTAAATGATTTTTACAGTTATAAGTCCATATACATGTACATTATTTCCTGGGCTTAGTTTTAAACATATGAAAGACAATTTAATCATAATATTGTCATACCCTTAGGTTTGCCAAATGATATAATAGATAATTTTTATTTTGTTTTGGGATTTTAATAGCAGAAGAAGAAGAAGAAAAAGAAAAACAGAAGAAACTCAGTAGAAACGATTGAAGAACAAGATGAATAAGATCTGGGAATTGAGAGAGAGAAGCAAGAATGAGAATCTCTGAGCTAACAGAATTAGGCACACAAAATACATGAATCAAGATATTTCACAGCTGACTACATTCCCTCCCTTTATAGCTGCTGCTCAGCCCCTTCTTCCCCACTTGGCCAAAACTGTTTTCTGTTCTCTTTTCCATTAGGATTAGTTTTGAAGCCGCCAATCGGTTTTCCTTTTAGCCTATACTATATCTATTCTTGCTCAATTGGGGTGCATATGACAATCCCCCCTGTTGAAACAACACTTGTCTTAAGTGCTGAAATTTTTTTGTCGTGATCATCTTTTGAATGAAACGCAATGCTGGAAATCTGGAAACTGTGGTTGAATAAAAGAGCTATCCTCTCATGAAGCTTCCTCAACTGGCATTCCCTTCCACACAGTCACTACTGGAAAACAGGTGCATAGGCACCGGTATGAAGGTACCGGTGCCCCATTACTGATGCTAATTTTACCATTAGCACCGGTATAAACATATGAACATCGATGTACTAGTGCCTTTGTAATTTACAACACCGGTATAAACTTATGAACGTTGAAGTACCGGTGCCTTTGTAACTTAAAGCACCGTTAAACTTAAAAATCGGTGCTCAATACCGGTGCAGTTTTGAAAATGAATACCAAATGAGATAACTGTGAGCACCGGTTATTCATGTACCGGTGCATAAAACCTGTTATTCAACAAAAATCAAGCGAGAAAATGGAAAATGCACGCTGAAAATAGGAATATTGTAGCGCCGGTATGGTTTTTAGGTTGTAGCACCGGTATAGATATAGAACCGGTGCTATATTTACATAACAAAAAGTTAGGCAATAGTGCAACTTCAGCATTATGCAATCATGTCCATTTCGGGGATGTTCCATTTATCCAGTCATGTCCAAATCTCATAGTGGTGAACTTGAATTATGAAATTTCAATATGGAATTGCCAATTTTGGTTTTCGACAATTCCAAGATTCTTAGAGGGAGCTAAGTGCAAAAAGTAAAAAGTACACTCGAACGTCCAAATTAAAATCCGCTCGAACGTAATGCTGCATCATGAATCTGTAAAGTATATACCATGACTTAATCAAAAATTTTATGAATATATCTTCACAAAAAAATACCAATAATCCTCCCCGTTAGAACTTCCTAACTCTAGTCATCTATAGTAAGATATTATAACGCTTGCACTAGCAGTTTAAAATTTTTCACTAAAAGTTACTTTTCTATTTCAAAACTTCAATTAACCCATGGAAACCTAATATGAAATAAATTCGATCAAAAAACGACGGTGTAACGCATTTTTGGGCAATAGTACAATTTTAGCAAAGTTACGTACAGATCCATTTTGGGGATCCGTCATACACAATTTCCAAACACGGGAATGACAGAATGTTTAATTGATTTCTTATGAATCCAATAACTTAACTTCATTAACCAAAAAAATAATCCAACGATACTTGTCAGTGGATGAACAGTTTGGGGTGAAATTTAAAATTTTAGAAAGTATATAACTAGCACCAGTATTTTAGCACCACTTGAGAAGTTAATGCACCAGTAGCTTTACCGGTGCTTGAAACTTCAGTAGCTTTACCGGTGCTAGTAGTACCGGTGCTAGTAGTACCGGTGCTTGACACTTTGAAAAAAAAATCCATTATTGCTCTCGGGTTCCGAAAATGATGAAAATTATTTAAATATACATAGCCTGGAGAAGCTGTGTTATTCTATAGGCACCGATATTCCGCTATCTATACTGGTTCTAAGATGATGTGTATATTTGAACCGTTCAGTATTCCCTTTCATTAAAACTCAACCGCCAACTGTTAAACCTGTGCTTACTAAT
Source organism: Rubia yunnanensis (assembly GCA_037428765.1). Classification (NCBI taxonomy): domain Eukaryota; kingdom Viridiplantae; phylum Streptophyta; class Magnoliopsida; order Gentianales; family Rubiaceae; genus Rubia; species Rubia yunnanensis. The sequence continues at coordinate 10,553,251 of CM075061.1, forward strand.
ACTCAACTCATCCCAATGTTTTTTTCCTTACAGCCACCACCAAGACCTCCGACACCGCTGGTGATGGAGGGGATGGCCACGACAGCACCAGGCGCATCCGCTGAAAACCCGCCATTGCTGCTGAAGGACTACTGCTGAGTTCACATCTACAAGCCAACCACCGCCGCCACCGTGAATTCACATCCGCAAGCCCATTGTGGGATTCTACTATGTGTGGTCTCAAATCAAAAATCATAGGTAAGGTATGCTTGTTTTTTTTTTGGTATTTTGATTATAAAGTTCTTCCCTTTTTTATTGAATGATGTTTATAGAGTTGTAGTTTTTGTATATAATTATGTATATGTGTGTATCTGCCTGGAAATAAGGTTAGGATATCTAGTTTTTATTGTTTGTAGGTCAGGGATATCTATGATGAAGGGGATTATCTTGTTCTTATTTGTTTGTAGGTTTTTTTTTTGTTTTTTTTAACAATTTCATTTCAGTTTTGTTAACACGCCTTTATTCATGTAGCTAGTTCATAAGAGAAGCTGCAAAAAGATGGGGTGGGGAAATATATACAAGAGATGCTACTGTAGTTTATTATGATTACAAGATTTGTTGATTCTTTCTGAAAAAATGGTTTGTTGGTTTTGGTTTCTTTGTTTAATGATATTTGTTGATCGTTGCTATTCGATTGCTTTCGCAGGGAAGTTTTGAATTTGGTATTCCTTGGCTTCCTTAGGTTTCATTGATTGGAATTAGGTTTCTTCATTATGTACTGTGATACTACTAGGTGTAGCCTAGTGAAGTGCATGTGGTTGACGCTTGTTATGTTTAAGGTACAATGATAAAGTCGGAAAAATAGTATGGGTAGTAGATTTTAAATTGTGGAGGTGTTACAGTCTACAGGCATTCAGAGCAAGGAATGTTTGACACAGTTTTTTGAACATTCTTTGCTTGGGTTTCCTGAGATATGCTTGATTTCAACATTTTAGTTTACTAAGCATTAGTTAAAGGGCACTGCATTGGTTGCCTTCGATTTATGTATTGCCCTCTAACAATGTAATGCTTATGGCATTTGTAGAATTCTTCCATTTCAAACGTGGAGATTTTGTAGTCTTCCATTCCATTTCTAGAACTTGTTTGTTTGTAGCTTAGTTTGTGACTGCAAGGTATGTTTGACATAGTTTGTGTAAACAGTGGAGATCTTACAGTCTACGGGCATCCGAAGAAATGAATGTTTGACATGGTTAGTTTAAACACTCCTTATTTGAGTTTCCTGAGAACTGCTTCATTTCAACATTTTAAATGACTAAGCATTAGTTAAAGGGCACTACATAGGTTGCGCACGATTAATGTATTTCCCTCTAAATGTATGATGCTTATATCATTTGTAGAACAAGCTTAATGGAGGAAGAATTAGTTTCATAGCACTGCACTTTCTTTTCATTCATGTAGTGCCCTCTAACTAAGTTATGCTTCTTCCATTCCGCAAAGGAGCTACTACTTTAGTAGAACTTCTGTATTTCAAATGTGAAACTCTTGCAGCATTTAAGCACACTGAAAGAGGCAGGATGTGTTCCTTGATAAGACATATGTAAACACACCATGCCTCTTTAACTGTGCTTAAATGCTGCATCATTACGACATTTGAAATTATTGTGTTCGACAACAATTAATTATTTTGTGCAGGATAAATCTTTTCCTTGAAGCAAGGAAAGATATTGTTTTGTTGTACAACTTCGTAATTTAAATTGTGCAGAATTTGTTGATGTTTTGTTGATTTGTAGTTGATGTTTAAACTGTGGAGATGTTACAGTCCACGGGCCTCCAGAGCAAGGAGTGTTTGACATGGTTTGTTTAAATACTCCTTGCTTTGGTTTGCCCAAGAACTGCTTCATTTCGACATTTTAAATTACTAAGCATTAGTTACAGGGCACTGCATAGGTTTCCTTCGATTCATGTGTTACCCTTTAACTATGTAATGCTTATTTCGTTACGAAAGTGTTGTAAAATGCATCAGAATTAGTAACATGTTGATCGTTTTGACTGAATGATGAACTATATTAAGGCTTAAAGGTCTTTTCACTGACTGTATTCTTTTATTTGTTTCCCAAATTCTAGCACCGGTATTTTGAGCATTTCCAAACCAGCACGTAAGGTTGGGGGGGCTTATATTTCTAGCACCGGTAACACATACCAGTGCTGGCATAAATTTCTAGCACCGGTAACACATACCGGTGCCTATGTACCACATTACTAGCACCGCTCACATACTCGTCGGTATGAAAATTCATTAAATACTGGTGCATATGGTGGGAAATTACCGGTGCCTATGGGGCCATTTTCCCCTAGTGAGTAACCACTGCATTTATTAATGACCTGGACTCTCTACAGTCCTCATCTGCTTGATGTAATCCGGTTGTATTACATGAATCTTCAAAGTTACCTCACTTGGAGTATGATTTATCACATCAGGAATAGGCCCTTTGTGTTTTTTGAGCAAAGAAATATGGAAAACCGAATGAATCCTAGCACTTACAGGCAAATTTAATCTGTAAGCCACAACTCCAAACCTTGCCATTATTTCAAAAGAACCATAAAAACTTAGTGCTAGCTTACTGCTGATCTGATTAGCCAAAGAAACTTGTCTATATTTCTGTAGTTTGAGATACACACCCCCCAATCTCCAATTTTAAGCTCCTTATATGTCCTGAGTTTATCAGAAAATATTTCATTCTCTCCTGAGCTTCTCCCAAATGTTGTTGCAATAATCCTTGCACTTGTTCCCTTTTTTTAACCATCTCAACCGCAGCAGGAATCACTATATTATGATAAACTCCAAATGGAATCATGAAATAATGATCAAATGTAGTTAAAAAAAAATAGACTGATATTAATATTGATAATTTTAAAGCATATAAATTTTATATAAAATATTATTTGGATGAATGAATAAACATGATTCACTAGTAGAGAATGCTTTATTAAAGGAAGCGATCAAAGGCGGTTCTTAAGGAACCGCATTTGATTTAGAGCCGAGGGAGGTTCCAAACTCGAAAGTCCCTCGGGTGTTCCCCCAAACTTGATTAAAGGCACTTTTTTGTTGATAGAAGGCAATTCTTCAAGAACCGCCTGTAATGGGTATCAATTAAAGGCGGTTCTATTGATTGGTGCATTTAATGGCCAACTACATAAGGCAGTAGCTAGAGTTTAGAGTTTCACTTCAATTTTTTTCTAAGGCATAAACTCTATGCCGCCTTATGCTTTTTCTCCCTTGTTCTGGGAAAATTCTATATCCATGGCTACAGTGCATGGCCATGGATACAATTGTGCATGACGCATTAGCACAATGCGTCCTCTATGTTTTCCATTTTTATGCCTGAGGACGCATTTGCCAAATGCGTCCTCAATGCTTTTAAATTTTTTTTCGCCCTGGTATGAAGAGGACGCATTTCCGGAATGCGTCCTCAATTTAATTTCATTTTTTTGTTCGACTTGGCATGAGGACGCATTGTCCTCATGCGTCCTCCTTGACCAGATATTGCATGCCAAATATTGACCCTTGCATGCACATGAATCCAGGGAATTGCATGCATTCCAATGATTTGACCCTTGCATGCACATGAATCCATTTGTTTGCTTATAATTATAATTTATATATTTTTCTAATAAAATGTGGGACTAAAAAAATTTGTGTACGGTAATAATATACATATCAAATTCAATATCCGTTTTTAATAACACTGATTTAAAACAGGTATAATTCAAACAGTATTTCAAAAAAATTAAAATTAAAATTAAATACATTTGTTTATTTCGAAAAAAAATTCATGAGGAGGCATTCATGTAATGCGTCCTCTAAACAATTCGTTACAAAAATTTTTGAAAAAATTGAGGACGGATTCTGCCAATGCACTATATTCACCCAAAAACAAATATAAAGAATAATTTACAAATTATATATTTCACTGATTAAAATTACAATTTATATATTTCACTAATAAAATGTGGGCCTAAAAAAATTTTATGTACAGTACTAATATACATGTAAAATACAATGTCCGTTTTTAATAACACTGATTTAAAAAAGGTATACTATTTTGGAATGCGAAATATATTATTTTGTCAAATTCAATACCGGTTTGGAATGCGAAATGAAGATGAATATATTATTTTTTTAACAATTTTAACAATTCGACACAAAAATTCTAAAATAAATTGTTACATAAATTGTTAAAAATTGTAAAAATTGTAAAAATATTTTTTAACAAAAATATTTAAAAAATTAAATAAAATCTGAGGACGCATTCATGGAATGCGTCCTCTAATTATATTTATTTAAAAAATATATAAAAAATGAGGATGCATTCATGGAATGCATCCTCTAATTAAATTTGTTTTAAAAAATATAAAAATATGAGGACGCATTCATGGAATGCGTCCTTTAATTAAATTTGTTTAAAAAAATAGAAAAATATAAGGACGCATTCATGGAATGCGTCCTCTAATTCACATACAGAAAAAAAAAATTAAAAACCAGTGAGGACGCATTCTATGACCATGCATATATGGATCAAGTTCTCCCTTGTTCTCAATTTTCTTCCCCTGGTTAAAACACCCTACTCCACCGTCCACCGTACTGCTGCCACACTCCTGCCTCCAATCTCCTTTCCTTTCCCTCCACCACCTAGCGCCATTCCCTCTTCCCACCCAGCGCCATTCCCTCTTCCCACCCAGCGCCATTCTCTATCTCCACCCAGAACCTCAGCCGGACCACGTCTCCTTCTCTACCTAGCCGCGTCTCCTTCGTCGGCATCCGCAGCATCGCTTCCTCCTCCACCTCCTCCTCTAGCTGGCCGCGTCTCCTTTTCCACTGTGTGCCGGGTTTATAAAATCTAGATAAAGTTCTGAATTTGGTTTAGTATTTGATGTGCAGATCTATTTGACTCTTGTTTAGATATGTTTCTTTAGGTTTAGATCCGTTATATTTTTCAAAGAATAATGAAGTAATTGATCTGTTAGGTTTAGATCTTTGTTGACATGAATTTTGGTTATGTTAGAACCTCCGCCGTCCGAGATCTGTTTTTCTGTTTGGATTCCTTTTTTTGTCAGACGTTCTTTTGTTTGCTGCCAGAAACGTAGTTAGAAGGTGGTTTTCGGAATCGCCTTTGTTCGATTCGATCAAAGGTAGTACCAGAGAAGGCACTTGAAAGTCTGGTAAAACTGCCTTTAATTGGCATATTCTCCACTAGTGATTGTTTTATAATTATGTAGTCAATACATTATAATTCTTAATTTGCGTGATATTGGTATTTTATAAAATATAAATAAAAATTTAAATATATTTTTATTAGAGCTGATGATGAGGTACTTAAAAAATTCTCCTCGGAGCATCCACCAGAAACTAGATAATCATTGCAGGGATGATTCCTGGATGCCACCGCCAAAGAGTTTGTACACTCCTCCATTGTACGTTTGTTTGTTTTCTAGGGTTGATTTTCAGGGGAATTGTAGGCAAAGGGTGGGTTGAAAAGGCAGAGCTATGGCACGTTCTATGTAGTTTTTAATTTTTACTTAAAATTCAAATTAATTTTTCATCATTAAAGCTACTCCAGCAATGTAATTTGGATTTATGAAATTAAAATTAATTTAATTCTACTGTTATCTATCTTCAATTTGCTTGGTTTCATTTCATTTTAGTTTAATAATAAATTCAGTTTATATCAAATCCAACGCAAAAAACCAGATCTAAGAACTATTGCCAAGCAAAGTTGTAATTTTTAGATAAAACATATTCTATCTGTCTCATTTCAACATGCAATTTAACTATTCATTTAGACCAAAAAAATTTAAGTTTCACCTTAAAATTAAATTGTGTCTGTATTCATGATCTCACGATACATTATGTAGTGGTACATGATACTTATACAAACTAGGAAAAGGTAATAGAATATAATTACAATCACAAGTAATATTCTAATTCCTTAATAGTTCTCCTCAAGTTGGAGCATGGGGATCAGAAATAACCAACTTGCCAAGCAGGGAATGAAACTGGTTACGACTAAGAGCCTTAGTGAACAAGTCCGCAGGTTAGTCTGACGTGCGGATATGCTGAGTAACAATAGTACCAAACCGTACAAGATCCCGAACAAAATGACAATCAACTTTAATATGCTTCGTACATTCATGGAACACTAAGGTTTCTGCAATATGAAGAGCATATTGACTGTCATAAAACAAACGCTTAGGAGCAGTATGCGCAACCCCTAAATCTTTCAGTAAAGACCTAAGCCATAACAACTCACAACAGGTAACAGCCATAGCACGATACTCCGCTTCAACAGAAAACTGAAAAACTGTAGGTTGCTTCTTGGTCTTCCAAGAAACTGGAAAATCACCAATCATCACAAAGTAACCGGAAAGAAAACGCCGATTAATAGGGCAAGCAGCCCAATCAGAATCACAACAAGCTATCAACTATAACGCACTATGGGAAGAGAGAAATAAACCTTGACCAAGATGACTCTTCAAGTAGTGCAACACACAAACTGCAGCTTGCCAGTAAGGAACACAAGGAGACTTCATGAATTGAGCAAGTATGTGAACCGAATAACTAAGCTCAGGTGGTGTGATGGTAAGGTATATCAGGCACCCAACCAGTCGCATGTACTGCTCAAGATCATGGTAAAGCGGGCCATCAACATGCTCCAGGTTGTATTGCTGCTCCATCGAAAAGTCAGTCGGTTTAGAGATAGATAAACCTGCATTAGATAAAATGTCCAAGGCATATTTCCTTTGCGAAAGAAACATCCCAACCAGTCTTCTAGCAATATCTATGCCCAAGAAATGCTTAAGAAGACCAAGGTCTTTCATATGGAAACAAGAACTCAAGTATTTTTTGAACTCAGAGATGAGCGCAGAAGAACTACCAGCAGTGACCAAATCATCCACATAAACAGAACATGCAAAGAAGCTGATCCACGGGAAAAGACAAACAAAGAGTAATCTTCCTTACTCTAAACAAAACCAAATGCTCGTAAAGTTTGAGCCAATTTAGCAAACCAATTTCTAGGAGCCTGGAAAAGACCGTAAAAAGACTTCTGAAGGCGACATACCTGACCAGGAGGCACTGCATAGCCTGGTGGGGGTCGCATAAAAACCTCTTCATGCAAATCACCATGCAGGATAGCATTATGGACATCCATCTGATGCAGTTCCCAACCACGAATGACCGCAACATATAAGAAGAGGCGAACATAACTCATATTCGCAACAGGAGCAAAGGTCTTAGTATAATCAATTCCTCAAACCTAGCAATTCTCGAGAACCACGAGGCATACCTTATGACGTTCAATAGTACCATATGACTTAAACTCCATCCGATAAATCAATTTGCAACCAATTGCCTTCTTACCCAGATGAAGAGGAGCTAAAGTCCAAATTTGATTGCGCTCAAGCGCAGTAAGTTCTTCAGTCATAGCATCTTGCCAATGAGCATGCTCCGATGTCTCAGAATAAGTGGTGGGATCTGCACTAGATGTTACTGCACCTAAAAATCTAGCATGCATACTAGAAAAATTATTACAATTTACATAATCAGTAAGAGGATAGAGAACACCTGAGGATAGTGACAATGGATGAGTGAATGTAGACGTAAGAAGGGGGGTCTTCAGTAGTAAGAGCACATGTATAATCATCACAATCATAATCTTCCAAATAAGGAGGCGGCCGACGCATGAATACTCTGTCTGATAGATGGCAACTCAGCGGCAGAACCATCTGGAGCTAGAGACGCTGCAGAAAAAGACTAGGCAGGTGGCACGTGAAGCGCATGGGAATCCATCGCTGGCGCTTGACTTGGTGCGTGAGGGGGCAGATTCCTTGGTGATGCAACATTCGGCCAAACATAGATAGGATCCGGCGATGGAACCTCATCCACTGGGGATGAGCTGGTGTGCGCTGGGAGGGTCAGAGCTAGCGCCGGTCGGTGAAGAAGAGCAGACGGTGGCTGGCAGCAATAGAGAAATGGCGGCGACCGGCGGTGAAGCTTCGATAGCGGCCGGTGAAGAAGGACCGTTGACTACCAGCAGTGGTAGACCGGTAATGGCCGATGGCTATGGATCGGCGGCGGCCGGTGGTAGTAGGCCATGCGACTCCAGCAGCAGTGACAAGGAGGTCGGCGGTGAGGTGGTGGCACCACCGGGTTCTTCTGATGAGCCCAATGTCGGAGTTGTAGAATACAAAAACTGGTATTCAAAAAAATTGGCCTCCCGACTGGTAAAGATTAAGCGGGATTCCAAGTCAAAAAGGTGATAGCCTTTCTTTCCGGCAGGATAACCAAGAAACAAACAATGCCGACTTCTTGGTGCAAACTTGTCACAATATCTGGGAATATGAGCAGCAAAACACAAGCATCCAAAAACTCTTAATGATAAGTAATTTGGAGCTTGCCCATAGAGCAACTCAAAGGGAGTATGACCATTGAGATGCTTTGTCGGTGTCCGGTAAATCAGATAGCAGCAGTAAGAACACATTCTCCCAAAATCAATTGGAAGACTGGCTTGGAACTGTAAAGCATGTGCCACATTGAGTACATGGCGATACTTTCTTTCAACTCGACCATTCTACTATGGTGTAACAACCATACACGTCTCAAAAATGATCCCAGATGTAACAAAATGAGATTTCAAAGGCAAAATTTTAGTTCTGTTATCAGCCCGAACACGGAGTATGGTTCGGTCCCACTGGTTCTTCACCAAGGCACAAATTTCAAAAATCTAGAAGCTACTTCTGATTTAGCCACTAATAAATAAACTCAAACAGCTCAGGAATAATCATCAACTATAGTTAAAAGATAAAATGCACCACTAGAATATGGTGTTCTATAAGGACCCCAAACATCACAATGAATTAATTGAAATAGTGTAGTAGCATTTGTAGAACTCAATGGAAACCTATGTCTAGTTTGTTTTTCTCTATAACATATAAAGCAAGAAACAAAAGTCTTATTAGTGTTAAAACCAATAGAATAAATAGAGTACATCACCGTAGAGGAAGGATGTCCAAAATGTTGATGCTATAAATCAGAGGAAGACACAGAAGCAACTGTTGGAAGAGACTACGGGATAGGAGGATGATCACGAGTATCTAGCAGACGAAGCCAAAACACCCCCCCTTCTGTTCACCCATGCCAATCACTTTCTTCGTACTGATTTTCTGTAAGATGCAATAATTTTCAGTAAACGAAACTAGACATTTTAAGGCAGACAACGATCTAGAACATGATAATAAATTGCACCGCAATGTAGGTATATATAGCACATGAGTAAGAGTGACATCACCAAAGAAAATGGAACCATATTGGGTAGTAGATAACACATAGCCATCATGCAGAACAACATTCACAATGTCAATAGAAGTAGTAAGATCAGTAAGAGAACCCTTGTCACCAGTCATGTGATATGAGGCTCCAGAATCAAGTATCCATGGTAAAGTAGACTTACCTGACCCATTGTCAGTAAGAGAATTACACTGATTAAATAAATGTATGGCCATGCTCCAGTGGTCATTAGACATAGCAGGGCCAAAATTGGATCGGGCAGGTACTCGACCAGAGAAAGCTGTCGCCACTAGGCCAGGCGGCAAAATGGCGGTACCGGTAAATAGCGGCGGTAGTGGAAGTTCCGTGGCCGAACCTTCGATCACGGTGGCGGCGGTCTGCCGAGAGGTTAGCTCCATCTTCTTGGTGGCGCTGACTTTCTCCTTCAACTCCTTGACCATTCTGGTACACCAATAATCTGGAAGCAAGAATCCTTATCGTGACCCTTGCGATGACAATGTGTTCTTACGGTCAGATGCAGAAAGAACAACTGGCGAAGACCTTGCAAGTGGTGGGCATCGTGCAGCAAACACCATAGAGTTAAAAGAAGGCTCACGGGCTTAGATGACAGATCAATGATTCTCCTCCTGGGGAACAAGGGCATATACTTTCATGACAGGTTGCATCAGATCAATGCTCATGATATATGATCGCAAGGTGTGAAAGCCTTCGTCGAGGCCAGAGAGGAATTGGTAGATCAAATCATTCTCTCTTTCTCGGAAGACTCTCCCTGAAATATTGCAATTGCACAGTGCCTTGCTCTTTTCACAGTCACAAACTAGAGGAGGCCACATGCAGTGATAATATGCAAACAACTTCTTCAGTTTGCCAAAGTAAATGTCGATGGGATAATTGTTCTGCCTGCAACTCTGAATAGCCTCTTGCATTTGCAAAACTTTCATACCATCGCCAAGAATAAATCGTGCCTTCAGGTCATCTCACAGTTCCTTAACTGTGGCAAATGGGCTTGTAGAAGATCTCAACACCGGATCCAGGGTTTTCAAGTTCAGCGGACAAGAGAAGCATTAACCCCAGGCAAATCAGCAACATCGGGATAACCATCCTGGGGTTTGGTAATGGATCCATCTATGAAACCAATCTTGTTCTTAACAAGGAATATGCGGCACGTCGCGTCAAACCATTCGATGTAATTTTCTTGACCATTTCGCATATTCGGTATAAGATGTAAACCTAGACCATCGCCAGGGCCAATAAAGCAAGGATCAGTCAACACACGACCAATAGATACGGCAGTCCGAGGGCCAGATTGCAATTGCAACTGCTTCAGTAAAGTCACAATCACATCATAACCACTCATATCCTGAAGCTTCGGAACCTCAGGTGCAGCATCAATACGGGTCTGATTAAGTAATAAGTCTAAAAGTAATATTACGAGTACAACATCATTTTATGAGTCATTCTTTCATTTTTTGAAAAAGTAAACCACCAATAAATTAAATTCAGCTTCTATAAACTAAATTCAGCACGAATAAATAAATCCAACACCAAATAAGACCAAATGGACAAGGCCTGACAGCAAGTCCAACAACTTATCTAAAATTTTCTCTAGGATAGGGAATGAAAATCAATATTCCCCATATTTTTTTACTCAACTCCAACAGGTTCTCTATTTTGCATGATCTAACATTTAATACAATATAGTTACCTTTTAATTTAAAGCTAAAAGCTAATTTTTAATCACTCCGAAATATATTGCAAAAATTAATAGTTAGTTTTCAAAAAAAATCAATCTAACAAATTGAAAACTAGAGGTTAGATATTAATTAGAAATTAATAATATTTTTTTATTTTCACCCAATTTGAAATAAAAGACGAACAAAATAAAAAACTCAACAAACTTTGCCATATTTTTATCGTACTCATGTATGGCTTATGTAAAATTTACGCTCAACCTATTCACTATCTAATAAACTAGCACAAGAATTTACATTCAACATCTAGATTGCCATTTGTTTTCTTCCAAAGAAGCGAAATATATATTTTAAAATAGAAATATTTGTGTCTAGCCTATTTTTAGTAATGATGACTTATTTTGATCGATTACGGTATCAATGGTGTGGTGTTGTGGGCCATGTTTATATTATAAAAATTAATATTTAGTTTTTTAAAACAATCAATATAAAAAATTTAAAGCTAAAAGTTATAATTTAATTAGGAATTAGTTTTCTTTTCGTATTTTTATCTAGTTTAAAATAAAAGGTAACTACATCTAAAAAATTCAAAAACTATAGACTATAAACCAAAGAAATAATTTCAGCATTCTAAACAAATCATTATTGACAAAATCCTTAAAAAAATATATATATAAAGAAGCATCCCACCCGAGCTCGAGATTGTAGTAGTTTTCTCTAAATTTTTTTGTTGAAAGTCGAATGTACTTTATAGTAGGAACAGAAAAATGAAAAAAAAAAGAGACTTAAATTTAATAGAAAAATGAATATTGTGTTATGATTTGATGCATTCAATTGGAATTGCATTAAATTTCCATTCCCTATAATATTTTTCACATTCTACAAATATAGAGAATCAAATCTTCTCTCTCATAAGAATCCCTATTTTAGGGAATGAGATGGAGACAGTGTTGGAGCTGAAAAACAAAGTAGCTAAAATCTCTAAAATTAATTAAAATCTCTATTATAAAAAGAGTATGTCCCTTGAAAGACGATTTTTCCATAATCTATAGAAAGATCAATGTTTAAAGTGCAAATTAGAAGAAATGAGATAAAATTTTTGGGTTGTATGAATCGAATTATAAACTTTATAACCACTACACGCTGTACAATAAATTTTTAATATTACAACTAAGACATTTTACCTTTTATTATTCTAAATAAATCTCATCTTTCCATAAACTTATGGAAATGCCATTTTTCCAAGACTTTGCCTTATAAAAATATTGTTGGACTTGCATTAAGTATGGAAAAAATTAAATCAAACTAAATAATGCTCTTAGAGTGGCACATACCTTGGAATCGGTTATTTCCGAGATTAAACCGGACCAACTTAGTCAAGTTGCCAATCTCGTGGAATTGGTCCTGTAAAATCATTTCTTTGCAAGGGAATTTGTTGAAGCTCTGAGCAGTTGTTGAGCCTTGACTGAATCTGCCCTGAAAACTGATTCTTCGACAAGTCTATCCTCGCCAGATTCGGAAGTTTGGAGCAAATGTCCATTGGAAGAGGACCACTAAATCGGTTATTCCCTAAAACCAGGATTCACAGTGATGAAAGGTTGAAAATAGATAATGGAAAAGATCCTTCTATAGTTATTGCATACTTGGTTAGATAAGTATTTTGTGTGGTGTACTTTTTACTGTATCATTCTGATTAGTGGATTCATTCTGAACTGGGCTAGACCCCACAAATGTTGGTGGATTTTACCGAACTGTGTAACCAAGTCTCGTGTCTTTATGCTTTACTTTATTGCATACTTGGTTAGATAATTTATATTGGAACATAGCAGCAGTAATTATGATAATTTGGTAAAACCAAATTTCAGTCGACATGGTAATCAACACCGTGAGGAACCACCGGACAGTTGGGCGAACCAAATGATCAATCCAATTGAACCTAATGTCCAGATCGGTTTGCTGTCTCAATAAATGCACCCATGAGTGAAGTACAACGATTAGCGAGACTGGTTGATAACCCGGCCAACCAAACACCTCTACCATCCACTAAGAAGGACAATCTCAACCATGTTGTTCGCAGTTTTCATGGTTATGCCAGTTCAAAGGGAGAATCTATCTATGCTTCGAAAAGACGATCGTACCAAGGGTTTTCTAGGAAGCATCACAAAAGCAAAAAAGCATTCCAAAAGGATGCCCAGTTTGGATCCAACAAAGAGTTTGGATTATGCCCGCGACATTAAAGGCTTAAAATATGACATTCCCTATTTTGATGGAGCACACAATCTGGCGAGGTATATTTATTGGGAGCGACAGGTTCAAAACCTGTTTGATCACAACAACTATTGAGGAATGAGAATTTTAAAGCGGAGAGGTATTCCTTCACAAATTATGCGGCTGAATGGTGGAAAAACTTCAAAGAAACGAGATCATATGTCGGGAAGAAGCCAATTGCAACATGGGAAAGATTGAACAAAGAGCTTTGCTTATATCATATTCCACCCAAATAATTGATGGAAAAATATTTGTACTTAAGCAATATGAAACAAGGAAATAGATATGTGGATGAATACTGGCAAAATCTTAAATTGGCCATTAGATGGGTCAGAATGAAGGAAGACGAATCATATATGAAGAATTGATTTATAGGAAGGCTTACGGGAAAATATCCAAGTACGGGTTAAGCTTCAACATCATGTGTCGATGAGAGACTAATTGGTGAAAGTAAGGTTGATTGAAAGCAATTTGAGGCCGAAAAGACTACACGGTTTAGGTTTCCAATCAAAGACCAAGGTTTGATTTAGGGAACTCTAGTTTTGGCTGAGGCAAAGGGAACACCATGGGCGGTCATGGTCCTACACAATTATATTCAAATTTGACTTTTATTCTGAATTAAAGAATGATGGCGCCCTCCAACCAACAGTCCAACAGAAATCCAAGTCTATTTCTTCTTCGTCTAATACAGTTGCTTCTAAGACTCCTACTTGTTTTAATTGTAAGAAACGAGGTCATTTGCGATCCAATTGTCCTTATGCCCGAATCTAACAACGCTGGAGGAAGAAAATGATGAAGCTGAATATGCTGATATGCTTGCACTTTATGAAATTGAAGAAGAAGTTGATGAAGAGATCATCATTAATGATTAAATTGAGCAAAACCCGGAAACACAAGGTAACTTAGTGTCATTAAGGCTCTTAAATGCCCAGATGACTGAATCATAGGTACAACGTGCTAATATTTTTCATACTCATTTCCTTGTGAAATATAAGAATTGCTTACTAGTTATAAATGAAGGATCATGTGCTAATACTGTTTCAAATCTGCTAGTTAAGTCGTTATCATTGCCTGTTACTCATCATCCATCTCCATATAAACTGATTTGATTAAATGGTTGTGGTGAACTTAGAGTTAAATAGTGCATGATTAACTTAACCATCCAAAACTATCTAAAACAACAAATCAAAACAACTAGATGAATCAAAGAAGAAAAATGGAGAAATAGGGTTTAGAACAGTACAATTTCGCAGCTGCTGAAGAAGTAGAATGAGAGGAGAGAAAAATGGTATTTATAGTGGAAGGAAAAGAAAGTAGGATTCTGGTCAGTGGCCGTCGCGACTCGCGACGAACATGTTGGTCGCGACGAGTCCGTCGCAACTCGCGACGAACATGTTGGTCGCGACGAGTCCGTCGCGACTCGCGACGGTAACCAGAATTTTTTCATTATTTCTTCTTCTCCTCCTTGTGGCATGTAGTCATCTCCATAGTCACTCTTCTCAACTTCTAAGTCTTCAACGGTTTCAAAAATGATCTTCAGTGGCCTCCGGTCTTCACGTCTTCGAAGCAAGTCTTCAAAATCTTCGAAAGTGTAGTCTTCAATGGCCTCCGGTCTTCATTACTTCGTTACACAAAACATCTACTTAAAAGAGGTAAAAGAGCGCAAAGTTGCTCTTACCCCTCCTAAGAGGATTTCATGGTAAAACACAAGCTGTTGTAATGAAAGAGTACAAAATGGATCCTAAATAGTACTAAAATAAGCATATAAAGTGGACGCATCAAACCTCCCCACACTTGAACCTTACTCGCCCTCGAGTAAGAAAAGATCCAAGTATACGAAAGGGATGATACCTCCACATCCTACTACTAATCCCCCAATTCACTACCTCACAAAACTCTCAATACCGCACATCCCAAGATTAAGATCAAATGAGACTTTTCCACAACCCCTATTCCTAAATCTACCTAAACCATATCACTCCGTCAATTCATTAATTTCCCTAGGACATCTCCAAATCCAGAACTGACAATCCCAAATCCAATGATAAAAGATGAAACCAAAGGTATGCATAAAGTTCAAAGCACATGCTTCATCCTATATCAATGTATCAACCTAAAAACGAAGTCTATTAATGATCAAGAATTTCACAACTTACTCCGTCTTGTCCCCGCTAAATTATCCATCCCCAAAAGATTCTCAAGATGTCGAGCTACCCGATCCCTCCGTGTGGTCACCTCAACCTTATGACTCCATCGCCGGCAAATGAGTAAACACTTACTGTCTTTCAATTTCTCTCGCTTTCTCTCATTTTGCCTAGGAGCCCTTTCAGGTTTTCATCCTAGCCACACAATCATTTTTCTTTTAGCTCACACCTCACCTTTTTCCACACATTTGACCTCTCATTTTTACCTAGGCCGCCCTTTCGGGTTTTCGACCTATCCGGGCCCCAATGTTGCCTAAGTTGCCCTCTCGGGTTTTCAACTTAGCGGGATTCTTTCTTTCTTTCTTTCTTTCTTTTTTTTTCTTTTTTTTTTTAAATTTTTGTTGTTCCCCATCCGAAAAGTAGCAAATTGCTTCCAAATGTGAAGGTTAAGAAAAGTATCAAAACCAACATTATCCAAGTACATCAAAAGCAAAACAATATCCAAAACAAAAAGTAAAAGTATCTCCAAATCCCAACTCGCCTATCAATAGTAGATACCCCTCCCCACACTTAAAACACTACATTGCCCTCAATGTAGACTAGGGCAAAACTGTACAAAGCAAAGTATGGAAAAGGGGTAAAGCGTGATGCTCACTTTATCAATGCGGTGAAGATGAAGGGCCGCTGCCGGAGTAATGCTGCTGATACTGAGTCAGCCACTCCTCGTTCCGCTGCCTCCGTGCTCTCCGCTGCTCCACTCTAGGATCGGTGCCTGATGTACCAGCCGACTGGGACTGCATGTCATGGATGCGAGCGGACAGGTGTTCAATCTCCTCATCCATATCTATCAAAGCCCGGGAGACAAACCTGTTGTGCTCGAGAATCATGCTTTCCTGGCGGTGGAAACCCTCGTGCATGGTCCGCATCATCCGCTCATAGAAATCTGGCGGAGGCTGGGGGAAGTGAGGTGTGGTCTCATCTGTCGGAGGTGGAGGCTGTGGAGAGTGCTGCTGCTGCTGCTGATGATGCTGGTGCTGATGGTGCTGCTGCTGATGCTGCTGCTGATGCTGCTGATAAGGCTGAGGAGGAGGTAGGGTGCTGTCATCCGGCTGGACCGGGGCTGGGCCAAGGTCGTGGAGCGCACGCTGGAATTCGGCTGAGCATGAAGAATCTGGGGAGATTGCTAAATCCCCCAAGGGTGTGTCGAATTCCAGTCTGGTCCGGCTGTGCTGAGGGAGGGCCATGAAGGTGATCTTTCTGGCACCGTATAACTAAAGGAAGAGTCCAGTGGTCCGAGTGACACTGAGCATCTCAAATCGAACCAGTCGCTCGACGGTGATCAGATAAGACGTTCGCTTCCCCAGGCGTGGGAAGTCGGTCGAAGGGACCAATCCCAAGTACCCCGCTAGAATGCTTATCATTCCTCCGACCATGATTTTCCCCTTTACCTTGTCTGCCAAATCCACTACCCTCTTCATCCAGAGCTCGGCCCACATACCATATCCCTGCCCCTCGCTCGTTAAGTGCCATAAGAAATGAATGTCGTTGTCTGGCACATTCGTCGGCTCCGCGGAGCAGAAGAGTGTGCCAGCTAGGAGCCTGTGCACATAACGAAGCGCGGGGTGGATGATGGAGCTGCTCTTGTCATGTGAGTTCTTGGGCCTCATGTTGATGACATTCCAGAAGTGCATGTCATCTTCAATTGACCGCTCTGGGGCATCAGGATTTAGTCTGGCCCGAATGTCAGCCGTGGCAAAACCGAAGGCCTCCTCCACCTCGGAGACGGTCATCTGCCAGGAGATGTCATCTAGGTGAAAAGCGATATACTTCTCACATGGTTGATCGTCCCTCATACTGCGAATACGGACGGTGGACAAGAACTCCAGCGTGTACCTCCGGTAAGTGGGCGCGCTCTTGTTCATGAATCCCTCCATTCCCCCTTTGGCGAGGAGGCATCTGACAGGTTGTACAAGGCCGAGGGTGTCCAACGTGGGAATATCAACAAAACTGGTTTCCTTGAGCAGGCGTCTCTCTAGGACTTCCCATCTGTCGGCATAGGACCCGGTGATCCGGGTCAAGCCCATGTATCTATCCGGAGGCGGAGGCGCAGAACCAGATCCTGAAGCCGGAGGAGGTGGAGCGGTAGTGTGATCATCCCTAGTCATCGCCCTGGACCTCTTTCTGGGGGCCATATCTATCAATCACCAGCAAACAGAACAAACAGGTTAAATGTGAAAAATAGATGTATATGCAATATGGCAAGTCTGTGACCAATCTCAAAGGAGTTTATGATGACCGGCTGAAACGAAAACAGTTTAACTAGGTCAAATCGGATGCACAATAGAATGTACAATCTACATTTTGTTTGTCCAGAAGCATATATCATCAAATTCAAGAAGTTGGCACATAGTCGAAATAGATACGCTATGTTATATGTCAAGCTCACAATGAGGCTGAATGGGATTAACCATTAACATTACGTTCACAATGTTCACAATGATGACCATGTTAACATTGAGCACAGCATAGCACAATCAATATTTTAGTCTGCTAACAACTATGTGCAGCGAACACGAGGGTACAAATCTAAAACCATTCCAACTGCACGATTTCCAAACCGAGGATGCCGAAGCAGAATACAGACAGTCTATGGCAGGAATGAAAATATGTAAACAACACCCACAAGAAAAAATTTCTGCAGCATTACAGCATACCCACGATCGACCAGAACCGAGACTAGAAATTGGAATCACACTACAACACAATGGTAACCAAATTGAACACATATAGAATATATGCAAAATGATAAACATAGTTCAATAGGGTTAAGAGGTGTACCGATACCGCTTAGGACGAGGAGAGAAAGGAAAAATCGGCAGCCCACAATGAATCGGGGCTCAAATCGGCCACGGCGTAAAAAATCTAGGGTTTCGGTTAGGCGTGGCGCGTCAAAGAGGCGGGGCGGTAACGAGGTGGCAGCGGCGACGAGATGCGGCGGCGGCGAGATGGTGGTGGCAGCGGCGAGATGGTGGCGGCGTGGAAGATGAGGAAGTGGAAGAGGTATCGGGTGAGGAAGAGATGGGGAAGAGATGTGTTCCCCGCTATTTAAATCAGAACCAAAGAAAAAATTTCTGCACGCTCGACCGTCGCGACTCGCGACTACTCTCATCGCGAGTCGCGGAAAGTGAAACCTGTAAGCAAAAATGTCCTGAGTCCGTCGCGACTCGCGACAACGCTCATCGCGACTCGCGATGGGTGTCGCGAGGTAGCCGCGACTCGCGGAAAGTGGAATCCGAAAGGGTCAAATTTCGCAAAAATCTCTGAGTCCGTCGCGACTCGCGACAACGCTCATCGCGACTCGCGACGGGCGTCGCGAGGTAGCCGCGACTCGCGGAAAGTGGAATCCGAAAGGGACAAATTTCGCAAAAATCTCTGAGTCCGTCGCGACTCGCGACGAGGCTCATCGCGACTCGCGACGGGCGTCGCGAGGTAGTCACGATTCGCGGAAAGTGGGATCCGAAGCCCAAAAATTTTGCACAAAATTCCTGAGCCCGTCGCTCATCGCGACAAAGCTCATCGCGACTCGCGACGGGCAACTAACCTGGCACCTAGAAAAAAAAATTTCTGATGCTTTCTCTTGTCCAAGTTCTTCCTTTTCGAATTTAAGTAGTTCCCCCTTCCAAAATCCAATGCTTTGGCTTCAAAATATCTACAAAATCATGGAGAAAACAACCCGTGAAAAGCATAAAGCAAAACAATGAAAGCTTAAAACTAAACAACATCAACAGAAAGTCACGAATGACGATCCGGATGATCAAAACCAAGTTTATTTAACGTCGTCGGCACGACTTACTTCCCTCCTTGGAGCTTACTCGCAAATCGGATCGAGGAGATGAACGTCCTCCCCTTTTTCCGGTACAAAAGTCTCATGGTAAGGTTTCAAACGTTGTCCATTAACCTTGAAGGTATTGGACTTAGCTCGATCTAAAATTTCCACCGCCCCATGCGGGAAGACCTTAACCACCTCAAAAGGACCGATCCATCGGGACCGCAACTTACCTGGGAATAGGCGAAGGCGAGATTGGAATAAGAGGACCTTCTGACCAACGTCAAAGTCCTTTCTGATGATCATCTTGTCGTGCCATGCCTTTGTCTTCTCTTTGTATATCTCGGCGTTCTCATAGGACTCCCTCCTGATTTCATCCAATTCCTCTAATTGTAACTTCCTATGCAAACCGGCTTCATCTATATCAAGATTAAACTGTTTTACCGCCCAATAAGCCTTGTGCTGAATTTCTACCGGTAGGTGACAGGGCTTACCAAACACTAACCGGTATGGGGACATACCGATTGGTGTTTTGTAAGCCGTCCTATACGCCCACAGGGCATCATTCAACCGAGAACTCCAATCCTTCCGGTTAGGATTAACCATTTTTTGAAGGATGGACTTGATTTCCCGATTGGAAACTTCAGCTTGCCCGTTGGTTTGTGGGTGATAGGCGGTAGATGTCTTGTGAGTGACTCCATACTTCTTCAAGAGTGCGGCTATGGTCCGATTGCAGAAATGGGTGCCCCGGTCACTAATCAAGGCTCGGGGTACCCCAAACCTAGAAAAGATGTTATCTTTCAAGAATTCTGCAACCACTTTAGAATCGTCAGTCCTAGTGGGTTTTGCTTCAACCCACTTCGATACATAATCAACAGCAAGAAGAATGTACGTAAAGCCATAAGAACTAGGAAAAGGCCCCATAAAGTCAATACCCCAAACATCAAAGATTTCACAATATAAAAGAGGTCGTTGGGGCATTTCATTCCTAGTGGAGATATTTCCTACCCTCTGGCATCCATCACAAGATTTGCAAAAAGTGTATGCATGTTTATTCATCGTGGGCCAATAAAACCCACTCTCTAAAACTTTCCTAGCGGTTCTCTTGGCTCCAAAATGACCGCCACATGCATGAGAATGACAAAACTCAAGTATTGGGTGTATTTCACTATCAGGGATGCATCTCCTAACAACTTGATCCGCACAATGTCTCCACAAAAAGGGATCATCCCACACATAATATTTTGCATCACTCCTTAACTTATCCTTTTGGGCTGTGGAAAAATGATGAGGAAATTTACCAGTGACGAGAAAGTTGACAATGTCGGCATACCACGGTTGGAGATCCCTAATGCGATTAATGGTGAACAATTGTTCATCAGGGAATTCCTCCCGTAGTTGCTCCTTCATTGCTGGGCTTACCTCAATGTCTGCCCCCGGAGTCAACCGGCTCAAATGATCGGCCACCAGGTTTTCAGCGCCCTTCTTATCCCGCACCTCCAAATTGAATTCGCTCAAAAGCAAGATCCACCTAATCAACCTCGGCTTGGATTCTTTCTTCGCCATTAAATGACGAAGTGCTGCATGATCAGTGTATACAATAACTTTAGTACCAAGCAAATAAGATCTAAATTTTTCTAAAGAGAATACCACTGCTAGCAACTCCTTTTCAGTGGTGGAGTAGTTCCTTTGGGCTTCATTTAGGGACATGGATGCGTAATAGATGGCGTGAGGTACTCTTCCCACCCTTTGACCAAGCACTGCTCCAACGGCGTAGTCACTCGCATCGCACATTATCTCAAAAGGCAACGCCCAATCTGGGGGTTGTATGATAGGGGCCGAGACCAACCTTCCCTTCAATGTATCGAAGGCCCCTTGACATCTCTCATCCACTACAAATTCCACCTCCTTTTGCAACAATTTGCATAGAGGAGATGCTATCTTTGAGAAGTCCTTGATGAACCGGCGATAGAATCCTGCATGGCCAAGGAAAGAACGCACTTCGCGCACATTAGTAGGATAAGGCAGAGTTTGAATCGTGTCTATCTTGGCCTTGTCAACCTCAATACCCTTAGAGGAGACAACATGGCCTAAGACAATACCTCTCTCAACCATAAAGTGACATTTCTCAGAATTTAGCACCAGATTAGTTTCAATACAACGGTTAAGGACTTGTGCTAAATTTGCTAAACAATTATCAAAGGAATTACCATGAACGGTGAAATCATCCATAAATACCTCGACAAAATTTTCAACAAATTCTGAGAAAATGCTTACCATACACCTTTGGAAGGTCGCGGGGGCGTTACATAGCCCGAAAGGCATGCGTCGGTAAGCAAATGTACCGAAAGGGCATGTGAAGGTGGTCTTCTCTTGGTCTTCTGGAGCGATAGCCACTTGAAAATATCCCGAGTATCCATCCAAGAAACAATAGTAGGGGTGACTTGCTAACCTCTCAAGCATTTGATCAATGAACGGTAAGGGAAAGTGATCCTTCCGGGTTTCTGCATTCAATCTCCGGTAATCAATGCAAACTCGCCACCCATTTTGAACTCGGGTGGGCACCATTTCACCCTTCCCATTTTCAACGACTGTCATTCCACTCTTCTTTGGTACCACCTGAGTTGGGCTCACCCACTTGCTATCCGAGATTGGGTAAATCATGCCCGCTTGAAGCAATTTGAGGATCTCCGCCTTCACCACATCCATCATAGGCGGGTTCAAACGGCGTTGGGGTTGTCGGACGGGTCTCGCACCTTCTTCCAACAAGATTCTGTGCATACAAGTGGATGGACTTATGCCTTTGATGTCGGCAATAGTCCATCCAATTGCTTCCTTGTTCTCCCGCAACACCACCATCAACTTTTCTTCTTGCTCCTTGGTGAGCTTGCTCGAAATGATGACTGGAAGCGTCTCGCTTTCCCCAAGAAATGCATACTTAAGATCATCTGGCAAAGGTTTAAGGTCAAGCACCGGGGCTTTCACAAGCGAGGGGAGGAATTCCGGTTCCTCGAGTTCCTCTAAGAGTAGAGGAGAAGGTGTTGAGACACTCGGTGTCATCTTTGCAAGCAAGTTCAAATCTTCAAAGCTGCCTTTCAAGTTAGTGCTCATAGAATATACATTGTGGGCATCATCAACATCACATTGCAAAGCAACCAATAAAGAATCCTCACCATTTAGTTCAAAAACATCTTGCACAACTTCTTCAACAATATCTACGGCATGGCAAGAATGTTCTTCACTAGGATATTTCATAGAATCATTTATGTTAAACTCTACTTTCATTCCATCAAATTCCATGGTGAGGGTACCCTTATGCACATCAATCATCGTCCTAGATGTTTTCAAAAATGGCCTCCCCAACAAAATTGGGGCGGCATGTTTATCATGCTCCATGTCAAGGACATAAAAATCTGCGGGGAAAATTAAGGAATCCACCTTAACCAACACATCCTCGACAATACCCTTAGGGTATGCACTAGAACGATCGACCAATTGGATTACCACCCCGGTTTTATGCAATGTTCCCAAGTTGAGATTTTCAAACAAAGAATAAGGAAGAACATTTATGGATGCACCTAAATCAAGCATAGCTTTTTCAAAACGAGTATTTCCTATTATGCACGGGATTGTGAACATACCGGGATCGCTACATTTAGGGGGTAGCTCTTTTTGACACAATGCAGAAACATGCTCACTTTTTCCACTTTTCAATTTATTTTTGGCCCTTTGTTTCCTATTCACAACACATAATTCTTTGAGAAATTTGGCATATCTAGGGATTTGTTCAATTGCATTCAAGAGAGGAATGTTTACCTCACACCTACGAAAGACTTCGTAGATGTCTTTGTTATCCTCCATCCTCGTCCTGTCTTTCAAGGCCTCTGGAAATGGGGGTTCCGGAACATATGGGGGGCTCTCCACCATCTTTGCTTTCTTGTGTGGAGGAGAGGATGGTTCCGGGGTGGAGGTTAACTCCGGTTTTGGTGGCAATGTCTCCAACTTGATTTCTTCCTTCTTATCTTTGTTGGCTAGCTCCTTGGTCACCTTCTCATGGATTGCCTCTTCCTCAACTCCCTTCTCAAACTCTTCAATTCTCGTTGGCTCCTTCTCATGGATTGCCTCTTCCTCAACTCCCTTCACAAACTCTCCAATTCTCGTTGGCTCCTTCTCATGGATTACCTCTTCCTCAACTCCCTTCTCAAACTCTTCAGTTCTCATTGGCCCCTTCTCAACATTTTCAGCCTCCGGTGAAACACCGACCTCTCTACCACTTCTCAAAGCAATAGCACTTGCATTTTGCCTCGGGTTGATCTCTGGTTGGGCAGGTAGTTTACCCTTTTCACGGGCTTCCATCCGGTTCACCATTTGAGCTATTTGGCCCACTTGAGTTTCCAAGTTTTTGATACTTGCTTTAGCTTCATCTTGGAATTGTTCGCCCTTTTCAGCATTCATGCCTAATCGGTGAATAGCTTGCATTACCTCATCTTTGGATAGCCCCGAACCTTCCCCTTGGTTTCGGGATTTGTCTTCAAATCTTTGGAACTGTTGTTGAGGTGGCCGGTATTGTTGAGGGGGTAGCCTGTACGGTTGAGAGTTCTGGCCTCCTTGAGGGTTTCCATACCGGAGGTTCGGTTGATCACGATTTCCCGAATTATATGGCCGGCTTTGGTATCCTGGGTATCTTTGGTATCCTTGGTTACCTTGGTAGCCTTGGTTACCTTGGTAGCCTTGGTTACCTTGGTAGCCTTGGTTACCTTGGTAGCCTTGGTTACCTTGGTAGCCTTGACCACCTTGGTAGCCTTGACCACCTTGATACCCATAGGTACCTTGGTATCCTTGATTTCCCTGATACCCCATAGCACTTACTTCCTCAACGTAATCCTCTTGTAGAGTGGGGCATGTGTCCGTAGGGTGCGCCAAATAGCAGATTTCACATGACTTAACATGTGGCGCACTTCCTCCGGGGTTGGTCATCAAGGTCTTCACCATGGATGTGAGGGTCGTGACTTGATCCTCCAATTTCCCACTGTTGGCAAAATCACTTACAGGCCTTTGGTTTCTCCTCCTCAAATCAGCCCTTGAGCTAAAATTCCTCGACTCTTCCGCTAGCTCTTCATATAGTTGCATGGCTTCAGCAGACGTTTTGTTTCCGAGGGTGCCACCACAAGAACTTCTAACCAGCCTTTGGTCTTCATCCAGAAGGCCATTATAAAAGTAATACACCAAATCTCCCTCCGAATAACCATGGTAGGGACAACTTGCGAGGAGCATCTTAAATCTCTCCCAATACTCGAAGAGAGACTCTTCATGCCACTGCAGAATGTTGCTTATATCCTTCTTCAAAGCAGCGGACCTCGAGGCCGGGAAATATTTGGCGAGAAATTTTGTCTTCAAATCAAGCCAACTCTTTATGCTCCTTGGTGGTAGGTAATGGAGCCAATCTCTAGCACCATCCTTAAGAGTGAAAGGGAATGCCTTCAACTTGTAAAAATCTTCATCCACTCCGTGAGGAACCGTTCCGCTACACAAGAAGTGAAACTCGGTGAGATGCTTGTTGGCATTCTCCCCTTGCCTTCCAAGGAATGCGGGTAGCATATTGATGAACCCGGTTTTCAGCTCGAAATGCTTATTTGGTCCAACCACTGGGTATTCAATGCACATCGGTTGTTGCTCCAGATTGGGCGCCATGATTTCTCTCAACAAGGGCTGTCCCAAAGGGATCCCTCTTTGGTGGGGATGGGGATTGTAGGCTTCTTCTTCCCTTTGCTCATCTTCAATCTCAATTCGGGGGTCCATTGAAGAAGATGTGTTCACAAAATGGTCACTAGGAGGGGTGTTATTCACACTTTCCAAAGAAAGCCTCCTAGCCCGTCTCAAATTCAACTCCAACTCGGGGTCGTAGTGTAAGGGCTCTCGTGAAGAGGATCGCGTGCGAACCATACACCAAGAACACAAACAATACGTCTCCAAGCCAAGCGAAAATGGCAAATCTACTAAGAAATCAAAATAAGATAAAATCAAACTAACAAATATTCACAAGTAGCACATAATCACACACAATATGCTAAAGCACTTAAAAATGAACGCCTCTTCCCCGGCAACGGCGCCAAAATTTGGGAGGTCGTCGCCGTACCTCTCAAAGTTAATATTTTTAAGCCCTTAATGCGTCCTATCCACAATAATGTAAATAGTGGCAAGATGGGGTCGTCCACAGGAAAAGGGATTTTTCTAAGTACTTAAACACCTATATGAGAAAACATACTAAGCATATACATACTGATATATATATATATATATATATATATATAAAAACATGAAAACAAGGGGGGGGAAGTTGGTTGGATGGTTCCTAAATTAGCAAGTTGAAATACAACAATTAGCAAATCAAGAGGATGATGCTAATCATGTAAGTGCAAATAGAGATGTGATGAAAATACAATTACGGAGCCTTGGGCGCAATCGACTTTCACTTCCAAACCTTGTTTCCATCATTGAACATGTGACTTATTTACTACTTTCACTACTTGCTGTGAAGACTAAACTTCTATCCTTCTTAGATAGTAGTTTGCAAGAGTGAGTTCAACATCTCTTGTCAAACCTCACCAATGACTCCCGAGTCGCGACCACGACTCAAGGTATCCCATTAATGGCATTTAGCACGAAGGATCAACAAACTCGGTAACACTTATAACCACTACACCGTGACTAAGCATTTAACCGACCTATGCATTTACACGGGATTGATCAAGAGCGACCACTCATAGACCTCTCCCATTTGCTACAATTGATAAACATGGCAAAGAGTTCAACATTGCATATTTATCTAGCAATCATCAATTCATCAACATAATCAAAAGCTCTAAATCATACTTATAGATTCCTAACAAGAACAGGGGGAAATTTAACCCAATTTCCCCAAACCCTAGCTAGCAATTAATACAAGCATTTCATATACTCAAGCTTTCAACCACTATGATGAAATCAACAAACACATTAAATTCCCACAAATGCATAATAGCAAGAGTAATAAACAAGCTACAAAGTGTTCTCAGGACATAGGTTTGGAAGCTTAGGTCAATTGCTCCCAAGAGATGAGATTAGCTAATAGAGTTCATGCTAATCTATCTAAAACAA
Organism: Rubia yunnanensis; assembly: GCA_037428765.1. NCBI lineage: Eukaryota > Viridiplantae > Streptophyta > Magnoliopsida > Gentianales > Rubiaceae > Rubia > Rubia yunnanensis. The sequence goes on from CM075061.1 coordinate 10,579,639, forward strand.
CAAATCAAAACAACTAGATGAATCAAAGAAGAAAAATGGAGAAATAGGGTTTAGAACAGTACAATTTCGCAGCTGCTGAAGAAGTAGAATGAGAGGAGAGAAAAATGGTATTTATAGTGGAAGGAAAAGAAAGTAGGATTCTGGTCAGTGGCCGTCGCGACTCGCGACGAAGTTCGTCGCGACTCGCGACGAACATGTTGGTCGCGACGAGTCCGTCGCGACTCGCGACGGTAACCAGAATTTTTTCATTATTTCTTCTTCTCCTCCTTGTGGCATGTAGTCATCTCCATAGTCACTCTTCTCAACTTCTAAGTCTTCAACGGTTTCAAAAATGATCTTCAGTGGCCTCCGGTCTTCACGTCTTCGAAGCAAGTCTTCAAAATCTTCGAAAGTGTAGTCTTCAATGGCCTCCGGTCTTCATTACTTCGTTACACAAAACATCTACTTAAAAGAGGTAAAAGAGCGCAAAGTTGCTCTTACCCCTCCTAAGAGGATTTCATGGTAAAACACAAGCTGTTGTAATGAAAGAGTACAAAATGGATCCTAAATAGTACTAAAATAAGCATATAAAGTGGACGCATCATCTAGAAACATTTAAATGTTATTAATTGAACTCGAGATCTTGCAAAAACATATCAGAATATGAAAACATCACTTCATATGTTTATGGCGTTACTTCATTCATTTAAATGCATATACATAATCAAAACCAGACATGGATGTAATTTTGTTGAATTTTCAGATTGAACATCTTCGTTGCTTTCTCCTCCATACAAAATAATTTCACTGCCTTGAATTGCTTTGTTTTCCATAGTTGATAACAACAAAACCTTAGATCGTAGATTTTAATTGTTAGTTTCATAAAATTGAGATTTTTACCATAAAACTTGGCTATTGTTGATGAAAATTGAGATTTAAAACGGTAAATTTCATATTACCTCGATGATTTCAATGTCGCGGATCGCAGAAGCCTTCAAACATGCAAGTCATAGCAAAATTCATCATCTCATCGCAAAATTCATATCGTAAATGCCCAGCTTGAAAGTTATTTCTCAAGGAAGGTCGTTGCAGATCCGGCCGATTCACAAATGTAGAGCTGCTGTGTTAGATCGATCCAATGATTTGTTGTGTTAGATAGGCGGTTTTTTTTTATTTTTGATGCTTCAAATATGTGATGTAGTTGGATTGAATTTGGTTAGTATTGAAATCCCTTAATTTTGGGGGATTTCCTTTCCAAAAAAAGTGACAAAAAATTGCAGTTGCCTTCTAACCCAAATTTTGTTACAACACGTTTTAATTTCAGCCTTATTTTCTAAAAATTGTAAATTGGTCCCATTTTTCTGCCCCATGTCTAATAATTACAGCCTGTTACTTAGTCTCACCAATTGTTATGATGAGGAGATTTTCTCAAATGTATTAATTGACTAAGAATGCATTATAAATTGATTAAGGTTAAGCTATGAGTGGGATTAGCTAGAACTTATTATAATTCCATTACATTGACCAAGCATAAAAAATTACAAGTGGAAACTTCATGTTTTAAAAACAAATGTAACGGAAATAGACATGTTTTTTCCGTTTTAAATTCTGTCAATTGAAATAAACTAAAATGATTTTAAAATTAAGCAAAGTAAATAATTGTGAACTAAATTAATATATAAATTTCATAAATTGAACTGAACCAAATTTAAGTATTTTAACATGAACCAAATTTAAGTAAATGAACATGACCTGAATTGAACTTAATAAAATTATATTGAACTGAGTTAACAGAAATACAAAAAAAAGAGAGAGCAAAGGGTAGTTGATAATAATACAGCCTTACTAATACACTATTCTAGCTACTTGTGTTATTTTAAAATTATCACAACATGGTTGGAGTTAATTAATATCAGTATAATTGACTTTTGACTCCTACATCCTCTCTTTAAAAAGGTGGTGTCTTTGAGCAACCAAACCACCCCTTCATCCATATTCAACAAACCGACAAGATGGAATTGAAGCCCACCTTTGAGCAGCAAGAGCAGGCAAAAGCTCGCGAGCGCGGTCTAACCATCTTGTCCAAATCCTTTGATGAATTAATCCGGCAAACCGAACCCGGCTTTTTCAAGACATCAGATTTTGACAAAGCTATGAATGAAAATAGCCCCAAAGCCGGAAACTTTGTGTTTGGTTCTTCAACTTCTGCTTTCCAGGTACTCGGGCGGTGGCTAAGGACTATGGTATTCCCAGGGTGTCATGAAAACCGTATTCTCTGAATTCTCATAGTTATTTTGTGCATTCTATATTAGAAGAATGTGCATTCTTCTACGTGTTATTGTGTATTATTTTAATCTACTTGTGTTTACGATATAAATATCATAATGAACAAATAATGATACTGAAATATACATTCAATGCATGTACAATGTACACCGAGCCATGATACACAGAGGGTACTGCATAAGAATTGCTGTATGCTATATATCTTGTTGATCAGTTGCTTTACTAAATCTTTTCCCGTGTGCTTAAATTTCAGATTGAAGGTGGTGCAAAGTATGCAGGTAAAGAATGGGGAGAATCCGTTTGGGACAAATTTGCCAAAAAGAAAGGTACGTCTCTGTCTAGCGGAATGCTACGTTACATATATTTGGGTGAGACGGTCTCACACAATTTTATGGTGAGGCGGAGAGTTTAATGCCATGCTTGACAGAGCTTTTAAACTGTTGTGCTTATAAGCAAAATGCTTTTTAGTGTTTGATAAAATGGTAAAAAATAGCTTCTTTTGAAGGCATATATTATTTTTGGGGGAAAGCAGAAGTTGGTCTCCCCTACTTTCAAAATAAGTCAATTTTATTTAGAAAAAAGTGCTTTTATAACCCTACCTAGTTGACATAAGTGCCAATATAACCTTTCAATATTCGAAAGTGCCAATATAACACCATCTAGTTAGTGAAAGTGACAATATAACCCTATAAGTTTTTAAGGATGTTCTGATATAACCCTACAAACATTAGAAATGTGCTGATATAACCCTACAAACATTAGAAATGTGCTGATATAACCCTACAAATATTAGAAATGTGCTGATATAACCCAATAAGATTGCATGATATAACCCTACTTGTTCTGACGGCGGTCCGGCAAACTATGAGGGTAAAATTGTCCACCTAATTTTAGAGTTAGCCCAAAGGGTATTTTGGTCAATTTACATAGAGTCAACGTCGAAAATTTGAGGTTAATGCCGGAAATTTGGTCTGAGGGTTATATCGGCACTCTCATTAACTAGTTAGGGTTATATTTGCACTAAAAATTATCATAGGGTTATATTGACACTTACTCAAGTAGATAGGGTTATATTGGCACTTCTACCTTTTATTTATAAGCACGATTTTGCCAAATAAAATCTAAATACAGCTGTTTAAGGATGGGAGGTGACATATAGTATATTTTATAAAAAAAAATTTCAAAGATGACTAAATCATCATCTCACATTAACTTTTGACGAGACAACCTCATATCAGTCCCATTTTTCAGATTAGTAAGCACAGCAGTTATTCCAAATCTTGTACTTCCTCTCCCCTCTCATTCCTCAGTTGTCAATCAAAGTCTCTCATGCCTGAATTTTAACGTGTTTGGATCACAGTTGTATGCTTATTTAATTTTCGGGTAATATGCAAGCTTATATGTTGGAGAAAGTGTAAATATAACTCTGAGTTATTTTTTAGTGTAAATATAACCCTAACTATTATACATATGTGCAAATATAACCCTAAAGCCATTATTTCCGGCATTGACTGACCATGGTTATATTTGCACTTTCAATTATTGCAGGGCTATATGTGCACTTTCATTATTGCAGGGTTATATCTGCACTTTCATCAATTATATAGGGTTATATATGCACTTTTCTCTTAATTTTCTTACTTGGTAAATTTTTATGTTTGTTATATTCATTCTCTCAAGTCATTACTCAGTTATAATATTTAATTTATAAAAAGGTTATTTACTTTTGAGTCTGTCACACTCCTTTTCTTCTCTCTATTGTTACTTCATTATATCTCATTTACTTTATTGAAAATAATATTTATAGTTAACTAACTAATTTTGAGTGGGACTGAGCGAGTATAATGTTATAAATAATATTTTTTTATTCAACAAAATTCTACTTGCATTTATTTGGTACACCGATCGATTGATTTATGGATCCATCCATAACTCTTATATAATATAGTCTATAGAATGACCTATTATCAAGTTCGATTGCTTTCGGTGTTTAATTCATGTTTAAAAAGTTAAGATGGTAAATAATACTTTAATATCTTGGTTTTCAGACGATAATTAGTTTCGTAACTAAAATTATATAGACTATTTCTGTTTCTTTTAAATGACAGGTTTTTTTGACACGCACGGTCAAGATGCTGTGAATCACACTTCTTTCTTTAAGGTAACCTCTACAATTTAATAGATTTATGAAATTTGATTTTACCTAATTATTTTAATTATTACTACTATGTTTCAACATAACATATCTAACCAAGTATGCAATAAAGTAAAACATAAAGATACGAGACTTGGTTACCAGTTCAGAGAAATTCACCTACATCTGCAGGGTCTGACCAGTTTAGAATAAATTCACTAATTAGAAAGATATGGTACGAAATACACCATACAGTTATACTTATCTATCTAATTATGACGTGTGAATTCTCCTAGCTTCCCTAGCTACCGATCTGCCTTGATCAGACTCCCTCTGACCTCAAAACACGTCGATACTGGATCTCCTCCTCCCGAGGAATTAATGTGTACGATTCTGAACTTGATCAACAGGTTATGGTATGTTGGAACATATATATGCTGTCTCTCGCAGTACTCTTGGAAAGATTGAAAATCTGTGTGCCGATTTCCGCAATTAAGTTCGTGAGTTATTACAGTCGTGATGTCCTCTTTATATAGTCCATTGAGCATATCAGAACTCTCCATAATTATCTCCATAATATTCATATTCCTTATCTGCTTCTGAAACATAACCAAATCCCATAAATAAAGGGATTTTCCTTATCTCAAATATCCCATAAATCCTTTTCCATAATTATAAGGATTTTCCATAAACCCAGTATGCTTCTTCCACACGCCTAAACCAATATATAGCAGAATATACAATCTTCCATAAATCAATATCATCGCAATAATCTGTCATTAGTTAAATCCTTTTCGGATTCAACTTTCCGTATGGTTCAACATGGAACGTTTTTCTTTTCCAAAGTAGTTCACAAATTGCCAATTAATTTATCAATGAACTCCACTTAACTTTACAGTTTAGAAGAATAAACTTTGTAAACTATTTCTAGTCTCAACTTGGGATAAATAAAATAAGTGAATTGTTATTTCACAATATGTATTGTACTACCCCTGTCCCACCTGAACTTGCATCCTAATAATTATCACATTGTTCAAGAAACATATTTGACCTACGATAATATTATTGTTCATATATCTATTCAAATATACGGTCAAACGTTGATAGTAAATAGTAAATAAAAAAAAAAGAATGCAGAGAGTACTAACTGCACCTTGTATTATACTTTTAAAAACCAACATGTATTTTAAATTTAATTAAAAAACAAATTAAATAAAACAAAATTTTATATCATAATTAAATTCATAATTGCTAACAAATTTTTGGTTAAGTAACCGGCCAATTTTCGACGAAATCCAACTGCTTTCCTCAGAAATTTTTGTCCAAATTTGGCCAAAATGGCGCTGAAGTCATCTGACAGTGAACCAAAATCTGAGCATCACGATCTGGGCTTGTTCTTAGAGGGCCTAATTGCAAGTTTCCGTCGGAGACTCATTGTGAACCTGATTCGCCACCACTCCGGTCACCTCAAAACTGTCGGAGGGTCTAATTGCGAGTTTTTGTTAGAGACCCATTGCGAACTAGATCTGTCACCACCCGCATCGCCTGAAGACCCTATTCTCCCACAACGATTTTTTCCGGTGATACTAGGGGAGGAAGGGTCATTAAAAGCAGTTTTATCAACTCAGAGAAGACATTTTAGAAATGCCTTCTTTGGCTCCGCCTTTAATAGGATCTGAAATAGGTTCCGAACTCGGAACCTAATTCTGCCCTTCTAAAAAATAAGCTGCCGGAAATTGATTATTTCAGATCTGGAGCAATAATGGCGAATTTAAATCAATGAAAATCAAGCTATTGCTATATACAGCAACAACGACGAATTAACAATAGTGACAAATCAAAATACATCACAATTAACAACAGTGGAAAACTAATCAAACGCCACCCAACCCTAATCAAACGCCACCTAGCCCTAATCAAACATCACCTAACCCTAATCAAATGCTATATCCAAACTCTATACACAAACCCTTATCTTACAACGGCGGAGCTGGGAGGTGGGAGCCGGTGGCGGAGATAGGCCTATAGCGGCAGAGGCGAAGCTGGAGCGGCATATGCTGGAGCGAGTGGTGGAGGCGGGAGTCGGTGGAGGCGAGGCTGAAGCGGCGGAGGGTGAAGCAAGTAGTTGAGGAAGGAGCCGGCAGCGGAGGCGGGGAAAGAGCAATGGAGAGAGGTAGGCGATGGAGGGGAAAGGCGACGGTGTGGGTGGGGGAGAGGCAACGATAGGGTGGAGAAGAAGTAAAGACGGAGGCAGCCATGAGTGAAGAAAGGGATCTGGGGGATGAAGTTGTTTTGGTTGAAAAGGAATCTAAGCTTTAGGGTATAGTGTTCTGCCTTTAAACCACCTTTAAAATGAAAAGGCGGCCTAGGAAAGCACTTCCAAACTCGGAAGTGCTTTCGGCCCTTTATTGAAGGTTGTTCTAAAGGAGTAACCACCTTTAATCGATCACCATTAAAGGCGGAACCATATTTAATTACTTTGAACCCCCTTTAAAAGGACCCGAAAGGGACTTCCGAACTCGGAACCTCCCCCCCATACCTCAATTAAAGGCGGTTCCAAAAGAACCGCCTTCTAACTCCACCTTTAATGGAGCTCTCTCTTTTAGTGTGATGTGAATAACCATGAGCAACTGTGGTTCTCTTGCAGCAAACATGGAACCATCAACTTGAGTGCCATCGGTGAAAGCCACCTGATCAAAAGCCACGCATGAGAACCACCCACTCGAGAGCCATCGACGAGAGCCACCTGATCAAGAGTCGCGGATAAGAACCACCCACTTAAGTTCCATCAGCGAGAGCCACCAAATCAAGAGCCGCGCGCAAGAACCACCCGCTTGAGAGCCAATGGCGAGAGCCACCTGCTTGAGAGTCATGAGTGAACCACCTGCTCGAGAGCCTTGCGCGAGAGCCGCCCGCTTGAAAGCACTCGACGAAAGCCATCAAGCTGGGGAAGAAGGTGAGTAGGGATGGTTTTTCATAGGGGAGTTGATGTGGGGACGGATGTGGGAATGAGTTGGGGTCGAGAGGGCTGGGAGGGATGGTGGTGTCTAGCGGAATCGATTTCCGACAGTGGCGCCGGTGGAAGAAGGGCGATGATGTTGAAAAAGGATTTGTTTTTTTATTTTACAAAAATTAAAATCAACATTATACATATGAATACGCATTAGGGCATAAACTAGTAAAATACAAGGCATAATTTAGCAACACCCTTACAAAAACCTCTTCCATTCCAATAAAGATAATAATAAGAAGAAGAGAAAATCAATAATTTCAAGCAGAACTGTTACTTCTTAATTAATAATAACTTTAAAAAAAACTAGGTGCACATAATAATTGGTTGAATAAATCAAGCAGAAGATTAGATAATATTTTATTCCATGTTGATTAGGCCTCGAGTTATATTTAGACTAGTCTTCTTTGTACTCTATATATACTCTTAATCATTAATCAGAATTATTATGTGAAATTACTTTGTCATGGTATCAGAGCAAACATGGTTCTAAACCCTTTTTTCGGTGTGACTCCCTCCTCTCTCTCTTGTCGCCGCTGACTTTCCATCTTCCCCTCTCCCCCTTTGCAATTTTTTCTTCTCTCATAATTTCTGAAGAGAAATTATCCTATAATACCTTGCTCCACATTATGACTATCAAACTATCAAATTGTCATCATCCAATTATCTTTTGTGGAAGCGTTAAGCTGGCTATGTTCTCAAGCCCCAGAAGCGGTATGGATTTCTTGATGGTTCCAAGCCCTGCCTGACTGTTCATCCTCTTCCTCCGGCCGACGACTCTAAGCCACCTACGCTCAGGCTGGCAGCCCTACCCCCCAGTCGCTGCGCCACCACCAAGCCCGATCTCATAGAGACCTACTTGAAGGCTAAGTCTGATTATGATCTCTGGGTTGATGAAGATCAACATGTGTGCAGTGTTCTTTTTTCTTCTTTCACGCCAAAGGCTTTGGCGGTTTCACCTGACTGTGCTACTTCCATGGAGATATGGGACAATCTTCAGTCCATTTATCACGATAGTAGTGCATCAACCATTCTTCGTCTTCGTGCTGCTGCCCACAGTATACGTAAGACTGGTACAGTTCATGAATTTCATCTTAAATTTAAGGAAAATTTTGAGCAGTTGTCTATGATGGGTTCCCCTGTATTGAATGATGATCAGATTAGGATCACGTATCGGTGAAGGGTGGTGGTGCGTATAACTTACGCACCGCCAGAGGTGGTCATTTTGGAGGTCGGCAAGGCGGTGGGTCTGATGGTCAGTTCTCAACTGGAGCTGGTCATGGTCGGCCGCAATGCACTTGATGTGGTCATCCCAGTCACTACGTTGCGACTTGTTACAAGATGCTTTCTCAGTCTGGTTATCAGAGTCCCAATCGTCATACAGACTCCACTCATCTAGCTGAAAGTTTTCAGTCATCTCTGTGGTTAGAGCCTACTGCACGATCTTCTGATTGGTATATTGACTCTGAGGCCACTAGTCATATGGCATCCTCCACCACTTGCTTGGAGTCTGTAGCTCCATATTCTGGTAATTCTCATGTCTCTGGTGGTAATGGTGCTTCTATTCAAATCTCTCATATTGGTGATACTAAGATTTCTGATGATTTATGCATGTACGATGTTCTGGTTGTTCCTGATATTACTAAGAATCCGATGTCTATTAGTAAACAGACCAGAGATTTAAATGCTTTTGTCACCTTTGATGATCGGAACATTGTCATTTAGAACAAAGTTTCCAAGGCAGTCGTGGGCAGGGGCTATAGTGAGGGTGGTCTCTATGTTTTGGATAGAGGCGAGGTAGCACTTTTTTTTTTACATTTACAGTAGAATAAAGGACGGGCATCTTACGAGCTTTAGCACGCTCACTTGGATCATGCACCGGCAACAACTATTTCTAGTTTGCAAAAGTCTGGTCTAGCTTTATTGTCTTCTTTGTTGCCAAAACTCGTTACCTGCACCCCCTGTGTTATGGCGAAATGTCAACGGTTGGCTTTTGTTGAGAACCATAAACATGCTTTGCATGTACTAGATTTGATTCATTGTGACTTATGGGGTCCTTCCCTTATTTCATCGTCGAATGGTTTTTCGTACTATGCTTAATTTTTGGATGATTATTCTCATTTTACCTGGATTTATCCACTTCGTCGAAAGTTGGACTTTTTTATGCATACTTATAATTTGAGACATTTGTAAGGAATCACTTCTCTTCCAAAATTAAGGGTTTTCAGAGTGATGGTGGTACAAAGTTTCTAAACACTCATCTACGAGCCCATTTTTCCACTAAGGGCATTCACCATTAGATATCATGTCCTTACGCTCTGGAACATAATGTTCGTGCGGAGCGCAAACATATGCATGTCGCCGAGATAGGTCTTATGATGCTCTTTCATTTGCATCTGCCTATTTCTTACTGGGATGATGCATTTTTCGCAGCTGCATACACGATCAACCGATTACTTACTCATGTACTGCATGGTTCTTCTCCTTATGGGCTTCTATATGGTCGTGACCCTAGCTACTTGAATTTTCATCCTTTTGGGCGCCACGGTCTTTCCATTTGTTCGACCACATGCAGACCACAAATTATCTCCCCTCAGCATTCCTTGTGTCTTCATTGGCTACAGTTCACAATATAAAGGTTTTCGTTATCTAGATTCTTCTACAGGCAGAATCTACACCACTCGCCATGCTCGGTTTGATGTGAAACAATTTCCATTTGCTACTTCTTTAACCTCGGGCTCTCCATCATCCGCTCTTGATGTCTTTGCTTTTATTGATGGTGACTGTGCGGCCCCTGTGCCTGTTCTGGCATCGTCTCCCTTGCCGCCAGGCACCATTTGCATGACAGTTCAAGAACCAACTTCTCCGCAGCTAGTCCTGCCTTCTCAGCCGCCAGTTACAATGCCTCAGCCAGTCTAGGCATCCCCTTTTCTGGCCTTGCCACTAAGCCAACTAAGTTGGGTCTTCTCCGGCATCATCCGCTAGTCCAACTCCTCCAGCCTCACCGCCACTGCCTCATACTCATTGGATGGTCACTCGGTCAGCCACGAGTGCTATTCAATGACGAGATTATTCGGACATTATGGCGCATGGTCTTACTATTGCACTTCTTTCTCAGACAGATTCCACTGATTATCGCTCGGCCCTTCAGGATCCAGCCTAGGTTTCAACTATTGACGATGAGATGGTTGCTCTTCGTAGTCAGCACACTTGGGACTTGGTAACTCGGCCTTCGGATGCCAGCATCGTTGGCTCCAAATTGGTCTATCGGCTCAAGTATCGACCAGATGGTACTATTGAGCACCACAAAGCCAGACTTGTGGCGCAAGATTTTTCACAGATTTCGGGCTTTGACTTTGACCACACTTTCAGTCCTGTGGTCAAAACCTTCACTGTTCAGACAGTTCTCGCAATTTCCACCACGTTCTTGGCCACTTCATTAGCTGGATGTCAAGAACACATTTCTTAATGGTGTCTAGACACTTCAGTGTATATGAAGCAGCCAGTTGGTTATCAGGATTCTTCTCATCTGGATTATGTTTGTCACATGCGGAAGGCCATTTATGGTCTTAAGCAGGCTCCTCGAGCTTGATTCCAACGGTTTAACAGCTATCTTACACTGCTTAGTTTTTATTGCAGCTCAGCTAATACTTCCTTATTTGTTCTTTCGAGCAGGTTGTCATTACTGTATCTCCTTGTGTATGTGGACGGCATTATTCTTACAGGGAACGACTTAACTCTTCTTCGTCAGTTCATTTCTCTGACGCACAAAGAGTTTGCAATCAAGGATCTCGGTGCTCTTCATTACTTTCTTGGTCTTGAAGTTTCTCATACCTCCTCAAGGTTACTTCTTGGCCAAACAAAGTATACCTGGGATATTCTGACTCGGGCTGGTATGACTGATGCTGCACTAGTTTCTACACCATATCTTGCCGGTTCTCAGCTGCACAGTTCCACTAGTCCGCCGTTCCGGGATCCTACCATTTATTGCTCTCTTGTTGGAGCGCTTCAGTATCTCATCATCACTCGTCCGGATCTGGTTTTCTCGGTCAACACAGTGAGTCAATACCTTCAAGATCCCAAAGATGACCACTTTGCTGCAATTACACGGATCTTGCGTTATGTTCGTGGCACTCTTCATTTTGATTTGTTTTTTCGTTCTGCCAGCACTCCAGAAGTGTTAGGATATTCTGATGCTGATTGGGCCCACTTTCTAGAGACCCGTCGGTCCACTTATCTGGGTGGAAATCTGGTTATGCAAATTAACTGAGATGAAATCTGGTTTCTTTGAGTGCCAAGAAACAATCCACTGTTTCTCGCTCTAGTACCGAGTATGAGTATTGTGCTCTTGCCAACACTGTTTCAAAGATGGTTTGACTCACTTATTTGCTTTGTAATCTTCGGATTCTGCTTTTTGTTACGCACAATATTAAACGAAAGTAATAAATACTAAGAGAATCATACTAAATTGACTAATAAAATAATTAGAAAAACAAAGGCGGCTACGCACAATATTAAAAAATCAAGGCTATTTGATTATTCAAATCCAAACCTCATTGTCTACAAAAGCCGCCATCTTCACACCAAAAACCAAAGAAATATGTTGTGCTATCTCCTAATCTAACCGACGGACGCCCACGCATAAAACAAAACAGAAACCTTTGCGATCACATTGGTCATTAAACTTATTATAAAACCAACATGCTCCAAAATATCGCCACACGTCATAATATATGGGCAGTTGGCCTTAATCAATATAAAATAAAATAAAATAAAATAAAAAGTCTGTCTCGCAACTCATGGTGACACCAGGGGTACAATACAAATAATAGATGGGATAAATAGAACTTTTTTAAATTTGGGGTCTAAAATGTCAATATTCTTTACTGGGGGTTATTTTTCAAAAACACATTAAAACTGAGTTACCAATGTGCAATTTATAAAAAAGAATCAGAAATCCTCGCTGAATCCTCCGTCTTCATTGTCATGCTGGTCGCCCGAGATCTCTAGCGGCGGTGATTCCCTCGTTGCCGTGCTTCCCGATCGAACCCGACCCTCCGGGTGGTATTTCCCGGCTGAGCTGTAACTTCCCTCGCAACGTAACCACCGAGTTTAGCCGAATGTTTGCTGTCGAGATGTGAAGTTAAAAATAAGGAAGTCTTAAAGGAGGGGTTAACATGAATTGCTCCGGTGTGGTTTTCGTCGGAAAGTAGGGGTGAGCATGGGTGGCTTCGACGGATTTACAAATTCTGGACGGTTTTGCCAATTTCGCTGCGAATTCTGGGGTTTGCGACGAGTTGGGAAGACGACTGAAACCAGGAAAGTTTTTCACGGGAAGGGAGAACGGGCCTGGGCTTGGATAAACTAACCTGTTTTAACCTATTTTTAACCCTTTCTACATTAACATAAATTAAAGAGTCCGTCTCTTGAAAGACGGTCTTTCCATAATGTATGAAAATATTAAGGTTTAAAGTGCAAAATGAAAAAAAATGAAGATATATTTTTTGGTTGCATGTATCGGGTTATAAACTTTATAACTACTACATGTTGCATTATAAATTTTTTATATTGCAACTAAGACCTTTTACCTTTTACCATTTTAATTAAACCTCATATTTTTATAAGTCTATGAAAATACGATCTTTCTCAAAACTTTCCCTAAATTAAATAAGAATAAATCCTATTAAAAAATTTAAAAATAAAAGCATCAAGCTGAAATAGTTAAATATTAAAATGAAAATAAATTTTAAATTAAATTATTTACGCATCAAATAAAAATTGTTAAACATCAAGTAAAAACATTAAAGAATCAAGTTAAAATGTTTAAACATCAAATAAAAAACTAAATATAAACATCAAATAAGAATGACTAAACATCAAATAAAAATATTGCACATCAAAATCAAAATATTCAAACATCAAATAAAACGCTAAAAATACACATCAAACTAAAATAGGCAAAGTCTTGGGAAAGACGGTCTTTCCATAGGCTTATGGAAAGACGGGGTTTAATTAGAATAATAAAAGGTAAAGGGTCTTAGTTGCAATATTATAATTTTAGTATGAAACATGTAGTAGTTATAAATTTTATAACCCGGTTCATGCAACCCGAGAATTTTATCTTCATTTCTTCTAATTTACACTTTAAACCTTGGTCTTTCCATAACTTATGGAAAGACCGTCTTTCAAGAGACGGACTCACTAAAATAATGAATCATCAAACTAAAATAGTAAATCATCGAACTAAAAATTTAAATCTACCAAAATACACATCAAAATGTTTAAACATCAAATAAAACACTAAAAAATATGCATCAAACTAAAATAACAACTAAAATAACGAATCACCAAACTAAAATAATGAATGATCGCACTAAAAATTTAAATATATACATCAAACTAAAATAGTTAAATCAAATAAAATCCTGAAATTAAAAGAAAATAAAAATTCTAAACATCTAATGAAATCAATGAAAAATACATCAAATTTTAAAATTTAAAACATCAAATAATACATAAATGAATTTTAAAATATTAAAGTGTACAAAAATATGTGACACTAATATAAAAAATAAAATAAAATTCATTACTAAAATTTTTTAAAAATCATTTCACGCTAATAAAATATCAAGGACATATTTAATGAAAAATTAATATTCTAAAAAAGGAACATCAATATAATATTTTAAAAAACACGATAAAAAAAAATTAAAACTTCAATCCTAATGAAAATATAGATTACAAATTTAAATTTAAGATAATAAAATATCTATAACTAGTGTCAAAACATTTAAAGTGTCAATTTTTAACAAATGAACACAAAATTTATCTTAAAAGATCAAAATTAACTTTCATAAACATGATTTTAGTAGAAAAAAAAACTTTTGAAAACATATCACAAGGATTGATTGAAACATCAAGTACTGAAAATGAAACATCAAGTACTGGAAATGAAACATCATGCATGGTATTAAAAACACGCGCATTGCATGGAAATGGATAGAAAAATTGGTCCACGAATTTCTCCAACCCATACTCTTGACCCGCAAGAATCTTATGACCCGGAATCATTAATTCCTATGCCCACCAGCCCCAAAAAGTGGTATTTGCACCAAGATCTCTCCTTCCTCTAAAAAAGTTTCTTAAATTATATTTGGAACCCCATCTCTAATTAATTCTTTTTACATTGTACATTAATCCTTGATCTCACTGTGAGACGGTCTCGCACAAGACTTTGTCTAAAATAAAATAATTTCTAACATAAAAGAATTGACCTTTACGGCTAGGGTTTGATCTATGCAAATGACATATGACCATGACTTATGTGATAACTTTCAGGAAGATGTACAAATAATGAAGGACATGGGGTTTGATGCTTACAGATTCTCAATCTCATGGCCAAGAATTTTTCCGGGTAATTAATTTTTATTTCCGTCCTAACTGATCACTTTAGGGTATACACTTCCTCTGTCCCACAATGATCTTTTTACTTTTACTTTTAGAGTCAACTGCATCAATTTTTAACTCCTAAATTTTTTTTTGTTAATGTAAATTTTTTTTAAAAAAATCTTAGTTAAAAAATATATGATATGATGAAGCTAAAATCATACCACATGCTAATAATCTTACATATATATTAAGAAATTTAATAGTTGAAGTTGGCACAGTTTGACCATAAAAGTTAAATTAGGAACATCACTATGGGACGAAGTAGCATGTGACAGGGCATATAAATGCTTTGCTAATTATGAGTTAATTAAGAACCTTTTTAGTGTTTGATAAAGTACTAAAAAAAGTACTTATTTAAGAACCAAAAATTATTTTTTTTGGGAAAAGCAAAAATGAGTTTCTCTCTGCTTTCAAAATAAGTTAATTTTACTTATAATAACCACAACTCCACCTAACACTGACCATCCAAATGATTGTGACTATATATCATTATACAAGCTGTGAAGAGACATTTTCTTTAAAACAAATTGGTTAACAACTACCTCGTGTGGCTCCAATATCACTATCATTTCCCTTGTCTGTATCAGTTGTATAAAAATTGCATAATTTTAATATATGGACCAAAATGCTTGCAATAAATTGGACAGGAATATGAACTATTCTATAATTCCAACAATTAATAAAAGCTATTTTTGATTTCAATCGGACAGATGGGAAAGGGCAGAAGTCGGATGCTGGGATTATGTTTTATGAAGACCTTCTAAGTGAGCTCCAAAGAGCAGGTAAGAGAGCCACTTCCGATCTATCACATATGAAATTGGATTTGCTGTATAGTTATATAGATCCTCAAAAAAGTTTGTCTTTGGGGTGAAGGCCAATGATATATTGACACGTGTACATGTGTTATGGAGTTATTACCCATTTTTTATTTTTTTTTCTCATCGTATTTAACACTTATTTGCATGTGCAGAGATTAAAGCTTTTGTGACGCTCTTCCACTGGGATACTCCTTTAAAATTGGAAGAGGAATACCATGGCTGGTTAAGCCCGAAGATAGCGTAAGCAATTTTTTGAGCATTAATTAGTCAGGTTTAGTTTCTTTTCAACTGAATTGAACTAATTGATTCGAAATCAAATGAATTAAAGCATTTACCATTCAATGTTAATGATAATTGAACCGAGCTGTACTTAATTTAGTTCATTTATCTTTGAGCATTTATTAGTTTATTAAACTTAAAGAACAATTCTAGTGGCATAGATATTAGGTTGTTTTTGGTGGAGCCGTATTTATAAGTAAGTTGGTTTATTTTAAGAGGAAGGGGAAGCCCGTCTAAACATTTCCCCCGAAAGTAGGTTACAGTTTCAAATTAAACAATAGGTTTTTAGCTATTTACCAAATAATTAAAACTGCTAAGCTTATATACAAAGCAACTTATAAACTCCATCAACTGATTGTTGTTGTAACATTTGCAGGGATGATTTCGCAAATTATGCAGAGTTTTGCTTCGAAACATTTGGTGAGAAAGTTGATAAGTGGGTAACGCTGAATGAGCCATTCAGCGTTGCCCATTTCGCTTACGTTGAAAACATTCACGCACCAGGATTTGGTGATAATTACATTTTCTCCCCTATCGAACCTAAACTGAATCATCCACCTGCATATCCCTACATTGTCACTCGTAACCTGCTCCTAGCTCATGCTAAAGCTGTGCAAAAGTTCAGGCAATATCAGGTTCATAATGAGCATTTGATGCGGGAGATGAGAGTAAATAAACAGATTGGAATTACATTGAATTCCAAGTGGTTTGAACCTAAAGATCCGAATGATCCAAAAGACGTTGAGGCTGCTCGGCAAGCTCTTGATTTCTATTTTGGCTGGTCAGTACTCATTTTCTAGTTCTATTTCATTTTTCTTTACTGGCTATGGCCGTCTAAACAAAATCATTAATTTTCCCAATCATTTGTTTCGAGTAGAAAAAAAACAGTAGTTGCACCCAAACCCCTCCCTACACCCAAAACTATCTATACTTTTATCTGAAACTTCACCACTCTATAATACTTGTGAAAGTTCTATTTTAACCTTACTTACTTTGAGACAGTCATGTACGGGACTTTGTCTTTTGTCTAATTTTTTCTTCTCACATTTAAATATAACATTTGTCAAATTCAAAGTTGATGAAATGAAGTTTTTAACATTTGTCAAATTCAAAGTTTTAAAATTAAAACAATTTAAATAGTGGTGTTAAACCCATTTTTGTTATAAATATAAATTTTTGAGTCCAAAGAACAAGTCCAAGATCTCAGTAAAAACCAGTTATCAAAATTTCAAACACTATTACATGACAATAATTTGCAAAATTTAGGATTTTGATCCAAATCCCAAATATCGAATCCTCCGAATGCAGGTTCCTAGATCCATTGGTGCATGGTAAGTATCCTCACACCGTGGAGGATTTCACACCTGAAATGAGAGATGTGGAGAAGAAGTTGATCCAACACAGCTATGACTTCATTGGCATAAACTACTACACTGCTGAATTCGTGACTCATCGAGAAAAACTAGAATGGGAGGATTATGATTCCCACCAAGAACTGGAGCGCTCAGGTGACTATGAATGCATATATTTGTAAAACTGTATAATAATTATGTAAAACTGACTTGTTTTCATTGAGCGGCTTAAGAGGGTTAGGGTTTTGGCAGAAAAAAAAAAGGTAAGGACAGAGAGGATAGGTTAGGCAGATCATACCATGTAAAACTGTATAATGATTATGTTTTCATTCAGAGGTTGCTTAGGAATCAATTAGCAAAACCAGGAACCTAAGAATACACAACAACTATTTACCAAAAATACAATATGTATTCTTATACTACCATAGTATAATAGAATCAGAAACATTATTTTGTTCCAACACATGGTTTGTGTTTCTCGTAGAGGATGGAAAAGACAAAGATGGAAACAAAATTACCATTGGTGACGAGAGGGTGAGTCAATTGCCGATGCCTCAAAATAATTGTAACACTTTTGGTTAATTACTTAATCACTCTGTCAATGCTTTGCAGGGTGCTTCTACTTGGCTCATTTCCCATCCCGCAGGCATCTATAAACTTCTTCGTCACGTAAGAGAAAAGTACAAAAATCCAGTAATCTACATCACTGAAAATGGTACAAACATTCGAAAATTATACACGCATAAATTAATGTTTAAGCTGAAGAAGAAGTTAACTCAACAGATTAGTCCTATGATTTTTGTTACAGGAATCGATGATCCGAATCTTGATCACAAAGGTACCACAAAGCAGTGGACCTCCCTTTTTGATGAGAAGAGGTTGAGCTACATCCGTGATCACCTCGAAAACGTATTGGAAGCAATGAAGTAGAACCTCAAATTAGTCCACCATTGATTCATTAGTTTTAACTGAAACAAATGTACTTACTGATCAGCTTGTTCTGGTTGCAGGGAAGGAGTGAATGTGAAGGGGTATTTTACATGGTCTTTATTGGACAACTTCGAGTGGAACAATTCTTTCCAGGTGAGATTTGGGCTGATCTATGTAGATTTCCACCACCCCGAGAGGAAAAGGTACCTCAAACTCTCTTCCACGTGGCTCAAGCATTGCCTTCTAAGAGGAAAAAAGATCCATGAAGATGAAGCGCGCGCTGTTAAGGTTCAGAAACGCCTGGCCTGATGGCGCGCCAGCTGCTGGACATCAGAAACACGGGCATTAGCATATACTGTTCCGGCCAACATGTTCAACATTGGGTCTTTTTATTAGTTTGAAGTTAGTTTTCGTCATGTACAGGACTTGGCGTTTGTTTGTAGTTTACCTTAGGGGGGGAATTCCGAGGATTTTCATTCCATTTCCACCTTCATGTATGTTTGAATTTGTGACCTTGTGTTTCCATGTGTTTTCTTCTTTTCAGTTATTTGTTTGCAATGAAATAAAGGCCAGAATTTATGTGCAGGCTAATGAATGGAATCCTCCCTTTGGATGATGTCTTAATATGCTATGGTTTTAAGATTGCATCTAAATGTCCTCACTGCCATGCAAATGACTCAATTTTTCATTACTTTAATTCATGAGGAAAAGAAGAATGAAACTCCTATTTGAAAATAAAAGGACTACAAATGATACAATCAAGTCCTCAACTACAGATTCATGATTTCACACTCTTCATGCTTTTCCTTTTGCCATATGATAGTGTGTTAAGGAAATAAAAACTCTTTCCTTGTAGGAAAGGTTATAGATGGTGGTTACCTTATAGAATTAGTTATAGATGGTAGTTTCCTTATAGACTTAGAATCTTATTCCTATTAGACTTTGGTTTGTTGTAAGCCTATATATTGTAATCTTCATCATTGATGAGATGTGTCATTCATTAATCTTCACTCCTTTTGTTTTGAATTCTGGATCGAAGGGATTGCCACTTTTTTCTTAAGGAAAAAATCAAACATATATATGTGCATCCTATAGGAAGGATACAATACCAAAAAAATTCATATGTCAGCAAATGTTGTATGTCAAAGTGTTGGTCAAATTAGATTATGTCACGTGTTCTACTAATTCTATATTTAGTAAAGTGAAAAAAAAATTTAGGAAGCAAGAAGTGATTTGTGGAATACGTGGCAGAATCTGATTTGGCCAACACCTTAACATACAATATTTGCCAACATATAAAATTTTCTGGGATACAATACTGGCATAAAATTCTAACAAGCCCAGGAGAACACATTCACAACACACCACAGCTGCAACCTTAAGAGAAAAGGTGATCTATCCACCATTTTGTGAACATGACAGAGAAATGCCTGACCAATGAAGGCAATTACACTAGGGGTGATTGCATTGGTTGGAATCACATCTCTCCGGTCATTTTTGTGCAGTATCAAGCTCACAATTAATGCCACTCTATGCTAAACTTGAACACCACAAAACACGCACAAACTAATACATTCTGTTTACACTGCTAATATTCATTACAGATCAACACCGAAAATGTAGAGGCAATATATGTATTGTTGAAAATTTGTCCAATCCCAATCCCCGTTGAGCAATTTACTTTTGGAAAGATTGACCATGGTGTGCTGAGTGTTTTCAACTGAACGAAAGTACGAGGGATAGGAGGTGGTAGGACAAAACGGGGTGAAGAAGGATCGATATGCAGTCGGACGGGATGGTGGATGTGAAGAAATGTGTGGTCTTCACCCAATTGTCCCTGAACATTTACTTCTTTGGAGGATAGCAAAAACAATCATTCAAAGCATTAAATTGCAACACTATTCTCATCCCATGCTTAGCAAGTTGAAGCATTATTTCTTTGACTATTGGGGTTCAACTATCATGGTTTTTTGGCAAGAACCATTTGGAAGTAATGTTCACAACCCATGCTTGAAGCAAGAAGGAGGATTTCTTGGAATATTGGGATAAGTTTTGTTTGAGAGCTCTTGGCCATTGGTGAACTTGGAGTAGTATAAATAAGGGATGAATTTAGTAGTTCAAACACACTTCAAGCATAGCATTCCTTTGCTACTTGCTTTCTTCTCCCCTTTAGCTCTCCTTTTGTAGTTGTAGAAGCCAAAGCCCTCATCTTTATATTTTACCTCATAATTCCTTCATAGGTGGTAGGCAAAACCTTGTAATACTTTCTCCACATATAGTGAAGCTTCCGGTCTTCTCCGGCCGTGGATGTAGGTCAACTTGACCGAACCACGTAAATCCTTGTGTCCATTATTTCCTTTATTTTCTTTACGTTCTCTTTGTTATCCATCTTTTTGGGCTAATAGATATCTCGTGGGATTCGTATTCCTAACAGTGGAGGTGTGACTGGCGGCGGACGACTCAAATCAAACGCAATGGACTTGACACCCCTTCGTCCAACTTGACACATAGGGTGGATGTTGGTTAATCTAGTTGTTATTTACCGTTTTATTGTAATTTGAACTAGTCATAGTTGAGTTGAGTAATTTGCTCAGTTTAAAGCAGTGGATTAGATCGTGTGAGAGCTGTTATGAGTTGTGGCTAGAATGTAGGAGTAGTGGCTAGAATGTAGAATTGTTGTTAATGTTCTATTTAAATAGAACATGTATTCTTTCTAAAATAAGAGAGTACGAAGAGCAGAAAAGATGTAGTTTCTCTGTTAGTTACGTTGCCTTAGTGATAAGGAGAACAATTATAATTCTCAAGTATTTTGTTCCTTTGTTGCATTATCTCAATTGAGTGTTGTTAGAGAGTTTATATGTGTTTGTACTTGAAGGCAACAACGTGAGTATGTGGTAATATTTTTGTGAAGGGCATGTTCCAACAATTGGTATCAGAGCAAAGCAGGTAAACATGAGAGATCGGCATAATTCTCTCATACCCGATGAACACTCAACAATCACAACTCCAACACCAAGGCAACACGCACGTAGGAAGACATGTCTGAAAGTTCAAGGTATCCGAGATAAAGTTGTGTCCAGGAGCTCCGTGTTCGGAATGATTAAGTAGGTAGGGTATCTATAATTCAGAGAGTGTCCAAAACCACTCAATCTCCTCAGTAAAAGGAGATGATGAAACATGGAGTGTCCGAAGAATCATTCATTCTCCTCCATCACAAAGAGACCGTCAAACATGGAGTGTCCAAAAATGCTCCATCTCCTCAGTGAAAAGGAGACAAAAAGAGAAGTGTGGGTGTGTTTGTAAACACTCTATCTTCTCAGTGAAAAGGAGATGACAATGGAAGCTTAGAGTGTCCGATGAAATGCTCCTTCTTCTCTATGATAAGGAGACGGGCTTCAACTTGGTGCTTAAGGTGCGTATTAATAACAACCAGATTAAGGGAGTGAATGTTGGTTAGTTAATCTAGTTGTTATTGAAATTTGGTTTACCTAATTAATTCAATTATCACTATTGTGTTCCAACATAACCTGTCTAACCAAGTATGCAATAAAGTAAAGCATAAAAACACAAGACTTGGTTACGCAGTTCGGTGAAATTCACATACATCTGCGGAGCCTAACCCAGTTCAAAATGAATCCATTAATCAGAAAAATACAGTACAAAGTACACCATACAATTATACTTATCTTATCTAACTATAACGTGAATCCTGCAAGCTCCTATTGCTACCGATCCGCCTTGATCAGACTCCCTCTGACCTTGAAACTCGTCGATGCTGGATCTCCTTCTCCCGAGGAATTAAGATATACAATTCAGAACTTTGAACAACAGGTTACGTATGTTGGAACATAGAATTCTGGCTCTTGCAATACTCTCGAAAGACATAAAATGTATGCAGATTTTTTCTATTAAGTCTGTGAGATTAATGCAACCGCGATGTCCTTTATATATAGTCCATGAGTAGATCGGAACTCTCCATGAATATCTCCATAATATTTCTATTTCTTATCTGCTTCTTGAAGCATACAAAATCTCATAAATAAAGGGATTTTCCTTATCACAATATCTCACATATATTCGATAATCTTAATACTATATTTGTAGGGATTTTTCATAAACCAACTATGCTTCTTCCAACGCCTATCATATAGCAGAATATTTAGATTTCCATAAATTACAAAAACCATAATATTTTATCCTTTTTACGTAAGATTTGCTCGTCGTATTTACAGCTCATCCGCATGTTCCAACATGGAAAGTCTTTGCACACATGAATTTTATTCCATATCCAATTCTGATACGTATGAAGTCATGTGTAAATGTAATTCATTCTCCACATAATATTCTGAATACAATCAAATCTCTTGGAGATAAGAATTACCAAATCAAATCCCTTTAAGTAAGGAACTAGAATATCTCATCCCTATCATAACTATAACTGAATATTCCAATTCCATAAAATTAATCCACTCCCACAGATATAGAAACTGATATATTATCCAATTCAAATACAACTTGGATGAGACGAGATGTATACTTCTCAGACTCAGTCTTCAACCTTTCCTTATTTCACCAAAATTCCTTCTTTGATGTTGCAACTCAATAATACCATATTTGCATAATTTCCATAAATTTCCAACTAGATAAATCTAGACTTTACAATCTCCCCCCTTTGACATTTCATCACAAGAGCTTATGCAAATACATACATCAACCTTGAAAACCACTATGGATGTTGGAACATAGAAACATAACATCTCTCCCTGAGTTTCGGATTTCTCCAACATCCAAAAATAATAAGGATGTTGGAACATCAACCCAACGGAGCCAATAAAGTCATCCAAGAAATCCAAAACATCCATAAACATGCCAAACGCAATAGACACAGAAAATCAAAATATCCAATAAATGCAGCTCCCCCTAAAGCAAATATCTGGCCTATGTTCGTACAATATTCGAGTTCAATCTCGTACAGTATTCGAGTTCGTACAATATTCGAGCTCAATCTCGTACAATATTCGAGTTCATACAGTATTCGAGTTCAATCTCGTACAGTATTCAAATTCGTACAGTATTCGAGATCAATCTCGTACAGTATTCGAGTTCATACAGTATTCGAGCATAATCTCGTACAGTATTCGAGTTCATAGAGTATTCGAGTTCGTACAGTATTCGAGCTCAATCTCGTACAGTATTCGAGTTCATACAGTATTCGAGTTCAATCTAGTACAGTATTCAAGTTCATACAGTATTCAAGCTCAATCTCGTACAGTATTCGAGCTCAATCTCGTACAGTATTCGAGCTCAATCTCGTACACTATTCGAGTTTGTACAGTATTCGAGCTCAATCTCGTACAGTATTTGAGTTCGTACAATATTCGAGTTCGTACAGTATTTGAGCTCGAGCTCGATCCCAAGTAATATTGTTCGTTAGTTTCGTCGAGTTTACAAATCCAACATATTATATATTTTTTATTTTTATTAAATATAATATAATATAATGTACATAATATTATATTACATAATATAATATTATGAACTCGAATATGAACAAAACGCAGATCGATTGATGAACAAAACGCAGACTGATTGATGAACAAAACGCAGACTGATGAAACAAAACGCAGTCTGGAAAGTGAGAAGTGAGAACTGAGAAAGAACGCGGACTTGATGGGTAATTCACGTTTCACCCAAATAAATGACATATACCCAATTGGTCATTTAGTTCGACCCAATGGATAATTAGTAAAGACCCAATGGATAATTAGTATAGACCCAATGGATAATTAGTATATACCCAATGAATAATTCAGTATATACTCAATGGATAATTCATTATATACTCAATGGATAATTGGTGTTTTCAACCATTTAAAATTTAAATGGATAAGCCACGTAATATTTTACTTGGAGTGAAAAATTACAATTAACCGTAATCATTCTTTGATGTAGGCTGAATCGTGTACATAACTACAAAAAAAAAAGAAATATTTATTGGAGTGGCCAAATGTGGGAATTTCATTTATTATTTTCTTATGTTCAATAAAAAAAAAATTAAAAAAATCTTCATATTTCGAGATTTTTCAAATTTAGTAAAGGTTTCTTAAATACTACTTCTACTTCTTTCGTCAAGATCATTTGTCAAATTTTAATTGGTTCAAATTAAAATTGATTAAAACATGAACCAAAATCGACAAATATGATGAATCGAGAATTTGATCGTTTCTAAGTTGATTATATGTGTTAGGGAAAAATTAAATTATTCGTAATCAAATTTGTGAAAATTTTGTTATCTTATGATATGAAATTATCCACGGGTCACCCGTTATCCAACCCAACTCGACCCACCCAAAATTATCCAACGGATAACCAATTATCCAACCCAACTAAACCCAATAACTACAACCCAATTATATCCATTAACCCAATGGGTCATTATCCAATAAGTCTTATCCAATAAGTGAAATTAGTATATGGGTAACGGTTATCCAACAGGTGACCCAACCCATTTGACGGGCCTAACCGTACCTAAAGTTGTTCCCAAAAAATTAACTCACTCTCTTTATAGAGTATAGATCTGCCAGAGATATCTTTTTTCGTTCGGGTGTAAAAGATCTCTAATTTTTTCTATAATAATATTATGTCGCTTCATTGTAATTTCCCCTGCCTTAACCTTTTCTTTGTAGACAAGGGCGGAACCAACGGTACGCGAGGTAGGGCTCCAGCCCTACCTCGATCGCCGGCCGGAGGTAGTAGGAGGCGGTAGGGTTCGTGGAGCGCGTCTTCCGGCGAGCTGAACGCGTCTCCGGCAGCAGCTCCGGCGTTTGCACGGAGAAGAAGGCCGCGTTGCGGCCTTCTTTTTTTTTAGATCCCAGGTACTAAAACGACGTCGTTTCACGTTAGTGAAACGACGTCGTTTCACTTTGTGAAAAGAAAAAAAAATAAAACCCGAATGTGAAACGGATTGGGCCAAAAATGGAGCCCAATCCAATGATCCAAATAACTTCAATTCAATACATTGCACATTTTATCGGGAGAGAACAGAGGAGACGGGAGAGAACAGAGGAGGAGCAGCGCCAGCCGAGCTTCTCGGTTTCGCCACCGGCCCACCGCCATCCGGCCCGTCCGCCGCCAGGTCTCCGCCGGAAGATGCCTCGTCCCGCCACCTCTGCACGCCAGACGCCGCCTCTCCAAACCACCGGTAAACTTCTTTTCTTTATGCTAAGAATCTAAGATTTATTAATTTTTAGGGTTTGGTGAGATTGCTGGTTCAGCTCTGAAGTTGGTTTATGCAAAGTATTTGGGTGTGTTGAGTGAGTATTTGGAGAGAGTTTTCGAAGTTCGGGGGTCGAATTGTCGAAAGAAGTGAAACAGAGTGTTTCGGAGTGTTTGATTAGGTTGATTATGGACTTGGAGGAGACTGATTTGAAGGGGTGCTAGTCTGGAACTTCCCCGAAAAAGGAGAGGAATGTAGGGTTTGGGGATGTAGGATTCAGGAAAGATGTGGGGTTTGGTTTGGATGGGAAGTTGAGTAGGCTTGGTGAGGGGAAAGGGTTCCCGAAAATGAATGGATGTGCTGCTGTGATTGTGGAGAAGAAAATTGAGAATGCTGATGGCGGTAGCCCGTAGCCGGTAGTGATCAGGTGAAGATAACTAATGATCCTGACACTGCATTAGAAGATGTTGATGGCAGGAAGAGGAAACAGGAGTCCTACTCGAGAATGCTGACTTGGATATCGCGTGTTGCCTTGGATCCTTGTTACCCTGGGATAGGGTCGTTGCCGGAGAGTCCAAAGTGGAAGCACTATGCTGATGACTTCCTCTGGAAGGAGGTCTTGCTAGCTCGACAGGCGATGCAGTTGAAGAAGGAGAATGAGATGAGTGATCATCAAGATGCTACAATGCAGGTACTGTTTAGGCTATTTTTTCAATATTCGGCATATATTAATGCGTGGAATCAGTCAAATTCGGTAGTGATTACATGCTGAATGGTTATGGAGCTTTTTGGATGATTATGTTGCTTTAAATGGCTGCCTATCATTGCTAATGTTAATGCCAGGGTTGTTAAATTTAATGAATGGTTTACGTTTACTTATCTTTCCTTTTACTGCTTTTCGCCATTGAGTTGTTTTTTTAAAAACATTTCGCGATGGTGGGAAATGGAGACATATACGTTATACTTTTGCTTTCATGATAAACTATGCTTGGTGAATTTTCTTTCCTCTAAATGATGATGAAAGAATCTCTCTTTACCTTAGATGGTTATTCTTTCTGGTCTTATAAATCCTACATGTTCTTAGAATGGACAGTACTTATTGGTCTTGTTGGATTTAATGCTGTGCTGAATCTGTTAATTGCTCTGTTTGACTTTAGTAATGGGTAAGTTCATCAAGAGTGGCGGGCATTTTATAAGGCAGTTTGGTACTGAAATCAAGATGTTTAGTTTCTGTCTGTATTCGCATGGTGAAAAATGCATTGAGTGTGTATTCCGCCTCATTTTACACTAGTGGGTCAAGTAGTACAACTTGTGAATTAGTTGAAATCAGGGGCGGAACCAGAAAATTTTTCCCAGGGGCAAAAATTTTTCAGCCTCCCCTGAAAAAAATTTCTGGTTCCGCCCCTGTTTGTAGAAACCAAAATTGTTTGCAAGGTAATTTGGTTAAAACAAAAGCTAAGAAATGAAGCTGAAATAATATTTTTTCTGTTTTATATTCAATTTAAATGCAATTACATCAAGAAAAACGAACTACTAAAACAAGCTAATGTGGCCTAAAAATATGGTGCACTATTTAATCAATTAACAAAAATTATCCTCACTCATAGGTAAAGAAAGAAGACCAAGTAAAAACACAATGTTAAGGATTCAATATTCCGAATGTAAACTTTGCATGCAACAAGTATTACCTTCAACATTTCACCCTCTTAAAACTTGTTGCTTGAACCAACTTCAACCAAACCAATACTAGTGGAGAATGGGTGATTATAATCACTCAATCAAAGTTGGTTCCCGAGGAACCGAATTTAACGAGGGTCCAAATCTAGTTCCGAATTTGGAACTCCCTCCTGAGTCCCATATTTCATTTTAAAGGCGGTTTGATTTCAATCAATGACACTTCTGCCTTTAAGGAGAATCGATTAAAGGCGGTTCTATTGTAGAACCTCCTTTAAATCAATGTTTTTTATTGGGCCACTATATAAGCAAAACCCTAGGCCCATACTTAGTTTATTTTTCTCTCCCTCTCCACAGCCATCTCTCCCTCACGCCTCTCTCTCCCTCCAACTCTCCCTCTCGCCTCTCACCTCTCTTCTCAATCTTCGCTCCACCCCTCTGTAGGACGCATGATCCCTCTGCCATGCCTGATTTTCATTCACTGGAGAAGCCTGCTTCCACCGCGCCTGAGTTCCGACCGCGTCGTGTCTCCTCCCTCCATCTTTCCTAAGTTCCATCAGTCTCTCCACCGCCCACCGGGCCGAGTTCCATCAGCCTCTCCACCGTCCGCTGGGCCAAGTTCCATCAGGTTCTCCACCATCCACCGGGCCGAGTTCCGGTCTGCGTCTTATTCCACCGATTTCTTCTCTCTCCGCCTTTACCCGCTGTCTCTGGCATCTTCTCCCTCCGCCTCAACTCGTAGCCTCCGGCGTCTCCTCCCCCCGCCTCAACCCACCGCGTCGCGCCACCACGGCTCTCCAGATTTGGTTAAAGTCACCTTGTTCATGTTTTTTTGTTTTTTTCTTTAGATCGGTGTGTTCCATATTTGTTTTGGATTTTTTACTTTTAGATCTGTGTTAATTTATTGTTATTTCTTTTAATTCCATCACATTCTGGTTAATTAATTTTTTTGGCTGCCAGAAATCTCTAGTTTCTGCCAGAAATGAGAAGTTTTCGACAACTTTTTTTTATAATCCCCGACCTAAGTTCCAAATTTGGAATTGAATTCGGACCTCGATCAAAGTCAGTTTTTGAACCGACTTTGATTAAAAGCAATCAAAGTCACTACCTAGGTGACTTCTCTAGTCCCTTAGAACCAAATTTAATGAGGCTGCCTCCACTAGTGCAAGTTTATGTCGTATTTCAACGAACTTAATCTGCCCTGTGCCTTGGTTAGAATATCTACCAATTGTTCTTGTGTCCCAACATGGTTAACCTCTACCAAACCATTTTCAATACACTCACGAATATGAATGTGCTTAATTCGTTCGTGATGCACGGGTTTCTGGGGCTGGTCCAAACTCATTTGAGGCCTAGGGCAAAAATATTTTTTGGGCCTTCTTTAGTAAATAAATTCTTCTTTCAAAATTATTTTGTATTTTTTTTACTCCCTCTGTCCCAGAGCAAGTTTCACAATATTTTTTTCACGGTCTTCAAGAAACATGTTTGACCCTCAATATGTTTAAGTACGTTTAATTACGGAAAATAAAAAGTTGATGTTTAGAAACTAATTATTTCGACAAATCCAACAATATCTCATACGACAATATCATTGTTTATATATATTTATTTAAATATGTGGTCAAAGTTTGATTCTATTGACTGACAAACAGTAAGTGTGCAGCTTAGTATGAGCCAGAGGGAGTAGAGCATTTTCTCTATAAAGGCTCCTTACGCCTCAAGTTGAATGAGAAAGTTGATAAAAATGTGTGCAACTTCTACTGAAACTGAGAGACTTTATATGATAGGATGGGATCATACATAAAAATTTATAACTAAATTTGGGTTTAGATAGATAAAGTTTTATTTAAATTTTTTATTTAATAGTAAATGAACAAAATTAAAATTCTAGTTCAATTAATAAAATGATATTAAATTAATTATATAAACATTTATTTTGTGAGCAAATTCGATAAAAATTATTAATACAATATATTTTAAAAAAAGAGTCCGACTCTTGAAAAGTGGTTTTTCCATAAGTTATGGAAACACCAAGGTTTAAATTGAAAATTAGAAAAAATGAAGATAAAATTTTTGGACTGCATTTATCGGATCATAAACTTATAACTACTGCATGTTGTATAGTAAATTTTTTATATTGCAGTTAAAACCTTTTATCTTCTATAATTCTAATTTAACTCCGTCTTTTCATATGCTTATGGAAAGACGGACTTTCCCATAACATTATCATAAATAAATATGAATGAAAGTCTAATACTCTTCTACATATTATAATAAAAATTTTGTGTCCTATCTATACAAAAATTAGGAGTGCAACATATAAAAAAGGCAAGAAGACAATTGAGCATAGTAAATCTTCCTTACGGTGCAGTTCCAGAATTTTTTCAAAATTTGGGCTTTATATACTATATTAGTTAATACACTATTTTACCCATTTCTTAAAAGTTTGGAAAGTATTTTGTCTTCTTCCCAACTTAAATACTTATTGATTTATCTTAAATGTGCACTTTCATCTTTGAATCCTTCTTAACTTAAATGTGTAGTGCATAAAGGCTTTAAAATGGGCCCAGTGGTGTCGCCTGCCCGCACTGGACTCGGGTCGGCCATAGTAATAATTCTTTTTACAATGAGGCTGGTTGAGGCAAATCACAGATTTAATGACCTAGTCCAATGATCATCCAAGGTTGACTAGTGTAAGATCATCTCCAATGGAGGCATCAATGTGGTTAAAGTGACTAGCAACATCATCATAATAGACCCCCAATTCAAAAAATATTCTCCTATGGAAGAGTCATTAACAATATTCTGGCTGGCGTGGCTATAATTCCAACAGACCCCTTCAAATAGACCTTCTGTTAACAGAGGCTCATATTGAGGCCGTCAGTAAGCCTAAGTATACATACATATTTAACAGTTCACAGATTTATCGTATACATACATATTTAACAATTCACAGATTTATTGTATACATACATATTTAACAATTCTGTATTAAAATAATCTTAGTTTTGCAGGGTAAATATTTATATAGTAATTTAATTCAACTATACATGGTATTATTTCACGTATTTTATTCTGTTATATTATATTATATGTTTATTAATAAAAGAAAAAAATGAAAATTTTAAACACTCGTACAATTATAAAATATAAAGGATTGGAGATAATATTTTAAATTATATATATTTTTAAAATGTGAATTATTGTCAAATTTACATGTATTATTTTAAAGTTAGTTATTTAAATAGTTACAAAATTTTAAATAAAATTCACATATTCTACCATCAAATTTAAGTTTAATATAAAGTGGATGAAAAATTGCTACACTATTATAATGATAAATTAAAACATTTTGACACATTACATTAACGTTCAATTTACGATACTTGCATTGGAGATCAAAACTTTAATTATCCCAATAATCAGAACTATTTTATCTACGTTACAGTGAAATCTTGTAATAATTCACCAAATGATTAGCATTGTAGATGCTCTATATACTTCACCAACATTTTACAAATTTGGTTGTCATCAATGTAAATAGAATAGTACATCTTTTCGAGCTGAACCCACCCCATATCCTCACTATGGTAAGCAACCATGTAAAGATAGATCTTTTTTACAAATTAAGATTTTGTTTACTTTTCTAGTGTCAATGTTAGAGTTAGTCTCACATCGGTGTTTGACAGTCATATAACTCATTATATAAGATCATGGGTCACCTCTACATAGTACCAATTGGTTTTTATGATAGAAGCCCATGATTCTAATATAGTATCAAAGCCAGGTTGGCCTGTTACCCTCATTCTGTCATGTTTGCGCAATGATTCATGTCGCTGCACGTGAGGGGGCGTGTTAGAGTTATTTCCACATTGGTGGTTGAAACAAGCACCCAGGGCCTGGTACTACAAGTTGACTACCTTTCTTGTTCGTCGTGGTTTAAAGAAAAATGCAAGGAAGGGAACGATATTCAAGTTTTTTGGCAGTGTATGAGCGAAGGAAAGGGCAGCACAAGCACCCAAAAGAGTGAAGAAGGCTGTAGTTAGGGACTTTATTGTAGAGACAGTGGTGTGGGGATTTATGGGAAAACGTGGGTGTGATAGTGCGGTTGATGAGATAGACAGCGGTATGAAAGGCTTGTTCTTAGATTTTTTGTCTCCGGCAGCGACTCCCAGCAGCGAAGGCATCTCTCTCTGTAAAGTCCTCCGGAGTTGGACTTATGTATGGCATATTGTGAATACTGGTGATATGGTGTTTTAACACCACTGAGTGAATTCTGGTGATATGGTGTTTTAACACCACTGCTATCCAGCAGTATTCCAGCAGCATTATGGTTGATGTCCACGAATTATGGAGTGTATTATGGGATATAATTGTGCGATCTGATCAGAATATTGTGAAGATAAATGATTGAATTCGTGGTCATCTAATTCTGGTAAACGAATATTCCTGTAATAGTTAGGAATTGGCTAAGTAGTTTATTTATGGAACAAGTCCTATTGATAACAGGATTGTTCATTTAAATACCAGATTAGCATTAGATCTTTCCTTAGTTTAGAAGTCTATTTATGGTAGAGTTAGACAAGGAAAGAGTTTGATTCAAGGCAGGATTGCGATGGGATAAATAGAAGACGATTACAACGCAATCAATTAACGCGACCAAGATTCAATCTATACGTGAGAGCTTTGGAGCGATCTGCCGTGGTGTTTTGGAGGTTCGTAAACAACCGACCAAGTTCTGAAGATCAGAAACAAGGAAGTCTTAATTCCTCGGGAGGAGGAGATCCAGGGAGACGTGTTGATCGTGAGGGTTCAACGACGTAGGATCGACAGTGAGGGGAGCTCACAACATTCACTCTGTAGGTTAGCAATGGATTAGTATTTAAGTTAAGCTTCTTGTACTAAAGACTGCTTTCTAGTGAATGGTTTCTGATCTGGGCAAGGCCCCGCAGACGTAGGTGTATTTGCACCGAACTGCGTAACCAAGTTGTGTGTGCACTGCGTATTTTGTTTTGTTTTTAACACCAAACTGATCTTGGTGTTCCAACACCAAACTGCTAAACAACTTGGTATAAAGGTTTAGAATTCAGGTGAAACGGAATTTCAATTGGTATCAGAGCAAGGCACTTGCTAACCCCTATACAGGAAGAGTGAGATCAGGTTTCACCATGGCACCAAAGGAGGGGGCCTCTGTCACGCGACCACCGTTGCTGGAACAAGGCAATTACGCCTACTGGAAGGCACGTATGAAAGTATTCATTGGAGCATTAGATGATCAAGCATGGAACTATGTAGTGAATCAGTACACTCCACCTCCAAGTGACAAAACTAAAGAATCGAGCTCATCAACGATCAAACCATTTTCTGAATATTCTACTGAGGAGCATAGAGCTTACATGTCCAACTCGAGGGCATTGAATGCCATCTTCACAGCAGTAGATGAAGATCAATTTAAGATGATTTCAAATTGTGAGACTGCAAAGGAAGCATAGGATGTGTTACAGACGTATCATGAGGGAACAAGCTCAGTCAGAGATTCAAAGTTGCAATACTATACATCGAAATTTGAGGAATTGAAGATGCGGAAAGATGAGACTATCTCCGAGTTTAATGGACGAGTCCGAGATATTGCAAACAAGGCTTTTCAGTTTGGTAAAAAGTACAAAGACCAAAAACTTGTAAGGAAGGTGTTGAGGGCATTACCTCCACGGTTCAATATGAAGGTCACAGCAATCAATGAAAATGGAAGGATTGGGATGATGACACTTGATGAGCTCATGGGGTCTCTGGAATCTTATGAGATGGAGATGCTGCAAAATAAAATCGGAAAGAAGGAGATGACTTTTACAAGCACAACTTCTGGGAAGGCAGATGAAAATACAGATAATGAAGATTCTGATGAAATTGCTAACATAACCAGAAACTTCTCTAGATTCATGAAGAAGATGGGCAGGAAGCCACAGGACAAGTCAAGTGGGAGCAAAAATCCGAATGCCAACTTCACTCCCAGGTTCGGTCAGGTAACTGGTGTTGAAACACCAAAGATCAAATCGGTAAATCCGAATCTGAACAGAAAAATCCAATGCAGAGAATGTGAAGGCTTTGGACACATACAAGCTGAGTGTGCCAATACACTTAAAAAGCAAGGGAAATCATATGCCATAACCTGGAGTGATGATGACGGAGGAGACGATATTAAGGATGGAGAAGAGTATACAAATCATGTTGCTTTCGGCGTGTCATTGGAAGAGTCTTTTGAGATAAATCGCAGTGTGTTGAATGAAGAAGAAAGTGATAGCTCAGATGAAGAGACTAGAAGCATTAGTGATGATGACATTCGCAAAGAAAGTATGGAGATGTATAAAATGTGGTTAAAAGTGGCGGATGAAAACAAAGAGCTCAAGGTTGAGAACAAGAGGTTATGTGAAAAAGTTAGAGTGAATGAACTTGGAAAGAAAGATGCAATTGAAGAACTTGAAAAACTTAAAAAGGAATTTGCTGAAGTAGTTCAACGAGCGGAGGCAGCAGAACAGGCTATTAGACGTCTCAATACAGGGAAAGCTACGCTTGAAGATTGTTTGAAAATGGGACAAACTACCAAATTTGGAATTGGGTATGAAAGATCAGTTGATGCGTTGAAAAATAAGGCAGATCAAGGTGCACCTGCTCCAAGAATAATTGAGGAGAATTTCCCCACCAAGAGAATCAGGAGATGCGGATACTGTGGAGTTCAAGGTCATGTGAGAAACAGGTGCTTCAAATTACTTAGGACACTGTCTGTCAACCCAGCATATCGGTATTTCAACACCATTCCAGGATACAATCCCGTGCACAAATTCAACACTGGAGGATACAGGAACGGATCCTTGAACACACATGCAACTCAAAGATCACATCGCATCACTCGACCAGTAAGCCAGGTATGGGTTCGAAAGTCTCAAGATATTTGTCTTTCAAGTTTTGTATGTTTTGGAGCACATACAGGAACCTCGTGGTACTTCGACAGTGCGTGCTCAAGGCACATGACAGGAGTTCCTGAATTTCTGCGAAAATTCAAACCTGGATTTGGTGGACATGTTAAATTCGGTGATGGAAAACGAAGCAGAATAATTGGCAAAGGGGAGTTAGAAATCAAAGGGCTTCCAGTGTTCCAAGATGTGTTGCTAGTGGAAGGTCTGAAGGCTAACCTATTGAGCATCAGTCATTTATGTGATAATGATATGACAGTGTACTTTGACAAAGATAAGTGTATTGTAAATCATGGGTCTGGAGTATTCACTGGATCCAGATCAATGGATAAGTGTTATCTACTCGATCAAGATGTCACCTGCTTGAGCTCGAAAAAGGAAGTCAGTACACTGTGGCACAGAAAATTGGGGCACATAAATTATAAATCCTTGGCTCGTATTTCCAGACTAAATGCAGTCAGAGGTATTCCCGAAATCAGTGAAATCAAGGAGACTGTTTGTGGATCTTGTAAGGAAGGAAAGCAAATTTGTATTCCTCACCATGCTGTACATGATGTTTCAACATCAAGACTTTTGGAGCTTCTACATATGGACCTAATGGGGCCAGTGAGTACACCAAGTGTGGCAGGGAAGAAGTATATTTTTGTTTGCGTGGATGACTTCTCGAGGTATACGTGGGTATCATTCCTCAAAGAAAAATCAGAGGCCGCTGATGTATTCAAGACCTTGGCGCACGAGCTTCATGTAGAAAAAGGAACCGTTCAAATTGCACGCATCAGGAGTGATCATGGAAAGGAATTCGAAAACTCTAAATTTCGGGACATCTGTGAAACGCTTGGTATACATCATGAGTTCTCTGCCCCCATAACCCCTCAGCAGAATGGTATAGTAGAAAGAAAGAATCGGACACTGCAGGAAATGGCACGAGCAATGTTGGCTGAGAAAAAAATTCATTCTAGATATTGGGCTGAGGCAGTACACACTGCATGCTACACCATCAACCGAGTATATCTGCGTCCGTTTACCGAGAAGACACCGTATGAGATCTGGAAAGGAAAGAAACCAGATGTGTCGTATTTCCATGTCTTTGGCAGTAAGTGTTACATTCTGAAGGATAGAGAACCCTTAGCTAAATTTGAATCTAGGAGCGACATTGGAATATTCTTGGGCTATTCTCCTACCAGCCGAGCATACCGAGTACTGAATCAACGTTCTGGGGTAGTCATGGAGTCCATTAATGTGGTGATAGATGATTCAGAGGACGACAATGCTGGAGAAGGTGATGCGCTTGATTCAGCCGTTCCTACTGGTGTTGGAACACCAGCACCATCAACCGGTGTTGAAACTCCAGAATCTGGAATTCTTGATTCTGACCAGAATCCAACAAGACATATGCAGTTAAGGGATCAACCCCGTGTCAATTACAGAGAATTAGCAGGATTATCATGTTTCATCTCACTCACTGAGCCAAGAAATTACAAAGAGGCTTTGCTAGATGAATATTGGATCTCGGCGATGCAAGAAGAATTGCAGCAATTCGAGAGAAACAATGTTTGGTTTCTTACCCCACGACCTGTTAATGTAAATGTGATCGGTACCAAGTGGATTTTCAAAAATAAATCTGATGCAGATGGTAATGTCACCAGAAATAAAGCACGCCTTGTTGCTCAAGGGTACACACAAGTAGAAGGGGTTGACTTCGATGAAACTTTTGCCCCTGTAGCCAGATTGGAGTCCATCAGACTAATTTTGGCCTTGTCCTGCATACTAGACTTTACTCTTTATCAAATGGATGTCAAGAGTGCATTCCTGAATGGCATAGTAAAAGAGGAAGTTTACGTGGAGCAACCTAAGGGGTTTGAAGACCCTCAGTTTCCTGATCATGTTTATAGGTTGAATAAGGCGTTGTATGGACTCAAGCAGGCACCTCGTGCTTGGTATGAGCGACTGACAACCTTTCTGATTAAAAAGGGCTATCGTCGAGGGGGAGTAGACCGTACACTGTTCGTGCTGCGCAAGGGGTCAAAGATTCTAATTGCACAGATCTATGTGGATGACATTGTGTTTGGATCTACCGATTCAGCCTTGGTGAAGGAGTTCGTTGACTTAATGACTCAAGAGTTCGAAATGAGCATGGTAGGAAAATTGTCATATTTTTTGGGATTGCAGGTTACTCAGGAGAAGAATGGTCTGTTTATCAATCAACAGAAATATGCTGAAAACTTGATCAAGAGATTCGGACTTACAAGTGCAAAGGCAGTACGCACCCCAATGGCAACCACCGATAAGCTTACAAAGGATGAACAGGGGCAAAGTGTTGATCAGAAATTGTACAGGAGTATGATTGGCAGCCTGTTGTACTTGACTGCAAGCAGACCAGACATCTGTTTAAGTGTTGGTATTTGTGCTCGCTACCAAGCTGATCCAAAGGAATCACATATGTCAGTAGTGAAAAGGATTATTCGGTATATAAGTGGAACAGCGGAGTATGGAGTATGGTTTTCTCGGAACAAGGATTCACAATTAGTAGGTTTCAGTGATTCGGACTGGGCTGGGAACGCTGATGATCGTAAGAGTACCACTGGAGGGTGCTTCTTTGCTGGATCTAATCTGGTCAGCTGGTATAGTAAAAAGCAGAATTCTATATCTTTGTCCACAGCTGAAGCAGAGTATTTAGCTGCCGGAAGTTGTTGTGCGCAGCTGTTATGGATGAAGCAGATGATGAGAGATTATGGTTTAGATGATGTGAGTCTAACATTTCTGTGTGATAATAAAAGCGCCATTGATATTTCCAGGAATCCTGTGCAACACTCTAGAACAAAGCACATTGATATTCGACATCATTTTATCAGAGACCTGGTTGAAAAAGGAGAAGTCGCTGTCCAGTATGTACCAACAGCAGAACAACTGGCTGATATCTTTACAAAGCCTCTGGATGGAGAGACGTTTGAAGGCCTCAGACAGCACTTGGGTGTCTGTCGAATGTAAGGTACTCTGATCTGTACTTTCTATTGTATTATTTACTGTTGTGTTGTTTCTTTTATAAAATGGTGAAAAAGAAAAAAAAATATAGAAAAATCAAAAGTATCAAAAATATGTGAAGTGGTGTTTAAACACCGAGGGAAATTAGAGAGAAGGAAATCAGACGGGCTGAAATATGGACTAGAAAAGTTTGTTGATGGGCCTAAGGGTTCGTATGTGGCAGTCTGAAAAGAAGAGAAAGTAGATGGTCTTTTGGGTTTCTGAAAAAAGGGGGGAAAAGAGAAAGTTGATTTCCACAAAAACTCAAACTCTCGACCATTCATCTTCCTACACAGTTCGCAACTCCCTGTTCATCAGAAATTTTTTTCAAAAATCCTCGATTCGTGTAGCTCACTCAAAACTCTGTAAAGATGGTGAGTTCCACATTCCATAAGATGGTCGGAGATTTCGTCAAGGTTCGGGTGCCGGAGAATCCTCGAGTCGAAGAACTCGACCCCGATACAGAAGTGGCAGATTCTGGAGAAGGTCGAGAACGGACGATAGTTCAGTGGGATGGCAAAAACCGACGCCGTCTAAAACCCAGGTTTGACCACTCGTTTGTTCGTGATGGTGTGTATTTTTCCTCTGTTTTGGAGTTCATTACCTGGATGGTCCAAAATAGGGATTACATTGATCTGAGAAAATATAAAAGTTTACATGGCAAGATTAACGGGTTTAAACTTGAGGGGTTATTAACTGGTGGCATAGGAGAGATTAGGGAAATCAGTGAGTATAATGTCAAGCTGGTTGGAGTTGGTTTCGGAGAATGTTACAGAGTAGGAGAAGATGAGGGTCAGTTCTTCACAATCTACACACGGATAGCCTCTCTGCATAGACCTATTATCAGAACTTTGGGGGATGATGTAGTTGTGCAGCCCTGGATAAAAGTGGTAAAATCCACTGATTCTGCTATGTCTGGTAACAAAGAGATAGGATGTTTTGATGAATCCCTGTTTCAGACTCAAGAATCACTGAGACTGTTGCCTATTCCTGTAGTGGACATTAGTGATAGTGAAGAGGAGGCAGGGTGTGCAGGTGGCACTGATGAGGCTGAGATAATTTTGAGGGTGAATGAACCAGAGAGTGCCTCTGTACTGAGTGAATCTACGTTGAATGAAGCCATATCAGAGTTGTTTAGGTCTGAGTCTGCCCTATCAGAGTTTTTGAGGTCTGATTCTGGGAAGGAAGATGGTGAAAAAAGTGCTGCGGAGAGAGCAGGTGGGGCTGATGTGCCAAGTGCTGGTTTGGTTGATACTGATGATCAAACACCAGATGAGAGCCAGGCTGAGAAGGAGCAGAGTTCAGCTGATCTGGGTATTGGTGTTGAAACACCACTGGAGACAAGTCCAGCCCAGGGACTCAAGAGGAAAAGGAAGGAGGTTGGTGTTGAAACACCACCTGAGTCTGGAGACAGATCTGTACCTCAGATGTCTGAGACTGCCAGAGAAAGATTGGCATCTGACTCCAAGAGAGTTCGACGATCAAAGAGATTCAGAACCAAGAGTACAGCTGACAGTGAAGATAGTGATGAGCCTATTGGGGAGAAGTTGAAGAAATTGCGTGCAGAACGGCTGAAGAAATCTGCTGAGCAAATGAAGACCAAGACTCTGCCTGCACCAGAGGTCCGTAAAGCTATTTGTAATGAATTTTATGATGACGCTAGTCAAGAGAAAATGGAGTTCATCAGTGGAAGAAAAATCCTGGCAGAAAGGCCAGCCGATGCTGAAAAGTACCGAGAATGCGGCTTTACTGATTTTCTTCAGTATCTAAGAGTACTCAAAGCTGCCACATGTTTTGCTAAGCATAATAAACAGATGGTGATGGAGTTTTACTCAAATTTGAAGGAGGAGTGTGAAGACGAAGACTCTCCGTGGTTTCACAGAGTATATGTGAGAGGAACAGTGGTGGTATTTTCCCCGGAGGCAGTAAATGTTTGTCTGCAGCGTGGAACATCGAGGAAGGTTCAGGCGGTGTTCCAACACCAAATGCCAGAGAGTTTCGATGCAGTGGCAGTAGAGTTGACTGGTGGTGTGGAAAGTTCATGGCCACTGACTGGCAGACAACAAATACCAGCATCAAACCTAACCTCCAGATATTATTGCCTATACATGGTGGCTGTTCACAACTGGATCCCTTCTGTGAACAATACCAGTGTTACTAAAGAGATGGCAACACTCCTTTATAGCCTGGGAGCGAGGCACAAGGTCAATCTGGGCAGGTTGATATTTAATGATATTTTGGACTGTGCTCGCAAGACAAGGAAGGAAGCTTTAGTCCATCCCTGTGTGATATCGATGGTACTGCAAAAAGGGGGAGCAGTTGCAAGCGAGACCGATGAAGTACTGGCAACCCAAGCATTACGGCCAACTCTCAGAACCCTGAGTGGTCGTATAGTGAAGGATCTACCTTGGACGCCTCCAGTAAAGACAAATGAGGATGAAGGTGCAGCTCGGCTGAAAGCCATTGAGGCGAGAGCTACGATATGTCAAGAGATTCTTGGGCGTCATTAGGATGCGATAGTCAAGATTCAGGGGGAGCTGGCAGCTTTGGAGGCTGAGAGAGAAGCATTGCTGGCAGCGAATCAAAATGAAAATGGATCCGATGCTGGTGATTCAGACAATGCTGGATCAGAGGAGTCCGAGTGATAATTTGGAATGATTGGTTTTCTTGGTTTTTCTTGGTTTTCTTGGCCTTCTTGTCATATTACTGAATTCAGGGGGAGATATTAGAGGATTTTGTGTTTTGAATGATTTGAATGATGTATGTTTGGTCTGGATAATTGGATATTTGTGCTAGCTGGTATTCTGGTGTTCTATATTGTTTATGCTAGTTGGTTTTCTGGTGTTCTATGGTGTTTGTGCTGATGTTCTATGAATTCACCAATATGCCAAGGGGGAGATTGTAAAGTCCTTCGGAGTTGGACTTATGTATGGCATATTGTGAATACTGGTGATATGGTGTTTTAACACCACTGAGTGAATTCTGGTGATATGGTGTTTTAACACCACTGCTATCCAGCAGTATTCCAGCAGCATTATGGTTGATGTCCACGAATTATGGAGTGTATTATGGGATATTGTGAAGATAAATGATTGAATTCGTGGTCATCTAATTCTGGTAAACGAATATTCCTGTAATAGTTAGGAATTGGCTAAGTAGTTTATTTATGGAACAAGTCCTATTGATAACAGGATTGTTCATTTAAATACCAGATTAGCATTAGATCTTTCCTTAGTTTAGAAGTCTATTTATGGTAGAGTTAGACAAGGAAAGAGTTTGATTCAAGGCAGGATTGCGATGGGATAAATAGAAGACGATTACAACGCAATCAATTAACGCGACCAAGATTCAATCTCTACGTGAGAGCTTTGGAGCGATCTGCCGTGGTGTTTTGGAGGTTCGTAAACAACCGACCAAGTTCTGAAGATCAGAAACAAGGAAGTCTTAATTCCTCGGGAGGAGGAGATCCAGGGAGACGTGTTGATCGTGAGGGTTCAACGACGTAGGATCGACAGTGAGGGGAGCTCACAACATTCACTCTGTAGGTTAGCAATGGATTAGTATTTAAGTTAAAGCTTCTTGTACGAGCCTCGCGATGTCATCGCGACTCGCGGAAAGTTGGCGCTGGGAGTGATTTTTCTCCCCTGTTCATCGCGACTCGCGACGAAGCCCATCGCGACTCGCGACGGCAGGGTATCCCAGGCTTAAAATTTTTTCGTTTTCTTACCAACTGTCCAAGCTTTCTTCCCTCGTTCATTGATCTCGTTCCTTCATCTCCATCATTGCAATGCACTTCATGTTGCTACAAAATCATAGAAAAACATGCCATAAAAAGAACATAACAAAACAACAACAAAAACAAACTAAGAAACACAAACTAAGAAACAAAAACTAAAAGAAATGCCGAATTTATTTAACGTCGTCGGCACGACGAAGCTCCGTATTTTTAAGGTCGTCGGCACGACCCTAATGTTATCCGTATGGTGAAGGCTTGAAGCTCTTCACCATGAGCATCCAAAATAAGAGAGGTGGGGGCACAAAACCTTCAAGAGGAAAGTCTTGTGGAGGTGGAGATGGTTCAAAGGGAATTAAGTGGTTAGGGAGCTTAGGATAGTCTTTTGGCTCCTCTCTCGTTTCCCTCAAAACTTCCGAAAATATTAGAGTTGGTTCACTAGGTGGGAGAAGGGGTGACAATGCTAATGGATGATGTAGCACTATCACCTCTTCCTCCATTTTTCTATCCTCTACAACCAACTCCTCATCCCTTTCAAACTCAAAATCATTTTTATTGGTGACCTCACTCACCGAGTCATCGAGTTCAAGTTGGGATGGTGTGTTTTCGGAATCACGAGCTTCCATGCGGGCCAATACCTCTAATATGTTCCTCACGTGCCCCTCAATGGCCTCAACGCTAGAGGAGAGCTGGGTATCCGGCTCCTCACTAGTAAAGGAGTTCAAGTTTGCTATGGTATTTAAGACATCCTCACGTGTCAAACTTGAACTTCCTTGTTGGGCTTGGTTTTGGGGTATGGTATAGGGTGGTGATGGCCAACTAGGTTGCTCGTAATATTGGTTTTCCGGCTCATTCTCATACCACAAATCCGGACTACCACTCCATTCCGGATTGTAAGAGTCGTGGTATGGATAGCATTCATGAGCTTCTTGCCCTTGAAAACCAATATCTCCTACCTCTTGATAGCACTCTTCATAGTACCCATGGTTTTGGAAACCAAGGGTTCTTTCTCGGTCATCGTGCTGTTCCCACAACAAATGGCAAGATTCGGTAGGATGGTTGAAATGACACATCCTACAAAACCTTGCTTGTTGAGCCTCTCTTCTCATCATGAGTTCCCTCAAGGTGAGACACTCCATTAAAAAAATTTTTTTTATTATTTTTTATTATTTTTCAAAAGTTTGGAATCATAGTGCAAGGATTCTCGATAAAATAAATCACCAAGAACTCAAGCAATACCTACTCCGAACAAAAACAACCACCAAGTAGTGGAAAATAAAAACAACTAGCTAATACACAACCAAATACACCTAAATGCTTAAGAATAAACGCCTCTTCCCCGGCAACGGCACCATTTTGACGGGCGGGCGGTCGTCGCGCCCGCCTGTGCAAAAGATAATTTATAAGCCCTTTCTGCTTACTTTCTACAACTAGGTAGATAGTGGCAAATCGGGGTCGTCCAAAGAGAAGAGGGATCTTCCTAAGCGTCTAAGCACACAAATGGTTGATACTAGGCTAGGAGTAACTATATTTACACACACTTAAAAGCAAGTAAAAGGGGGGGAGGTTTGGTTGGTTGGTTCCTAAGTTACGAAAGTAAAAAGACAAGATAACTAGCAACGTCAAGTGACTATGCTAATCATCAAACAAAACTAAGAAAAGGGGTTTTAAACTACAAAGATAAAATGCCTTGGGGGAAACGGATATCCACTTCCACATCTAATGTAGTTCATCGAATCATTCACACATTCCATCATATAGCATTCAGGACCCAACGCTCACACACCCATCTAGCAAGTACCACAACACACACATCACAAGGAGTTCTAAGTTCATGCTCATGGATCTTCATGCAAAGGCGCTACGGAATTCGTCACGTTCCTACACCTAAACAATTCAACCACACAAGCACTACCTATGCTCAAACACCTCATGGCATACATGCAGTGAAACACACCGTCAAGAATGCATAAGTGCCAAATAACAAATGCTTCGAGAATGAATTTAAATCATCTATTCAATACTTCAACTACTTGTCGTGGAGACTAAACTCCTATCCTTCTTAGTTCGTAGTTTGCGAGAGTGAGTTCGACATCTCTCGTCAAACCTCACCAATGACTCCCGAGTCGCGACCACGACTCAAGGTGTCATTGGTGGCATTTAATCACGAAGGACCAACAAGCTTGGCAATGCCTATGACCACTACACCGTGACTAAGCATTAAACTAATTCATGCAATTACACGAGATTGGATGAACGTGCAACGCACATTCATCCACGAGCATATGACTCTCTCGTTTGCTACACAAACGAACATGACGAAGAGTTCGACATCAATCACATTCGTCTAGCACATTGTCAACACACTAACATAATCAAAAGCTCTAATTCACACTCATACATTCCTAACAAGAACAGGGGGGAAATTAACCCAAATCCCCCAAACCCTAGCTAGCAATTCATACAAGCATTTCATATCATCAAGCTCTCAACAACATCAATGCAATCAACAATTAACATTCAAAGCACAATAAATGCACAATAGCAAAAACATCAAATAGATAGATAGAAATGGTTCTCAATACATAGAAGTGGAAGCTTCAATCCATAGCTCCCAAGTACAAGAACTACTCTAGAACAACAAAAGACATAATTAAACTAAGAGAAAGCTAAGAAAAGAAAGAAGAGAAAAACCTAGAATTTTCGCCCAAAAATGCAGAGAAAACGCGGGCTGGAAAAGCTGGAGAAGAAGAGGAAAGAGATGGTATTTATAGTGCAAAGAAAATAAGAATGATTTCTGGCCGCCCGTTGGTCGCGAGTCGCGACGGTGTTCGTCGCGACTCGCGATGGTGTCGCGACGGGGTCGCGACGGCAGCCACAGTTTTGCATTGTTTCTTTGTCTTCTTCATAGCCATCCCTCTCAATCTTCAAGTCTTCAACAGCTCCAAAATGGTCTTCAACGGCCTCCGGTCTTCATGTCTTCGAAGTGAGTATCCAAAAGTCTTCGAAAGTATAGTCTTCAATGTCTTCCGGTCTTCGTTGCTTCCGTGTTCTTCCCTTGTCACACAAAATCCACTTAAAAGAGGTAAAAGAG
Source organism: Rubia yunnanensis (assembly GCA_037428765.1). Classification (NCBI taxonomy): domain Eukaryota; kingdom Viridiplantae; phylum Streptophyta; class Magnoliopsida; order Gentianales; family Rubiaceae; genus Rubia; species Rubia yunnanensis. The sequence goes on from CM075061.1 coordinate 10,623,582, forward strand.
TACAAAGTTGCTTTTGCCTCTCCTAAGTGAATTTCAAGGTAAAACACAAGCTCTCGATAATAAAAGAGCACAAAAGTGATCCTAAATACTACTAAATAATGCATCTAAAATGGACACATCAAACCTCCCCACACTTAAACCTTACTCGCCCTCGAGTAAGAAAAGATTTAAGCATACGGAGGAAATGGCATATCCACATCCTAAAACCCCTAAAATAACCACACAAAATGGACGTATCAAACCTCCCCACACTTAAACCTTACTCGCCCTCGAGTAAGAAAAGATCTAAGCACACGGAGTAAATGATATATCCCAAAACCTAAACTAATCCCCCAATCAAAGCCTCACAAAAACTCTCAATATCAAAAATCCCAAAATAAAAGCTCACATGAGAATTTTTTCACACACACATCCCCAATCCTAAATCGAACCAAACCTACCACTTATCAATTCACTACCCATAAAAATATTTCACAGCCCAGAATTGATATTCCCAGAATCCAATGACACAAAATGAAGCTAAAACCATAGAGGAAGTTTTAAACACATGCTTCACCTAATGCCAATATATCAACCAAAAACGAAGTAGAAAGAGATAAGGAATTTCATAACCACACTTCGTTTCCTAACCCACTAAGCTACCCAATCCCAAGAGGTCTAAAGATATTGAGCTACCCGATCCATCCGTGTGACAACCGCAATCTTATGACTCCAACGCCGGCAAGTGAGTGAAATCATAGCATTTTTAAATTCTCTCAATTTCTCTCATTTTGCCTAGGAGCTCTTTCGAGTTTTCATCCTAGCCACACATCATGTTTCTTTAGCTCACTTCTCACCTTTTTCCGCACATTTTAGCCTCTCATTTTTGCCTAGGCCGCCCTTTAAGGGTTTTCGACCTATCCGGGCCCCCAATGTTGCCTAAGTTGCCCTCTCGGGTTTTCAACCTAGCGGGTTTCCTTTTTCTTTTCTTTTTTTTTCTATTTTTTCTTCTTTTTCTCATGTTTTTCCAATGAAAAGTAGCAAAAACCATTCCAAAACAATCTCGCATGCATATGAGTCCTCTAACCCCTCCCCACACTTAAAACATTACATTGCCCTCAATGTAAACACGTAAGGCAAGAACAATAAAAATCAAGGTAAGGGAATTAGAGTGACACCCATTTCTCCACAAATTCGCCGGTGATATGGCGACACCCAAGTACTTGGATGGTCCCGAGATAGGTTTCGAAACCGGAAGGGTGAGCAAAGATGCCGTAGAAGAACTCACCCCTCGAGAAAAGCATTGTCTCCATGGCGCCGTTTGATCAAGACTACACCACGAAGAACACATTAAACTCACAAGTACATAAGGATATGTAATACTAGGTTTAGCATGAAGAGTTAATAACCATAGTATTTTCAAAGAACAACCAATCAACCCTCAATCACCACTATAAGATTATGCATGAAAAATATCCAACATATATTGACATGTATGCAAGCATCATTATAGGATAAGAACTTACGGACACAATGATGTAGTCGGCATACTACAATCAACAAATGTACTATAAAGATGCAAGAATGTTCATATGCCAATATATGTAGGATGGTGGAAGAAATGAGAGGTATGTGATGTTCTTGGGAGTGTTGGGTGGAGAAGAAGGTAGGATCATGCAATGTTTAAAATCATTTGGAAACTTGGAAGCTTGGAGATTTGAAATCCGGGCTCAAAAAATTTTCAACAGTTACTGAGCACGTCGCGACTCGCGACGAGCTTCGTCGCGACTCACGACGAGCTTCGTCGCGACTCGCGACGAGCCTCGCGAAGTCATCGCGACTCGCGGGAAGTTGAGTCCGAGAGCTCAAAAGTTTCTGAGCTCGTTGCGACTCGCGACGAAGGGTGTCGCGACTCGCGACGAGCCTCGCGAAGTCATCGCGACTCGCGGAAAGTGGAGTCCGGGAGCTCAAAATTTTCTGAGCTCGTCGCGACTCGCGACGAAGGGTGTCGCGACTCGTGACGAGCCTCGCGATGTCATCGCGACTCGCGGAAAGTTGGCGCTGGGAGTAATTTTTCTCCCCTGTTCGTCGCGACTCACGACGAAGCCCATCGCGACTCGCGACGGCAGGGTATCCCAGGCTTAAAATTTTTTCGTTTTCTTACCAACTGTCCAAGCTTTCTTCCCTCGTTCATTGATCTCGTTCCTTCATCTCCATCATTGCAATGCACTTCATGTTGCTACAAAATCATAGAAAAACATGCCATAAAAAGAACATAACAAAACAACAACAAAAATAAACTAAGAAACACAAACTAAGAAACAAAAACTAAAAGAAATGCCGAATTTATTTAACGTCGTCGGCACGACGAAGCTCCATATTTTTAAGGTCGTCGGCACGACCCTAATGTTATCCGTATGGTGAAGGCTTGAAGCTCTTCACCATGAGCATCCAAAATAAGAGAGGTGGGGGCACAAAACCTTCAAGAGGAAAGTCTTGTGGAGGTGGAGATGGTTCAAAGGGAATTAAGTGGTTAGGGAGCTTAGGATAGTCTTTTGGCTCCTCTCTCGTTTCCCTCAAAACTTCCGAAAATATTAGAGTTGGTTCACTAGGTGGGAGAAGGGGTGACAATGCTAATGGATGATGTAGCACTATCACCTCTTCCTCCATTTTTCTATCCTCTACAACCAACTCCTCATCCCTTTCAAACTCAAAATCATTTTTATTGGTGACCTCACTCACCGAGTCATCGAGTTCAAGTTGGGATGGTGTGTTTTCGGAATCACGAGCTTCCATGCGAGCCAATACCTCTAATATGTTCCTCACGTGCCCCTCAATGGCCTCAACGCTAGAGGAGAGCTGGGTATCCGGCTCCTCACTAGTAAAGGAGTTCAAGTTTGCTATGGTATTTAAGACATCCTCACGTGTCAAACTTGAACTTCCTTGTTGGGCTTGGTTTTGGGGTATGGTATAGGGTGGTGATGGCCAACTAGGTTGCTCGTAATATTGGTTTTCCGGCTCATTCTCATACCACAAATCCGGACTACCACTCCATTCCGGATTGTAAGAGTCGTGGTATGGATAGCATTCATGAGCTTCTTGCCCTTGAAAACCAATATCTCCTACCTCTTGATAGCACTCTTCATAGTACCCATGGTTTTGGAAACCAAGGGTTCTTTCTCGGTCATCGTGCTGTTCCCACAACAAATGGCAAGATTCGGTAGGATGGTTGAAATGACACATCCTACAAAACCTTGCTTGTTGAGCCTCCCTTCTCATCATGAGTTCCCTCAAGGTGAGACACTCCATTAAAAAATTTTTTTTATTATTTTTTTATTTTTCAAAAGTTTGGAATCATAGTGCAAGGATTCTCGATAAAATAAATCACCAAGAACTCAAGCAATACCTACTCCGAACAAAAACAACCACCAAGTAGTGGAAAATAAAAATAACTAGCTAATACACAACCAAATACACCTAAATGCTTAAGAATAAACGCCTCTTCCCCGGCAATGGCACCATTTTGACGGGCGGGCGGTCGTCGCGCCCGCCTGTGCAAAAGATAATTTATAAGCCCTTTCTGCTTACTTTCTACAACTAGGTAGATAGTGGCAAATCGGGGTCGTCCAAAGAGAAGAGGGATCTTCCTAAGCGTCTAAGCACACAAATGGTTGATACTAGGCTAGGAGTAACTATATTTACACACACTTAAAAGCAAGTAAAAGGGGGGGAGGTTTGGTTGGTTGGTTCCTAAGTTACGAAAGTAAAAAGACAAGATAACTAGCAACGTCAAGTGACTATGCTAATCATCAAACAAAACTAAGAAAAGGGGTTTTAAACTACAAAGATAAAATGCCTTGGGGGCAACGGATATCCACTTCCACATCTAATGTAGTTCATCGAATCATTCACACATTCCATCATATAGCATTCAGGACCCAACGCTCACACACCCATCTAGCAAGTACCACAACACACACATCACAAGGAGTTCTAAGTTCATGCTCATGGATCTTCATGCAAAGGCGCTACGGAATTCGTCACGTTCCTACACCTAAACAATTCAACCACACAAGCACTACCTATGCTCAAACACCTCATGGCATACATGCAGTGAAACACACCGTCAAGAATGCATAAGTGCCAAATAACAAATGCTTCGAGAATGAATTTAAATCATCTATTCAATACTTCAACTACTTGTCGTGGAGACTAAACTCCTATCCTTCTTAGTTCGTAGTTTGCGAGAGTGAGTTCGACATCTCTCGTCAAACCTCACCAATGACTCCCGAGTCGCGACCACGACTCAAGGTGTCATTGGTGGCATTTAATCACGAAGGACCAACAAGCTTGGCAATGCCTATGACCACTACACCGTGACTAAGCATTAAACTAATTCATGCAATTACACGAGATTGGATGAACGTGCAACGCACATTCATCCACGAGCATATGACTCTCTCGTTTGCTACACAAACGAACATGACGAAGAGTTCGACATCAATCACATTCGTCTAGCACATTGTCAACACACTAACATAATCAAAAACTCTAATTCACACTCATACATTCCTAACAAGAACAGGGGGGAAATTAACCCAAATCCCCCAAACCCTAGCTAGCAATTCATACAAGCATTTCATATCATCAAGCTCTCAACAACATCAATGCAATCAACAATTAACATTCAAAGCACAATAAATGCACAATAGCAAAAACATCAAATAGATAGATAGAAATGGTTCTCAATACATAGAAGTGGAAGCTTCAATCCATAGCTCCCAAGTACAAGAACTACTCTAGAACAACAAAAGACATAATTAAACTAAGAGAAAGCTAAGAAAAGAAAGAAGAGAAAAACCTAGAATTTTCGCCCAAAAATGCAGAGAAAACGCGGGCTGGAAAAGCTGGAGAAGAAGAGGAAAGAGATGGTATTTATAGTGCAAAGAAAATAAGAATGATTTCTGGCCGCCCGTTGGTCGCGAGTCGCGACGGTGTTCGTCGCGACTCGCGATGGTGTCGCGACGGGGGTCGCGACGGCAGCCACAGTTTTGCATTGTTTCTTTGTCTTCTTCATAGCCATCCCTCTCAATCTTCAAGTCTTCAACAGCTCCAAAATGGTCTTCAACGGCCTCCGGTCTTCATGTCTTCGAAGTGAGTATCCAAAAGTCTTCGAAAGTATAGTCTTCAATGTCTTCCGGTCTTCGTTGCTTCCGTGTTCTTCCCTTGTCACACAAAATCCACTTAAAAGAGGTAAAAGAGTACAAAGTTGCTTTTGCCTCTCCTAAGTGAATTTCAAGGTAAAACACAAGCTCTCGATAATAAAAGAGCACAAAAGTGATCCTAAATACTACTAAATAATGCATCTAAAATGGACACATCAAGCATCTGAACCTTGTCTTTCTTCAAAATCATCCACAATAACGTTTATGGATTCCATGAGGGTGTTTGTCCGAAGGTTGTAAATATGATATGCCCGGCTGTTCACGGAATACCCAAGAAAGATTCCAATATCACTGCAATTGTCGAATTTTTCCAATTGATCTCTATCTTTGAGGATGTAGCACTTGCTTACAAACAAATGAAAGTATGAGACATTTGGTTTCCTGCCCTTCCAAATCTCGTAAGACATTTTTCTTGTGAATGGACGAAGATACACTCGATTGATTGTATAGCAAGTTGTGTTAATGGCTTCTGCCCACCATTTTTTGTGAATTTCTTTCTTGGCTAACATAACTCGAGTCATCTCTTGCAGAGTTCTATTTTTCCGTTCTACAACACCATTCTGCTGAGGGGTAATTGGTGCAGAAAACTCATGTTGAATTCCGAACTCATCAGAAAAGTCACTGAATTGAGAATTTTCAAATTCTCTACCATGATCACTACGAATTCGAAAAATATTTCCAATTGGACTTTCTTTTTTGGTCTATAATTTTATCACAAGACTTCTAAACACTTCTACAGTATCTTATTTTCTTTCAAAAAGACTACCCACGTAAATCTTGAGAAATCATCAACACATACAAAATATATTTCTTCCCACCTATGCTAGGTGTATTGACTAGACCCATCAGATCCATATGGAATAATTCCAGATTTCTTGAGGTGGTTATATATTGGACTGAAGAGTGGGGAGATCGAATTTGTTTACCTTGTTGACATTGTCCACAGACAATTCTGTCCTTTCTTGTTAAGATAGGCATACCTCGTACTGCCTTTGCATTTGCAATTTTCACCAAGGTTTTGTAATTGATGTGATCGATACTCCTGTGCCATAGAAATCCTTCATTTTGTTTAGAGATCATACAACTCACTTCTTGTTCCGGCAGATAACAATATTTGGATGATCGAATGCCTGAAAGGACTTTGGCTTCTCCATGTTTCACTATACATTTGTCTTTCTGAAATTCCACAGTCATATTGTCGTCACACAGTTAACTTATGCTTAATAGATTGGCCTTTAAGTCTTCAACAAACAAAATACTGGTGAATACTGGGAATCCTTCAATTTGTATTTCACCTTTTCCAACTACTCTACTCTTCTTTCCATCGTCGAAAGTGACAAAACCACTGTCATAAGGTGTGATATTTGTAAGGAATTCCTGGGTGCCAGTCATGTGGCGAGAACATCACTATCAAAGTACCACGAATCTCTGGAGTGTGCTATAAGAGAAGTATGTGCAATAAGACACGTACTAGAGCTTTTGACTACCCATACCTTTCTGACTATCTTTGATTTCTGGGAATCGTCTATGTTGGAACATACCGAGAGTTAACATCCTGCCATGATGTCTCTGAGTAATTTCTGGCATTGTTCCTCTATGTGCCCTTGGTATGAGTAGTAACTGCATATGAGAGGTTTCAGTTGATGAGGCTTGCCAAACTTTTTCTCTATCTCTTGGATCTTTGACTTGAGCACTACTATGCTCTTAGGTATCTCTCAAGTCTCAGACTTGAGTGTGACTGTGTTCTTTGGTGGGTTGTCATATCCAATTCTGTGTCGATCTCCAAAGCTCTTTCCCGTTATCAGAATATCATCGAGTTTTACTTTTCCAGAGTTTAGTTTAGTAATAGTTGCTTCAGACGTCTCAGCTCTCTTGGTTTCTAAAATTAGCTTCATCGTTATTAGTTATGTAAAACTTATCACTACCTATGCGTTGAAAGCGACTAGTGAGATTGAAGTTTGAGACCAGAAACTGAATAACATTTTTTGGCAAAGAAACAAAATTATTATTCAGTAAGCCTTCAAAGTCTATTTTAGCAGCTGACCTGATCGGCTAAGGAGTCAATGACTTCACAAGCTTAACAGTTTTACCAGGGATACACTTTGTAGAGTAGCCCTTCTTTGAGTTGCAAAACAATAAAAAAATGAATAAGCAACAAAAAAAAAATTGAAACATATTTTAAAGTTGTAACAATATTAACAAAAATACCTTGATCCATCATTGACGCTCTTAGGAACTTTGGAATTCACAAGTCCCCCAACCTCCTCTTTAGCCCTATTTCTTACAACAACTTTACCTTTTCCAACATAAGCTGTTTTACTGGCAACAACAACATTCACACATTCCTCATAAGAATCTAATTCACCATCAGACTCTTCAGCACCATCCTCAACTTCTTCATCAGAATCTGATAAACCATTAGATTGTTTTCCAGGTCCCTGAGACTCTTTCTTTGAATCATCAGACCTATTTGATGTATCATCATCCTTCTCCTCACTCACTAATTTGTTGTCATCATCTTCATCAACCTTCTCCTCTATATTAGATTGTCTACTAACATCATCACCAGGTTTTTGTGACTCCTCAACAACTTATCTTCCTCCTTGTCAGATTCTTCACCTTCATCAGAATTTTCTTCACCTTCCTCCTTGTCAGATTCCTTGTCAGCCTCTCCATCTTTCTCAACATCATTTACCTTCTCACCTTCACTGTCTGAGTAGTGTTCAGATTCAGATCTATCTTCATCTTCATACCCCTCATCAGTTGGTTCCTTTTCTTCATCATCCGCAACAGTTGATCATCATGGCCATATTATCAATCAGAGTTGCAACTATTTGAGATTGAGAGGTGGGCAGTACTGAAGATCTCTTCTGCAAAACCGATAGAATAAATCAACAGTTAAATAAAATTGTAATATGGAAATATGAAGAGAATTGATAATTTAAATTAAGAAGGTTTAAAAAAAAGATTACCAAATAGAAGATCAGCAATTCCATCATCAGTCAAAATATATTTAAAGCGAAGCTTTAAATGAAGCCTTTTCAAATCTGGAGAAACATTATCAGTCTGGTTGGCATCAGCAACACCTAGATCCATATTAAAAGCAAAACAATAAGACTAGAAAACAAGTAATTTCAAATAAAAAATACATCAAATCAAAAGTAGAATATTTCAAAGAGGAACAAAAACTTTTTGAGCTCCATCAGCTACATTATAAGAAACATCATATCATATTAGGAAATAGGAAGCAACAAAAATTATAAAACATCCATTTACAAAACTAAGTATTCTAAAAAATACTGTTACCTTTTTTTGGTAGATTTTCCAATCTGTACAGCTGGAACTGGGCTTACTACCTTATTTGAATTAAATAAAACAACAAAGTCTGATTACTAAATAGAAAGTAGCAAAAAAATAAAAGTCAAAACTCAGAAAAGAAGTATTAATTTTTTTTTATTTTTACCCTTTTAGCAGATTTTTCAGTCTCATCTGAAACTTGAGTGACACCTCTACCTGAATTATACAAACATCAAACCATATTGATAAAAAGGTAAAGATTAATTAATAAAACATTGACTGAAGAAAAAATAAATCAGAAGTGGAAATATTACCAATTGCCTTCTCAACTGAAGTAGATGAGACTTAGGTGGTTTGAACATTACTGGAACATTACTGGAAGAGGTATTGCTTGAATCCTCTCAGCAGTGAAGAGCTGCCTTTTGGACTTAATGAAATCCATTAGGGCAAAGCAAAAGTTGTCGTTCTTCATTGCCTCTTCCCATTTTGAAATCCATTAGGGTTGACTAGATCGTCCACCTGCTTAGCACGATCTTCAGACAGAGAGGTGGACACTTGTGGCTTCAAAAATTCCTCGGCTAATTCTCTACAGCCGAGATTTTTGGCCACCCCTAAGAGGTCTATAAACAGCTGAAGTAGCTAAGGGCTATTAAAAATCTTTTGTTTGAAGGCTTCAAGTAGTTGAACCTGTGAGGCCAGATCCTTAACCGCATGAACCCTCTTCTTGAGGGTATCCTTCTCCAGCATCCATTGACGCCTCTCGGCTTCAACGCTTTGCCTCTCCCCTTCTAAAATTCTTTGTTTTTCCTCGAGGAAATTTTTTGGCTTTTCCTCTAGCACCCTTTCCTTCTCATTGATCACTATATCCTTCTCCTCGAGGGCTTTCTTCAATTCAAAAATCTCAGCATCCTGTTTGATGAGCATTTCCTAGAGGGAACCGCAGCCAAAGGTACAAGCGAGGATGAAAGAAAAAAAATCTTCTTAGTGGACTCGTGGAAACAATGGGAGGTCAAGCAACAAGTTCAACATAGATTGATTCTAGGAAAGAGGACGATAAATAAATTTTGAAAAGGAACGGATGAAAACCTCAGGGTCGGAGGCCATCCTCGAGAGATGATGCTCAATCTTGGATATGGACGCCGCATCATTCGAAGGGGGTGGAAACTGTTGATGGGCGTTCTCACCACTATGTGCTCCTATTAATGGTGTTGGGGAGGTGTTACCAACATTGTTGTCACTCGCCCTTGTTTTTTGGTGAACATTCCTAGTGTGAGAAGGCTTGCCATCACCAATGGTTGGAGTAGGCCTTTTGCCACCTACTGTAAGAGGAGAGGCCTGGTTTGATAGAGGGAAGGCCTGATTCGATGGAGTGGAGGCCTGATTCGAGGAAGAAATGATCACTTTGGGAAGAGCCTGATCCTACTTTGTAGGCTTCTATTTTTTAAGCCACTAGCAAGACCCGCTAAAAAAATAAAAAGAGAGACATAGCATCAGTAATGGTAAACTCAACAATACAACAAATAGGAGAAGTAATATTCTATTAAGGCACCTTCGGAGGCTTTCGAGTCCCTAAAATCACTAACGAGAGTTTTCAGGGGAGGCCTTCTTTGGGGCCCTCAAGTTCTCTTCTCCTCTTCCTGATATTCTTTCAGAGTACTTTATACACATACTCCTCGTAGATTGAAGGAGGGAATGCAAAGCCGCTAATTCGGGAATTAGGAATGTTGAAGTGGCTGTAGTCAAGTGAGGTGGACAACAGCTTTTGTCTGTCCCTCTCAAGGGCATCCAAATAGATATACAACCTAGGTTTGGGAGACTCAACTCGCACGGCCCAATTCTATGGGGGAACTCGGTACCTCTTGCTGTCAAACAAAACCCCTTTCTTCCAGCTTCTCTAATCACCCAAATTACCAGGAACTCCAAAAACCTTGTGATGTGCCTCTCGACTGGTAAAAGTGACAATCATGTCGGTCGACTGCCCACTATAAGACACGAAGTATAGCGAGCGAAGCAGCTTATATCTGGACTTGATACAGAACTCGTCACATCTGGTCAAGAACATCATGATGATCACCAAGACATTGGGATGGACTTGTGCATGGCTTACTTGGAATTATTTAAGAAGTTTGGATAAAAGGGGCAGAAAGGGAAAGGTGAGCCCACAACGGAGATGTCCGAGGGAAATGGATGATCTTCCTTCGGAGAGGTTATGGGGGGTATCTTCCTCTCGAAAGGGTTATTCGTTGGCCAAGAGGGATTGAGTCTAAAATCTTTGAGATAGCGATCCCCACTACTGGAACCGGGGGCTCCCTCCCTTAGTCCTTTAGCTTTAACCTTCGATAAGTCCCCTTTTTCTTCTTTTGAGAGGCTTTAGCCAAAGAAAATATCTGAGGCGCTCTCGAGGGTGCTCCTTCTCCCTCGAGGGACGTTATCTCTCTTAAAGGTGATGCATTCTCCTCCTCCTCTGTAGCCTCGAGAGGCTTTTCCTTGCAGACCAGAGATGTATTGGACCCCTCCCCCTTCCAATTCGAGCTCTGGATTTGGAGGAGGGTAGAAAACAATTTTTCCACTCGTAGAGGATCTCCTTATATAGGGCTTGCCTATGCCTGCTGGCCAGTTCTCAACAGGCACTCGATGAGGCATATCAGTCACTGGGAAAACCCTCTCTTCCCTAGGACTGTTAGCAATCTGATTAGACATACCTTCTCCAGCATTTGAATCATATCGGAGTTCTTTGGAATGAGTGCATTCCAAGTCGCTGTAGCTTTTCCTGGTACTACCCCCCGTCCCGCCTACCCTAATCTCGCCGGGAAATTTCTCGAAAATGGAACCCTCATCAGAGCGGAGCATGATTGTAAGGTGAAGAAACAAAAATATTAGAATAATAATAGAGATACTTACTGGTTTTCTAGGAAAGGTGATTAAAGTTAGATCGCTCGAGAGAGAAGTAGAGAAAGGATGCTTATAAGAAAGTTCATACAAATGAGAAAAGTGAAAGAAGGGAGAGCGGTTAAGGGGTAATAATGGGGGCTAAAATGGCGGATAATAATTACCTAGGAAATATAAAAAGTTATTGAAAGATGCAATTACTTTTCTGCCTTCTGACAGCATGCTATTTAGGGAGCAGTGACACGCACGGTTGTACAACATGCATCGCCTTTTGGAATCCTAATGCCAGAGTTGATTAGAAAACTAGGTTCCCTCCCTCGAAGGCTCGAGCAATGGAGTGCAAAGTTCATTTCGAGTCTTCAAAGTCCTCGAACTGTCCCATGCATTCGAGACCTCGAAGAACCTTCATGACGTTCCAGCCTTCAGAGGTCGAGAACCTTCTTTTCTGGGGGATCTTGATAGAGGTTAAGCCTAGGAAGGCCATTGGGCCGAAGATGTGGCAGCCCAGTTAGGAGAATATTTAATACCCTAACATAATTAATGTGGGTAATTAAGGGTAATAATTAAGGAGAACATTATTTAGGACATGGAGTACAACTACAAGGTACGCATTTACTCATCATTCATTATGTCTTAATCATATCAAACGCTTGGGCTAACTTAGGCATCAGAGTGCTGACCCCTGGAAATCCCAGGGACATTTTTATTGCAGGTTAGTTCGAGAAGAATTCAAGCCCATGAACTGGTCGGTTGTTAGAGACGCATCAGGAAGAAAAGAAGAAGAATAAGGTTTTCGGGTTATAATTGTATTTTTTTTAAATTTTTTTAGAGAGGTATAGTAGTCTTTTTATCCAATTCCGGGTTAGATATGCCAGAATGGGTACGTTTGCATTTACGCAAACTATCTATGATTATATTTGCATTTTCAATTATCAAAATGTTATATTGGCACTTATATGAAGTAGGTAGGGTTATAAAAGTACTTTTGTCTTAAAAGATTAAGATTTAACTTCAAACACACATTATTTTAGTAGAAAAAATACTTCTGGTATAACATCACAAGGTTTGATTGAATCATGTAGTACTTGAAATTAAACTCAAGTCTGGTAGTAAAAACTCACGCATTGCACGGAAATAAGGAAAAAATTGATCTGCAAATTTTTTCGATCCGAATTCTTGAACTGCGAGATTCTTATGACCCGGAATAATTAATTATCAAACTATTTATGCCCAACACTTCCCAAAAAATGATATATGCACCCAAATCTCTCCTTATTATCCCAGACTTTTTTTAACTGTATATATTTAAATCTTTATCTCTAATTAAACTTCATTATATTAGACATTAGTACTTGAGACCAGGGGCTAGAGGCAAAAAAAGAGAAGGAAAAATCAAATCTGGGGACAGAATATATAATACTTTGGACTCGGGGTATTGAATGAAAACTGTGAAAACAATGGGGGACTAAATTGCAAATATCAAAAAAATACACAAACCACGCGTCTTCCTTCATCTTCCTTGCTCACCGCCGCTGTCTTGTCCTCTGTTGTGGCCGCCTCGCCATCTCTTCGTCGCCTCATCGTCGCCTTTCCTTCCCACTGCTGCATCGTCTTCTCCGTCATCGCTAAGCTTCTTTCACAGTCGTCACCACCTTATCGTCATTCACCAAAAATGGATCCTCGTCCTCACTTAATTCATCGAAGTCAGTATAGAATTCTTCAGAGTCAGCGTCGAATTCATTGAATTCGGCAAGGTTCTCCGGTGGCGATGCAAGGGTTTCGCTAGGATTTTCCGCCGGCAAGGTTCTCCGGTGTCAAGGTCGAAATCGCAAAGGTTCGGTTTCAAGGTTAATTGGGAGTAGATTTTTTGGTGGAGGGTGAATCGGCGAAGGTTGAATCGGCGTCGCGTAGCAAGGAAGATGGAGGAGAGAAAAATTTTCCAGTGAGCAAATTGGCGGCGCTCCGACTGCCTATTGTTGGCGGCTTAGATTTGTAACTCTGTCGAGGCTTTCCAATGAATCCATACAGGCATGTAGCTCCTGGATATGGTACTGCAGCTGCTGGATTTCAGTAGGTAGAGTTACATTCAGAAACGTGGTGCTATTTTTTTCCTGCTTAGTCCACTAGCTAGATGGTTCGGAGATTCTATTTTAGGAGTTCCTGGTGTCTCAAAATGAGCTTTTAGCTACCTGCAATTGTCAACCATGGCTCGACTATGAGAAGATGAAGGTAATCAGAAAGAATATTTATAAGCAAAGTAGTCTTACATTTTAATGGAGTTGGTAATTTGATCAGCAGGTTGACTTGGATGTTTTTGAATCTGTGTTGGTCCAGTTTTTAACATTGATTCTGCAGAATATGAGAAGCATGAACCTTGTTAAAAGGATTTGGTAAAATATCATTTGGGACTAACTTTTAAAATATCACCTTCAAATTATAATTCATCCAAATAAATTATTAAAACATCAAGGTTAAAAATAAAGTTATAAAATAAACTAAATTAAAATAGATAAAATCAAATTAAAATAATAAAATAGTTAAACATCAAATAAAAACACTAAAAATAAACTAAATTAGAGTTAAAACATCAAATACATTAGAATAGTTTAATGTTAGGTATAAATTAAAATACACATCAAACAAAAATAGTTAAACATCAAAAAGATAAGTTAAAAATTCAAAAAAAAACATCTAATACAAAACTAAAATACACATGATGCTCAGTTCATCTAAAGTTAGCTTGTCGGGACTTGACTATTATTTACCGTCATACAATGATGTTACATTGTAATGCTGCAATGGTTCAATTTTTTTGTGTGATGTTACACTGTAATGCTATGATGGTTCAATTTTTTTGTGTGATGTTACACTGTAATGCTGCGATGGTTCAATTTTTGTGTGTGATGTTTTACAAAAGTATCGATGAAGATGTTGATTTGACAAGATAATCATATGTTCCACTGCACTTATACATTCCACTGTTATTGCATTTCAAATAACTTGTTAAAAATCATTCATTACAACAAATGTTCAAGTACCATAAAACTTCGCTAACATAAAAACTGGAAAAAAATTCAAATCAAGCTAAAACATCAATAACTATCAAGCGCCTCAACACTAACAATCAACCATCATAACTGAAAAATCAATGACAAACAATACATCCCAAGCAATCAAATTCTATTTTCCCCCAACTTATTTCCCCTCGTTGCGCGCTTGTTCAAGAACTTGTCTTTTCTCTTGATGGTTTTGAAGAGGATGACTCTTGTTCTCCACCAACGCCAAGATCAAAGATCGGCTCTGGTCCTCTGTCAAGGGAACATCTTTAGGAGCATGATTCCTCATAGCATGTTTTTATTACCTCATCAATGGTAACGTAAAGCTCTACCTTGGAAAATGTTCATGCGAAAAACACATAAAACATCACATACAGTAATAAAAACAATAATATCTGAAATTAAAACATCACAATAGCACACATAACATGACTGACAACTACATTGTGAAACATCAAATACAGTATTTAAAACATCAATATTAAAATTTTAAAACATCAATAAGTACACACTAAAATATCAAAAGAACGAAACTGAACATCACTTGCATACTTAAACATGAAAACACCACGAGTATCAAATACTGAAATTAAAACATCACACCAACACAGATAACAGTACTTAAAGCCTAAAGCATGAAACATCACACAGAAAACCAGAAACATCAACAACAGTACTTAAAACATCACATCTGAAAAATAACAAAAAGTATAGATCCTACTTTCTTCTCGATTCCAACAACAGTGGACAAGCATTTTTGGACATCTAAGAAACAACAACAACAATATAAAAATTTGCACAAATCATAACAAAACCCTAAGATATCACACACAATCAAAACTTAACATCAATTGCACACTTAAACATGAAAACACCAAAAGCATCAAGCGCTGAAATTAAAACATCACACCAACACTGATAACAGTAATTAAAACCTGAAACATCACACTGAAAATGAGAAACATCATTACCCGTACCTGAAACATCACTGTTGAAAATTAAGACAAATCCTTCTTCCTTCTCGATTGCAGCAGTAGTGATGCAAATGTTCTTAGACATCTAACAAACAGCAGGAGCAACACAAATATTAGTACAAATAGAAACAAAATCCTAAACACACACAATCAAAAAAAAATTGAACATCAATTGCACACTTAAAACACTACAAACATCAAATATTGAAATTAAATCATCACACCAGCGCAGATAAAAGTACTTGAATCCTAAACATGAAACATCACACCGAAAACCTGAAACATCAACAACAGTATTTAAAATATCACATCAGCAAAATAATAAAATTTAAAGATTCTCTTTCCTTCTCGACGTAAATAGGTAAATAGTATAGACGGTGGAACCCATGATGGAGCCTGAAAGAGCCCTACCAAATACAAAACATAGTCCAACCCTAGGCTAAAAACCTAGGGAAAAAGATCCGGGGGGGGGGAGGGGGGGTTCCCAAATGAGTACCCCCCTCCCCCCCCCAATTATTTTTAGAGAAATGCTAACCCTAAGCTAGAAAGTACTAAGCCTAAGGAAAAATAATTGCAAGTCCGGATGTGTGAATCTGGACCTATACATAGCAACCAGAAATGTGTACTGGCTCTTCATATGAAATCCTCATCGCAGCCGAGACTCGGTCTCGGGTCTATGAGTAAATAATGAAGAGAACGCCAGTGGTAGACAAAAAGCGCAGCCGAGTGTGGTGTACTCGGGTCTTGAATGGTCGCCATGGTGTGCTGGTGTTGCTGAATCCAAATGAAGCTAGGACCACAAAAGGAGGAGCCGCTTCCACCATATACACCCCCTAAGGTGAGGAAAGAGGGGTGTTATTGGCCTTCAAACGTTCTTGCGATATAGACCGAGGCTAATTTAGAGGGCAAGAGTGTTGTAGGCAGTACCAATAGCTCTTATAAATCCCTCTAAAAGTAGCCCTCCTAAGGATGGAGAGAACAGACACAACTTATACGGCGTGCGTCAAGCCTAGCGATTATGTAATCGGCCACTCCATTTTGAGCAAATGGACAGCTTTATGCTAATTTAACACAAAAAGTGTAGCGCGAGCATAGAGCGCGTAATGACCGTCAAGTCCAAGTAACTACTAGCAGTGAGTTAATTAATTTCGCGTACGCTAATTAATTAACCCACTACCCAACTCCTATGGTCAAGCAACCAAATGTAGAAAGACTGCTCTCCCACCCTCCAAGTGGAAAATATGCAATTATCCACCAAATACAATTGTAGCCCAAAGAGAAGGCCAAAACTCCACAATAATCCACAAATTAGAGCCCAAAATGAAGGAAATTCGACCCAAGAAATAGGCTGAAATATTATGATTTAATTAGGCCCAATAGTCCATGAAATCAGCCCATAAGCTTGGTTGTTTCTTTCGGCCCAACAACTATCCTTTTTGGCCCAGCAGCTCGGCCCTAACCATTAGGATGTCTCCTTGACCCAGCCGCCAATGAAAGGATTAACAAACCGGGTTATAACCTGACCCGAGTGAACTATCCGGCCATTTTTCTATTTTCAGCCCAGCAGCAATGGTTTTTCAGCCCAACGGCTTGATATTTTACTTGGCCCAGCAGCTCCTCTTTCGGCCCAGCAGCTTGGCCCAGTTCCGCTAGGGTTTCAACTTGAACCACAGCCGCCGCCTCATGTGATGCTACCTTTGCCGGGTTAAAACCGGATCATAACCTCGACCCATTTCGTCATGAATTTAATCCGACCAACAGTGCTCCATTTTGGCCCAGCTTTGGCCCAGGGGAATAAATACTTTCAGCCCAGCAACTCAGTCCAACAACCTAAACCCCAGGATTTTGTTATGCTAACCCGGCCACCACCATTGACCGGGTCAAAACCCTAGTTTGTCTTTGACCCTGTTATTCCATTGACCCGGTCGCCTCCTTAGCGGGTCATGTGACCCGCGCCGCCACCAAACGGGTCAAAACCCTAAGTAGCCTCCAACCCATTTCACCTTGTTTGGGTATGACAACCCGATGGCGCTCGCAAACGGGTCGAGTGCCCAGATCCACTTTGTCGCCGGACTCGCAGTTTTCCGGTGCCGGAGACTCGCCAGATTCTGGAAAAACCACCGGAATCCGCAAAAACCACCGGAATCCGCCAAGAATTTTTGCAAAACTTTTCACGTAAATCTGGGCACTCTTCTCTTATGAAATTCCGGCCGGATTTAGCATGTAGAACTAGAAAATATCACCTCCAAATCCGAGCATGCTTTTTTTCGACCGAAAAGTTACCATTTACCTTGCCGGAAATGTGGTTTTCAGGCGAGCAAAAACAACACAATCAACACTCATGTATTCTCTTTTCCAACCTTGAGATGCATCTCAAGCATGAACAAATGCAAATCCGAGTGTAGGGGCAACAAATCGAGGCTATTTCATGCTTCCCCATCGCCGGAATAGAGTATTTTCGGCGACCTCCGATCGAAAAATCTGGAAAACCAACCTCCAAATTAACTTCAAATCTGAAATTTCCCAAATATTTTCTTATCGGATGTTGCTTAACCAAAACGAATCCGAAACCTTCAAGGCATGATAAGCATTATAACCCACCGGAAAAAGTATTTTCCGGCGAACCCGACTGGAAAATTCTAGCAATCAACATCCAAATAATCCAACCTGTACAAAACATCTACTCCTCCATTCATCTAGATCTTAATACTATCATGAGATTGAAACAACGAGGAGAAAACCTTGGGCCTATGGTCGTTAATGATTCCAATTAAACCAATTAACTCCAAACATCTGTCTTGAATCTGACTAATCCCAAACCATCAACCCCATCGAACAATAACATTCAAACACCCAAAATCTTGAATCCCACATGATTGTTCATCAGTCAAGAAAATAAATTTAAATTCTTGACATGAAACATAGCAATCTGGTCGAAGTTCCAATTAAAGCAGACAATCATGGACAGTGGGGCATCTGATCACATGAATGCCCTCTCACCAGATCCATCATGAACTCTTCCAAATACTAAAAAATTCATGCTTCAATTTCATCTCTACTCTAAATCCAACATGAAATTCACATTGACTATCCACCATAAACAAATAATCTTCCATACAAATCCACACAGATTCATCATAAATAAACCCCTTATCAATCATCCAAATTAGATCTATCAACGAAAGATTAAAACTTACGTGGAACAATGATAGATCTTCATCAAATTCTGAAAGATCGAAAAGTCTGATCTTCACCCAAAACCTCCAGATCCAAAGATCAAATCTTCAAATTCAAGCACAAATCATACCTCGAAAGATTCCCGGCGAGGAATCCAACATTAATGTCGGATTCCTCGCCGGAAACTCTGAATCGTAGGAGAGAAACTGGAAGAAAATTGGCCCCGGTATTCCGGAGAAGGGCTGCGCCCTTTTTTCTCTCCAGAGAGAATTTTCTCTCACTATTGAGAGCTCTTTTGATTCTCTTTCCTTCTCGATTGCAGCAACAGTGGCAAAAGCATTCTTAGACATCTATGGAACATCAACAACAACAAAATTAACAAAAATCAAAACAAATGTATCACACACAATCAAAAAGTAAACATCAATTGCACACTTAAGCATGAAAACACCACAAGTATCAAGCGTTGAAATTAAAACATCACAAAAACACTGATTACAGTGTTTAAAACCTAAAACCTGAAACAACACACTGAAAGCGAGAAACATCATGAACCGTAACTGAAACATTACGACGAAAAATACATAAAACTTACAAACGATTCTTCCTTCTCGATTTAAGTAGCAGTGATGCAAATCTCTTTACAAATCTAACAAACATCAGCAACAACACAAATATTAGCACAAATCCGTAAGAACAACTCACAAAACACAAAAAATGGAGAAATCCCCAAATATTAACACATTGAACAACATAAACCCTAGAAAATCACATAAACCAAAAAAAAAACAAAAATTGAAGAAAAAAATAACAAAATATGCATAAAACAATAAGCAAAAACATTAGCTCCAAAGATAAACACAAAACGAAGCTCTATTATGTTCGTCCGCCAAAAAAATTGTCGAAAAACTCCAAAAATTGCGACGAATCACTGTGCGCAAGAAAGAGGAAGAAAAACGAAGATGATGAGTGGTTGAATCGAAGAAAATGAGCTTGAATTGAAGAAGCTAGAAGATAAATAGAGAGGATAGAGAAGAAGGACATTTGAGTTGGAGAGAGAATAAGAATGAGCAGGAGGATACTCGGCCGAGAAGAAAGCGAGAGGAAAGAAGAGAATAGAAAAAGTTTAAAAAAATATGAGAGAATAATGAGGTTAGATTGATATTTATACATGAACTTAAATGTAAAATAGTGAAATTTCACATCCATCACCTAGAATTTTATAACTTCAATTAGAAATCTTATTTACAATTAAATATCAGGTCTACCATGAGACGGTCTTGTGTAAGACCTTGTACTTTCCTCATTTTCAAGAATAAACAAACATGTGATCCATTTATGTGTACTAATACTATTCGCTATGGAATCTTCGAATCTGTAGGTCCTACAGTTTGTAATTAATGAAATAATTAATATATTATTTTTTATTAGTTGGTGTCGTGGCAATTAATTGATGCGAATAATGCGATCGATATTGCTGCTGCATAGTATTTAAGTTAGTCTCATAAGCACATGAGGCCTACGTTTATAACATTATAGTACGTCCTTCAATAAATTGCAACAAAAAAAAATCATACATTACAACAAATGTTCATGTTCAAATACCATAAAACTTTGCCAACATATAAACTGGAAAAAAATTCAAATCAAGCTAAAACATCAATAACTATCAAGCGGCTCAACACTGACAATAAACCATTATAACTGAAAAATCAATGACAAACAATACATCCCAAACAATCAAATTTTATTTTCCCCCAACTTATTTCCCTTCGTTGCGCGCTTGTTCAAGAACTTGTCTTTTCTCTTGATGGTTTTGAAGAGGATGACTCTTGTACTCCAACAACGCCAAGATCAAAGGTCGGCTCTGGTCCTCTGTCAAGGGAACTGTTGTGCGGAATACCCGAGAAAGAACAAGCAAAGAAAATAAAGCGAAAAATAAAACACCGAGATTTTACGTGGTTCACCAATTGGCTACATCCACGGCCGACCAAGATTGGATTCCACTAGAGAGAAAGACCAGAATTACAGATTTCCTACTCTCTACCAATCCTATCTCTTACAGGTTACAATAAAATATGAGGCACTATATATATAGTCCTCTCCACCTTAAACCCTAACAGCTTTGGGCCCAGAAACAATCTGGCCCAAACTAGAACAGGAGACAGAATGTCAATAACAGCCCAAACAGAGGACAGCGAGACCCCCGTACCAACCTGTCGAAACGGCTAATACGTCAAGGCATACCAACAGGAACATCTTTAGGAGCATAATTCCTCATAGCATATTTTTATTACCTCATCAATGGCAACGTAAAGCTTTACCTTGGAAAGTGTTCATGCGAAAAAACATAAAATATCACATACAGTAATAAAAACAATAATATCTGAAATTAAAACATCACACCAACACTGATAACAGTAATTAAAACCTAAAATTTGAAACATCACACTGAAAACGAGAAACATCATTACCCGTACCTGAAACATCACTGCTGAAAATTAAGACAAATCCTTCTTCCTTCTCGATTGCAGCAGTAGTGATGCAAATTTTCTTAGACATCTAACAAACAGCAGGAGCAACACAAATATTAGCACAAATAGAAACAAAATCCTAAACATACACAATCAAAAAAAACAAAACTGAACATCAATTGCACACTTAAAACACTACAAACATCAAATACTGAAATTAAATCATCACACCAGCACAGATAACAGTACTTGAACCCTAAACATGAAACATCACACTGAAAACCTGAAACATCAACAACAGTATTTAAAACATCAAATCAGTAAAATAATAAAATTTACAGATTCTCTTTCCTTCTCGATTGCAGCAACAGTGGCAAAAGCATTCTTAGACATCTAAGGAACATCAACAACAACAACAAAATTAACAAAAATCAAAACAAATGAATCACACACAATCAAAAAGTAAACATCAATTGCACACTTAAGCATGAAAACACCACAAGTATCAAGCATTGAAATTAAAACATCACAACAACATTGATTACAGTATTTAAAACCTGAAACCTGAAACAACACACTGAAAGCGAGAAACATCATGAACCGTAACTGAAACATCACGACGAAAAATTCAGAAAACTTACAAATAATTCTTCCTTCTCGATTAAAGTAGCAGTGATACAAATCTCTTTACAAATCTAACAAACATCAGCAACAACACAAATATTAGCACAAATCCGTAAGAACAACTCACAAAACACAAAAAATAGAGAAATCCCCAAATATTAACACATTGAACAACATAAACCCTAGAAAATCACATAAGCCAAAAAAAAGCAAACGAAAATTGAAAAAAAAACAAAATATGCATAAAAACACTGAGCAAAAACATTAGCTCCAAAGATAAACACAAAACGAAGCTCTATTATGTTCATCCGCCAAAACATTTGTCAAAAAATTTGTCGAAAACTCCAAAAATTGCAATGGATCACTGTGCGCAAGAAAGAGGAAGAAAAACGAAGATGATGAGTGGTTGAATCGAAGAAAATGAGCTAGAATTGAAGAAGATGGAAGAGAAATAGAGAGGATAGAGAAGAAGAAGAATTGAGTTGGAAAGAGAATAAGAAGGAGCAGGAGGATACTCTGCCGAGAAGGAAGAGAGAGGAAAGGAGAGAAGAGAATTTTTTTTTAAAATGGTGAGAGAATAATGAGGTTAGATTGATATTTATACATGAAATTAAATTTAAAATAGTCAAATTTCACATTCAGCCCTTAGATTTTAATAGCTTTAATTAAAAATCTCATTTGCAATTAAATTTCTGATTTCACCATAAGACGGTCTTATACTCCCTTTGGTCCTCTTATATTGGCCCCCTTTCAAATGACACAATTTTTTAAAAAAAGTTAAAGGAGTGGTGTGAGTTGAATTGGGAGTGTAAAAAGTAAAATGAGTGGATGAAAATATTCTAGGATTTACCAAAAGGGGAAAAAGACATAAATAAAAAACTATACCAAAATGGAAAGTAGGCCAAAATAAGAGGACCAGAGGGAGTATAAGACTTTGTCCTTTCCTCATATTCAAGAATAAACAAACATGTGATCAATTTATGTACTAATACTATTCGATATGGCTTTCGAATCTTCGAATCTGTAGGTCCTACAGTTTGTAATTAATGAATTAATTAATATATTATTTTTGATTAGTTGGTGTCGTGGCAATTAATTGATGCGAATAATGCGATCGATATTGCTGCTGCATAGTATTTAAGTTAGTCTCATAAGCACATGAGGCATAACATTATAGTACTCTCCCTGTTGTATGTGATATCGTTGGATTCGTCATAACAAGTAGTTTCTAAAAAGTAATTTTTTATTTACCGATATTATATGTAGTTAAATATATTTATGGTCAAACGTGTGTATTAGAGACCGTGAAAAAAAATTCTCTGCAATTTAATCTGGGACGGAGGGAGTATAAATTGATGAAGTTGATTTAGGATATATTACATTTCGGTTTTATCTAATTTAATTTATTTAATAAATTTTAATATGATAAAATTTAATTTTACTTAGTCCTAATTACTTAATTTAGTTAAGTTATTTCAAAAGAAAGACTTATATGAGACCGTCTCAGAGTAATTTATGGCGAGACAAAGTAATAAGTAAAGATTTAAAAATGACATAAAATATCCCACATTATTTCTTATCTTTAAATAATTATATTTAGAACACGTCTCACTATAAGAATGAGTGAAACCGCCTCACTCAAGCCTTTATATTAAATCAATATAAAGGAGTGAAAAAATATAACCTTAGTTTAAACATACTTCATCACTGACTTGTTAAAAAGGCATTTTATAAGGTTATAAAAAAGTGACAGATAAAGGTACTCTCTCCATCCCATTTCAATGTGCACACTTTAACTTTCACTAGTTGATTTGAATATTATTTAATATTTAATATCTTTCATTAAGAATAACTAAAACTTGTGAAAAATTGAAATTATGAAAATTTATGTTACAACAAATCTAATAATGTATCACACAATAGTATTTGTACTTATACACCAATTAAATTTTATGGTTAACGTTAAAATTTTTTGTTGAAATGAATAGTAAAATTGAACCTTAAAATGAGATAGGTGGATTATGCTTAACAAAAAAATCTTATGCGATAGTGTTATATTTCATTCAACATTTCTAAGAATTATAGCTGCAAAATTTATTAATGAACTGAGAAAGAGTCTCATCGATCTTACACCTTATTTTCTCACCTAATTTAAATTAAATTGAATAATATTGAAAGAAATAAAATTGACTTGAATAAATAAAAAATATTTATAATGAATATAAATAAAATTAATTTGATTAAAATAAAATAAAAATATTTGTAGTGAGTGGAAATAAATTGAAGTACATAGAAAAATGAGGTGCAATTTTTTTAAAAAAAGAGTAGTAGTCTTAATAGACAGATAACATAATATATAGTCAGCAACTCCCAAAGAGTTGACTCCAAGCATGATCGTGAATCACGTTTTAAATCGTGGTTTTCACATTAAAAATTTCTTCAATGAAATAAAACCATGAGCCATTGAGTCCCTCAATAAATTGAACTATTAATTAAATGCTCAAGTTTATAACTGATTAATTTTTTGAATGTTAATTGTTAGTTGGCATGTTTGGAAATATCGACTTTCTATATGCTTATGGAAAAATAATTTTTAATTTAAATAATAAAAAGTAAAATGTCTTAGTTGCAATATTAAAATTTATTGTGCAACGCGTAGTAGTTATAAAGTTTATAACATGATTCATGCAACCCAAAATTTTTATCTCCATTTCTTTAAATTTACACCTTAAACCTTAGTTTTTCCATAACTTATGGAAATACCGTCTTTCAAGAGACGGACTCTGATTAGTTAAGACCGTGATTGCACAAGTAATTGCTAATTACATAGTTAAGAATGCGATTGTACTATTACTTAAATATATTTTATTGGATTTGTAATATCGTAATACTAAGTAGGCAACCGATTAATAGTAAAATCTGCAGAAAAAAGTGTCATACCAAAACGAATGATGCATAATAAAGTGATATAGCATGCATAAAGATAGCCATGTCAGTAATATGACGATTCAGGACAAGAGATTTGATAATTGTTGAACATGTATTGATAATATCATACAAAAATTAAATAATAAATTACACGAGCAATCAACTTATGCAAGAATAATAAATTTTATTAATTATTCATGCATAAAATTGAAAGTTTAAATTACAAATAATAAAGCAAGTTTCAAGCAACCACAAACTGATGGAGTTACGAGTAAACTAGTTGTCCTTAAAACGAACGAGACCTGTCGTAGACATCGTTCCCTAGGATAAAACCATCGAAGGTAACAATTAGCAGATAAGAGTTACGCCAGATTCACACAGAACCCGAAAGACTATCACATCGACAGATCAACGAACAAAGACTTCCAGAAAGAAGGAATAAGACTCAAGTTTAGAAGACTAAGAGACTTGAGAATGGTGCGAGTTTTCTAGTCTGACATGGAGGCTCTATTTATAGTATAAGGGACCCTATGGAAAGAAACGTGAACGATTTGATTTCCCCCAACAAGAGAAAATATTCTCCAATCATCAATAATCACTACTGCAGGACATGGGTATTTGCACCGGTAATTTAGGGCAATAATACTGGTGTTTTGGCCCCCTAAAATACTGGTGTGTATGTATAGGGCTGTAAAAATGCAATAAATTTGCACCGATAAAATGAACCGGTGTAGAAAATTTTTTTGCACCGGCATCTTAGGCTGGTGTATAAATTTTGGAATCACAATATATCTGCACATGTATTATTTGGAACACCGGTGTAGACATTTTGCACCAGTATTTAACATATGAGCCGGTGTAAAATGGTGATTTGTGCACCGGTATTAAATATAACACCGGTCTTTCTTTTGTAGTTGGAATATTATTTTTTTTGCACCGGTATTTTTTTACCCCGGTATTACTATACTTTATGCACCGGTATTTTTCAAATAATGTATAAATTATTTAAAATTTGATTTATTTTTACACTGGTACATGCATTTTATACTGGTGTATTATTTGGCTAAATTTTGCAATGCCCAATTTTTTTCAATGGTCCCTCCCGGATCATTTTCGGGACAATGACAACCAAAGATACTAGTGAACTATTATAAATTGGAAGCCTTTGAATCGGTAAGAAATTTGAAACATTCTATTACGAAAATATCGCTCGCAAAACATGTGAACATTATTCTAACTATGAAATCGAAGAAGTATCTTAAGCATGGAATGAAACAAAGTAAAAAATCACACAAGTTTAGTATAACAAACACCATCCATAGAATTCTAATATCACCAGCCATCCAAAATAAATCATCAACCTATTATGCCATTCTTATCATCCATAAGTTGCAACGTAGCGTTCGCCTACTGCTAGTAGTCTCCGAGCCAAGCCCCACACTATCTGCTAAACCTTGAATTTCGTACACATGTTACGGCCCTTTGCCCTCCGGGAAAATCTATTAATTTCAAACTTACACTGTTAGTCAATAATGTTGCGTTTACTAGAGATTAATAATAACAAATTTTGAGATGCAAGGTTTACCTCCAAGATATTGTTTGTCTCTGAGTGATTAACAAATTCTTACATGAAGAGCATGATGGAGTACCCACATTTCCACGAACAGTGGCGGAACCATCTTCAGGCGGGGGCAGGCGCGCGCCTGCCCTGAGCTCCGTCGGCCAGGCGGGAGCTACTGTTTCCCGGCCGACGGAGCGGTGGTTTCCGCCTACGGCGGCGTAGGCGCGCCGCCCGATCGCCGGAGGAAGGAAGCTGCTGCTTCCCTTTTTTTTCCAATCACGACGTCAAACGACGTCGTTTGATTAAAGATTTTTTTTTAATTTTACATGATTTATGGGTGAGTTTAAAAAAAAAAAAAAAGCCAAAAGGCAAACGGCCCAAGTGACCAACGCCCAAACCCAAAGCCAAGTCCACATTTGACATTTCCCAAACCCAATCCGCCAAAGTCTCTTCTTCAGCTCCCTCTCCCACTCCCAATCTCCCTTTCCCTCTCGGCTCCTCTCTCACTTCGCCGCCGCCGCCGCCGCCAGTCGTCCGCCACCCGCCAACGCCGTCCGCCACCACCGGCACCGGCCACACCGCCAAGATCCACCCCATTTAGGTATTTTAAAAACTCAAATTTCAATTTCAATTTAATTCAAACTCTTGAACTAAAATTAAAAGATTTAAAACATGAATGTAATTGTTTCTAGTTCAATTCCTTTTCAATTTTGATTTTAGTTATGCAATATTGTTTTTATTCAATTCATTTTAATTTTCGTTTGAATTGTGATTTGTGAAATTTTGAAGAATTTGTGAATTGTGATTGTGAGGTTATTTAAATTCATTGTAATTTTTGTTTGAATTGTGATTTGTGAGGTTATTTAAATTCATTGTGAATTTGTGATTGTGAGATTTTCGTTTTTATTCAATTCATTGTGATTTTCGTTTGAATTGTGATTTTTGGGATTTTGTGAATTAATAATTTAGGGTTTATCATGTATTCATGTTGATTTGATTTATTAATAATTTAGGTTTTATCATGTATTCATGTTGTAATATTCATATACTCTTGTAGATTTTATAATGAGTTGAATTTGGTGTTTGATAGGTTATGAAGAATTTAGTGCAACGGAGTATAGGATTTCCACCTTTGAAGAAGAGAGCTCTTGAATGTGATGAAGGTACCCAAGATAAGCATAATGAGGAGGGTGGTAGTGGTAGTAAGCAATCTCGTTTACAATTTTGTGCCAATGATGTTATAAGTGATCCCGCCTTAAGAAAACCTATAAATGAGTATGATGCTTCCATTATAGATAATGTGAGGTGTGAATATGTGAAAAGAGGGCCTTGTCAACCTAGGAACCATAATTTTCCCAAAACATTTTATTCAAGCGAATATAGAAAGTTTCAAAAGATTTGGTTTGATATGTTTCCTTGGTTGGAGTATAGTGTGTCAAATGATGCCGCATATTGTTTTCCTTGCTATCTTTTTAAGGATCCCACAAGTAATGATGACTATAGTGTTGATGGGGTGAAAACTTGGAAGAATGCCCTAAACTCTTTTAGGAAGCATAAAAAACATGTGAGTGGTAAGCATCATATTGCCAATGGGAAATTGTCGGACTTTAGTAATCCAAACCAAAGAATCCCACATTTTTTGGAGGTTCATGGGCGTGAAGTAGAAGAGGCATACCGCATCCGTTTGAGTGGGATTTTGAATGTGATAAGATTCTTGTTAAAGCAAGGTTTGGCTTTCCGTGGTCATGACGAGAGTATTGATTCTCTCAACAAAGGTAATTTTCTTGAATTGGTTGATTGGTATTGCGATCGAAGTGAGGATATTGCTAAGGCAATGCATGACGCTCCGGGAAATAACAAGTTGACATCCCCCTTAATTCAAAAACAACTCTCACATGCTTGTGCAGAAGAGGTAAGTGAGGCTATCATTGATGACATTGGAGATGGTGTATTTTCTATTCTTGTTGATGAGGCTAGAGATTGTTCAATAAAAGAGCAAATGGGAGTTGTTTTGCGATATGTCAACAAACAAGGATGTGTTCTTGAGCGTTTTCTTAGTCTTGTGCATGTGAATGATACTAAGTCTACCACTTTGTTTCTTGCTCTCAAGACACTCATTGGAAATAAGAAATTGTCGTTGTCAAGGTGTAGGGGACAAGGATATGATGGGGCTTCAAACATGCGAGGAGAGTTTAATGGGTTGAAAGCTTTGATGTTGAAAGAAAACTCTTCGGCAAGGTACATCCATTGCTTTTCTCACCAACTTCAATTGGTTGTTGTTAGTGTTGCAAATAGTACTCTATCAGTGTGTGAATTTTTTTCGTATCTTGTTGACATCGTGAATCTAGTTGGGGGTTCTTGTGTTAGAAAAGATATGCTTAATCGTTTAGAACATGATAGACTTGCGGAGGCACTGGAAAAAGGAGATAATGTTAGTGGAAGAGGCAAAAATCAGGAAATGAGTTTGAGACGACCTGGTGATACTCGTTGGGGATCACACTACACTACTATTCTTCGTTTCGAGGTTATGTGGTCTTCCATTGATCAAGTGCTTCTTAATATATGTGAGTATGGCAATTCAGCTGAAAATGCCTCTAAAGCAAAGGGTTTGATGGATAGAATGGAGAGCTATGAATTTGTATTTTGTATGTTTTTGATGAAACATTTGTTGGGAGTTACAAGTCAGCTGTCTCTTGCCTTGCAACAAAGAGATCAAAATATTGTACAAGCCATGCATTTGATGAAGACAATGAAGCTTGAACTGAGAGAATTTAGAGCTGGGGGTTTTGAGGTATTTTTGAATAAAGTCGAGACCTTTTGTAAGAAACATGAGATCACAGTATGCCAGATGGAAGATCAACGGAAAATTCGTCACCGTTCTAGACGTCGTGGACAGATGGAAACCAATGGTGACTTTTATCGCGTTGACATTTTTCTTCAGGTAAACTTTAAAATTTATATACTTTAATATATTTTTTTAGACTATTTTACATGTATTTTTTATCTTGTTGATGTTTTTTTCTTTTTTTTTTCTAGACCGTGGATAATATGATTGTTGAAATGAATGATCGATTTTCTGAAGCAAGCTCGGAGTTACTCACTTGTATTGCATGCCTTGATCCGAGAGATTCATTTTCCAGCTTTGATGTTGGTAAGTTGGTTTGCCTTGGTGAACTATATCCGAATGACTTCTCTCGAATTGATTGTCTTCAACTTGAGCAAGAACTTAACACTTTCATTCGTGATGTGAGACATAATAATGCTTCTTGGCCAGTGAGCAATGATATAGGACGTTTTGCTCAGCATATGGTTGAATCACGTAGCCATGTCGTCTTTCCATTGCTATATCGTCTTATTCAGTTGGCATTAGTTCTACCTGTTGCAACTGCTTCAGTTGAACGAGTTTTTTCTGCTATGAAAAAAATCAAGACTGATCTACATAATAGAATGGGAGATGAATGGTTGAATGATATTATGAGGGTTTATGTTGAGAAAGGGGTTTTTGTTAAGATTGAGAATGAAGCAATCATGCAACGTTTTCAAAGCTCGGAGCCTCGTAGGATTAAATTGCCTCCACTTCCTAAATCTGCTTCTAGCATTAGAATGTAGTTTTTTTAGTAGTGAATTTGTAGGACTTATTGTATTGTACTTATCTTATTATATTATGTTAATCGATCATTTGTTTTTGAGTTGTACAAAAAAAAATTTTATGTACAGTGCGATTTCAGCCTACCCTCACATTTTTCCCTGGTTCCGCCACTGTCCACGAACCATTCTGGGTTTGGTACTGCACAGGAAAGATAAATGTAATTACTAACCCTAAATATATAATTTGAGGGATGAAATGACAGAATGACTTACCATGATGTTGTTGATTTTCTAAGTGCAATCGGGTTCTGGCTCCATCTTTCTCTTCTCCCTCTGGTATGCGCAAGCAAGCCTATCAAAAAAGTAAATTAAAATGGTTACTTTTTCCCGTATATTACCAAACTAGGAATTTTGATTTGATTGATTGAAATACCTAGAAATGACCCTGAGTTCGACCAAGTTTGTTGGTTTGATACACCCTGACAATGTGTCCATAGTGAAAACCTCCTCCGTTCTAGGACGGACAATGATGAGGCACAAATGATCGCTATTGGAAAATTAAATTAACAAATTAATGAAACAGAAGTGGTTTGAAATGTGAATGTAATTATCAGAAAGAAATACTTACATTCTTATGTAGGGTACGATGTAGAACTCAGCATCCGTTGCCTTCAATGTTTACCAAATTATTTTGAAACGGAGTTCAACATCTTGCTTGAAGTTGTTCAAGTTGCCATAGTTGGATGGGCAGAATTGGACGTGGCCTGAATTAGTTTCCCATATTTTCTCCCCCAGGTGCCTGTAACGTAATGATACTATAAGTTTTGAAACTCGCCCCATCCACTCATCGACCTGCGCATTTTCGATCCAGGTCATTGAACGCATGTTCTCTAGTTTCTTCCCAAACTTAACCAGAACTTCTATTCCGACACCGCATGTGTAATGGCATGCTAATATCGATGGTCGGAACACTAGGAAGAACATGCATTCCTTATTCTTTATCATTTCCAGGATAACAACATTTTCTTCCTTTATGAATTGCCCAATGATTGGCCAATCTGTCACGTATCATTTGTTGACAATTTGCGAACGTGAAATGATATGAAATGATCAATTGAGCATGTAGTATTGAACTGTCTTTGCTAATGAATAATAATGGTACTCATTTTAGTGCATTACCTGTTTTGGCAGCCTATTTAATCTTGGTCTTATAGATGGCCGAAAATTAGCCGTCGACAGGGATTTTTGCTTGCCAGTATCCTGTTACAAGGATTAATGAATACAGATATGCAAAAGTACTTTGAGGCGCCTCCGGCATTGACATCATGGATGTCACTTGGTTGCTCATCTGCCTTGCCTATTAAGGACACCGGCCAATCCAAGGCGCTATTGAGCGCCTCTCTAACATTTTCAAAGTGGTGGTTCGCCTAGTGCAATCCCACCCTAGGACGGAGGACATGCTCACATACTTTCACTTAAGCAACACTTCCTTGTTGGGCATCCCAACAACTAGATACCTATTGCAGCCCATGAGCGACAATTTTCTTCTTCCCACCAATGTCTTTAATGAAAAGAGTCACGCGTTCTCAATCTTGTTCGTATAATATTTTAGTGAATAGATAAATGGTTATGGAGATATTTCAGATGTGTATTTCTATGTATAGGACATGCATAGATTATTGAAGGTGTACCTCTTCATCTCCTTCTCTGTCGTTGGGCACTTCACCGGACTTTATAGCAGTTGCAGTAATGTCATCATCACCTTCTCGATAAAAAATTTGGGATTGTCAAGGCCTAGCGGAATCTGAACACTGCTTGTAAATGCTAAGCCCTTCACCAATTTCTCTAGGTACGATACCATGGATTTCACGATTGGTTGATCGTTAGATGGTCTCCTCTGGGCTGTCTTTTTGGCTGAGGAACTACTACTGCACTTACTGCGGGAAAGATGAGGAACAGCCACCGCTGTGGGTAGACCCATCTGAGTTCCCCTGTACCTTCCCGGGTGATCCTTCTTCTTTGTCACTTTTATGAGGATGTCTTCCCCCGGCTTTAGTTCCAATGCTCTTTTTTCCTTAAGCTCGTTCAATTTCAACTGAGAATCACATAGGAACGCAATTGTTTATATGAATAATGTGAAATACACATAAAAATTAATTTAAATGGTCAATTTTGGCGTAACTTACAACATTAGGTGTGATCTTCTCAACCTCATTCGATGTGTATAACCCTTTCTTATCTTTGTTTTCCTCAAGGTAGACAAGATACCTGTCAGGTGTGAAATCCTTTTGACTGAGTTGTTGCTCAATCTCCTCATCAGTGAATCCCTCGACGGTCAACCTCATGCTCTCCTTCTCCTTTAGCTCCTTAGTCAATTTGTCATGGATGTATCAATTACCCCTTCTGCATGTGTGGTGCGTGTAATCCATGCCCTTGTTGCGTTCAATATTTGTCACACTGAGCCTCGATGTTTTGTGGACCATCCGGTTTGATCGGATTGCAATTTTGATTTACGATGAAATTTTTTTACTTTTTGCAATTTAGTCCCTCCAAGAATCTTGGAAGGGTTAGAATATACAATTGGCTCCACATATTTTCAATTCAATACATTAAGATCGTGTTAATGCATCTGTAAACCCTACTGGTAGACGGAAGACCCTGTAAAATCAATAGTGAATGTTTACACTATATTTTTCAAAATTATACTGTTTCCCACAAATTTACTTGGAGAACCTCCATAGCTCCCAATGCTACAATTTTTTTAATTCTAACCATTCTTGGAATATAATGCACCAAATTTGGCGGTCCAGAGGTAACCACTTAGGCCAACTACGTTCGAGCTATCTAGTTCCGAATTCGGAACTCCCTCCTGAGCCCCATATTTCATTTTAAAGGCGGTTTGATTTCAATCAATGACACTTCTGCTTTCAAGGAGAATCGATTAAAGGCGGTTCTATTGTTGAACCTCCTTTAAATCAATGTTTTTATTGGGCCACTATATAAGCAAAACCCTAGGCCCATACTTAGTTTATTTTTCTCTCCCTTTCCACAGCCATCTCTCCCTCACGCCTCTCTCTCCCTCCAACTCTCCCTCTCACCTCCCGCCTCTCTCCTCAATCTCCTCTCCACCCCTCTGTTGGACGCATGATCCCTCTGCCACGCTTATTTTCATTCACTGGAGAAGCCTCCTTCCACTGCGCCTGAGTTCCACCCCCCGTCGTGTCTCCTCCCTCAATCTTTCCTAAGTTCCATCAGTCTCTCCACCGTCCGCCGGGCCGAGTTCCATCAGCCTCTCCACCGTCCGCCAGGCCAAGTTCCATCAGGCTCTCCACCATCCACCGGGTCGAGTTTCGGTCTGCGTCTTATTCCTCTGGTGTCTCCTCTCTCCGCCTTTACCCACCGTCTCTGGCATCTTCTCCCTCCGCCTCAACCCGCAGCCTCCGACGTCTCCTCCCTCCGCGTCAACCCACCGCGTCGGACCACCACGGCTCTCCAGATTTGGTTGAAGTCACCTTGTTCATTTTTTTTCTTTTTTTTTCTTTAGATCTGTGTGTTCCGTATTTGTTTTATATTTTTTACTTTTAGATCTGTGTTAATTTATCGTTATTTCTTTTAATTCCATCATATTCAGGTTATGTAATTTTTTTCGCTGCCAGAAATCTCTAGTTTCTGCCAAAAACGAGAAGTTTCCGACAGTTTTTTTTATAATCCCCTACCTAAGTTCCAAATTTGGAACTCAATTCGGACCCCGATCAAAGTCATTTTTTGAACCAACTTTGATTAAAAGCAATCAAAGTCACTAAAAATCAAAGTCACTACCTAGGTGATTTCTCTGGTCCCTTAGAACCGACTTTAATAAGGCTACCTCCACTAGTGCATGTTTCTGTCGTATTTCAACAAACTTAATCTGCCCAGTGCCTTGGTTAGAATATCTGCCAATTGTTCTTGTGTCCCAACATGGTTAACCTCTACCGAACCATTTTCAATACACTCACGAATATGAATGTGCTTAATTCGTTCGTGATGCATGGGTTTCTGGGGCTGGTCCAAACTCATTTGAGGCCTAAGGCAAAAATATTGTTTGGGCCTTCTTTAGTAAATAAATTCTTCTTTCAAAATTATTTTGTATTTTTTTACTCCCTCTGTCCCAGACCAAGTTTCACAATATCTTTTTCACGGTCTTTTGCAGCCTAGTATGAGCCAGAGGGAGTAGAGCATTTTCTCTATAAAGGCTCCTTACGCCTCAAGTTGAATGAGAAAGTTGATAAAAATGTGTGCAACTTCTACTGAAACTGAGAGACTTTATATAATAGGATGGGATCATACATAAAAATTTATAAAAAAAATTGGGTTTAGATAGATAAAGTTTTATTAAAATTGTTTATTTAATAGTAAATGAACAAAATTAAAATTCTAGTTCAATTAATAAAATGATATTAAATGAATTATACAAACATTTATTTTGTGAGCAAATCCGATAAAAATAATTCATACAACATATTAAAAAAAAAGAGTCCGACTCTTGAAAAGTGATTTTTCCATAAGTTATGGAAACACCATGGTTTAAATTGAAAATTAGAAAAAATAAAGATAAAATTTTTGGATTGCATTAATCGGATCATAAACTTATAACTACTGCATGTTGTGTAGTAAATTTTTTTATATTGCAGTTAATACCTTTTATCTTCTATAATTCTAATTCAACTCCGTATTTTCCTTATGGAAAGACTGTCTTTTCCATAAAATTATCATAAATAAATATGAATGAAAATCTAATACTCCTCTACAAATTATAAAAAAAATTTGTGTCCTATCTATACAAAAATTAGGAGTGCAACATATAAAAAAGGCAAGAAGGAAATTGAGCATAGTAAATCTTCTTACGATGCACTTCCAGAATTTTTTCAAAATTTGGGCTTTGAATACTATATTAGTTAATACACTATTTTACCCATTTCTTAAAATTTTGGAAAGTATTTTGTCTTCTTCCCAACTTAAATACTTATTGATTTATCTTAAATGTGTCCTTTTATCTTTGAATCCTTCTTAACTTAAATGTGTAGTGCATAAAGGCTTTAAAATGGGCCCAGTGGTGTCGCCTGCCCGCACTGGACTCGGGTCGGCCATGGTAATAATTCTTTTTACAATGAGGCTGGTTGAGGCAATTCACAGATTTAATGACCTTCCTGGTCCAATGATCATCCAAGGTTGACTAGTGTAAGAGCATCTCCAATGGAGGCATCAGTGTGGTTAAAGTGACTAGCAACATCATCATAATAGACTCCCAATTCTAAAAATATTCTCCAATGCAAGAGTCATTAACAATGTTCAGTCTGGCGTGGCTATAATTCCAACAGACCCATTCAAATAGACCTTATGTTAACAGAGGCTCATATTGAGGCCGTCGGTAAGCCTAAGTATACATACATATTTAACAATTCACAGATTTATTGTATACATACATATTTAACAATTATAAATTAAAATAATCTTAGTTTTTCAGGGTAAATATTTATATAGTAATTTAATTCAACTATACATTGTATTATTTCACGTATTTTATTATGTTATATTATATTATATGTTTATTAATAAAAGAAAAAAATGCAAATTTTAAACACTCGTACAATTATAAAATATAAAAGATTGGAGATAATATTTTAAATTATATATTTTTTTTAAAATGTGAATTATTGTCAAATTTACATGTATTATTTATTGTAAATTAAGAAATTAATTTAACCTCAAAAGTTGTTAAATTATAATTTTTTAAATCTTGGTAACTACTGATGGGATTGTTAACTTAATTAAAGTGTGTTACATCCGATGAAAGAACAAATTGAGAACATTTTGTAAAAATATGGAAATCTTTTAGGAATATGGTGCAGAAAGAGGAATAAACCTGTAATTTTTGTGTGCATCTAAACTGTCATTTTCTTTTTTTTAAGTCATCAAAACATGAAGAAAAATATTAGGCGTGTACAATTTGTGAAGAAAATAAGGGGTAATCATCTCTCTTTATTCATGACCTCAGGGTACATTTTATAGTAGTACAAAAATACCGATACAAGTTAGGAAAAGGAAATATAATCTAATTATAATAAAAGTAATATTTATATTCCTTAATACCCTCTCTCAAGTTGGAGCATGGGGATCAAGAATGCCCAACTTGCCAAGTAATGAATGAAACTAGTTACGTCCGAGAGCTTTGGTAAACAAGTCCGTAGGTTGATCTGTAGTGTGGATATGATGAGTAACTATAGTACCAAACTGCACAAGATCCCGGAAAAAAATGACAATCAACTTCAATATGCTTCGTACGTTCATGGAACACTGGATTTGCTGCAATATGAAGAGCAGATTAACTAACACAAAACAAACGCATAGGAGCAGTATGTGTGACCCATAAATCTTTCAGTAAAGACCTAAGCAATTACAACTCACAATAGGTAACAGCCATAGCACGATACTCCGCTTCAGCAGAAGACCGTGAAACTGTAGGTTGCTTCTTGGTTTTCCAAGAAACCAGGGAATCACCAATCATCACAAAGTAACCGGAAAGAGAATGTCGAGTAATAGGGCAAGCAGCCTAATCAGAACCACAGTAAGCACTCAACTGTAATACACTACGGGAAGAGAGAAATAAACCCTGACCAAGATGACTCTTCAAGTAGTGCAACACACGAACTGCAACTTGCCAGTGAGGAACACAAGGGGACTTCATGAATTGAGCAAGTGTGTGAACTGAATAGCTAAGCTCAGGACGTGTGATGGTAAGGTATATAAGGCGCCCAACCAGTCACCTGTACTGCTCAGGATCATAGTAAATCGGTCCATCAACACGCGCTAGATTGTGTTGTTGCTCCATCGAAAAGTCAGTCGGTTTAGAGGTAGACAAACCTGTATCAGATAAAATTTCCAAGGCATATTTCCTTTGCGAAAGAAACATTCCCTCCGAACTTCTAGCAATCTCTATGCCTAAGAAATACTTAAGTAAACCAAGATCTTTCATATGGAAACAAGAACCCAAGTATTTCTTGAACTCAGAGATAAGCGTAGAAGAGTTTCCAGCAATGACCAAATCATCCACACAAACCAGAACATGCAAAGAAATCGATTCACTGGAAAAGACAAACAAAGAGTAATCTGCCTTACTCTGAACAAAATCAAATGCTCGTAAAGCCTGAGCCAATTTGGCAAACAAATTTCTAGGAGCCTGCCAAAGATCGTAAATAGATTTCTGAAGGCGACACACCTAACCATGGGGCGCGGCATAGCCTGGTGGGGGTCGCAAATCACCATGCATGAAAGCATTATGGGCATCTATCTGATGCAGTTCCCAACCATGAATGACCGCAATAGATAAGAATAAGCGAACATAACTCATCTTTGCAATAGGAGCAAATGTCTCAGTATAATCAATCCCTTCAACCTGGTTTTCTCTAAAGCGGCACTCTAGATGATGTACGAGTGGTTTACTCTAAAGCGGCACTCTAGATGATGTACAAATGGTTTGCTATAAAGCAGCACACTAGATGATGTATGGGTGGTTTACTCTAAAGCGGCACTCTCGATGATGTTCGAGTGGTTGCTCTAAAGCGGCACTCCAGTTGATGTTCGAGCATGTTCCTCTTAAGCGGCGCTCTAGATGATATTTCCAGCTATGGCTAAGGTTTGGGTGGTATGGTTTTAAGAGGCACTCAAAGGCTACTTTTGTAACCTTGGAATCACGAACTAGGGGACAAGATTGGTAGGATGTAGGTGGAAACACCAAATCTGGGTAAAATGCTTGTGTGTCTGAATTTCTCAATTTCTACTTACCAAAGA
Source organism: Rubia yunnanensis (assembly GCA_037428765.1). Lineage (NCBI taxonomy): Eukaryota > Viridiplantae > Streptophyta > Magnoliopsida > Gentianales > Rubiaceae > Rubia > Rubia yunnanensis. Next base: position 10,661,181 of record CM075061.1, read on the forward strand.
TATTTATACTATGCTTTGCCTAGGGAAGTTGCGCGAGGTTCTTATATCCGAGGGGTAAAATATTTTAGATGGAGTATAACAGGCTATTTATTCAAACTTCGTTAATTATTAGAAGTACAATTTTGTTACTGAAAGTACATAAACTTATTCGTCTAAATGTATTCATCTAGTTGGAAGAAACCCCACCTGAAACAAATCTTCGGTGGAGATAGTTTTTCCCAGCCCTTTCACTTTTGCTTCTATGTCTTCGAGCTCTTCAAGCTTTATACCAGTAGCTCTTTGGATGTCCTTCATTTGTTCTTCCATGGGATACTTGGAAGGATCAAGGGGAGCAACGGTCTTACATTGTTTTTTTTGTGGAAGGTTTGAATAGGCCACTCGAGGAGGACCCAACGCTCTTGCGACGTTTTTAGGTAATAAAAATTCAAAAAAAAAAAAAACATCTAATACAAAACTAAAATACACATGATGCTCAATTCATTTAAAGTTAGCTTGTCGGGACTTGACTATTATTTACTGTCATACTGTGATGTTACACTGTAATGCTGCGATGGTTCGATTTTTTTGTGTGATGTTACACTGTAATGCTGTGATAGTTCAATTTTTTTGTGTGATGTTACACTCTAATGCTGCGATGGTTCAATTTTTGTGTGTGATGTTTTCCAAAAGTATCGATGAAGATGTTGATTTAACAAGATAATCATATGTTCCACTGCACTTATACATTCCACTGTTATTGCATTTCAAATAACTTGTTAAAAATCACTCATTACAACAAATGTTCAAATACCATAAAACTTTGCTAACATAAAAACTGGAAAAAAATTCAAATCAAGCTAAAACATCAATAACTATCAAGCGCGTCAACACTAACAATCAACCATCATAACTGAAAAATCAATGACAAACAATACATCCCAAGCAATCAAATTCTATTTCCCCCCAACTTATTTCCCCTCGTTGCGCGCTTGTTCAAGAACTTGTCTTTTCTCTTGATGGTTTTGAAGAGGATGACTCTTGTACTCCACCAATGTCAAGATCAAAGGTCGGCTCTGGTCCTCTGTCAAGGGAACATCTTCAGGGTATGATTCCTCATAGCATGTTTTTATTACCTCATCAATGGCAACTTAAAGCTCTACCTTGGAAAGTGTTATGTGAAAAAAATATAAAACATCACATACAGTAATAAAAATTATGATATCTGAAATTAAAACATCACAATAGCACACATAACATGATTGACAACTACATTGTTAAACATGAAATACAGTATTTAAAACATCAATATTAAAATTTTAAAACATCAATAAGTACACACTAAAATATCAAAAGAACGAAACTGAACATCAGTTGCATACTTAAATATGAAAACACCACGAGCATCAAATACTAAAATTAAAACATCACACCAACACGGATAACAGTACTTAAAGCCTAAAGCATGAAACATCACACAGAAAACCAGAAACATCAACAACAGTACTTAAAACATCACATCTGAAAAATAACAAAAAGTATAGATCCTACTTCCTTCTCAATTCTAACAACAGTGGCCAAGCGTTTTTAAACATCTAAGAAACAACAACAACAATATAAAAATTTGCACAAATCATAACAAAACCCTAAGATATCACACACAATCAAAACTTAACATCAATTGCACACTTAAACATGAAAACACCACAAGCATCAAGCGCTGAAATTAAAACATCACACCAACACTGATAACAGTAATTAAAACCTAAAACCTAAAACATCCCACTGAAAACGAGAAACATCATTACCCGTACTTGAAATATCACTGCTGAAAATTAAGACAAATCCTTCTTCCTTCTCGATTGCAGGAGTAGTGATGCAAATTTTCTTAGACATCTAACAAACAGCAGGAGCAACACAAATATTAGCACAAATAGAAACAAAATCCTAAACACACACAATCACAAAAACCAAACTGAACATCAATTGCACACTTAAAACGCTGCAAACATCAAATACTAAAATTAAATCATCACACCAGCACAGTTAATAGTACTTGAACCCTAAATATGAAAATCACGCAGAAAACCTGAAACATCAACAACAGTTTTTAAAACATAACATCAGCAAAATAATAAAATTTACAGATCCTCTTTCCTTCTCGATTGCAGCAACAGTGGCAAAAGCATTCTTAGACATCTAAGGAACATCAACAACAACAACAAAATTAACAAAAATCAAAACAAATGAATCACACACAAACAAAAAGTAAACATCAATTGCACACTTAAGCATGAAAACACCACAAGTATCAAGCATTGAAATTAAAACATCACAACAATACCGATTACAGTATTTAAAGCCTAAAACCTGAAACATCACACTGAAAGCGAGAAACATCATGAACCGTAACTGAAACATCACGACGAAAAATTTAGAAAACTTATAAACGATTCTTCCTTCTCGATTAAAGTAGCAGTGATGCAAATCTCTTTACAAATCTAACAAACATCAGCAACAACACAAATATTAGCACAAATCCGTAAGAACAACTCACAAAACACAAAAAATGGAGAAATCCCCAAATATTAACACATTGAACAACATAAACCCTAAAAAATCACATAAACCAAAAAAGCAAACAAAAATTGAAAAAAAAAACAAAATATGCATAAAAACACTGAGCAAAAACATTAGCTCCAAAGATAAACACAAAACGAAGCTCTATTATGTTCGTCCGCCGAAAAATTTGTCAAAAAAATTGTCGAAACACTCCAAAAATTGCGACGAATCACTGTGCGCAAGAAAGACGAAGAAAAACGAAGATGGTGAGTGGTTGGATAGAAGAAAATGAACTAGAATAGAATAAGATGGAAAAGAAATGGAGAGGATAGAGAAGAAGGAGATTTGAGTTGAAGAGAGAATGAGGAGCAGGAGGATACTAGGCCGAGAAGGAAGAGAGAGGAAAGCAGATGAGAGAAAAAGTTTTAGATAATATGAGAGAATAATGATGTTAGGTTGATATTTATACATGAATTTAAATGTGAAATAGTGAAATTTTACATCCAACCTCTAGATTTTTATAGCTTCAATTAGAAATCTCATTTACAATTAAATTTCTAATCTCACCATGAGATGATCTTATATAAGATTTTGTCCTTTCCTCATTTTCAAGAATAAACAAACATGTGATCAATATATGTACTAATACTATTCGATATGGCTTTGGAATCTTCGAATCTGTAGGTCCTACAGTTTGTAATTAATGAAATAATTAATATATTATTTTTGATTAGTTGGTGTCCTACAGTTTGTAATTAATGAAATAATTAATATATTATTTTTGATTAGTTGGTGTCGTGGCAATTAATTGATGCGAATAATGCGATCGATATTGCTGCTGCATAGTATTTAAGTTAGTAACATTATGTTACTCCCTCCGTCCCTGAATAAATTGGAACAAAAAAAATTTCTCCGATTAAGAAAGTTTTGACTGCATATTTGAATGGATATATAAATAATATTACTGTTCTATGTGATATCGTTGAATTCATTATAACAAGTAATTTCTATAATATTTAGAGCCCGTCCCACATTATTTCTCATCTTTAAATAATTATATTTAGAGCCCGTCTCACTATAAGAACGAGTAAAATCGCCTCCTGAGTCTTTATATTAATTCAATATAAAGGAGATGAAAGAATATAACCTTTAGTTTAAACATACTTCATCCCTGACTTGTAAAAAAAAGCATTTTATAAGGTTATCAAAAAGTGACAGATAAAGGTACTCTCTCCATCCATTTCAAGGTGCACACTTTGACTTTCACTAGTTGATTTGAAAAATATTTAATAATTAATATCTTTCATTAAGAATAATTAAAACATGTGAAAAAAATGAAATTATGAAAATTTATGTTATAACAAATCTAATAATGTATCACACAATAGTATTAGTACTTATACACCAATTAAATTTTATGGTTAACGTTAAAATGTTTTGTTGAAATGAATAGTTAAATTACACCTTAAAATGAGATAGGTGGATTATGCTTAACAAAGAAATCTTACACGATAGTGTTATATTTCATTCTTTTTTTTTATTTTATCGGGGGAAATACATTAGGCTCCCCAAACCAACCGGAATACCTTAAGAATTTAAGTACATAAGTGTTTTTGTCCAAAAAACAGCGTGGACAAGGCAAAAGGAGTGAATAAGCTAAAAAAGAAGAAGATAGAAAGATAAAGCGATCGTGATTCCACAAATTTGTCCTCCACCCCCTGTGTCGAACAAATTGTGGCCAGACGACCGCTAATCTACATGATCCACGATCATGTGTAACTAGAATATATCAAGTCTCCTAGGATAGCCACATGATGCACAAACAAGTCTGTCATATATCAAGGCTGTCATCCGTTGTGTATCTAAAATGTGGAAATAATATATCCCTTCTTGTGAGAAATTGAAGCTCCCGAGAACCGCTGAAAATCTCCATAGGTGTCTCCGCTCTTGACCGAAGAGCAGATTTAGCCAAGTAGTCCGCTACTTGATTTCCTTCTCTTACTGTATGACTGAATTCAGCACATGTTTGCTCAGCTATTCTTCTGATTTTTCTCAGCAATTGTGTAATCTGCCACGGCTGCTTTTCAATGTTCTTGATGATTCGGAAGGCTGACTTGCAGTCCGTTTCGATGATGCAGTGAACATCAAGAGTGGTCGCCCACTGTAGACCTGCAAGAATAGACAAAAGTTCAGCTTCAAGAATGGATGTTGCTGGACTGGGCCGAGAGATTAGGTGATGTACAGTCCCGTTTGCGTCCCTTACGACACAACCCAGACCAGCAAAATTATGTTTAAAGGCCGCATCACAGTTGATTTTGAAGCCAGACTCAGGAGGGTTCCATCGGATGATGGAAAGCCTTCTTTTTTCCCTCTGAAGCACACGAGAAATCAGACCATGTGTAACATATTGTAAATCAGAGGTCACACCAGGAATGTTATTATGAGCAGTATAGAGCAAGTTAGACTGATTCACTATTAGTTTCCATAGAATTAGTGGACTTGGATTCTCATTTTCATACATCTTTTTGTTCCTACCTTTCCATAGTTCCCAGCAAATAATCATAGGCAGATTAGTGAGAAGAGAAGCTCTTACTTTAGATTTGCATTCCATATTCCAGTAAAAATCAAGTCTGTCATATATCGAATGAAAAATCATGTGTGGAATCTGCATAACTTTATGAAATTTTTCCCAAATTTGGCCTGAGAAAACACATGTGTTGAAAAAATGCGATAGACTATCAGTGTTCTTGCAATGCACACACTTAGAAGCAAGAGATATCCCAGTAGTTTTAAGAATGCTATCAAAGGGAAGTCTATTATTTAAGAGCTTCCAAGTAAAGAAGGATACCTTTTTGGGGATTATGTGATTCCAAACCCTATAAAGCAGAGGTACCTTGTTTTTCTTCGGCCTGAGTGTGTGGTATGCCGACTTGATTGTGAAGTCACCTGATGCTTGTGGTTTCCAGATAATAATGTCCCTGTTGTCAGTGAAAGAAATATTTTTCCCTAATATATGCAAAATATCCTGTGAGAAAAATTCATTGAAATATGGGATAAAAACCTGGGCATGATTGATGAATTGGTTAATCTGTAACCCATAAAAGGGGGGGTCATGGTTGCCCCAATAGTTAATCAAAGGACCCTTACCTGTCCAGTTCGAAATCCAGAAGCTAGAGTTGCCATTACCAATTAAAATCTGAGAGTTCGTTTCGGCGACGGACATCACCCTTTTATACCTTTTCCAAGTATCTGATGTTCTAAACCTGTCCGGCGTAGCCCACATAAACCTTGACCATAGAGAATCCCCTATTTGCATTTTCCACCAGATTTTGGTGGAGAATGAATCAATAATGGTCCTAATCCTTCTAATCCCCAGGCCATTTTCTGATTTAGGGTATGTTATCCTATCCCAAGAAATCCAATGTTTCTTATACCCACCCGTATCAAGACTGCCCCAAAGAAAGTTGCTAAGTATGGATTCAATTTTACCAACAATATGAGAAGTAGGGGCAGTGACTGCCCAAATATGTTGAGGTATGGCTGTTAAAACATGTTGAATTAATGTTATTCTACCCCCTGCCGAAAGCCAAATATTTTTTCCAGTTTGCTATCCTATCCTTTATCCTATCAAGTAAGGAATAGAAATGTAAGTTTAGCTTTCTTCCCTTGAAAATAGTGACCCCTAAATATGTAAAGGGAGTTTCTCCTTTACTGATTCCAGTTAATCTTCGGATCTGATTTGCCTTTGCCACACTAAGCTTTCCTGAGTAGTAATTGCTCTTGGCAAAGTTTATCTTTTGTCCAGTACCCCTTTGGTAGATGTTGAGGAACATCATCAAATTTTCAAGGGTTTTCTTGGTTCCTTTGATGAACAAAACCGTATCATCAGCAAAAGAAAGTTGAGTCAAGGGAACAAGAGTTTGGGGCGTACTGAAATATTTCAGATTTCCTGTTTGGAATTGAATCTTTATGTTCCTCGTTAGTAATTCAGTTAAAATGTTAAAAAGAAATGGTGACAGAGGATCACCCTGTTTGAGACCTCTCGAGGGTTTAAAAAAACCATGTGGTTCACCATTTATTATGACTGAAAACCAAGCCGCATTCAAGTTATTCATGATTAGCCTCACTAGATGGCCATCGAAACCGAGTCTAAGAAGTAAGGTGTTTAGTATCGACCAAGAGACTCTATCAAAAGCTTTCATCATATCAAGCTTCAATATTAGATTGAGGGTTTCTGATTTTTTGTCCAGCAGCCTTATGGCTTCTTTCATTAACAGAATATTTTCAGCAATGTCCCTTGTAGCCAAAAAGGCTGATTGTTCCTCAGAAATGATAGATGCCATGACAGGTCTTATTCTTTCTAGGAGGATTTTAGCCATTAATTTGTTGCTGAAATTTGAAAGACTAATTGGTCTAAACTCTGAGAAGGAGGATAGGGATTTAACTTTAGGAATTAAGGCAATTAGAGTACTACCTATGGCTTTAGGTATAGGAACCCCTACCTGAAATTCAAGTATAGCTTTCCAGACATCCATGTTTATAATGTCCCAATAGTTTCTGTAGAAAGATCCCGGGAATCCATCCGGGCCCGGGGCAGCTGATGAACTAAGGGCAAAAACTGCATTTTTAGTTTCTTGTAAGGTTATTGGTGTCATCATTCTCTGGTTATCATTTTCAGAGATTGATGGTTCAATTGCGCGCAAAAGAAATGCAGCCTCAACTCCAGTAGGATCTGAGTTTTCATCCGTAAGCAGATTTTGGAAAAAAATACCTGCAGCATCAGCTATTAAGGGTTGTCCCCTAATCCATTGGCTATTTCCATCCCTAATCTTGTATATGCCCATTCTTGAATGTTTTTCCTTAAGTGAGTTATGGAAAAATTTAGAGTTCATATCTCCATCCTTAAGCCATTTGATCCTACTCTTTTGCGTTAAAAAAGTATGTCGCTCAAGCAATCTTTTATTCAGTTCAGCCCTAGCCTTATTTAGATTGATTCTATCAACTAAAGCATGTGATGTGTCATAAACCTGTTCAAGCTGGTTAACTATAGTTTCTGAATTCTTGACATTATCAAAAACATTCCCGAAAATCTCCCTATTCCATGATCTAATTGTTAGTTTAAGTATTTTTAATTTCAAAGCTAATCTGATTTGGCCCTGTTCTTCCATAGGAAGGTTCCAACTGTCTCTAACCAATTCCTGAAAGTCTGCTCTAAGCATCCACATCTCCTGGAATCTAAATTGCTTAGGAGATGAGTTGCATGAGCTAGATATCTCTAAAAGCATGGGAGAATGATCGGAGGTTGTTCTATTAAGTATCTGGACAGTTGAGCAATTAAATTCCTCAAAGAAATTTTGATTGGCTAAGATCCTATCCAGTTTCTTAGATGTAGGATTAACAAATCTGTTGTTGCTCCATGTGAAGTGGTTACCTACAGTATTTACTTCATTTAAAGAGTTGTTGTTGATAAAATCCTCAAAGTCTAGCATGGATCCTAGTTCTGGACAGCTTGTTCCCGAATATTCACCAATGTTCCTAATAACGTTAAAATCCCCTCCTAGGATAACCGGTGATTGAAGTTGGATGGAGGAAATTTTAGTGAACATATCAAATCTCTCAGTTCTCGAATGCAGTGCATATATAATAAATGTGTGGATCAGTTGGTTAGTGTCTTTAATTCTGAAGGTCACATGAATGTATTGTTGATCCTCACTAATCAATTCTACTTCAACCCTATTTGAGAAGAATAACCAAATTTTAGGGTGAGTCGAATTCAAACCATGCCTAAAGCCAAGAGATTTCTGATAAGACAATTTCTGATCAAAATGGCCTTTGGGTTCTATAACAGCTAGCAGGTCAAGTTTAAATTTTTTTGCTAACATTTTCAATCGTAGCTGAGAAGTAGATATTCCTCTAACATTCCAAATAAGAATTTTAGCTATCATTTAAAACATTTTTTTTTCAACGCTAACCTGGAGCTCCTTTTAGGAGTGTTGAAGTAATTTGTTCTACTGCAATCTACGGGTTCAGATTGTGGTTGCTCCTGGCCTGAGTCGGATTCATCATTCACCTCACTCAGATTCCATTTTACATTTGAAGACTGGTTTTTGAGATTTTCCCGAATCTGCAACATAGTTGAACTGGGGTCAGAATCCTGAATAGCATGAAGTTTAGAGTTAATCAAATGTGGAGAGAGAATAAAATTATTTTGGTTGATGAGCTGAGAATCATCACTGAAAGAAATCCCCTGGATATCCCTCTCCGGTGAGGAAGGAGCTGTGTTATATATCCTCTGTTCATATCCTTCCTCTATGAGTGTCCTCATTGACTCTGTATTTTGATCATAGTCAGAACTAATCATCCACTTTTCCTCGTCATCTGTGAGTTGGTCATCGTCCTTGTGAGACGTAATCTCGTCCCCTTCCAAATTCTGTAGCTCCTGTAATACAAAAATCCTGCTACTGGTAGCTATATCGTTGTCAACATATGCAGGCCCTTGATTCAGAGTTTCAGTAATCAAGCGCTGTTGGTCAAGAGCAGGATGAGACACTATCGGGATCTGATCAGCTTTTTGTACAGATGCTTCTAAGGTAATTCCTTTGAGGTTATGTTTGTGTGCTTGGGCTCTGAACTGTGCAGGAGCAGGTACCATAGGTAGATATTTTTGAGCCACTTCTGATGAGTGTTGTGGAATTGAGTGTGATGCTTGTTGATTTTGTGGACCTTCAGAGATAAAGCAGGATGAAGAATCTTCCAGAACAGAGAATTTATTGGAAGTTGTAACTGGGGTTTTGCTATTGTTCTCGAGTGAGTGCTCTTGACTGTGGGACTTAGTAGGTTCTTGCGAGTGGGATTGAGGTTCAGGTGAGGAGTTAACAAGAACTAGTGCAGTGTGGGGCAAGGCTATAACAGTGGAAGGAGCCCCTGGTAAAACATTTCCTGAGAATAGCTCAAAAGAGTTACTCTGCCTGGGATGCACTCTAGCAGTTTCATCAGTATCTACCGCATTTGGGATCATAGTACCATTAAGCCCAGCATTACCTATGACACCCTCCAAGGATTCACCAGAAGACTTATTTCCAGAAAAAAACTTCCTTATCTGCATTAACCATATTAACACTAGGTTTTTGACCATATTCCTGAGCCTGCTCCTTCTTCCTCCAAATAGGTGGCTTAGGATTGCCATTTCTAGCATTCAATTGGCTCTGACCTAGGCTGATATGAGTCTCATTTTTTCTACATTGAGCTTCTGAATGACCTAATTTAGAGCACAGTCTACAATAATCTGGGAAGTCCTCATAGTATATGTTATAAGCCTTATTATTGGAGATTGAGCCCAGCCTAATCTTATCTGGTTTATCCTTACATACATCCATCTCCACACACAATCTAATAGTAGAAGGCCTAGTCAAGTTCCTAGTCGGAGCATCAGAGAATAACAACTCACCCAGTGACTTACCGATGTCTTTCAATGCCTGAGGATGGAAGCAGTAGACCGGAGGAAATTCAACTGTAAGCCAAATTGGAACCAGAGAGGACTCTTCCTGATAATCGAAGTCCTTCGTCCATTTTAGAACTCTCATGATGCTGCCTCCAAGGGACCAGGTCCTCTTCAGCCAGCACCGATGATAATCCTCATCTAGGTCAAAAGTAATTCTTATGTGCCTGGAGTCCATAGCCGCCAGGTGAGCTTGCCCTTTGAATCCTATAGTCTGAAACTGCTTCCTAAGGTACTCCATCGTCGGCCGGCCCCTTCCAAATTTGCCGATAAGAGCTTTGGAGAAGGGAAGGGACAGGATATCAATTTCCGAATCCGGGTAGAGAACCGCAATATCCCCTTTGTAATTGAAGGTGGGATGAAGAGTAGGGATTGAGGGGGTGGTCAAAGGAGTAGATGATTGCTGGAGGGCTTGAGCGTAGTTCAGTGGCGCCGCTGGCCATGGCGGAGCCGCCATGGATGGTGGTGAACGGAAAGAAGAAAAAGACGTTATACAGTAACTATTGCTTTGTCAGAGGGAGAGAGAATGCTTTTTTTCAATAACTAATGCCAAGTTGTTGTTGCTCGCTTATCTTAGCAACTCAAGGGATTTGGATATGATGTTCCACAGTAGTAAAACTTCGAAGCAAAAGCTATTTCATTCAACATTTCTAAAAATTATAGCTGCAAAATTTATTAATGAACTGAGAAAGAGTCTCATTGATCTTAAACCTTATTTTCTCACCTAATTTAAATTAAACTGAATAATATTGAAAGATATTAAATTAAATTGAATAAATAAAAAATATTTATAATGAATATAAATAAAAATAATTTCATTAAAATAATATAAAAATAATTGTAGTGAGTGGAAATAAATTGAAGACATAGAAAAACTTAAGTGCAATTTTTTTTTAAAAGAGTAGTTGTCTTAATAGACAGATAACGTAATATATAGTCAGCAACTCCCAAAGAGTTGACTCCAAGCATGTTCGTGAATCGCGTTTTAAATCGTGGTTTTCACATTAACAATTTCTTCAATGAAATAAAACCATGAGCCATTGAGTCCCTCAATAAATTGAACTATTAATTAAATGCTCAAGTTTATAACTGATTAATTTTTTGAAATGTTAATTGTTAGTTGGCATGTTGGGAAACATCGTATTTCTATAGGTTTATGGAAAGATGATGTTTAATTTAAATAATAAAAGGTAAAATGTCTTAGTTGCAATATTAAAATTTATTATGCAACGTGTAGTAGTTATAAAGTTTATAACATGATTCATGCAACTCAAAAATTTTATCTCCATTTCTTCTAATTTACACTTTAAACTTTGGCATTTCCATAACTTATGAAAATGCCGTCTTTTAAGAGACGGAATCTTGTTAGTTAAGACCGTGATTGTACAAGTAATTGTTAATTAAATAGTTAAGAATGCGATTTAATATTAAGTAAATATATTTTATTGGATTTGTAATATCTCTTAATACTAAGTAGGCAACCGATTAATAGTAAAATCAGCAGAAAAAAGTGTGATACCAAAACGAATGATGCATAATAAAGTGATTGCACTTTGCATGGCCATTCTGTTATCATGTATCCGGACAAGAGATTTGATAATTGTTGAACATACATTCATAATATCATACAAAAATTAAATAATAAATTACACGGAAAATTAACTTATGCAAGAATAATAAATTTTATTAATCATTCATGTATAAAATTGAAAGTTTAAATTACAAATAATAAAGCAAGTTTCAAGCAACCACAAACTGATAGAATTACGAGTAAACTCGCTGCACTTGAAACGAACGAGTCCTATCGTAGACATCGTTCCCTAGGATAAAACCATCGAAGGTAATAATTAGCAGATAAGAGTTATGCCAGATTCACGCAGAACCCGAAAGACTATCACCTCGACAAATCAACGAACGAAGACTTCCAGAAAGAAGGAATAAGACTCAAGTTTAGAAGACTAAGGGACTTGAGAATGGTGTGAGTTTTCTAGTCTAACATAGATGCTCTATTTATAGTAGTATAAGAGACCCTATGGAAAGAAACGTGAACGATATGATTTCCCCTAATAAGAGAAAATATTCTCCAATCATCAATAATCACTACTGCAAGACATGGGTATTTGCACCGGTAATTTAGGGCAATAATACTGGTATTTTGGCCCCCCAAAATACCGGTGTGTATGTATAGGGCTGTAAAAATGTGATAAATTTGCACCGATAAAATGAACCGGTGTAGAAAATTATTTGCACCGGCATCTTAGGCTGGTGTATAAATTTTGGAATCACAATATATCTGCACCGGTATTATTTGGAACATCGGTGTAGACATTTTGCACCGGGATTTAACATATGAACCGGTGTAAAATGGTGATTTGTACACCGGTAGAGTTGTACTAGACATAATCTACTTATTGTACTCTATTCATTCCATTCAGTAATACAATAATTACTACGGGAAATAATTCTCTATTTGTATCAGAGCAAGTCTGATCTTGGTACTAAATCCCCCCTCCTTTTATTCTTTTTGACATAATTCTATCCAAATTCGGTGAATTTTTGGCACTGATCCGGTCGACCTCAGCACTTCCGGTGAATATCCGGTCAATTGCCGATGACTTTTCGACACTCAGTCTAGGTTTATCTCTTTCTTCTTCGTCTCTGGTCCCCCTTTTTTCGGTGAATACCCACTACAGTGGCCTTCCTCTATCAATTCGGCTCCTTTTCGGCCCTTTCCGGTGAATACCCACAGCAGCGTTGCTCTCCTTGTTCTGGCGTCCGATTCATCATCTCCGGCTCCAATTCATCTTCTCCAACAGTAGCTCTCAACGCAGTGGTTCTCCGACATATTGCTCTCCCCACGGTGGTTCTTTTTGGCTCCAATTCTTTCTCGTCGTCGGCATCGAATCTCCAAAGTTCTCCGGCGGCAAAATCTCAAGCAGTTCAGCGTTCCCATCAAGCAGATATTTTAGCACATGAGATCCACGTACGACGGGGCATATCTGTGCATCCTCTTCTGAGTGCATCCATTAAACGCGCGTGTGAGGCACACGCCCTTCATCTCCACCCAGTGCGTCTATTGCACGCACTTCACGGTTTGTTGGCAAATATTTGTCCTATTGTGAGAACTTATTCGCTCTCCGAAATATGACTCATTTTGGTTCTCGGTATTTGCGATTAAGGACCTTGGAACTATTCATTAATTTCTTGGCATGGAAGTTTCACCTACTTCATCAGGTTTACTTCTTGGTCAAGAAAAGTTTGCTTGGGACATTCTTACTCATACAGGGATGTTTGATACTACACCAGTCTCTACGCCATTTGTGTCAGGTTCTTAATTGCACAGTTCAATCAGTCCACCATTTCAGAATCCGACATTGTATCATTCTCTCGTTGGGGCTTTTCTGTACTTGACCATCACTTGTCCTGATTTGGCCTTTGCGGTCAATAATGTCAGCTCGTATCTTCAGGATCCCGAAGACGATATTTTGCTGCTGTTACTCGGATATTATGATATGTTCGGGGCACTCTGCATTTTGGTCTTACTTTTCATTCTGCTAGTTCTCCAGAGGTGTTGGGTATTCTGATGCTGATTGGGCTTGATGTTTGGACACTCACTGATACACCTATGGATATGCTATATTTCTTGGTGTGAACCTTGTTTCCCGGAGTGCTTAGGAACAGCCCACAGTTTCTTGTTCCAGCATTGAGTCTGAGTATCCCAACACTGCCTCAAAAGTCGTTAGGCTTACTCATTTGCTCCGAGATCTTCGAATTCCCTTGTCTGGTTCTCCGGTGTTGTTATGTGACAATAGCAGCGTAGTCTTCTTGGCGCAGAATCCAGTTGCTCACAAGCGGGCAAAGCACATCGACACCGACTATCACTTTGTTCGAGAGCTGGCTGCTTCCGGCAAGCTGTAAGTTGCTCATGTTCCTACTACTTCTCTTCAGATTGCGGACATTTTCACCAAGTGACTCGTTCGTTGTTCGAGTTCTTCAGATCCAAGCTTTGCGTCGGTGACATCCGACGCTTCACTTGAGAGGGGTGTTAGAATAAATCAATGTGATGATTAGATTAGATTAGATTTATGTTTATCTTGATGACTAGGGTAGAGTTGTACTAGACCTAGTCTACTTCTTGTACTCTATTTATTCCATTTGATAATACAGTAATCATTACAGGAAATAATTCTTTCAGGAACCTCATTGCAATAAATAAAAATAATATCAAATCACCTCATTAGTTATATCAATTATATAATAACACTGTCTAACGATTAGTGAGTCTAAACCAAGAATTTGTGTTAATTATTAATTCTTTAATAATAAATAAAATTAAGTAGCTTATTCATCACGATGTTTAGTGCCTTCTTTTTATCTAAAATCACCTGTGGATGGGGGAATTAATCGGCCTGTCTAGCCATTCAGAAAAATCGTATACTCCCTTTGGCCCACCTGAATTTGCACTCTTAATTTTTTGACACCAATTTTGTTCAATTAGTGTCAATTCATCTTAACAAGTAATTTTTTAATATTAATTTTTTACTTATTATTACGAAATGTAATTAAATATATTAAAGGTTAAACATATTTTTTTAACAGTATAATCATAATGATAATGATTAAATTCATCAAGCACAGGGTGAGTAGGTTAAAAGGGTTTCACTGACAACAAATCATTCTTTAATTCCATCAGGTTGACAAAACATAAACAATTACACGAGGAAATTTCACCTATTTTTTTTAAAAAAGTAACAGTACTAGAATACTACATTATCATGCACGATCATTATTTTACCATTCCCATTATTGACATTAGAATCCTAAACTCCTCTCTTAACGCCTATAAATAGGGCTTTGTCTTGAACCTATCAAACCACCCCTCCATCCAACTTTCAGTTACTACTTCATTTGCAACACAACCTTTTAACCATTTTCAAAATGGAACCGAAGGCTACACCGATGAAAGAGCCGGAGCCGGAGCCGAAGCCCACCCTCGAGCAGCAGAAGCAGGCGGCTCTTCGTGAGCCGAGTCTCACCTCCCTGTCTAACTCTTTTGATCAGTTAATCCGGGATAACGAGCCTGGTTTCTTCAAGACATCGGATTTTGACGAAGCTATGAATAAGAATGCGAAACACGGTAACCCGAAATTTGTGTTTGGTTCCTCAACTTCTGCTTTTCAGGTACTTGCACCAGACCTATACTGTCGCTCATTATTTGGTTTACTTAATATGTGTGTGAGTTTTAAAAAAAAATTTCTGCATCTTTAATTTTCAGATTGAAGGTGCTTCCAAGTATGTAGGTGTAGAATGGGGACATTCCGTTTGGGATGCATTTGCCAAAAAGAATGGTATATATAAGTAATTATTTTGTTGCTCGACAAAATTCTACATATATTTTGTACAAGGATCAGACTAGTTGACTTCTACTATCAGATTTGGATGAGTATTACCCTACCAGTTCGATTAATATTTACAAATTAAGATGGAAAATAATAATAAGTTGATTTTCGGATGCATATTAATTCTGTGAATCATATTATTTGGATAAAATTCTAACTTTTTTTTTGGATTGGCAGGTTATTTTGACTCGCACGGCCAAGATGCTGTGAATCATACTTTTATATATAAGGTACTGCAATTTAATAATTCATAAAAGAATAAACTTTCTAACAGCATAACTTTCCAATCCAAACTTGGGATATTAGATCAAAACATTCCATTCTAATTAACAAATTAATCATTTCAAGAAGAACCGTTACATGTTAATACTTGTGTAAACTGTCAAATTTTCATATTCGAAAATGATTATTAGTTTGTAATGGTTTTACTCTACATACTAGATTATACTCCAAATCTAGGAGGTCAAGTAACTATTTCATCGATGTCAAAACTTTCAGAAAGATGTGGAAATGATGAAGGACATGGGGCTGGATGCTTACAGATTCTCAATTTCATGGCCAAGAATTTTTCCGGGTAATTAATATTATTTCCGTTATTAGTAAAATTCTAAAATTCGCTGAAACTCACTCAAACTATTCCGTCCATCAATACTGTTCAATTAGTTATAAAAAATGAATGAAATCTATTTTTTTTCCGATGGAATTTCAGATGGGAAAGGGGAGACATCGGTCGAGGGGATTAAGTTTTATAGAAACCTTCTACAAGAGCTCAAAGATAACGGTAACTACAACCACTTCCAATCGATCCGTTGCATATGAAATTCGAATCTCAAATGCATAGTGTGTGTATATGCAGGTATTAAAGCTTATGTGACACTCTTCCACTGGGATACTCCTTTACAATTGGAAAGGGAATACCGTGGCTGGTTAAGCCCAAGAATACGGTAAGCAATTATTTTGAGCATCAAACTTTTAATACTAGTGACAACTGAACTGCACTGCACTAAATCGCAATTAGTTTGTGAACCCTAAGAACAACTCATTATATAAACAAAACAATCTCCATGCGTTATCAACTTATACTATTTGAAATATTTACAGGGAAGATTTTGCAAACTATGCAATGTTTTGCTTCCAAACGTTTGGTGACAAAGTTGACAAGTGGATTACACTGAACGAGCCATACGCCCTTGCTGTTTTCGCCTACGTTAAGAACTGGCAAGCCCCGGGCTTTGGTGACAACTATATCTTCCCACCGCCTGTTGGGGAGGATCCGCGTCCATATCCCTACATGGTCACCCATAACCTGCTCCTAGCTCATGCTAAAGCTGTTCAAAAGTTCAGGCAATATCAGGTTCAGTGATTAACTATCTTCAATATATTACGAGGAGAAGATTCTATAATTTTTTGATTCTATATATATATATGTGTATGTATATATGTATGTATGTATGTATATATATATGTGTGTGTTTGTGTGTTTGTCGGGCCTGAAATTGACAACAGTCTATGTATGAAGGAGGAGAAGAGGGACACCAGAGGAGAGAAAGAAATCGGAATTACATTGAATTCCAAGTGGTTTTTACCGCATAATCCTAATGTTCCAGCAGATGTGGAAGCTGCTCAGCGAGCTCTGGATTTCTATTTTGGATGGTCAGTTTTGCTGATTTTCTAGTTATACTTGGACCAATTAATTTCATGATTTTCTAGTTATACTTGGACCAATTAATTTCATGATTTTCTAGTTATACTTGGACCAATTAATTTCATACATTCCTTACGAGAAATACATCAACTGATTTTGAATGCAGGTACCTAGATCCATTGGTGAACCGTACTTATCCTGAATCCATGATGCAATTTGTACCTGATTTCGAACCTGACGAGAAGGATTTGATCCATAATAGCTTTGACTTCATTGGTATAAACTACTACACCTCTCAATTTGCGGCTCATCATGAAGAAGCAGAAGGGGACCATTATGAATCTCACCAAAAACTGAAGGTCTCCGGTAAGTATGATTTGATTAGTATTTAAGAGAAATTCAGAAACACTATTATCAAAGGAATTTTAGTGCGATGGAAGGTTTTTTTTAGAATTCCACCAGTTCCAACATGTGATTCATGTTTCTTGTAGAGACCGGCCAGGACCATCTTGGAAATAAAATTACCATTGGTGACGAGCGGGTGAGTAAACTGAAACAAATATATTAGTAATCATGAATATTTTCGGCTACTTAATTACTCTGTCCATGCTTTGCAGGGTGCTTCTGGTTGGATCATTTCACATCCCACAGGCCTTAAGAATCTTCTGATTCGCTTGAAAGAGCAATACAAAAATCCAGTAATCTACATCACTGAAAATGGTACGATCAGTTATACACTCGAAAATCATACACAAAAAGTTACTAATGTCTAAGTCGAAGAAGAAGTGAATGTGGATTAACTGTATGACTTTTACTGTAGGTATCGATGACCACAACTTTGACCATAAAGGTACCATGACAAAGCATTGGGCCTCACTCTTCGATGAGACGAGGTTGAGCTACATCCGTGATCACCTTGAATGCGTCTTGGAAGCAATGCAGTAAACCTCAAACTAGTCAATCCTTAATTAGTTAATTATAATCAAAACAAATGTAAGTACTGATCAATTTGTTTTGATTGCAGGGAAGGAGTGAATGTGAGGGGGTATTTTACATGGTCACTATTAGACAACTTCGAGTGGAACAATTCTTTCAAGGTCAGATTCGGGCTGATCTATGTCGATTACCACCACGCTGAACGGAAAAGGTACCTCAAACTCTCCTCCACATGGCTCAAGCATTGCCTCAAAAAAAGAAGAATCGGCATAAGGACCCTTCCCTATATGAACATGACTCAAACGCCATTGCCAACGCCAAACCATCTTCAGTATGGCTCAAGCAACGGAAACAACGCGATAGACGGTAAAGGAAAACCTAGCCCTAGTGCCTGATGGCGTATACCAGCTGGTAGAAATTGGAAATACGGGCATTGATACATGCTCACCGGGCACTATTCCGGCCACCATTTACAAGTTTGGGTCTTTTACTTAATTTGAAGTTACATTTTGTCATGCAATAATCAATAATGTCTCTATTGGCGAGACTTAGTGTTTGTTTGTATTTTACTTTAGGGTGGAATGTTGATGTTTTCCATTCCACCTCTATGCATGTTTGAATTTGAGACTTGTGTTTCCACGTATTTTATCTTTTTCTGTTGTTTGTTTCCAATGAAATAAAGACCCATTTCTTTCTTATTCAGTTTTCGTAAATTTCATTTTTCATATTTCAGACTCCTTAAACTTCTTATGCAATCGTATACACTATCCAACAGCTCGTATGCGTATTCCAACTCAACTAACTTTTAAATTAAAAAATATATATAACTTAGTTTGGATCTATTATTTCTATATTTTTATTTTACATCATTTTAGTTAGGTTTATTTCAATTCCCTTTAGATCAGGCGAAAATGAAAACCCCCTAATTTTCCTACACACGTGCTTTTTTTTTCTTTCCTTGATTATTTTCAGAAGAGGTGAGATTGTGAGAAGTTCATAATGGGTGGAGACTCATTTCATAATTTGACAGTTGACATTGTCAAACTTTAACCACATATTTCGATGGATATATAAACAATAATATTATCATATGTAATATTGTTGGATTCGTCGTAATAAGTAGTTTCTAAATATTAAATTTTTATTTGACATTATTATACATAGTTAAATATATTAGCAATCAAATATATTTCTTGAAAACTGTGAAAAAATCTATGCAGTTTAAGTTGAGGCGGGAGAGTATATGATTTCAAATGAAATAACAATTCATCTGCACGTGGATATATATATAAAAAAATGTTCTTTATTTTTTTCTTATATGGTATCCTCCCCACTTGTCAGAATAGAGTCAACTTAATACTAGTTTATTTGGTTTCGGTTTTCAAAAAATATACTCCGGCTGACACCACAACCTTCAACATGTTCATTCAATATATATGCTGATAACATATACATTAAAAAGGAATTGGTTTCGGTTGACTTATACAAAAGAAAAGCCAAGTGGAAGGAAAAACCAAATCTTATTGTTTTGTTCGAAATTATAGTTTCTTTTTTTATCATAACTACACTACTTATTAACTTTCAACGAGTAATTAAATACATGCATATATAAATATTAAAATTATAATGGATAATTTGTTGTTTAACACTTCTCTGTTCATTCAGGTAATTTGAAGAATAGGAGAGTGCAACATGATTGTTCTTACAATTGGAGTATCAGTTGAATAGGTGGATCATAGTCATATCAATGTCATGTTATATGATACACATTTTATATAATTTTATATGCGTAGTATTATACTACTGAACCCTTCTGCCGTATCTCCTTATCTCCTCTCTCAAAAACAAGAGCCTATTTTCTCTTCAATTTTCTTTTGCCCATCTTCCCATTATGGGGAGATGGGGAAACAATTATTTTTCAATTGATATTTTTTGAGTTTTATGTTATTGAATAAGTATGGATCTGTCTTCATACATTAGTATTGTTTTTCGACCTTATAGATTAGATTGTTGTGTTTGTGATAATCTCTACATTTAGTTCTTCGCGTTGAAGTTTTGTTCTTGATATGGTTGTACAGATCGTGTTTTTATAATTTTGTGTGTTTTGGTTAGGTTTTTAATTATTTTGGATGCTTCACATCTGTATTTTGGATGCTTCACATCATGAAGAACATTGTACTCTTTTTTCCCACTGGTTATTTAATGAGGTAGTGTGATCACTATAAAATATTGTGAAATTATTTCATTTTGGGTTTATGGACTGATAGTTCAGCCATGTGGGCTATGAAGAGCTGTATTTTGAAAATATAGTCCATTAGGGTTTAGTATATTCAGTTTTATTCTGATTGGAATTAGATTTGGTAAGATTAGATAAGGTAATATTCTTCAAGGTTACTTCTAGGAGAATTCGACCTGATTACCTTAGGTTACCATTTATTTTAGGAATTTTAGTTAGAAATGGTTTTAGCTTCTTAAAGCTGTCATAAGTCAATTCAGTTTCCAGTTGTGATTAGGGTTTGAGGCGAGATTGTAATCCTATAAATAGGGGAGGCCTTTGGACGAATTTCACACACTTTAATCAATCAAATATACAATCTTTTGAGTTCATACTCTTTGCTTGCAAGCTTCTTCCATTGTTGCTTAACCCCGATGGCTAGTCAAGTATCAATAAACATTGTAATCTGATCATAAGTGCTAGTTAGAGAGTAAATCGAAGTTAAGCATACCCTGAAGGCTAGACTCCTGAATTTCGTGCGAGAGAGAGAGGGTTTGCAGATCCCTTCACTAGACCAAAGATATTAATTCCGCAGTCGTGAGTCTTCGTGAGGCCAGGTTGGTTGAGTTGAAATTAAGGCCTAGAGGAAGCTCTAATTTCAGCTATGACAGTCAAAGGCAAATATTTGATTTTAGAAGCCCAAATTCAACCAGTGGTGGTAGCATTTGGAACATGGGTGGCTGAGAAAACCCTAATTTGACAAAAACCTACTCAAATCCACCATTTTAACCCATTGTCGAAGAATGATTGCAACCAATCAGTCTCCTAGCCAAAATATAGGTAAATCAATTTCTACTTCGTCAAATATAGTTTCTTCTAACACTCCTACATGTTTTCATTGTAATGAACAATAACACTCCAGCTCTCAGTCCTCGAAAGGTTCAAGCTTTCAGCATTTGAAGGGGGTAACTCTAAGCCTTCAGGGGGGTCCAATTCTTAGCCCTCGAAGGGATCCAGCTGTCAATCCTAGAAGTGAAGGACTCTTCTATCCTCGAAGGGATCTAGCTCTCAGCCCTCGAAGGGATGGACTCTTAATCCTCGAAGGGCTCTAGCTCTTACCCCTCGAAGGGGTCCAGCCCTTGAAAGGATGGACTCTCAGCCCTCGGGGGGCCACTTCTCAGCCCTCGATGGGATCAACTCATCTACCATCGAAGGGGTTCCACCTCTCAGACCTCAAAGGGATGAACTGTCAGTCCTCGAAGGGATGAACTCTCAGCCCTCGAGATGATGGACTTTTAGGCCTCGAAGGGGTCTAGCTCCTAACCCTCGAAGGAGTCCACCTCTCATCCCTCAAAGGGTTCCAGCGTTTAGCCCTCGAAAGGATGGACTCTTAGTCCCTCGAGGGATCCGACTCTCAGCCCTCGAAGGGTCTATCTCTCAGCTCTCGAAGAGCCCAACTCTCAGCCCTCGGAGAGGTGGGCTCTCAGACCTCGAGGGGTCTACCTCTCAACCCCTGAGGCATCCAGCTCTCAGTCCTCAAAGGTTCTAGCTGTCAGTCCTAAAAGGGCCCAGCTCTCAACCCTCAAGGGCCCCATCTCTCAACTCTCGAAGGGTTCAAGCTCTCAAACCTCGAAGGGGATGGACACTCAGGCCTAGAGGGATCCAGCTCTCAGGCCTCGAGGGATCTGGCTCTCTGCCCTCGAGGGGCTAGCTCTCAGCCCTCGAGGTCTCCAGCTCTTAACCCTCAAAGGGGTCCAACGTTCAATTTACCAATAGATTTATTGAGATAATATCTGAATCTCATGAACTAACTCGGGTTACAGGTGTGGTTCTGGGTGTATTAACCACATCTTTTGGTGTAACTGATTATTCCTTACCTCGAGACCAAATTGGTTATTGGTCAGCGAAAATTGTAACAGCTGTACCTGACGCGAACCTATTTTTTTTCTTCAATGAATTTATTCTGGTCTTTCACAATAAAGCGATCAATGGAACTAACATGAAACAACTTATTAGCTGATTAATAGAGCAATTTGGAATACCATATATATCCCACATCTTGGATTAAGTAAAAACCCCGGGTTTCCAACAATCTACTGCTACATCTGTTTCATTAGGAATTGATGATCTTTTAACAAAGGGTCTAGCTCTCAGCAGTCAAAGGGATAGACTCTTCTATCCTTGAAGGGGTGGAGATCTAAGCCCTCGAAGGGATGGACTGTTAGTCCTCCAAGAGGTCCAGGTCTCAGTCCTCAAAATAGTGGACTGTTAACCATCAAAGGAATGCAGATCTTAGCCCTCGAAGAGATGGACTCTTCTATCATCGAAGGACTAAGTCTTCATTCCTCGAAGGAGTGGAGTCTTTTTTCCTCGAAAGGGTCGAGGTCTCAGTCCTCGAAGGGATGGTGTCTTCTAGCACCGAAAGAGTCGAGATCTCAGCCCTCGAAAGGGCTGACATCTCAGCCCTCGAAAGAATGAAATCATCCATCCTCGAGAAGGTCAAGCTTTCAGCCCCCAAAAATATGGAGTCTTTTGTCCTTCACGGGGTCAGGATCTCTTTCCTCGAAGGGATGGAGTCTTCTGTCGTCGAAGGAGTCAAGTTCTATGCCCCCAATGGATGCAAGCTTCTGTCCTCGAAGGAGTCAAGATCTCGGACCTCGAAGGGATGGAGTATTTTCTCTTCCAGGAGGACAAGTTCTAGGACCTCAAATGGATGGAGGCTCCGGTCCTTGAAAGAGTCAACCTCTCTGCCGTCCAAGGGATGGAGTCTTCTCTGGAAGGAGTCGAGATCTCAGCCCTCGAAGAGAAAGAGTCTTCTGTCGTTGTAGGACTCAAGTTGTAGGCCGCCCGACTCTCGAGCATACATAGCTTGACCAAAAAACAAACCAAAAGAAGTGGGTGATACTTCTATGCCAAGAAAGTAATGGAGAGCAGCCAAATCCTTAATAACAAACTCCCGATGTGAAAATCTGGGTTTCTAATCAATTCATCGTTTAAGATTCCAAAATGGTGCGCTCGTGCTAATACAACCGCGCGTGTGAATGCCCCTTCAATGCCGCGGTTTCAGAAGACGAAGAAGCGATCACGTCTTCCCATAACTTTTTATATTTCCAATGCGGAAAATATGATCTGTCCCTTCAGTCACCATATTTATCTCTCATTTGCACCTCCATATTTCCTATTCTTCTTTCTAGGCATCTTCCTAAAAAATTTGGCTTCCGTATTTCTCTTACGACCGATCCCGACTTCCGTCACTTTTTTCCAGTAATCAGTAAGTTCTTTCGTCCTTATTCACCTTCTATAGTGTGCTTTCATCCTTATTCTCCTTCTATAGTTCTTTCATCCCTATTTTCCTTCTATTCTCTTTTTCCCAGTTCCCCCGCACTGCCCCCTCCCCCCCATTATCATGACTGGGTCTGACGAGGGTTTCGCCTCCGAGAAATTTTCTGGTGGAATTAGTGTAAGCAAGTCTAGCATTAGTATGCCAGCTAAAATTGCTACCGACCCAAAATATACTGGTGAGCGTCGTTTTACTCGCCAAATAACCTGCAAATTCAGATTAATACTAATTAGTACAATGATAAGCAGGGTCGATCCCACAGGGAGCAAAAGCAATAATCATTAATTATTTTTCCTACTAATTTTTGAAAACCTTTTTGGTGATGCCACCACGCCTTAAATGTAATGATTTTATTAACTCTAAAAATGCAAATGAAGACTTAAACTTATGAGAAATAAAATATATGAATGAATGATATCGGCTAAGAATAACTCATGCTAGTTATTATCGATCATAAGCGCAATAATGAATCAATTCTTACACATCTACCGGTTATAGGGAAGTAGGTACGCTTAACCCCCCCAATTCTTTCTTACTTTATCGACAGTTAACTAATTATGATTAATTAACTGTTCCCCTTACCAAAATGTTCCCAGAAAGTATTCGCTAAACCAGAACCCATTTTGATAGCATTAAGTATTAAAAGAACCCGATATAGCAATTACCAAAGTAAAAGCAAATAGTAACGCACACTCAATTATCCCCTATCTTGCTATTACAGTCTTAGCTAGTTAGCTGTTTTTCACAAGACTGTGCTACTTACTAATCCCATCCAACAATTACGTATTGGCGGAAATTAGATAGCAGTATTCTAAAAACATTTAAGTTGATCAGGCCTAAACATATTAGAAATAAATTCAACCAAGGACAATCAAGAACATGCAAGAATCAATTATAATGCAATTAGGCCTCACGATTTATAAACTAGCATTTGTTATTCTCTGCCGATATATAAATTAGCTACTCATGATAACTAAACAAAACAAATATATATAATAATATATAAACATGCTTATTGAAATTGAATGAAAAGATAAGCAATTAAATGAAACAAGAACACATGCTTCAGTACTGTATAACGTCTGGAAAAAATAGCAACACAGGGAGAAGAGGAAACCAATGTTCACGCTGCTCCCTCTGCCTCCCTCTTCGTCCAAAAACCAAAAGAAAAGGAAGAAGAAGAAAATTTGACTTCTTTTCCTCCTAACACTACTTCCGTCCGAAAAACAAAAAGAGAGGAAAAGAGCTTGATATGTTTGACTTTTTCTCTACTTAAAAACTACTTTCCAAAATAATACCCAAAAACAGCACCCCCGGTTTGTCTTCATGCGCCTAATTTTATAGGCTGTCATTACAAAATAATGTCCATATTGGACTCTTCCAAATAAAATGGAATTCTTGCCAAAATTAAATTCTGATCCAATCTTCACATTATCTTCAAATATCTTCAAGAATATTTCCAAGAATATCAGTCCAATCTTCTCCAAATTAATTGCTACGATTCTGATCTTCATTTGATTGCGATAATTTGCGATAATTGCCCGATTCTCCCTACTTCTCCTCCAAATTGCTCTCGAGCCCAAAAACTGTGATCTGTTACAAATAAAACATTTAAAGTGCACATTAATCACGTAAAATCACAGTTAATTCCCAATAAAATAAACGACATAATTAATACACATCATATACCCATCCTGAAGGATTCCAGCCCGATCCAAGATGCTAGAAAGGGCGTATCTCATTCTCATGTTATTACTCCTGGGGAAGAGGGGTTCGTTCTTGTAACCGATATACCATCTCACATAACTGTGGAAATTGGCTTCCGGGCATGGGCAAACCTTACATAACGAGGTTCCTTACAGGCGCCAAAATTGGCTTTTACCCTTCTCCGACCCAAGGGGATAAAATGTTAGGGAACCTCACAAACGATCCTTGCCTCAAGATAGTCGTTAGTAAACCCGTTGTGTTATTATTTTATCATTACTAGAGATCGTCATTAGTAAATCTGTTATGTTATTAGATTTATCACTATTAGCTAACTCTTTTCTTCTACCAATTTCAGTGGGTTTCACAAAGGACTTAAAGAAGCAAAGGTCGTGGAAGTAGATCAAGCTCGGTCCGAGGGGATACTTGATCCTTCACATCAGGCTTCCACTCACACAGCTCCAGTGTTTCCCCTCTTAAATCAGGGCTCCTTTCCTGGACCAGGCCTCAAAAGGCCGCTTACGGGAATTCAAATTGGTGAAGATGTTCAACCACAACCTCTGCCCTTTTCAAGTGATGCAGTACCTACATTAGAATTTGAGCATCACCTTTCAGGAGTTGCCTCCAATCCTAAGGTTGTTTTCCATTCTCCTATCTCTTTCTCTCTCTCCCATTTTGTTTATTTTTCCTTCAACTCAGCTGAATCGTTTAATCAAGGCTTGTAGAATTTACCATGAAGTGACAACCAATATAGCATCCCTCTTTTCCAATGGCGACAAAAACCATCGTGAAGATATCAACAAAAATGATGCTAAAATTGTGTGCCTGAGAGAATGTCTCGAAAGGAATGAGAAAATGCTCGAAGAAAAACAAGAGATGTGGGACAGTGAGAGGCATCATGGTTGATAGAAAAGGATACCCTCACTGAGGGGGTTCAGGCTGCAGAAGATAAAATTGAAGCTGCAGAGAAGAACCTTACAGAGGTTGCAGGCACCTCTTCTCAGCAAGATTCCCTAATCAGTGACGTGGAAGAAATGATTGCTTCCACATCAAAGGAGGATAATTCTAAGGTTGATCCCTGATAGTAAAATTTCCCTCCTCTGTTTTACTTTCAATTTTTATTTTTTGGGAATGAATTAATATCCACTTATTAGATTTTACCTTTGTTTTCTTTCATAGTATAATTCAATGAAAATGGTACTAGAAGCCGCTTGCAGAGAACTTTCATGTACCCAAAAAGAACTGGATGAAACAAATAAACAGTTACTGATTGCCCTTCGAGATGTTTGTAAATGCAATGAAGAGAGAGATTCCTTAAAGGACAAGCTCCACAACCTTCAGGCAGAGATGAAGCTGTGGCAATCTAAAGATCATCCTCCCTTCAAGGGATCATCCTACCTTCTGGAAGAGGCCAACGATTTTGATCATGCTGATAAAAAACTATAAGAAATGATGCAGCAAATTTATTTGAAATTTGGTTCTTTGATGTCCCGCCTTGTCGCTGCAACCAGGCTATAATTAGTGGAAGGGCGTTTGATCGGTTACATGGGCAAAAATTGGAAACTGGTAGCCCAGAAAAATTCAGCTGTCGAACATCATCTGTTAGCTCAACAGAAAGTGGCCAGCCTTGAAGATGATTTACTGGCTTGGAAAATAGCAGGTAGCGAGGACCCCCCTTCAACAACCGAACCTACTTTGGCCCCTCAAACCCCTCGAGAGAGCCCTCCAGCTGGAGATACCTCTTTGGTGGAATCTCTTTTGTTAGAAAACACCAAACTGTCTGGGGAAATCGAGGCTTGGAAGGTGCAATCAATGGAAATGGAACAACGTTTTACTGATTATGAAGAAGAAATTGTCACACACAAAGCAAGCCTTCGGGCTCATTTGCTTTCTCACGGAATTCCTTCCTCCTCTTTGATTAGCAAAGGCCATCTTCCAAATTTTCTATTAAAAGTTGCACACCACTGGATGGAGGAGGTCAACGTTAATGAGAATGGGACACCCTAACTGAAAAAGGCTTTTGACCTCATTCTTGATTGGCTAGCGGAACTAAAAGTAAAGGGATTTACCCCCTCGAGTGGAAGCTCAGCCGCTCAATCACAGAGGTCTTCCGTTAAAGAAGCTGAACGGTACCTAGTCCCATTAAGCAAAAATAACCAAGGGTCTTCCTCAAAATGCCACAGAAACACTAGGTCTCCGCAAAGGCCGCCTTCGAACCTTCAACGAAGAAACGATGTCAGACCGATGCTGTCATTCCTACAGAATACCATATAGAGGAGAAAATGAAGGATATCCGAAGGGCGGCTGGCATAAAGCTGGAAGAGGTCGAAGAGATAGAAGCAAATCTTAACAATCTAGGAACCTCTAAGTCCACTGAAGATTTGTTTCAGACGGGATTTCCCCCCACCCCCCCTTAGATGAGATTAACTTGGATTATTGTTAGTATCAAATATTGGAGGCTTACTGTATTTGTTGAAAGAGTCCCAAACTAATTATTATGGCACTGACTGGCCATTTTCAGCCATTGAGTGAGCGGAAATGACCAAAATTCCCTTCTAACCTAAAATAAATAAACAGCTTCAAGTTGATTGAAGCTAAAAAGACTCTCCTCATAAAAAACCGTCGGCCCTAAATTAGGTTTCCCAACTCAGTGATTGTTTCTGCTTATCGAGCAGTTTGACTTCATTCATGCATGGGCACGAAAAAATCAATCAATACCTTTCCTTTAGCGGCCACTACTGTAGAAGAAAAGAGTATAATTCATTTATTAATCTTTGTCCTTTTGTGAATCCCATTTGTCAAAAGTTGCGCTGCCTCCATGTGGGCCAGCTTGTGCTGCCAGGACACCAAAGAAAATGACGTAGTTATGGCCACCCCTTCGAGAGGTCCAGCTCTTAGCCCTCGAAGGGATAGACTCTTAGTCCTCAAAGAGGTCTCCCTCTTGCCCCTCAAGGGGTGCCCAGGTTTCACCCCTCCAAGGGATGGACTCACAGCCCTCGAGGGACTCTTAGACCTTGAAGGGGTCTAGCTCTCAGCCCTCGAGGGGTGCCCAGCTTTCACCCATCGAAGGGGTGGACTCCCAGCCCTTGAGACTCTTACTCCTCCAAGTCGTCTAGCATCCAGCCCTCGAGGGGTGCCCAAATTTCACCCCTCAAAGGGGTCGACTCACAGCCCCTGAGGGACTCTTAGTCTTCGAAGGAGTTTAGCTGTCAGCCCTCGAGGGATCCAATTTTCAGCCCTCGAAGGGGTGGACAATCAGCCCTCGAGGGGTCCAGCTCTCAGGCCTCGAAGGCTTCAAGTTGTTAGAACTCGAAGGTGGTCTCTCAGCCCTCGAAAGGAAGGACTCTTCTATCCTCAAAAGAGTTTAGCTCCCAGCCCCCGAAGGGATGTACTCTTACTCCTCGAAGGGGTCTAGCTCTAAGCCCTCGAATGGGTACATCTCTCAGGCCTCGAAAGCTTCAAGCTATCAGACCTCGAAGAGTCCAGCTCTCAGCCCTTGAGACGGTCCAGCTCTTAGGCCTCGAGGACTCCAGCTCTCAGACCTCGAAGAAGTTAAATGTCAGCCCTCAAAGGGGTCTAGCTCCCACCCCTCAAAGAGATCAAGCTCCCAGGCCTCCAAAGCGCCACCTCTCAGACCTCGAAGGGGTCCAGCTCCCACCCTTTGAAGAGATCTAGCTCCCAAGCCTCGAAGGCGCCACCTCTCAGCCGTCGAATGGGTGGACTCGCATGGCTCAAAGGTGAAGAATCGCAGCTCTCGAGGGTCCAGCTGTCAGACCTCGAGGGCTTCAAGCTGTCAGACCTCGAAGTGGTTGACTCTCAGCTCTCGAGAGGTCCAGCTCTCAGACCTCGAGAGGCTCCTGCTCTCACACCTTGGTGGGTCCAGCTGTCAGACCTCGAAGAGTTCTAGCTCTCAGCTGGATCTTCAGCCCTCGAAGGGGTGGATCTTTAGCCCTCGATGGGGTGGATCCTTCAGCTTTTGAAGGGGTGGATCTTTCAGCCCTCGAAGGGGTGGATCCTTCAGGCCTCGAAGGGGTGGATCCTTCAGCCCTCGAAGGGGTGGATCCTTCAGCCCTCGAAGGGGTGGATCTTTAGCCCTCGATGGGGTGGATCCTTCAGCTTTTGAAGGGGTGGATCTTTCAGCCCTCGAAGGGGTGGATCTTCAGCCCTCGAAGGGGTGGATCCTTTGGCCCTCAAAGGAGTAGATCTTCAACCCCCGAAGGGTGGATCCTTCAGCCCCCGAAGGGGTGGATCTTCAACCCCCGAAGGGTGGATCCTTCAGCCCCCGAAGGGGTGGATCTTCATCCCCCGAAAGGGTGGATCCTTCAGCCTTCGAAGGGGTGGATCCTTCAGCCTTCGAAGGGGTGGATCCTTCAAACCTCGAAGGGGTGGATTCTTCAGCCCTGGAAGGGGTGGAGCCTTCAGCCCACGAAGGGGTGGATCTTCAGCTGTCAGACCCCGAGGGCTCCACCTATCAGCCCTCGAAAAAGTCCAGCTCTCAGCCCTCGACGGGGTCCAACTCTCACCCCTCAAAGGGATGGACTCTTCTATTACATGTATAGTTGGTACATTTATATCTTCAATTACAACTGTTTTACCATTCGTACAAAGTTTCAATAATTTGTTATCAAGGTCACCGCGCAACAACGCGCGGTGTAACCAATCTAGTTCCATTTTGTTGACTAAACATAAAGAATTACACGAGGAAATTTCACCTATTTTTTTAAAAAAGTAACAGTACTATAATACTACATTATTATGCACGATCATTATTTTACCATTCCCATTATTGACATTAGAATCCTAAACTCCTCTCTTAACGCCTATAAATAGGGCTTTGTCTTGAACCTATCAAACCACCCCTCCATCCAACTTTCAGTTACTACTTCATTTGCAACACAACCTTTTAACCATTTTCAAAATGGAACCGAAGGCTACACCGATGAAAGAGCCGGAGCCGGAGCCGAAGCCCACCCTCGAGCAGCAGAAGCAGGCGGCTCTTCGTGAGCCCAGCCTCACCTCCCTGTCTAACTCTTTTGATCAGTTAATCCGGGATAACGAGCCTGGTTTCTTCAAGACATCGGATTTTGACGAAGCTATGAATAAGAATGCGAAACACGGTAACCCGAAATTTGTGTTTGGTTCCTCAACTTCTGCTTTTCAGGTACTTGCACCAGACCTGTACTGTCGCTCATTATTTGGTTTACTTAATATGTGTGTGAGTTTTAAAAAAAAATTTCTGCATCTTTAATTTTCAGATTGAAGGTGCTTCCAAGTATGTAGGTGTAGAATGGGGACATTCCGTTTGGGATGCATTTGCCAAAAAGAATGGTATATATAAGTAATTATTTTGTTGCTCGACAAAATTCTACATATATTTTGTACAAGGATCAGACTAGTTGACTTCTACTATCAGATTTGGATGAGTATTACCCTACCAGTTCGATTAATATTTACAAATTAAGATGGAAAATAATAATAAGTTGATTTTCGGATGCATATTAATTCTGTGAATCATATTATTTGGATAAAATTCTAACTTTTTTTTTGGATTGGCAGGTTATTTTGACTCGCACGGCCAAGATGCTGTGAATCATACTTTTATATATAAGGTACTGCAATTTAATAATTCATAAAAGAATAAACTTTCTAACAGCATAACTTTCCAATCCAAACTTGGGATATTAGATCAAAACATTCCATTCTAATTAACAAATTAATCATTTCAAGAAGAACCGTTACATGTTAATACTTGTGTAAACTGTCAAATTTTCATATTCGAAAATGATTATTAGTTTGTAATGGTTTTACTCTACATACTAGATTATACTCCAAATCTAGGAGGTCAAGTAACTATTTCATCGATGTCAAAACTTTCAGAAAGATGTGGAAATGATGAAGGACATGGGGCTGGATGCTTACAGATTCTCAATTTCATGGCCAAGAATTTTTCCGGGTAATTAATATTATTTCCGTTATTAGTAAAATTCTAAAATTCGCTGAAACTCACTCAAACTATTCCGTCCATCAATACTGTTCAATTAGTTATAAAAAATGAATGAAATCTATTTTTTTTCCGATGGAATTTCAGATGGGAAAGGGGAGACATCGGTCGAGGGGATTAAGTTTTATAGAAACCTTCTACAAGAGCTCAAAGATAACGGTAACTACAACCACTTCCAATCGATCCGTTGCATATGAAATTCGAATCTCAAATGCATAGTGTGTGTATATGCAGGTATTAAAGCTTATGTGACACTCTTCCACTGGGATACTCCTTTACAATTGGAAAGGGAATACCGTGGCTGGTTAAGCCCAAGAATACGGTAAGCAATTATTTTGAGCATCAAACTTTTAATACTAGTGACAACTGAACTGCACTGCACTAAATCGCAATTAGTTTGTGAACCCTAAGAACAACTCATTATATAAACAAAACAATCTCCATGCGTTATCAACTTATACTATTTGAAATATTTACAGGGAAGATTTTGCAAACTATGCAATGTTTTGCTTCCAAACGTTTGGTGACAAAGTTGACAAGTGGATTACACTGAACGAGCCATACGCCCTTGCTGTTTTCGCCTACGTTAAGAACTGGCAAGCCCCGGGCTTTGGTGACAACTATATCTTCCCACCGCCTGTTGGGGAGGATCCGCGTCCATATCCCTACATGGTCACCCATAACCTGCTCCTAGCTCATGCTAAAGCTGTTCAAAAGTTCAGGCAATATCAGGTTCAGTGATTAACTATCTTCAATATATTACGAGGAGAAGATTCTATAATTTTTTGATTCTATATATATATATGTGTATGTATATATGTATGTATGTATGTATATATATATGTGTGTGTTTGTGTGTTTGTCGGGCCTGAAATTGACAACAGTCTATGTATGAAGGAGGAGAAGAGGGACACCAGAGGAGAGAAAGAAATCGGAATTACATTGAATTCCAAGTGGTTTTTACCGCATAATCCTAATGTTCCAGCAGATGTGGAAGCTGCTCAGCGAGCTCTGGATTTCTATTTTGGATGGTCAGTTTTGCTGATTTTCTAGTTATACTTGGACCAATTAATTTCATGATTTTCTAGTTATACTTGGACCAATTAATTTCATGATTTTCTAGTTATACTTGGACCAATTAATTTCATACATTCCTTACGAGAAATACATCAACTGATTTTGAATGCAGGTACCTAGATCCATTGGTGAACCGTACTTATCCTGAATCCATGATGCAATTTGTACCTGATTTCGAACCTGACGAGAAGGATTTGATCCATAATAGCTTTGACTTCATTGGTATAAACTACTACACCTCTCAATTTGCGGCTCATCATGAAGAAGCAGAAGGGGACCATTATGAATCTCACCAAAAACTGAAGGTCTCCGGTAAGTATGATTTGATTAGTATTTAAGAGAAATTCAGAAACACTATTATCAAAGGAATTTTAGTGCGATGGAAGGTTTTTTTTAGAATTCCACCAGTTCCAACATGTGATTCATGTTTCTTGTAGAGACCGGCCAGGACCATCTTGGAAATAAAATTACCATTGGTGACGAGCGGGTGAGTAAACTGAAACAAATATATTAGTAATCATGAATATTTTCGGCTACTTAATTACTCTGTCCATGCTTTGCAGGGTGCTTCTGGTTGGATCATTTCACATCCCACAGGCCTTAAGAATCTTCTGATTCGCTTGAAAGAGCAATACAAAAATCCAGTAATCTACATCACTGAAAATGGTACGATCAGTTATACACTCGAAAATCATACACAAAAAGTTACTAATGTCTAAGTCGAAGAAGAAGTGAATGTGGATTAACTGTATGACTTTTACTGTAGGTATCGATGACCACAACTTTGACCATAAAGGTACCATGACAAAGCATTGGGCCTCACTCTTCGATGAGACGAGGTTGAGCTACATCCGTGATCACCTTGAATGCGTCTTGGAAGCAATGCAGTAAACCTCAAACTAGTCAATCCTTAATTAGTTAATTATAATCAAAACAAATGTAAGTACTGATCAATTTGTTTTGATTGCAGGGAAGGAGTGAATGTGAGGGGGTATTTTACATGGTCACTATTAGACAACTTCGAGTGGAACAATTCTTTCAAGGTCAGATTCGGGCTGATCTATGTCGATTACCACCACGCTGAACGGAAAAGGTACCTCAAACTCTCCTCCACATGGCTCAAGCATTGCCTCAAAAAAAGAAGAATCGGCATAAGGACCCTTCCCTATATGAACATGACTCAAACGCCATTGCCAACGCCAAACCATCTTCAGTATGGCTCAAGCAACGGAAACAACGCGATAGACGGTAAAGGAAAACCTAGCCCTAGTGCCTGATGGCGTATACCAGCTGGTAGAAATTGGAAATACGGGCATTGATACATGCTCACCGGGCACTATTCCGGCCACCATTTACAAGTTTGGGTCTTTTACTTAATTTGAAGTTACATTTTGTCATGCAATAATCAATAATGTCTCTATTGGCGAGACTTAGTGTTTGTTTGTATTTTACTTTAGGGTGGAATGTTGATGTTTTCCATTCCACCTCTATGCATGTTTGAATTTGAGACTTGTGTTTCCACGTATTTTATCTTTTTCTGTTGTTTGTTTCCAATGAAATAAAGACCCATTTCTTTCTTATTCAGTTTTCGTAAATTTCATTTTTCATATTTCAGACTCCTTAAACTTCTTATGCAATCGTATACACTATCCAACAGCTCGTATGCGTATTCCAACTCAACTAACTTTTAAATTAAAAAATATATATAACTTAGTTTGGATCTATTATTTCTATATTTTTATTTTACATCATTTTAGTTAGGTTTATTTCAATTCCCTTTAGATCAGGCGAAAATGAAAACCCCCTAATTTTCCTACACACGTGCTTTTTTTTTCTTTCCTTGATTATTTTCAGAAGAGGTGAGATTGTGAGAAGTTCATAATGGGTGGAGACTCATTTCATAATTTGACAGTTGACATTGTCAAACTTTAACCACATATTTCGATGGATATATAAACAATAATATTATCATATGTAATATTGTTGGATTCGTCGTAATAAGTAGTTTCTAAATATTAAATTTTTATTTGACATTATTATACATAGTTAAATATATTAGCAATCAAATATATTTCTTGAAAACTGTGAAAAAATCTATGCAGTTTAAGTTGAGGCGGGAGAGTATATGATTTCAAATGAAATAACAATTCATCTGCACGTGGATATATATATAAAAAAATGTTCTTTATTTTTTTCTTATATGGTATCCTCCCCACTTGTCAGAATAGAGTCAACTTAATACTAGTTTATTTGGTTTCGGTTTTCAAAAAATATACTCCGGCTGACACCACAACCTTCAACATGTTCATTCAATATATATGCTGATAACATATACATTAAAAAGGAATTGGTTTCGGTTGACTTATACAAAAGAAAAGCCAAGTGGAAGGAAAAACCAAATCTTATTGTTTTGTTCGAAATTATAGTTTCTTTTTTTATCATAACTACACTACTTATTAACTTTCAACGAGTAATTAAATACATGCATATATAAATATTAAAATTATAATGGATAATTTGTTGTTTAACACTTCTCTGTTCATTCAGGTAATTTGAAGAATAGGAGAGTGCAACATGATTGTTCTTACAATTGGAGTATCAGTTGAATAGGTGGATCATAGTCATATCAATGTCATGTTATATGATACACATTTTATATAATTTTATATGCGTAGTATTATACTACTGAACCCTTCTGCCGTATCTCCTTATCTCCTCTCTCAAAAACAAGAGCCTATTTTCTCTTCAATTTTCTTTTGCCCATCTTCCCATTATGGGGAGATGGGGAAACAATTATTTTTCAATTGATATTTTTTGAGTTTTATGTTATTGAATAAGTATGGATCTGTCTTCATACATTAGTATTGTTTTTCGACCTTATAGATTAGATTGTTGTGTTTGTGATAATCTCTACATTTAGTTCTTCGCGTTGAAGTTTTGTTCTTGATATGGTTGTACAGATCGTGTTTTTATAATTTTGTGTGTTTTGGTTAGGTTTTTAATTATTTTGGATGCTTCACATCTGTATTTTGGATGCTTCACATCATGAAGAACATTGTACTCTTTTTTCCCACTGGTTATTTAATGAGGTAGTGTGATCACTATAAAATATTGTGAAATTATTTCATTTTGGGTTTATGGACTGATAGTTCAGCCATGTGGGCTATGAAGAGCTGTATTTTGAAAATATAGTCCATTAGGGTTTAGTATATTCAGTTTTATTCTGATTGGAATTAGATTTGGTAAGATTAGATAAGGTAATATTCTTCAAGGTTACTTCTAGGAGAATTCGACCTGATTACCTTAGGTTACCATTTATTTTAGGAATTTTAGTTAGAAATGGTTTTAGCTTCTTAAAGCTGTCATAAGTCAATTCAGTTTCCAGTTGTGATTAGGGTTTGAGGCGAGATTGTAATCCTATAAATAGGGGAGGCCTTTGGACGAATTTCACACACTTTAATCAATCAAATATACAATCTTTTGAGTTCATACTCTTTGCTTGCAAGCTTCTTCCATTGTTGCTTAACCCCGATGGCTAGTCAAGTATCAATAAACATTGTAATCTGATCATAAGTGCTAGTTAGAGAGTAAATCGAAGTTAAGCATACCCTGAAGGCTAGACTCCTGAATTTCGTGCGAGAGAGAGAGGGTTTGCAGATCCCTTCACTAGACCAAAGATATTAATTCCGCAGTCGTGAGTCTTCGTGAGGCCAGGTTGGTTGAGTTGAAATTAAGGCCTAGAGGAAGCTCTAATTTCAGCTATAACAGTCAAAGGCAAATATTTGATTTTAGAAGCCCAAATTCAACCAGTGGTGGTAGCATTTGGAACATGGGTGGCTGAGAAAACCCTAATTTGACAAAAACCTACTCAAATCCACCATTTTAACCCATTGTCGAAGAATGATTGCAACCAATCAGTCTCCTAGCCAAAATATAGGTAAATCAATTTCTACTTCGTCAAATATAGTTTCTTCTAACACTCCTACATGTTTTCATTGTAATGAACAATAACACTCCAGCTCTCAGTCCTCGAAAGGTTCAAGCTTTCAGCATTTGAAGGGGGTAACTCTAAGCCTTCAGGGGGGTCCAATTCTTAGCCCTCGAAGGGATCCAGCTGTCAATCCTAGAAGTGAAGGACTCTTCTATCCTCGAAGGGATCTAGCTCTCAGCCCTCGAAGGGATGGACTCTTAATCCTCGAAGGGCTCTAGCTCTTACCCCTCGAAGGGGTCCAGCCCTTGAAAGGATGGACTCTCAGCCCTCGGGGGGCCACTTCTCAGCCCTCGATGGGATCAACTCATCTACCATCGAAGGGGTTCCACCTCTCAGACCTCAAAGGGATGAACTGTCAGTCCTCGAAGGGATGAACTCTCAGCCCTCGAGATGATGGACTTTTAGGCCTCGAAGGGGTCTAGCTCCTAACCCTCGAAGGAGTCCACCTCTCATCCCTCAAAGGGTTCCAGCGTTTAGCCCTCGAAAGGATGGACTCTTAGTCCCTCGAGGGATCCGACTCTCAGCCCTCGAAGGGTCTATCTCTCAGCTCTCGAAGAGCCCAACTCTCAGCCCTCGGAGAGGTGGGCTCTCAGACCTCGAGGGGTCTACCTCTCAACCCCTGAGGCATCCAGCTCTCAGTCCTCAAAGGTTCTAGCTGTCAGTCCTAAAAGGGCCCAGCTCTCAACCCTCAAGGGCCCCATCTCTCAACTCTCGAAGGGTTCAAGCTCTCAAACCTCGAAGGGGATGGACACTCAGGCCTAGAGGGATCCAGCTCTCAGGCCTCGAGGGATCTGGCTCTCTGCCCTCGAGGGGCTAGCTCTCAGCCCTCGAGGTCTCCAGCTCTTAACCCTCAAAGGGGTCCAACGTTCAATTTACCAATAGATTTATTGAGATAATATCTGAATCTCATGAACTAACTCGGGTTACAGGTGTGGTTCTGGGTGTATTAACCACATCTTTTGGTGTAACTGATTATTCCTTACCTCGAGACCAAATTGGTTATTGGTCAGCGAAAATTGTAACAGCTGTACCTGACGCGAACCTATTTTTTTTCTTCAATGAATTTATTCTGGTCTTTCACAATAAAGCGATCAATGGAACTAACATGAAACAACTTATTAGCTGATTAATAGAGCAATTTGGAATACCATATATATCCCACATCTTGGATTAAGTAAAAACCCCGGGTTTCCAACAATCTACTGCTACATCTGTTTCATTAGGAATTGATGATCTTTTAACAAAGGGTCTAGCTCTCAGCAGTCAAAGGGATAGACTCTTCTATCCTTGAAGGGGTGGAGATCTAAGCCCTCGAAGGGATGGACTGTTAGTCCTCCAAGAGGTCCAGGTCTCAGTCCTCAAAATAGTGGACTGTTAACCATCAAAGGAATGCAGATCTTAGCCCTCGAAGAGATGGACTCTTCTATCATCGAAGGACTAAGTCTTCATTCCTCGAAGGAGTGGAGTCTTTTTTCCTCGAAAGGGTCGAGGTCTCAGTCCTCGAAGGGATGGTGTCTTCTAGCACCGAAAGAGTCGAGATCTCAGCCCTCGAAAGGGCTGACATCTCAGCCCTCGAAAGAATGAAATCATCCATCCTCGAGAAGGTCAAGCTTTCAGCCCCCAAAAATATGGAGTCTTTTGTCCTTCACGGGGTCAGGATCTCTTTCCTCGAAGGGATGGAGTCTTTTGTCGTCGAAGGAGTCAAGTTCTATGCCCCCAATGGATGCAAGCTTCTGTCCTCGAAGGAGTCAAGATCTCGGACCTCGAAGGGATGGAGTATTTTCTCTTCCAGGAGGACAAGTTCTAGGACCTCAAATGGATGGAGGCTCCGGTCCTTGAAAGAGTCAACCTCTCTGCCGTCCAAGGGATGGAGTCTTCTCTGGAAGGAGTCGAGATCTCAGCCCTCGAAGAGAAAGAGTCTTCTGTCGTTGTAGGACTCAAGTTGTAGGCCGCCCGACTCTCGAGCATACATAGCTTGACCAAAAAACAAACCAAAAGAAGTGGGTGATACTTCTATGCCAAGAAAGTAATGGAGAGCAGCCAAATCCTTAATAACAAACTCCCGATGTGAAAATCTGGGTTTCTAATCAATTCATCGTTTAAGATTCCAAAATGGTGCGCTCGTGCTAATACAACCGCGCGTGTGAATGCCCCTTCAATGCCGCGGTTTCAGAAGACGAAGAAGCGATCACGTCTTCCCATAACTTTTTATATTTCCAATGCGGAAAATATGATCTGTCCCTTCAGTCACCATATTTATCTCTCATTTGCACCTCCATATTTCCTATTCTTCTTTCTAGGCATCTTCCTAAAAAATTTGGCTTCCGTATTTCTCTTACGACCGATCCCGACTTCCGTCACTTTTTTCCAGTAATCAGTAAGTTCTTTCGTCCTTATTCACCTTCTATAGTGTGCTTTCATCCTTATTCTCCTTCTATAGTTCTTTCATCCCTATTTTCCTTCTATTCTCTTTTTCCCAGTTCCCCCGCACTGCCCCCTCCCCCCCATTATCATGACTGGGTCTGACGAGGGTTTCGCCTCCGAGAAATTTTCTGGTGGAATTAGTGTAAGCAAGTCTAGCATTAGTATGCCAGCTAAAATTGCTACCGACCCAAAATATACTGGTGAGCGTCGTTTTACTCGCCAAATAACCTGCAAATTCAGATTAATACTAATTAGTACAATGATAAGCAGGGTCGATCCCACAGGGAGCAAAAGCAATAATCATTAATTATTTTTCCTACTAATTTTTGAAAACCTTTTTGGTGATGCCACCACGCCTTAAATGTAATGATTTTATTAACTCTAAAAATGCAAATGAAGACTTAAACTTATGAGAAATAAAATATATGAATGAATGATATCGGCTAAGAATAACTCATGCTAGTTATTATCGATCATAAGCGCAATAATGAATCAATTCTTACACATCTACCGGTTATAGGGAAGTAGGTACGCTTAACCCCCCCAATTCTTTCTTACTTTATCGACAGTTAACTAATTATGATTAATTAACTGTTCCCCTTACCAAAATGTTCCCAGAAAGTATTCGCTAAACCAGAACCCATTTTGATAGCATTAAGTATTAAAAGAACCCGATATAGCAATTACCAAAGTAAAAGCAAATAGTAACGCACACTCAATTATCCCCTATCTTGCTATTACAGTCTTAGCTAGTTAGCTGTTTTTCACAAGATTGTGCTACTTACTAATCCCATCCAACAATTACGTATTGGCGGAAATTAGATAGCAGTATTCTAAAAACATTTAAGTTGATCAGGCCTAAACATATTAGAAATAAATTCAACCAAGGACAATCAAGAACATGCAAGAATCAATTATAATGCAATTAGGCCTCACGATTTATAAACTAGCATTTGTTATTCTCTGCCGATATATAAATTAGCTACTCATGATAACTAAACAAAACAAATATATATAATAATATATAAACATGCTTATTGAAATTGAATGAAAAGATAAGCAATTAAATGAAACAAGAACACATGCTTCAGTACTGTATAACGTCTGGAAAAAATAGCAACACAGGGAGAAGAGGAAACCAATGTTCACGCTGCTCCCTCTGCCTCCCTCTTCGTCCAAAAACCAAAAGAAAAGGAAGAAGAAGAAAATTTGACTTCTTTTCCTCCTAACACTACTTCCGTCCGAAAAACAAAAAGAGAGGAAAAGAGCTTGATATGTTTGACTTTTTCTCTACTTAAAAACTACTTTCCAAAATAATACCCAAAAACAGCACCCCCGGTTTGTCTTCATGCGCCTAATTTTATAGGCTGTCATTACAAAATAATGTCCATATTGGACTCTTCCAAATAAAATGGAATTCTTGCCAAAATTAAATTCTGATCCAATCTTCACATTATCTTCAAATATCTTCAAGAATATTTCCAAGAATATCAGTCCAATCTTCTCCAAATTAATTGCTACGATTCTGATCTTCATTTGATTGCGATAATTTGCGATAATTGCCCGATTCTCCCTACTTCTCCTCCAAATTGCTCTCGAGCCCAAAAACTGTGATCTGTTACAAATAAAACATTTAAAGTGCACATTAATCACGTAAAATCACAGTTAATTCCCAATAAAATAAACGACATAATTAATACACATCATATACCCATCCTGAAGGATTCCAGCCCGATCCAAGATGCTAGAAAGGGCGTATCTCATTCTCATGTTATTACTCCTGGGGAAGAGGGGTTCGTTCTTGTAACCGATATACCATCTCACATAACTGTGGAAATTGGCTTCCGGGCATGGGCAAACCTTACATAACGAGGTTCCTTACAGGCGCCAAAATTGGCTTTTACCCTTCTCCGACCCAAGGGGATAAAATGTTAGGGAACCTCACAAACGATCCTTGCCTCAAGATAGTCGTTAGTAAACCCGTTGTGTTATTATTTTATCATTACTAGAGATCGTCATTAGTAAATCTGTTATGTTATTAGATTTATCACTATTAGCTAACTCTTTTCTTCTACCAATTTCAGTGGGTTTCACAAAGGACTTAAAGAAGCAAAGGTCGTGGAAGTAGATCAAGCTCGGTCCGAGGGGATACTTGATCCTTCACATCAGGCTTCCACTCACACAGCTCCAGTGTTTCCCCTCTTAAATCAGGGCTCCTTTCCTGGACCAGGCCTCAAAAGGCCGCTTACGGGAATTCAAATTGGTGAAGATGTTCAACCACAACCTCTGCCCTTTTCAAGTGATGCAGTACCTACATTAGAATTTGAGCATCACCTTTCAGGAGTTGCCTCCAATCCTAAGGTTGTTTTCCATTCTCCTATCTCTTTCTCTCTCTCCCATTTTGTTTATTTTTCCTTCAACTCAGCTGAATCGTTTAATCAAGGCTTGTAGAATTTACCATGAAGTGACAACCAATATAGCATCCCTCTTTTCCAATGGCGACAAAAACCATCGTGAAGATATCAACAAAAATGATGCTAAAATTGTGTGCCTGAGAGAATGTCTCGAAAGGAATGAGAAAATGCTCGAAGAAAAACAAGAGATGTGGGACAGTGAGAGGCATCATGGTTGATAGAAAAGGATACCCTCACTGAGGGGGTTCAGGCTGCAGAAGATAAAATTGAAGCTGCAGAGAAGAACCTTACAGAGGTTGCAGGCACCTCTTCTCAGCAAGATTCCCTAATCAGTGACGTGGAAGAAATGATTGCTTCCACATCAAAGGAGGATAATTCTAAGGTTGATCCCTGATAGTAAAATTTCCCTCCTCTGTTTTACTTTCAATTTTTATTTTTTGGGAATGAATTAATATCCACTTATTAGATTTTACCTTTGTTTTCTTTCATAGTATAATTCAATGAAAATGGTACTAGAAGCCGCTTGCAGAGAACTTTCATGTACCCAAAAAGAACTGGATGAAACAAATAAACAGTTACTGATTGCCCTTCGAGATGTTTGTAAATGCAATGAAGAGAGAGATTCCTTAAAGGACAAGCTCCACAACCTTCAGGCAGAGATGAAGCTGTGGCAATCTAAAGATCATCCTCCCTTCAAGGGATCATCCTACCTTCTGGAAGAGGCCAACGATTTTGATCATGCTGATAAAAAACTATAAGAAATGATGCAGCAAATTTATTTGAAATTTGGTTCTTTGATGTCCCGCCTTGTCGCTGCAACCAGGCTATAATTAGTGGAAGGGCGTTTGATCGGTTACATGGGCAAAAATTGGAAACTGGTAGCCCAGAAAAATTCAGCTGTCGAACATCATCTGTTAGCTCAACAGAAAGTGGCCAGCCTTGAAGATGATTTACTGGCTTGGAAAATAGCAGGTAGCGAGGACCCCCCTTCAACAACCGAACCTACTTTGGCCCCTCAAACCCCTCGAGAGAGCCCTCCAGCTGGAGATACCTCTTTGGTGGAATCTCTTTTGTTAGAAAACACCAAACTGTCTGGGGAAATCGAGGCTTGGAAGGTGCAATCAATGGAAATGGAACAACGTTTTACTGATTATGAAGAAGAAATTGTCACACACAAAGCAAGCCTTCGGGCTCATTTGCTTTCTCACGGAATTCCTTCCTCCTCTTTGATTAGCAAAGGCCATCTTCCAAATTTTCTATTAAAAGTTGCACACCACTGGATGGAGGAGGTCAACGTTAATGAGAATGGGACACCCTAACTGAAAAAGGCTTTTGACCTCATTCTTGATTGGCTAGCGGAACTAAAAGTAAAGGGATTTACCCCCTCGAGTGGAAGCTCAGCCGCTCAATCACAGAGGTCTTCCGTTAAAGAAGCTGAACGGTACCTAGTCCCATTAAGCAAAAATAACCAAGGGTCTTCCTCAAAATGCCACAGAAACACTAGGTCTCCGCAAAGGCCGCCTTCGAACCTTCAACGAAGAAACGATGTCAGACCGATGCTGTCATTCCTACAGAATACCATATAGAGGAGAAAATGAAGGATATCCGAAGGGCGGCTGGCATAAAGCTGGAAGAGGTCGAAGAGATAGAAGCAAATCTTAACAATCTAGGAACCTCTAAGTCCACTGAAGATTTGTTTCAGACGGGATTTCCCCCCACCCCCCCTTAGATGAGATTAACTTGGATTATTGTTAGTATCAAATATTGGAGGCTTACTGTATTTGTTGAAAGAGTCCCAAACTAATTATTATGGCACTGACTGGCCATTTTCAGCCATTGAGTGAGCGGAAATGACCAAAATTCCCTTCTAACCTAAAATAAATAAACAGCTTCAAGTTGATTGAAGCTAAAAAGACTCTCCTCATAAAAAACCGTCGGCCCTAAATTAGGTTTCCCAACTCAGTGATTGTTTCTGCTTATCGAGCAGTTTGACTTCATTCATGCATGGGCACGAAAAAATCAATCAATACCTTTCCTTTAGCGGCCACTACTGTAGAAGAAAAGAGTATAATTCATTTATTAATCTTTGTCCTTTTGTGAATCCCATTTGTCAAAAGTTGCGCTGCCTCCATGTGGGCCAGCTTGTGCTGCCAGGACACCAAAGAAAATGACGTAGTTATGGCCACCCCTTCGAGAGGTCCAGCTCTTAGCCCTCGAAGGGATAGACTCTTAGTCCTCAAAGAGGTCTCCCTCTTGCCCCTCAAGGGGTGCCCAGGTTTCACCCCTCCAAGGGATGGACTCACAGCCCTCGAGGGACTCTTAGACCTTGAAGGGGTCTAGCTCTCAGCCCTCGAGGGGTGCCCAGCTTTCACCCATCGAAGGGGTGGACTCCCAGCCCTTGAGACTCTTACTCCTCCAAGTCGTCTAGCATCCAGCCCTCGAGGGGTGCCCAAATTTCACCCCTCAAAGGGGTCGACTCACAGCCCCTGAGGGACTCTTAGTCTTCGAAGGAGTTTAGCTGTCAGCCCTCGAGGGATCCAATTTTCAGCCCTCGAAGGGGTGGACAATCAGCCCTCGAGGGGTCCAGCTCTCAGGCCTCGAAGGCTTCAAGTTGTTAGAACTCGAAGGTGGTCTCTCAGCCCTCGAAAGGAAGGACTCTTCTATCCTCAAAAGAGTTTAGCTCCCAGCCCCCGAAGGGATGTACTCTTACTCCTCGAAGGGGTCTAGCTCTAAGCCCTCGAATGGGTACATCTCTCAGGCCTCGAAAGCTTCAAGCTATCAGACCTCGAAGAGTCCAGCTCTCAGCCCTTGAGACGGTCCAGCTCTTAGGCCTCGAGGACTCCAGCTCTCAGACCTCGAAGAAGTTAAATGTCAGCCCTCAAAGGGGTCTAGCTCCCACCCCTCAAAGAGATCAAGCTCCCAGGCCTCCAAGGCGCCACCTCTCAGACCTCGAAGGGGTCCAGCTCCCACCCTTTGAAGAGATCTAGCTCCCAAGCCTCGAAGGCGCCACCTCTCAGCCGTCGAATGGGTGGACTCGCATGGCTCAAAGGTGAAGAATCGCAGCTCTCGAGGGTCCAGCTGTCAGACCTCGAGGGCTTCAAGCTGTCAGACCTCGAAGTGGTTGACTCTCAGCTCTCGAGAGGTCCAGCTCTCAGACCTCGAGAGGCTCCTGCTCTCACACCTTGGTGGGTCCAGCTGTCAG
This sequence comes from Rubia yunnanensis, assembly GCA_037428765.1. Lineage (NCBI taxonomy): Eukaryota > Viridiplantae > Streptophyta > Magnoliopsida > Gentianales > Rubiaceae > Rubia > Rubia yunnanensis. The sequence goes on from CM075061.1 coordinate 10,705,565, forward strand.
ACCTCGAAGAGTTCTAGCTCTCAGCTGGATCTTCAGCCCTCGAAGGGGTGGATCTTTAGCCCTCGATGGGGTGGATCCTTCAGCTTTTGAAGGGGTGGATCTTTCAGCCCTCGAAGGGGTGGATCCTTCAGGCCTCGAAGGGGTGGATCCTTCAGCCCTCGAAGGGGTGGATCCTTCAGCCCTCGAAGGGGTGGATCTTTAGCCCTCGATGGGGTGGATCCTTCAGCTTTTGAAGGGGTGGATCTTTCAGCCCTCGAAGGGGTGGATCTTCAGCCCTCGAAGGGGTGGATCCTTTGGCCCTCAAAGGAGTAGATCTTCAACCCCCGAAGGGTGGATCCTTCAGCCCCCGAAGGGGTGGATCTTCAACCCCCGAAGGGTGGATCCTTCAGCCCCCGAAGGGGTGGATCTTCATCCCCCGAAAGGGTGGATCCTTCAGCCTTCGAAGGGGTGGATCCTTCAGCCTTCGAAGGGGTGGATCCTTCAAACCTCGAAGGGGTGGATTCTTCAGCCCTGGAAGGGGTGGAGCCTTCAGCCCACGAAGGGGTGGATCTTCAGCTGTCAGACCCCGAGGGCTCCACCTATCAGCCCTCGAAAAAGTCCAGCTCTCAGCCCTCGACGGGGTCCAACTCTCACCCCTCAAAGGGATGGACTCTTCTATTACATGTATAGTTGGTACATTTATATCTTCAATTACAACTGTTTTACCATTCGTACAAAGTTTCAATAATTTGTTATCAAGGTCACCGCGCAACAACGCGCGGTGTAACCAATCTAGTTCCATTTTGTTGACTAAACATAAAGAATTACACGAGGAAATTTCACCTATTTTTTTAAAAAAGTAACAGTACTATAATACTACATTATTATGCACGATCATTATTTTACCATTCCCATTATTGACATTAGAATCCTAAACTCCTCTCTTAACGCCTATAAATAGGGCTTTGTCTTGAACCTATCAAACCACCCCTCCATCCAACTTTCAGTTACTACTTCATTTGCAACACAACCTTTTAACCATTTTCAAAATGGAACCGAAGGCTACACCGATGAAAGAGCCGGAGCCGGAGCCGAAGCCCACCCTCGAGCAGCAGAAGCAGGCGGCTCTTCGTGAGCCCAGCCTCACCTCCCTGTCTAACTCTTTTGATCAGTTAATCCGGGATAACGAGCCTGGTTTCTTCAAGACATCGGATTTTGACGAAGCTATGAATAAGAATGCGAAACACGGTAACCCGAAATTTGTGTTTGGTTCCTCAACTTCTGCTTTTCAGGTACTTGCACCAGACCTGTACTGTCGCTCATTATTTGGTTTACTTAATATGTGTGTGAGTTTTAAAAAAAAATTTCTGCATCTTTAATTTTCAGATTGAAGGTGCTTCCAAGTATGTAGGTGTAGAATGGGGACATTCCGTTTGGGATGCATTTGCCAAAAAGAATGGTATATATAAGTAATTATTTTGTTGCTCGACAAAATTCTACATATATTTTGTACAAGGATCAGACTAGTGGACTTATACTATCAGATTTGGATGAGTATTACCCCACCAGTTCGATTAATATTTACAAATTAAGATGGAAAATAATAATAAGTTGATTTTCGGATGCATATTAATTCTGTGAATTATATTATTTGGATAAAATTCTAACTTTTTTTTTGGATTGGCAGGTTATTTTGACTCGCACGGCCAAGATGCTGTGAATCATACTTTTATATATAAGGTACTGCAATTTAATAATTCATAAAAGAATAAACTTTCTAACAGCATAATTTTCCAGTCCAAACTTGGGATATTAGATCAAAACATTCCATTCTAATTAACAAATTAATCATTTCAAGAAGAACCGTTACATGTTAATACTTGTGTAAACTGTCAAATTTTCATATTCCAAAATGATTATTAGTTTATTTGGGGAGGGTCCGCGCCCATATCCCTACATGGTCACCCATAACCTGCTTCTGGCTCATGCTAAATCTGTGCAAAAGTTCAGGCAATATCAGGTTCAGTGATCAACTATCTTCAATATATTACTGGGAGATGATTATATATATATATATATATATATATAATATACATATATATATATAATATACATATATATATATATAATATACATATATATATATATATATAATATACATATATACGGTTGTCGGGTCTGGAATTGACAGCACTCCATATGTGTATCTATGAAGGAGGAGGAGAAGGAAACCAGAGGAGAGAAAGAAATCGGAATGACATTGAATTCCAAGTGGTTTTTACCGCATAGTCCTAATGTTCCAGCAGCCGTGGAAGCTGCTCGGCGTGCTCTGGATTTCTATTTTGGATGGTCAGTTTCTAGTTCTACTTAGTCCAATTAATTTCATACGAAAAATACATTAACCGATTTTGAATGCAGGTACCTAGATCCATTAGTGCACCGTACTTATCCTGAATCCATGAAGCAATTTGTACCTGATTTCACGCCTGACGAGAAGGATTTGGTTCATAATAGCTTTGACTTCATTGGTATAAACTACTACTGTTGTGCGGAATGGAGAAAGAACAGAAAATATGAACGAAAATAACAAGACACAAGATTTACGTGGTTCACCAATTTGGCTATATCCACGGGAGACGGATTCCACTATATCAGAATTAGAGTTGGTTTACAGAGAGAAGAGAGACACTTTATATGCTGTCTCCACTAAACCCTAACAAACTGGGGGCCAAAAACACAATTCGGCCCAAATCAACAGCAGTCCAATAAAGAGACAAGCTATACCGCCGGACCGGGGGCGACTCCGCCCCCCCGGACCCCCAGGCTAGGGTGCGCTCCGCCCCCCTGGACCCCCCGACTCGCTGACTGGGCAGCGAGACTCCCGTTTGTTTCCTGGGGGCGACTGCCGCCCCCCGGACCCCCAGGCCAGGGTCGCAGAAGCGGCTATTACAGTATTCAAGGCATACCAACAAATCTCCACCTTGACTTGAATCCTCAAAGTAGAAAACTCCATATGCACCATTACAGTGCCAGATGAGTAGACTTTGCCCTCCACTCCCGGGTCTGCCCATAGAGCACCTAATCAGCTCTGATGTTCAGCAAGTCCAAACAATGTTGAAACTTGCTATGTGGAACAGGTTTGGTGAACATATCAGCGGGGTTATCAGCAGTTCCCACTTTCTTCACCCGGATTCTCCTCTCACTCCTCAGGAAATGATATCTGACATCAATATGCTTGGTCCTCTCATGATGGACCTGGTCCTTGGCTAGGCAGATTGCACTCAAGCTGTCACAGTACACAGTAGCCTGATCATGATGTAGACCAAGATCACTAACCAGCCCTTTCAGCCATATTCCCTCCTTTGCAGCCTCTGTAAGAGCCATGTACTCTGCTTCCGCAGTAGACAACGTCACTGTAGGTTGCAAAGTCGCCTTCCAACTAACCACAGAACCTCCCAAAGTGAATACATAACCAGTCATCGATCTCCTCGTGTCAACATCACCAGCATAATCAGAATCAGAGTAGCCTGTAACTAAGCACTCCGTATCACCTCCATAAATGAGACCCACATCAGACGTACCTCTAAGATACCTGAAAATCCTCTTCACAGCTTGCCAATGTTCCTTTCCCGGTTGCCCCATGAACCTGCTCACAACATTGACTGCCTGTGCTAAATCTGGCCTCGTGCAAACCATAGCATACATCAAGCTCCCAACTGCGCTGGCATAAGGAACCCGAGACATATACTCCTTCTCCTCGTCTGACTGAGGAGCAAACATAGTGGTGAGATGAATATTTGCAGCACTAGGAGTGTCTATGGCTTGGCTGTAGACATGCCAAACCTAGCCAACACTTTCTGAATGTAGCCTTTCTGTGACAAGAAAAGCTTCTGCTGACTTCGATCCCTAAGAATCTCCATTCCTAGTATCTTCCGAGCTGCACCCAGATCCTTCATCTCAAACTCAGCACTAAGAAGTCCTTTCAACTTCTGAACCTCGTGCTTACTCTTTGCGGCTACTAGCATGTCATCTACATAAAGCACCAGATAGATGAATGACCCATCTCTCAACTTGCTGTAGTAGACACAACAGTCATAAGCACACCTCGTATATCCCAGCTGAAGCATGTAACTGTCAAACTTCTTGTACCACTGCCTCGGAGACTGCTTAAGTCCATACAAAGACTTCTTCAACTTGCAAACATACTTTTCCTTGCCAGGAACCTGGAAACCATCTGGCTGAGTCATGTACAACTCTTCCTCCAACTCTCCATGAAGAAAAGCGGTCTTCACATCAAGTTGCTCGAGCTCCAAATCCTGATGTGTCACCAAGGCTAGCAACACTCTGATGGAAGTGTGTCTGACCACTGGTGAGAAAATCTCATTATAGTCTACCCCCTCCCTTTGACTGAAACCTCTTGCAACAACTCTTGCCTTGTACTTGACTCCCTCTGCAGGTGATATTCCTTCCTTCTTCTTGAAAACCCATTTGCAACTGATTACCTTTCTCCCTTGAGGCTGTTTGACCAATTCCCATGTCTGATTCTTCTGAAGAGACTCCATCTCATCTCCCATTGCAGCAAGCCATTTATCAGCATCAGTACATGAAGTAGCCTGTCTGAAGGTTGATGGCTCTTGAGTATCCACTTCCTCGGCAACTGACAGTGCATAACCCACCATATCCTCAAACCCATATCTCTTTGGCGCCCCAACTCCAACCCTCCTGGGTCGGTCCTGAGCTAAACTGCGGACTGTAGCTCCTGATGGTTGAGGATCTGGTGGTGGAGATTCCGGTATCTCAGATTCTGTATGTGGCTCTTGATCCACCTCAAATTGTTCCAATCTATTTTCACCTTGAGTGACTTCAAGCTCCACCTGTTTATCAACTCCACTAGTTTCTGGCATAACTGTGGGCTTCACCATAGATCTAAGCAAAGAATTTTCATCAAAGACAACGTCCCTACTCAGAATAACCCTCTTCTCAGATGGAGACCATATCCTGGAGCCTTTAACTCCATCTCCATAACCCACAAAGACACCCTTCTTGGCTCGGGGCTCTAACTTACCATCACTAACATGATAATAAGATGTACAACCAAAAACTTTTAACTTGGAGTAATCAACAACTTTACCTGACCACAACTCCATAGGTATTTTGCACTCTATACCCGTGTGAGGCCCGCGGTTGATCAGGTAACAAGCTGTACTCACCGCCTCTGCCCAGAATCTCGTTTCCAAACCAGCATTAGAGAGCATGCACCTTGCTCTCGCCAGCAATGTCTGATTCATCCGCTCAGCTACGCCATTCTGCTATGGCGTATTCCTGACCGTATGATGACGAGCAATCCCTTCATCCCTACAAAACTGATCATACTCAGACGAGCAGAATTCCAGCCCATTATCAGTTCGAAGCCTCTTGATCTTCTTCCTGGTCTGATTCTCCACCAAAGCTTTCCACTCCTTGAACTTCGAGAAAGCTTCACTCTTATGTTTCATCATGATAACCCAAGTCATCCTTGAGTAATCATCAATCAGAGAAACAAAGTACCTGTGACCTCCCAGTGACTCAACTCGGGAAGGTCCCCAACAATCAGAATGGATGTAATCCAATGTGCCCTTTGTTCTATGAATCGCCTTAGGAAACTTGCTGCGGTGATGCTTCCCAAAAACGCAATGCTCACAGAAGTCCAAGCTCTTGATCTTGTGGCCACCAAGAAGATCATACTTCGACAGAATCTGCATCCCTCTTTCACCCATATGACCAAGCCTCATATGCCATAACTTAGTCATATCATCCTGGTGAACCTCCGAAGATGCAACATTAACAGAATCCATAACCGTGGAACCTTGTAGAAAATACAAAGTACCATGCAGAACACCTTTCAGAACTAGCCTAGAACCTTTGCAGACACACAGAACTCCATCACTCCCTGAGTAGATGAAACCCTTTCTATCCAACGTAGGAAGAGAAATTAGATTCTTTGTCATCGATGGAACATGCCTGACATCGTTCAAAGTACAGAAACTACCATCATGCGTCCTGATCTTGATTGAACCAATCCCAACTACCTTGCACGCAACACCATTTGCCGTAGTAATGATGCCCTCAGCTTGCTCATAAGTTGAGAAATAATCTCTCCTTGGGCATACATGGTAAGATGCCCCAGAATCAAGAAACCACGCATTAGAATGATTATTTTGCCCAGTAACAGCTAGAGCAAAATCATCTTCAGAACTGAAATCCCCTTCAGCCACAGCAGCAGTACCAGATGTACTCCCAGATTTACTAGCCTTCTTCGAACACTCCTTTTTCCAATGCCCCTTCTCCTTACAGTAGTTACAAACATCATTGGCCTTGGGACCCTTTGAAGATGACTTCTTGCACTTCTTCTTATTGCCGGTTTCCTTGCCTTTTGGGTTTTCGTCACTAGCAAACAAGCCAGTGGTCTGACTTTCTGTACCTGTACTGTTTGCCTTATGTCGCAACTCTCTACTATGGAGAGAGGATCTTACTTCCTCCAGAGACACAGAATCTTTACCAACAATAAATGACTGAACAAAATTCTCATACGAAAGTGGTAAAGAAACTAGCAAAATCAAAGCAGCATCTTCATCTTCAATTTTCACATCTATATTTCGCAATTCTAATAACAAAGTATTCAATTGCTCTAGATGATCTCTGAGTTGCGTACCTTCCTGCATTTGGAGACCGAAGAGGCGTTGTTTCAGAAGCAGCTTGTTGGTTAGAGATTTCGTCATATACAAACTCTCCAACTTCAGCCACAGTTGTGCAGCAGTCTCCTGATCTGAGACCTCAGTGATGATTTCGTCCGCGAGACACAGCATAATCGTCGAGTGTGCCTTTTCTTCCAGACCCACCACATCGCCAGAACTGCTCGCGAAATCCTTCGTCAGCGGAGTCCACAAACCTTGCTGTTTCAGCAAAGCTCGCATCTTGATCTGCCATAAACTGAAACTGTTTCTCCCAGTAAACTTGTCGATCTTCACGTTCAACCCAGACATCTTTCTCCCTGATCAGCCCCGATCTGATGAGCCCAGAATCCGATATACCCACTACGGATATCGCCGGAAAAAGAAACCGCTCTGATACCAGTTTGTTGTGCGGAATGGAGAAAGAACAGAAAATATGAACGAAAATAACAAGACACAAGATTTACGTGGTTCACCAATTTGGCTACATCCACGGGAGACGGATTCCACTATATCAGAATTAGAGTTGGTTTACAGAGAGAAGAGAGACACTTTATATGCTGTCTCCACTAAACCCTAACAAACTGGGCCAAAAACACAATTCGGCCCAAATCAACAGCAGTCCAATAAAGAGACAAGCTATACCGTCGGACCGGGGGCGACTCCGCCCCCCCGGACCCCCAGGCCAGGGTCGCAGAAGCGGCTATTACAGTATTCAAGGCATACCAACAACTACACCTCTCAATTTGCGGCTCATCATGAAGAAGCAGAAGGGGACCATTATGAATCTCACCAAAAATGGAAGGTCTCCGGTAAGTATGGGTTGATTAGTGGATCTATCATTATTTAGGAGAAAATCAGAAACATTATTATCAAAGGAATTTTAGTGCGATCGAAGGTTTTTTTTAGAATTCCACCAGTTCCAACATGTGATTTCTGTTTCTCGTAGAGACTGGCCTGGACCATCTTGGAAATAAAATTACCATTGGTGACGAGAGGGTGAGTAAACTGAAACAAATATATTAGTAATTATGTATATTTTCGGCTACTTAATTACTTTGCAGGGTGCTTCTGGTTGGGTCATTTCACATCCCACGGGCCTTAAGAATCTTCTGAGTCGCGTGAAAGATGAATACAAAAATCCAGTAATCTACATTACTGAAAATGGTACGAGCAGTTATACACTCGAAAATCATACACAAAAAGTTACTAATGTCTAAGTCGAAGAAGAAGTGAATGTAGATTAACTGTATGACTTTTACTGCAGGTATCGATGATCACAACTTTGACCATAAAGGTACCATGACAAAGCATTGGGCCTCACTCTTCGATGAGACGCGGTTGAGCTACATCTGTGATCACCTTGAATGCGTCTTGGAAGCAATGCAGTAAACCTCAAACTAGTCAATCCTTAATTAGTTAATTATAATCAAAACAAATGTAAGTACTGATCAATTTGTTTTGATTGCAGGGAAGGAGTGAATGTGAGGGGGTATTTTACATGGTCACTATTAGACAACTTCGAGTGGAACAATTCTTTCAAGGTCAGATTCGGGCTGATCTATGTCGATTACCACCACGCTGAACGGAAAAGGTACCTCAAACTCTCCTCCACATGGCTCAAGCATTGCCTCAAAAAAGGAAGAATCGGCATACCTGGACCGGAACCAAGCCGCAAGGCCGGAAAAGGAAGGACCCTTCCCTATATGAACATGACTCAAACGCCACTGCCAACGCCAAACCATCTTCAGTATGGCTCAAGCACCGGAAACAACGCGATAGACAGTAAAGGAAAACCTAGCCCTAGTGCCTGAGCTGGTAGAAATTGGAAATACAGGCATTGATAATTTGGGTCTTTTACTTAATTTGAAGTTACATTTTGTCATGCAATAATGACTCTATTGGCGAGACTTAGTGTTTGTTTGTATTTTACTTTAGGGTGGAACGTTGATGTTTTCCATTCCACCTTTATGTATGTTTGAATTTGAGACCTGTGTTTCCATGTATTTTATCTTTTTCTGTTGTTTGTTTGCAATGAAATAAAGGCCCATTTCTTTCTTATTCCGTTTTCGTAAATTTCATTTTTCATATTTTAGACTCCTTAAACTTCTTATGCAATCGTTTACACTATCCAACAGCTCGTCTGTGTATTCCAACTTAACTATATTTTAGGTCAGTTCATTTCAACTAACTTTTAAATTAAAAAATATATAACTTAGTTTGGATCTATTATTTCTATATTTTTATTTTACATCATTTTAGTTAGACAAAGTCTTGGGAAAGACGGTCTTTCCATAGGCTTATGGAAAGACGGGGTTTAATTCAAATAATAAAAGGTAAAAGGTCTTAGTTGCAACATTAAAAATTTAGTATGCAACATGTAGTAGTTATAAAATTTATAACCCAGTTCATGCAACTCGGAAATTTTATCTTAATTTCTTCTAATTTACACTTTAAACCTTGGTCTTTCCATGACTTATGGAAAGACCGTCTTTCAAGAGACACACTCTTTTAGTTAAGTTTATTTCAATTCCCTTTAGATCAGGCGAAAATGAAAACCCCCTAATTTTCCTACATACGTGCTTTTTTTTTTCTTTCCTTGATTATTTTCAGAAGAGGTGAGATTGTGAGAAGTTCATAATGGGTGGAGACTCATTTCATAATTTGACAGTTGACATTGTCAAACTTTAATCACATATTTCAATAGATATATAAACAATAATATTATCATATGTAATATTGTTGGATTCGTCGTAATAAGTAGTTTCTAAATATCAAATTTTTATTTGACATTATTAAGCATAATTAAATATATTAGCGAACAAATATATTTCTTGAAAATTGTGAAAAAATCTATGTAGGCTGATTTCAAATGAAATAACAATTCATCTGCACGTGGATATATATATAAAAAAATGTTCTTTATTTTTTTCTTATAAGGTATCCTCCCACTTGTCAGAATAGAGTCAACTTAATACTAGTTTATTTGTTTTCGGTTTTCAAAAAATATACTCAGGCTGACACCACAACCTTCAACATGTTCATTCAATATATATGCTGATAACATATACATTAAAAAGGAATTGGTTTCGGTTGACTTATACAAAAGAAAAGCCAAGTGGAAGGAAAAACCAAATCTTATTGTTTTTGTTCGAAATTATAGTTTCTTTTTTTTATCATAACTACACTACTTATTAACTTTCAACGAGTAATTAAATACATGCATATATAAATATTAAAATTATAATGGATAATTTGTTGTTTAACACTTCTCTGTTCATTCAGGTAATTTGAAGAATAGGAGAGTGCAACATGATTGTTCTTACAATTGGAGTATCAATTGAATTGGTGGATCATAGTCATATCAATGTCATGTTATATGATACACACATTTTATATAATTTTATATGCGCAGTATTATACTACTGAACCCTTCTGCCGTATCTCCTTATCTCCTCTCTCAAAAAAAGAGCCTATTTTCTCTTCACTTTTCTTTTGCCCATCTTCCCATTATGGGGAGATGGGGAAACAATTATTTTTCAATTGATATTTTTTGAGTTTTATGTTATTGAAGAAGTATGGATCTGTCTTCATACATTAATATTGTTCTTCGACCTTATAGATTAGATTGTTGTGTTTGTGATAATCTCTCCATTTAGTTCTTCGCGTTGAAGTTTTGTTCTTGATATGGTTGTACAGATCGTGTTTTTATAATTTTGTGTGTTTTGGTTAGGTTTTTCATTATTTTGGATGATTCACATCATGAAGAACACTATACTCTTTTTTTCCACTGGGTATTTAATGAGGTAGTGTGATCACTATAAAATATTGTGAAATTATTTCATTTTGGGTTTATGGACTGATAGTTCAGCCATGTGGGCTATGAAGAGCTGTATTTTGAAAATATAGTCCATTAGGGTTTAGTATATTCAGTTTTATTCTGATTGGAAATAGATTTGGTAAGATTAGATAATGTAATATTCTTCAAGGTTACTTCTAGGAGAATTCGACCTGATTACCTTAGGTTACCATTTATTTTAGGAATTTTAGTTAGAAATGGTTTTAGCTTCTTAAAGCTGTCATAAGTCAATTCAGTTTCCAGTTGTGATTAGGGTTTGAGGCGAGATTGTAATCCTATAAATAGGGGAGGCCTTTTGACAAATTTCACACACTTTAATCAATCAAATATACAATCTTTTGAGTTCATACTCTTTGCTTGCAAGCTTCTTCCATTGTTGCTTAACCCCGATGGCTAGTCAAGTATCAATAAACATTGTAATCTGATCATAAGTGCTAGTTAGAGAGCAAATCGAAGTTAAGCATACCCTGAAGGCTAGACTCCTGAATTTCATGCGAGAGAGAGAGGGTTTGCAGATCCCTTCACTAGACCAAAGATATTAATTCCGCAGTCGTGAGTCTTCGTGAGGCCAGGTTGGTTGAGTTGAAATTAAGGCCTAGAGGAAGCTCTAATTTCAGCTATGACAGTCAAAGGCAAATATTTGATTTTAGAAGCCCAAATTCAACCAGTGGTGGTAGCATTTGGAACATGGGTGGCCGAGAAAACCCTAATTTGACAAAAACCTACTCAAATCTACCATTTTAACCCATTGTCGAAGAATGATTGCAACCAATTAGTCTCCTAGCCAAAATATAGGTAAATCAATTTCTACTTCGTCAAATATAGTTTCTTCTAACACTCCTACATGTTTTCATTGTAATGAACAATAACACTCCAGCTCTCAGTCCTCGAAAGGTTCAAGCTTTCAGCATTTGAAGGGGGTAACTCTAAGCCTTCAGGGGGGTCCAATTCTTAGCCCTCGAAGGGATCCAGCTGTCAATCCTAGAAGTGAAGGACTCTTCTATCCTCAAAGGGATCTAGCTCTCAGCCCTCGAAGGGATGGACTCTTAGTCCTCGAAGGGCTCTAGCTCTTACCCCTCGAAGGGGTCCAGCCCTTGAAAGGCTGGACTCTCAGCCCTCGGGGGGCCACTTCTCAGCCCTCGAAGGGATCAACTTATCTACCATCGAAGGGGTTCCACCTCTCAGACCTCAAAGGGATGAACTGGCAGTCCTCGAAGGGATGAACTCTCAGCCCTCGAGATGATGGACTTTTAGGCCTCGAAGGGGTCTAGCTTCTAACCCTCGAAGGAGTCCACCTCTCATCCCTCAAAAGGGTTCCAGCGTTTAGCCTTCGAAAGGATGGACTCTTAGTCCCTCGAGGGATCCAACTCTCAGCCCTCGAAGGGTCTATCTCTCAGCTCTCGAAGAGCCCAACTCTCAGCCCTCCGAGAGGTGGACTCTCAGACCTCGAGGGGTCTACCTCTCAACCCCTGAGGCGTCCAGCTCTCAGTCCTCAAAGGTTCCAGCAGTCAGTCCTCGAAGGGCCCAGCTCTCAACCCTCGAGGGCCCCAGCTCTCAACTCTCGAAGGGTTCAATCTCTCAAACCTCGAAGGGGATGGACACTCAGGCCTAGAGGGATCCAGCTCTCAGGCCTCGAGGGATCTGGCTCTCTGCCCTCGAGGGGCTAGCTCTCAGCCCTCGAGGCCTCCAGCTCTTAACCCTCAAAGGGGTCCAGCGTTCAATTTACCAATAGATTTATTGAGATAATATCTGAATCTCATGAACTAACTCGGGTTACAAGTGTGGTTCTGGGTGTATTAACCACATCTTTTGGTGTAACTGATTATTCCTTACCTTGAGACCAAATTGGTTACTGGTCAGCGAAAATTGTAACTGCTGTACCTGACGCGAACCTATTTTTTTTCTTCAATGAATTTATTCGGGTCTTTCACAATAAAGAGATCAATGGAACTGGCATGAAACAACTTATTAGCTGATTAATAGAGCAATTTGGAATACCATATATATCCCACATCTTGGATTAAGTAAAAACCCTGGGTTTCCAACAATCTACTGCTACATCTGTTTCATTAGGAATTGATGATCTTTTAACAAAGGGTCTAGCTCTCAGCAGTCAAAGGGATAGACTCTTCTATCCTTGAAGGGGTGGAGATTTAAGCCCTCGAAGGGATGGACTGTTAGTCCTCCAAGAGGTCCAGGTCTCAGTCCTCAAAAGAGTGGACTGTTAACCATCAAAGGAATGCAGATCTTAGCCCTCGAAGAGATGGACTCTTCTATCATCGAAGGACTAAGTCTTCATTCCTCGAAGGAGTGGAGTCTTCTTTCCTCGAAAGGGTCGAGGTCTCAGTCCTCGAAGGGATGGTGTCTTCTAGCACCGAAAGAATCGAGATCTCAGCCCTCGAAAGGGCTGACATCTCAGCCCTCGAAAGGGCTGACATCTCAGCCCTCAAAAGAATGAAATCATCCGTCCTCGAGAAGGTCAAGCTTTCAGCCCCCAAAAATATGGAGTCTTCTGTCCTTCACGGGGTCAGGATCTCTTTCCTCGAAGGGATGGAGTCTTCTGTCATCGAAGGGGTCAAGTTCTATGCCCCCAATGGATGCAAGCTTCTGTCCTCGAAGGAGTCAAGATCTCGGACCTCGAAGGGATGGAGTATTTTTTCTTCCAGGAGGACAAGTTCTAGGACCTCAAATGGATGGAGGCTCCGATCCTTGAAAGAGTCAACCTCTCTGCCGTCCAAGGGATGGAGTCTTCTCTGGAAGGAGTCGAGATCTCAGCCCTCAAAGAGATAGAGTCTTCTGTCGTTGTAGGACTCAAGTTGTAGGCCGCCCGACTCTCGAGCATACTTAGCTTGACCAAAAAACAAACCAAAAGAAGTGGGTGATACTTCTATGCCAAGAAAGTAATGGAGAGCAGCCAAATCCTTAATAACAAACTACCGATGTGAAAATATGGTTTTCTAATCAATTCATCGTTTAAGATTCCAAAATGGTGCGCTCGTGCTAATACAACCGCGCGTGTGAATGCCCCTTCAATGCCGCGGTTTCAGAAAACGAAGAAGCGATCACGTCTTCCCATAACTTTTTATATTTCCAATGCGGAAAATATGATCTGTCCCTTCAGTCACCATATTTATCTCTAATTTACACCTCCATATTTCCTATTCTTCTTTCTAGGCATCTTCCTAAAAAATTTGGCTTCCGTATTTCTCTTACGACCGATCCCGACTTCCGTCACTTTTTTCCAGTAATCAGTAAGTTCTTTCGTCCTTATTCACCTTCTATAGTGTGCTTTCATCCTTATTCTTCTTATATAGTTCTTTCATCCCTATTTTCCTTCTATTCTCTTTTTCCCAGTTCCCCCGCACTGCCCCCTCCCCCCCATTATCATGACTGGGTCTGACGAGGGTTTTGCCTCCGAGAAATTTTCTGGTGGAATTAGTGTAAGCAAGTCTAGCATTAGTATGCCAGCTAAAATTGCTACCGACCCAAAATATACCCATCCCGAAGGATTCCAGCCTGATCCAAGATGCTAGAAAGGGCGTATCTCATTCTCGTGTTATTACTCCTGGGGAAGAGGGGTTCATTCTTGTAACCGATATACCATCTCACATAACTGTGGAAATTGGCTTCCGGGCATGGGCAAACCTTACATAACGAGGTTCCTTACATGCGCCAAAATTGGCTTTTACCCTTCTCTGACCCCAGGGGATAAAATGTTAGGGAACCTCACAAACGATCCTTGCCTCAAGATAGTCGTTAGTAAACCCGTTGTGTTATTATTTTATCATTACTAGAGATCGTCATTAGTAAATCTGTTATGTTATTAGATTTATCACTATTAGCTAACTCTTTTTCTTCTACCAATTTCAGTGGGTTTCACAAAGGACTTAAAGAAGCAAAGGTCGTGGAAGTAGATCAAGCTCGGTCCGAGGGGATACTTGATCCTTCACATCAGGCTTCCACTCACACAGCTCCAGTGTTTCCCCTCTTAAATCAGGGCTCCTTTCCTGGACCAGGCCTCAAAAGGCCGCTTACGGGAATTCAAATTGGTGAAGATGTTCAACCACAACCTCTGCCATTTTCAAGTGATGCAGTACCTACATTAGAATTTGAGCATCACCTTTCAGGAGTTGCCTCCAATCCTAAGGTTGTTTTCCATTCTCCTATCTCTTTCTCTCTCTCCCATTTTGTTTATTTTTACTTCAACTCAACTGAATCGTTTAATCAAGGCTTGTAGAATTTACCATGAAGTGACAACCAGTATAGCATCCCTCTTTTCCATTGGCGACAAAAACCATCGTGAAGATATCAACAAAAATGATGCTAAAATTGTGTGCCTGAGAGAATGTCTCGAAAGGAATGAGAAAATGCTCGAAGAAAAACAAGAGATGTGGGACAGTGAGAGGCATCAATGGTTGATAGAAAAGGATACCCTCACTGAGGGGGTTCAGGCTGCAGAAGATAAAATTGAAGCTGCAGAGAAGAACCTTACAGAGGTTGCAGGCACCTCTCCTCAGCAAGATTCCCTAATCTGTGACGTGGAAGAAATGATTGCTTCCACATCAAAGGAGGATAATTCTAAGGTTGATCCCTGATAGTAAAATTTTCCTCCTCTGTTTTACTTTCAATTTTTATTTTTTGGGAATGAATTAATATCCACTTATTAGATTTTACCTTTGTTTTCTTTCATAGTATAATTCAATGAAAATGGTACTAGAAGCCGCTTGCAGAGAACTTTCATGTACCCAAAAAGAACTAGATGAAACAAATAAATAGTTACTGATTGCCCTTCGAGATGTTTGTAAATGCAATGAAGAGAGAGATTCCTTAAAGGACAAGCTCCACAACCTTCAGGCAGAGATGAAGCTGTGGCAATCTAAAGATCATCCTCCCTTCAAGGGATCATCCTACCTTCTGGAAGAGGCCAACGGTTCTGATCATGCTGATAAAAAACTATAAGAAATTATGCAGCAAATTTATTTGAAATTTGGTTATTTGAAGTCCCACCTTGTCGCTGCAACCAGGCTATCATTAGTGGAAGGGCGTTTGATCGGTTACATGGGCAAAAATCAGAAACTGGTAGCCCAGACAAATTCAGCTGTCGAACATCATCTGCTAGCTCAACAGAAAGTGGCCAGCCTTGAAGATGACTTACTGGCTTGTAAAATAGCAGGTAGCGAGGACCCCCCCTTCAACAACCGAACCTACTTTGGCCCCTCAAACCCCTCGAGAGAGCCCTCCAGCTGGAGATACCTCTTTGGTGGAATCTCTTTTGTTAGAAAACACCAAACTGTCTGGGGAAATCGAGGCTTGGAAGGTGCAATCAACGGAAATGGAACAACATATTGCTGATTATGAAGAAGAAATCATCACACACAAAGTAAGCCTTCGGGCTCATTTGCTTTCTCACGGAAT
Organism: Rubia yunnanensis; assembly: GCA_037428765.1. NCBI lineage: Eukaryota > Viridiplantae > Streptophyta > Magnoliopsida > Gentianales > Rubiaceae > Rubia > Rubia yunnanensis. The sequence continues at coordinate 10,721,528 of CM075061.1, forward strand.
TCCTTCCTCCTCTTTGATTAGCAAAGGACATCTTCCAAAGTTTCTATTAAAAGTTGCACACCACTGGATGGAGGAGGTCAACGTTAATGAGAATGGGACACCCCAACTGAAAAAGGCTTTTGACCTCATTCTTGATTGGCTAGCGGAACTAAAAGTAAAGGGATTTACCCCCTCGAGTGGAAGCTCTGCCGCTCAATCACAGAGGTCTGCCGTTAAAGAAGCTGAACGGTACCTTGTCCCATTAAGCAAAAATAACCAAGGGTCTTCCTCAAAATGCCACAGAAACACTAGGTCTCCGCAAAGGCCGCCTTCGAACCTTCAACGAAGAAACGATGTCAGACCGATGCTGTCATTCCTACAGAATACCATATAGAGGAGAAAATGAAGGATATCCGAAGGGCGGCTGGCATAAAGCTGGAAGAGGTCGAAGAGATAGAGGCAAATCTTAACAATCTATGAACCTCTAAGTCCACTGAAGATTTGTTTCAGACGGGATTTCCCCCACCCCCCCTTAGATGAGATTAACTTGGATTATTGTTAGTATCAAATATTGGAGGCTTACTGTATTTGTTGAAAGAGTCCCAAACTAATTATTATGGCACTGACTGGCAATTTTCAGCCATTGAGTGAGCGGAAATGACCAAAATTCCCTTCTAACCTAAAATAAATAAACAGCTTCAAGTTGGTTGAAGCTAAAAAGACTCTCCTCATAAAAAACTGTCGGCCCTAAATTAGGTTTCCCAACTCAGTGATTGTTTCTGCTTATCGAGCAGTTTGACTTCATTCATGCATGGGCACAAAAAACATCCAATCAATTCCTTTCCTTTAGAGGCCACTACTGTAGAAGAAAAGAGTATAATTCATTTATTAATCTTTGTCCTTTTGTGAATCCCATTTGTTAAAAGTTGCGCTGCCTTCATGTGGGCCAGCTTGTGCTGCCAGGACCCAAAGAAAATGACGTAGTTATGGCCACCCCTTCGAGAGGTCCAGCTCTTAGCCCTCAAAGGGATAGACTCTTAGTCCTCAAAGAGGTCTCCCTCTTGCCCCTCAAGGGGTGCCCAGGTTTCACCCCTCCAAGGGATGGACTCACAGCCCTCGAGGGACTCTTAGACCTTGAAGGGGTCTAGCTCTCAGCCCTCGAGGGGTGCCCAGCTTTCACCCATCGAAGGGGTGGACTCCCAGCCCTTGAGACTCTTACTCCTCCAAGTCGTCTAGCATCCAGCCCTCGAGGGGTGCCCAGATTTCACCCCTCAAAGGGGTCGACTCACAGCCCCTGAGGAACTCTTAGTCTTCGAAGGAGTTTAGCTGTCAGCCCTCGAGGGATCCAATTTTCAGCCCTCGAAGGGGTGGACAATCAGCCCTCGAGGGGTCCAGCTCTCAGGCCTCGAAGGCTTCAAGTTGTTAGAACTCGAAGGTGGTCTCTCAGCCCTCGAAAGGAAGGACTCTTCTATCCTCAAAAGAGTTTAGCTCCCAGCCCCCGAAGGGATGTACTCTTACTCCTCGAAGGGGTCTAGCTCTAAGCCCTCGAATGGGTACATCTCTCAGGCCTCGAAAGCTTCAAGCTATCAGACCTCGAAGAGTCCAGCTCTCAGCCCTTGAGACGGTCCAGCTCTTAGGCCTCGAGGACTCCAGCTCTCAGACCTCGAAGAAGTTAAATGTCAGCCCTCAAAGGGGTCTAGCTCCCACCCCTCAAAGAGATCAAGCTCCCAGGCCTCCAAGGCGCCACCTCTCAGACCTCGAAGGGGTCCAGCTCCCACCCTTTGAAGAGATCTAGCTCCCAAGCCTCGAAGGCGCCACCTCTCAGCCGTCGAATGGGTGGACTCGCATGGCTCAAAGGTGAAGACTCGCAGCTCTCGAGGGTCCAGCTGTCAGACCTCGAGGGCTTCAAGCTGTCAGACCTCGAAGTGGTTGATTCTCAGCTCTCGAGAGGTCCAGCTCTCAGACCTCGAGAGGCTCCTGCTCTCACACCTTGGTGGGTCCAGCTGTCAGACCTCGAAGAGTTCTAGCTCTCAGCTGGATCTTCAGCCCTCGAAGGGGTGGATCTTTAGCCCTCGATGGGGTGGATCCTTCAGCTTTTGAAGGGGTGGATCTTTCAGCCCTCGAAGGGGTGGATCCTTCAGGCCTCGAAGGGGTGGATCCTTCAGCCCTCGAAGGGGTGGATCTTTAGCCCTCGATGGGGTGGATCCTTCAGCTTTTGAAGGGGTGGATCTTTCAGCCCTCGAAAGGGTGGATCTTCAGCCCTCGAAGGGGTGGATCCTTTGGCCCTCAAAGGAGTAGATCTTCAACCCCCGAAGGGTGGATCCTTCAGCCCCCGAAGGGGTGGATCTTCAACCCCCGAAGGGTGGATCCTTCAGCCCCCGAAGGGGTGGATCTTCATCCCCCGAAAGGGTGGATCCTTCAGCCTTCGAAGGGGTGGATCCTTCAAACCTCGAAGGGGTGGATTCTTCAGCCCTGGAAGGGGTGGATCTTCAGCCCTGGAAGGGGTGGATCTTCAGCCCTGGAAGGGGTGGATCTTCAGCCCTGGAAGGGGTGGAGCCTTCAGCCCACGAAGGGGTGGATCTTCAGCTGTCAGACCCCGAGGGCTCCACCTATCAGCCCTCGAAAAAGTCCAGCTCTCAGCCCTCGACGGGGTCCAACTCTCACCCCTCAAAGGGATGGACTCTTCTATTACATGTATAGTTGGTACATTTATATCTTCAATTACAACTGTTTTACCATTCGTACAAAGTTTCAATAATTTGTTATCAAGGTCACCGCGCAACAACGCGCGGTGTAACCAATCTAGTTCCATTTTGTTGACTAAACATAAAGAATTACACGAGGAAATTTCACCTATTTTTTTAAAAAAGTAACAGTACTATAATACTACATTATTATGCACGATCATTATTTTACCATTCCCATTATTGACATTAGAATCCTAAACTCCTCTCTTAACGCCTATAAATAGGGCTTTGTCTTGAACCTATCAAACCACCCCTCCATCCAACTTTCAGTTACTACTTCATTTGCAACACAACCTTTTAACCATTTTCAAAATGGAACCGAAGGCTACACCGATGAAAGAGCCGGAGCCGGAGCCGAAGCCCACCCTCGAGCAGCAGAAGCAGGCGGCTCTTCGTGAGCCCAGCCTCACCTCCCTGTCTAACTCTTTTGATCAGTTAATCCGGGATAACGAGCCTGGTTTCTTCAAGACATCGGATTTTGACGAAGCTATGAATAAGAATGCGAAACACGGTAACCCGAAATTTGTGTTTGGTTCCTCAACTTCTGCTTTTCAGGTACTTGCACCAGACCTGTACTGTCGCTCATTATTTGGTTTACTTAATATGTGTGTGAGTTTTAAAAAAAAATTTCTGCATCTTTAATTTTCAGATTGAAGGTGCTTCCAAGTATGTAGGTGTAGAATGGGGACATTCCGTTTGGGATGCATTTGCCAAAAAGAATGGTATATATAAGTAATTATTTTGTTGCTCGACAAAATTCTACATATATTTTGTACAAGGATCAGACTAGTGGACTTATACTATCAGATTTGGATGAGTATTACCCCACCAGTTCGATTAATATTTACAAATTAAGATGGAAAATAATAATAAGTTGATTTTCGGATGCATATTAATTCTGTGAATTATATTATTTGGATAAAATTCTAACTTTTTTTTTGGATTGGCAGGTTATTTTGACTCGCACGGCCAAGATGCTGTGAATCATACTTTTATATATAAGGTACTGCAATTTAATAATTCATAAAAGAATAAACTTTCTAACAGCATAATTTTCCAGTCCAAACTTGGGATATTAGATCAAAACATTCCATTCTAATTAACAAATTAATCATTTCAAGAAGAACCGTTACATGTTAATACTTGTGTAAACTGTCAAATTTTCATATACCAAAATGATTATTAGTTGCATATGAAATTCGAATCTCAAATGCATAGTGTGTGTATATGCAGGTATTAAAGCTGTCGAATTAGGGTTTTGCTCTTTGGACCAATGCCTAGCAAAGGCAACCGGCTGGTTCAAAACAAGAAAGCCTGTCATAAGAAGAAGATAGAATATGGAATCCATTTAGAATATAGCTCAGTTCGTTCTGTAATATGGGATGATGGATGAAAAATAAATGCCCACAAGGTTGTGTATATATACACTCAAGGTCAGGACTCTCCATTTATTTAGAGGTTAAATACGTGCAAGAAATCTAACAATATTTCTCATAATAAATAAATGATAATGGTGTTTATATAGTACTCCCTCCGTCCCAACCGAATCTGCACACGTTTTTGATCAACTTTCTCAAGACACATTTGACCATAAATTTCAACTAGTATATAGATACCAATATCATCATGTGAGATATTGTTGGATTCTCTGCATGCTGTATTTTCTAAATATCAAATTTTAACACACCGTTAATATACATAACTAAAGTTATCGTTGGTCAAACATGACCTGAGAAAGTTGACCAAAAAGTGTGCACATTCGGCTGGGACGGAGTAATATTTGAGTTTTATGGTCAAGTGTATCTTAAGAAGGTTAGCCAAAACGCGTGCAGATTCGGTTGACATGGAGTACGATATTTCAATGAAAATATTAGTCTTTCACTTAAATAAATTCATCTTTCTCACATTCTTCAAAGTAAGATCATCAATTATATCTTCATAATCCACTGTTTCTAGAATGTAATTAGAAAAGTTAATTTATTATTAAGATATGAAACTAAGGTAATTGGAGAGAGAATTGTAGAGAATCTGACTGAATTAAACCAGAATTAATTTTCCCTTTTAATTAATAAGGAAAAAATATTAAAGCCTTAAAGTTTTTGGATTGTATGTGTATTTCCTAAAAGACCACCCCGGTCCCCATAGTCAGCCGTGCTTAGGGTGGACTACATGAGTGTCGAACTGGATAAATATAAAATGTATTTAAAATTAATATTAAAATAGAAATAAATTTAAATAGAAAGTTTAATTTTAAATAAAAAAACAAGATTTATTTGTGGTTGAAGGGCATCAGCCTGAGGTAGTGGTTCGGCGGCAACAGGTGGTGGTCCGACGGTGGCAGGCTGTCCGATGATTTTCCGACGGTGGTCCAGTCAAATTCTGGCAAAGTTCCGGTTGACGATGGTTCTCATCTGAAAATTAGTACTTGTAGTTCTCATCCAATGGTTCTAATATGAAAATTTGTACTTGTGGTTGTCATTGTACTTGTGGTTCTTTAATTATTATAAAAATCCTTTATAGTAAGCGATATTTTTTAATAAAAAACGTTATTAATGGTGATATTCAAGAATTAAACTCCTTATATTACAGAATCAGAGAATTTCATTTACGCATTTAAGTAAATAAATGCGTAACTAAAACGGTAAATTCTTGGAAAAGATTGTGTTTCCATAATATTATGACAAGATGTGGTTTAATTAGAATAATAAAAGTAAAAGGTCTTAGTTGCAATATTAAAATTTTAGTATACAACATGTAGTAGTTTAAAGTTTATAACCCGATTCATGCAACCCAAAAATTTTACCTTCATTTCTTCTATTTTGCATTTTAAACGTTGGTTTTTCCATAGCTTATGAAAAAACCGTCTTTTAAGAGACGAGCTCAACTAAAACACACAAATGTTATATGTTTATTTATTAATTATAAAAATTATATATTTTACAAAATGCATTTTGAGATATATACCTAGATAGATACGCTTAAGATGTGTGTTGCTATTTCACGCCATGTATTTTACTTTATATGCCCTGTATCTATACCCTATAAATACAAAATGTATTAAAAATAAAAATAAATTTAAATTTAAATAGAAAGTTTAATTTTAAATTTAAAAAACAAGATTTATTTGTGGTTGAAGGGCAGCGACCTAAGGTGGTGGTCTGATGGCGGCAAGTGGTGGTACAACGGTGGTCCGGCCCCAATCCGGCCAAACTCCAGTGACCGGCCGTCAAAGTTTTGGACAACGATGGTTCTCATCTGAAAATTTGTATTTGTGGTTTTCACGCCATGGTTCTCACTTGTTCTCATCATATGGTTGTCATATGAAAATATGTACTTGTGGTTGTCATATGAAAATATGTACTTGTGGTCCTCATCCCAACCATAGGATGAGAACCACAAGTACATATTTTCATATGAGAACCATGTGATGAGAACCATAAGTGAGAACCATAGGATGAGAACAAGCACAAATTTTAGGATGAGAACCACAAGTACACATTTTTGGATAAGAACCAAGAGATGAGAAGCACAAGTAGAAATTTTCAGATGAGAACCATAGGATTAGAAGCACAAGTGAGAATAATGAGATGAAAACCACAAGTAAAAATTTTCATATGAGAACCACAAGTGAGAACCATGAGATGAGAATCACGAGTATAAATTTTTAGATGAGAACCATGCGATGAGAACCACAAGTGAGAACCACGGGATGAGAACCACAAGTGCTTATTTTCATATGAGAAACACAAATGAGAACCATGGGATGAGAACCACAAGTACAATGACAACCACAAGTACAAATTTTCATATTAGAACCATTGGATGAGAACTACAAGTACTAATTTTCAGATGAGAACCATCGTCAACCGGAACTTTGCCAGAATTTGACTGGACCACCGTCGGAAAATCATCGGACAGCCTGCCACCGTCGGACCACCACCTGTTGCCGCCGAACCACTACCTCAGGCTGATGCCCTTCAACCACAAATAAATCTTGTTTTTTTATTTAAAATTAAACTTTCTATTTAAATTTATTTCTATTTTAATATTAATTTTAAATACATTTTATATTTATCCAGTTCGACACTCATGTAGTCCACCCTAAGCACGGCTGACTATGGGGACCGGGGTGGTCTTTTAGGAAATACACATACAATCCAAAAACTTTAAGGCTTTAATATTTTTTCCTTATTAATTAAAAGGGAAAATTAATTCTGGTTTAATTCAGTCAGATTCTCTACAATTCTCTCTCCAATTACCTTAGTTTCATATCTTAATAATAAATTAACTTTTCTAATTACATTCTAGAAACAGTGGATTATGAAGATATAATTGATGATCTTACTTTGAAGAATGTGAGAAAGATGAATTTATTTAAGTGAAAGACTAATATTTTCATTGAAATATCGTACTCCATGTCAACCGAATCTGCACGCGTTTTGGCTAACCTTCTTAAGATACACTTGACCATAAAACTCAAATATTACTCCGTCCCAGCCGAATGTGCACACTTTTTGGTCAACTTTCTCAGGTCATGTTTGACCAACGATAACTTTAGTTATGTATATTAACGGTGTGTTAAAATTTGATATTTAGAAAATACAGCATGCAGAGAATCCAACAATATCTCACATGATGATATTGGTATCTATATACTAGTTGAAATTTATGGTCAAATGTGTCTTGAGAAAGTTGATCAAAAACGTGTGCAGATTCGGTTGGGACGGAGGGAGTACTATATAAACACCATTATCATTTATTTATTATGAGAAATATTGTTAGATTTCTTGCACGTATTTAACCTCTAAATAAATGGAGAGTCCTGACCTTGAGTGTATATATACACAACCTTGTGGGCATTTATTTTTCATCCATCATCCCATATTACAGAACGAACTGAGCTATATTCTAAATGGATTCCATATTCTATCTTCTTCTTATGACAGGCTTTCTTGTTTTGAACCAGCCGGTTGCCTTTGCTAGGCATTGGTCCAAAGAGCAAAACCCTAATCCGTTGCATATGAAATTCGAATCTCAAATGCATAGTGTGTGTATATGCAGGTATTAAAGCTTATGTGACACTCTTCCACTGGGATACTCCTTTACAATTGGAAAGGGAATACCGTGGCTGGTTAAGCCCAAGAATACAGTAAGCAATTATTTCGAGCATCGAACTAAATTTTGTACGATTTAATACCAGTGACAACGGAACTGCACTGCACTGAATCGCAATTAGTTTGTGAACCCTAAGAACAATTCATTATATGAACAAAACATTCATATATAACATAGGAATCTCCATGCGTTATCGACTTATACTATTTGAAAATTTTACAGGGAAGATTTTGCAAACTATGCAATGTTCTGCTTCCAAACGTTTGGTGACAAAGTTGACAAGTGGATTACACTGAATGAGCCATACGCCCTTGCTGTTTTCGCCTACGTTAAGAACTGGCAAGCACCGGGCTTTGGTGACAACCAGGGCCGGTTGTGGGCAAGCCCAAACAGCCCTACAGAACCGGGCCCCAAAATTTTTGGGGCCCCAAAATAATATGCATGTGTATTATATATATTAGGAAAAAAATAAATTCTAGAATCAGTTTTCCTTCCTGCGCAAAAGCCAAAAAGGCAGAAACCTCTCGCCTGATTCCCAATTTATCGCCTTCAACTCTTCCACTCCCCAAAATTTTCTCCTTTCAATTTCTTTTATTTTCTTTCAGTTTCCAAAACCCATTAAAATTCTTATCTCCCCCTAAAGTAAGATTATGTAGAAAAATATTTTAGATAACAGGTAGAAAAAATAAAACACTTTTTAACTCCGCCTGTGTTATGTACACTGCCGGTCCCCAGCCCGGAAAAGGAGGAGGGAAAAGTATAGTTTTTGATGTAATGAAGGGCCTCATTTTTCATTTAGAACAGGGCCTCCAAATTGTCAGAGACGGCCCTGGTGACAACTATATCTTCCCACCGCCTGTTGGGGAGGATCCGCGTCCATATCCCTACATGGTCACCCATAACCTGCTCCTAGCTCATGCTAAAGCTGTTCAAAAGTTCAGGCAATATCAGGTTCAGTGATTAACTATCTTCAATATATTACGAGGAGATGATTCTATAATTTTTTGATTCTATATATATATGTGTATGTATGTATGTATATATATGTATGTATATGTATGTATGTATATATATGTATGTATATATATATATATGTGTGTGTTTGTCGGGCCTGAAATTGACAAGAGTCTGTGTATGTGTGAAGGAGGAGAAGAGGGACACCAGAGGAGAGAGAAATCGGAATTACATTGAATTCCAAGTGGTTTTTACCGCATAATCCTAATGTTCCAGCAGACGTGGAAGCTGCTCGGCGTGCTCTGGATTTCTATTTTGGATGGTCAGTTTCTAGTTCTACTTGGTCCAATTAATTTCATACGAAAAATACATTTAACCGATTTTGAATGCAGGTACCTAGATCCATTGGTGCACCGTACTTATCCTGAATCCATGAAGCAATTTGTACCTGATTTCACGCCTGACGAGAAGGATTTGGTACATAATAGCTTTGACTTCATTGGTATAAACTACTACACCTCTCAATTTGCGGCTCATCATGAAGAAGCAGAAGGGGACCATTATGAATCTCACCAAAAACTGAAGGTCTCCGGTAAGTATGGGTTGATCAGTAGATCTATCATTATTTAAGAGAAAATCAGAAACATTATTATCAAAGGAATTTTAGTGCGATCGAAGGTTTTTTTTAGAATTCCACCAGTTCCAACATGTGATTTCTGTTTCTCGTAGAGACTGGCCTGGACCATCTTGGGAATAAAATTACCATTGGTGACGAGAGGGTGAGTAAACTGAAACAAATATATTAGTAATTATGTATATTTTCGGCTACTTAATTACTTTGCAGGGTGCTTCTGGTTGGGTCATTTCACATCCCACGGGCCTTAAGAATCTTCTGATTCGCGTGAAAGATGAATACAAAAATCCAGTAATCTACATTACTGAAAATGGTACGAGCAGTTATACACTCGAAAATCATACACAAAAAGTTACTAATGTCTAAGTCGAAGAAGAAGTGAATGTAGATTAACTGTATGACTTTTACTGCAGGTATCGATGATCACAACTTTGACCATAAAGGTACCATGACAAAGCATTGGGCCTCACTCTTCGATGAGACGAGGTTGAGCTACATCCGTGATCACCTTGAATGCGTCTTGGAAGCAATGCAGTAAACCTCAAACTAGTCAATCCTTAATTAGTTAATTATAATCAAAACAAATGTAAGTACTGATCAATTTGTTTTGATTGCAGGGAAGGAGTGAATGTGAGGGGGTATTTTACATGGTCACTATTAGACAACTTCGAGTGGAACAATTCTTTCAAGGTCAGATTCGGGCTGATCTATGTCGATTACCACCACGCTGAACGGAAAAGGTACCTCAAACTCTCCTCCACATGGCTCAAGCATTGCCTCAAAAAAAGAAGAATCGGCATAAGGACCCTTCCCTATATGAACATGACTCAAACGCCATTGCCAACGCCAAACCATCTTCAGGATGGCTCAAGCACCGGAAACAACGCGATAGACGGTAAAGGAAAACCTAGCCCTAGTGCCTGATGGCGTATACCAGCTGGTAGAAATTGGAAATACGGGCATTGATACATGCTCACCGGGCACTATTCCGGCCACCATTTACAACTTTGGGTCTTTTACTTAATTTGAAGTTACATTTTGTCATGCAATAATCAATAATGTCTCTATTGGCGAGACTTAGTGTTTGTTTGTATTTTACTTTAGGGTGGAATGTTGATGTTTTCCATTCCACCTCTATGTATGTTTGAATTTGAGACTTGTGTTTCCATGTATTTTATCTTTTTCTGTTGTTTGTTTCCAACGAAATAAAGACCCATTTCTTTCTTATTCAGTTTTCGTAAATTTCATTTTTCATATTTCAGACTCCTTAAACTTCTTATGCAATCGTTTACACTATCCAACAGCTCGTCTGTGTATTCCAACTCAACTAACTTTTAAATTAAAAAATATATATAACTTAGTTTGGATCTATTATTTCTATATTTTTATTTTACATCATTTTAGTTAAGTTTATTTCAATTCCCTTTAGATCAGGCGAAAATGAAAACCCCTTAATTTTCCTACACACGTGCTTTTTTTTTTCTTTCCTTGATTATTTTCGGAAGAGGTGAGATTGTGAGAAGTTCATAATGGGTGGAGACTCATTTCATAATTTGACAGTTGACATTATCAAACTTTAACCACATATTTCGATGGATATATAAACAATAATATTATCATATGTAATATTGTTGGATTCGTCGTAATAAGTAGTTTCTAAATATTAAATTTTTATTTGACATTACTATACATAGTTAAATATATTAGCGATCAAATATATTTCTTGAAAACTATGAAAAAATCTATGCAGTTTAAGGTGAGGCGGGAGAGTATATAATTTCAAATGAAATAACAATTCATCTGCACGAGGATGTATATAAAAAAATGTTCTTTATTTTTTTCTTATATGGTATCCTCCCCACTTGTCAGAATAGAGTCAACTTAATACTAGTTTATTTCTTTTCGGTTTGCAAAAAATATACTCAGGCTGACACCACAACCTTCAACATGTTCATTCAATAGCATATACATTAAAAAGGAATTGGTTTCGGTTGACTTATACAAAAGAAAAGCCAAGTGGAAGGAAAAACCAAATCTTATTGTTTTTGTTCGAAATTATAGTTTCTTTTTTTATCATAACTACACTACTTATTAACTTTCAACGAGTAATTAAATACATGCATATATAAATATTAAAATTATAATGGATAATCTGTTGTTTAACACTTCTCTGTTCATTCAGGTAATTTGAAGAATAGGAGAGTGCAACATGATTGTTCTTACAATTGGAGTATCAGTTGAATTGGTGGATCATAGTCATATCAATGTCATGTTATATGATACACACATTTTATATAATTTTATATGCGTAGTATTATACTACTGAACCCTGGGAATTGAATGATAGCCTAGCGGTTGAAGTCTAGTGCTACTACCATGAGGTCATGGGTTCAATTCCCACCAGGGCAAGGGGGGGAGGGATTTTATTGGGGGCTCATTTGAGTTATTACCCAATTTTTTTTAAAAAAAAAAAAAAAAAAATACTACTGAACCCTTCTGCCGTATCTCCTTATCTCCTCTCTCAAAAAAAGAGCCTATTTTCTCTTCAATTTTCTTTTGCCCATCTTCCCATTATGGGGAGATGGGGAAACAATTATTTTTCAATTGATATTTTTTGAGTTTTATGTTATTGAATAAGTATGGATCTATCTTCATGCATTAGTATTGTTCTTCGACCTTATAGATTAGATTGTTGTGTTTGTGATAATCTCTCCATTCAGTTCTTCGCGTTGAAGTTTTGTTCTTGATATGGTTGTACAGATCGTGTTTTTATAATTTTGTGTGTTTTGGTTAGGTTTTTCATTATTTTGGATGCTTCACATCTGTGTTTTTCAAGATCTTTACAGTTTAAACGACATAGATATGCTTTGGGTCAAGTGGTGTTGTAGTTCTTGAAGATCCCTATTTGGCAAAGAGATTGATGTGTGATACGCACCTCTCTGCCAAGTGGTCTTGGTTTTCGTGGGAAGCGAGTTAATATCCCGATGACGATATTACAATTTTTAGATCTTTAATTTGTAACAGTACAGACAACCAGTCTGGTTAACATGTAATTTAGATATTGCAATAGATTAGTCATTGCTAGAACCTAGTTGAATTGGATGTCAATTCCACTTATTATAATCGATGTAGGGCATTTTCCTAGCAACTATGAATGATTATTTTCAAAAATAAATGTAATACTATAAATAATTTTAAAATAATAGTTGGTTTAATGAATTCAATTGTTTTAATAAAATGTATTCACGGATCAATGTCCACTAAAGCTTCCTTGTCATCCTTACCTTTTTTTCAGGCTTGCGTGACTGAAAAAAAAAACTTTCAATGAATTTACCAATGATTATCTTATGGAAAATATGGAAGGCAAGAAATCAATTAATTAAGGATAGAAAGGACTATAACTCGGACATAATATGGAAAGCTACTGTAGTTGTCTCTCTTTCTCTTTACTCTGTGCATAATGATATATGATATGAATATCAAATGCTTTGATGGTGCTTTCAATGGTTTGATTGATCAACTTTATGATGAAGCATTGAAGAAGGAGTCATCATCGACATCTTGGATTTATTGTTCAAGACAATTGATGAACTGGAAACATCGTGAAGAATACTATACTTTTTTTCCCACTGGATATTTAATGAGGTAGTGTGATCGCTGTAAAATATTGTGAAATTATTTCATTATGGGTTTATGGACTGACAGTTCGGCCATGTGGGCTTTCAAGAGCTAAATTTTAAAAATACAGTCCATTAGGGTTTAGTATATTCAGTTTTATTCTGATTAGAACTAGATTAGGTAAGATTAGATAAGGTAATATTCTTCAAGGTTCCTTCTTGGAGAATTCGACTAGATTATCTTAGGTTACCATTTATTTTAGGCATTTTAGTTAGAAATGGTTTTAGCTTCTTAAAGCTGTCATAAGTCCATTCAGTTTCCAGTTGTGATTAGGGTTTGGGGTGAGATTGTAACCCTATAAATAGGGAAGGCCTTTGGAAGAATTTCACACTCTTTTATCAATCAAATATACAACCTTTTGAGTTCATACTCTTTGCTTGCGAGCTTCTTCCATTGTTGCTTAACCCCGAGGGCTAGTTAAGTATCAATAAACCTTGTAATGTGATCATGAGTGCTAGTTAGAGAGCAAGTCGAAGTTAGGCATACCCTGAGGGCTAGACTCCTGACTTTCATGCAAGATAGTGAGGGTTTACATATCCCTTCACTAGACCAAAGATATTAATTCCGCAGTCGTGAGTCTTCACAAGACTAGGTTGCTTGAGTTGACATTAAGGCACAGAGGAAGCTCTAATTTCAGCTATGACAGTCAAAGGCAAGTCTTTGATTTTAGAAGCCCAAATTCAACTAGTGGTGGTAGCATTTCAAACATGGTTGGCTAAGGAAACCCTAATTCGACCAAAACCTACTCAAACCCACCATTTGAACCCATTGATCAAAGAATGATTGCAACCAATCAGTCTCCTAGCCAAAACACAGGTAAATCAATTTCTACTTCGTCAAGTATATGTTCTTCTAACACTCCTACATGTTTTCATTGTAATGAACAAGGACATGTTCACAATAACTGTCCCCTTGAACGAATTATAACAACAATGGAGGAGGGAGAAGAAGATGATGATATACCTGCACTGTATGACACTGAAGAAGAACAATTAGATGATGAAATCATCATTGTTGACGGAGGTGAGCAAGGTCCTGAAACACAAGAAATTATTTTGGCGAGTTCCACAGAAGTTTTTGAAATTAATACCCCACAAAGAGCAAGTAATTTCGACACAAATAGTGTTCATTCCACCAAAAAGACATTAAATATTGCCATACACAAGTTCCAGGTTAGTCCTAAGGCAGGTAAGACATGTAAGACAGGTAAGTTGCAAAATGATTCTGATAAGTCGCATAAAGTCTTGTCTTCACATCTTAGTCCTTTACCTTCTATTTATATGATGAGGCATGAACTATCTATTGACTCTGGTAAATTTTTTTATGCTTCAATAAGAGATGTGAATCGAGCTTTGACTAATCATTCTTTTGTTCTTATAATGTCCTTTAAAGAAAGTTACGATGCCAATGAAGATATTTCTGTATATATGCTTTCACGGTTTATTAAGTTGTTACAGAAATTCAAGGATGTCTTTATAGGTTATATGCTTCTCGTTTCGAGGACAAAACTTTTCGATATAGGAGGGAATGATACGAATATCAAATGCTTTGATGGTCCTTTAAATGGTTTGATGAATCAACTTTATGATGAAGAATTGAAGAATGAGTCATCATTGACATCTTGGATTTATTGTTCAAGACTGTCGACGATCTGAAAACATCATGAAGAACACTATACTCTTTTTTCCCACTGGGTTTTTAATGAGGTAGTGTGATCACTGTAAAATATTGTGAAATTATTTCATTTTGGGTTTATGGAATGACAGTTCGGCTATGTGGGCTTTGAAGAGCTGAATTTAAAAAAATACATTCCATTAGGGTTTAGTATATTCAGTTTTATTCTGATTAGAATTAGATTTGGTAAGATTTGATAATGTAATATTCTTCAAGTTTACTTGTTGGACAATTCGAGCATGTTACCTTAGGTTACCATTTATTTTAGGTAATTTAGTTAGAAATGATTTTAGTTTCTTAAAGCTGTCATAAGTCAATTCAGTTTCCAGATGTGATTAGGGTTTGGGGAGAGATTGTAACCTATAAATAGGGGAGGCCTTTGGACAAATTTTACACACTTTTATCAATCAAATATACAACCTTTTGAGTTCATGCTCTCTGCTTGAGAGATTGTTCCATTGTTGCTTAACCCCAAGGCCTAGTTAAGTATTAATAAACCTTGTAATGTGATCTTGATGGCTAGTTAGAGAGCAAGTCAAAGTTAGGCATACCTCGAGAGCTAGACTCCTGACTTTCATGCAAGATAGTGAGGGTTTACATATCCCCACTATATCTGATGTGTGTTAATTTTGTTATTTATTTTATTGGGATTAACTGTGATTTTATGTGATTAATGTGCACTTTAAATGTTTTATTTGTAACAGATCACAGTTTTTGGGCTCAAGAGGAATTTGGAGGAGAGTAAGGAGTATTGGGCAATTAATGCAAATGAAGCAGTCAAATAGAGAGCAGAAACCGTAGCAGATATTTTGGAGCTGATTTGGGCTGATTTTGATGACACTTGTGGAGATATCCTTGAAGATATTTGGAGATAATTTGGAGATTTAACTTTATCTCTTCAAATCAAAATTTAAATTGGGAAAGATTTGTATTATAAGGGGAAGGATGGAATTCTCGGAAAGGAGAGATTATTTTTTGTAGAGATAGGAGATTTTTGGAAAATTGGTGATTGCCATAAGCTAGACTTGGATTTGATTCTCGAGCAAACTTGTTATTTATGCTCGGACGGTTTTGTTTTGTTTTATTAGGCAGAAGACATTTCCAAAGTTTTTTTTGGTTGAAGAATTTTTGGCGCAGCATTTGTTTTCAAAGTCTTGTTTGATTACATTCGGTAGTGAATGATCAGTAAGTTTGCATTCCAGTGCACAGCTTTCCTGGTTTGGTTTTCATACATTCGGCCTTATTATTTAGATAAAATATGTTCAGTTTTTATATTAGTTATTTGTTTTGTTTGATTATTATGAGTAGCTAATTCATACATCGATAGAGAATAATAAATGTTAGTTTATAAATCGTGAGGCCTAATCGCATTATAATTAATTTTTGCATGTTCTTGATTGTTCTTGGTTGAATTTTATTTCTAATATGTTTAGGCCTGATCAACCTAAATGTTTTTAGAATACTGCTATCTAATTTCTGCCAATACGTAATTGTTGGATTGGAATAGTAAGTAGCACAGTCTTGTGAAAATAGCTAAGTAGCTAAGACTGTAATAGCAAGATAGGGAATAATTGAGCGTGCGTTACTATTTGCTTTTACTTTGGTAATTGCTATATCGGGTTCTTTTAATACTTAATGCTATCAAAATGCGTTCTGATTTAGCGAATACTTTCTGGGCACATTTTGGTAAGGAAAATAGTTAATTAATCATAATTAGTTGACTGTCGATAAAGTAAGGAAGAATTGGGGGGGTTAAGCGTACCTACTTCCTTATAACCGGTAGATGTGTAGGAATTGATTCATTATTGCGCATATGATCAATGATTAACTAGCAAGAGTTATTCTTAGCCGATATCATTCATTTATATATTTATTTCTCATATTTTTAAGGTCGTCATTTGCATTTTTAGAGTTAGAAAAATCACTATATTTGAGGCGTGGTGGCATCACCAAAAAGGTTTTCAAAAATAGTTGAAAATTAATTATTGATTATTGCTTTTGCTCCTCGTGGGATCGACCCTGCTTACCATTGTACTAATTAGTATTAATCTGGATTTGCAGGTTATTTGGTGAGTTAAACGACGCTCACCAAATCGGCGCCGCTGCCGGGGAGTAGTAAGTCAATTTCTATAAATAAAATTTCTACTAATATGTGTGTTACTGTGCTTGGTTTATGAGCAGATCATCTAGGCCAAATTTAATATTCAACCCGGAAGTTGAAAAGATAGCCAAGCAAAACAGAAAGTGAACAAAGGCGCGGAAAACAGTTTCTGCCGAGACCCTTCGGTTTGGCCAAACCGAACCCATCACAATTTCAGCAACTACCTCTGATTCGGGAACTGACATCGAGATGGACGGAGCTGACCGAAATCTGAATCCTGGGCAGAACCCAAACAACCCATACATGTGAGAACTTACCGGTCATAGTGAAGATGACCCCCCACTCCCATTCAATTTCCAGAGACCAAAAATCCTATTGAAATCAAGCTGGCATTCCTGAACATACTTCCGAAGTTCCACAGGAGAAGCACCGAAGACCCTTACAATTTTCTAAGCGAACTTGTCAAGATTTGTACGGTTCAGAAGAGGCCATCCACCATGACAGAAGATCAATTCAAATTGGTGGCATTCCCATTCAGTTTGACAGGAGCAGCAAATCAGTGGTATTCGAGCTTGCCTCCAAACTCCATTGCGACATGGGCAGAATTGAAGAAATTGTTCTTGGAGTACTACTTTCGAGCCACTAGAATAGATGCCTTGAAGAAGGAGATCACAAACATCAAGCAAGAGTATGATGAACCATTGAGTATGTTTTGGCTGAGGTTCAGGAAGTTGGTGGATAGTTGCCCTGATCACCAGATGACGGAAGGCCAGTTGCTTCAATGTTTCTACCAAGGGATGACATCCAGCAACAAGGACTTGGTGAACTCTTCCAGTAGTGGTGGATTTTCTCACCTTCGAGTGAATGAAGCTAGAGAGATCATCAAGAGGTTGGTGGACTCTAAAAAGGAGTATGATCAACAAGAGGTACAAATCTTGAAAAAGGTGGCACATACATCTACTTCTGAAAAGGATGAGATCAAGGAAATGATGGAAAGAATGGAGAAAATGCTATCCAAGGTCGTTGACAAGGTTGCGTCTGTACAAGAAAGGCTTTGCGATATGTGTGGAGCAGTCAACCATACGACATCGTAATGCATTCTTACTGTAGGAGAGATACCTATTCAAGCAAATGCTTTGGGAAATTTCAATGAGAGGAAGCAAAAAGGTGGGCCATATCCCCAAAATTTCAATCCAAGGTATAGGGATCACCCTAACTTCCAATGGAGAGAACAAGGTCCCCCTCCGCAGCAGCCTCAGCATTACCAACGACCCTATGTTCCACCAATGCAACGAGAAGCTCTGGTTTTCCCCCATCCCCATCAAGGAGGTCAAGATAAATCTCTGAATGAAAAGATGGATATGTTGATGGACATGATGGTGAAGCAATCCAAGAAGACTGAATCAACCTTGGAGGAGCATGCACGACAAATTGCCCATCTATCAAATTCTCTTAATGAACTTAGGATGAAGCAGCCTGGATTGCCTTCTCAGGTCCAATTGAACCCTCATGAGACGGTAAATCAGGTCATGCTCAGAAGTGGAAAGATAGCTGGTGCACTGCCATTGAAATCCGTGAACAAAGAAGCAAACCATTCACTGACGGAGGGTTCGGTTTGGCCAAACCGAACCCTGCAGCAGAAATTCAGAATCAAGTAACGGAGGAAAAAGGCGACGAAACCACCGTAAAATCTAAGAATCCTAAGCATACTGAGACCAGAGATAAAGGTAAATCCAAGGTACCAGCTGAGGTAATTAAGAGGTTGATTTTACATGATCCTTCACTTAAAATTTTGCCTTCTTTTCCTCGTAGATTAGAAAAGAAAAAAAGAAGAGGCTATGGATTTCGTATCAATTTTTGGAAAAATGGAGATTAATCTTCAGTTCTTGTAGGCAATAAGGTTACCACCAATAAGCAAGTTCTTGAAAGATTTTATTGCAAGAAATCCAAAGGATTCAAGCAAGATCATGATGAGTGAATATGTGTCAGTTGTGATCCAAAAGAAAATGCCACAAAACTACAAGGACCCGGGTATGTTTTCCTTACCTTGTTACATTGGAGATAAGAAGATTGATGCTGCCATGTGTGATTTAGGAGCTTCAATTAATAATATGCCATTATCTGTGTATCAAACTTTGAATGGAGCTGAAATGGTAGACACTAGAGTGGTAATTCAATTGACAGATAAATCTTGTGTATGTCCTGAAGGGTTGTTGGAAAATGTGCTTGTGCGAGTCAATAACTTTGTGTACCCCACAGATTTTTATGTGGTAAAAATGAATCATACTAATGATAAGGGAACACAAGGGGTATTGTTGGGTCGTCCATTCTTGAAAATAGCAAACACCATTATTAATGTTGGTGATGGAACTATTTCTCTTGATTATTTTGGTGATAAGTACACATTTAACATTGATAAACCCATGAATAAACCTATAGATGCTGAGAATGTGTTTGCCATCAATCTTATTGACCCTCTTGTCCAAGATTCTCTTGAGACTAAAATTCTGCATGATATGATGAAAATTCCAGAAGAGGTAGATGTTCAAGTCTTAAGTGATAAGGAAATCTGCAAATTGTTGTGTTCAGTGTACTCTGAAGTATGGTGATGATACTTTTCCAGTGGATATGGAGATGCTCAAGTGTGAGGAAGAAATTCCACTACACACCACTCGGCCAAATTGACGGCATCCACAGTCTGGCCCAAGACTATAAACAAAGGCGCTAATTGGGAGGCAACCAAATTTTCTTAGTTTTTTTTTCTTTCTTTTAAGTTTTTTTTAAAAAAATTTATCTGTTAGGAATTTCAATTTCTCATCTGCTCTCAATTCTTGACCTACAGAGATGAAGTACTTGAATTGGCACCATGCAGAATTCACACCTCTGGAGAGTTGGGACTCGCAGGGTTCCGTTTGGCCAAACTGGAGGTCTGCGACAGAACCTGATTCAGATACAACACTCTCTTCTTGTTCGGAATTCCTCCAAACCCCTCCCAGTAAGTTCCCCCATCCCTGATTTTTTTTAATTTCTGTTTTCTTCAGATTTTTTTTTTGTTTTTTAGTGGTTTTGTTCTTTCTTACATTTTTACTAAACTTGCTTGAGGGCAAGCAAGGATTAAGTGTGAGGAGGATCATATGTTTATGTGTTATGTGTTAATGTCATTTAATAAAAAAATACAAAAATATTTTTGATTTTTTTTGAGTCGAGTCAAATTCAGCATACTATTCTTGATATTATTGTTTCTTGACGGACTGAACTTGCTTGTGAGAAAGCTCTTATGTGACATATTTGGTTACTTAATGCACCTCTAAAATTACTTGGTAAATGAGTCTAATATAATTGGTGTAAATTGGCCTAGATGATACTTGGGATGACGAAAAATGACAAGTAATTGAACATTTTAGCCCAGTAAATGTGAGGTTTGAGCTAGAGTAGAGCAGTCTCTACATCAATGTTTTTTGAGAGTCATGACATTACTTGAACTATTTGGTGTGAAAATGATGAAAGGCATTAGGATTTAACCCCACAGCTTATATTGCTTACCATACATCACCCTTAGTAAACTCTTTGAAGCCTCGACCTTTTTCTTTGTTTGAGCCACAGAAAAATGAAACCAAAGACTATTTTTATTCCCCTCTTTTGTGTCCCTTATACATGCATGCTTGTGATTATGATAGGTTCTCAGATTATTTGTTGCTGATGTGCTTTAAGAAATATCAGTGAGGACCTTGATTTTGATGTATGAAGTGACCATGTGGTACTGAGTTTAAAAGTGCAGTAGAATGATAATAAAAAGGGTGATTTGGTACTGGAAATTCAGAAAGGAGGGCTAATGTGCCCAGAAAAAAGGGAAAAAATGAAAAAAAAGAGAAAAATGAAAAAAATCCAGCACAAACACTTAGTAATTACAGCCAGTTCTGAGCAGATTTTTTCACTTTATGATGGCTGAAAATTATCTTTTTTATTGAGGAATTTTTTGGCTGAAAAGAGTATGCATGTATAGTTATATTTTTAAGCTTAGAACCCTTAGGACCTTACCTCATTTTTATTCCCCCTAGCACCGTTACAACCTTGAATAAAGACCTTTCTGATTTGCATTGAAAGATTTGAGTATTGCCATGTGAAATTCATATTGAGTGACTGTCCCTTACATCTAGAGCGAATGTGTGAAACGTGAGAAATGTTAGATGTTTGTCTGATTTTGACTAAGTTGAGGGCTGGTTTGCATTAATTTGAGGTTGAATTTACCAATGTCATTTGAAGGGTGTGAGAGTGTCAAGTGTGTTATACATGAGCCTTTGTTATTAGCAAGGTAAAGTTTGTCTATGAATCAAGAAATCAAGAATTGGTATGCTGAGTTTGAATGTTTGTTGGGTTTAGTTAGTGTCTTTTTTATTTTCTTTTGAGTCTTTCATAGAGTCAGTTGGGGATACTTGGAACTTTATGATAAACAATAGGATTTCATTCTCATTTCATACTTGAAGGCAAGCATGACTCAAGTGTGAAGATATTTAATGTGTGTTAATTTTGCTGTTTATTTTATTGGGATTAACTGTGATTTTATGTGATTAATGTGCACTTTAAATGTTTTATTTGTAACAGATCACAGTTTTCGGGCTCAAGAGGAATTTGAAGGAGAGTAAGGAGTATTGGGCAATTATTGCAAATGAAGCAGTCAAATGGAGAGCAGAAACCGTAGCAGATATTTTGGAGCTGATTTGGGCTGATTTTGATGAGGCTTGTAGAGATATCCTTGAAGATATTTGGAGATAATTTGGAGATTTAACTTTATCTCTTCAAATCAGAATTTAAATTGGGAAATATTTGTATTTTAAGGGGAAGGGTGGAGTTCTCGGAAAGGAGAGATTATATTTGGTAGAGATAGGAGATTTTTGAAAAATTGGTGATTGCCATAAGCTAGACTTGGATTTGATTCTCGGGCAAACTTGTTATTTATGCTCGGACGGAAGCAGGAGAACTTATCTTGGTTTTGTTTTGTTTTATTAGGCAGAAGACATTTCCAAAGTTTTTTTGGTTGAAGAATTTCTGGCGCAGCATTTGTTTTCAAAGTCTTGTTTGATTGCATTCGGTAGTGAATGATCAGTTAGTTTGCATTCCAGTGCACAACTTTTCTGGTTATTCGACCTTATTATTTAGATAAAATATGTTCAATTTTTATATTAGTTATTTGTTTGGTTTGATTATTATGAGTAGCTAATTCATACATGGACAGAGAATAATAAATGCTAGTTTATAAATCGTGAGGCCTAATCGCATTATAATTAATTCTTGCATGTTCTTGATTGTTCTTGGTTGAATTTTATTTCTAATATGTTTAGGCCTGATCAACTTAAATATTTTTAGAATACTGCTATCTAATTTCCGCCAATATGTAATTGTTGGATGGGAATAGTAAGTAGCACAGTCTTGTGAAAAACAGCTAACTAACTAAGACTGTAATAGCAAGATAGGGAATAATTGAGCGTGCATTACTATTTGCTTTTACTTTGGTAATTTCTATATCGGGTTCTTTTAATACTTAATGCTATCAAAATGTGTTCTGGTTTAACGAAAACTTTCTGGGAACATTTTGGTAAGGGAAACAGTTAATTAATCATAATTAGTTGACTGTCGATAAAGTAAGGAAGAATTGGGGGGTTAAGCGTACCTACTTCCCTAAAACCGGTATATGTGTAGGAATTGATTCATTATTGCGCCTATGATCGATGATTAACTAGCATGAGTTATTATTAGCCGATATAATTCATTTATATATTTATTTCTTATATTTTTAAGGTCGTCATTTGCATTTTTAGAGTTAGAAAAATCACTATATTTGAGGCGTAGTGACATCACCAAAAATGTTTTCGAAATTAGTAGGGAAAATAATTGTTGATTATTGCTTTTGCTCCTCGTGGGATCGACCATGCTTACCATTGTACTAATTAGTATTAATATGAATTTGCAGGTTATTTGGCGAGTTAAACGACGCTCACCAATATCAAAGATATTAACTCTGGAATCATAAGTGTTCGCAAGGAGATTCATATCAATATACCTTTTCATCATACGGATCATTACTTCTCACTCACTGGACTGGTCCCAAAATTGATTAAAAAATCAAAGATGATCATCACAATGGTAAGATGGTCTCTGCTGAAGGAAGATATTTTTATCAACTGTGATGGTTCTTTTAATACCAATTCGTCAGGTATAGGTTGTGTTGTTAGATCATTGGATTGCTCTCTGGTGCATACTATATTTGAACACATAGGCCAGGCCTTGATTTCTCCTCTCCATGCAGAACTAAAAACTATATATGTTGGCATGAGATGGGCTGAAAATTTCAATAACTTGGTGACAATTGAGACGGACTCACTGTAAGTTGCTCACATACTTAGAGCACAAGTTAAGCCACCATTGCAGCTTAACAACATTATCAAGAAGATCAGGGCAGTTCAGAGTAGAGGATCTTTCCAGTTTTCTTTCACTTACAGAGAAGCAAATCAACCCGCTGACTACCTTGCAAAGATGGCGAATAAAACCTCCCGCTCAACTTCTTTTTAGGAAATTCATCACAAGCCTGACTTCCAGTTCCTTATTAGAATGGATAAACTCTTCCCATAATTCCGAAGAACAAGGTAGAGAGTCTAGTTTTCTCATTCTTCAAGGGTATGGAAATTATTGACTGTTTGGCCATTCGTAGTCTCACACAGGGGTGGAAGATTACGCAAAGGAATCCCAGTCTTTTTTCTTCCATAACTCTTTATTCTGATCCAATAGTTTTGTACAAAATAGGCCGGTTAAAGTATTGACCTTTTGCAATGGCAGTAAGAACACATTTCTTTGGTTAGGGGATCCATAAATAGCCCTTGCTCATCAAGGATGAGTTTTAAATTTTTTTTAAAAAAAGAAGGTGTTTCCATCAAAATTTATTGGAATTGCATTTGGGAAGAGGTTCCGAATTCTGAACTGCTCTCTTTCAACTCCCGTTTGTTTTAAAGACGGTTCGAAAATTGATTAAAGGTGATTCTTGCACCAATTGAAAATGGTTCTTGAAGAATTAATACGTGACTGATAATGTTTTTAGTTACAGAAACATGTGACTAAAAAGCTCATGTTTTGCCGTGTTAGTAGAAGGGCTACTAGAGAGACGTCCCTATCATTCCATTCTACAGCTATCATTATTCCTACAATCATTGTAATCTGTGAATTATCTGCTCCAAAGAGAACCTTATGTTAAATAGGGCATATCCAACCAAAAACCCTACCGAAACTTGACCTTATGTCAGCTAGGGCGAATCCAACCAAAAAACCCTACTTAAACTTGACCTTATATCAGTTAGGGCAAATATAACAAAAAAACCCTACTGAAACTAGACCTTAGTTAGCTAGGACAAATCCAACCAAAAACCCTTCTGAAAATTGACCTTATGTCAGCTAGGGAAAATCCAAACAACAAACCCTAAAACTTGACCTTAGCCAGCTAGGGCAAATCCAACCAAAAATTCCTACGGGAACTTGACCTTATGTCAGCTAGGGCAAATCCGACCAAAAATTCCTACTGGAACTTGACCTTATGTCAGCTAGGGCACATCCAACCAAAAAATCCTACTGAATCTTGACCTTAGTCAGCTAGGGCAAGTCCAACAAAAATTCCCTACTGAATCTTGATCTTAGTCAGCTAGGGAAAGTCCAACCAAAACATCCTACTCCCTCTGCTCAGTCTAAATTTCTTAGCAATTATTATCACGTTGTTTAAAAAATGTGTTTAACCATTAATATGTTCAATTATTTACGTATAATAACAATAAATATATAATTAATATTTAAAAAGTATTTCTTACAACGAAATAAATATTATCACATACGATAATATTGTTGATATATCTATTCAAACATGCAATCAAACTTTAATAGAGAATATATAATGCAAAACAAAGCAAGTGGGAATTTTGGGTTGGGACAAACACCTGAAACTTGACCTTAGTCAGTTAGGGCAAATCAAACCAAAAAAACACTACCGAAACTTGACCTTATGTCAGCAAGGGCAAAGCTACTGACACTACCCAAAAAAAAAAGTCTTGTTGTAATGCATATTAGGTAACAAGTAAGAAAATGTCACAATATTTGCCACACCTTCATGTGTCACTAAATATTTTCTGACATTTAGACATGTCACTAAACTGAATTACTACATCAATCCATTTAACAAAATTTAATGATACTTCTAAACTGAACTGTATCTTAAAGCATCATAAAAATATAACGATACTTCAACGCGTCACAATATTTTAGTGACACGCTGAATAGAGATACTTCACAAGGCATCATTAAAATTTTAACGACGCATTTGAGTATCACGAATGCTCAAAAAATGGTCACAACTGGAAGTTTTTTTTTAGTGTGAGATTTTGAATTTTGTTGACATTGTACTCTCGGTTTCACTGCTGCCTCTAATCTCCCCTCCAAACACCTTGTAGTTCCGCCTCTGTAGACACACACTCCTAGTATCTGGATGCCCGCCGGATGCGAAATCCCAGTGATCTGATCGGTTGCATCCTCATCGGTATTCAATGGAGGATCCAGCAGAGGGCAGAGTGGTGCTAGAGCCTCGGCTGGGAACCATCAACGAGTTGTGAAACTAATTTTTTATTTACCAACTGTGATTTTGTTTAAACACTTAATTTTTAGATTTAAAGAAATTAATAATGTGATCAATAAAAATGGGGGAAGATGTAAATTTCTTTGGACTTTGATTAATATTTTGGGTGTTTAAATTATATTAGTTTTACATGAAGTTGTTGCGGGAGGCACCATTATTGATGGAGAGGTGGAACCATCCATTACAACTCCCCTTTTAATAATTAAGTCTTAAAATATATTTAAGTTGTATTCTTGGGGTCGTGGACTAGTAGAAGGTTCAAATATTTTCAAATCATGTGGATTCAGTTCATTCCAACAATATTTTTGACAAATTAATTTACAAACATGTTATTTTAAGGTAAAGTTTTGGAAAAGACCGTCTTTTCCATACACATATGGAAAGACATGGTTAAATTAGAATTATTGAAAAGTAAAAGGTTTTAGTTGCAATGTTAAAACTTTATTATGTAATGTGCAGTAATTTTAATGTAATGACCCGATTAGTGCAACCCAAAAATTTTATGTTGATTTCTTCTAATTTGCATTTTAAACCTTGGTCTTTCCATAACTTATGGAAAAAAACGTCTTTCAAGAGACGTACTCATATTTTAGAGTCCGTCTCTTGAAAGACGGTCTTTTCATAAGTTATGGAAAGACCAAGGTTTAAAGTGTAAATTAGAATAAATTAAGATAAAATTTTTGGGTTGCATGAACCGGATTATAAATTTTATAACTACTACATGTTTCATACTAAAACTTTAATATTGCAACTAAGACCTTTTACCTTTTATTATTCTAATCAAACCCCATCTTTCCATAAGCCTATGGAAAGACCGTCTTTCCCAAGACTTTGCCCATATTTTAATACCAATAATTTATATATTTCTTTTCAATTCATATTACAATTGCAGAATAACTAGTAGCTAGATGATGAGAATATCCCTTATTTCACGTACTAATATAATTTTATCATAACACGTCAACATTACATTTAATACTATATACTCCCTCCGTTCCAGCAAAATGAAATATTTATTTTTTTACGATCCTCAAAAATTATGTCTGACCGTCAATATCCCTAATTATTTATAATAATTTTGCATAAAAATTTATATTTAAAAAATAAAGATTAAGATGATTCTAACCATTTCACATGACATTTTTAATTAGTGAACATAACAAATCTAAACCATTAAACCCCTTGATTTGATAGTAAAGATTGCCTCATCGTTGCTCTATTTATTTCCGCGCGACAAACAAACAACGCCAAAGATTCCATTTTCTAAGATTGCCTCATCGTTATGTGTGAACAATGGAATCTAAATTTTCTTACCAATTTCTCCAATTTTCTTACTCCATCGGTAATTTAACTATTTAGATTTCAATTTTCTCATTTCAATCGGTAATTTAACTATTTATTTAGTCAAAATTTCTGAACTTTTATCATAAAATTGAATTAGTATACAAGTATAGATACTGTTGTGTTATACCTTGTTAGATTCATTATAACATATATTTTTGAAATATCAACTTTTCACAAGTTTTAATTATCCTCAATGAAAGATATCAAAGATCAATAATTTTTCAAGTCAACTTTCAAAAGTCAAATGTGTGCAGCTTGAATTGGGAAAGAGGGAGTACCAAACATGCCTTAAAGCTATGTACCCCAATTCGGATTTAGTGTCGTATTCGAGTAGGGATCGGATACAGCGACACTCAAATTTTCTATTTTGATCGACACGGTGGGTCAAATGAGTGTCTTGACTATTTTTTTCGACATGTCTATCATAGAAAGTGTCGTAAAATATATTATGACACACCTATATTTTATTATTTTATAAATAATAATAATTTCAATTAACTTATAAAACAAAAAAAGTTAATAAATGAAAGCAACAATATAATTTAAATTTAAATTTCAATCCTAATAATAAAAGTCATATTATGATAAAATAAGTAGTCTTCTTAAGTGCTTATACATTATGTTCACTAGTCACAAGAGTTCAAATTAGAGAATATGAAGACACTTCAATTCTTTTAACATTATTCTAATTGCCCTCAATCACCAATTTTTTGTTAGTTTGCCACGATTTATCTTATAAAAGATGCATGTGTAAACCGTGCAGAGTAAAAAAAAAAAAGGGAAAATCCACGCTAGCTGTTAGTTGAAACTACTTCATTTGTCCCATTTCAACATGCAGTATTATTCATTTAGTTAAAATTTCTTAACTTTGACAATAAAATGAGATTAGTATATAAATATAAATACTACTGTGTGGTACCTGATTAGATTCATTATAATATATATTTTTAAAATATTAACCTTTCAAAAAATTTTAATTATCTTTAATGAAATATATGAAGGATCAATTTTATTTTGAATTAATTGTTAAAAGTTAAAGTGTGCAGGTCAAAATAGAACAAAAGTGTATAATTGATGGGTAAAATTCCCTCATCACAATTAAGCTTCCTCCACAAAACCGTTGGCCTTTCTTTAGATGAATGCATGGAAGAAAATTAACCTTATCTAAAAGGTGAAACTATATCCTTTTCCCATGTATGAATGATACTCCCTCCGTCCCCAACATCAATGATACTCCCCCCATCCCAGCCTTTTTTTTGCAGAAAGAGAAAAGGCAGGGATATTTTTTTCCAATTTTGTGAAAAGTCTAAAATATCCCACCTTAAACCTCTATCCTCTCCCTTTGCCCTCAACATCCATCGCCACCACCTTCAACCATCCTCCCTCTGCCGCTGCGTTTCAACCATCACATCAACACCAGGCCACAGTGCCACTAGGCCACATCGCCTCCAGACCACACCACCACCCGCGTTTCTTCAACCTCAATTTCTTCAGTCCACACCAGACCACAACCACCATCACCTGCGTTTCACCACCAGGCCACACCACCCCTATCTGCCACCTTAATTTCTTCAATCCGCCTGTCCGGCGAGAACCCGTACCGTGAAACCTCTTCCAGATCTAGTGTCTTTCGAAGGAGCATGGAGCGGTGGTCGCTGGTGATGCGGAAAGGGTACGACTAGGATTACAGATTGAGTGGAAGGAGAATGATGGCGGGATTGGGGATTTAGGGAATTAAATAATTGGGGATTTGGTTTTTGGGATTTGGAGAATTCTCAGACGAAGAAGAAGAAGAGGAGGTGGAAGAAGAACAAGAAGAAGAAGAAAAAGAAGGAGGAGGAGGAAACCCCGCTGGTTTGGGAGGAGAATGTGAGATGAGGTATTGATTTTGGAAGAAAGAATGAGGCCTGGTGGTTTGAAGTAGGGTTAGGATTTAGTTTAAAACTATAGTTTTTGAAGGGTAAATGCTGATAGGCAAACCCACAATTGGGCCAAGAGCACCTTGGGCCGAAGGCACTTCATGGTCGTATCAGCACAATAAATCTCTTTAATAGAAAGAAGTACATCAAGGCGTATAATTTGGAGATATGTTATTCCCTGATGCAGTATAAATAGACAAGTACACACTTGCTAGAGGGGACTTTTTGAACATTTTTACTAAGACACTTACAGACTTAAGCATCAGAGAGTTTACCCCTGGGACCTCCCGATGATTTATTTTTTTTTACAGATTATCACACTCAACGTTACGACTCGACCGATTTCCAGATGCATCAATTGGCACGCTCAGAGGGATCGATTCAGTCGCATTTTAGTTCTTTGGTTTATGTCCACCTCCACGAATACTCAGAGGAGTGAGAGGTTAAAGCTGAAAGGAACTGGTGCTACGGGAAAAGTACAATCACCTTATCGGCGAAGAAGAAAGAGAATGGTTAATCCCCCAGCATCCCATGAAGTGGAGAGAGAAGCGGTGCAAGTCTCAGTTGGAGAGCTGAGAGGAGGGCAAGACTCCATTGGATAGATTCTAGTGATACCTGAGGGCCCTCGAGATGTAGATGGACCCTCAGAGCCTACTGTGAGTAATGTTGGTAGAGAAATAAGGCTTGCAAATCCTATGCTAGATGTATACGTGCTAGATGTATACGTGATGGGAGAGATGGTCGTTTCACAGAGGTCTCTGGTGAGTCACAGATGGAACCTTATGAACAAGCCTTACGACAGAATCAAGCAACATGTGTGAGTACCTTACAATCTGACTTAGCTAGGGTAATTCAGATGTTAGTGGTGGTAGGATATCAGGTCACGCCTGCTTCAGCCCCGATAGCCCACCTCAAAGCATGGGAGCCTTGATCGCCCCTCCGACGGTCATAGAAGCCCCAACAAGCAGCGTCACTCTGCCCATGATAACGTTTCCTTACTTTGGATATCCTCAAGAGGGGTACTAGGCACGGCCTCAACCTTCATTCCTAGAACCCCTGGGGTTGGCACGTCCCGAACCCTCTCCAATTCCGACAACCTTGATGGGAGGATATCCCAGAGCTGATCAGCCTCCGTTTCCTAAACTCCTGGAAATAGCACATTCTGGACCCCCTGCAATTCCGGTAACCTTAATGGGAGGATATCCCAGAGCTGAGATGTGGTATAGGTCTCAGGGGTATGGAAGCATAGGGATGTCGAACCCGTCAGCATAGTTCAACCCCCTCAGCATCAGATGGCTTATGGCGACCCCCATAGAGGATTACTAAACCCTGGAGAGTAAAGAGGAGATACCGGAGATGCCCTCAAGAGAGAGTTAGACAGACTATTTGGGACACTTGGCCATGTAGCAAGATCCCCGTTTCCATCGCTGATAACGCAGGAGATGGACCACTAAACCGTGTGACATACTCCATAGTTCACAAGGGTTCAAATTTAAGAAAATGAAGACACTTCAATTCTCTTAACATTATTCTAATTGCCCTTAATCACAATTTTTTTGTTAGTTTGCCACGATTTATCTTATAAAACATGCATATGTAAACCGTGCAGAGAAAAACAAAATAAAGGAAAATCTACGCTAGTTGTTAGTTGAAACCACTTCCTCTCCCATTTCAACCTGCAGTACTATTCATTTAGTCAAAACTTCTTAATTTTGACCATAAAATGAAATTAGTATATAAATATATACACGATTGTGACAGTGGCAGAGGTACAAGGGGGCTGGAGGGGGCTCCAGCCCCCGCCAAACAATTTCCAACAGTTGATTTTTTTTGAAAATTATAGTTCAGCCCCCTCCAAATTACACTTCAGCCCCCTCAAGAATTTTTAAAAAAATTAAAATTCAAGTGGATAATCATGCCACATGTCATAAGTTTATTTGTTACCTGTATTTTCTATCATCTCCTATCCTAACTTACCCATTTTCTCTCCTCACAATCACATTTACATACACACAACTGAACCTCTCTTTCAAATTTTCCCAAAAAAAGTTCTCCCTTCCAAAAATTCAAAATTTAATCCTTTCATTTCCTTCCTATTTGTATGGAAAGAGAAGCCTTGAATTTTAAATTTCCAAGCTCAATAATCTCCTATTTCTACTCTACATTCACGTATATGCTCAATTTGGGAGGATAAATTCAATCTTTGGAAGCAAATCAAAGGTTAGTTTCATTTTTATTTATTTAAAATATGCATTATTTATTTATTTATTTGACTACATAATATGAATATATATTATACATGATGTTGTGTTAACCATATATTAGTTCTTATAATTTAAATGTTGAAGAAGAAAAATTAATTAGAAAGTTACAAGTTGAACTATACAAAAATTACTTCTTAATCACATAAATTCAATTGTACATAAATTAGTTCTTATCAATACAAATTATAAAATTACTTTGTTTATGTATGTAGGATATGAAGAGATTTTTTCAACCTACTAAAAGAAATTGTAGTGGGGAATCTTCTAGTAAACCTAATGATGAAATCTCGGAAAATCGCTCAAGTGAAAAATTTAATGTGGATGATATTGTTTATGATCCGGGTTTAAGGAAGCCAATCGAGGAGTTTGATAATGCTATTCGAGATCAAATTCGAAGAGAGTATATTGTTAAGGGGCCTTATCAACCAATTTGCCACAACTACCCAAAAAGGAAATTTGGCAATCAAGAAAGGAGTTTTCAAACTAGTTGGTATAGAGACTTTCCATGGCTAGAATATAGTGTGTCCAAAGATGCGGCATTTTATTTTTGGTGTTATCTTTTTCCGCCATCACATAATAAGGGAAGTGAAGTTGCTCAAAAGTCTTTCTTAGTAGAAGGATTTACTTATTGGAAAAAGGAAAAAGAAAGATTTTCTCTTCATGTTGGGGATGTGAATAGTTGTCATAGTGATGCAAGGATGAGTGTTGAATCTTTTAAAGATCAAAGACATAATTTGATAAATGTGTTTCAAGTACGTGATTCTACCTCTGAGGTTTCTTATCGCACTCGTATAACTGCCATGTTGGATGTGCCACGATTTCGTTTGAGACAAGGGCTATCTTTTCGTGGACATGATGAGTCTTCTAGTTCGGTGAGCAGAGGTAATTTTCTTGAATTGGTTGAATGGTATTGTCAAAACAGTGAAGATGTTGCCAAAGTTCTTAAGAAAAATGCTCCGGGTAACAATCAAATGACTTCCCCTCCAATTCAGAGAGATCTAGCTCGGGCTTGTGCTGAAAAAGTAACACATTCTATTATTACTGATCTTGGTGATAGAGTTTTTTCTTTGATGGTTGATGAGTCTCGAGATGTTTCTACAAAAGAGCAAATGGGAGTTGTTTTTCGATATGTGAATGAAAAAGGAGAAATTATTGAGCGATTTATTGCTATTATACATGTGCCAGACACTACATCTATTTCATTGAGAGATTCTATTGTGGCTTTGTTTGTGAAACATGGGTTGTCCTTAGAAAAAGAGGACAAGGATATGATGGAGCTTCGAAAATGAGGGGTGAATTTCACGGTTTACAAGCCTTGATACGAGAGGAAAATCCGCAGGCTATGTACATTCATTATTTCTGTTATCAACTCCAATTAGTTCTGGTATTAGTTGCTAAAGAAATTTCTACAGTGGCTGATTTTTTTTTCTTATGTCACTATGATTGTGACTTTGGCTGGGGTATCTTGCAAACGAATGGATAAAGTTAGGGAGTATGAACGTGCCAGAATTGTTGTTGCTTTAGATGAAGGACAAATTACTAGTGGTCAAGGGTTGAACCAAGAAACTGGTTTAGCAAGACCCGGAGATACTTGTTGGGGATCACATTACTTGACATTGCTTCGTTTACATACGATGTGGCCTTCAGTAATACAAGTGTTGGGTGATATTCATGACCATGGAAGCAGTTCAGAGAATAGAGGTACTGCAAGAAGTTTGATTGATAAAATAGATACTTATCAGTTTGTGTTTGTGATGCTTTTGATGAAATACTTGTTGTCAATCACGAATGAGCTGTCAATTGCCTTACAACAAAAGGATCAAAATATTATCAATGCCATGAATTTGATTGCTTGTGTGAAACAACAATTACAAGCCTTTAGGGAAGATGGATGGGATATTATTTTAGAAGAAGTTAACAATTTTTGTGGGTTGCATATGATCCCACTACTTGATATGAATGACAATATGACTAGTCGTGGCTATGGAAGACGAATGGGGCAAGTCGTAACCAATTATCATCATTATCACGTGGATTTGTTTCTTCAGGTATGCTTGTTCATCATATTTTTGTTAAGAAAGAGATATTTATTTGTGTTATTGACCGTTAATTTTAAAATTTCAGGTTGTTGATTTGATCATACAAGAGATGAACAATCATTTTTCAGAAGTTAGCACAATATTGCTTGGTTGCATTGCCTGTCTTGATCCAAGAAATTCTTTCTCCCAGTTCAGTATTCCAGAATTGATTCATCTTGCAACTAAGTATCCGGAAGACTTCTCTCATACCGATCACATGTATCTTGAATCTCAGTTGGGGAACTATATCCATGTTATGCAATATGACCCTCGCTTTTCAAGCATTGAAAAATTGGGTACTCTTGCTCTGAGGTTAGTTGAAACTGATTTTCCTAGAATTTTTCATTGGTATATTGGTTGATTGAGTTGGCATTGGTTTTACCAGTTGCAACTGCTACTGTGGAGAGGGTGTTTTCTGCGATGAAAATTGTGAAGACTGATTTGCGTAATCGCATGGAAGATGAATTGATGAATGATAGCCTTGTTGTGTACATTGAGAAGAGGATTTTTGCAACAATCAACAATGAATCCATTCTGCGACGCTTTCAAAACATGAAATCTCGAAGAATGCAGTTGTCTTCGCTTCCTCCTAGAAGTTAGGTTGTTACTGTTCAAATAATATTTTATATTTATGTTACGAATTTCACTGTTCATCATATTAATTTCAAGACTTAAGTATTTATTGTATTTTTTTTGTTAAAAATTTCCTAACTAGCCCCCGCCACAAAAGTTTTCTGGCTCCGCCCCTGGATTGTGAGGTACCTTATTAGATTCATTATAGCATCTATTTTTAAAATATTAAATTTTCAAAATTTTTAATTATCTTTAATGAAGTTAAAGTGTGCAGGTTAAAATGGAACAAAGAGTGTATAATTGATGGGTAAAATTCCATCATCACAATTAAGCTTCCTCCACAAAACCTTTGGCCTCTCTTCAGATGAATGCATGGAAGAAAATTAACCTTATCTAAAAGGTGGAACTATATCCTTTTCCCATGTATGAATGATACTTCCTCCATCCCAGCCTTTTCTACAGAAAGAGAAAAGACAGGGATGTTTTTTTCCAATTTTGTGAAAAGTCTAAAATACCCCCACCTTAAACCTCTATCCTCTCCCTCTGCCATCAACACCCATGGCCACCTGTACATCGCCACCACCTTCAACCATCATCCCTCTACCGCTGCATTTCTTCACCCACCACATCACCACCAGGCCACACTGCCACTGGGCCACATCGCCACCAGACCACACCACCACCACCCACGTTTCTTCAACCTCAATTTCTTCAGTCCACACCAGAACCAAACCACCACCACCCGTGTTTCACCACCAGACCACACCAACCCTATCCGCCACCTTAATTTCTTCAGTTCGCTTGTTCGGCGAGAACCCCAACTGCGAAATCTCTTCCAGATTTGGTGTCTTCCGAAGGAGCAGTGAGCGGCGAAGCAGGGAGTGGTGGTTGCCGGTGACGTGGCAAGGGTAAGACTAGTATTTCAAATTGATGGGAAAGAGAGGGATGGAGGAATTGGGGATTTAGGGAATTAAGGATTTGGGGATTTGGTTTTAGGGGTTTAGGGAATTCTCCGACGAAGAGGAAGAAGACCAAGAAGAATAAGAAGAAAAAGAGGAGGAGGAGGTGCGAAAAGAACAAGCAGAAGAAGAAGAAGAAGAAGAAGGAGGAGGAGGAGTATGCGCCGCTGGTTTGGGAGGAGAATGAGAGAGGAGGCGTTGGTTTGGGAAGAAAGAAGGAGGCCTTGTGGGTTAAGGCAGGGTTAGGATTTTAGTTCAAAATTATAGCTTTTGAAGGGTAAGGATGTAATTTAGTTTTTTAAATCTTTCCTAAAATGGATTTGTGCAGATTTGGGTGGGACAACCCAAAATGGAAAATGTGTAGAAATGGCTGGGACAGGGGGAGTAGGAAGTTTGTGATTTATTAGAGAGAATTGAATTAATTGTTGAGAGATGTTGTGTGCTGAGAGATAGAACATATATTACAAAACTCTTTCTATATTTAAGTGGACTGAAATTGTTTGATCCCCGTGATTTTTTTTTTCCAGTTTGGATTTCCACGTATAATTCTTGTGTTTGTTCTTTTGATTATCGAGTAATGGAGAGGTTCTTAGTATTGACAAGGGGAAGATTGAGGTTAAAATTCCCATTAAGAATAGGAAAACTAGGTTATGCCTTTTGGAGGTGTCTGGATGTGTTTAGAAATAGAATGGCTAGAGGATTTCAAATGTCCTAGAAAAGATGATTGTTTACAGGTGAATGATTATGAATATATTGACTAACAATTCAACTTAATACTAAGTTAGCTTCCAGGCTTTTGGAAAGTGAAATTTTATTGGATTAAATTTAATCATTAAAATTTTGAAGGTTAAAAAGTAATTCTTAGAATTTTATGGGTTAAAATGCAATTATTATAACTCCATGGGTTATAATGCAATTATTGGATCTCTGTGAATTTGATTGCAATATTTATTAAAATTCTATGGGTTGAATAGTAAACTTAACTTTTTAAAAATTCTTTGCATTACTTACCGACACTTTTAAGTGTGGATATATTTTTTAAGTGTGCATATTCAACACTTTTACCGACACTTTTAAGTGTGCTTATCCAAGTGTAGTGATTGTTATCTAAACCCTCAGATGTATAGATTTTTAAGTACACTTTCAGATGTATCTTTGAGTACTAAATAAACTTTGAGGTGTAGAAATAATTTGCTACACCTTCAAAGAATTTATTTTTTCATTACACGCCCTCCGCTATACACTTCCACGAAGTGTAGTGAAAATATTTAATTACACTTTTTGATGTCAATATTGAATCCCAAAAATGTAGCAACTCGCTTGGTTTGTTGCAGTGATATGTCAAGACGATAGATATCTAAACACAGCCGAAGTTAGATGTGTCGATGCCGAACGATCACGCGGGCCGGTTGGATCGACAGCAGGCCGGCATCAATAAATGACTGCAGTGTTGGTTACGCCTTCGGTAAGCTCGGCATCGCTTGATAGCGTAATTGTCACCATCTTGACCGGCGTCGGTCGTGGTGTCCATCATAATACTTTTACATGAAAAACCAAGGTAAAATGTATTTCTTACCTCGATTTTGAACGACGGTAAAAAGTATACGTTTTACTGCGCCACTATTTACCTCATTTATTTTTAGGGAAAAAAATCAAGGTAAAAACGTCTCTAGAACCGGGGTGATGTCTTCTGTAGTGAAACATGTTTTCTCAAACTTGAATGACAATTTAATAAGTGAACATAGGCATTAAATTTGTTAATGTGTCAATAAGTCAGAATCTTCTATTCACTAGAACAAATATCACAGTAGCCAGCCACTTCAAATGAATAAAGAAAACAAGCAAATGGAGCATTTATTTTATTGCAAGTGAGCACAACTCACGACACAAAATTACAATGGAAATACAAAGACTCAACATCAATCAAACATACATGAGTGTGGAATGACATTCCACTCGAAAGGTAAATTACACAAGGTCTCAGTAACAACAGAGACATTATTGCAAGCACACATCTGAAGGTAATAAATTGCAAACAAACACAGAGTCTCATTCTCAGAAGAGACATTATTGAACGGAAATTAACTGCAAAAGAAGTAGCTGACGAAATGTGAATTCGCCAATGGTATCGGAAATTTGATGGGGGAATATCATTCCTCTCCATCTGCTGCGCTGGCGCCAGATTTTTTGTTGATCGGTGGAGGGACTTCTTCTTCTTCTCCTTCATGTTCTTCTTTTTCCAGCTGGGGAGTGCCTTCTTCTTCTTTCAGTGGCGAAGGGCCGTGTTTTCCTGCATTTTCAAGGAAATGCTTGAACCATTGAGCAGAGAGCTTAGGGTACCTTTTGGAACCATCCTTGCAATCCACATACACAAGCCCGAATCGAATTTTGAAACCACTTTCCCACTCAAAATTGTCCAACAGCGACCATGCAAAGTATCCCTTCACCTTCACCCCTTTCCTGCAACCAAATAAATATAATTAGCTTCCAAAAATGAATGCTCAGTTGGGAAAATTAATTGATCGACCGATTAGAAAAGTGTTGCGTACTTCATTGCTTCCAAGAGGTATTTCAGGTGATCGCGGATGTAAATCATCCTGTTTTGATCGACTAGTGAGCTCCATTGCTTCGTGCAGTTGTCATCACTATCCGCGAGACCTGCGTAAAAATATGTTCATTATTAAGGAATTGATTTCGTCCCATTAAACTGTTTTAAATTTTATGAATTGTAAGATATAACATAAAAAAAAGGACATTTTTTATTCATCTCTCACCTATAAATTACTTCATTATTCATCTACTCAGGAAAATGTTAAATGCCAAATAGGAAATGCCTTATGTTTTATTGTACCAGGGCTTTTAAAGTACATATATCAGAAGTTGTTTTTCTTTAGATAAAAAAGGGTTTTCAATTTTGAGATGATTCAGTACCATTCTCAGTGATATACATGACTGGATCATTGTACTTGGTTTTTATAAGAAGCAGAAGTTTCTCTATACCTTCTGGATGCGAGATAAGCCAAGCAGAAGAACCCTGCAAATTAACACAGAATTATAATAACCGAACAATTACTTAATTTAAAGATAGGCTATACATGTACAACAAGATTTGGCTTAAGCTTGTTCACCTTCTCAACCGCCTCTTTCCCATCTCTGAATACACGTGTTTCTGCGAAAGACACAAATTGTTGGAGCCATCACTACAAGACTAGAGTTGTTGTGCGGAATGGAGAAAGAACAGAAAATATGAACGAAAATAACAAGACACAAGATTTACGTGGTTCACCAATTTGGCTACATCCACGGGAGACGGATTCCACTATATCAGAATTAATGTTTACAGAGAGAAGAGAGACACTTTATATGCTGTCTCCACTAAACCCTAACAAACTGGGCCAAAACACAATTCAGCGAGACCCCCGTTTGTTTCCCGGGGGCGACTGCCGCCCCCCCGGACCCCCAGGCCAGGGTCGCAGAAGCGGCTATTACAGTATTCAAGGCATACCAACAAATCTCCACCTTGACTTGAATCCTCAAAGTAGAAAACTCCAGATGCACCATTACAGTGCCAGATGAGTAGACTTCGCCCTCCACTCCCGGGACTACCCATAGAGCACCTAATCAGCTCTGATGTTCAGCAAGTCCAAACAATGTTGAAACTTGCTATGTGGAACAGATTTGGTGAACATATCAGCGAGGTTATCAGCAGTTCCCACTTTCTTCACCCTGATTCTCCTCTCACTCCTCAGGAAATGATATCTGACATCAATATGCTTGGTCCTCTCATGATGGACCTGATCCTTGGTGAAATTCTGTTTCACCTATAGTCTATACTTTTATGCCAAGTTGTTTAACGTTTGGTGTTAAAACACGAAATAAAATAAGCAGTGCACACACAACTTGGTTACGCAGTTCGGTGAAATTACACCTACGTCTGCGGGGCCTTGCCCAGATCAGAAACCATCCACTAGAAAGCAGTCTTTAGTACAAGAAGCTTAACTTGAATACTAATCCATTGCTAACCTATGAGTGAATGTCGTGAGATCCCCTCACTGCCGATCCTACGTCGTTGAACCCCCACGAACAACACGTCTCCCTGGATCTCCTCCTTCCGAGGAATTAAGGCTTCCTTGTTTCTGATCTTTACGAACTTGGTCGGATGAATCAACACTCCTCCAAACACCACAGGCAGATCGCTCCAACACTTCTCACGTAGAGATCAATTCTTGGTCGCTTACTGATTGCATTCTATCTTCTTGCTTTTATCATCTTCGCAATCCTGCCTTGTACGCAACTCTTTCCTTGTCGAACTCTACAAAGAATAGACTTCTAGACTAAGGAAATATCTAATTCTAATCTGGTAATAAATGGACAATCCTTTATCAATAGGAGTTGTACCATAAATAAACTACTTAATTAATTCCTAACTATTACATGAATATTCAGTTACCAGAAAGAGATTGCCACGGAATCACATATTAATCTTCACAATATTCTGTTCTGATCGCATGATTATGTTCCATAATTTTCTCCATAAATCGTGACTAGAAAGCTGCTGTCAGGTAAAACTCGATAACAGTGGTGTTAAAACACCACAACATAAGTTCGCACAATATGCCACAACTAAGTCCAACTCCAGAGGACTTTACAATCCCCCCCTTGGCATATTAGTGAATTCAACAGCACACACGGACAGCACAAACAACAACGAATATTCAGAACATCCAAATAGAATACAAAAACAGTCATCAAAATCCGTCCAAGTTAAAGCATTCAACATCTACTCAAAATATCC
Source organism: Rubia yunnanensis (assembly GCA_037428765.1). NCBI lineage: Eukaryota > Viridiplantae > Streptophyta > Magnoliopsida > Gentianales > Rubiaceae > Rubia > Rubia yunnanensis. Next base: position 10,761,007 of record CM075061.1, read on the forward strand.
AAATTTCTCCCCCTGAATTCATGAATATGTGAAGACATGATTTAGACATCAGACCCATCCGAACCATCCTCCGAACCAACAGCATCCTGAGTTGCTGCGGCCAACAAACCTTCTCTTTCAGCCTCCAATGCAGCCAACTCCCCCTCAATCTTTACTACAGCAGCCTGATGGCGTTCAAGCAATTCCTGACACACTGCTGCTCTTGCCTCAATAGCTCTCAACCGAGCCGCAATAGCATCCGAGCACACTGTTTCCGGAGGTGTCCAGGGTAAATCCTTTACAATTCTACCACTTAATGTTCTGAGGGTCGGCTTTAAGGTTTGAGTAGAAATCAATTCATCAGACTCCCTTGTGGCTGCACCCCCTTTCTGCAGCACCATTGTGATGACACATGGATGTACCAATGCTTCCTTCCTAGTCTTTCGAGCACAGTCCATGATATCGTTAAACACCAGTCTTCCCATATTGACCTTGTGCCTTGCTCCCAGGCTATATAGGAGTGTAGCCATTTCTTTGGTGACACTGGTATTATTGACTGAAGGAATCCAATTGTGTATTGCCACCATATACAGGCAGTAATACCTGGAGGTAAGGTTGGATGCAGGTATCTGCTGTCTACCAGTCACTGGCCATGTACTCTCCACCCCACCGGTAAGCTCCACTGCCACTTCATCAAAATTTTCTGGCACCTGGTGTTTGAACACCGATTTGTCATTCCTAGAATTTCCACTCTGCAGACATTGATTCACTGCCTCTGGGGAGAACTCAAAAACTTCCCCTCGCACATACACCCTATGGAACCAAGGAGATTCCTCATCTTCACATTCCTCCTTCAGGTTGGAATAAAATTCCAACACTATCTGCTTGTTATACTCACCAAAGCATGTAGCATCCCTAAACACCTTTAGATAGTGTAAATAATCTGTGAACCCACAGTCTCGGTATTTCTCAGAATCAGCTGGCCTTTCCGCCAGTATCTTCCTTCCACAGATAAATTCCCATTTTTCTTGGCTTGCTTCGTTATAAAATTCAGTGCTAATAGCATTACAAACCTCAGGTGGAGGTAGTGCCTGAGGCTCAACTGGTCTCTGCTGCCGGTCTGCACGTAACTTCTTCAGTTTCAGCTCAATCGGCTCATCACTGTCCTCACTTATGGCCATACTCTTATCTCTGCACCTCTTCGACCTTCGAGCACCCTTGAAAGCAGAGGCCACACTATCCCTGGCCTTCTTTGACATCTGAGTGGCATGCATTTCCCCAGATTCTGTTGGTGTTTCAACACCCACTTCCTTACTCTTCCTCTTGAGTCCACGTGTATGTCTTGTCTCTGATGGTGTTTCAACACCAACATCAGGGCCATCAAGAGTTTGCCCCCTCTCAGTCAGGTTCACAACTGGTTTTTGAGTACCAGTACCAGGCATATCAGCACCATCTACACTCTCTACAACAATACTTTCATCATCTTCCTTCTCTGAATCAGACTTCAAACACTCTGAAAGAGCTTCACTCAGCACAGAAGCATTCTTTGGTTCATTCATCATCAAAAATGTCTCAGCTTCATCAGCTCCCCCTGCACACCCTGCCTCCTCTTCACTATCACTGATCTCCACCACTGGGATGGGCAATCATCTCAACAATTCTTGAAGCAGGAACATAGACCCATTAAAGCACTCTATTTCTTTGCCACTTGCTCCAGAAAAATCAGTGGATTTAACCACTTTAACCCACGGTTGCACAACCACATCATTCCCTAGGCTTCTAATAACAGGCCTGTGCAGCGAACCTATTCTCGTATAGATTGTAAAAAACTGATCTATTTCTTCCCCTACTTTGTACTGTTCACCAAAATCTACTCCAACTAATGTGGCATAAAATTCACTAATTTCACAGATTTCTCCAATGCCACCAGTTAACAGTTCTTTCAAATCAAATCCATTTATCTTTCCATGCAAACTCTTGAATTTCTGAAGATCAACATAATCTCTATTCTGAACCATCCATGCAATAAATTCCAGAACATAGTAAAAGTAAATCCTGTGATGGACAAAAGAATGGTCAAACCTGGCCTTAGGGCGTTGGCGATTTACTCCATCCCACTTAGTTATCCTCTGTTCTCGGCCTCCAGGGAATTCTCCCACGTCTACATCGGGGTCAAGCTCTTCAAAATGTGGATTCTCCAGAACTCGCACACTCGAGAAACCCCCAAACCATTTCTTGTAGGTAAAATTCACCATTTTAGACGAGGTTTTGTGTGGGATATGCGGTTTCTGAGTTTTTGAAAATTTCAGGTTTGCTAGGAAGACAAGTGCGGGTGCTCTGTTTAGGAAGATGAACAGTTGAAGAACTTGAATTTGTGTGGGAATCAACCACTTGTCACTTTCACTTTCCTTTTTCGAAAACCAAAAAGCCACTCTACTTTCTCTTCTTTCAGAATACCATCATGCAAACATTTAAGCCCATCATCATAACTTTCTGGCCCAAGGTTAGCCCGTCTGATCTACTTCCCAATCAAGAAATTTTTCAGTACCACCAGCCCTCGGTGTTTAAACACGGCTTCTCATATTTTTGAGATTTTCAATTTTTCTAATTTTTTTTTCAACTATATTTAAAAGAGAAAAAAAAGTAAATAATACAACATAATGGACAGATCTGGGTACCTTACATTCGACACACACCCAAGTGCTGTCTGAGGCCTTCAAACGTCTCGCCATCCAGAGGCTTCGTAAAGATATCAGCCAGTTGTTCTGATGTCGATACATACTGGACTGTGACTTCTCCATTTTCAACCAAGTCCCTAATAAAATGGTGTCAGATATCGATGTGCTTTGTCCTAGAGTGTTGCACAGGATTCCTGGAAATATCAATTGCGCTTTTATTATCACATAGGACTGTCAAACTCACATCATTGAACCCATAGTCTCTCATCATCTGCTTCATCCATAATAGCTGCGCACAATAACTCCCAGCAGCTAAGTATTCTGCTTCAGCTGTAGACAATGATATAGAATTCTGCTTTTTACTGTACCAGCTGACCAGATTTGATCCAGTAAAGAAGCACCCACCAGTGGTACTCTTACGATCATCAGTATTCCCAGCCTAGTCAGAGTCACTGAACCCTACCAACTGCGAATCCTTGTTCCGAGAAAACCATACTTCATACTCCACCGTTCCACTTATATACCGAATAATCCTTTTCACAGCTGACATATGTGATTCCTTTGGATTAGCTTGGTAGCGGGCACAGATACCAACACTCAAACAGATGTCTGGTCTACTTGCAGTTAAATACAACAGGCTGCCAATCATACTCCTGTACAATTTTTGGTCAACACTTTGACCCAGTTCATCTTTTGTAAGCTTGTCGGTGGTAGCCATTGGAGTGCGTATTGTCTTTGCATTTGTAAGTCAGAATCTTTTGATCAAGTTTTCAGCATATTTCTGTTGGTTGATGAACAGACCATTCTTCTCCTGAGTAACCTGTAATCCCAGAAAATATGACAATTTGCCTACCATACTCATTTCGAACTCCTTAGTCATTAAGTCAACAAACTCCTTTACCAATACTGAAGAGGTAGATCCAAAAACAATATCATCCACATAAATCTGTGCGATCAGAATGTTTGTCCCCTTATGCAGCACAAATAGTGTACGGTCCACTCCCCCTCGACGATATCCCTTCTGAATCAGAAAGGTTGTCAGTCGCTCATACCATGCACGAGGTGCCTGCTTGAGTCCATACAATGCTTTATTCAACCGATAGACATGATTAGGAAAATGTGGGTCTTCAAACCCCTTAGGTTGCTCCACGTAAACTTCCTCCTTTACTAGGCCATTCAGGAATGCACTCTTGACATCCATCTGATAAAGAGTAAAGTCCAGAATGCAGGACACTGCCAACATCAGTCTGATCGACTCAATCTGGCTACAGGTGCAAAAGTTTCATCAAAATCAACCCTTTCTACTTGAGTGTACCCTTGAGCAACTAGTCGCGCTTTATTTCGTGTGACGTTACCATCAGCATCAGATTTGTTCTTAAAAATCCACTTGGTTCCAATCACATTCACATTAGTAGGTCGTGGGGTAAGATACCAAACATTGTTTCTCTCGAACTGCTGCAATTCTTCTTGCATTGCTGAAATCCAATACTCATCGAGCAGAGCTTCTTTGTAATTTTTTGGCTTAGTAAGAGAGATGAAACATGATAGTCCTGCCAATTCTCTGTAATTCACCCGTGGTTGATCCCTTAAGTGCATATGTCTAGCTGGATTTCGTTCAGATTCACCTGTTCCAGTTTCCGGAGTTTCAACACCAGTTGACGATGCTGGTGTTTCAACACCAGTAGGGTTATCTGGTTCAAGGATATCACTTTCACCAACAGTGTCTTCTTTTGAATCATCAACAACCACATTAATAGACTACATGACTGTTCCAGAGCGTTGATTAAGCACTCGGTAAGCTCGACTGGTAGGAGAATAACCCAAGAATACACCAATATCACTTCTAGATTCGAATTTAGCTAAAGGCTCTCGGTCCTTCAGAATATAGCACTTACTCCCAAAGACATGAAAATACGACACATCTGGTTTCTTCCCTTTCCAGATCTCATATGGTGTCTTCTCAGTAAACGGACGCAGATATACTCTGTTGATGGTGTAGCATGCAGTGTGTACAGCCTCAGCCCAGTATCTAGCATTAATTTTCTTCTCGGCTGACATTGCTCGTGCCATTTCCTGCAGTGTTCGATTCTTTCTTTCTACTATACCATTTTGTTGAGGAGTTATGGGGGCAGAGAACTCGTGGTGTATACCAAGTGTCTCGCAGATGTCATGAAACTTAGAATTTTCAAATTCTTTTCCATGGTCACTCCTGATACGTGCAATTCTTACCTGAGTGGTTCCTTTTTCTACATGTAGCTTGTGCGCCAAGTTCTTGAAAATATCAGCAGCCTCTGACTTCTCTTTGAGAAATGATACCCACGTATACCTTGAGAAGTCATCTACACAGACGAAAATATACTTCTTTCCTGCCACACTTGGGATATTGACTGGCCCCATCAAGTCCATATGTAGTAGCTCAAAAAGTCTTGACGTTGAAACATCATTTACAGCATGGTGTGGTATCCGAGTTTGCTTTCCTTCTTTACATGATTCGCAGACTACCTCCTTGTTGTCCCAGATTTCAGGAATACCTCTGACTGCATTTAGTCTGGAAATACGAGCTAAGGATTTATAATTTATGTGTCCCAATTTTCTGTGCCACAGAGTACTGATTTCCTTTTTCGAGTTGAAGCATGTGACGTCTTGGTCGAGCAAATAACAGTTATCCATTGATCTAGATCCAGTGAATACTTCAGTTCCATGGTTGACTACACATTTCTCCTTGTCGAAAAACACCGTCATTTCATTGTCACATATATGGCTAATGCTCAACAGGTTAGCTTTCAGACCTTCCACCAGTAATACATCTTGGAACACAGGAAGCCCTTTGATGGCTAACTCACCTTTGCTGATTATTCTACTGCGCTTCCCATCACCAAATCTAACATGGCCACCAAATCCAGGTTTGAATTTTTGAAGAAATTCAGGTACTCCAGTCATATTCCTTGAGCATGCACTATCGAAATACCATGAGTTTCTTGTATGTGCCCCAAAACAGATGAAACTTGAAAGACAAACATCTTGAGATTTTCGAACCCATACCTGGCTTACTGGTCGAGTGATGTGATGCGGACTTTGATTGACACGGGTGTTCAGAAATCCGGTTCTGTATCCTCCAGTGTTAAGTTGATGCCTCGTATCATATCCTGGCACGGTGTTGAAACTCCGATTTGCTGTGTTAACATACAGTGTCCTAAGAAGATTAAAACACCTATTCCTGACATGTCCTAGAGCTCCACAGTATCCGCATCGTCTGATCCTCTTGGTGGAAAAATTCCTCTCGATTATTCTTGGGGCTGGTGCGCCTTGATCTGCCTTGTTTCTCCACAAATTTACTGATCCTTTATAACCAATTCTGTATTTGGTCGTTTGTCCCATTCTTAGACAGTCTTCGAGATTAGCTTTCCCTGTATTGAGACGTCTGATAGCTTGTTCTGCTGCCTCTGCTCGTTGCGTCACTTCAGCAAATTCCTTCTTCAATTTTTCCAGTTCACCAATTGCCTTTTCTTTTTCAAGTTCGTTCACTTTAGCTTTTTCACTTAAACTCTTGTTCTCAACCTTGAGCTCTTTGTTCTCATCCGCCACCTTTAACCACATCTTGTACATCTCCATAATTTCCTTGCGAATGTCATCATCACTAATGCTCCTAGCCTCTCCATCTGAGCTACCACTCTCATCTTCATTCAGCACACCGAGACCTTCCTCAAAAGTGTCTTCCAACTCCACCATTGACACACCGAAAGCAACATGATTTGTATACTCCTCTCCATCCTTAACATCATCTCCTAAGTCATCATCACTCCAGGTTGTGGCATACGATTTTCCTTGTCTTTTAAGTGTATTGGCACACTCAGCTTGTATGTGTCCAAAACCTTCACATTCTCTGCACTGGATTTTCCTGTTCAGGTTGGGATTTGTTGATTAAAACTTTGGTGTTTCAACACTAGTTGCTTGACCAAATCTTGGAGTGGAGTTTGGGTTAAGATTTTTGCTCCCGCTTGACTTATCTTGTGGTTTCCTGCCCATCTTCTTCATAAATCTGGAGAAGTTCCTGGTTATGTTTGCAATTTCATCAGAATCTTTATTATCTGTGTGATCTTCTGACTTTCTAGAATTTATGCTTGAAAAAGCCATCTCTTTCTTTCCCGTTTTGGTTTGCAGCATTTCCATCTCATAAGATTCCAGAGATCCCATAAGCTCATCAAGAGTCATTGTCCCTATTCTTCCATTTTCATTAATCGCTGTGACCTTCATATTGAAACGTGGAGGTAATGCCCTCAGCACCTTCCTGACAAGCTTTTGATCTTTGTACTTTTTGCCAAACTGAAACGCTTTGTTTGCAATATCTCGGACTCGTCCATTGAACTCAGAAATAGTCTCGTCTTCGCGCATCTTTAGTTCTTCGAATTTTGACGTGTAATACTGCAACTTAGATTCTCTGACAGAGCTTGTCCCCTCATGATACGTTTGCAACACATCCCACGCTTCCTTCGCAGTCTCACAATTTGAAATCATCTAAAATTGATCTTCATCTACTGCCGTGAAGATGGCATTTAATGCCTTTGAGTTGGACACGTGTGCTTTGTGCTCCTCGGTAGAATATTTAGAAAATGGTTTAGCCGTCGATGAGCTTGATCCCTCAGTTTCGTCACTTGAAGGTGGAGTGTACTGGTTTATGACATAGTTCCAGGCTTGATCATCTAGTGCTCCAATGAACACTTTCATACGTGCCTTCCAATAGGCATAGTTTCCTTGTTCCAGCAACGGTGGTCGCGTGACCAAAGCCCCCTCCTTTGGTGCCATGGTGAAACCTGATCTCACTCTCCCTATATAGGGGTCAGCAAGTGTCGCGCTCTGATACCAATTGAAATTCTGTTTCACCTATAGTCTATACTTTTATGCCAAGTTGTTTAACGTTTGGTGTTAAAACACGAAATAAAATAAGCAGTGCACACACAACTTGGTTATGCATTTCGGTGCAATTACTCCTACGTCTGCGGGGCCTTGTCCAGATCAGAAACCATCCACTAGAAAGTAGTCTTTAGTACAAGAAGCTTAACTTGAATACTAATCCATTGCTAACCTATGAGTGAATGTCGTGAGATCTCCTCACTGCCGATCCTACGTCGTTGAACCCCCACGAACAACACGTCTCCCTGGATCTCCTCCTCCCGAGGAATTAAGGCTTCCTTGTTTCTGATCTTTACGAACTTGGTCGGATGAATCAACACTCCTCCAAACACCACAGGCAGATCGCTCCAACACTTCTCACGTAGAAATCAATTCTTGGTCGCTTACTGATTGCGTTCTATCTTCTTGCTTTTATCATCTTCGCAATCCTTCCTTGTACGCAACTCTTTCCTTGTCGAACTCTACAAAGAATAGACTTCTAAACTAAGGAAATATCTAATTCTAATCTGGTATTTAAATGGACAATCCTTTATCAATAGGAGTTGTACCATAAATAAACTACTTAATTAATTCCTAACTATTACATGAATATTCGGTTACCAGAAATAGATTGCCACGGAATCACATATTAATTTTCACAATATTCTGTTCTGATCGCATGATTATCTTCCATAATTTGCTCCATAAATCGTGGCTAGAAAGCTGCTGTCAGGTAAAACTCGATAGCAGTGGTGTTAAAACACCACAACATAAGTTTGCACAATATGCCACAACTAAGTCCAACTCCAGAGGACTTTACACTTGGCTAGGCAGATTGCACTCAAGCTGTCACAATACACAGTAGCCTGATCATGATGTAGACCAAGATCACTAACCAGCCCTTTCAGCCATATTCCCTCCTTTGCAGAGCCATGTACTTTGCTTCCGTAGTAGACAATGTCACTGTAGGTTGCAAAGTCGCTTTCCAGCTAACCACAGAACCTCCCAAAGTGAATACATAACCAGTCATCGATCTCCTCGTGTCAACATCACCAGCATAATCAGAATCAGAGTAGCCCGTAACTAAGCACTCGGTATCACTTCCATAAATGAGACCCACATCAGATGTACCTCTAAGATACCCGAAGTTCCTCTTCACAGCTTGCCAATGTTCCTTTCCCGGTTGCCCCATGAACCTGCTCACAACACTGACTGCCTGTGCTAAATCTGGCCTCGTGCAAACCATAGCATACCTCAAACTCCCCACCGCGCTGGCATAAGGAACCCGAGACATATACTCCTTCTCCTCGTCTGACTGAGGAGAAAACATGGTGGTGAGATGAATATTTGCAGCACTAAGAGTGTCTATAGGCTTGGCTGTAGACATGCCAAACCTAGCCAACACTTTCTGAATGTAGCCTTTCTGTGACAAGAAAAGCTTCCGCTGACTTCGATCCCTAAGAATCTCCATTCCTAGTATCTTCCGAGCTGCACCCAGATCCTTCATCTCTAACTCAGCACTAAGAAGTCCTTTCAACTTCAGAACCTCATGCTTACTCGTTGAGGCTATCAACATGTCATCTACATAAAGCACCAGATAAATGAATGACTCGTCTCTCAACTTGCTGTAGTAGACACAACAATCATATGAACTCCTTGTGTAGCCCAACTCAAGCATGTAGCTGTCAAATCTCTTGTACCACTGCCTCGGAGACTGCTTAAGCCCATATAAGGACTTCTTCAACTTGCAAACATATTTTTCCTTGCCAGGAACTTGGAAACCATCTGGCTGAGTCATGTATATCTCTTCCTCCAACTCTCCATGTAGAAAAGCGGTCTTCACATCAAGTTGTTCAAGCTCCAAATCCTGATGTGTCACTATAACTAGCAACACCCTGATGGAAGTGTGTCTGACCACTGGTGAGAAAATCTTATTGTAATCTACTCCCTCTCTCTGACTGAAACCTCTAGCAACAACTCTAGCCTTGTACTTGACTCCCTCTGTGGGTGATATCCCTTCCTTTTTCTTCAACCATTTGCAAGTGATAACCTTTCTCCCTTGAGGCTGTTGAACCAAATCCCATGTCTGATTCTTCTGGAGGGACTCCATCTCATCTCCCATTGCTACAAACCATTTGTCAGCATCAGTACCTGAAACAGCTTCTCTGTATGTGGATGGCTCATGAGTATCCACCTCCTCAGCAACCTGTAGTGCATAACCCACCATATCCTCAAACTCATATCTCTTGGGTGCCCCAACTCCAACCCTCCTGGGTCGGTCCCGAGCTAAACTGCGAACTATAGCTCCTGATGGTTGAGGATCTGGTGGTGGAAATTCTGGTATCTCAAATTCTGTCTGTGGCTCTTGATCCACCTCAAAGTGTTCCAATCTATTTTCACCTTGAGTGACTTCAAGCTCCACCTGTTTATCAACTCCACTAGTTTCTGGCACAACTGTGGGCTTCACCATAGATCTAAGCAAAGAATTTTCATCAAAGATAACGTCTCTGCTCAGAATAACCCTCTTCTCAGATGGAGACCATATCCTGGAGCCTTTAACTCCATCTCCATAACCCACAAAGACACCCTTCTTGGCTCGGGGCTCTAACTTACCATCACTAACATGATAATAAGATGTACAACCAAAAACTTTTAACTTGGAGTAATCAACAACTTTACCTGACCACAACTCCATAGGTATTTTGCACTCTATACCCGTGTGAGGCCCGCAGTTGATCAAGTAACAAGCTGTACTCACCGCCTCTGCCCAGAATCTCCTTTCCAAACCAGCATTAGAGAGCATGCACCTCGCTCTTGCCAGCAATGTTTGATTCATCCGCTCAGCTATGCCATTCTGCTGTGGCGTATTCCTGACTGTATGATGACGAACAATCCCTTCATCCCTACAAAGCTGATCAAACTCAGACAAGCAGAATTCTAGCCCATTATCAGTTCGAAGCCTCTTGATCTTATTCCCGGTCTGATTCTCCACCAAAGCTTTCCACTCCTTGAACTTCGAGAAAGCTTCACTCTTATGTTTCATCATGATAACCCAAGTCATCCTTGAATAATCATCAATCAGAGAAACAAAGTACCTGTGACCTCCCAGTGACTCAACTCGGGAAGGTCCCCAACAATCAGAATGGATGTAATCCAATGTACCCTTTGTTCTATGAATCGCCTTAGGAAACTTGCTGCGGTGATGCTTCCCAAAAACACAATGCTCACAGAAGTCCAAGCTCTTGACCTTGTGGCCACCAAGAAGATCATACTTCGACAGAATCTGCATCCCTCTTTCACCCATGTGACCAAGCCTCATATGCCATAACTTAGTCATATCATCCTGGTGAACCTCCGAAGATGCAACATTAATAGAATCCATAATCGTGGAACCTTGTAGAAAATACAAAGTACCATGCAGAACACCTTTCAGAGCCAGCCTAGAACCTTTGCAGACACACATAACTCCATCACTCCCTGAGTAGACGAAACCCTTTCTATCCAACGTAGGAAGAGAAATTAGATTCTTTGTCATCGATGGAACATGCCTGACATCGTTCAAAGTACAGAAACTACCATCATGCGTCCTGATCTTGATTGAACCAATCCCAACTACCTTGCACGCAACACCATTTGTCGTAGTAATGATGCCCTCAGCTTGCTCATAAGTTGAGAAATAATCTCTCCTTGGGCATATATGGTAAGATGCCCCAGAATCAAGAAACCACGCATTAGGATGATTATTTTGCCCAGTAGCAGCTAGAGCAAAATCATCTTCAGAACTGAAATCCCCTTCAGCCACAGCAGCAGTACCAGATGTACTCCCAGATTTACTAGCCTTTTTCGGACACTCCTTTTTCCAATGCCCCTTCTCCTTACAGTAGTTACAAACATCATTGGCCTTGGGACCCTTTGAAGATGACTTCTTGCCCTTCTTCTTACTGCCGGTTCCTTTGCCCTTTGTGTTTCCGTCACTAGCAAACAAGCCAGAGGCCTGACTTTCTGTACTTGTATAGTTTTCCTTATGTCGCAACTCTCTACTATGGAGAGAGGATCTAACTTCCTCCAGAGACACGGAATCTTTACCAACAATAAATAACTGAACAAAATTCTCATACGAAAGCGGTAAAGACACTAGCAAAATCAAAACAGCATCTTCATCTTCAATTTTCACATCTGTATTTCGCAATTCTAATAACAAAGTATTCAATTGCTCTAGATGTTCTCTAAGTTGCGTACCTTCCTGCATTCGGAGACCGAAGAGGCGTTGTTTCAGAAGTAGCTTGTTGGTTAGAGATTTCGTCATATACAAACTCTCCAACTTCAGCCACAGTTGTGCAGCAGTCTCCTGATCTGAGACCTCAGTGATGATTTCGTCCGCGAGACACAGCATAATCGATGAGTGTGCCTTTTTTTCCAGACCCACCACATCGCCAGAACTGCTCGCGAAATCCTTCGTCAGCGGAGTCCACAAGCCTTGCTATTTCAGCAAAGCTCGCATCTTGATCTGCCATAAACTGAAACTGTTTCTCCCAGTAAACTTGTCGATCTTCACGTTCAACCCAGACATCTTTCTCCCCGATCAGCCCCGATCTGATGAGCCCAGAATCCGATACACCCACTATGGATCTCACCGAAAAATAAACCGCTCTGATACCAGTTTGTTGTGCGGAATGGAGAAAGAACAGAAAATGTGAATGAAAATAACAAGACACAAGATTTACGTGGTTCACCAAATTTTGGCTACATCCACAGGAGATGGATTCACTAAATCAAAATTAATGTTTACAGAGAGAAGAGAGACACTTTATATGCTGTCTCCACTAAACCCTAACAAACTGGGCCAAAACACAATTCGGCCCAAATCAACAGCAGTCCAATAAAGAGACAAGCTATACCGTCAGACCGGGGGTGACTCTGCCCCCCGGACCCCCAGGCAAGGGTGCACTCCGCCCCCTGGACCCCCCGACTCGCTGACCGGGCAGCGAGACCCCCGTACCAACCTGTCGAAGCGGCTAATACATATTCAAGGCATACCAACAAGTGTTAACCAATGTTGGCTAATTTCAATTTATCGATTATAAAGTAAAACTTTAAAGACAGATCCTAATCAATAGCTCGGCTCGCAGCTGCCTTATCATGTCCACCCTCAGGATCGCGAGGTTCAAACCACATGGATACCAATGTGATTCCAATTTTCTTGTTTGCTCTTTCGGCTTTGGCATTCTGTACGTGTACACGAAAATAATGGATTAATCTCTCTAGCTAGCTGGATTTTAATGAAGTTAGGAATTAATGAACCTGATAGATCCTAAATGAAATTTTTGTTTCACCTAAATTCTATACTTTTGTGCCAAGTTGTTTAAAGTTTGGTGTTAAAACACAAAACTAAATACGCAGTGCAAACACAAATTGTTTACGCAGTTTGGTGCAAATACACCTACGTCTGCGGGGCCTTGCCCATATCAGAAACCATTCACTAGAAAGCAGTCTTTAGTACAAGAAGCTTAACTTAAATACTAATCCATTGCTAACCTATCGAGTGAATGTTGTGAGATCCCCTCACTGCCGATCCTACGCCGTTGAACCCTCACGATCAACACGTCTCTCTGGATCTCCTCCTCCCGAGGAATTAAGGCTTCCTTGTTTCTGATCTCCACGAACTTGGTCGGTTGATTTACGAACCTCCAAAAACCGAGACAAACTGCTCCAACAACGTATCTCACGCAGAGATGAAAACTGGGTACTACAGCCGCACCATTTGCGTTGTCTCTCTTTGCTTTTATAACCTGCACACTCATTCCTTGTGCGTAACTCTTTCCTTGTCTAACTCTACCAAGAATAGACTTCTAGACTAAGGAAAGATCTAATCCTAATCTGGTTTTTAAATGGACAATCCTTTATTAATAGGACTTGTACCATAAATAAACTACTTAATTAATTCCTAACTATTACAAGGAATATTTGTTTACCAGAAATAGGTTGCCACGAAATCACACATTGATCTCCACAATATTCTGTTCTGATCACATGATTATCTTCCATAATTTGCTCCATAAATCGTGGCTAAATACTTGCTGTCCAGAAACCTGAATTGCGATGGTGTTCGAACACCACTTCACTAGTTCACACAATATGCCACACTGAGTCCAACGCTCCTGGACTTTACAATCTCCCTCTTGGCATATTTGTGAATTCATCAGCACTGGATTTTGACCTACCAACTCCCCCTGAATTCAACTCCAATAAAACTACAAAGAATCCAGAAATAACACAGGTCATACAGGTTTACTAAGTCCAATAATAAAATTCAGCAAGTAAAACAATAAATCCATCCAGTTTTCTCCCCCTGGATTCATGAATGTGCCAACCAAAAATAAATGATGTCTACTCCTCAGCAGTTGCATCACCATCACCATTATCAGCATCATCGTCATTAGCATCATCCGAGCATCATCATCACCAACATGCACCTCTGAAACATCCTGAGTTGCTGCAGCCAACAAGACTTCTCGCTCAGCATCCAAGGCAGCCAACTCCCCCTGAAGCTTTTCCAAAATAGCCTGATGTCGTTCAATCAGTTCCTGGCACACTCCAACTCGGGCCTTAATAGCTTTCAACCACGCCGTACCAGCATCCGAGCAAACCTCTTCCGGAGGTGTCCAAGGAAAGTCCTTGATAATTCGACCACTCAATGTCCTGAGTGTCGGTTTTAAGACTTGGACAGTAATCCACTCAACAGAGTCCCTTATAGCTGCTCCCCCTTTTTGCAGCACCGTAGTGATCACACACGGATGTAACAGAGCTTCCTTCATGGTCTTGCGAGCACAGTCAATGATATCATTAAAGATCAATCTGCCCATATTTACCTTTTGACGCGCTCCCAAACTGTATAGTAATGTAGCCATCTCTTTGGTGACATTCGTGTTGTTTACAGAGGGAATCCAATTGTGTACTGCTACCATATACAAGCAGTAATACCTGGAGGTGAGATTGGATACAGGTATTTGCTGTCTACCAGTCACTGGCCATGTACTCTCCACTCCACCGGTAAGCTCCACTACCACTTCATCAAAATTTTCTGGCATCTGGTGTTGGAACACCGATTTATCATTCCTTGAAGTGCCACGACATTTATTCACTCCTGCTGGTGAGAACTCAACAGCCTCCCATCGCACATACACCTTATGAAACCACGGAGATTCTTCATCCTCACACTCCTCTTTCAGATTTGAATAAAATTCCAACACAATCTGCTTGTTATAATCACCAAAACATGTAGCAGCCTTAAACACTATCAGATAGTGTAAATAATCTGTGAATCCACAATCCCGGTTCAGCTGACCTTTCTGCCAGTATCTTTCTTCCACAGATAAATTCCCATTTTCTCGGCTTGCTTCATCATAAAATTCAGTGCTAATTGCGTCACTAACCTCAGGTGCAGGTGGTGCCTGGGATTCCATTGGCTCAACTGGTCTCTGTTGCCGGTCTGCACGTAACTTCTTCAGTTTCAACCCAATCGGCTCATCACTGTCCTCACTTGTGCAGGAAGGTGGGAGTTGAAACACCACCAGAGTCTGTGAGAACTCCTGTTACTCATAGTTCAAAGAAGGCTAGGGGCAGTGTGGCCTCAGCTTCCAAGGGTGTTCGAAGATCGAAGCGACGTGTCTTTCTGGTCTCGAGTGGTATTTCAACACCAACACCAGTACCCTCTAAGTTGCCTTTATCACTGGCTATCTCAGTCAACTCTGTAGAGTTTTCAAGGTCATACTCCTCAGGATTTGGTTCCATATCAGCAAAGTCCACATCCTGTGCTTGATTCACAGGTACCTGGTCATCAACATTGGAGATCACATCTGGTGTTTGAATACCAGAAACAGTCACACCATCTCACTCTGGATCTTCCAAAGCTCTATCCTCATCTTCTCCATTTTCAGAGGCTGGTTCCATCAACACTGGCACAGTCTCACACATAACAGTTCCTGGTGTAGCAATACCAGTACTATCCACTTCATAGTTCTCATTGTCAGCACCTGCTTGCTGATCCATAACATCATCCTTGATTTCTCCTGTCTCAGACACATTCTCCACTATCACAGATGCACTCTCAGATTCCTTCAACATAGACACTGTTTCAATTTCAACAGCTCCCCCTGCATACACTGTCTCCACATCACTGTCACTGATTTCCACCACCGGAATGGGCAATTGTCTGAGATATTCTTGAAGCACAAACACTGATTTTCCATGCAAGCTCTTAAACTTCTTAAGATCAACATAATCTTGGTTCTGGACCTGGTCTTCGGTCGGCGAAGATTGACTCCGTCCCACTTTGCCAACCTCTGTTCACAACCTCCACATCACTCATTCAAGTCCACATCCGAGTCAAGTTCTTCAAATCGTGAATTTTCTGGGACTCGCACACTAGAGAAACCTCCAAACCATTTCTTGAAGGTAAAGTTCACCATTGTCGATGGGTTTTGTGTGGGCTATGTAAATTTGTGGGATTTTGAAGATTTCAGGTTGCCGGAGACACTGTTGCGCGAGCTCTGTTCTTTTTCTTACTGGGCTCTGTCCGATTTCATGAACAACCAAGCCCATCATCACAGATTTCTGGCCCATGTTCAGCCCTTTCTAATCTACTTCCGCATTAAATCAACTGTCCATCACTTTATCCTGTGGTGTTTAAATACCACCTCACCAAAGTTTTGGTATTTTCTGGTTTTCTATTTTTTTATTTGACTGTATTGAAAGGAAAACAGTAAATAATTCAACAGAATAGACAGATCTGGGTACCTTACATTCGACACACTCCCAAGTGCTGTCTGAGTCCTTCAAAAGTCTCACCATCTAGAGGCTTCGTAAAAATATTAGCAAGTTGTTCTGATGTTGGGACATAATGAACTGTATCTTCTCCTTTTTCGACCAAATCCCTGATAAGCTGATGTCAGATATCGATGTGTTTTGTCCTCGAATGTTGCACAGGATTCTTGGAGATATCAATGGCACTTTTATTATCACATAAGACTGTCAAACTCACATCATTGAATCCATAGTCTCTCATCATCTGCTTCATCCATAATAGCTGCGCATAATAACTCCCTGCAGCTAAATATTCTGCCTCAGCTGTAGACAATGATATAGAGTTCTGCTTTTTACTATACCAACTGACCAGATTTGATCCAGCAAAGAAGCATCCACCAGTGGTACTCTTACAATCATCAGCATTCTCGGCCCAGTCAGAGTCACTGAAACCTACCAATTGCGAATCCTTGTTCCTAGAAAACCATACTCCATACTCCACTGTTCCACTTATATATCGAATAATTCTCTTCACAGCTGCCATATGTGATTCCTTTGGATTAGCCTGGTAGCGAGCACAAATACCAACACTCAACCAGATGTCTGGTCTACTTGCAGTTAAATATAACAGGCTGCCAATCATACTCCTGTATAATGTTAGGTCAACACTTTGACCCAGATAATCTTTTGTGAGTTTATCGGTGGTAGCCATTGGAGTGCATACTGCCTTTGCGCTTGCAAGTCCAAATCTCTTGATCAAGTTCTCAGCATATTTCTGTTGGCTAATGAACAGACCATTCTTCTCGTGAGTAACCTGCAACCCCAGAAAATATGACAATTTTCCTACCATACTCATTTCGAACTCCGTAGTCATTAAGTCACCAAACTCCTTCACCAATGCTGAAGAGGTGGATCCAAGGACAATATCATCAACGTAAATCTATGCGATTAGAAGATTTGTCCCCTTATGCAGCACAAACAGTGTACGATCCACTCCCCCTCGACGATATCCTTTCTGAATCAGAAAGGGTGCCAGTCGCTCATACCATGCACGTGATGCCTGCTTGAGTCCATACAATGCTTTATTCAACCGATAGACATGATCAGGAAAATGTGAGTCTTCAACCCCCTTAGGTTGCTCCACGTAAACTTCCTCCTTTACTAGACCATTCAGAAATGCACTCTTGACATTCATCTGATGAAGAGTAAAGTCCAGAATGCATAATACTGCCAACATTAGCCTCATCGACTCCAATCTGGCCACGGTTCCTCCTTTATCCCTTAACTGCATGTATTTGGTTGGACTTTGTTCAGATTCATGTGTTACTGTTTCCAATGTTCCAACACCGGTTGACTGTGCTGGTGTTTCAACACCAGTAGGATTCTCTGTGTCGAGGATATCACTCTCACCATAGTATATTCCTCTGAATCATTAACAATCACATTAATAAACTCCATGACTGTTCCAGAGCGTTGGTTTAGAACTCGGAAAGCTCGACTAGTAGGAGAATAACCCAAGAATATACCGGTATCACTTCTAGACTCGAATTTAGCCAAGGGTTCTCGGTCCTTCAGAATATAGCTTTTACTCCCAAAAACATGAAAATACGACACATCCGGTTTCTTCCCTGCCACACTAGGGGTGTTGACCGGCCCCATTAAGTTCATATGTAGGAGTTCCAAAAGTCTTGACGTTGAAACATCGTGTACCGCATGGTGTGGTGTCCGAATTTGCTTTCCTTCTTTACAAGACCCACAAACAGCCTCCTTGTTGTCACTGATTTCAGGAATACCTCTAACTGCATTCAGTCTGGAAATGCGTGCTAAGGATTTATAATTTATGTGCCCCAATTTTCTGTGCCACAGAGTACTGACTTCTTTTTCCAAGCTACAACAAGTGACATCTTGATCGAGCATATAACAGTTATCCATTGATCTAGATCTAGTGAATATTCCAGTTCCATGGTTTACTACACATTTATCCTTGTCGAAAAACACTGTCATTTCATTGTCACATATATGGCTAATGCTCAACAAGTTTACTTTCAGACCTTCCACTAGCAACACATCTTGGAACACCGGAAGCCCTTTGATGGCTAACTCACCCTTGCCGATTATTCTACTGCGTTTCCCACCACCAAATCTAACATATCCACCAAATCCAGGTTCGAATTTTTGCAGAAATTCAGGAACTCCAGTCATGTGCCTTGAACACGCACTATCGAAATACCAAGAATTTCCTGTATGTGCCCCAAAACATACAAAACTTGTAAAACAAACATCTTGAGATTTTCGAACCCATACCTGGCTTACTGGTCGAGTGATGTGATGCGGACTTTGATTGACGTGTGTGTTCAGAAATCCGGTTCTGTATCCTCTAGAGTTGAAACGGCACCCTGTATCATATCCTGGCACGGTGTTGAAACTTCGATCTGCTGAGTTAAAGAACAGTGTCCTAAGCAGTTTAAAACACCTATTTCTCACATGCCCCAGAGCTCCACAGTATCTGCATCGTCTGATCCTTTTGGTGAGGCAATTTCTCTCGATTATTCTTGGAGTCGGTGCACCTTGATCTATCTTGTTGCTCCATGAATTCACTGGTGAAGATCTTTCATAGCCAATTCCGTATTTGGCCGTCTGTCCCATTTTTAGACAATCTTCGAGCTTAGCTTTCCCTGTATTGAGACGTCTAATAGCTTGTTCTGCTGCCTCTGCTCGTTGCACCATTCCAGCAAGTTCCGTCTTTACTCTTTCCAGTTCACTGATCGCCTTTTCTTTTTCAAGTTCCTTCATTTTAGCATTTTCACTCAATCTCTTGTTCTCGGACTTGAGGTCTTTGTTTTCATCCGCCACTTTCAACCACATCTTGTACATTTCCATGCTCTCCTTGCGAATGTCATCATCACTAATGCTCCTAGTCTCTTCATCTGAGCTACCACTCTCACTTTCATTCAGCACACTGAGTCCTTCCTCGGGGGATTCTTCTAACTCCACCACTGACACACCGAAAGCAACATGATTGGTATACTCCTTTCCATCCTTACCATCATCTCCTCCGTCATCATCACTCCGAGTTGTGGCATACGATTTTCCTTGCCTCTTAAGTGTATTGGCACACTCAGCTTGTATGTGCCCGAAGCCTTCACATTCTCTACACTGGATTCTCCTGTTTAGGTTTGGATTTGCTGATTTAAACTCTGGTGCTTCAACACCAATTGCTTGGCCAAATCTTGGGGTGGAGTTTGCATTTAGATTTTTGCTTCCACTTGACTTCTCTTGTGGCTTCCTGCCCATCTTCTTCATAAATCTTGAGAAGTTCCTGGTTATGTTTGCAATTTCATCGGACTCTTCATTATCTGTATAGTCTTCTGTCTTTCCAGAGGTTATGCTTGAAAAAGCCATCTCTTTCTTGCCTGTTTTTGTTTGCAGCATTTCCATCTCATAAGATTCCAGTGATCCCATAAGTTCATCAAGCGCCATTGTCCCTATCCTTCCATTTTCATTTATCGCTGGACCTTCATGTTGAAACGTGGAGGTAGTGCTCTCAACACCTTTCTTACAAGCTTGTGATCTTTGTACTTTTTTCCGAATTGAAAAGCTTTGTTGGCAATATCTCGGGCTCTTCCATTGAACTCAGAAATAGTCTCATCTTCGTGCATCTTTAGTTCTTTGAATTTTGATGTGTAATACTGCAGCTTTGATTCTCTGACAGAGCTTGTCCCCTCATGATAAGTTTGTAACACATCCCACGCTTCCTTAGCAGTCTCACAGTTTGAAATCATCTTAAACTGATCTTCATCCACTGCCGTAAAGATGGCATTCAATGCCTTTGAGTTGGACACGTGTGCTTTGTGCTCCTCGGTAGAGTATTTGGAAAATGGTTTAGCCGTCAGTGAGCTTGATCCTCCAGCTTCGTCACTTGTAGGTGGAGTGTATTGATTTATGACATAGTTCCAAGCTTGATCATCTAGTGCTCCAATGAACACTTTCATACGTGCCTTCCAATAGGCATAATTTCCTTGTTCCAGCAACGGTGGTCGCGTGACTGAAGCCCCCTCCTTTGGTGCCATGGTGAAACCTGATCTCACTCTCCCTATATAGGGGTCAACAAGTGTCGTGCTCTTATACCAATTGAAATTTCTGTTTCACCTAAATTCTATACTTTTGTGCCAAGTTGTTTAAAGTTTGGTGTTAAAACACGAAACTAAATACGCAGTGCACACACAAATTGTTTACGCAGTTCGGTGCAAATACACCTACGTCTACGGGGCCTTGCCCATATCAGAAACCATTCACTAGAAAGCAGTCTTTAGTACAAGAAGCTTAACTTAAATACTAATCCATTGCTAACCTATCGAGTGAATGTTGTGAGATCCCCTCACTGCCGATCCTACGCCATTGAACCCTCACAATCAACACATCTCTCTGGATCTCCTCCTCCCGAGGAATTAAGGCTTCCTTGTTTATGATCTCCACGAACTTGGTTGGTTGATTTACGAACCTCCAAAAACCGAGACAAACTGCTCCAACAACGTATCTCACGCAGAGATGAAAACTGGGTACTACAGCCGCACCGTTTGCGTTGTCTCTCTTTGCTTTTATAACCTGCACACTCATTCCTTGTGCGTAACTCTTTCCTTGTCTAACTCTACCAAGAATAGACTTCTAGACTAAGGAAAGATCTAATCCTAATCTGGTTTTTAAATGGACAATCCTTAATTAATAGGACTTGTACCATAAATAAACTACTTAATTAATTCCTAACTATTACAAGGAATATTTGTTTACCAGAAATAGGTTGCCACGAAATCACACATTGATCTCCACAATATTCTGTTCTGATCACATGATTATCTTCCATAATTTGCTCCATAAATCGTGGCTAAATACTTGCTGTCCAGAAACCTGAATTGTGATGGTGTTCGAACACCACTTCACTAGTTCACACAATATGCCACACTGAGTTCAACGCTCCTGGACTTTACACTAAACTCTTTCACCGCCTGCCCGTGAGCCAGGAGCATGTTGTGGGTGACAATGTAGGGAAATGCAAATGGATCGGGAAATTTTTCAGTCCACGGTGGGGAGAAAACTGGCACTTTCTCTTGCTCTTTTCCGCTAGCAACCGCTGATGGCCGATAATTAGGCGTCCTAGAACCTCCGATAGTGACAGTGGTGGAGGTGGCGGTGATCGGGAAAAGTTGTTCAGTGACGGTTCCATATGCGGGTGCGTGAACGTAATTAACGTGTGCTAAAAACGCATAGGTGTATGGCTCATTCAGTGTTATCCAGTGGTCCACGTCATCACCAAACTCCTCGAAACAAATTTTTGCATAGTTGGTGAAATCATCACTGCAAAAATATTAGATGCAAGGCATGGTGAGGTTTGACAAAATAAAGACATGGGAATTTTACTTTTTGTAAGGTATCCGAAATTTCAAAATAAAATAACTTACACTATTTCATGGCTTAAGAAACCATATTATTTGTTTTGCAAATCCAAAGGAAGATCCCAGTGGAAGAGTGTCACAAAAGGCTTTATATCTGCACACATTACTCATATTAATTATCTATATGTTTGGTATCGGAATAGTTAATTAATGAAGTCGATGTCCTAGGTTAATTATCGGAAAGCAGTTTTTATTACCATGATCTTTGAGTGCCTTGATTAGGTCTTTGTAAAACTTAATCCCCTCTTGACTTCTTATCCCTCTTCCACCTGAAAATCCAACCAGTTGTAGAGATGTACGTATTTGCTTAAATCAACAAAGGGATTGATACTAATCTGCAAGATTAATTTGACAAATTTCACTTTTGTTTCAGTAGGGAAATGTATTAGTAACGGTGGAAATCTTACATGGTAAAATTCTTGCCCACGAGATTGAGAATCTGTAAGAATCAAATCCGATGTCCTTCATCAGTTTCACATCTTCCTTGAATTTTTCAACATGATTCACAACATCTGGACCATATGGCTCAAAAAGACCTGCCCATTTGTTTGCATTTCATTTCAGTCAGTTCAGTTCTGTAAACATTTTGAATAGATTATGTTTAGCTTAGTTTTAGTGTATTATTCTTAATTTTTACTACGTTTGATTTTAGTTCAATAGGAAATCAGACCAGGAGAACATGACCCGGGACTTTTATCGTATTAGTCCATTAGGCCCTTAACAAGGACACCTTTCTAGTACTTTTGTATGATTACAATTGAATAGGACACCTTTTCTCGTATAAATTCCTCGAAAGTGCATTCTATAGTAGTATATTGTATGCTCGTTGGTACATGGCTGTCACAAAAGCGATACAGTTTGAGACGTACATTTTTCTTTGGCAAACGTATCCCAAATGGCCTGCCCCCTGCCGTGCTTGTCTAGATCGCCTTCAATATGAAAAATCCATTCAATTTGTCAAGGCCAAGATGCATGGGTTCCTTCCTTAGTAGAGTTAGTGCATGTACAAAATAATGATAATAAATGTGTCTAATCGAAATTAAAGTCTATTCTAGCCTTATACCCTAATAGTACGTACTTACCTGGAAAGCAGCAGTTGCAGAACCAATGACAAAATCTTCGGGAAAATCCGACCTCCTGAAAAAGGCCGGCTGGGCTCCGGGGTATAACTTATCGATACATTTAGCCAGCCAGTTCAGAATGACATTGTTATCATTCACCTTGTTGGAAGTTTCATTTTCTTTTTCAGTACCCTTCGAGTTGCCAGGATTTCCTGTTCCTACTTGTCAAGTGTTGTCAAACAAAATTTTTGAACCTTCTTGGGCCACAGGCATGGTATTTGTTATAACCGGTCTCATGGATATTAGAATGAAACGAAGTACTCCCTCTGTCCCAGGGGAACCTGTAGAGAGAGAAAACTCTCCTCAAGATTTCCCCTGGGCCCCACCATGTCAGCAGCCATGTGCTGTTTCTTAAGCAAAAAAAAATTGCAGCCAGTAATGGAATACAGTACCAATTTAATCATTCCCTCCTTTCTGTAATTGGCTCCCTTCCCGCCAAATTAATGAGCTGGGAAGGCGCCAGTACTGTACAGAGTGGTACTGTTCATACAGTACCAAAATTCTCAAAAATACAGAAGACATTCCCTATTTATACAATCATCCCTACTACCATCAATGAACTAAAGTTGAGTAAATGAACTCAAAAAGCTGTGTAAAGATTCAACTTCATCCCGAAACCCCAAACCCATAAAAGTTTGGTTAGTTTTGGGGAACCCTCAGGTAGAACATCACAAGTCATCGAGCCGTCCCGAGCCCCGTAGGTGCTGGTTGCTCTCGTTTGTGCATCTTCCCATCGTCATCGGGTTTTTTTTAACGGGCAATGCGGGGGAAGAATCTAACTAATGAAGAGAGGCAGCACATGGCAGAGTTTCTATTGGAGAGCCACAAAGATGGTAAAATCCTGCACTAAAAAAGGGAAGAGGCAGCTGTTGTGTTCGATTGCAGCATTCGCACTGTCAGCACAATCTGGGCGCTGACCAGAGCTCAAATGGCAGCTGGAGTCCCACTGGACGTGCGTCATCGGATGACGGGCCATCCTCCAAAAAACAAGAAAAGCATCGACATTCATGCCTTGAGAATGTTGCCTGCAATACAAAGAAGAACCATAAGGGGTACAACAAAAGCATTAGGGATAGGGAAGAGCAGCGTTCAACGTGCCGTCACAGCCAAGGTCATAAGAAGTCATACGAATAGCATCAAACCTGCCCTCACCGAACAGAATAAGGTATCTCGTATGTGGTTTGTTTTAGAAAAGTTAGATCCAGATCTTACATTCCGGTCCATGGACCATGTCATTCACATAGATGAAAAATGGTTCTATTTGAGTAAACCCACTGTTAGGTACCTACTTGCCCCAGATGAACAGGAGCCATACCGAACCTGTAAACACAAGTCCCACATACCAAAATTGATGTTCATGTGTGCAGTAAGTAGGCCAATTTGGGGGGAAGATGGAGAACTACTTTTTGATGGAAAACTAGGTATATTTCCATTTGTGCAAGATCAAGTTGCAGTCAATAACAGTAAAAATAGGCCAGCAGGTACAGTGGAAAATGTGCCAATACCGAAGATAACAAGAGATGTTACTCGAGCCAAGATAATAGAAGATGTAATTCCAGCAATCAAAGCCAGGTGGCCAACACATTTACTAGGCAAGTTCATCCACATTCAACTGGACAATGCAAAGCCACATATTTCCAATCATGATCCAGATTTTAGGGCAGCGGCAGAAATGGATGGTTTCTACATGAAACTTGTTAGTCAACCTGCAAACTCACCAGATTGCAACATATTGGACTTAGGTTTTTTTAACTCAATTAAGAGCTTACAACAAGAACAAGCAGCAGCAAATGTGGGGCAACTAATCGAAGCAGTGCAATCAGCATATGAAAGGGAAGATGCAGTCACTTTGAACAAAGTGTTTGTCACTCATCAACAGTCAATGATAGAGATACTGAAAGCACGTGGATCGAACAAGTACAAGTTTCCACACATGAACAAGGACATGCATATAAGGAATGGGACTCTACCAAGGTTACTGCAGGTAGATGAAGAGGTGGTGAGAGGAAGCATTGAACATCTGATCAACAAGAGGGCACTGGATGAAACCATCATACCATTGATGCATGCCCTAGGGTATAGACCGTGAGCCCACTACTGTAACACATTTTGGGGGTTAGTCAATTGGCAAATTTTGAAAGCTAGGAACATCCCACTTTTGGTGTGAATGGGATGTTCCAAGACCAACACCGGACAAATGTACATTTTCTTGCTAATGTCAGTTATCCTTTATTTTGTAAAAGTTGTATGTTTGTGACACTATTACCATGTTTTCATTTTCACAAAAATGCATGACATCTTCTGGGAACAAGGAAGCCCACTAAACATTGCACCCACTAACAATATCCACAAAAAAATGCACTGATCTAGTTTACCCACAGAGGGAAGATGCATACTAATCAGCTTTAGTCTCACAATACTGAGCACACATAATTAGTTACAGAATACTGATCAGGATTAGTTACAGATTAGAGAGCACACAAATACACAACACCCAAGCATCTGAAATGGGAGCACAGGTTCGCCTGAAGACAGGGGATCACAACTAACAGAGGGAAGATGCAACAATGTGGGACAGGTAAAACATCAACACAAGTACCGAGCACACAAATACACAGCACAGCAGCAACTGACATGGGAGCAGAGTTTCAGCTTACGACAGGGGAACACATATAACAGGGAGGGAATATGCTACTAACAGCAACACAATTAATGAGCACACAAGCCAAATGCAAACGGAAGATACGAGAATCAGCCATTGATCAGGAAGACACAGTAAGAACGTGAACACAAGCCGGAACATTCACAGTATCCTAGTGCCACCAAAAGACCCTTAAGATCAAACTAATGAAGACAGACATGGACCAAAATCACCTGATTCGAAGTCACTATTATTTCTTCCGAACTTGTAACACTATAAGAGGTTCGAGGGTTTCCCCCTTCACAAAGTTCGTACCATCTTCCCCAGCACATCGTTTACATACTTCCAAAACTGCAGTATTCGACAAGTAAATAAATTTGTTAGCAACAAATACAGTTTAAAGCACCTACAATCCAAAACCCTAATATACCGAAACCGTGAAGCAACTTATCTTTTTTCGGGTATTCATGGTAGTGGAGAAGGCACACATAACAATGTTTTTCCGGGATTCATCACTTCCGGCACCGACGGTTCGCATTCCTGCCTTCCCTCATCCAAGGACAGAGCAAGTATAACATCTCATTGCTCCCATGTTGGGTGTCATCGGAGTCACTGACATACATATCCGGCTTCGACGGGGAATCACCTGTGAAGGCTTTCGGTCCACTACCGTCGACCCCAATGACAGGGTTTCGCGACCCACCACTGGAACCAACATCGCTGGGGCAAGGAAGGTTTTCAGGGTGAACTTGCCTCGCCGGAGATGACGCCTTGACCTCTACAACATCGGCGACAACGTCATAGAGAGCTGGATCTGACCTTTGATGACCGATACAAGGCTTCGCCATTGTCGCCTCGCTGATGATGGCATCAGCTCTCCAAAGGGAGGTCGCATCATCCGCCTCCGTCTCGGGGATGACCTCAGACGGACTGAAGGTGTCGGACACATAACACAATGAGCATCTCCGGCAGGTTTAACCAGAAGAAGAGGTGGAAATCGACATTCAAAACCTGGCAGAAGGACCGGGGAAGATGATGAGACCAAAAAATGGCCAGATCGGTTATCGAATTTAGACCGATGAGAGCAGATACGAACTAGGGTTTAGAGGGAGAGCAGGGAGAGAATGCGAGAAGATAAGATGAATAATGAATGAGAGCGGTGAGGATGAATAATGAATCAGAGTCTTGGGCATGTGAATTCACTGCCCAAGAAATCACTGCCCAAGAAACTTTAATCAATCGGTTGGGTGGAGTAAAAGAGGAGAGAGTAAATTTGAAATGGGATCAGATTATGAAATGTTTTAAATTCTGATTTAGTGGGTATGGATTAGTGGATTTGGGTTTGTTAATTGGGCTGATTTGTTTGTTAAATGAGTGGCCTTTTAGTAATATGATAAATCTAGTAAGGGTAATGTGGGAATTTCTCATGAAATTCTTTGCCAAATGAGGAAAATTTTAAAAGTGTGCAGATTTGCCTGGGACAGCCAAAAAAGGAAAGTGTGCAGATTCGGCTGGGACGGAGGGAGTAGTTAAAATATGAATGGGTAGAGAGGTGATTTTGTAGCTTGGGATGCCAAATCTATTTATAAGCGCGAACGCAAATGCAACGGAAATTTGATTTTTATTTACATTATTATAATGTCTGTAATGAATTGTTGTCAACAGCTTAAGGTTTGTTATAAGTAGAATATTTTATCCCTACAACTTAGACTCCCATCTCATGTTAAAATACAAACTTACTTATTGAAAAATATAGTGGTTAAGTTAAAAATAAGAGTAAAATAATTATCCCGTAAACTTTCTGAATTTCAGTTTCACCTAAATTCTAAACGTTTATGCCAAGTTGTTTAACAGTTTGGTGTTGAAACACTAAGATCAGTTTGGTGTTAAAACGCAAAATGAAATACGCAGTGCACACACAACTTGGTTACGCAGTTCGGTGCAAATACACCTACGTCTGCGGGGCCTAGCCCAGATCAGAAACCATCCACTAGAAAGCAGTCTTTAGTACAAGAAGCTTAACTTAAATACTAATCCATTGCTAACCTATTGAGTGGCTGTTGTGAGATCCCCTCACCGCCGATCCTACACCGTTGAACCCCCACAATCAACACGTCTCTCTGGATCTCCTCCTCCCGAGGAATTACGGCTTCCTTGTTTCTGATCTTTACGAACTTGGTCGGTTGATTTGACAAACCTCCAAAACCCGAGACGAACTACTCCAACAACGTATCTCACGTAGAGATGAAAACTTGGTAGAGCCGTACCTGTTTGCGTTGTATCTCTTCGCTTTTATCACCTGCACACTCCTTCCTTGTGCATAACTCTTTCCTTGTCTAACTCTACCAAGAATAAACTTCTAGACTAAGGAAATATCTAATCCTAATCTAGTTTTTAAATGGACAATCCTTTATTAATAGGACTTGTACCATAAATAAACTACTTAATTAATTCCTAACTATTACAAGGAATATTTGTTTACCAGAAATAGGTTGCCACGAAATCACACATTGATCTCCACAATATTCTGTTCTGATCGCATGATTTTCCTCCATAATTTGCTCCATGAAATGTGGCTAAATACTTGCTGTTCAGAAAACTGGATTGTGATGGTGTTAGAACACCACTTCACTAGTTCACACAATATGCCACAACTGAGTACAACGCTCCTGGACTTTACACTTTCATAGGTTAGGAAAAATGTCCAGCAACGATTATATAAATTGACATTTAACTCAACTAGCCTCTAGCAAGAAGTAATCTCAACCACCATATTATAGAAATTGCTTGCTTTTAAATGGTGCTGTCAATAGAGGTTATTGAAGTCATTTTGACTAACCTAAACCCAAGTTGTCTAAAAATAACATACTAATATTATAATATGTTACTGATTTTAATTCTTTACTTATAAAATGTATAACTTTTAAGGCAAAGTCTTAGGAAAGACCGTCTTTCCACAGGTATATGGAAATACGGGGTTGAATTAGAATTATAAAAAGGTAAAAGGTTTTAGTTGCAATATTAAAAATTTATTATGCAATGTGTAGTAGTTATTATAAGTTTATGACCCGATTAATGCAACCCAAAAATTTTATCTTAATTTCTTCTAATTTGCATTTTAAATCTTGGTCTTTCTATAACTTTATATATATGTATGTATATATGTATGTATGTATATATGTATGTATATACACCAATTTCTTTTTAGCACTGGTTCAAGAACCATTGCTATAGAGTTTTAAAAAACAAGAGCCCAACTTGGTTTCATCTGAATCATTGATTTTGTTAGGAATACGAATCCCACGAGATATCTATTAGCCCAAAAAGATGGATAACAAAGACAACGTAAAAAAATAAAGGAAATAATGGACACAAGAATTTACGTGGTTCGGTCAAGTTGACCTACATCCACGGCCGGAGGAGACTGGAAGCTTCACTATATGTGGAGAAAGTATTACAAAACTTTGCCTACCACCTATGAAGGAATTATGTGGCAAAATATAAAGATGAGGGCTTTGGCTTCTAGAACTACAAAAGGAGAGCTAAAGGGAGAAGAAAACAAGTAGCAAAAGAATGTTATGCTTGAAGTGTGTTTGAACTATTAAGTTCACCCCCTATTTATACTAATCCAAGTTCACCAATGGCCAAGAGCTCTCAAACAAAACTTATCCCAATATCCCAAGAAATCCTCCTTCTTGCTTCAAGCATGGGTTGTGAACATTACTTCCAAATGGTTCTTGCCAAAAAACCATGATAGTTGAACCCCAATAGTCAAAGAAATAATGCTTCAACTTGCTAAGCATGGGATGAGAATAGTGTTGTAATTTAATGCTTTGAATGATTGTCTTTGCTATTCCCTAAAGAAGTGAATGTTCATGGACAATTGGGTGAAGACAACACATTTCTTCACAAATCTCCACCTTGGTTTGAAACCCAAAAGTAATATCTTACTCACCCTCCTCCGGCAAGGCCCTAATAGGCCGAATCACCATCAACGAACCAATTCACCAACAACGAACACCAATCAAGTCCAAGCACTGCTTGAACTTGAAATAGGGAAGAGCCTTCGTGAACATATCAGCAGGATTATCCTTTGTATTGATTTTCCGAACAAAAACCTTCTTCTGTGCAATGATATCACAAATGAAGTGGTACTTAATATCAATATGCTTCGTCCGCTCATGATACATCTAATCTTTAGTCAAGTAAATTGCACTTTGACTATCACAGTGAGTGGTAGTAACCTTTTGTTGTAGAGTAAATTCGCCGAAGAGACCTCTCAACCATAAAGCTTCTTTTATTGCCTCTGTGACTGCCATATATTCTGCCTCAGTAGTAGATAAAGCAACTACATGTTGTAAAGTAGCTTTCTAACTAATTGCACAACCTCCAATGAAAAATACATAACCTTTAAGAGACATGCGCTTATCAAGATCACCGGCAAAGTCTGAATCTACAAAACCAACCAGAGTGTTATTGGTTCTACCAAACTCCAAACACATGTTCGAAGTACCTTTAAGTATCTAAGAATCCACTTCACAGCTTGCCAATGTGATTTTCCCGGATTGGCCATATACCTGCTAACAACACTAACAACTTGTAAGATATCAGGGCGAGTACAAACCATTGCATACATTATACTCCCAACTGCATTTGAATAAGGAACTCTAGCCATATAATCTTCTTCTTCCTCTGTTTTTGGTGATTGGGCAGCAGATAGCCTGAAATGGCTACCAAGAGGAGTGCTAACTGGCTTGGCATCATGCATGCCAAATCGCTCCAAAACTTTCTTAAGATAACTCTCCTGGGTCAAGTACAACTTTCCAACTCCTCGATCTCTTCTTATCTCCATACCAAGAATCTTCTTAGCTGCACCCAAATCTTTCATCTCAAATTCACTATTCAACAAGGCCTTCAACTCATGAATTTCTGCAAGATTCTCAGCCGCAATGAACATGTCATCAACATATAATAGAAAATAAATGAATGAGTTATCTTGTAACTTTCGGAAGTAAACAAAACTATCATACATGCTCCTGGAGAAACCATGACCCAACATAAAAGAATCAAACCTCTTATACTATTGTCTTGGAGACTGCTTTAATCCATACGAGGATTTATTCAACAAGCAAACCCGGTCTTCCTTACCTTTAACTTCAAAACCTTCAGGTTGACTCATATAGATATGTTCATCTAATTCACCATGCAAGAAAGCTGTCTTAACATCCAGCTGTTCTAACTCCAGATCATACATGGCAACCAAAGCAAGCAATACACAAATAGAGCTATGTTTCACAATAGGTGAGAAAACATCATTGAAATCTACACCTTGTACCTGACTGTAGCCCTTTGCGACCAATCGTGCTTTGTACCTTGCAATATCAACACCCGAAGTATCTTCCTTTCTCTTGCAAACCCATTTGCAACCAACAATTTCCTTTCCTTTTGGTGGCATCACAAGATCCCATGTTCTATTCTTGTGTAAAGATTCCACCTCTTCATTCATAGCCACCAACCATTTGTCTGAATTAGCACCTGAAACTGCCTCTAAATATGTGGAAGGTTCCTCGTCTCCACCTGTTTCCTATGCCACTGATAAAGCATATGCAACCAAATTTGCATACCTCAATGGTGGTCGAATTTCACGTCTTGGTCTATCTCTGGTAATGGAATAATCCTCATCTCCCGGTTGATCTTCAGCATGTTCATGATCAGATTCTTCAACCAGTTCTTGGGTTGGGTTTCTCCCGGAAGAACTACCAATCTCTAACTCCACCTGCTTTTGTGCACTATCCTCCTTTTCTGAATCACAAGGATTACAAGATTCTTTTCCAGGATGTAACATATAAGATTCATCAAATGTAACATCTCTACTAATTACAAATTTAGGTGATTTGGGATCAGGATACCACAATCTATATCCTTTCTCCCCTGAAGCATAACCGAGGAAAACACATTTCTTAGCCTTAGGCTCTATCTTTCCCTCGTTAACATGCATATAAGCTGGACACCCAAATGTTCTTAAATTAGAGTAATCAGCAGGAGTACCTGACCAAACTTCCTCCGGAGTCTTACAATCAAGAGGTGCACATGGAGAGCTGTTGATGGCGTGACAAGCCGCAGATATGGCTTCTGCCCAAAAGTCTAATGTCAACTTGGCATTTGAGATCATGCACCGAGCCCTTTCCAAAAGAGTACGATTCATCCACTCTGCCACACCATTCTGTTGAGGCATCATCCTAATAGTACGATGTCGAGCTATTCCTTCATTTTTGCAGAACTCATTGAATTCATTTCCACAAAATTCCAACCCATTGTCAGTCCTCAGTCGCTTAATTTGTTTTCTGTCTGTTTTTCAATCGAAGTCTTCCATTGCTTAAAGGTTTAGAAAACATCACTTTTAAGCTTAAAAAAATATACCCAAACTTTTCTTGAATAGTCATCAATAAAAGTAAGCATATATCTTGCACCACTCTTAGAATGATCACGAGAGGGCCCCCAAAGATCAGAATGAATATAATCCAAAGTACCTTTTGTTTTATGAACTGCAGGTGAACGAAAGCTAACTCTTTTCTGCTTTCCAAAAATACAGTGTTCACAAAAGTCCAACTTACCAGTACTTTGACCACATAGTAGACCTCTCTTGCTTAAACATGTTAAGCCTTTCTCGCTCATATGTCCCAACCTCATATGCCACAATTTGATGATGTCTTTATCTGGGAAAGTTGAGACAGCCACTGCCCCAGTTACTGTAGATCCCTGCAAAACATACAAAGTGCCAACTCTGCAAGCCTTCATTAGCACAAGAGCACCTTTACAGATTTTCAGTATTCCACCATCACCTGAATATCTGTACCCGAGAGCATCAAGAGTGCCAAGAGAGATGAGATTTTTCTTTAAGTCAGGAACATGCCTAACATTAGGGAGTGTCCTAATAATGCCATCATACATTTTGATTTGAATTTTTCATCTACCAACAACTTTACAAGGAGCATTATTACCCATCAAAACAATTCCACCATCCCATTCTTCATAAGTGGAAAAACACCCCCCTTATCATAACTCATGTGGTAAGAACAACCCGAATCTAAGAGTCACTCACTAGAAGACCTTGATTTATTATCCATGGCCACAAATATGATTCCATCACTATCATCTTCTGCTACACTAACTTCACCAGCATTGCTGCTATTCTGCTCATTTTTATATTTTTCTTTATTTTTCAATTTAAAACAGTCAGCCTTGATGTACCCTTTTTTCTTGCAATAGTTGCAAATTTTATTTCTATATCTAGACTTCGACCTCCCTTTGGATCTACCACCTTCAGAATCTCTATTTTCTCCTCTACCCCTCACAATCAAACCATCAACATGAGTTCCAACCGATTCTCCTGTAATGTCCCTATCAATCTGCTTTTTAGATTTTAATGCAGATTTTATACTATTGTATGAGACCGACTCTTTCCCATTAATCATAGTATCTCGAAAATACTTAAAGGACATGGGAAGGGAACATAACAATAAAATGGCTTGATCTTCTTCATCAACTTTAGCATCTACATTCTCCACATCCAAAATGATGGAATCAAATTTATCAAGATGTGAGAGTATAGATGTACCTTCCGCCATTTTCAACATGTACAACTTTTGTCTCAAATAGAGGCCATTCTCCATTGTCTTCCTCATGTATGTAGATTTCAATCGATCCCACATACCTTTAAAATAATGACCGATCTAGCCTTCTTGCCTAGATCACCAAAATCTTCCGGCGACATGTCCACTGGCCTTTCCTCCAATCCTTCAAGAGCTAGCTCACATCCATCCTGGATTAGGATGGCTTCCATCTTGAGTTGCCACATACCGAAGTTTACACTCCGGTCAAACTTTTCAATAGAAGTCCTTGTTACCGTCATTGTGGCTAATAGATCAAAAAATGAGATATGGCTCTGATACCAATTAGGAATACGAATCCCACGAGATATCTATTAGCCCAAAAAGATGGATAACAAAGACAACGTAAAGAAAATAAAGGAAATAATGGACACAAGGATTTATGTGGTTCGGTCAAGTTGACCTACATCCACGCCCGGAGGAGACCAGAAGCTTCACTATATGTGCAGAAAGTATTACAAGACTTTGCCTACCACCTATGAAGGAATTATGTGGCAAAATATAAAGATGAGGGCTTTGGCTTCTACAACTACAAAAGAAGAGCTAAAGGGAGAAGAAAGCAAGTAGCAAAGGAATGCTATGCTTGAAGTGTGTTTGAACTATTAAGTTCATCCCCTATTTATACTAATTCAAGTTCACCAATGGCCAAGAGCTCTCAAACAAAACTTATCCCAATATCCCAAGAAATCCTCCTTCTTGCTTCAAGCATGGGTTGTGAACATTACTTCCAAATGGTTCTTGCCAAAAAACCATGATAGTTGAACCCCAATAGTCAAAGAAATAATGCTTCAACTTGCTAAGCATGAGATGAGAATAGTGTTGCAATTTAATGCTTTGAATGATTGTCTTTGCTATCCTCCAAAGAAGTGAATGTTCATGGACAATTGGGTGAAGACCACACATTTCCTTTATAAAGACAAAACTTTAATGGTTGAGATGTGTGATAATGAATGTTGTTAATCTATGTTTAGGTCTAGCTTGTTTCATGAATTGTGGGAAGATGTGTATTTTTAGATATATGTAATGAACTTCAAAGCTGTGGTTATGAATTTTCCAATTTTCTTACATGGAATTCTTATAATTTTGTGTTTTGTTTGTCTGGCCAGTGAGTTTATTCTCACCGACCAAATTTTTTATATTGATCACCTATTTACTAGCGCTGGTACAAACGATCATAGCACCGGTATTTCGACTGGTGCCTAAGTTGGGGGTGCTGAAATGTTGATTTTAGCACCAGTAGTGTATACCGGTGCTGGAATCTACACTGTCGGTGCCTTTGTAATTACATTTCAACACCACCCTGCTTTGGTACCGGTAGGCCAGGGGTCTGAAATATCGATGCCTATGTATCGAAATATCAGTGCTATAGAAGGGTCCCTGCAGTAGTGATAGTTTTAAGAAAATACAAAATCTAACTTAGATATTAAGATGTACAATTAAAAGTGCATTCATGCCCTTTAATTTTTTTATTTACTGTACATATAAACCCCTTAGTTTTTTGAAAATGCACATGTACCCCAGTTTTGACTGCCAATATGAAAAGGATCAACCAATATTATGATTGCCATTGTATGGACGAGGTATCCACCAATGAAGAGGTCGAGGTTTCGTGGAGGAAATTCCCGCCCATTCATAACATAAATTACTCAATAGAATTAAAGATACGAGTAGAGTATTTTGTCTGCATTTCCTTAAATCGCAACTCTAGTACTAGAGATTGTACGAGTAAGTGGTCCGTCTCACTGCATGAAACATGCCCTCTATGGCAGTGGGCACGTGATCAAAGAATTCTATTAAAATTATAATTTGTTATTATAAAATTAATTGATATAATATATGTAAAGTGAAATGGTTTTCATTGAATATTTTAATTGGCAATTTGTGAACAAATATGAAAACGAACATGTTGGAACATGCGGACAACCACAGTTACGCCAACAAGTTTTTACGGAAGAAGAACAGAATATTATGGTATTTGTGATTTATGAAAATCTGAATATTCTGCAATATGTCAGGCGGTGGTAGAAGCATATTTGGTTTATGAAAAATTCCTACAAATATGGTGTTGGGTTTATCGAATATATGGGAGATATTGTGATAAGAAAAATCCATTTATTTATGGGATTTTGATATGCTTCAGAAGCAGTTAAGGAATAGGAATGTTATGGAAATAATCATGGAGAACTCCGATCTACTCATGGCATTAAAAGGGGACATCATGGCTGCATTAAACTCACAAATTTAATTGAGAAAATTTTCACACAGATTTTCATCTTCCGAGAGTCTTGCAAAGAACCAGATCTTTATGTTCTAACATACATGACATGTCGTTCGGTGAACGTCATTTCACGAACCAAAATAATCTTAAAACTATATTGATGAGATTAGTACAGTAGCAAGCAAAGTAAATGAATGGAGCAAAAACTATAATAAAATACCTACTAATATAGAACACTTTTTGTGTAGCCACCACGCCTTAATTTTCAAATTTATCTAAGAACTAATAATGCAACTAACTAATATAAAATATAAATAATAATGCAAACTAACAGATATAAAAATCTATAAAATATATGAATAAGGTAATTGGCTCGGAATAAGTCACATTAGTTAAACATCGATCAACGGCACAAGATAAATCAATTCATATGCATCTATCAGTTATAGGATGGAAATTATTTGCTAAATCCTCCCAATTCTTTCTTACTTTATCGACAATTGACTAATTATAATTAACCAATCGTTTATCTCACCAAGATGCCTCCCAAAAGTATTCTCTAAACTAGACACACACCTCAATAACATTAAGCATGAAAAGAACCTGATACAACAATTACCAAAGTAAATGCAAATAGTAATACACACTTAATTGTTTCACATCTTGCTATTACAGTCTTAGATAATTAGCCATTTTTCACAAGAACTCGCTACTTACTAACCCTTTCCAACGATTACGTATTGGTGGAATTAGATAGCATTATCCAAATAGTATTCAAGTTGGCTAGACTTAAAAACACCAGAAATAAATTAAACCAAGAACAATTAAGAGCACATAAGAATTAATTATAAAATAATTAGGTCTCACGATTCATAAACGAATGCTTGTTATTCCATGCCGATATATAAATTAGCTACTCATCATAATTATATTAAACAAATAATAATAAAAAACAAAACATAATCAACGAAATAAATAATTACGCAAACCGTGAGGCAACTGTGCGAACTCTAGTGCTAATGTAATTCTTGCTTCCAATTAACAAAAGCATGCAGATCACGCAAATGCCATACTATTAAAGCTAACTAAAACTCAAAGTAAGTGACAGGCGCGGGCGGTCGTCTCGCCCGCGCGCCAAAAGATAATTTATAAGCCCTCAGTGCTTACTTTCTACAACTAGGTAGATAGTGGCAAATCGGGGTCGTCCAAAGAGAAGAGGGATCTTCCTAAGCGTCTAAGCACACAAATGGTTGATATACTAGGCTAGGAGTAGATATATATACACACACTTAAAAGCAAGTAAAAGGGGGGTTGGTTGGTTGGTTTCCTAAGTTAACAAGGATAACTAGCAACGTCAAGTGACTATGCTAATCATCAAACGAAACTAAGAAAAAGGGGTTTTAAACTACAAAGATAAAATGCCTTGGGGGCAATGGATATCCACTTCCACATCTAATGTAGTTCATCGAATCATTCACACATTCCATCATATAGCATTCATGACCCAACGCTCACACACCCCATCTAGCAAGTACCACAACACACACACCACAAGGAGTTCTAAGTTCATGCTCGTAGATCTTCATGCAAAGGCGCTACGGAATTCGTCACGTTCCTACACCCAAGCAATTCAACCACACAAGCACTCCCTATGCTCAAACCACTCATGGCACACATGCAGCGAAACACACCGTCAAGAGTACATAAACGCCAAATAACAAATGCTTCAGGAATGAGTTTAAATCACCTATCCAATACTTCAACTACTTGTCGTGGAGACTAAACTCCTATCCTTCTTAGTTCGTAGTTTGCGAGAGTGAGTTCGACATCTCTCGTCAAACCTCACCAATGGCTCCCGAGTCGCGACCACGACTCAAGTTGTCATTGGTGGCATTTAGCACGAAGGACCAACAAGCTTGGCAATGCCTATGACCACTACACCGTGACTAAGCATTGAACCAATTCATGCAATTACACGAGATTGGATGAACGTGCAACGCACATTCATCCGCGAGCATATGACTCTCTCGTTTGCTACACAAACGAACATGACGAAGAGTTCGACATCAATCACATTCGCCTAACACATTGTCAACACACTAACACAATCAAAAGCTCTAATTCACACTCTCACATTACTAACAAGAACAGGGGGGAAATTAACCCAGATCCCCCAAACCCTAGCTAGCAATTGATACAAGCATTCATATCATCAAGCTCTCAATAACATCAATGTAATCAACAATTAACATTCAAAGCACAATAAATGCACAATAGCAAAAACATCAAATAGATAGATATAAATGGTTCTCAATACATAGAAGTGGAAGCTTCAATCCATAGCTCCCAAGTACAAGAACTACTCTAGAACAAGAAAACACATAAAAACTAAGAAAAGAAGAAGAAAAGAAAGAAGAGAAAAAACCTAGGTTTGGCGCCCAAAAACAGAGAGAAAACGGGCTGGGGAAAGCTGGAGAAGAAGAGGAAAGAGAGAGTATTTATAGTGCAAAGAAAATAAAGTTGGTTTCTGGCTGCCCGTTGGTCGCGACTCGCGACGGGGTTCGTCGCGACTCGCGACGGTGTCGCGACGGAATCGCGACGGTGTCGCGACGGGGTCGCGACGGCAGCCATAGTTTTGCATTGTTTCTTTGTCTTCTTCATAGCCATCCCTCTCACTCTTCAAGTCTTCAACAGCTCCAAAATGGTCTTTAACGGCCTCCGGTCTTCATGTCTTCGAAGTGAGTATCCAAAAGTCTTCGAAAGTATAGTCTTCAATGTCTTCCGGTCTTCGTTGCTTCCGTGTTCTTCCCTTGTCACATAAAATCCACTTAAAAGAGGTAAAAGAGTACAAAGTTGCTTTTACCTCTCCTAAGTGAATTTCAAGGTAAAACACAAGCTCTCGATAATAAAAGAGCACAAAAGTGATCCTAAATACTACTAAATAATGCATCTAAAATGGACACATCAGTAAGTATGTCGTACACTACTAATGTCTACGTATATGCGTCCCCTCCCAATTCTATTATAATATGAACGTCTATATACTTACGCTGCAAAACCAAAACCAAATCCAACGCAACTTCTAATTCATTTTCTTCTTACGGAAGAAATAAGGAAATAAGATAATGTCTATTCTAAATCTATGATTAATTTTTAAAATTAAGGAATTTCAATTGGAAAGAGATAATAACATCCTTATCAATATGAGAAGTGAATATCTTTATTTTCTTCAAACCCACATATCTTCTATAATACACTTTTCACCCCATAACTTTAGCAATTCTGCTTTTGCCTTCCACCACTATCCCTGAAAAAATGTCTTATAAAATAAGAACATTTTTCATTAGAGCACATCGCCTCATTAAAAACCTTAACCTGGAGAATCCAGTGGGAAAAACCGTTGGTTAAGGGAAAAAGAGTACAATGTATAGCTCCCTCTCAATTCATCACAATCCATGAATCCTACACCAGAAACACCTTAAAGGGAAAACTATATCTCAATAAAATCTTAATAATCCCACACAATATGAACACAGTATAACACACATCACTGTTATAGGTTAAGAATCATATACCTTAATTCCTTAGGTAGAGGAGATCCAGCGTCGACGAGTTTCGAAGTCACAGGGACTCTGATCAAGGCGGATGGGTAGCTAGGAGAGCTAGCAGAATTCACACGTTTAATTAGTAAAGATAAGTATTTTGTATGGTGTACTTTGTACTGTATCTTTCTGATTAGTGGATTCATTCCGAACTGGGCTAGGCCCCGCAGATGTTGGTGGATTTCACCGAACTGCATAACCAAGTCTTGCGTTTTTATGCTTTACTTTATTGCATAATTGGTTAGATATGTTAGATTTGAACATAGTAGTAATAATTAAGAAAATT
Organism: Rubia yunnanensis; assembly: GCA_037428765.1. Classification (NCBI taxonomy): domain Eukaryota; kingdom Viridiplantae; phylum Streptophyta; class Magnoliopsida; order Gentianales; family Rubiaceae; genus Rubia; species Rubia yunnanensis. Next base: position 10,800,344 of record CM075061.1, read on the forward strand.
TGGTAAAACCAAATTTCATTTGGTATCAGAGCTTTGGTCACTTATTTTTCCCTTGGTTGTGTTAAAGAAAGTGTGATTCAATTGTACCATGGCGACCAAAGAAGGAGCTTCGTTGTCTCGGCCACCTCTAATGGAAGACAACAACTACATCTATTGGAAGGCACGCATGAGAGTTTTCATCAACTCACTGGATGAACTTGCTTTGCACTATATTGAAAATGAATGGAATCATCCTACTGAAGATGTTGAAACAAGCTCTAAGGCAATAAAAGGAGAGCCAAGTCAGAGGGAGCAAAAACTCAAAGACAAATTTACTTGGTCTTCTGATGAACTCAAGGCCTCACTGGCAAACTCAAAAGCATTAAATGCTATCTTCACGACAGTTGATGAAAATCAGTTCAAACTCATCTCTGCATGTCATTAGGCCAAAAAAGCATGGGATATTCTGCAAACTGTCCATGAAGGAACTAGTCGAGTTTGAGAATCTAAATTACAGATGTTGGTTACAAAGTTCGAGGAACACAAGATAGAAGAAGATGACACTGTTGTTGTATTCAACGGAAAACTCAGGCACATCTCCAATATGGCATATCAACTCGAAAAAGTCTACAAAGATGCAAAATTGGTGAAAAAGAACTTGAGATCACTTCCTAAAAGGTTTGCAATGAAGGTTACAACAATGGAAGAAACAAGAAATGTTTCCACCATGAGCTTAGATGAATTGATGGGATCATTACAGACTTATGATATGACATTTCAACAAACTACAAAAAGGTCCCAAAAGGAGCTGGCGTTCAGAACATCGTCATCAAAGGACAATCACAAATCTGACAGTGATGATGAATTCAAAAAACTTGCACTTATCACGATAAATTTCTCAAGAATGCTGAAGAAAGTAGTGAACAAGAAATCACAGGAGAGGTTTGGTGGAAATAAACCAAGGCCACAAGAATTTGGAAATAATCGTGGGACACGGTTCGAACAAGGAAATTAGCAGTTTCCCAAAAATCAAAGTGGTGAACCAAAACAGCCTGGGCAAATTCAATGCAGGGAATGTGAAGGATATGATCATATTCAGGCTGAATGTGCAAATACCCAAAAGAATCAAGGAAAAACATAAGTCTCCTCATGGAGTGAAGATGAAGAAGACGAGAAGACAATCAGGAACTTACAAACAACTATGTGGCATTTGGAGCAAAAATTTGTGATGCATCAGATGATGGATGTTCAAACACATCAGATAGAATCAAAGTTGTATGATCCAACATAGATGCATATGAGGTTTCTATTGATGATGACAGATGTGTTGTAAGTGATGAAGAAATCTACAATACATACGAAAATATGTATGCTACATGGCTCCAAGTTATTAATACAAACAAAGTACTAAAAGAAGAAAAAAAATCATCTGGCAGAAATAGAAAAAGAGTTGTGTGTGGAAGTTATCGTGGTTATTCCATACACTACTGGAAAATAGGTACTATGACACCTGTATGAGCCCTGGAGACCCTCAAAACTGATTCTAATTTCATGTCTGGCACCGGTATTTCACCTGAACTAGTGCTCAAATTTATTTCCACCACTAGTTTTTTGAAATCGGTGCCGTAAATCGGTGGCGTACATAATAAATAGCATCAGCATCGTATAAGATGTACACATAACCGGTGCTTGAACTGGACAACAACTAAGAAATAGTTTATTTGGCGCCAAAAATAAAGGAGGGAAACTAAGAGCACTGGTTTTGATAAACCGTGCTGAAAACATTAATGATCACATGTACTGTTGAAGGTTGAAAAACAGAGTATGTGTTTTGTTGTTTTTAAGGCCCCAATTTTTTATATCAGCATTAGTTGAACCACTGGTGTTCTGTACTTAGACAAAATTTCTCGGATTAGCTCTCTGGTTGAGTAAAGTTTTTTTTTAAAATTAACACAGCCTTAAGCAGCTACTTTTAATGTTGGCGGCACCGATTTTGGTAGATTTCACGCCAGTTTTATGGTATGATTTACTCTTGAAAATGAGTTTATGGTATAAGTTACACAAGAACATGTACTAGCATTTTCCAACATTTGACAAAAAATATAATTTATTTTATATTTCTATATTTAGGCAACAATAACAACAATCATGTATTTTGGAGCAATATATAATACTGTAACACAATTTTGGGCCATAGTGTAATTTTCCAATACTATGTAGAAGTAGTCAAAGTTGACTTTGGAGGCCCTTCCGTTCACCCATTCATGTCCAAATTGCAAATTCGCAATTTTATATTATTGAATTGCATTTTGGTCTCACCGGTTTTGTGATTCGACAACTTCAATTTTCTTGGAGGGACCTAAGTGCAAAAAGTAAAAAACGTTACTCGTAACTCCAAATTGAAATTCACTTGAATGTGAAGCTACCTCATACACCCTTATTGTATTTTCCAAGTCTTTAGTAGGATATTTATCAACAATCGGACATAAGAACATATCCGTAGTCCTTTCCAATTTTCCTTTTTTACTTTTAAATATTCAACTCTAAGTTACTCTAGAAAATGTACTAGCGTTTTCCAAGATTTCACCAAAAGAATAATTTATTTTACATTTCTATATTTAGGCAAGAATAACAAAAATCATGCATTTTAGAGTAATAGATAATGGGGTAATACAATTTTGGGCCATGGTGTAATTTTCCAAGACTGTGTAGATGTAATTAATGTTGACTTTTGAGGCCCTTCCGTTCACCCATAAATGGTCAAATCTCCAATTCGCTATTGTATATTATTGAATTGCATTTTGGTGTCGCCAATTCCATGATTCGGAAAGTCCAACTTTGTTGGAGGAACCTAAGTGCAAAAAGTAAAATTTTTACTCGTAACTCCAAATTGAAATCCGCTCGAACGTGATGCCACCCTATACACCCCATTGTATTTTTCTAGTCTGTAATAAAATATTTGTCAACAATCAGGCACAAGAACATATCTATAATTGTTTCCGATTTCCATTTCTAACTTCTAATTAATCAACTCTAAATTACTTTAGCACATGTACTAGTGTTTTTCAAAATTTCATCAAAAATATCATTTAAATTTTATTTTTATATTTATTCAAGAATAACAGAAATCATGTATTTTGGAGAGAAGGATAATGTCGTAACAAATTTTTAGGCCATAGCGTAATTTTTCTTAAATATGTTTGAGGCTCTTCCGTTCACCCACTGTACCTAGAATTTCAAAGACACAATTGTCTCTCATTCAATTGCGTTTTGGTGTGTTCAATTTTGTGATTCACCACTTCCAAATATCTTCTATGGACCGAATATTATTTTAAAAATGAACTTAGTGATCAAATATTATTAGCACATGCATTTTTCTCATTTATACAGGTGCTAAGTTATAGTGGGAAAATGAATTTCCTGAATTTTCATTCATAATTTTGGAGGGATTGTTTAAATTTTCAAATATTGGACTTAGCACCGGTGTAAGTTACTTTTTAGTACCGATGCTACATACTTAGAATTTTTTCCCATGTTTGCTCTCGGGTCCAAAAAATAATAAATGTGTCACACTTAAGCAGCCCTAAGCAGTTGCGTTTCATATACATAGGCACTGGTATGAGCTATTTTAACACCGGTTTTTGTACCGGTGCTCCATACTTAGAAAAATGTTCTCAGATTTGCTCTCGGGTTCATTTTAAAAAACTATTTAAAGCACCCTTAAGCAGCTGCTTTTCATACACATAGGCACCGATATGAGCCATTTTGAGCACCAATTTTTCTTTTTAGCACCGGTACAAAAACAGGTGCTACAGAGTTTTTAAAAAAAGGAGCCCAACTTGGTTTCATAGGAACTATTCACTTCTTTTGTTGATTGAATCTCAACTGTTAAAATTTTGTCTGTATAAACTAAATCCAAAACCCTAAATCTAGCCCACCTTCATTTCCTCTACCTCCTCTCTATCCTCTCCCTTCTCTTCTCCAGCATCTCTCTCCTCTTTCTCAGCCGCCGCCCGGCCTCGACGATGACGATACCATCTCTCCACCCTTCCTAGAGCGCACCATCTCCGACGCCATCTCTCGGACCAACCTCGAAACCATCTCCCCGAGCTCCACCAAAATTGTTGGTTCAGCTCAGATCCATGATGCCTCAGCTCTCAATACCACCACCACATCGTGCCTCTGCCCTTGCTTCTGACCTCACCTTCACGATTTTTGTTCATTGATGTTATCTAGGGTTTATGGATATTGTGTTCTAGTGTTTGTGATAATTGATGTTGTTCATCTATGTTTAGGTCTAGTTTGTTTCATGAATTGTGGGTTGTTATGTATTTTTATATATATGTAATGAACTTCAAAGTTGTGGTTATGAATTTTCCAGTTTTCTTTCATGAAATTCTTGTAATTTTGTGTTTTGTTTGTCTGGGTTTCATATTCCAGCCGGTGAGTTTATTCTCACCGACTGGATTTTTTTCATTGATCACCTATTTACTAGCACCGGTACAAATGATCATAGCACTGGTATTTTGACCGGTGCCTAAATAGGGGGTGCTGCAATGTAGATTTTAGCACCGATAGTGTATACCGGTGCTGGAATCCACCGGTATACACTACCGGTGCCTTTGTAATTACGTTTCAGCACCACCCTACTTAGGCATAGACCAGGGGCATGAAATACCGGTGCCTATGTACCGAAATACCAGTGCTATTGGGGAGTTTCTGCAGTAGTGATAGTTCTGAGAAAAATATAAAATATAACTTAGATATTTAGAGGTACAATTAAAAGTGCATTCATGCCCCTTAATTTTTTGTTTACTATACATATATACCCCTTAATTTTTTGAGAGTCCACATATATCCAGTTATGATTGCCAATATGAAAATTCAACCAATATTATGATCGCCATTGTACGGACTAGGTAACCACCAATGAAGAGGTCGAGGTTTTGTGAAGGAAATTCCTGCCCATTCATAACATAAATTACTCAACAGAATTAAAGATACGAGTATTTTGTTTGCATTTTCCCAAATCTCAACTCTAGTACTAGAGATTGCCAGTTTTAAGATGTGGTCACAAGAGTAAGTGGTCCGTCTCACTGCGTGAAAAATGCCCTCTATGGCAGTGTATAATTTGTTAAAAATCAATTAATATAACATATGTAAAGTCAGTTAAAATGAAACATGCCCTCTAGGGCACGCAATCAAAGAATTCTAGGGCACTGCGTGAAACATGTCCTCTAGGGCACGTAATAAAAAATTCTATTAAAATTATAATTTGTTATTATAAAATCAATTGATATAGCATATGTAAAGTCAAGTGATTTTCATTGAATATTTTAATTGACAATTTATGAACAAATTTGGAAACGAAAAACTTTCCATGTTGGAACATGCTGACAGGCACAATTACGCCAACAAATTTTTACGGAAGAAGAACAGAATATTATGGTATTTGTGATTTATGAAAATCTGAATATTCTGCAATATGTTAGGCAGTGGTAGAAGCATATTTGGTTTATGGAAAATCCCTACAAATATAGTATTGAGTTTATCGAATGTATGAGAGACATTGTGATAAGGAAAATCCCTTTATTTATGAGATTTGGATATAATTCAGAAGATGATAAGGAATAAGAATATTATGGAGATAATTATGGAGATAATCATGGAGAGTTTCGATTTGCTCATGGCTTTAAAATGGGACATCACGGCTGCATTAAACTCATGAATTTAATTGAGAAAATCTGCACACAGATTTACATCTTTCCGAGAGTCTTGCAAAGAGCAAGATCTGTATGTTCCAACATACATGACTTACTGTTCAAAGTTCATAATCATATACCTTAATTTCTCGGGAGGAGGAGGTCCAGCGTCGACGAGTTTCAAGGTCAGAGGGAGTCTGATCAAGGCGGATGGTGAGCCGCATCTTTATGATTAGTGGATTCATTCTGAACGGGGCCACGCTCCGCAGAAGTAGGTGTATTTTACCAAACTGCATAACCAAGTCTTGTATTTTTATGCTTTACTTTATTTCATACTTGGTTAGATAGGTTATGTTGGAACATAGTAGTAATAATTGAAAATATTCGCTAAAACCAAATTTCATTTGGTAGCAGAACTTTGGTTACTTATTTTTCCATTGGTTGTGTCAAGGAAAGTGTGATCCAGGTTTACCATGGAAACCAAAGAAGGAGCATCGATGTCTCGGCCACCTCTACTGAAAGACAACAACTACAACTATTGGAAGGCACGCATGAGAGTGTTCATCAACTCACTGGATGAAGTTGCTTTGCACTATACTTAAAATGAATGGAATCATCCTATCGAAGATGGTGAAACGAGCTCTAAGGCAATAGAAGGAGAGTCAAGTCAGAGGGAGCAAAAACTGAAAGATAAATCTACCTGGTCTTCTGATGAACTCAAGGCCTCACTGGCAAACTCAAAAGCATTAAATGCTATCTTCATGACAGTTGATGAAAATCAGTTCAAACTCATCTCTATATGTCATCAGGGTAAGAAAGAATGTGATATTCTGCAAACTGTTCATCAAGGAACTAGTCGAGTTAGAGAATCGAAATTTCAGATGTTGGCTACAAAGTTCGAGGAACTCAAGATGGAAGAAGATGAAACTATTGTTGTATTCCACGGAAACTCAGGGACATCTCCAATATGGCATATCAACTCAAAAAATTCTACAAAGGGGCAAAATTGGTGAAAAAGACCCTGAGATCACTTCCTAAAAGGTTTGCAATGAAAGTTGCAACAATAGAAGAAGCAAGAGATGTAGCCACCATGAGCTAAGATAAATTGATGGAATCATTACAAACTTATGATATGACATTTCAACAAACTACAAAAAGGGCCCCAAAGGTGATGGCGTTCAGAACATTGTCATCAAAAGACAATCACGAATCTGACAGTGATGATGAATATAAAAAACTTGCACTTATCACGATAATTTTCTCAAGAATGCTGAAGAAAGTAGTAAACAAGAAATCGAAGGAGAGGTTTGGTGGAAATAAAACAAGGCTACAAAAATTTGGAAATAATCGTGGGACACGGTTTGAACATGGAAATCACCAGTTTCCCAAAAATCAAAGTGGTGAACCAAAATAGCCTGGACAAATTAAATGCAGGAAATGCAAATGATGTGATCATATTCAGGGTGAATGTGCAAATACCTGGAAGCAACAAGGAAAATCATTTGCCACCTCATGTAGTGAAGATGAAGAGGATGAGAAAGACAAAGAGGAACTTACAAGCAACTATGTGGCGTTTGGAGCATTGTGATGCATCAGATGATGGATGTTCTAACACATCAGATAGAATCGAAGTTGTATGTTCCAACATAGACTCAAATTAGGTGTCTAGTATTGATGACATACGTACTGTAAGTGATGAAGAAATCTACAGTACATATGAAAAAATGTATGCTATGTGACTCCAATTTTTTGATACAAACAAAGTACTGAAAGAAGAAAAAAATCATCAGGCATAAATAGAAAAGAAGTTGCGTGTGAAAGTTGCTGAATTCAAAAAAGAGAATGACGAGTTGAATGTAAAGCTAATGTCAACAACCAAAGAGCTAAGATGTCTTAAGTAGATTTTACCAAGCTAAACTCTAGTAAAGCAACACTTGATGATATTCTGGTTATGGGAAAAAACTTTGGAGATCGACATGGAATAGGGTATGACAACTCACCTGAGAACACATTCACGCTCAAGTCAATGACTCGAGAGATACCTAAGAACTCAGTAACGTTCAAGTCGAAGATTTGAGAGATAAAAAGAAAGTTAGGCAAGCTTCATTGAAGGAAACCCTCTCATCCGTAGCTACTGCTCATATCAAGGGCACACAGAGGAACAATGCCAAAAACTACTCAGAGACATCATGCCAAGACGTCAACTCTTGGTATGTTCCAACATAGACGAGTTCCAGAAATCAAAGATGGTCAGAAAGTTATGGGTTGTCAAAAGTTCTAGTACTTGACTTGTTGCACATACTTCTCTCATAGCACATTCCAGAGATTCGTGGTACTTTGATAGTGGTTGTTCTTACCACATGACTGGCACTCAGGAATTCCTAACAAAAGTCATACCGTATGATGGTGGTTTTTTTACCTTTGGCATTGGAAATAAGAGTAGAGTAGTCGAAAGAGGAGAACTACAAATTGAAGAATTCCCAGTATTCACCAGTGTTCTGTTTGTGGAAGACTTAAAGGAAAATTTGCTGAGCATAAGCCAACTGTGTGACAAAAATATGACTGTGGAATTTCAGATAGACAAATGTATCGTGAAACATGGAGAAGCCAAAGTTCTTATAGGCATTCGATCATTAGATGGTTGCTATTTGCTGGAACAGGAAGTGAGGTGCATGATCTCTAAACAAGATGAAGGAATTCTGTGGCACAGAATGCTTGGTCACGTAAATTACAAAACCTTGGTGATAATTGCAAATGCAAAGGAAGTAAGAGGTATACCTACATTCACAAACAAAGGCGAAATTGTCAATGGACCATGTCAACAAGGTAAACAAATTTAATCTCCCCACTCTTCAGTCCAATATATAACTACCTTAAGAAATATGAAATTATTGCACATGGATTCAATAGGTCCAGTCAATACACCTAGTATAGGTGGCAAGAAATATATCTTTGTATCTGCTGATGATTTATCCAGATTTACATGGGTAGCTTTTCTAAAAAAATCCGATGCTGTGGAAGTGTTTAAAATTCTAGTGGTAAAATTACAAAGTGAAAAAGGAAGTCTAGTCGGAAAGATTGTTTGAATTCGTAGTGATTATGGTAGGGAATTTGAAAACTCTCAATTCAGTGATTTCTGTGATGAGCTTGGAATCCAACATGAGTTCTCTGCACCAATCACTCCTCAACAGAATGGTGTTGTTGAACAAAAAAATAGAACTCTTTAGGAGATGGCTCGAGTTATGTTAACCGAAAAAGAAATTCACAAAAAATGGTGGGTAGAAGCCATTAACACAACTTGCTATACAATCAATCGAGTATATCTACGGCCATTCACAAGCAAAATGTTTTACAAGATTTAGAAGGGCATGAAACTGAATGTCTCATACTATCATGTGTTCGGAAGCAATTGCTAAATTCTCAGAGATAGAGAGCAATTGGAAAACTTTGACAATTGCAGTGATATTGGAATCTTTCTTGGTTATTCTGTGAACAGTTGGGCTTATCGTGTTTTCAACCTTCGGAAAAACACACTCATGGAATCCATAAATGTTATTGTGGATGAATATGAAGAAGCATAAGGTTCAGAAGCTGTAGAAGATGAACCTGATAAAGACCATGTTTCAACACAACATAGTCAACCTGACGATCCAGACCCATTACATGTTGGAACATCTGAGCAGACTGATTATCTTGCTGAACCAGAAGATATTGAGTATGTTGGAACACCATCCCCCACTGCCTTATCCTTGTTCCAACACAAAAGCAACCTGAACCGATGACTAGGAGTACTAGATCAATTCCTCGGGTTGATTACAGGAAGTTAGCAGGATTACAATGCTTCATCTCTCTCATTGAACCCAAAAACTACAAGGAGGCCTTAGTGGACAAATACTGGAGTGCAGCAATGCAAAATTAACTTGGACAGTTTGCACAAAATGATGTATGACATCTCACTCCTTGCCCTAAAGGTGTTAATGTCATTGGCACAAAGTGGATCTTCAAGAACAAATCTGATGTCGATGGACAAATCACTCGAAACAAAGCCAGATTGGTTGCTCAAGGATATACACAAGTTGGAGGAGTCAACTTTGATGAAATATTCGCACCAGTTGCTAGGTTAGAGTCAATTCAAATTTTACTTACTATTGCCTACTCTATGAACTTTACTTTGTATCAAATGGATGTCAAGAGTGTGTTTCTAAATGGTGTGGTAAATGAAGAAGTATATGTGGAACAACCTAAAGGATTTGAGGATCCCCATTACTCTCATCATGTGTATCACCTAAAGAAGGCTTTATATGGCTTGAAGCAAGCACCAAAGGCATGGTATGAATGACTTACTAACTTTCTTCTTAAGAAAGGTTATCCTTGAGGGGGAGTAGATCGCAGTTTATTTGTGCTTGAAAAGGCATCAAAAATTGTGATTGCTCAAATTTATGTTGATGATATAGTATTCGGTTCTACTTCACCATCTATGGTACCAGAGCATGGTGGGAGAACTCACATATTTTCTAGGACTGCAAGTTAAGCAAGGAAAAAATTGCCTATTTATAAATCAGAGTAAGTATGCCCTGAATTTAGTTAATAGATTCAGTTTAAGCAATGCCTGAGCAGTTCGAACACTTAAGGGGGTTTCTGAAAAACTGGTAAAGAATGAGAAAGGAGTTGCAATTGATCAGAAGTTATACAGGGGCATGATTGGGAGTCTATTGTATTTGACAAGAAGTAGACTAGATATATGTTACAACGTAGGAATATGTTCAAGATTTCAGGTTGATCCAAAGGAATCACTTCTAACTGCAGTCAAATGAGTTATTTGATATGTAAATGGGACTTCTGAGTATGGTGTCTGGTATTCTAAGAATCAAGATTCTGATCTAATTGGGTACAGTGATTCTAATTTGGCTGGTAATGCTGATGATCGTAAAAACACTACAGATTGATGCTTTTTCATTGGTACGAATCTAGTTTCTTGGTATAGTAAGAAACAAAATTTGATCTCTTTGTCTACTATGGAAGCTGAATATCTTGCTGCTGGAAGTTTTTGTGCACAACTATTGTGGATGAAACAAATGATGAACGACTATGGAATTCATAAAGGCCCTTTGAAGATTTTATGTGACAACACAAGTGCTATTGATATTTCTAAAAATCTAGTCCAGCACTCTCGAACTAAGCATATTGACATCATGCATCCTTTTATTAGAGATCTTGTTGAAAGGAAGGAAGTTGTGGTAGTCTATGTTCCAACATCTGAGCAATTTGCAGATATTTTTACAAAACCATTGGACACTACCACAGTTGGAATTTTCAGACAACACTGAGGTGTTTGTCAGATTTGAGGTAATCTTTACCTTTATTTATCTGTAAATATTTTTTTCTCTCATGTTTTTTTTGGAAAATCGAAAAAAAATCAAAAAAAAGGAAGGAAGAAAAAGCTACCAAAATTGAAGTTATGGTATGTTGGTAGAAAAAGTTACCAAAATTGGAGTTATGATATATTGGAAGTTCAAGAAGGTGTGCCTTGAGTTGACAAGTTAGAAAAGTAAAATTATTACTTTTCTTGGAAAGGTAAAAAGCTTTTTGTGGAAAAAGAGGTAAAGAAGTGAAAAGTTTATGTTTGTTCAAAATTGTCTCAATCTCTCTATATCCTTCTCTTTTTAGCATATCTTCTCTTTCACAACAAACCTCTGCCGAAAAAATGTCTTCAAGCCCTAAAATTTCCATGGTCTAGAACGAGACTCAAGAAACTCCTCAACCTCCTAAGAATGACAATCTTAAGTAAAGGGAAGAAAATGTGGAGGCAGACCCGACCTGTGATGGTGGACATAGTGAAGAACTTAGAAAACTTGTGATCATAGAGATTACAAACAGTGAAGAGGAAGACAGTGTTGGATATGTTCCAACAAAGAAGGTAGAGTCTGTGAGGGTTGAAGATGTGGAGATTAATGATGTGGACATGGGAGGTCAAGACCAGTTTGATGTCACTAGGAATGCATATAATGATCTAGAGTACTCAGACGGAGGTCAGACTGGAGGATTTAATTAGAGGCAAGATGAATCAGGCAAGGATCAGCATGTTGGAACACAGGAAGAGGCATATACAACTGAGCAAGGAGAAGAGGTTGAACAGCCTGAGTATGTTCTAACACAGGAATCAGACCTGAAACATTCCAGTGATGAGGTGCTAGATGAATTCTTCCAGGCTGCAAGGGCTAAGAGGAAGATGTCTGTTGCTGAGGAATCCCCACCAGCCAAGAGATCTAAGAGAACCAAGCTACTCCTAAGAAGAAGAAAGTGATGCCACCCCCTTCTGCAAGGGAAGCGTTGTTTTTCTTTGTTTGATATTAAGTGTGAAGAAATGGGAGAAGTTTTTGTTGAGAGGAAAATAATCTCCGAGAGGTCAGTAGATCTAGAAGCATATAAGGCTGGTGGCTTTTCTGATTTTTTTGGAGACAATTGGGATGAAAAGGGTTGTTATAGTACAACTTCAGTACAATAAGCAGGTTTTTACTAAAATGTATTCTAACCTAAGGGCTGGAAACTTGGAAGTTGATTTTCCAAGGTTTGAGAGGGTCTATGTTGGGGGGAAAATTATTGATTTCCCAGCTGCCGGGATGAACAAATGTTTTGGGCTGAAAACTCCAGATTTTGAGGGAGTTTTTCTAGATAACTTGGATGTGACTGATGATAGGATTCAGGAGGTAGTCTCAGGAGGGTACAAGACAGAGTGGCCTGAGAGAGGACACTCATATGCGTCCTGCCTATCCTCTAGGTTTTTTAGGTTTATATCAAGTGGTTGTGAACTACTGGATGCCATTTACAATACTACAGCTCTGGCAAGAGAAATGGCAAAACTGTTGTACTGTGTTGGAACACAGAAACCAGTCAACATGGGATTCTTTATCCAGCAGAGTCTGGTTAGGCAAGTCATTGCTCCAAAGGGTAAACATGCTCTGATATACCCCTGTCTGATATCTACATTAGCTAAGAGTTCTAAGGTGAAGGGAAAAGCAAAGGATGTCATCATTGATACAGAGTTTCTCCGGCCTAACAAGAAAACTTTTGGCATGCGGCAAGTGCATGATCTTCCATGGAACCCTGAAGCTACAACTTTTGCAGATGCTAAAAAGAAGGCTAAGTTAGTGGTGTTCAATGCAAGGTTGGGGGCTATAGCTATCCAAATTGTGGCTCTTTAAGCATGGAAGGCTAGACTTGAGAGGGAGAAGGCTCAATTGGAGGCACGGGATGCTAATCCTGAACAGGATTGATGATCTTGCAGTATCTATGTTCCAATATAGATCACATGTTGTGTTCAGGGGGGAACTGGTTATCTAATCCTTTTTACGTTTAATTCTGTGGTTTATTGCCTTTGGCATATTCATGGCTCCAGGGGGAGAATTTTTGTGCTTTTGGATATTATTTTTATTGGATGACTATAATCTGAAAATTATCTTGGTGTTCTGGAATTCAGGTTTTTCGGATTGTATTCTTTTATGATTAAATTTAGTATTTCAAATATGTTCAGAATCATATACCTTAATTCCTCGGGAGAATGAGATCCAACGTCGATGAGTATTAAGGTCAGAGGGAGTCTGATCAAGGCGGATCGATAGCTAGAGGAGCTAGCAGAATTCACACGTTTAATTAGTAAAGATAAGTATTTTGTATGGTGTACTTTGTAATGTATCTTTCTGATTAGTGGATTCATTCTGAACTAGGCCAGACCCCGCAGATGTAGGTGGATTTCACCAAACTGCATAACCAAGTCTTGTGTTTTTATGTTTTAGTTTATTGCATACTTTGTTAGATAGGTTATTTTGGAACATAGTAGTAATAATTAAGAAAATTCGAAAAACTAAATTTCAACATAAATATTTTGTTGGCATATACAATAATTTAGTGATTCAATTCTATAATACTCATGCATACCCAAATTCGTTGATCACTCTGTCGCGGTTATGATTAGTCTTCTGTAGAATACAATACTATTTATGAATTCTATATTGAATATGCCTTCTGTGAATTTGAATGTGTTTTTGCAGGGATCAATCAAGGTTTTTATAGAACACAAAACCAACTGTCGCATCCATTAATGGATAAAGTAAAGGTGTTCAAAAAAGGAAAATGTTGATTGATCCCTGCAAAAATTCTTAGTTCTCCTCTCTCCTCTCTCCTCTTTTCCATTGCTGATAACGTACATCTACCTACCTCCGCCGTCCCTATGGCGGAGCCACCGCAAATAAACGCCGGTGGAACCAAATCATTGGCTCAGATGCTTACTTCTCGTCCTCCTCCCCTTGCCCAACATTTACCCTCAAACCCAAACCTCAATCCAATCACTGAACACAAAGGTAACCTAGCTTGTCTCTATTCCGAACAAGATGTTGAACAGCTCGCCCAACACTACTGTAATGCTTTGATCGGAAAATTGGTCTGCTAAATAAACTTCATACCTCCCTTTAATTAGGAACTCCTCAGGATAATAAGAGGTATGCCTGCATATTGTTCTCCCTGCTCTAAACTAGGACATGACTTATAGAACTGTAGGATTATACATCCTAATCTAATACCCAAACATAACTGGAATCCAACTGAGATAAAGTTCACTGAACCCCACCCCCCTCTGTCCTAATGGAGGATGATAACCAGGTAATGGAAACTGACAATCAGCCAAAATAGCACCAAGATCAGGTCTTATCTTCCCACAATGACACACCTAAAGTTATTCCTGATCCAGAGACATCTAACACACCAAAATTCAAACAGGAAGTAGTTAGTACCCCAAGTCCACATGTTATTTCCCATAGGAGCCAATACTCAGCTCAAAGATTTAGCAAAACACAAGCACAACCATCTCATAGGTTAGAATCTAGCTCTTAGAAGCAGATATCTCCTGAACCAAGCTTTGTTAAAAAATTTTATGATCAATATTCTAAACAAATGGATGATGAAGATAGTTTTCATAACTCGGTCGGGTTCAAAATGATGAAAATAACATATCAGTTATCAGGACAACTATCACTCAATCCCGGAAACGAATGACGTGTGCTTGAAGTGTGCTTTGGACGTGAACTAGAAAAAATCTGCCATCATTGTCCAGAATACATCTCCATCTCATAACGAAGTTAGTTGATTTTTAGAGATGTGATATGATTTGAAACAATATTAACTTTGTCTGTAATATCTAATGGAACTATTGTGTATGCTCAGACATTGTATTTTGTTCAATTAAAACTTGGTTTTTCTACTATGATTATATATTTTTGTTTCGTATCTGTCCGTATGCAGGGTTTTGATATTTTCATCGACCATAAATTTATAAATCTTCTTGGCTTGTCCGGAGCTAGTAATTGTTTTGGGCATCATCCTGGACCTTCATCCTCTAATTCTTGGTGTCCTAGTGAGCTAATTAAAGCTACTAGTTATATATCCTTGGAGTATCTACAGTTGTTTTCTTGTGGTCGTTTGTCCAATTTTGGGAATTCATATTTAAACTCTATTCTTTTATGTTTAGGATGACACGCTTCTACTTCCTCATCATCTTCGTCTTCTTCTAGGAATTTCCCGTGTATCAAATTTGTTCTCGATGGTTATAATCTTGAATCTCTTTATAAGAGATACCATCAGTAGCTTAGTTGATCTTGAATTTGTTGGCACATATATCCGTTTGCTTAAGCTTCCTTCTTATTCATGAATGGGCAATTTCACTAGGCCTTTGTCTAAAATATATGTTTCTTGGTGTTAATGATCTAGAGCTTGGATGGGAGAAGACCATGAATGAGACACAGGAACATATTTGCAAATTAAAAATATTCTGTGTGGAACAAAATGACCTTATTCATTGTCAGCAGCTAATCTTGGTTAAGAGAATTGGTCAGCAAGAAGAAACAAAGAATTATGTTGTAAGTAAAGTGCGCGAGGCTTATCAGAAAACTAGTATCATAGATAATCAGTGTTCCCATATTGATAAATTACTAGATCGCTTGAAAAAAAGCAGGATGAAGGTGACCATCTTTCCACCTGTTTCGCAGGGTGGCCAAGTAGGTTTGATGAACAGTTCACTTTGAATACCCAATTGCGTAGTGGTAATGATCACCTTCGTGCTGAGTGTGAACGTCTTGATTCATCAACTTGAGCAAGCTTGCATTGATTATAAAGATAAACTGAAGTCTATTTCTACTGGGCCTCGTTCACTGGCCGTGGTAATTTGACTATGAATATTAGCGGTCAGAGGGTTAATTTGTGCAAAGCTTCAAGATCTATCGCTTGTTTCTATTGCTGTCTTTGTGGACATATTTTCCCTATTGCAAGATCCATTGCTTGCAAAATTGAAAATTTGTATTGTGTGAAGCTGCAAGGTCTATCGCTTTCTTTTGTCGCTATTTTATAGGCATATGTGCCTTATTTCAAGGTCTATAGATTGCAAAATTGAAAAATTTTATTGTGCAAAGTTGCAAGATCTATCGCTTGCTTTTGTCGCTATTTTTATACACAAATCTCCCCTATTGCAAGATCTATAGCTTGCAAATACACAGCTGTGTGTCTTCTTGATTATGATATAATATTTTTTTGTTCTTTTTTCTAATATTTCCAAAGACTTTGCGTAAAATGTAAATGAACAAAAGCATGAAAGATTTGGATGCAAAGGCCTTTCTAATTCATAGCAGTTGGATCAGTATGCTTATATTACCCTGTACAGGCCTTCCCATTTTGGGCATAGCTTCCCTTTTTCTTCTGCCAGATTTGCTTCATTCTTTCGCAGAACTAGATTGCCAATTTGAAACTATGTCTTCTTGACTTTTTCATTATATGCTCTAGCCATCTTTTCCTTGTACTTGTACTCTGTGATTATTGCGTCTTACCTTTTCTCCTCGAGTTCATCCAAATCCAAACTTATTTTCTCTGGATTGTTTCCTTCATTGTATTTTTCCACTCTGAGGCTTCAACTCTCCATTTTGACTGGTATGTCTGCCTCGTGATCATAAACCAAACTGTATGGTGTTTCCCCTATTAGTTCTCTTACTATTTTTCTGTAAGACCATAGTGTGTTGAATATCTCATCTACCCAAATAGTTCGCTTTCTCTCCAGTCTTTTCAATATTCCTCAGACTACTGTTCTGTTAGTGACCTCCACTTGGCCGTTAGCTTGAGGATGAGTAGCAAACGTGAACTTCTGTAGATCCCACTTGTGAACTGCATGCCATTATTAATTAACGATGATCCGGGGTACACCAAAACGACAAACTATGTTCTCCCAAACAAAATTTCTTGTTACTTATGACATGACTCTACTTAATGGCTTCACCTCTATCCACTTTATGAAGTAATCGATTGCTACAATTAGAAACTTTGCATTACCGTCTCCTTTGGGGGAAGGGTCCCACAAATTCGATTCCCCATTTGTCAAATGGCCAAGCGTTGTATATCCCTATTAAAGGGGCTTGTGGCTTATGCGAAACCAAGGCATTAATATGATAGCTTCTACATTTCAGCACGAAGTTATGCTCATCGTTGAACATGGTTGGCCAATAATATCCTGCTCAAATTGTCTTCTTAGCGATTTTCCTAGCCCCTTGATGTGTCCCACAAAGTGCTTCATGATCTTTTTTCATGATCTCACTTGCTTGAGCTGGTCCCACACACTTAATCTACGGGGATAGAAAGCCTCTTTTTTACAAGACTCCTCCTTCATACACATAATTGTGAGATTGTAACTACAACTTTCTGGCTACCCTTCTAGAAATTTTTCCATCTCAAAGTAATCCTTTAACGATGTTATCCAGTTTGCTTCCTTTGTTTTAACTGTTGATACAGTTGTTGTGGTTGTACTTCTGACCGGTATGACTTCTACATTCACATCGTTTAGTCCTAGCAATGAATCAAAACCATCTTTTTCCAATTTACTTAGGGCGTCTGCCTTAGTATTTTCACTCCTTGGTACGTGTTGAATGTCAAAGTACTCCAATTGAATTATGAGCTAGCAAACTCTCCTTAACTATTTTATTAACTGCTCTTCATGCACGTCACAATCTCCACACACTTGCTGTACTAAATCTGGGAGTCACTAAAGCATTTAACGCTTTTCATCTTCATCTTGATTATGATATCCAACCCGCATATTTGTGCTTCATACTCGGCTTTATTGTTGGTGAGTGGAAAATTGAATCGCAGCTAATAACTGTGTTCTCCCTCATCTGGATTAACAATAATCCTGCACCACAACCTTCTTTACTGGATGCCCCATCAACGAATAGTTTTCCCACAATGAATTGCCACTTTTATTTCCCTTTTCCTACTCTGAGATTCTGGTGTGTACATGCTTCTTATGCATCTACGCCTGTCATTTCTGAGATGAAATATGCTAAGACATTCACCTTTATTATAGTCCTTGGCTGAAACCGAATGTCATACTATCCCAATTCAAGAGCCCACTTAGTCATTCTTCCAGATGATTCTGGCTTGCTTAAAATATTCCTGATTGGGTGGTCAGTAAACACAACTATGCGATGACTTTGAAAATAACTTCGCAATATCCTTACTGAGTATATTAATGCAAGAGTTAACCTTTCAATAGGTAAATACGATATTTTTGCACTTTGTAGTATCCTACTAATGTAGTATACTTGCACTTGCCGCTGCCCTTATTGACGCACCAAGATCAAACTCGCTGCTTTTGTTGAGACTGCCGAATATAAGTATAGATTTTCTCCTTGTATTGGTGGCTTCAGCATTGGAAACTCCTTGAGTTGTTCCTCTGATGACTTGTATGCTTTTTGAAAATCTCCATTCCATATGAACTTCTTTGCCTTTTTCAGAATATTGAATAGCAGGAAGTGTGTGTCCGCAGCTTTAGAGATGAACCTACTGAGTGCCACTAGCGATCCCATCAATACATGTACTTCTTTGATCGCTCATGGTTGGGGGAGATTAACTATTGTTGTACCTTCTCTGGATTGGCCTCAATTCCCTTAGGAGACACTTTATATCCTAAAAATTTTCCTGCACCAACTTCGATTATGCATTTCTTAGGATTGAGCTTCATACTAATCGTTCTTAACTATTGAAGTCTTGTGCGAGGCATATCCTCTTTCTCTTGATAACCATGTTGTCAACATATGCTTCAACATTTCATCCTATTTGGTTGCAAAATGCAGCACTGACTACTCTTTTATATGTAGCCCCTGCATTCTTTAGGCCAAACGACATCTTCACATAGAAAAACACGCCAAAGATTGTTATGAAAACCATTTTTCTACATCTTTTAGGTTAATCAGAATTTGGTGGTATCTTTTATACGCATCTAA
This sequence comes from Rubia yunnanensis, assembly GCA_037428765.1. Classification (NCBI taxonomy): domain Eukaryota; kingdom Viridiplantae; phylum Streptophyta; class Magnoliopsida; order Gentianales; family Rubiaceae; genus Rubia; species Rubia yunnanensis. Next base: position 10,819,335 of record CM075061.1, read on the forward strand.
GAATGCTAGGACTTCGTACCCTGATATTGCCTCCATTAACTGGTCAATTTTAGGCAGATGATAGAAGTTTTTTGGGCATGCCTTGTTTAGATCAGTGAAGTCTATACACATTCTCCATCCTGCATCCACCTTTTTTACCATCACAAGGTTTACTATCCACTTTGGGTAGATTAACTCCTTTAGAATACCAGCCCAAAGCAATGTTGTAACTTCTTCTTTGATCGCCTTCTATCTATCACTAGTAAAGCTTCGTTGCTTTTTCTTGACTGGTTTAACCGAATCACTAATATTCAGAGAATGGGTAGCAATTCTTGGATTGACCCCTCCCATGTTCAATACATTCCATGCGAGTGTATCTATATGACTTCACAAGATTTCTATGACATTTTCTTTCACCTCATTTGGTATATACTTTCCTATCTTGACACACTTAGAAGTGTCTTCGTCATCCAAAATAATACCTCCATTTCTTCTCCCTAATCTACTTGAGGTTTTGATTGGCAGAGTAAGCGATTATTCGATATGATGCTTACCATTTTTTATGCTCAACCTTTCTTCCTGCTTTCATCGCTATGACTATGCACTGTCTAGCTATTTAGTAGTTTCCCCTTATCATTGCAATACATGTTGGATTTGGGAACTTCATCACTTAGTGATATGGGGACCATATCACCTTTAATGTATTCATCTAGGGCCTACCGATGATGGCTTTAGATGGAATTGGTGCATCAATAACAATGAAGTCACACATGACAGTGCAATTTTTGTCATTCTCTCCTATAGTAACTGACAGTTGTATGTTACCCCAAAGGCGTCTCTGCTCGTCCTATAAATCCCACAAGAGAGGATGTAGACTTCTTCAAATTGGTTTGTTTGAATCCCAACTTATCAAAGCAATCAACAAACAAGATCTTAACTGCACTTCCGTCATCCACAAATACTCTATGAACCGTGGTAATTTCCAATTTTAGCGATAATGACCATGGGGTCATTATGAGGCGAAGCTTTTAGGACCGCATCCTCTTCACTAAATGTTATTGTTTCACTCAAGTAAAATCTCTTATCATCGGGTTTTTTATGGTGAAGAGTATCTAGCTTTGGCTTTCTAAGCATTGTTAGATGTAGACTCGGTTGATCCATAAATTGATAGGATAACTTTTGCTGGGGTATCACTGAGCAAAATAAACTAGTTTAATTGATTTACGCTGCCCTCAGCAACATCGTCCTCTTTATCAATTTCTATTTTTAAAAGAGATAAACTATTAAAAAAATAGCCGAACTAACAGTGTAAACCTAAGAAGAAATTATAATAATACAATCTAACCAGAATCTTTTTCACATGTTGAAACTGGGATCATTCATCATGGACTCAACAACTATAAAATATAACAAAGAAACACATGAAATACCTAAACTAAAAGTACAAAGAGATGAACAAAATGTGCTAATAATTACTAGTTTGAATTGCGTTGTCCTTAACAACAGCATCATCCTTATCAATTTATATTTTTAAAAGCTATAAACTACTAAATTAAATACCAGAATCAACAGTATATACAGAAGAATAAATTAGAATCATAAAACCTAACTTGATCCTCGCAGTATCAATTCCAGAAAAAAACAAATTCAATAATATAAAACATAAAGCAACAACCAGTCTGAGTAAACACAAATTCAATATTTCAAACCTTTTACAAAAGACTCACAAACTTTCCCATGTTTATCTTCGGTATATTTACTACCACTTCCTAAGCCTTTTGACTATCTCAGCTCTAAAAACAAAAAATCAATTTATCTAAATAGAGATACAAAAAAATGTAATAACAAGATAAACTTAAAATATAAACCATAATGTTTCAATTACCAGTAGTAGCATTTTTTTCTCAGAATTCTTTTGCCGTTGAGAAGATGAGCCTCTACATCCTGAAAAATCAAACAATCACATATCAGAAAATGATGCATATCAAATTATAAAAGTTACAAACTCAACATATACATACTATCCCCAGTAGATTGGAACCAACTGGCCTTTCTCAGTTGCGTTACATCACCCACATTCAAAAGTAATTCCATAAACACAGGAAGAAAGGGCCAAAACAACAAAAGGTATAAGATAGACATGCCTGAAATTATGTAGTCTACATAAAGATTAAGAAAATGCTGCATATGAAAATATTCAGTTTCTAATAGTAATTAACAACACAAACAACAGAACTAAGTACATAAACAAGCTAACTAATTTAATTTTAACAAAATTTTGGTTTTACCAATTATCCAGTTTAATCCTATAATTATTTCCAACTAAACCAAGTATGTTAAGACATAAAAGTTGACACACGAGACATAGTTATGCAGTTCGGTGAAATCACCTACATCTGGGGGGCCTTGCCTAGTTCAGAATAAATTCACTAACCAAAACATTCAAGTACATAGTACACCATACGATGATACTTATCTTTACTAATTACAACCGTGGATTTTGCAAGTTCCCCTTGCTACTAATCTGCCTTGATCAGACTTCCTCTGACCTTGAAACTCATCGACGTTTGAATTCCTCCTCCCGAGGAATTCAAGTATATGATTATGAATTTTGCTCAACGGTTTAAGAATGTTAGGACACAGATTGATGGCCCTTGAGTACTTCTAGAAACATATGGAAAGATGCAGATTTTTTTCAATTAAATCCATGAGTAACTCGACCGAATTATCTTCTATTTAAAACCGTCTCACACATAAAATATTCTATACAAAAACAATTCACATTCCTTCTCCAATTATGATTTCAATCAACTCCATGGAATTAGGAATTTCCGAATATAATCCCTTGAAGGCATGAGCTACTATAAATCCAATCTCATAAGTATAAGAATTAATATATTCTTCAATCTCAAATTCAGCAAGGATATTTCTGCCAACAAATTTCCTTTTGTTGCATGAATTTCCTTTTGATATTTCAACACAAGCTATTCTATATTTGCATAATTTCAACAAATTGCCAATTAACTAAATATGGACATTACATTAACCATTTGGTTTTACTGAATCTGATTTACTACTTAAATTATTTTTCATTTGTTAGTAAAGCATGGCCGAGACCATTCACATTTTGAAACATGTTAGATTTTCTAACACTGTAGCAGATATTTAAAATTACACAAAATAGCTGCTACAATGTTCAAATGGTTGTGACCTATCACTACATAAATTATCTTTCATTTGTCAGTAAAGCGTGACCGAGACCATTCATCTTTTGAAACATGTTGGATTTCTAACACCGTAGTAGCTATTTAAAGTTACACAAAATAGCTGCTACAATGTTCAAATGGTTGTGACCTATCACTAGTTAAATTTATTTTCATTTGTTAGAAAAGCTTGGCCGAGACCATTAACATTTTGAAACATGTAAGATTTTCTAACATCGTAGCAGCTATTTAAATTTACACAAAATTACAGCTACAATGTTCTAATGGTTGTGACCTATCACTACTTAAACTCTTTTGTTCAAATTCAAATACAAGCCTAAATGGACTAATGAATTAACGGGAATGGTATTTTATAACACCGACATAACCACAAAATAACCACACTCGAATCACTAATAAAATTTCAAGATTCATTACAAAAACAAGATGGAACCATTCTGAAATCACATATGTCGATGAAGACAGTGGATGTTCATCCAGCCATGCCTAGACCTTTTTGTGGACTTCTCGACATCTTCGAAGGTGCAACCATTGTTGTCAATCCAAATTCCATCAAGTGGTCATTGCGTGCAACAGACTCCCTTCCACCATCGTGCTAGTGCACGAAGCTGCTATTATAAAATAATTGCGGCTATGTTTTCCCGCCTAAATTAATGTACCAGTGCATTTTAGTGTATATCTGCTATGATTTCCCGCCAATTAAAAAATACCTCACTCTAGAAGCGGTTCTTAAATAATTAACTGTTTTAAAAATATACGTCGCAGCTATTTTAAAATAATAGATGCTATGATTTCCCGTCTAACTTAATATAGTAGCAGTTTTAGGAAATAGCTACTATGATTTCCCGCCAATACTAAAATGCCTCAATCTAGAAACAATTCTTCAATAATTAGCTTCTTAACAATTTGTAATAGAAGCGCTTATTAAATAATAGCTGCTACAAATAAATAATAGCTACTACTCAGTTACATGGCAACTATTTTTATAATAGTTGTCACAAACTGCTGCTAATGTGGGGGTTTTCTAGTAGTCATAGTATTATATTATATTTTAATAACTAAGCTAGTGATACCAAATGAAGATCACAATAAGCTAAAAATGACTAGTTTCAATAACAATGCCATCACAACTTCATCCTTCACAATTTTTGTTTTTTTAAAGATAAACTAATACACTAAATAGCCGAACTAACAACATATACATAAGAAGAAAGTGTAATCATAACATCTAAATAGTAAGATCATTCATCACAACCTCAACAAAAACTATATAACATAACAAAGAAACACATGAAACATCAAAGCCAATAATACAAAAAAAAAAGAAAAAAAATTTGCAAAAAATAAACTACTTTAATTGATTTACGCTGCCCTCGGCAACATCGTCATCTTTATCAATTTATGTTTTTAAAAGAGATAAAATATTAATAAAATAGCCGAACTAACAATATAAACATAAGAAGAAATTATAATAATAAAATCTAACCGGGATCTTTTGCACATGTTGAAAATATTATTATTCATCATGGACACAAGAGCTATATAATATAACAAAGAAACACATGAAATACCTAAACTTAAAATACAAAAAGATGAACAAAATGTGCTAAAAATTACCAGTTTGAATTACGCTGGCCTCAAAAACAGCATCATCCTTATCAATTTATGCTTTTAAAAGAGATAAACAACTAAATCAAATACCCGAATCAGCAGTATAAACAGGAGAATAAATTAGAATCATAAAAGCTAACTAGATTCTTTTAAAAATATTGAAACCGAGAGATTATTGATTACAACTTTCGGTCCTAGCAGTATCAATTCCACAAAAAAAAACAAATTCAAAACGTAAAGCAATGACCAGTATGAGTAAACACAAATTAAATATTTCAAACATTTTACAAAAGACCCACAAACTTTCCCATGCTTTATCTTCGGTATATTTACTACCACTTTTCCTAAGCCTTTTGACTATCTCAACTCTAAAAAAAAAAAAAAAATCAATTTATCTAAATAGAGATACAAAAAAATGTAATAACAAGATAAACTTAAAATTTAAAACCATAATGTTTCAATTACCAGTAGTAGCATTTTTTTCGCTGAATTCTTTTGCCTTTGAGAAGATGAGCCTCCATATCCTGAAAAATAAAACAATTACATATCTTAAAAAGATGCATATCAAATTATAAAAGTTACAAACTCAACATATATATACCATATTGTTTAGATTGTAATCAACATGCCTTTCTCAGTTGCATTACATCATCTACATTCAAAACTAATTCCATAAACACAGGAAGAAAGGACAAAAACATCAAAAGGTATAAGATAGACATGCCTGAAACTATGTAGTCTACATAAAGATTTAGAAAATGATGCATATGAAAAGATTCAGTTTCCAACAATAAATAACAGCATAAACAACAAAACTAAGTACATAAACAAGCTAACTAATTTAATTTTAACAAATATTATGATTTTACCAATTATCTAGTTTAATTCTATAATTATTTCCAACTAAACCAAGTATGTTAAGACATAAAAGTTGACACACGAGACATAGTTACGCAGTTTGGTGAAATCACCTACATCTGGGGGTCCTTGCCCAGTTAAGAATAAATTCACTAATCCGAAATTCAAGTACATAGTACACCATACAATGATACTTATATTTACTAATTACAACCGTGGATTTTGCAAGTTACTCTTGCTACCGATCTGCCTTGATCAGACTCCCTCTGACCTCAAAACTTGTCGACGTTTGATTTCCTCCATCCGAGGAATTCAAGTATATGATTTTCAATTTCGCTCAACGGTTTAAGATCATGTTAGGACACAGATTGATGGCTCTTGAGTACTTCTAGAAACATATGGAAAGATGCAGATTTTCTTCAATTAAATCCATGAGTAACTCGGACGAATTATCTTCTATTTAAAACCGGCTCATGCATAGAATATTCTATACAAAAATAATTCCTATTCCATCTCCAATTATGATTTCAACCAACCCTATAGAATTAGGAATTACCTAATATAATCCCTTGAAAGCAGGAGTTACTATAAATCCAAATCCAATCCCACGAGTATATAAGAATTAATATATTCTTCAATCTCAAATTCAGCAGGGATATTTCTGCCAACAAATTTCCTTTTGATATTTCAACACAATCTATTCTATATTTGCATAATTTCCACAAATTTCCTGTTAACTAAATATGGACTTTACATTAACCATTTGGTTTCAGTGAATCTGATTCACTACTTAAATTATTTTTCATTTGTTAGTAAAGCATGGCCAAGACTATTCACCTTTTAAAACATGTGAGATTTTCTAACACCGCAGCGGCTATTTAAAATTACACAAAATAGCTGCTACAATGTTCAAATGGTTGTGACCTATTATTACTTAAATTATTTTTCATTTGTTAGTAAAGCATGGCCGAGACCATTTACCTTTTGAAACATGTTAGATTTTCTAACACCGCAATAGCTATTTAAAAGTACACAAAATAGCTGCTACAATGTTCAAATGGTTGTGACCTATCACTACTTAAATTATTTTTAATTTGTTATTAAAGCTTGGCCGAGACCATTCACGTTTTGAAACACGTTAGATTTTCTAACATCATAGCAGCTATTTAAATTTACACAAAATAACAGCTACAATGTTCAAAAGGTTGTGACCTATCACTACTTAAACTCTTTTGTTCAAATTCAAATACAAGCCTAAATGGACTAATGAATTAACGAGAATGGTATTTTATAACACCGACATAACCACAAAATAACCACACTCGAATCACTAATAAAATTTCAAGGTTCATTACAAAAACAAGATGGCACCATTCCGGAATCACATATGTCGATGAAGACAGTGGATGTTCATCCAGCCATGCCTAGACCCTTTTGTGGACTTCTCGACATCTTCGAAGGTGCAACCATTATTGTCAATCCAAATTCCATCAAGTGGTCATTGCGTGCAATAGACTCCCTTCCACCATCGTGCTAGTGCACGAAGCAGCTATTTTAAAATAATGGCTGCTATGTTTTGCCACCTCAATTAATGTAGCAGCATTTTTTAGTGTATATCTGCTATGATTCTCGCCAATTAAAAAATACCTCACTCTAGAAACGGTTCTTAAATAATTATCTATTTTAAAAATATACACCACAACTATTTTAAAATAATAGATGCTATGATTTCCCATCTAACTTAATATAGTAGCAATTTTAGGAAATAGCTACTATGATTTCCTGCCAATACTAAAATAACTCACTCTGGAAATGGTTCTTCAATAATTAGCTGCTTAACAATTTGCAATAGAAGCGAATGTTAAATAATAGCTACCACAAATAAATAATAGCTACTAAGTTACATGGCAACTATTTTTTTAAATAGTTGCTTCAAACCGCTGCTAATGTGGGGGTTTTCCAGTAGTGATAGTATTATATTATATTCTAATAACTAAGTTAATGATACTAAATGAAGAACAAAAATAAGCTAAAAATGACCAGTTTTAATAACAATGCCATCACAACATCATCCTTCACAATTTTTGTTTGTTTAAAGATAAACTAATATACTAAATAGCCGAACTAACAACATATACATAGGAAGAGAGTGTAATCATAACATCTAAATAGTAAGATCATTCATCACGATCTCAGCAACAACTATATAATATAACAACAAAACACATGAAACATCAAAGCTAATAATACAAAAAAAAAAACAAATTATGCCAAAAAAAACTAGTTTAATTGGTTTATGCTGCCCTCAACAACATCGTCATCTTTAACAATGTCTACTTTTAAAAGAGATAAACTATTAATAAAATAACCGAACTAACAGTGTAAACACAAGAAGAAATTATAATAATAAAATCTAATCAGAATCTTTTTCACATGTGGAAACTGGGATCATTCATCATGGACGCAACAGCTATATAATATAACAAAGAAACACATGAAATACCCAAACTAAAAATAAAAAGAAATGAACAAAATGTGCTAAAAATTACAAGTGAGAATTACGCTAGCCTCGACAACAGCATCATCCTTATCAATTTATGTTTTTAAAAAGGATAAACTACTAAATTAAATACCCGAATCAACAGTATAGACAGAAGAATAACTTAGAATCATAAAACCTAACTAGATTCTTTTAAAATTATTGAAACTGAGGGATTATTGATTACAACTTTTGGTCCTAGCAGTATCAATTCCACAAAAAAAAAAAATTCAAAAATGTAAAACATAAAGCAACCACCAGTATGAGTAAACACAAATTCAATATTTCAAACCTTTTACAAAAGACCCACAAACTTTTCCATGCTTATCTTCGGTATATTTACTACCACTTTTCCTAAGCCTTTTGACCATCTCAACTCTAAAAAAAAAAAAAATCAACTTATCTAAATAGAGATACAAAAATATGTAATAACGGGATAAACTTAAAATTTAAAACCGTAAATTTTCAATTAGCAGTAGTAGCATTCTTTTTCTCTGAATTCTTTTGCCTTTGAGAAGATGAGCCTCTATATCCTGAAAAATCAAACAATTACATATCTTAAAAAGATGCATATCAACTTATAAAAGTTACAAACTCAACATATATATACCATATTGTTTAGATTGTAATCAACATTCCTTTCTCAGTTGCATTACACCATCTACATTCAAAACTAATTCCATAAACACGGGAAGAAAGGACAAAAACATCAAAAGGTATAAGATAGACATGCCTGAAATTATATAGTCTACGTAAAGAACAAAAAAATGATGCATATGAAAATATTCAGTTTCCAACAATAATTAACAGCACAAACAACTGAACTAAGTACATAACAAGCTAACTAATTCAATTGTAACAAAACTTATGGTTTTACCAATTATCTAGTTTAATCCTATAATTATTTCCAACTAAACCAAGTATGTTAAGACTTAAAAGTTGGCACACGAGACATAGTTACGCAGTTCGGTGAGATTACCTACATCTGGGGAGACCTTGCCTAGTTCAAAATAAATTCACTAATCGGAAATTCAAGTACATAGTACACCATACGATGATACTTATCTTTACTAATTACAACCGTGGATTTTGCAAGTTCTTCTTGCTATTGATCCGCCTTGATCACATTCCCTCTAATTTTGAAACTCGTCGACGTTTGATTTCCTCCTCCTTAGGAATTCAAGTATATGATTCTAAATTTTGCTCAACGGTTTAAGAACATGTTAGGAAACAGACTGATGGCTCTTGAGTACTTCTAGAAACATATGGAAAGATCTAGATTTTCTTCAATTAAATCCATGAGTAACTCGACCGAATTATCTTCTATTTAAAACCGTCTCACGCATAAAATATTCTATACAAAAACAATTCATACTCCATCTCCAATTATGATTTCAATCAACTCCATGAAATTAGGAATTACCGAATGTAATCCCTTGAAGGCAGGAGTTACTATAAATCCATTCCCATAAGTATAAGAATTAATATATTCTTCAATCTCAAATTCAGAAGGGATATTTCTGCCAACAAATTTCCTATTGTTGCATGAATTTCCTTTTGATATTTCAACACAAGCTATTATATACTTGCATAATTTTCACAAATTGCCAATTAACTAAATATAGACTTTACATTAACCATTTGGTTTCACTGAATCTGATTCACCTTCCAAGCGCACGTATTCTTATAATGAAAAAAGGAACATTGATGGATCAGGCATAAGCAAATAAAATTAAGTCAAAGAAAGCAATAAAACACACAATCTAACTCAATAAAAACAGAGAAAAAAACTATGGAGATGCCAACACTAATACCACCATAGACGAAGACATTCCACGACTTGATCAAACATTCAAAGGTTATGTTCGGATCCTCTAAGTGACATAGCGGGACCTATGACAGGGTTTGCAAAATTCCTTGTTTAGTTTAAGATCTAAAATTCCACAATCTAGATTTTTCGTCAGGAGAATCATGTCAACAAAATTTAACAGAGCAGAGTACATAAACACCAAATCAGTAAGCATAAAAACAATGAAACACTAGATCAAACAAACACCTGATTACAATTTACACAAATCAGAATTAGGTTAGGAACACAGTCTACATCCTTAGATTCAACTATAAAACAACAACAAACAATTTTTAAAAAAAAGAGCACAAAGTAAAAAAAAACTAAATAAATCCATAAAACGATAATAAAAATGAGAAAATCACTTTGTAAGACATTCATATCAACATCGGAAGAGTTTACAGCATCCTGCTCAATCTTTCCAGTATTAACCAAAGAAACTTCCTTCGTTGCTTTAGATTTTGTCATATTTTCAATATATTTGCGAAGTAACGCAAAAAGAGTCAGGTAAGCGCCATAAAACGGCCCGCACTGACATCGCATGACCGGAGAAAACCACTTGAACAACACAATGAAAAAAACCAATAGATTGAACACAAAATCAGATTGATTAAACATTGTTTAAGTGGAGGGCACCGCATATTCGGATCGGAGATAAATCACCAGATTAAAGAGGAAGCGACGGAAATTTAGGGCGATAGGAGAGGTTTTTGGCGGTCAAGGAAGAAGAAACGATGAAAAATCTGAATGATGTATGATAAAAAAAAAGATATATTGTACTCCCCCTGTCCCTTAGAAATTGGCACAATATCTATTTTCGTTCGTCCCACAGAAATTGGCACAATTCAATTATTACCGAAATGGCAAAAAAAAAGAGCTTATACATTTACTATATAATTCCTCAAGAGGTTGATTAAATATACAAGTCAACTCTTCCATCACCAAAATACCCTGCCTTTATTTTCCATCCATACTTCCACCTCATCTTGCATAAAATACCAATCCAAAAGTAATTGTGTCAAATTCTATTGGACGGAGGGAGTATAATAATTGCAGTTTGGTCCCTGTAACTAATTAAATAACTAATAGAACCCTGGTCTCACCATCTGCTTATATGAGACGGTCTCACACAAGTGTTTGTATTTTTGTTAATCGTTGATTATGAACTAGAATTTTCTAACAACAGTGATAGCGGCAATATTAGGGTAAAAAATGCGACTCTTTTCTTTTAGAGGCTAAAACATATTTGAAATTATATTGGGATGAGGAAAAAAATTTAGTCAAAAAAATTATGGAAGAATTCAGTCACCAATAAAATAAAGAAGATGAAGAAAACAAAGCGGCCGGAGGCCTTTATTTCATTTCAAACAAACAAGTGAAAAAGAGGAAAATACAAAGACACACAAGGTCTCAAATGAAGCACACATGAATGGAAAGTACAAACAAGTCCCACAACCACGGGCGTATCCATCGGCCGACACCGGGTCACTCTTGCTCCGAACGACCACCAAGTTCGCGATGGAGACATTATTGCACCCAAATTAACTTCAAAAGGCGTCGATTATTACGCGCAAAGTAATATATGTAAGCTGTCTTATTCAGGAATCATCTGAATCGCTTTCACTTGGCATTGTATGATCTAATTTGTCCGTGGTAACAATTTGGTTTCCTTTTGCTGCAAGGAAATACTGGAGCCATGTTGCAGAGAGTTTAAGGTACCTTTTTCTGTGTTCATCCTTGAAATCCACATACGTTATGCCAAATCTAACATTGAAATTGTTGTTCCACTCAAAGTTGTCCAAAAGTGACCACACAAAATATCCCCTCACCCTCACCTCATCATCCCTGCAAAAGAAGTCGACAACTGATGTTAGCGAAGCTTTAACATTTACGTTGCAAAACAAAACAAGTTGATTGATCCTAGGTTGTACCTTATTGCTTTCAGAGTGTAATATAGGTGATCGCGGATGTAAGTTGTCCTCTTGTGATCAAAGAGTGAGCCCCAGTTCTTTTTGGAATTGTCATCATGATCATCGATACCTTGTAAGAGACATTAATTTTCACCTTTAAAAATGAGAAATTAAAATGTGCATATCGTTTATGTCAGTAGTTTTTGCAAGAATGACTTCAGCAAATGAAAAGCTTGAAATGGGACAGGGGAGTACGAGATTATATCGTACCATTTTCAGTGATATAGATGATTGGATCCTTATATGTATCTTTGAGATGACTCAAAAGTTTTTGCATGCCTTCGGGATGTGAAACCAGCCAAGCAGAAGCCCCCTTATCCGCACCAATTCTACGCTTATTTCCACGCGTGGTTTTGCAACATTCTACAAGAAACACAAATCATATGTTGAAAACAGAATTGCAGAATTTTTATCTAACATAAAAATCTGACAATTTGTCGTAAATTATGATGAAAGTAACTGAGGCATTTCTCGTAGATATAATGGATCTGATTACCATAGTACATGAGGTTTTGATCGGTAACATAGTTTCTGCCATTTTTTAAGTGCCTTGGTTTCGATACTTTGTGCCGCGCATATCTAGCAGTGTAGTAGTTTATGCCTATGAAGTCATAGCTTCCGAGAATCGACTTCTTCTCAGCAGGATTGAATTCAGGAATGTGCCCTTTCTCTACGTTTTCCATCATTGAGCATGGATACTCTCCATGCACCAAAGGGTTTAGGTACCTGCAAGATTAAAAATTACAAATGAATACTCAAATAAATTAGATATTAAATAGAAAGATTTGTCCCGCCCCATCCAGTCTCGACCTGATCCGACCCATTTGTCAAAATGCACACCCTTATTTACTAACAGTTGTTCATGTCAAAATTCTTTAAAACCTTTGAAAAGAGTTTATATGAAAGCTAATCCCTTATAGAATATAAATTTATGCTGCTTAAAAATAGTCTATGTTTTCACAAGAGGCCAGTGGAAAGTAACAAAGAAAGAAAGAAGGAAAGATTCTGAATAAAGATTCCTAAATACAATACAATAATAGAATTGTTCATTGCTATAGTAGCTGTTTTGAAAGAACATATTTTGTAAAACATTTCATATATAAGGAGATTGTTTAAACACTTACTGAGACTTAATAGTTTTACTTATAAAGTACTAAAACGATAATAAAAAATAAAAAACTTGTGCAGGGAGCCCTAATTAAAAAAAATAAAGGAGAGGGAAGCTGATATTCTGATCAGTACTGACCATCCAAGAAAGAAATCAAGGGCTCGCTTTGCGGCTATTTTATCAAGTTCGTCGAAAAAATTGTATGGTTCAAACCACATGGTTACCAGCGTAATCCCAATTTTCTGGTTCGGTAATCTGGTTGCTGCAAACTTTGGATTCCCCTATACATACAATATTGACAAGATCATGTTAAACAATGCAGAACATAATACCTGTCGATTTTAATGAATCTACCCTATTTCAGATTGTAGTAGCTAATTAGACAAAAAGTATAAATAAGAACAGCATGACTAGAGAAGTAAAAAGTTATACGCAAAAATGACTATTCTAGTTAAACAGAGGAAGTACTGAACTCATCCATTCGAAAACCCTAATTATGCTGGAATAAACTGATGATACAAAGCTGCATGCAAACAATAAGGTTATACATGAATGTGAAATGAAGTTAAAAACCTTGTAAGCCCTAAACTTTTCGACCGCCTTTCCATGAGCCAGAAGCATGTTGTGGGTGACAATGTAGGGATATGCTTTGCTATCCTGCAATTCCGGTGCACTAGGCCGGTCAAAACTCCACGTTTTAGTGCACCGTGATCGACGAATAGGCAACCTAGAACCTCCATCCTTTCTATTTGTGCCAGTTTCAAACAGATTTTCCTGAACAGATCCGAAGCCTGGAGCGTGGACGCTCATAACGTGGGACAAATAGGCATATGTGTATGGCTCGTTCAGTGTTATCCAGTTTTCAACCAAGTCACCAAACGCCTCGAAGCATATCTGGGCATATTCACCGAAGTCCTTCCTAGATAACATATCAATTACAATCACTCATGAGCGGAGCCGGATTTATACTTTAGGGGGGACGGAAGCTACAGAAAAAATCAGTGGTGACGGTATGGAAATGTCACAATTTTCGCAACACCTCTAAGTGTCACTATACATTTTCTGACATGTGTACATGTCACTAAACTGAATTACTACATCAATCCATGTCACAAAATCTAATGATACTTTTAAACTGAGCTGCATCTTAAAGCGTCACAAAAAAATATACTTCAAAGGCACTTCACAAGGCATCACTAAAAATTATAGCGACACATTTAGGTGTCACGAATACTCCAAAAAGGCATCATAACTGGAAGTTTTTTTCGCTGTGCCATATAAATGAGGAATTGAATTTGGAAGAATGAAAACGATGCATACATTTTAATTTAACAGTTTAAGGGGCCGTATAGAACAGTAAATACCACGCGATTGCGACAGAGACTGGTTTTTTTTAAATGAATATTAGAAAATAAATTGCTTACACTATTCTCTTGTCTAAGAAGCCAGGGTAGTCCGCAGTTTGTAAAGCAGCTGGTGTATCCCAATGGAAAAGTGTCGCGAAAGGTGTAATACCTGGAAATATATGCTCAATTTAGTTTCATATGAACTGTACATTTGGAATCCAAATACTGAGAAAATTACCTATCGTGTTTTTTTACCTTTATTTTTGAGTTCCAAAAGAAGGCCTCTGTAAAAGGCAATCCCTTCTTGGCTTATTACTGCTTTCCCTCCAACTCCATCTGCAAATCCAAATTATTTATTACCCATAACAGCACTTATTAGTTTTAAGTTACAGAAAAACTAATGTGGAAATTCAAGTTGAATACTAATAATACTGCTGAAATATTACAGTGGCAAATTCTAGACCATGAGATTGAGAATCTGTAAGCATTGAACCCGATCTCCTTCATTATTCCCACATCATCCTGAAATTTTTCTTCCATTAAATTAGTGAACCATGCG
Source organism: Rubia yunnanensis (assembly GCA_037428765.1). Lineage (NCBI taxonomy): Eukaryota > Viridiplantae > Streptophyta > Magnoliopsida > Gentianales > Rubiaceae > Rubia > Rubia yunnanensis. The sequence goes on from CM075061.1 coordinate 10,834,378, forward strand.
TGCTGCATTTTTAGAACATACCGCTATATTTACCTTGAAGTATTTATGATGATCCACAGCATCTTCATTGTATTTTTTGTAATATCCTGCCGATTCGACATTAAAAAACCACTTCAAAATAATTATCATCTGGATTGATTTGTGTTCAAAATTTTGTATTAAGATTGCAATCAGTGGTCTCGATCGGATCCAGCAATCCAAATAAACATACATACAAGTAAAGTGATTAGTCTGTAAGAATACTGTAAATAATATTAACAAAATTGGTGCGTAAAGTTTTTAATCAGTATCTCTTTTTTCCCCTCTAAAAAAATGATTCAGATAAAGGGTACCTCTTTTTTCTGCAAATACATCCCAAATGGAATCCTCCCTCCCTCTCCTTCGGCCACCTTCAATCTGAAAATCAAACGCGCGAAAAACTAAACATACTTTTTATGGAAATGAGTGACTGAAATTTTTGGCAATGTGTTTATACCTGGTAAGCTGAAGTTGCAGAACCAAACATAAATTTTTCTCCATCAGTCATGGCATTATCAAAATCTGATCTTATGAAATATGTTGGCTGAGCCTCAAACATATATTCAGCAACATTCTGAAGCGACGAGTTATCAGCTTTCTTCGCTTCTGCCTCTTCTTTAGCCTTCTTTGCAGCTTTCTCTTCTTCAGCCCTCTTCTTAGCGCGCTCTCGAGCTAAATTCGCCAACAAATCGTTACTGCCCCGTAGACTCTGCATTTGAGCGTTGCGAATATGATTGAAAGATGAATGGATGGATGGAGGGGTGGTTGGATAGCTTGGGCTGGGGGTCTATTTATAGCAATCCATGCAAAGATAAAGCAAGGGAATGTGATTCAACTTAATTGTATTTGAATTAAGTTTAGACTAGTTTAGTTAATTTTAGTTTAATAAATTTAAGTTATATTATCATTATTATTTAGTTTACTTAATTATAGGTCAATTCAATTCATTTCAAAATCAATTAATTCAGTTTGTATTTTTCCATGGAAGGGTTTTCTCCAACTTACTCATTGTTACACTTATTTTTATTCACGTTACTGTATTATTCTCTCTTTCTTTATTTCTTCTTTTACTTGAAAATGATTCACATCTACTTAACGATTTTTTATTTTTAACTTTAGAGATTCCCCCATTACTTTCCCCCCATTCATTTACTTCTTACCTAGCCACCTACAAATAATGTAATGGAAAAAAAGAATAGAAAATAGGAAAAAGAAGTACATTCAAAAGTTGTTCTCAGGGAGAACCAGGCGGAGGATTCTATTCTGTCCATTTAAAAAAGAATGACATATCATTTTCATTTTAGGTTTTTTTTTTTAGTGTTTCATTTTAGTTTCTAAGTCCGTGCCTTGAAAGACGGTCTTTTCATAAATTATTAAAATATCAAGATTTAAACTGCAAATGAGGAGAAATAGTCACATTAATCGGGTCATAAACTTATAACTTCTACACGTTGTATAATAAATTTTTAATATTGTAACTAAAACTTTTTATCTTTTTATTATTCTAATTAGACTCCGTCTTTCCATAAACCTATGGAAACATTCCCAAGACTTTTTCATAATTTGTTTAACTAAGAATGTTATATTTTGAAATAATAAAATTGTGATAAGGTTATATTTACTCTTTTCTAATATAAACTGCAAGTTTACTTAATTTAGCTAAATTGACTAAATTTAAAATTAAAATTCTATTATTATATAAGTAAAATTGTACTAATGTGATTTAATGTTAAATTCATAGTATTATTTATTTTCAAAATATTAAATTTTCACAATTTTTTATGGCTAAGTCTTGGGAAATATCGTCTTTCCATTGGCTTATGGAAAGACGGGATTCAGTTATAATTATAAAAGGTAAAAGGTCTTAGTTGCAATATTAAAAATTCATTATGCAACATGTAGTAGTTATAAAGTTTATAACCCGATTCATGCATTCCAAAAATTTTATCTTAATTTCTTCTAATTTACACTTTAAACATTGGTCTGTTCATGGCTTATGGAAAGACTATCGTTCAACAGACAGACTCATTTTTTATTGTATAAAATTAAAAATATCAACTACTATCAATCTTTTTTTCAGTCAACTTATACAATGTTAGAGGGAGTATAAACTTATTTTCCCCTAATGGGCTTAGGCCATGGGCAGTGGTAAGACCGCTAGCGGTCTCTTACCAATTAAATATATTATTTTTATCTCTCTCTCTTCCATCTCACTTTAAGAGATCACTTAAGAGACAACCATTTTTTTTCTTCACAATGGTAATAGACCACTCTTTACTATTCATGAACCCCACTTGATTTTCTCTATCCTACTCATTAATTTAACCATTAAATTTTATTTTAAATAAATTTGTCCATCCAAAATAGGTTGAATGTGAAATTTAATAATATTTTTGAATATTTAAAATATAATTTTATTTTTTTCAAAATATGTTAAATAATTTATTTTTCTCGTTCTTGCCAATATCATGCTTCGGTGTAAAAAATTAGTGAGGTGGAAGTATTGGAATTAGAAGTAGTGTGATGAAATGAGTTAAAATCATCTATATTTACATGCAAAAATTGGAGGATCATGGAATAAAAAATTAAATTTAAAATTCTAAAAAAATTTTAAAAATTCAAAAAATACGGAAGGGGCGCGTGTTGCCACCAGAATGGGACACGTGTCCCATTCAAAATTAAAAAAAGAAACAGCACCTTAGTGGGACACGTGTCCCATTCAAAATTTTAAAAAATCAACAAATTAGTGGGACACCGGGCCCATTCAAGGGGCAACACGTGTCCCTTAAGTAACAAAAAAATGGGCCGCTGAAAGCACCATGTGCTTCGGTCAGAATAAGAGGCTACGTCCGATCTCTTAAATGGTCTCTTAGCAAAAGACTCTTAAGTGGTCTCTTGTTAAGAGACCACTCTAGAGACCACCATTGTGGTGGTTTTCGGTCTCTAGAGCGGTCTTTTAATTTTAAGAGACCACCACTGCCCATGCGACTACTTGACAACTTTTAGTTTTTCAAAAATTAAAATTAAAAAGCTGACAACTACTTTTGAAAATACCAAAACCCAATCTTAAGTTACAGCGACCACTTCGAAGAATTATTTGTAACTCAGAAGTCAAGCAACATTTTCACCGTGAACATTTTCATTATTTAACGCGGAGTCCTATGGAACGCATTCTGCGCTATTACTAATTAAAATATTAAGATTAATTTTTGAGTCCGTCTCTTAAGAGACGGTATTTTCATAAGTCATGGAAAGACTATGGTTTAAAGTGCAAATTAGGAGAAATGAAGATAAAATTTTTGGGTTGCATGAATCGGGTTATAAACTTTTTAACTACTACACGTTGCATAATAATATTTTAATATTGCAACTAAAATCTTTCACCTTTTATTATTGTAATTAAACCTCGTCTTTCCATAAGTCTGGAAAGACCGTCTTTCCCAAGACTTTGCCTTAAAATTTATGTACTTTTTGTTCCTCACATTTAAATTGAAAACTAAGAATTTTGTTTAAAAATTTTAAAACTTGGTCGTCTAAGGAAAAATATATGAGTTATGAAGTGAAATAATCAATTTAGTTAGAAGTTGTTAAATAGTATACAATAAAAAATGATTATTTTTAAAATATGTTATTCAAATTATTAAAAAATAATTATTTATATCATGTTGAGATTCATTTCAAAAGGTTACAATAATTATAAGTATCTCATTTCAATGAATAAAAGTTAATATAAAATGACTCTATTAGTCCCACTAATTATAAAATGTCATATTCTAACAGTTAGTTGGTCTAAAACAAGGCTTGGTCACCTTAAGATCTTCACATCATAATCGGATTATAAATTGATAGAATAATACATAGTCTGGATGAGAAGATTCCTGATACCCAATGGGCTGCTTCATTTAGACCAGAACATCATTAAGGAAAGAATTCTTGCAATCCAACTGATGAGGTGACCAGGAACGCGTGGTGGCTATGGCGAGGACCGTCCGAACAGTGGAGGCTTTAACCACGGGACTGAAAGTGTGGTCAAAATCAAAACCCAAAATCTGCAAGAAACCATGTGCCACAATTCTAGCTTTGTGACGCTCAATAGTGCTATCTGGTCAATACTTAAGCCTTAGACCCATTTGGACCCAACAATGTTGACATTCTAAGGTCAAGGAACCAAATCCCAAGTGTGCTGACCACGAAAAGTGGTCATCTCATCATCCATGGCTGAAACCCAGGCTGGATCCTGAAGGCAGAGCAATAATCAGTGGGCTCTGTCTGAGAAAGGAGTGCAGCAGTGAGACCATGAGCAATAATATCCGAATAATCCCGGCACTGAATGAGACTAGTAGATGATCGAGTAGCCATCCAATGGGTACGAAGCTGCACCGGCAAAGCTGGAGGAGTCGAACCAGCTGACGATGCTGAAGAAGACCAAATAGAGCTGACTGGAGAGTAACCAGCAGAAGATGTCGGAGAGAGAACGGCCGAGATTGGCTGAGGCGTGGTGGCCGGTGGCTGAGGAGACGGGTTCGGGTCAGCCACCCAGATAGAGCATGGCGGTGAAGAAGGTGCAGCTTGAATGGGCACAGTCATGGTGGCCCCAATCGATGATGTAACAGCTCCATAAAAAATGATTAAAATCTCCAGATCTGAAATAGAACGACTGTCCACGGAAGATAAGACATAAGGAAATAAAGTTTCATCAAAATGAATGTGGCGAGAGATATAGATACGCCCAGAAGTCAGGTCGAGACATCAGAAGCCCTTGTGACGAGGGTTGTAGCCAATAAAAACACATGGAATAGTTAGCGGTGCAAACTTATCAATAGTGATGACACACAGACATAGGAATGCACAACATCCAAATGGGTGAAAGAGGGTATATTCAGGTACATGACCAAAAACAACCTCAAAAGGTGATTTTCCACCAAGAACTGAACTAGGCAGACGGCTAATGATGTAAACTACAGAGGAGAAAGCTTCTACCTAATAACAGTGAGGCACAGAAGAGTGAAAAAATATGGCAAGACCTGTCTCTGTAATATGACGATGCTTCCGCTCAGCTCGGCCATTCTGAGCAGGTGTATAGGGCGAGGACATATGATGATGAATGCCACATGATATGAAGTGAGCTTGAAGTCGGTGATTAGTAAACTCTGTACCACCATCGGTCTGAAAAATTTTAACCCTTGCAGACAATTGGGTCTCAATGAATTTCTGAAACTAGATAAATGTGTCATAGAAATCCGACTTATGCCGCATCGAGAGAAACCATGTGAATTGCAAAAAATCATCGCTGAAAATGGCATAATAAGAGAAACCACCTACAGATAAAACAGGGGCCGGTTCCCACAAATCACAATGCACTTTATCCAACAAACTAGTAGTGCGCTTGTCACTAGTGGAAAAAGGCAAATGGCTACTCTTGGCCATTTGACAAGGAGAGCAACTAATAGATGCAGGCATAGCAGAAGTAACACAAATAAGGCCCCTTCGACTCAATAACTGAATAGTATCATGAGACACATGACCGAGGTGAGAGTGCCACTGCTCAAAAGAAGCATGAAGGTTTCTAGAGCGTAATTTGCCTAAAAAGCTGGAATCACCAGTCTTAAGAAAATAAAGACCAGAACTATGATGGCCTTTAACACTTATCTTCCATGTATGCTTGTGCCCATGTCTACGTGCCACTGCGTCCGGACGGTTTTAAGCTTAACTTTTGCGTCCGAACTCAGAATCAGGCAATATTGGATGCATTGGAACCGTCTCGGCGAGCATTACATGATCCTTGTCAACGAAGGGGATAGTCACTTCATTTTCCGAGTTGAGGTCATGTAAGGCTTCAAAACAACAATTTACTGTTGTTTGAGTGTTTTCCAATTTTCGTTTCATTTCAAAATTTATTAATTCTGAATTTCCTTTTTTTATTTTTTTTCCTTTTTTCTTCCAAATTCAATATTTAAGGACCTCTTGTATTTTTGGAGATTTGATCTTTCATAATAACATTTTTGAGAATTACTTTCTCTCTTGTGGATTCCAGAACCAACGTAGGGTTTGTACTTGCAACCCTTGATTGTTCTTTAAGATTCGTGCTTGCGAATCTTTTCGATTATTCCGGATGCATCACTACATTAAATTAACGTTTCACCAACCACTTAGGCACCTATCTGGCAAATCAAAAAATAGTTGCTACTTGGGAAAAAAATAGATGCTACGCAAAGCAGCGGTTAAATATACCGCTGCGAAAAAAATAGTTGCTTCGTGTAGAAGTTGTTACTTAATAGTTGCTACGTTAAAGTAATCTTTCACTGGCCACTTACGCACCCAAGTTGGCAAATCGAAAAATAGCTGCTATGGGGCAAAAAAATAGCTGCTAAAGGGGGGATTTTCCAGTAGTGGTTATACACAATTCATTATAAAATTAGGGTTATTTTGGGACTTGCTCGTTTTGCTGAGTTATATTGATACTTTCAGTCTAAAGTTGGAGTTAGAAGTGTAAAAATCCCTATAATTTTTAATAAATTTCCTATCTGCAATAGGACGATTATTCTGATTAGCATATAGTGTTATTCTCCCATGATAGAATGAAGGGGAAAAAATAGGGCTAATAGTCATTTTCCATACATTATTTTCATAGTCGAACAACTAGTATAAACGGTTAATTAATCAACTTATCTAATTAACCAATCAAATATAAACAATTCATGCCGGTTAGACCTGTTAGTTTTGCTTATACACTGGTCATTTGACAGGTTCACTTCAGTTGTCTGGCATGATACGGGTTAAAGAAATTCGTATGGACGGAATATGATTCTTAAACACCTGTGGAATGCGTTTCGGCACCAAAAAATGACCTTGTTTACTTTAGGAAAGGGCACTTAATTTCATGGTGAAAGATAAAATTTTGACTTCGGGGGTTTTCATTTTTTATTCCATATTAGGTTGCTTTGGTGTTGATATGAAAAGTGTAGTTGGATCAAATTTTGAATGGTTGGCTATCTCTCGAGCTAGTCCATAACTTGCAAGGGAGAAATGACAAGTCTTACATATACTTTCTACTTTGGTCGATTCGAGTTAGGGCATTGTCTCGAGTCAGTGTAGAATCAGCCCTATGGATTCATATTGAACTTGTTGGACTATTTGATAGTAGATCCCACATTATAATCTTATGTACCTTTCGTTTTGTCACATGGACTATTCTTTACAATTTCATCTTTAGTGTTTTGTGTAAATTGAACTATCCCATATCATTTTGTAAAGATTACTCAAATTAAACTGTAGGCTCTCACCCAATTAATTATTAAAATAAAGTTGAATTTTCAAACATTCCCGTCATAAACAATTTTAACTAATCAAATTAATCAAATAAAACTACAGTAATAACCAACACCAAATAATCATTTACTAAATATAGCGCCCATTGTACAAATAATATTGCGGATGTATTATAGATGATTGAAAATTAAATACTTACTGATTTTTATTTCCTACTAAAAGAGAGAAGTTAACTTGATTATGATAGAAAGAAAAAAGCAGGCATCAGTTTTTTTTTTGTTTTTTTGAGGTAAAAGGTGTATTCATTAATTGTTAAAAAAGCTTGTTACACATTGCAGGCATGAGTTACTTATGCAACACTGAACTTATCACATCATTATTATTCAACTAGGGGTTTTGGTATATTTACTCAAAAGTAGTTGTCTCATTACGAAGTTATTTGGTTTGGTTAAAGCCCGAAAAGTAAAAATCACAAAAAAACACACTCGTAAGAAAATGACAACTAGATACTTCTATTAGACCAACACTCAAATCTTTAGTAACTCATGAACTCACACTATTACAAACGAAGTGTAATATAACACTTTTCTTATAATACTTGTTCAAAATATTACAATATCTTATAAATTATTGCTTAAACTTTTAAAAAGTATTACATAAATATTGAAAAGTGCTACCTAAATTTTAGAAAGTGTTACGTTAGATCTAATGTAGCATAGCCTAAGTAATACTCGTAAAATACCTACTTTTATTTTTCTTTAAGAAGTTAATTCGAGATCAAAGCACAAACCCTAATTAATGTTCAAGATCGAACATCGAAAGGTTAACACGATTGATTTTTTTTAAAGAAAGACAGAGGTAGGCCCATCAAATGGGTCGGGTCACCCGTTGGATAACCGTTATCCATATACTCCCTCCGTTCCGTTTATTATGGCACAACAAGGGATGGCACTTGGATTTTGGTAGCAGCTGAATTTACATGAAGAAATGTGAAAAGTCAAAGTTTGTAGGCAAGTGTACAGCAACCAAAATGGAGGGAAAGGTTTTGTTCAGCTGAATTTTATATTGGCCTCTAAATCCAAACGAGAGACTAAAACGCATCAAGGAAAGTGGTAAATTTGGGAAATCAAAGCCATCAAAATGGTCAAATATTATGGCTGTCCCCCCTTTTTTTGGCATGAAATTCAGATGTGCCAACAAAAGAAAATTGTCCATTTCTGGCAAGTGTGCCGTAATAAACGGAACGGAGGGAGTACTATTTTCACTTATTGGATAAGACTTATTGGATAATGTCTCATTGGGTTAATGGATAAAATTGGGTTGTAGTTATTGGGTTTAGTTGGGTTGGATAATGGATCACCCGTTGGATAATTTTGAGTCGGTTGAGTTGGGTTGGGTAATAGGTAACCCGTGGATAATTTCATATCATAAGATAATTTTCACAAGTTTGATTACCAATGATTTAATTTTTCCCTAATATATAATCATTTATTATATCATGTATATTATATTATATTTAATAATATAATATGTTGACTTTGTAAACCTGACGAAATTAACCAACAATATTAGTTGGGTTCGACCTCGAGCTAGAATATTGTACAAGGTCGAATATTGTACGAGCTCGAATGTTGTTTGAGATTGACCTCGAATATTGTACGAGATTGAGCTCGAATACTGTACGAACTTGAATATTGTACAAGATTGAGCACAAATACTGTACGAACTCGAATACTGTACGAGATTGAGCGTGAATACTGTACGAGATTGAGTTCAAATACTGTACGAGCTCGAATACTGTACGAACTCAAATACTGCACGAAATTGAGCTTGAATAATTTGTGAATTATAATTTGTATAATTTGTGAATTATAGTGAATTTTCATGTTAAATATTACACATGCATTTAATTGGGTAATTTTGGATATTTATTTGGTATTTGTTAGGTTCCATTGAGTTTACATAATATGGGACACAATGAGGTCAAAATTTAGTTATTCTCATCACGCCCAATCCCAAAAACTAATGAATATTTAATACCCGATCCCATTGGATAGTGATAACTTATTGGGTTAATTATATAATGACTTATTGGATAATGACTTATTTGATAATATATTTTAACTCATTGGGTCATATGAGTTATCTCATGAGTTACCCAATGCGTTATCCATTTAATGACTCAACTCATTCATAATCCAACCCATTATAACTCATTAATAAATGGGTTAATTGGATAAACACCCATTGAATAATAGATTAATTGAATTTTGATAATGGGTCAATCAACTCATTTGACGGGCCTAGACAGTGGAAGGGCTATATACAATATGAAAATCAGACATAGCCTGCATGATTTCTTGATACCTAATTAATAAAACAAGTGACCAATATAGAATAATATATCAGGTAAATAATGCTAATTTTGTTAACTTCACGGGGGGACATTAGCTACCCGTCAGAATTCAATTACTGTCCATTTATTCATTTATTAGATATAGTAACGGTAATCCGTGTATAGTATCCTGGAATACGAATCGTTCCCTACTAATCAACTAAGTAATTATCCATTAAATCGTTACTTACTATTCTAGGATTTAATTATTCCATCATTTTAGTATATAATTCATTTGCTACGTTATAGCTAGGGATACGGAATAGGATATAAGTTGCTTAGTAAAGATTGCTGTTCAAAAAAAATGGGATGATGATTATTTTTCTCGATCATATATATATATATATATATATATATATATATATATATATATATATATATATATATATATATATATATATGAGTCGTCCCTTAAAAGACGATATTTTCAGAAGTCATGGAAATATCAAAGTGCAAATTAAAAGAAATGAAGATAAAATTTTTGGGTTGTATGAATCGGGTTATAAACTTTATAACTACTACACATTGTATAATAAATTTTTAATATTGCATCTAAGACCTTTTACCTTTTATTATTATAATTAAACTCATATTTCCATAAGTTTATGGAAAAACTGTCTTTCCCAAGACTTTGCCTATATATATAGAGAGAGAGAAAAAGTTTTAGGAAATACGATTTTTTCATAAGTTTATGAACAGTCCAGAGGGGTTTTTACCTTAAATGTTGTATTTTTTTTATAAAATTTAAATATTGCATTTCATAAGTTAAAACAAGTAATAATATGTATTTGAAAGTGAAAATATAAAAATATATGATATAAAAAATATTTTCAAAAATTTTATATTTTGTATGTAATTTAACAAATGCAGTGTATAAGGTAAGAAATAAGTGGCCTGTCCATAAGCTTTTGGACAGGCCGCCTGTCAGGAGACCCACTCGAAAATATTTTTTATATCATATATTTTTATATTTTCACCTTCAAATACATATTATTACTTGTTTTAACTTATAAAATGCAATATTTAAATTTTATAAAAAAAAATTATAACATTTAAGGCAAATGCCCCTGAGGAACGTCGTTAAGCTTATGGAAAGGCCGTCTTTCCTGAGACTTTCCCATATATATATATATATATATATATATATATATATATATATATGTGTGTGTGTGTGTATGTGTATGTATATATATATATATATGTATATATATGTGTATATATATATATGTATGTATATATATGTGTATAAAAATATATATATATATATATATATATGCATATATGTATATATGGCAAATTCTTGGAAAAAACTATCTTTTCATAGGCTTATGGAAAGACGGAATTTTATTGGAATAATAGAAAGGTAAAAGGTCTTAGTTGCAATATTAAAAACTTATTATACAATGTGCAGTAATTATAAAGTTTATAACCCAATTAATACAACCCAAAATTTGTATCTTCATTTCTTTTAATTTGCACTTCAAACCTTGGTCTTTCCATGGCTTATGGAAAGACCGCATTTCAAGAGACAGACTCATATTTGGCAAAGTCTTGGGAAAAACCTTCTTTTCATAGGCTTATGAGCCCCCAGTAAAAAATTGGATAATAACTCAAATGAGCCCCAATAAAATTGAACCCATGACCTAATAATAGTAACACTAGACTTCAACCTCTAGGCAAACATTCAATTTCCTTTTCAATCTCAACATATACATTAAAGTAAACCATATTTTTCTTAGTAATTTTTTCCCCTTTTAGTGTGGAGAATTTTCGTTCATTAATTAGGATCACTGGATCACTTAGATTTAGTTCTGGCTACAATATATAGTTAGCTATTTTAGACACTACATTTTTAGATAAGATGGGGCAAAATGAGAGCTTAGAAAAGAACAATGTGAAATAATTAAAGAAAAAAGAAAGTAATGTGTTATCACACAATTGGTGCATGCTCAGATTATTGTAAAAAAAAAAATTGTAAAACAATTACCTCTGGTATTGGTGCGTGAAATTAATTGTCTAAAATAAAGAAAATGATGGTATGGAAAATAGATAATATTAGTCATTATAGAAAGCTTTATTCCGGATAAGTCATTGCTCTTTACATTTTTTACTTACTTTCTTTTTCTTTTGTGATACTCCACTTCATAAACAAGTTAAAACGGATGCTAGCGGATTATCTTATAGATTAAAACATAAGGTTCTATTTGGGTATCATTTGATACATGTTAGCTAATAGCGAAAGGTAAGAATCGAATCGACTAATTAATAATTAAATAAGATAATTTTCTATTGGTTTTTGCGAATGTATTTAGGGAGTAGTAAATAACTAAGCTATTTAATTGAGTGAATGACTAATAAACATATACTCTTTTTTTTTTTTTTACGTACAATCAACCAAATTACATATTAATATTCTAATCTATGATCCTTAAACTTCATTCATTTGAATACCTAGGGACACCCTCCTGACACCCAAGCACTGCACTACCAACGATCTGTCGCCACCTAACCGGAATCACCACCTGCAGGTTGGGAAACCACAGTGAGGACCACTGACATGGTCCAATGACGCTGGATAATCCCCATCAAAAAATTGCTCAAATATTCACAATTCTTGATGGGGTGTGTTTTGAACCCTGGACCTCTCAGTTATAGATAGACCTGGCAAACGGGTCTCTTCGATGGGTGAGACCCAATCGGTTCAGGTATGATTCAGTAGATTGTTTTATCTTCGGGTATCAGGTCTTGATCGGGTGTGTTCAGGATCGGATGTCTTTCGGTAGTTTTGAAAAATATCTGAACGGGTCGGGTTTGGTTCTAGTTGTTTCAATTTCAATACAATTCGGGTATAATTTTTTTGAATCGGGTTCGGATCAAATTTGGTTCAGGTTGTTTCGATTTTAGGTACAATTCAGTTTTAAATTTTTTTAATCAGGTTCGGATCAGGTTTGGTTTGAGTCAATTTAGTTTTGGTACTTTTTGGGTACATTCTCTTTCAAGTCGGGTTTGGTTGGATTCCAATATATTCAATCCAGGTCTTGTTCAAATAAATATAGCAAATTGTCATTATAATGAAAATAAAATTTTAATATATTAATTTTGTAAAAATACTTTAGCTGAACTAATCTATTATATATATATATATATATATATATATATATATAATTTTACTAGTCACTTTTTTTTATAAATACTTTCAATTTTTTGAAATGAAAAATTATTTCTTCTGTAAAGAACATGACATTTATGCATATTGCAAACATTGATCTGTATACGTTATCGCATAAAGATTATATTACTATGTAAGAACAATATAGAATAGTTTGTATTTAATTTTTTTCTATTTTATGTTGTCGATCATAACTCACAAAACTCCTAACTGGCAAGTTATAATATATTAATATATATATATATATATATTAGTTCTCCTGACAGGCGGTCTGTCCATAAGTTTATAGACAGACCATTAATTTTTTACCTTATACATTCACATTCAAATACATATTATTACTTGTTTTAACTTTAAAAATACAATATTTAAATTTTATAAAAAAAATTACAACATTTAAAGTAAAAATCACCGTGAACTATCCATAAACTTATACAATATTTAAATTTTATAAAAAAAAACTTACAATTCATGATTTCATGCAATACATTTTAAAATATTAGCATATTAAATTAAGATAAGAAAATATCCATAGAAAGACATGCTCATTTTTTCTTAATTAGGTGAAATATTAGTATATTACCAATAAATCCCTTTAGAACTATTTAACTTTACATAAACAGTCTTGGCCGACTTTATATAGAAATTAAATATCCCCTATTTACTAATTATAAATTATGATTCTCATAAACAGTCTTGGCCGACTTTGTGCACAATCATTCATTCAAATTCAGAATGCGGAGTTTGCAGATTTCTACTACTCCCTCCATCTCATTCAAATATGCACATAATCTTTTTTCACTCAAAGTTGTCAAACTTTAACCATATATTTGAATAGATATATGAACAATAATATTATCGTATGGCATGATACTTATGTTTTTGATATGCTATAGAGGAGTAATTATACTAATTAAGCATATTTTAAATTTAAGCATTAGAGAAAAATAGATCGTAAATGCAATATTATTTTAGATGTAATTTTATATTCTTACAAAAGAATTGGATGATTGAAAATATTGATTTAATTGTTTTTGCAAAATTTAATGAAAATAAATTTTCCGAAAGAAAATAATAATAACGAAAAGTTAATATTGTATAAAATTTTTTCTAATAATAAATCAAATAACTAATCAATATTAATTTTAGCTTATAATCAATATTAATAATTTACAATGTTCTTTTATTTAATACATAATATACTCTTAAAATAATTTCATCTAACTATGTTATTAATACACAGTTTAAATTTATAAATTTAATTTATTATTTGATTTTAATATTATTTAACATATCAACACTGTTTATAATCATAATGTTATTTTCAACTAAATATCATCAAGTCAAAATTTTAGACAGTAACAATTGTAACGGGTCTTGATCGGTTTGAGTTAACATTAATCCGGATGTCTTCAAATTTGGATTAACATCAATTTGGTTAATTTCGAATCGAGTAGTAGTTGGGTATGATTAGGTTTCTTTCATGTACGGGTCCTTTTCGGGTTCAGATTCAGGTTCGGTCCAAGTGCGGGTCCTTTTCGGGTTTCGGTTCAGGTTTGATTCGGGTTCAGGTGTTATTCGAGTTTGGGTCCCATCAGGTCTGGCAATTTAATTTTGGGTACGTTTCAATCGGGTGATTTCGATTTCCGGTTATTGATTGGGTCTCACAATTTGGACGTCGGTTCGATTCGGTTCAGTTATTTATTACCGACTTTTCGGGTTCGGTTATATTTTGCCAGGTCTAGTTATAGAGAGTGTAGCTTACCACTATACCAGGGCCAATTCACAAACATATATTCCTTCTAAACATGTACATAAAAGTATATAGTTAATTTCTTGGATACCAACATAACCTTACCTATTTGAGTAAATGTCAATATAACACTCAGATAATTTTTTATACAACAACCCTAATTAGTTGATGATGAAAGTGCCAATATAACCCTTAAACATCATTTTGACATTGACCGATGTTGAACCCACAGAAAATGACTAAAATGTCCTTTGTCCTAAAACCTAAAAGTGTTAGGACAATTTTGTCCTCAGACCACCACTACCACCCACCACCGCCAGCTTACAGCTGCCCCGACACCACCACCTTCCACCTATCATCAACCACCCAACCACCAATCCCTCCAGCCAACCCCGTCACTACCACCTTCTAGCTCGCCACCACCATCCAGCCCCAACACCACTACCACCCTTCTAGCACTGCCACCACCACCTTCTAGCCCCACCACCACCTTCTAGCCCCACCACTACCATTAAATCCTAGCCCATCTGTCGCCACCAGCCTCGCCGCTCGACACCCAGCTAGCGCCACCACCCTCACCGCTCGATGGCAAACCACCCCCCCCCCCCCGCTGAAACCCTAGCGCTACCAGATCACCGATCAACGCCCATCCCCCACCACCAAAACTTGACTTCGCCGACAACGGTTACAAAGACGGAGAAGAAGCCCCCTTAAACAACACTGCAAATGGAGCTATCGACTTCTCTCTCCTTGAAGCCCTCGAAAAATACCAGCAACGCTCCTCCTCAAAGACAACACCGCCGCTAGGTGGAAAATTTTTCCAACTCCGAGGTCGAGCTCCACAACGAAATTGAAAAGGTCAAAATTCTCGCCGGTGGGCCAGAGCTTTACCTCCCAAGAAGAAAGGTGTGACGCACATCGGAGAAGGAGAGCGATGGAGAGTGGAGATTGGAGAAGGAGAAGAAGAGTGGTGGAGAGTGCCGAGCGAGAAAGAGAAGAAGAATTAAGAACGGCACTATGACTTCCTTGTTTGACGCTAGAGTATTGAAGGTTGCATTAGAGACGCTCTAAACTGAATCGTTAGTCATATTCATTTATATTTATCTATTTAAACTTTATTCAGCCTTCTTTTGATGTATTTCCAACATTTGAATTTCTATATCCTAAATCCATTTTTTTTCTTGAAACATCATCATTCAACTTGCATAATGAGTGAGTTTTTTTTATTTGACTTCTTTCAATACAGTTTCATTCAGTTTGATTTAGTCTAGTCAGTTTAGTTGCAATGGTTCGAATAAATTCCATCTAGTCAATGTAATGAGTTTCATACAGTTGTCTCTCCCAACTATTTTTTCATATATCTTTCCATTTTTTGGAAAAAAACTACTAATTAACTCAACTCATCACCAATAAAATCAACTCAACATTAATAAATTAAATGCAGCACCAATAAACTAAACTCAACACCAGTTAACTAAATTTAGCACCAATAAACTAAATCATGCACCAATAAATTAAACTCAACACTAATAAACTAAATTCATCACCAATAAACTAAACTGGACACCAAATAAGGCCAATTAGATAGGGCTTTGATGTGTTATTTTCAGTACTTGATGTTTGAACCAAACACTGTCACGTTATATTAGAAGTTTGTTTTCACTAAAATTATGAGTGTGAAAGTTAAATAATAATATATAACGTAATCAAATAATTCTATTAACAGCATATTAATTTTTATATGATCAATTAATATTACATAGAGAAAATGCATTTATAACCCTATATAATTTACATAAGTGCCGATATAACCTTTTGATAATTGAAAGTAAGATAGTAATTATAAGTACAAATGTACCCATTCCAACAACTTTTAACCGGAATTAAGTGAAAAAATATTTTTGCCCCTATGAAAAAAATTAAAAAAACTGAACACGAAATAAAATTACACTATAAAAAAGAGTTCAATAGTGACATATATTGTGACAGATTAGGAAATGTCACAATATTTGCTCAACCTTCAGGTGTCACTATATATTTCTGACGTGTGCACATATTACTAAACTAAATTACTACATGAATCTATGTAACAAAATTTAATGACATTTCTAAATTGAACTGCATCTTAAAGCGTTATAAAAATATAAGATACTTCAACGAGTCACAATATTTAGCGACACGCTGAATAGAGGCACTTCACAAGGTGTCACGAATAATTTTAGCAACACATTTGACTGTCACAAATGCTCTAATAAGCTTCACAACTAAATTTTTTTTTGTAGTGTTACTATTATACACCCAACCATAGCAACATCTTCATCTTCTCTATTTTCTCCTGCCTTCATTTCATCTTCTACTTCGATTTCTTCCTTTCTACTCCAGCGCCTTCTCACTGCTGCTCAATTTGGGCTGAGGAGGAAGTGGCGCTGCCATCAATTCGGGTTGTTTCGGAGTTGGGTTTGGGTTGGGGTTCAAGTGGTTTGGTGCTAGGTTTGGGTTCCTAGTTTTTGGTGGTTGGTAGGGTTGGGCTGGGCTGGGCTTGATGGTGGCTTGATGGTGGCATGATGGTTGTGGGTGGGGCTGGTGGTGGAAGAGCTGGGGGGTTGCGATGGTTAGGTTGCGGTGGTGGGTGGAGGGGTGATGGTGGCATGGAGGCAAAATTATCCCAACACTTTTAGATTTTAGGTCAAAGAGCATTTTGATCATTTTATGTGCGGTCAACGTTGATCAACATCGGAAATGGTATTTTAGGATAACATATTTTACAAGATTCTATTTTTTTGAGCTAAATAATCAAAGTAAATTTCAATTATATATACGCAATTCATTTCAGTTCCATACTAAGTAAAAGGATGGTATAAATAATTCACTAGTGGAACAAAATTATGTTATCCATATGGAAAATGTTAAAGGCACCTTCCAAAACAGATATAAAACTTTCAATTTAGTGGACCGTTATTTCATATAATTGTCTTCCAACATAAAACAACGCACTGCTCATTATTATATAATATAATATAATATAATATATATAGATATAGATATAGATATAGATAGAGACAACCAATCATTCAAAAAATTTGACAGTGAGAATCAAACATGCTTCATTTCACAGTGGGAGTTGTACATTAATCGAGGTGATAATGCTAGATCGGTCGACAGTATTTTATACGCATCAATGCATCATCATTACAAGAAAATCGTTGGAGAATATGTTGGTGCTCAACATTCTTTTGCAAGTTCTGGATGACCATTATAAAAGAGTCAGACTCGTACTAGGAATGCTCCTCCTATTGCCGGGGCATTTAATCTATGTAGATGCTATTAAAGATAATCAATTAAAAGCCACCTGTCCATTGTCTTCCACGACTGGATTCGCAAGGAGGGCATTACAAGAAAATCGTTGGAACACTCCCAGAGTTAAGAGGAGCCCTTAGCTCTAGCGAAGAAAAGAAATGATAATAAGTCTTTAAATATTTCAAGCAATGGTCGGACAGAATGTTGTTAAAGATAGAAGAACCGGTGGCATGATGGAATCCTCCTCAGAATGAACATTGCCACACAGGACATCCTTTATATGAGAGTTAGTAGAATCAGAAGCAGAAATTTGATTACACTGGAGTCCTAAAATTCGAAACCAAAACCCTAATTAGGGCTGCAAAATTAGGATATGGATATTCCGGGGAAAGGTTAAAGAAAAGAGAAGGTAGCATGCCGGAGAAGACGACCGAAAAAATATAATTAAGTAACAATTTGGCAGGAAAAAATATGATTTATAGATTCAGAAAAAAATGAGTACAGCAAACAAAGAGACAAAAGAAAGAGGAAGAAAAATATACTATTAAGGGGAGGAAGAACAACGATTCACAGAAGGATTAGGAAGAGGCGAAGAAGACGTAAGATTGAATGGTTGAAAAGAGAAAAGAAATAAATTTTAATATTTAAACTGAAATGAAAAAAATGAGAAATTGAATCAATCAAAAAGCATCATTATTACCGTCTGACACAAAAGTGAGTTACCTTTTCAAGAAATCAAGATGTCGGCAGAATTTGAGTAGGCAGTACATTGAATGATGATGGAATTTAGTCGATTGATTTAAATTCCTTTTTTAAGGGGAAGGATTATAGAAACTAAGAAAAATTGAAACAGTGTAGCAAAGAATAAGGAGAGAATCTCAGTTCATTGAAACAAAAGTTCAACAACTAAGTCTATTGGAAGTACAACATATACAGTGAAGATTCAAATCAAAATTCAAAATCAGAAATATCAGTAAAATTACAAGTATAGCCAAGAAGCAAGCAACACTTTGCGACGACAATGTGTCATACTAATGATGAACTTGTTAGCATAGTATAACAAACTCACAAAACAACAGTTCGCATATATTCCACAAACAATGCCATCACTCATGTTTTCTAGTCTTGGCTAGGGTGGCTTATGGTGTATACCTAGCCCATGGACCAACATAGCGTTGGCTCTTAGGCCCAGTCCAAGACTTATTTGCAGGTTAATTAACACAATCATGCCCAAGGGATCTTGGATGCCAATCGGGAAAAGCGGGATCATGTCGGAAGAGACTAAGCCACGAAACGAGAAAGGCGGAGCTACGATAAGGTTTCGGCCATGACACAAGACATGAATCAAGGTTATAGAGACCACGATGTAGCCCACGATCGTGAATCCTAACTATACAGAACCACGACCACGTGGCTTGCTATAAATACAAGAACAACAACGTTGGCTAAGAGAAGTGCAACTAAACTGAGAAATACCAATTCTCTAAAGGAGGAGACTGACTTGATCTGTTTTGGAGGTTCATAGTAATATGTCGTGAACATCAATCACCTCACCTGACCGGGAATACCACATCACCTTCCTTCTATCTTTCTACTTTCATTCATTTTCTAACTACACCACAAACCAACATTCCTTTTGTGATTCCACCATATATTCACCTGCACTTATTTTTCCTTCTCCAACACCACATATCTTTCTCCATTCATCATTGATCATCCTACTACATATCTAAATCCTCACACCCCTCATTACCATATATGTTGGAGGATTGTGCCTTGCAGCATGCGAGCTCCTGAATCATTCTTGTTCGATTTCAATGTCATGAAAAAAGATTGAAAATCCTGAAACAATTTGAAAACCCGAAAGGGCGACTTAGGTAGTAAGCGGGTAAGCCTGACCAGTGTACTGGTGCAAAAGTAGGCTTAGATTGGAAAACAATATAGTATATGGTTAGTTGAAAACCTGCAAAGGCCCCTAATCGAAATGAGAGAAAACAAAGGAAGGATTAGTACTTTTGCATGATCACATCCACTTTTATATGTGTGTTTTGTGTGTCTATGTGTGTGTGTCTTTGTTTATTGTGTTTATTGATTTATTGTTATAATTACTAGTTTATACATACTTAGATTTTGATGATTTGTAATTTGGTCATAAGTATGTATGTATTATTTTGCTTACTCAAGGATGAATAAGTCCAAATATGAGAGAATATCATATGCTATATTTCATATAGCATATTTTAGAGTATTTAATTATGGTGTAATTTTGTAATCTCAAAATGTTACAAGAAACTGAATATTTAAAGTATTTTCAAGAATTACAAGCATTTTGAAGATTTAAAAAACCCACTGTTAGCCTCGAAATGAAGAATTAAACATTAAAAGAAGAATAACGGGGGTAAACGGGCAAAACAAATCAAAAACCCAAAACCCATCTCGGGAAAGGTAGTGTGTGGCTGACGATCGAGCAGTGCATGAGAGCGCGTGAGGGCGGCGTCGGGTGAGCAGTGAAATCTGATTAGTCTTTCATTAACAGTTTAGGAATTTCATTCTTGTCCATATTATGTTTCCTTTTCCTATTTCTATTTTTGGAGAATTCTTAGTTTCCTATTCTATTTTAGGTAGAGTTCATGTCTTTGCAGAAATATATTTCATTTGTTATTTTTAGAATAATTAGATTTAAACTGGGATAACTCTTTTATTCGTTTTTCTAGTTACTTTTCTATTAGTATCTATAGGACATGAATTTTCAAGACAGGTTCAAAGCTCGAGATTCATCTCGAGATTTCTCACTTGAAAATCTCACCAATATTTGTTTTGTATTTTTTGAGATTATTGGAGAACTAAATAGATATTTAAGATTTTGTAAGTAACTTAGTAGTGCTAGACCTTGAAGAAGAAAATGAAATACCAACTGCGCTGGTCGTAATGATGATTGAAACCATAATTAAATACATTTGAGGTGGGAGGTCGTCGCCGTACCTCTCAAAGTAACAATTTATAAGCCTTATATGCTTACTAAATACAATTAAGTATATAGTGGGGAATCAGGGTCATCCATGAAGAAGAGAGATTTTTTTTAAATGTTTAAACATATAAGGTGGATACTAGATTATATATACATATAATCAATTAAAAAGGGGGGTTTTGGTTGGTTTTTCCTAAGTTGTGAAATTAAAGACAAGCTAACTAGCAAAGTCAAGTAATTATGCTTATCATGCATTAAACTAAGAAAAAATGGTAAAAACCACAAAAGGCAAAGCCTTGGGGGCAATTGATTTCCACTTCCAAACCTCTTGTCTATTCTTGAATCTACAACCTATTCATTACTTTAACTACTTGTTGTGAAGATAAATCTTCTATCCTTCTTAGATAGTAGTTTGCAAGACTGAATTCGACATCTCTTGTCAAACCTCAATAATGACTCATTTAGTCGAGAAACAGCTAAAAGTGTCCCATTAATGGAATTGAGTACGAAGAATCAACAAGCTTGGTAACACTTATAAACGTTACACCGTGTCTAAGCATTGAACCAATTTATGCATTTACACAAGATTAGTCAAGAACATTTAGCGTTCATAGACCTCTCCTATTTGCTACATTAAAAAAAAGACAAAGAGTTCAACATCATCACATTCATGTAGCAATCATCAACTCATCAACACCAATAGAAGCTCAAACTCATGCTCTTGGATTTCATATCAAAAGGGGGAGAACTTAGTTAGTTTTTCCCAATCCTAACAAGTAATCATACAAGAAATTTGTATACTCAAACTTCCAACAACATCGATGCCATTAACAACCCACATTCAAAGCTCAATAAATGCACAATAGTAAAAGCAATAAATTGATAGAAAGGATTCTCAACACATGGGCTTGGAAGCCTCAATCAGTTGCTCCTACGTACAAAACCAACCTAGATAACTATAATCCATAACATATAACAAAGATCTACAAAGAAAGAAGAAGAAAATGGTGAAAAACTAGGGTTTTGGAGCCCTAAGTCGGGCTTAGAGAAGTGGGGAAGAAGGGGAACTATTTATAGTCTAATTTGGTCAAGAAAAAGTCAAAACATTAGCAGAGGTGCGCGGCTGCACACTTGGGCGCGCTGGCTGCGCGTTTCACTCCTGAGGGCTGTTTCGCCCCTTCATTTGAGGTGCGCGGGGGCACGCCTTAGTGCGCTGGCCGCACGCCTGTTGGTCCAGTTTTTCTTTAACTTATTTTTGTTGCTACCGGTGAACCGTTGATCTGATTTGGGTGTTCTTGTAGTCAATTTGAAGTGATCGAGAAGACGAATCCAGTGGTAACACCCTTGGAGGCTCGTTCTTCTCAGATAATTGTAAGAACTTGGTCCAAACTTCAGGGTCACAATTCATCTGCTTCTTTCTCTTCCTTATTCGACCCTTCTATCTTCTACCATGTATAGACTCGTGGCCCTCAATCTTCTACCATCCTTGTGAATGGCTTTCACTAAACCACTACAACATGCTTACGAGCAATCTACAAATCAAGATCACAAAAACTAATCTAGATGCTCGTAAGTACCAAAAATCCATTAGACTATAAATAGGTTACAAAATGAAGAATTTAGATATTAACATGGAAAACTGTCATCTAAACCCCTTATGATGTAAACCAACCTAAATTTAGCAACCTTAAAACAAAAAGATACAAAAGAGATGTTAAATGCTTAAGAAAATACATGCATTTGACGTCTCATTAAATCTCCCCACACTCAAAACTTTACTCGTCCTCGAGTAAACAAGAACAAGCAAATATCAACGCGTAAACTAGCATGCAAATTTTTTTCCAAAACATCCAACATCGTATTCCTAGACTACCCTAACCCCCAAGACATAAGAATCTCTCACATTCTCACATCCCAAAGTTTAAGATAATCTAAACAACCATCATATATACCAATCAAAGGTGAGGTAATACAAGTGTAAAACCAACTTATTCCACCAAAAAAGCTTCCAAATGGACAAATCAAGAGAAGCATAAAAAATTTTATTTCTCTCATTTTGCCTAGGAACCCTCTCGGGTTTTCATCCTAGCTTCACATATTTTTCTTTTTCAATGCTCACTCTCACCTTTTTCCACACCATTTGACATCTCTTTTTTGCATAGGTCACCCTTTCAGGTTTTTTACCTATCCAGGCCTCCCACTTTTGCCAAAGTTGTCCACTCGGGTTTTCAACTTAGCGGGAAAGTTTTTTATTTTTTTTCAAACAAAAAAAAATCAAAGTGGAGCATATGCACACTACAATATAATACAATGATATGTATTTCTTTTTACCTCCCCACCCTTGAAACACACATTGTCCCCAATGCGAAAAGGACAAGATAAAGAAATAAGGGAGAAAGAAAAAAATATTCACAACTAGGGCCTTGAAGTTCCTTCTCGGCGATGGCAATGCTCACTTCTCAATGAATGTTGTCTCCTCCATGTTTTTGAACTTAGTCCATTATGCAACTTTGATCCATCCACTACGAAGCCACAATTATGCAAATCCTGATCAACACTCACAAAAGACAACAACTAGTAGTACTCCTAGATGGTGGTTTTGGTAGTGGTTTTTTGGTGGTGGATTGTGGTGGTATTCTTGTGGTTTTGAGGACATGGTAGAGGATTTTCATTTCCATGAAAAGAAAAATACTACTCCCTCCCTCCCAGGGGAATCTGCACACTTTCCTTTTTGGGCTGTCCCAGGCAAATCTATACACTTTTAAAATTTCCCTCATTTGGCAAAGAATTTTATCTGAAATTCCCACATTACCCTTACTAGTTTTATCATTTTACAAAAAGGTCACGGTTTTAACAAACAATTCAGCCCAATTTAACTTTAACAAACCCAAACACACTAATCCTAATCCCACTAATTCATAATTTAAAACAATCAATTTCCAACTACCCATTTCAAATTCTTCACCCCTCTTTTACTCCACCCAACCGACAAAAGTGGCCAATTAATGGATCTTGGGTAGTGAATCGCATGCCTTTACTCTCTGAATTTTTAACGCACCTCATTCATTATCCATCTCCTCATTTTCTCGCATTTTCTCCCTCTACTCCTCAAAACCCTAGGTCAGATATGCTTAAATCCGTCCAAAATTTAGGATTGATCTTGCCATTTTTTTGTCTCCACATCTTCCCCTATCCCTTCTCTTCGTTTAGAATGTCAATTTCCACCATTTATTCTGGTCAATCATGTCGGAGATGCTCATTGTGTTATGTGTCTGACACCTTCAGTCTATCGGAGGTGGTCCCCGAGATGAAGGTGGATAATACGACCTCCATTTTGAGGCCTGATGCCATCCTCGGGTAAGCGACGATGCCGAAGGCTTCTATAGGCTTCCAAAGGTCATATCTGACTATCTATGGTGTCGTCGCCGCTATTTTAGATGTCATAGCATCGTCTCCAGTGATGCATGTTCACCCTGACCACTGTCCTTTCTGCGGTGATGTTTTTTTCGGCGGTGGGTCGCAAAACCCTAACATTGGGGTTGGTGACGCTGGACCAGCTGCCTTAAAAGGAAAGTCCCCATCGATGCCGGAGATGGATGGCAGTGACTCCAACGACACCCACCATGGGAGTAATGAGATGTTGTATTTGCTCTGTCCTTAGATGAGGGAAGCTAGGAATGAGAAGCATCGGTGCCGGAATTGATGAACTTCCTTCTCTCGATTATGAATGTCCGAGAACTTTTTCGAAACATCTTTTTCTCACTGTCTGCATTCCTTGTAGTGTATGGAATTATCTGTCCACTACCACGGATGCCTGAAAAAATATAAGTGGCTACACAGTTTTGGTATATTAGGGTTTAGGCCATGTCTTTATTTATACTCTATTTGTGGCTAACTTATTTATTTACTTCTTCAATACTGCAGTTATGAAAAAATGGTTCATACTATGTGAAGGGGGAAACCCTGAACTCTCTTATTTTGATGCAAGTTCCGAAGAATTGTTCGTGACTATTCGTGATTTTCCTTCTTCCCTGGCATGATTTGTTGATATGAAGGTCTTTTGGTGGCACTGATATTGTGAATGTTTGGCCTTGTGTTGTTGTTGTGCCTGTGTCAGTTAGTTTCATCTTCCCTTCTTGTATGGGTTTTTAATGCTCGGTATCTGTGCTCCCCTATCATATGGTGAACCTGTGCTCCCCTGTCAATTGTTTGTGTGCTCAGTATTTGTGTACGCAGTATGCATCTTCCCTGGATCAGTATGCATTTTCCCTCTTTTATGGGTGAAGCTATACTGGTTCTGCATATCTCCCTAGATCAATATTATTATTGTGTGTTCGTTGTCTATGGCTGAACTATTTTTGTGGGTTTTCCTGTCTAACAAGCATCTCCCCCTGGATCATTGATGCATTAGTGTTGTGTCATGAATTTTTGTGAAAATGAAGACATGATAATAGAGCCAGAAACAAACAACTTTTAAAAAAAGGTAAATGACATTAGCAATAATGTGCATTTATCAGGGTTGGTCTTGGAACATCCCATTCACACCAAAAGTGGAATGTTCCTGGCTTACAAAATTTTCCAATTAACCAACCCCCAAAATTTTTTACACTTGTACATTCACGATCTATAACCTAGGGTAAGCATCAATGGTATGATGCTTTCATCCAGTGCCCTCTTGTTGATCAGATGTTCAATGCTGTCCCTTACCACCTCTTCATCTACCTGCAGTAACCTTGGTAGACTCACATTCCTTATGTGCATGTCCTTGTTCATGTGTGGCATCTTGTACTTGTTCAATCCACGTGCTTTCAGTATCTCTATCATTAATTGTTGATGAGTGACAAACACTTTGTTCAAAGTGACTGCATCTTCCCTTTCATATGCTGATTACACTACTTCAATTAGTTGCCCCACATTTGCTGATGCTCGTTCTTGCTGTAAGCTCTGAATTTAGTTTAAAAAAACCCAAGTAAAGTATGTTGCAATCGGGTGAATTGGTTGGCTGACAAACAAGTTTCATATAGAAGCCACCTGTTCTGCAGCTACCCTAAAATCTGGATCATGATTGGAAATATGTGGCTTTGCATTGTCTTGCTGAATATGGATTAAATTGTCCAGTAAATGTGCTGGCCACCTTGCTTTGATAGCTGAAATTACTTCTTGTATTATCTTGGCTCTTGTCACATCTCTTGTGATCTTTGGTATTGGCACATTTTCCACTGTCCCCGCTGGCCTATTTTTGTTGTTATTGATTGCAACTTGATCTTGCACAAATGGAAATATGCCTAGTTTCCCATCAAAAAGTAGTTCACCATCTTCCCCCCAAATTGGCCTACTTACTGCACACATGAACATCAATTTTGGTATATGGGACTTGTGTTTACATGTTCGGTAGGGCTGTTGTTCATCTGGGGCTAGTAGGTACCTAACAGTGGGTTGACTCAAATAGAACCATTTTTCATGTATGTGAATAACATGGTCCATGGACCTGAATCTAAGATCTGGATCTAACTTTTCTAAAACAAACTACATATGGGATACCTTATTATGTTCGGTGAGGGTAGGTTGGATGCTATTTGTATGACTACTTATGACATTGGCGCCACTACACGTTGAACGTTGCTCTTTCATGTGTGTAATGCTTTGGCTGTACCCCTTATTGTTCTTCTATCTACTGCAGGCAACAGTCTCAAGTCATCCATATCGATGCTTTTCTTATTTTTTGGAGGATGCCCCGTCATCTAATGACGCACACCCAGTGAGGCTCCGGTTTCCAATTGAGCTCTAGTCAGCGCCCAGATCGTGCTGACAGTACGAATGCTACAATCGAATATAGCTGCTACCTCTTCCCTTTTTGGGTGTTGTATCTTTCAATTTTTGTTGTGCTCCAACAGAAACACTGCCATGGGCTGCCTCTCATCATTTGTTACATTTTTTACCCGCATCGCTCTGAAGAAAAGAAAAACCCGATGATGATGGGAAGATGCACAAATGAGAGCAGCCAGTACCTACGAGGGCTCGGGACGACTCGATGACTTGTGATATTCTTCCTGAGGGTTCCCCTAAAAACACTAACTTTTATAGGTTTGGGGTTTTGGGATGAAGCTGAATGTTTACACAACTTTTTCTCTTCATTTTTAGTTCATCGAAGGTAGTAGGGATGAATGTATTTATAGGAAATGTGGTCAGAAATTTTTAGAATTTTAGTACAGTATGAACAGTACTACTGAGATGTATTTTTGGCGCCTTCCCAGCTATGTAATTCGGAAGGAAGGCACCCAGTTAATGAAATGGGGACAGTGAATTAACCCCCTTGATTTCCCATTAACAGATGTACTTTTTTCTGTTAAAGCCCTCAAGTGGGCTGCCTGGCAAGGTGGGGCCCAGGGGAAATTCTGAGAAGAGAATTCTCTTTTTGCGGGTTCCCTGGAATGAAGGGAGTAGCCTAACTTAAAAGCTCGGGTTGCCTTCTGAGAAGCCCCGTATTTTTAAGGTCGTCGGCACAACCCTAATTTTATCTATATGGTGAAGATTTGAACCCTATTAACCATGAGCATCCAAAAATAGAGACATGGGAGTACAAATATTTCAAGAGGAAATTTTTGTGGAGGTGGAGATGGTTAAAAACGAGTTGGGTGGTTAGGAGGCTTGGGATAGTCTTTTGGCTCCTCTCTTATTTCCCTTAAAACTTTCGAAAATGGTGGAGTTGGTTCACTAGGTGGGTGATGTGTGTAATTTTGTTGTTTATTTTATTAGGATTAACTGTTATTTTACGTGATTAATGTGCACTTTAAATTTTTTATTTGTAACAGATCACAGTTTCGGGCTCAAAGAGAAATTTGGAGGAGAGTAAGGAGTATTGAGCAATTACGGTAAATGAAGCAGTCAAAGTAGAGCAGAATCGTAGCAGTTAATTTGGAGTAGATTGGACTGATATTTGTGGAGATATCCTTGAAGATATTTGAAGATAATTTGGAGATTTGATTTTATCTCTTCAAATCAGAATTTAAATTTGGAAAGAATTTTATTTTATTTGGAAGAGTCCAATATGGACATGATTTTGGTAATTGCAGCGTATATATATTATATACGCATGAACCAAGGGATGCATCTTTTTCTTTTGGGTTTTTGGATGCAAGTTCACCAGGAATTAAGGAGTTAGTCTTAGTTGACTAGTTTTGGTATTTTCATTCCATAAAAAGACAAAAACATACTTTCTTCTCTTTGTTTTTTGAGTTTTCCACCAGGACACTGCCAGGGGGAATTTTCTGGTTGAAACATTGAATCTTGCCTTGGTTTTTGTGCCAAATTAATCACTTGCTTTTGCTTTCATTGTTTTCCTTACGCATGCAGACTTGCTACTGTCTTTAGTTTTTTATTTGATTATCTTCGTTTCGTTTTTGTATAATTGCACTTAATATGTTTTCTGTTTATATTTTTTATTTGTTTAGTTTAGTTATCATGAGTAGCTAATTTATATATCGGCAGAGAATAACAAATGCTAGTTTATAAATCGTGAGGCCTAATTGCATTATAATTTATTCTTGCATGTACTTGATTGTTCTTGGTTGAATTTTATTTCTAATATGTTTAAGCCTGATCAACTTAAATGTTTTTGGAATACTGCTATCTAATTTCCGCCAATACGTAATTGTTGGATGGGGTTAGTAAGTAGCACAGTCTTGTAAAAAATAGCTAACTAGCTAAGGCTGTAATAGCAAGATAGGGAATAATTGAGTGGGCATTACTATTTACTTTTACTTTGGTAATTGCTATATTGGGTTCTTTTAATACTTAATGGTATCAAAATGTGTTCTGGTTTAGCGAATACTTTCTGGGAACATTTTGGTAAGGGAAACAGTTAATTAATCATAATTAGTTGACTGTCGATAAAGTAAGAAAGAATTGGGGGTTAAGCGTACCTACTTCCCTATAACCAATAGATGTGTAGGAATTGATTCATTATTGCGCCTATGATCAATAATAACTAGCATGAATTATTCTTAGCCGATTTCATTCATTTATATATTTATTTCTCATATTTTTAAGGTCGTCATTTGCATTTTTAGAGTTAGAAAAATCACTATATTTGAGGTGTGCTGGCATCACCAAAAAGGTTTTCGAAATTAGTAGAAAAAATAATTATTAATTATTGCCTTTGCTCCCTGTGGGATAGACCCTGCTTATCATTGTATTCATTAGTATTAATCTGAATTTGCAGGTTATTTGGCGGGTGAAACAACGCTCACCAGTGGCGTAGGGGTAATGATGGTAAGAATAATGAATGTAGCACAATCACCTATTCCTCTACTTCTTTGTCTTCCACAACTGACTCCTCATCCCCTTCGAACTCAAACTCATTTCTCAAGGTGACCTCACTCACCAAATCTTCGGGTTCGACTTGGGTTGGTGTATCTTCGGAATAACAAGCTTCCATTCGAGTCACCACTTCCATGATATTGCTCACATGCCCCTCCAAAGCCTCAAGACTAGAGGAAATTTGGGTTTTCAATTCTTCATTAGTCTTGGCCAATTTACTCAAGTTTGCAATTTCATTCATGATCTCCTCATTGGCAAACTTAAACCTTCTTGTTGGATTTTGTTTTAGGGTATGGTATAAGGTGGTGAAAGCCAACTATTTTGCTCATTTTGTTGGTTTTTTTGCTCATTCTCATACCACCAATCTGGATTACCACTTCACTCTGAATTGTAAGAATCGTGGTATGGATACCACTCTTGAGCTTCTTGCCCTTGAAAACATACATCTTCAACCTCTTGGTAGCACTCTTCATAATACCCTTGGTTTTCGAAACCAAAGGTTCTTTCCTCTTCATAGTGCTCCTCTCTAAACATATAGCAACACTCGGTAGGATGGTTGGAATGACACATCCTACAAAATCTTACTTGTTAAGCCTTTTTTCTCATCATGAGTTCCCTCAAGGTGAGATGTTCCATTTTTTTAAAAAAAAAATCAAAAGTCCATAATCATATTGTAAGGATTCTCGATAAAAATTCACCAAGAACTCAAACAATACCTACTTCGAACAAAAACAACCCCAAAGAAGTGGCAAATACAAACAACTAGCTAATATGCAACCAAATATGCCCAAACACTTAAAAATAAATGCCTCTTCCCCGACAACGGCACCGAAATTTGGGAGGCCATCGCCGTACCTCTCAAAGTTACAATTTATAAGCCCTAAATGCTTACTAAATACAATTAAGTAGATAGTGGCGAATCAGGGTCATCCACGAAGAAGAGGGATTTTCTTAAGCGTATAAATATATGAAGTGGATGCTAAAATATATATATATATATATATATATATATATATAAGCAATTAAAAAGAGGGGTTTTGGTTAGTTTTTCCTAAATTATGAAATTAAAGACAGGCTAACTAGTAAAGTCAAGT
The DNA here is from genome assembly GCA_037428765.1 of Rubia yunnanensis. Lineage (NCBI taxonomy): Eukaryota > Viridiplantae > Streptophyta > Magnoliopsida > Gentianales > Rubiaceae > Rubia > Rubia yunnanensis. The sequence goes on from CM075061.1 coordinate 10,864,660, forward strand.
AACTATGCTAATCATGCATCAAACTAAGAAAAATGGGTAAAAACTACAAAAGGCAAAACGTTGGGGGTAATTGATTTCCACTTCCAAACCTCCTATCTATCCTTAAACCAACAACCTATTTATTACTTTCACTTGTTGTGAAGATAAATCTTCTGAACTTCTTATATAGTAGTTTGCAAGAGTGAATTCAAGATCTCTTGTCGAACATCACTCATGACTCATTTAGTTGAGACACGGCTAAAAGTATCTTATTAATGGCATTGATTACGAAGAATCAGCAAGCTTGGTAACACTTATAAACACTACATCGCGTCTAAGCATTGAACAAATTCACGCATTTACACAAGATTAGTCAAGAACGTTTAACGTTCATAGACCTCTCATATTTGTTACATTAAAAAAATATGACAAAGAGTTCAACATCATCACATTCATCTAGCAATTATTAACTCATCAACACCATTAGAAGCTCTAACCCATACTCTTGGATTTCATATCAAAAGAGGGGGAACTTAGCTATTTTTTCCCAACCCTCACAAGTAATCACACAAGCAATTCATATACTCAAACTTCCAACAACATTAATACCATTAACAACCCACATTCAAAGCTCAATAAATGCACAATAGCAAAAGCAATAAATAGATAGAAAGGGCTCTTATGACATGGGCTTCGAAGCCTCAATCAATTGCTCCCAAATACAAAACTAACCTAGAAAATCAAAACCCATAACATAGAACAAAGATCTACAAATAAAGAAGAATAAAATGGAAGAAAAGGGTGAAAAATTAGAGTTTTGGAGCCCCAAGTAGGGCTTAAAGAAGTGGGGAATAAGGGGGGCTATTTAAAGTCTAATTTGGTCAAGAAAAAATCAAAAAAAATTGGCAGAGGTGTGCGGCCGCACACCTGGGCACGCTGGCTATGCGTTTGGATCCTGAGGGCTGTTTTGCCCCTTCGTTTAGGGCGCATGGGTGCACACCTAAGTGCGTTGGCCGCACGCCCGTCGGTTCAGTCTTTCTTTAACTTCTTTGCGTTGCTACCGATGAACCACTGATCTGAAATGGGTGTTCTTGTAGTCGATTTTATAGTGCTCGAGAAGCGAATCTAATGGTACCATCCTTGGAGGCTGATTCTTCTTGGATCATTGTAAGAACTTGGTCCAAACTGCAACTCATCCGCTTCTTTGTCTTCCTTCTCCGCCTTCTATCTTTTACCACATTTTGACTCGTGGCCTGCAATCTTCTACCATCCTTGTGAATGGCCTTCACTAAACCACTCCAAAGTGCTTACGAGAAATCTACAAATCAAGCTCACAAAAAGGAATCTAGATGCTCGTAAAGACCAAAAATCCATTAGACCATAAATATGTTACAAAATGAAGGATTTAGATATGAAAATTGAAAGCGGTCATCTAAACCCCTTATGATGTAAACCTACCTAACTCTAGCCATTTTAAAATAAAAAAATATTAAAGAAATATTAAATGCTTCGAAAAATACACTCGTTTGACGTCTCATCATAAGTATATAATAACTCTATTTGCTTGGGTTTAACTCTTACTTGTTTGCTATATTACTGAATATTATAGGCAGTTAAGATTTATAAATTGTACTTTGATCAAAGATAAGAGTTACGTGTTGAACCTCGCGACTGTCAGAGATAATTTATTCTATTTAAAAGTTTGTTTATTATTTTGTCAGTTTCTCCACTGTGAACTTTTTATGATCCACGCCCATTTTGATCCTATTATTCCTCAGATCAACTCTGATTCACAGTCCTTTTCAGAACTTTGAGTGATGGGTACTGTTGCAAACCTAAATTATTAAGTCCCTCTTATTTTTACTTCATGAATTGAATCAAACTGAAATAAATTGATTTGAAACAAAAACACATTCAATGATAAATAACAATAGTAAAAATAAATTAAGTTAAATTTCAACGAATTTGAAAAAATTGAACTAAAGTAAAAATAAGTTTAGTGAAATATAATACCGGTAAAATTAATTTAAACTAAACTTTAACAGATCAATATGAAGTGAAAGGGACTTAAATAAACTGAACTAAAATGTAATTGATTTTTTTAAAAAAAAAACATCAATTAATGCAAATTCATAAATAATTCAAAAGGGGCCAACCCCACTTGGGCTAAAAACCCTTTTTGAAATATAAAACTTGTTCGGCCTCACAAATTTTCTACCTGGAGTATAACAAAAACCAGCCCAGCATCTAGCTACTACTATTCTGGCTCCAAATCCCAAAATTCACTAAAACACAAGAAATCCCACCTCCGTTAATGGCTTTCCGCCATGAAACTCCGCGCCGGCGCCACCTGTTAAACATGCAGCCTCTCCATCGCATGCAAACCAACATCTGTACCTGCCATCCCGTTCCCGGGCCCTCCCTCCATACCCAGCACCCACCACACGCTCAGTAGGTGCTGCCATTTGCGTGACATGCAGAGAGCTCCACTGCCTATAAATACTCTGGTGTGGCAAGCCTCCCAAAGCACGCCAAATCCTTCCTTCTTTCCCTCTTTTGCTTAACAAGGTTTCTTTTGTGACCATGGAAGCTCTGGCTAGCAGCTTCTTCTCCTCCGGTGCGCCGGCGTTCATCCGGCGGTCGGACTTCGGCAAGGACTTCGTGTTCGGCGCTGCTACTGCTGCCTTTCAGGTACATGAACGGTACAGAATGAAAAGATCTGTGTTTGTTTTGTCGGATTCCGACCAAATTCTGTGTCTGTTTTTTCAGATTGAAGGAGCTCCGGACAAGGACGGGAGGGGAGATTCCATCTGGGATGCCTTTGCAAAAGCTCATGGTCTGTCTTAATTTCACACGGATCAGAATGTTTCAATTAGTTACTCATGAATTTATCTATTTTTTTAAATGGCAGATCTGTTTCACCCGTACCATGAAGATGCTGTCAATCATTATGAGAAATTCGAGGTACTGATTTCTATGCACCATGAGTTATTATGATTATTATATTATTAATTAATATTAATCCAACTCGTCTTTTTTCAGGAGGATGTGAAACTGATGAAGGAGATCGGGTTTGATGCTTACAGATTCTCCATCTCATGGCCCAGAATTCTCCCGAGTAATTAATTCATTTTTTTTGCATAAATCTCAGAGATATCTATTTCTGTAACAGTTTTCATTAATTAAGATTTTATATTGGCATTGAATAATATTCAGCTGGAAAGATCGAGTCCAAGAACCAAGAAGGGATCAACTACTACAAGAAACTCATCCGCAGGCTCAGAGACAATGGTAACACTTTTAATCCACAAGCGTCACTAATAGTAACACTTTTCCTTTTACACTATAAAAAGCGTGGCTAATAATGTGTAATTACAGGAATCGAACCATTTGTCACACTCTTCCATTGGGATCTCCCTCACGCTCTCCAAGAGGAGTACAATGGCTTCTTAGACCGCCGCGTCGCGTAAGCAACACAGCAGATCTTTCTGATAAACTATACTGAGTTCAGTTCAATTCAGATCTGATCCGTTTACGATCATTTTCAGGGACGATTTCAGTGTGTATGCGGATGTTTGCTTCAAGGAGTACGGCGATATGGTGGAGCACTGGATCACACTGAATGAGCCCTTCACCTACGCCTACTCGGCTCACGTGGACAAGGTCCACGCCCCGGGGCTGGGGACCGTCCACGAGCACCTGTTCGCCACGGGAACCACCAACGAGAAGGGCACGGCTAAGAAGGAGGTCACTGCTGAACCTCCACCGCCAGAGGACAAGGATCACGGCTCTCTGTTCCATCCTTCCCGGTCATCGGTTCACCCAGAGAAGCAAAGGAAGAACATCATGGTCTTCCAGCCAACTACTGATTGGGCTTCTGAAGCTGAGGTGGTGGATGAGTACGCGTATCCCTACATTGTCACCCATAACCTCCTCCTAGCTCATGCTAAGGCCGTGGAGATCTTCAAGCAGAAGTATCAGGTAGTACTGTAATAGGTACATTTAAGTTTTTGTTTTGTTCTGATTCCGTCCCCTGATTTGATTTTATCTGGCAATTGCGAATGCAGGATCGCCAGAAAAAGAAGCAGATTGGGATCACACTGGTGTCGATGTGGTTCGAGCCTCGCGATGCTAAGAATGAATTGGACAAGGCAGCTGCCCTCCGTGCTGTTGATTTCTTCATCGGATGGTAGGGGGTTTTCTTACGTCATTGGTATCTGATAAGTCTTATGTATTTGTCGCGGCTAATTGTGTGTTTTACAGGTACTTGGCACCACTGGTGCTGGGTGACTACCCGAAGAGCATGAGAGAATACGTGAAGAAAGAACATCTGCCTGAAATGACTGCTCAGGACAGGAAATTGATCCAAGGAAGCTATGACTTCATCGGTGTCAACTACTACACCGCCCGCTATGTGGCTCACAAAAGCCTCGAGGCCGAGCGCAATGCGATCGGCCGGAACTATGTCACCGATCAGCAGCTCATGTACTATGGTAATACAATAACTACATAGTATAAATGTACTCATGATTTGTCACATTTCACTTTTCTGATATACTATTTGTGTGTTTTTACAGAGACCCGCAAGACTGAAGATGGGGAAGAAATTCCCATTGGAACTGATAGGGTGAGTAATTAATTAGCAAGAAATGCACCAAAACTCTACATCTGTTTGCTTAATTTTTCTTGTATAAATGCAGGGTGCTTCTGCTTGGCTGATATCATACCCCAAGGGGATGAGGGATCTTCTGCTCCACATCAAGGAAGTCTACAATGATCCAATCATCTACATCACTGAAAATGGTTAGGAATATCCAATCCCAAAAAAAAAACACAATCATTAGGTCTTATCAATGAGTAACATTCAACGATTGTTGTGGTGCAGGAATCGACGATCACGACGATGATTCGTCCAGGCTGTGGAACTCGTTCTTCGATTCCAAGAGGGTCACTCACATCCATGACCATCTCACCTACCTTCTCGAGGCCAAACGGTACTGCTCTTTTCAACTTAACTGCAGAATCAGAACGCCTGATCTGATCCGATCAGGCGATAGGTACGAGAATGAAATGATATGCTGTTGATTGGCATGCAGGATGGGAGTGAAGGTGAAGGGGTACTTCGTGTGGTCGCTGCTGGACAACTTCGAGTGGAACAATGGCTTCCATGCCCGCTTCGGGCTGGTGTATGTGGACTACAAGAACGACGCGAAGAGGTACCTCAAGCTCTCTGCTACCTGGCTCAAGCAGTTTCTCGCAGACAAGACTTCTGCCCCTGAGCCCGTGCCCCAGAAGCGTATTCTGTGAAGAACTGTGCTTCGGTTATATGGTCTTCTTGTGTTTTTGTTTTCTTTCTTTTTTTGGTGAGTTTTTTGGCTCGAGTGAAGTGAGAGTGGGTTTTGTTTGAGTGAGTTGAAAATGGGGTCTAGGAAGGTTGTGAAATAAATAACCGTGAGCTGGTGTGGGAACTCTTCAGCTGTATATCGACCTCGTGAAATAAATAAAACAAAGACCTCATTTCGTGTTTATAATCGTTTGTGTTTCTTTAATAAGCGTGTGATGATTCTCTTGCATTTATTGGTTTTAGAGCATTTCCAACTATGTTATCAGTTATCTTTATCTTTCCTTCTACGCAAGTTCGAGTTATCAGTTTGTTGCTAAGAAAAAAAGTCATCAGTTTGTTTTAACCCCTTCAATTTGTTAAGCATTGTTTCCGATAATACTTTCACATTGGAAAGGGTAGTCGCACATAAGCAAAGCAATTAGATGCACTAACTTTCGTATTCGAAGAATTCATTTTAATTCTGAACTATGAAATTCAAAACTGAGTTTAAAAAATAAAAAGTGACTAAGGTTACGGAATCGGAAGATGAATCGAAAAGTAGGATTTTAATTCATAATGAATTTTCACTTTCGAAACTCTAATCGGAATATGAGGTTATCATTTTTCAAAGAAAAGCATAAAACTCAGTGAATCACAAAAAAAGACCAACTTCATGGAGAACGCGGACATGCCCTAAAATTTCAACTTTCATGTACTGAAAGTACAAGTACTCGTTTCCCTTTAGGTCATATCGACTAACAAAACTAAACTGACTATGGATTATAAAGAGGCATTTCCTATCACTAAACAATCAGAGCATGCTTTCATATGAAAGTCGCTCCACATCTTCCCCAAATAGCCATTTTAGACCCACGCATGTTTTTGGATTTTAGACCCACGCATACTTTTGGATTATTCTCATCGAAACGTGACGAAAACTTGAAATCCATTCAGTTTGTCGCTGGATGGAAGACTTTCATAAAAGTAGGCCTAGAGATTGGAACCTACCATTGAATCAAAAAGAATTGTGATGGAACAAAATAATAAACATTAAAAATCTTCAATCGATCAAATTCTCTTAGAATAATGTCTAATTCATATGTTCTACCACTATCTTTTTCCTCTAATGAACCTTGCACATCCTAGGGGGACAAAGGTCAAGAGGTTTCTCGCATAGTGCATGATCCACCAAAGTTGAATGCAAATGTGGTGATTTTTTAAAATGGTCATCTTTGTGTCCGAATGCATCCTCTCCCATTTCTTTTTTTTTCCGACCAATTTTGAGGATGCATTCAGCATATTAATTTGTTTTCTCTGCCCTTCTAGAGGATGCATTCAATATATTACCTGTATTTTTTTGCCACCAGTTTTTAGGACGCATTCGCTGAATTTGTCCTCAGTATATTATTTTTTAGTACTCGAATCTTCTAATTTGTACGCTAGTACTCGTATTATTTAGTACTTAAATCTTTTAACATGTACGTTGGATAATTTCGGATCCTCTACCCTATTCTACCTAGCCACTTGTACGCCACAAATATTACGACATCGTTTTATTGTATTTTGGAATATAAATTTTGTAAGTGTATGCAGTATTTTGAGTTTAGTTTGAATTTTAGTTTGTTTCAATTTTGTTTATCGAATTTATCGCACAAAAAATATGATTTTAGTCCTAATATTTAACCAAATATCATTTTTAAAAAATAAAATTTTCACCTTAGGTTTTACTAACACTAATATACATTTATATTAAATTATTAATAAATGTCAAAAATATTAGAGTCTATCTCTTAAAAGACAGTTTTTTCATAAGCAATGAAAATACCAAGGTTTAAAGTGTAAATTTGAAGAAATAAAGATAAAATTTTTGGGTTGCATGAACCAGGTTATAAATTTTATAAGTACTACATGTTACATAATAAAATTTTAATATTGCAACTAGAGTCCATCTCTTGAAAGACGGTCTTTCCATAAGTTATGGAAAGATCAGGGTTTAAAGTGTAAATTAGAAGAAATGAAGATAAAATTTTTGGGTTGCATGAACCGGGTTATAAATTTTATAACTACAACAACATACTAAAATTCTAATATTACAAGTAATACCTTTTACCTTTTATAATTTTAGTTATACTCTTCTTTCCATAAGGCTATGGAAAGACGATATTTCCCAAGACTTTACCAAAATATTATAATTCATATATAATTTTTAAATGTTATGTAATATTTTATGAACGAAAATAATTTCACTCGACAATAAAATTGTTTGATAACCCAAAAATAAAATTGTTCGATAGCCATATTTTATAAGTTTAACAAAAAAATTTATTTTTAATGTTAAATCTATAATTTTATTGGAAGATTTTACTAATACTAATAAAAAATTATATATTAAAGTATTAATAAGTATTGAAAATTTCATATTTTTATATATAATTTTTAAAATATTTTGTAATTATTTTATGGACGAAAATAATTTCACTCGGCAATAAAATTGTTCGATAACTGTATCTTATAAATTTAATGAAAAATTTTATGTTTACTCTTAAACAAATTATATGCATTGTTATGTAATTTAACGGCTTCAATCATTTTTTTTGTCAAGAACTTGATGACCGAATGCGTCCTATGAAAAAATTGATCGAAAAAATTCTGCCATTTTGGAGGATGCATTAGCCAAATGCGTCCTCAGCAATTACGTTAAAAAAAATTTGAAAATTCATGAGAACGCATTTCAATAATTCTATACACAAAAGGGACTAAAGAAGACGCATTTGGTAAATGCGTTATCGTACACACATGCAGGAAAAAAAAGGAAAATTGATGAGAACATGTTTGCCAAATGCGTTCTCTACCCATGCATCCAATATGCTCCACTGTATCCACAATAGTAGAATTTTCTCGACAAAGGTCTTTCTAGGGATAGTGCTTCCACTTCCCTACTACCATACCGCCAAGGACAAGAAAAAGGGAGGCGGAAGAAGATGATTGTGCACCATGAGCGCACCATCTATCTCCCTGGCGGAGATATGGTGTTGTCAATGAAGTAGGACTCGCCACTCCCAGGATGGCAAGACTCCTCGGAAACTTCCCGCCGGTAGATAGTCCACACATCTGGATTACAGTCTTTCTTTTCCTTTCCTTCTTGTCCTCCTTCGTCTTGTATAAACCCATAGGATAAATATCGTTCAACTCCATCTCAACTGCATTATAGTCATCTTTGGTTTTGAAATTTAGTTTTACCAATTTTCCTAGTTCTTACTAGTGTGTTCCAACATACCTAGTTTAACCAAGTGTGAAAATAACATGAAACGTAAAAGACACACAACTTGGTTACGCAGTTCGGTGTAAATCACCTACATCTGCGGGGCCTGGCCCAGTTCAGAATGAATCCACTAATTAGAAAGATAGTACAGAGTACAGCATACAAAATACTTATCTTTAACTAACTATGACGTGTGGACTCTGCTAGCTCCCCTAGCTACCGATCCGCCTTGATCAGACTCCCTCTGACCTCGAACTCCGTCGATGCTGGATCTCCTCCTCCCGAGGAATTAAGGCATACGATTCTGAACTTGTGCAGCCGGACAGTGTTGGAACACAGTATATTGACTCTAGCAAGTTTCGTAAGATCTCAAAATCTGGGTGCAGATTTTGCTCAGTAAAATCGTTAGTTTTGCAGCCGTGTTTGTCCCATATTTATATTCACAAATCAGATCTGAATATCCATGATTATCTCCATAATATTCCTATTCCAAATCTGATTACTGAAGCATATCCAAATCCCATAATCAAGGGATTTACCTTATCTCAAACTCTCCCATATATTCGAATGAATCTCCTCCTTATATGTAGGGATTTTACCATAAATCAAATATGCTTCTTACGCCCAATATATATAGCCAAATATACAGTTACCATAAATTCTAAAACTCTTCAATATTTTCGGCTTGAATCCGTTAAACCCTTTGCGTAAATTCTGCTCGTGAACTCTGCTTCAGCAGTGTTCCAACATGGTCCGATTTTGTTCACACAAAATTGCCAATTAAATAAGTCCTTGACTTTACAATCTCCCCCTTTGGCATTTTTGTGGACCCATAATATTTTGGACTACAAGCATTCAAAGAGCAGAAAAATGATCATGATACTGGAATGAATTAATGAAAGCCGAAATAATGAAATCCGAAATCCAGACAACCAAACCCAGAATGAAAACCAGAAATCCAAAATCCAAATTTCTCCCCCTGGGGCCATACAAAGGGCAAAGGGACCCAAAACACCAAAATAAAATCAGTTCAAAAAAAAAACTCCCCCTGAATCATCCTTCCAGCTTTGATTTTTCTTCTTCCAACCTTGCTTGTTCTGCTTGTAGGGCAGCAATCTGAATTCCTACAGCTCCAAGTCTAGCCTGTATTTCCATCAACCGCATCTTCTTGTCTGCAGTTTCTGATGAGGATGCTGATCCTGAAGCTTTCCACGGGAGATCATGCACATGTCTGAGTCCGAAAGTCTTCTTGTTCGGCCGCAAGTACTCTGTGTCAACTATCACATCTGTAGCCATTCCCTTCACCTTTGCACTTTTGGCTAGTGCTGAGATCAAACATGGGTATATTACTGCATCATTCACCTTAGGAGATATGGCCTGTCGTACCAAATGCTGCTGAATTAATAACCCAAGGTTGACTTCCTGCTGTGTTCCAACACAGTAGAGCAACTTGGCCATTTCTCTGGTTAAAGCCGTGGTGTTGCTAGATGGCAACCAGCAATGGACTGCAATCTGATATAGTCCGAAGAACCTGGATGTCAAACATGATGCCTGAGAATATCCCACAGCCGGCCACTTCTCCTTATACCCTCCAGAAATCACGGCCAAGATTTCATCATCATTCAACTCTAAATCATCCGGAAAAACTCCCCCTATGTCTGGAGTCTTGAGCCCAAACAACATATTTATCCTTGAAGCAGACAACTCAATAACCTTCCCCCGAACATAAACTCTCCCGAACCACTCAGATAAAATGTCTAAATTTTCAGGCATGAGATTAGCATATACCTCAAGTACCACCTGTCGATTGTATTGCCTTTGAAGTGTGGCAGCCTTAGTCATCCCCATTGCCTTTAAGAAGCTGGTGAATCCGCTCTCCTGATATGCCTTCAAGTCTACTGGTCGTTCAGCAATAAATTTCTTCTCGGAGAAGAAATTTTCCATCTCAGCTCCCTTCTCATCAAAGTAATCCGTCGAGAAAGCCTGGGAGATAGATGGTGGTGGTAAGACCTTCCTTTGAGTGTTATCACTTCTCTTCTTTCTCCTTTTTCCTGCCTTGGTATCCATGGGAGCGCTGGCCTTCCTTTTTCCTTTAGCCTTTTGAAAAAATTTATCCAGGACCTCGTCACTGGAGTAAGTCAAATCTGGAGTGTCCTGTGTTGGAACACTGTCAGCTCTTTCAGCCTGCTCTCCTTCTGAATCACTGCCCTGAACTGGTAGATCTTCATCAGCTCCTTCCATCTCCTGATTCCCTTCTTCATTAGACTGATCAGTGGCTCCATCATTCAACTCTTCTTGACCCTCATCACCTTGTGTACCCCCCAGATCAGCATCAGATTCAACCTCCATATGTACAGATTCTTCTGAGTGTGTTGAAACACTCTCCTCATCATCAGATAGTTCAATAAACACAGGTTCTCTCAATTTATCCATCCTCTTTGCATTCACTCCATCATAAAATCCGACCTATAGCTTATCTCCATATTTTACTTTCTTTAACCCAACAGCATGTACCTCATTGACTTCTCTAATCCACGCATAACTATGAGGAGTCATACGACAGAAGACATGAAATTTGTCTTTCCCTTTCCCATTCAACTGACCGTACATCCCTCTCAGAAACTTCACAGTCTTATACTCAATATCCCAGACATCAGTAAAGTGACCAGACACAAACTCCTTAATTTTGACATGCAATACCTCTAAATCCTTTCTTACACTCTTGATTTTGCTTAAATCCACAGAGTATCTATTAGCTTGTAACCACTCAAAAATATCATCCACACTTCTACTTTCAAAGCCCAAGAATTTGAATGGTCGAGGGTCAGGACCAGTTACCTTAGGTTTTTCTTGTTTCTTGCCTCCAGATGCATGCTCTTGGGCATCTGAGTTTTTACTCTGGTTCTTGACAAATGTCTCCTCCTCTTCCTTTTCTTCTTCAGTTTTCTCCGCCTCTGCTTCAGCCATATCCTCATCCTCTTCATGGATAGTGCTTACTCTATTCTGTTCTTGATTTTGTGACTCACCCACTTCAACATGCCTTCTCGGCTCATCGAACACTACCAATCCCGAATTCACTAAGCTCCGGTCTTCTTCCAAACTTTCCGGCACTGAAGCTTCTTTTCTCGGAGAATTTGGGTTTGACATTATTTGAAACAATGCCGAGATAGAGGAGAGTTTTGAGGCAAGATTTTTGACAAGAGTGTTTTGGGGAAAAATCAGCCAGAGGTAACAGAATGCGAACGGGAAGTTTTAGAGTTTGAGACAACTTTCAACTCTTCATAAACTTACCTCTTTTCCCGCGAAGATCCTTTTTAGATTTCCCAAAAGTTGTCATGATAGCCTTTCCTCTTCTTGTCCCATCAGTGATTTATTCCTCATTTAACTTCCAACACTCTATTTAACTTCTCCTATTTTTGGTCAGCTTTTGCTTCCTTTCAATTTTTTTCTTTTTCTAATTTTTTGACATAAATAACAAACACAAACAAATTATTTACACGAAGAATTCATCAAAGGTAAAAGTTACCTCAGATTTGACAAACACCTAAGTGTTGTCGAAGGCTCTCGAAAGTGGTAGCATCAAGTGGCTTTGTAAATATATCAGCAAGCTGCTCGTGTGTTGGAACATAGGCCACTTCCACTTCTTTTCTTTCCACCAAATCTCGAATAAAATGATGCCTTGTGTCAATATGTTTGGTTCTTGAGTGTTGAACTGGATTCTTCGAAATATCGATTGCACTTGTATTATCACATAAAATATTTAGGGGGCCTTGATGGATTCCATAATCTTTCAGCATTTGATTCATCCATAATAATTGTGCACAACAACTCCCTGCTGCAAGATACTCTGCTTCTGCAGTAGATAGAGAGATCGAGTTCTGTTTCTTGCTATACCAAGACACCAAATTTGTTCCAATAAAGAAACATCCTCCGGTAGTACTTTTCCGATCATCTGCATTACCAACCCAATCAGAATCACTGTATCCTATCAATTCTGAATCTTGATTCTTTGAATACCAAACACCATATTCTGACGTTCCACTTACATATCTAATAATTCTCTTGACTGCAGTAAGATGAGATTCCTTAGGATCAGCCTGAAATCTAGCACATATTCCAACACTGAAACATATATCTGGTCTGCTAGCCGTGAGATATAACAAACTTCCGATCATGCCTCTATATAACTTTTGATCGACTGACACTCCTTTTTCATCTTTCACCAACTTATCAGAAACCCCCATAGGAGTGCGAACTGCACGAGCACTACTGAGTCCAAATTTTTTAATCAAGTTCAAGGCATACTTACTTTGATTTATGAATAGACCATTCCGTCCTTGTTTGACTTGTAACCCCAGAAAGTAAGTCAATTCTCCAACCATGCTCATTTCAAATTCAGACTGCATTGTGATGACGAAATCCTGTACCATAGATGGTGAAGTAGAGCCAAATACTATGTCATCAACATATATTTGAGCAATTAGAAACTTTGATGACTTGTCAAGCACAAATAAAGTGCGATCTACTCCCCCTCGACGATAACCTTTCTGAAGCAAAAAGTTAGTAAGTCGTTCATACCATGCTCGAGGTTCCTGCTTTAATCTATATAAGGCTTTCTTGAGGCGATATACATGATGCGGATAATGAGGATCTTCAAAACCTTTAGGTTGTTCCACATAGACTTCCTCATTCACCACTCCATTTAGAAACGCACTCTTAACGTCCATTTGATACAACGTAAAGTTCAAGAAGCAGGCAATAGCTAGTAGAATACGAATAGATTCTAACCTGGCAACTGGTGCAAAGGTTTCGTCAAAGTCAACACCTTCCACTTGCGTATATCCTTGAGCAACAAGTCTGGCTTTGTTCCTGGTGATTAAGCCATCTGCATCGGACTTGTTCTTGAAGATCCATTTTGTACCAATGACATTGATGCCTTTGGGACGAGGGGTAAGGTACCAAACATTATTCCTGGTAAACTGTGCGAGTTCATCTTGCATTGCAGCAATCCAATATTCATCAAGTAAAGCTTCCTTATAGTTCTTCGGTTCAATTAGTGACACAAAACAGTGTAGACCAGCCAGTCGTCGATAATCAACTCGAGGAACTGATCGAGTATTTCGCAAATTTGAGCCAGGTTGAATGTGTGGTGCAACACGGTCATTAGTAGGAGGTAGCAGTGTTGGAACATGGTCCGCTTCAGCAGAGTGAGGATCCTGGTGCTCATTTGGTTCTGATGGCTTTTCTTTGTCCGGAGTTTGAGACTGTGTTGGAACATGAGTGTTGGCGGGTTCTTCCTCTACTGCTTCTGGAAGTTGCTCCTTTCCTGAATCATCCACAATGACATTTATGGATTCCATGAGAGTGTTAGTTCGATGATTGAACACTCGGTAGGCACGACTGTTGATAGAATACCCTAGAAAAATTCCTGGATCACTTCGATTATCAAATTTTGCCAACTGTTCTCTGTCTCTGAGGATATAGCAAGTGCTTCCGAACACATGAAAATACGAAACATTTGGCTTCCTGCCTTTCCAGATCTCATAGGCTGTCTTATCAGTGAATGGTCGAAGATACACTCGATTAATTGTATAGCACGCTGTATTGATCGCCTCTGCCCACCATTTCTTATGAACATCCTTCTCTGCCAACATAACTCGAGCCATCTCCTGAAGAGTTCTATTCTTTCTTTCGACAATACCATTCTGTTGAGGAGTGATAGGAGCCGAAAACTCATGTTGAATCCCTAGTTCATTGCAGAAAGAACTGAATTGTTCATTTTCAAACTCTCTGCCATGATCACTTCGAATCCGAATTATCTTTCCTACAGGACTTCCCTTTTCAGTTTGTAGCTTTACTACAAGGCTACGAAATACCTCAATCGTATCAGATTTCTCTTTCAAGAAGGCTACCCCTGTAAACCTGGAGAAGTCATCAACACATACAAAAATATATTTCTTTCCTCCTATGCTAGGTGTGTGCACTGGCCCCATTAAATCCATATGTAATAATTCCAGATTTCTAGAAGTAGTAATAAACTGAACTGAAGAATGAGGAGCACGAGTTTGTTTACCTTGCTGACATGGTCCGCACATGATTTCATCATTCCCGGTCAAGGTAGGCATTCCACGTACAGCTTTCATGTTAGCAATTTTCACCAGTGTTTTATAGTTGATGTGTCCGAGTTTCCTGTGCCATAGAATTCCCTCGTCCTGCTTTGAGAGCATGCATCGAACTTCTTGTTCCAAAAGATAACAATTGTCTGAAGATCGTATTCCAGACAGAACCCTGTTTTCTCCATGCTTAACTATACATTTGTCCTTCTGAAACTCAACTATCATGTTGTCATCGCACAGCTGGCTTATACTTAGCAAATTTGCTTTTAGATCTTCAACAAACAATACACTTGTGAAGACAGAAAAACCTTCAATCTTTAATTCGCCCTTGCCAATTACTCTGCTTCTTTTCCCGTCTCCAAACGTTACATACCCGCCATCATATGGAGTAAGATTTGTAAGGTATTTTGAACTGCCAGTCATGTGGCGAGAGCAACCACTGTCAAAGTACCATGATTCACTGGAATATGCTAATAAAGAAGTGTGTGCGACCATACACGTACTGGACCTTTTAATGACCCATATCTTCCTGATTCTTCTATGAGTATTGACTGTGTTGGAACACAGTTCTCTTCCTGTCATTTGATCTCTGATCAGCTTTTTACACTGATATTCAGTATGTCCTTGATACATGCAGTATCCGCAGATTAGAGGCTTTCTTTGAAACGGTTTTCCATACTTCCGTTTTATTTCTCGAATCCTTGCTTTGAGAGTTACTGGTTTTTCATGTAATTCAACCTCTGGTTCTTTCCTGTATCCAATTCCGTGTCTATCACCAAAGATCTTTCCCATATCTAGTATGTCATCCAGTTTCGCTTTCCCGGAATTCAATTTTGAGATAGTTGCTTCAGACATTTCAGCCCTTTTGACTGCTGCTATCAATTTCTGACTCAGTTCTTCATTTTGTTTTCCAAGTTCTGCAATCGTGGACCGTAACTCCTTTTCGCTGTCAGTCAGCTTCCTTTTTTCTTCAATCAGTTCTTTGTTTTTGTCTGCTACTTGAACCCACATGGCATACATTTGTTCGTATGTGCTATATATCTCTTCATCACTTACAGAAAGGTCATCTTCATCACTGCGTTCCTCGTCCAGATTCATATCGTAACTTACACCTTTCCCTTTGTTCAGTGTGTTGGAACACTGACTTTCTGAAGTATCATGGACCTTTGCTCCAAAGGCTACATAATTACTAGTTAATTCTTCCTCTTCTTTTTCATTCTCTTCATCATCACTCCAAGAGGTAACATATGATCTTCCTTGTTTCTTTCGGGTGTTAGCACATTCGGCCTGAATATGACCAAATCCTTCACATTCTCTACATTGAATTCTTCCAGCCTGTTTTGATTCATTGTACTGATTTCTCCCATATTGCATATTTCCTTGTTCAAACCTCAATCCACGATTGTTGTTCGAATCTTGTTGCTTTTGTCTGTTTCCGCCAAACCTCTCCTGAGATTTCTTATTAACCACCTTCTTTAACATCTTTGAGAAATTCTTTGTAATAAGTGCCAGTTTTTCAAACTCATCATCGCTGTCAGACTCATTACTTCCTTTGGCTGAAGAAGCTTTAAACGCCAAATCCTTGGATACCCTTTTTGTAGGTTGCTGGAATGTCATCTCATATGTTTGCAGCGACCCCATTAGTTCATCTAGGCTCATCGTGGATACATCTCTTGCCTCCTCTATTGCTGCTACTTTCATTGCAAACCTTTTAGGTAGAGATCGCAAGGTCTTTTTCACCAGCTTGGTTTCTTTGTACACTTTTCCAAGTTGATACGCCATGTTGGAGATATCTCTAAGCTTTCCATTGAAAGTGGCAATGGTGTCGTCCTCCTCCATTTTGAGTTCTTCAAACTTGGTAGCCAACATCTGTAGTTTGGACTCCCTCACTCGACTGGTTCCTTCATGAACCGTTTGTAGGATGTCCCATGCTCTCTTCGCTTGGTGGCATGTAGATATAAGCTTGAACTGGTTTTCATCAACTGCCGTGAATATTGCATTAAGAGCCTTTGAATTTGCTAGAGATTCTCTAAGTTCACCTGGAGTCCATTTAGACTTGTCTTTGAGTTTTTGACTTGACTCCCCTTCCACATCCTTAGAGCTGGTAGCATCTTCTGTAGGATGATTCCATTCATTCTCAACATAAAACCACGCCAGTTCGTCCAGGGAATTAATAAACACCCTCATACGAGCCTTCCAATAGTTGTAGTTGTTTCCTTCTAACAGTGGTGGTCGAGAGATTGAAGCTCCTTCTCTTGTCGTCATGGTAAAACCGGATCTCACTTTCCTTGAAACAACCAAGGGAACAATAAGTGACTCAGCTCTGATACCAATTGAAATTTAGTTTTACCAATTTTCCTAGTTCTTACTAGTGTGTTCCAACATACCTAGTTTAACCAAGTGTGAAAATAACATGAAAAGTAAAAGACACACAACTTGGTTACGCAGTTCGGTGTAAATCACCTACATCTGCAGGGCCTGGCCCAGTTCAGAATGAATCCACTAATTAGAAAGATAGTACAGAGTACAGCATACAAAATACTTATCTTTAACTAACTATGACGTGTGGACTCTGCTAGCTCCCCTAGCTACCGATCCGCCTTGATCAGACTCCCTCTGACCTCGAACTCCGTCGATGCTGGATCTCCTCCTCCCGAGGAATTAAGGCATACGATTCTGAACTTGTGCAGCCGGACAGTGTTGGAACACAGTATATTGACTCTAGCAAGTTTCGTAAGATCTCAAAATCTGGGTGCAGATTTTGCTCAATAAAATTGTTAGTTTTGCAGCCGTGTTTGTCCCATATTTATATTCACAAATCAGATCTGAATATCCATGATTATCTCCATAATATTCCTATTCCAAATCTGATTACTGACGCATATCCAAATCCCATAATCAAGGGATTTACCTTATCTCAAACTCTCCCATATATTCGAATGAATCTCCTCCTTATATGTAGGGATTTTACCATAAATCAAATATGCTTCTTACGCCCAATATATATAGCCAAATATACAGTTACCATAAATTCTAAAACTCTTCAATATTTTCGGCTTGAATCCGTTAAACCCTTTGCGTAAATTCTGCTCGTGAACTCTGCTTCAGCAGTGTTCCAACATGGTCCGATTTTGTTCACACAAAATTGCCAATTAAATAAGTCCTTGACTTTACAGGTTTCTTAAAACTCCACTCACCGGAAGAGACCAAAACTTCATTAACTTCTTCGGTCCATGTTATGCCTTCGGCCCAACCGAAGCACGAGTGAGGAATCACTACTGAAAAACAGGAACGTAGGCACCAGTATGTTTTATCGGTGTCAACTACTAGTTCTAAACATTTCATTAGCAACGGTATAAACATCTAAAAATGATAATACTAGTGCCTCTGTATTCACTACACCTGTACCCAACATACCTGTGCCTAAGTGAAAATAACTAACAAATATGGAAATTTTGAGCATCTGTAAGGCACATACCGGTGCAGAAAACTAGCTCTACGAAGAAATTTACGTGGGAACTGATAATTCTTGCACCGGTATACTAGATGGTACCGGTGCTGATGCAAAAAAATATGGGAAAAATTATATTCCAGCACCGATTTAGAATTTTCTTGTTGGCCCCAGTATATGTATCGGTGCCTAGGAGACAAGTATGTGGATGCGTGATAATATTTAGGCACCAGTATAATTTATATTAACGGTGTTGATTAAAACAAGCACGGGAAATTGTAAAAAAGCCAGTACCGGTTTGTAATTTTCCATCTAGCACTGGATGTTTAACCGGTGCTAGCTTGTATGGACCATGTTTAGCACCGGTATTAGTAGATCTTACCGGTGTGATTGGTGCATTAAATGCTCACCTACTACATTTTCTAGCGGGTAAAAAGAAACGAAAGATAAACTCAAATTTGGGCAATAGTGCATTTTTAGCTTAATGTTGTACAAAATTTCTATTTTGTGTCGTACCAGCAATTGAATTTTGTGTCGATGATAGGGAAGAGAATAATCGGAAACGAGGAACAGATGACCAGCGATGAGGAAGAGAATGATCAACGGTTGCAGTCGGCGGCTGCAGAAGGATTGGAATGAAATCGAGGAAGAAGAAACGAATATAAATGGAAAATATATACTTCCTCCGTCCCACCAATAATTGCTTAATTGCTTTTTGAGGAGTCCAACTTTGCCAACTTTTGACCAAAAATATAAATTAATCTATATATAATAAAAATATCATGTGAGATATTGTTAGATTTATCGTAACATTTATTTTTCAAATATCAATTTTTTATGCGGCATTATTATAGGCAACTATATATATTTATGGTCAAAGTTTAAAAGGTTAGACTCCCCAAAATGTAATTAAGCAATTACCGGTCGGACAAAGGGAGTATAACTTTCTAAAAATTGCACAATACTAGCTAGATTATTAGCATATTTTAGAGAGAAAAAAACCCTACCATAATTAAAATGTATAATAATTGCATAATGGTCCCTTCCTAAACTTTAAATTGTTTAAAACAAGATTTTGTGTTTCAAGTATTAGTATAAAATTAATATTATTTTATTGACATATATTTAATTTATTTGTAATTCAGTTTTCGATTGTTTTGATTTTCAATTTAGGTTTAGAAACCGAAAACCAAACTATAAACCATACACATAATTTGATATAATTGTTCAAATATTTGAATATTTGAATATTTGAATATTAAATTGGGTTAAATATTTTTTCTAATCCTACCTTTAGGCTAAAAGTGTCAATATGACCTTGTAAAACCAAAAAGTGTCAAATTAACCCTAACTTTATGATGAATTGTGCTGATATAACCTTCAGGCTACATTTCGGCATTGACTTACTAATTGGGTCGTTGACCACCACCACCTGCCACCCTCTCCCACCGCCAGCAACCACCACCACCCGCCACCCTCTCCCACTGCCAGCCACTTACCACCACCAAAGGTACACCACCCCCACTGCCAAGTTCCACCACCAACACCGCTAATCTCCACCACCGACACCGCCAATCTCCACCACCGACACCGCCAATCTCCACCATCCCCACCACCAATCTCCACCACCCCACCACCAATATCCACCACCCCCACCACCAATCTCCACCACCTCCGCTAATATCCACCACCCCGCATTAAGGCTTCCCACCTTCCGATCAACCACCCCCACATCCCCACCACCTTTCCCGCGCAGCCACCGCAATTTCCGCATTACAACGACGGCAAAAAAGTGACAACGAAAAGGGACATCCTTTGAAGACATAAATCCTGCAATGTTGGATTGTAAATTAACAAAAAGTGACCTCGACATGACGTTAGGATTCACGAGAAATGAGGTGGGTCAGAGGTAGTGTAGAAATTAAGGGTAATAATCATGTGTCTTTATTCATGATCTCAGGATACATTACATAGGGGTACATGATACCTATACAAGCTAGGAAAAGGTAATAGAATATAATTACAATTACAAGTAATATCCTAATTCCTTAATACTTT
Source organism: Rubia yunnanensis (assembly GCA_037428765.1). Taxonomy (NCBI): domain Eukaryota; kingdom Viridiplantae; phylum Streptophyta; class Magnoliopsida; order Gentianales; family Rubiaceae; genus Rubia; species Rubia yunnanensis. The sequence goes on from CM075061.1 coordinate 10,884,849, forward strand.
TCCTCAAGTTGGAACATGAGAATCATAAATGCCCAACTTGCTAAGCAAGGAATGAAACTGGTTACGTCCGAGAGCCTTAGTGAACAAGTCCGCAGGTTGGTCTGACGTGCGGATATACGGAGTAACAATAGTGCCAGATTGAACAAGATCCCGGACAAAATGACAATTAACTTCAATGTACTTTTTGCGTTCATGGGAAACTGGATCAACTGCAATATGAAGAGCAGATTGACTGTCGAAAAACAGTCGCATAGGAGAAGGGTGCATAACCCCTAAGTCTTTCAATAAAGACTTAAACTATAACAACTCACAACATGTAACAGTCACAGCACGATACTCCGCTTCAGCAGAAGACCGAGAAACATTAGGTTGCTTCTTAGTCTTCCAAGAAATTGGAGAATCACCAATCATCACAAATTGTCGGAAAGAGAACGCCGAGTAATCGGCCATGCAACCCAATCTGATTCACGTTAAGCAGTCAACTGTAACGTACTACTAAAGAGAGAAATAAACCTTGACCTGGATGACTCTTCAGGCAGTGCAATACACGAACAACAGCTTGCCAGTGAGGAACACAAGGAGACTTCATGAATTACGCAAGGGTATAAACCGAATAACTAAGTTCAGGAAGAGTAATAGTCAGATATATTAGGCGCCCAACTAGAAGTCTATACTGCTCTGGGTCATGGTAGGCTGGTCCTTCAACACGTGCCAAATCATGTTATTGCTCAGTCGAAAAGTCAGTCGGTTTAGAGGCAGATAAACCTGTATCTGATAAAATTTCCAAAACACATTTCCTTTGCGAAAGAAACATCCATTTCGGCCTCCTAGCTCTATGCCCAGAAATACTTAAGCAGACCAAGGTCTTTCATATGGAAACAAGAACTCAAGTATTTCTTGAACTCAGAAATGAGTGCAGAAGAACTACCAGCAATGACCAAATCATCCACATAAACCAGACATGCAAAGAAACTGGTCTGAGGGAAAACCCTGTGAAGGGGGAAACCCTGAACTCTCTTATTTTGATGCAAGTTCCGAAGAACTGTTCGTGACTATTCGTGATTTGCTTCATCCTTGGCATGATTTGTTGATATGAAGGTCTTTTGGTGGCACTGATATTGTGAATGTTTGGCCTTGTGTTGTTGTTGTTCCTGTGTCAGTTAGTTTCATCTTCCCTTCTTGTATGGGTTTTTAATGCTCGGTATCTGTGCTCCCCTATCATATGGTGAACCTGTGCTCCCCTGTCAATTGTTTGTGTGCTCAGTATTTGTGTACGCAGTATGAATCTTCCCCGGATCAGTATGCATTTTCCCTCTTTTATGGGTGAAGCTATACTGGTTTTGTGTCTCTCCCTAGATCAATATTGTTATTGTGTGTTCGTTGTCTGTGGCTGAACTATTTTTGTGGGTTTTTCTGTCTAACAAGTAAGCATCTCCCCCTGGATCATTGATGCATTAGTGTTGTGTCATGCATTTTTGTGAAAATGAAGACATGATAATAGAGCCAGAAACAAATAACTTTTAAAAAAAAGTAAATGACATTAGCAATAATGTGCATTTATCAGGGTTGGTCTTGGAACATCCCATTCACACCAAAAGTGGAATGTTCCTGGGTTACAAAATTTTCTAATTAACCAACCCTTAAAATTGTTTACACTTGTGCACTCACGATCTATAACCTAGGGTAAGCATCAATGGTATGATGCTTTCATCCAGTGCCCTCTTGTTGATCAGATGTTCAATGCTGCCCCTTACCACCTCTTCATCTACCTGCAGTAACCTTGGTAGAGTCACATTTCTTATGTGCATGTCCTTGTTCATGTGTGGCATCTTGTACTTGTTCGATCCACGTGCTTTCATTATCTCTATCATTAATTGTTGATGAGTGACAAACACTTTGTTCAAAGTGACTGCATCTTCCCTTTCATATGCTGATTACACTGCTTCAATTAGTTGCCCCACATTTGCTGATGCTCATTCTTGCTGTAAGCTCTGAATTGAATTAAAAAAAACCCAAGTAAAGTATGTTGCAATTGGGTGAATTGGCTGGGTGACAAACAAGTTTCATATAGAAGCCACCCGTTCTGCAACTACCCTAAAATCTGGATCATGATTGGAAATATGCGGCTTTGCATTGTCTTGCTGAATATGGATTAAATTGCCCAGTAAATGTGCTGGCCACCTTGCTTTGATAGCTGAAATTACTTCTTGTATTATCTTGGCTCTTGTCACATCTCCTGTGATCTTTGGTATTGGCACATTTTCCACTGTTCCTGCTGGCCTATTTTTGCTGTTATTGATTGCAACTTGATCTTGCACAAATGGAAATATACCTAGTTTCCCATCAAAAAGTAGTTCACCATCTTCCCCCCAAATTGGCCTACTTACTGCACACATGAACATCAATTTTGGTATATGGGACTTGTGTTTACATGTTCGGTAGGGCTGTTGTTTATCTGGGGCTAGTAGGTACCTAACAGTGGGTTGACTCAAATAGAACCATTTTTCATCTATGTGAATAACATGGTCCATGGACCTGAATCTAAGATCTGGATCTAACTTTTCTAAAACAAACTACATATGGGATACCTTATTATGTTCAGTGAGGGTAGGTTGGATGCTATTTGTATGACTACTTATGACATTGGCTTCCACTGCACGTTGAACGCTGCTCTTCCATGTGCGTAATGCTTTGGTTGTACCCCTTATTGTTCTTCTATCTACTGCATGCAACAGTCTCAAGGCATCAATATCGATGCTTTTCTTATTTTTTGGAGGATGCCCCATCATTTAATGATGCACGCCCAGTGAGGCTCCGGTTGCCAATTGAGCTCTAGTCAGCGCCCAGATCGTGCTGACAGTACGAATGCTGCAATCGAACATAGCTGCTGCCTCTTCCCTTTTTAGGTGATGTATCTTTCAATTTTTGTTGTGCTTCAACAAAAACTCTGCCATGGGCTGCCTCTCATCATTTGTTAGATTTTTGACCCACATTTCCCTGAAGAAAAGAAAAACCCGATGATGATGGGAAGATGCACAAATGAGATCAACCAGCACCTACGGGGGCTCGGGACGGCTCGATGACTTGTGATAACACTAACTTTTATGGGTTTGGGGTTTTGGGATGAAGCTGAATGTTTACACAACTTTTTCTCTTCATTTTTAGTTCATCGAAGGTAGTAGGGATGAATGTATTTATAGGAAATGTGGTCAAAATTTTTTAGAATTTTAGTACAGTATGAACAGTACTACTGAGATGTATTTTTTGCGCCTTCCCAGCTATGTAATTCGGAAGGAAGGCACCCAGTTAATGAAATGGGGGCAGTGAATTAACCCCCTTGATTTCCATTAACAGATGTACCTTTTTTTGTTAAAGCCCTCAAGTGGGCTGACTAGCAAGGTGAGGCCCAGGGGAAATTCTGAGAAGAGAATTCTCTTTTTGCGGGTGATCCCTGGAATGAAGGGAGTAGCCTAACTTAAAAGCTCGGGTTGCCTTCTGAGAAGCTCCGTATTTTTAAGGTCGTCGGCACAACCCTAAACGAGTTGGGAGTACATTAACCATGAGCATAAAAAAATAGAGAGGTGGGAGTACAAATATTTCAAGAGGAAATTTTTGTGGAGGTGGAGATGGTTAAAAACAAGTTGGGTGGTTAGGAGGCTTGGGATAGTCTTTTGGCTCCTCTCTTATTTCCCTTAAAACTTTCGAAAATGATGGAGTTGGTTCACTAGGTGGGTGATATGTGTAATTTTGTTGTTTATTTTATTGGGACTAACTGTGATTTTACGTGATTAATGTGCACTTTAAATGTTTTATTTGTAACAGATCACAATTTCGGGCTCAAAGAGGAATTTGGAGGAGAGTAAGGAGTATTGAGCAATTACTGCAAATGAAGCAGTCAAAGTAGAGCAGAAGCGTAGCAATTAATTTGGATCAGATTGGACTGATATTTGTGGAGATCCTTGAAGACATTTGAAGATAATTTGGAGATTTGATTTTATCTCTTCAAATCAGAATTTAAATTTGGAAAGAATTTTATTTTATTTGGAAGAGTCCAATATGGACATGATTTTGGTAATTGCAGCTTATATATATTATATATGCATGAACCCAGGGATGCATCTTTTTCTTTTGGGTTTTTGGACGCAAGTTCGCCAGGAATTAAGGAGTTAGTCTTAGTTGACTAGTTTTGGTATTTTCATTCCATAAAAAGACAAAAACATACTTTCTTCTCTTTGTTTTTTGAGTTTTCCACCGAGACACTGCCAGGGGGAATTTTCTGGTTGAAACATTGAATCTTTCCTTGGTTTTCTTGCCAAATTAATCACTTGCTTTTGCTTTCATTGTTTTCCTTGCGCATGCAGACTTGCTACTGTCTTTGGTTTTTGATTTGATTATCTTCGTTTCATTTTTATATAATTGCACTTAATATGTTTTCTGTTTATATTTTTTATTTGTTTAGTTTAGTTATCATGAGAAGCTAATTTATATATCGGCGGAGAATAACAAATTCTAGTTTATAAATCGTGAGGCCTAATTGCATTATAATTGATTCTTGCATGTTCTTGATTGTTCTTGGTTGAATTTTATTTCTAATATGTTTAAGCCTGATCAACTTAAATGTTTTTGGAATACTGCTATCTAATTTCTGCCAATACGTAATTGTTGGATGGGGTTAGTAAGTAGCACAGTCTTGTGAAAAATAGCTAACTAGCTAAGACTGTAATAGCATGATAGGGAATAATTGAGTGTGCATTACTATTTGCTTTTACTTTGGTAATTGCTATATCGGGTTCTTTTAATACTTAATGCTTTCAAAATGTGTTCTGGTTTAGCGAATACTTTCTGGGAACATTTTGATAAGGGAAACAGTTAATTAATCATAATTAGTTGACTGTCGATAAAGTAAGAAAGAATTGGGGGGTTAAGCGTGGCTACTTCCCTATAACCGATAGATGTGTATGAATTGATTCATTATTGCACCTGTGATCGATAATAACTAGCATGAGTTATTCTTAGCCGATATCATTCATTTATATATTTATTTCTCATATTTTTAAGGTCGTCATTTGCATTTTTAGAGTTAGAAAAATCACTATATTTGAGGCGTGGTGGCATCACCAAAAAGGTTTTTGAAATTAGTAGAAAAAAATCATTATTAATTATTGTTTTTGCTCCCTGTGGGATAGACCCTGCTTATCATTATACTCATTAGTATTAATCTGAATTTGCAGGTTATTTGGAGGGTGAAACGACGCTCACCAGTGGGGGTAGGGGTAATGATGGTAAGAATAATGAATGTAGCACAATCACCTATTCCTCTACTTCTTTGTCTTCCACAACTGACTCCTCATCCCCTTCGAACTCAAACTCATTTCTCAAGGTGACCTCACTCACCAAATCTTTGGGTTCGACTTGGGTTGGTGTATCTTCGGAATAACAAGCTTCCATTCGAGTCACCACTTCCATGATATGCTCACATGCCCCTCCAAAGCCTCAAGACTAGAGGAAATTTGGGTTTTCGATTCTTCATTAGTCTTGGCCAATTTGCTCAAGTTTGCAATTTCATTCATGATCTCCTCACGTGTCAAACTTAAACCTTTTTGTTGGATTTTGTTTTAAGGTACGGTATAAGGTGGTGAAAGTCAACTATTTTGCTCATTTTGTTGGTTTTTTGGCTCATTCTCATACCACCAATCTGGATTACCACTTCACTCTGAATTGTAAGAATCGTGGTATGGATACCACTCTTGAGCTTCTTGCCCTTGAAAATATACATCTTCAACCTCTTGGTAGCACTCTTCATAATACCCTTGGTTTTGAAAACCAAAGGTTCTTTCCTCTTCATAGTGCTCCTCTCTCAACATATAGCAATACTCGGTAGGATGGTTGGAATGACACATCCTACAAAACCTTGCTTGTTGAGCCTTTTTTCTCATCATGAGTTCCCTCAAGGTGAGATGTTCCATTTTTTAAAAAAAAATTCAAAAGTCCAGAATCATATTGTAAGGATTCTCGATAAAAATTCACCAAAAACTCAAACAATACCTACTTCGAACAAAAACAACCCCAAAGAAGTCGCAAATACAAACAACTAGCTAATATGCAACCAAATATGCCCAAACACTTAAAAATAAATGCCTCTTCCCCGACAACGGCACCAAAATTTGGGAGGCCATCACCGTACCTCTCAAAGTTACAATTTATAAGCCCTAAATGCTTACTAAATACAATCAAGTAGATAGTGGCGAATCAGGGTCATCCACGAAGAAGAGGGATTTTCTTAAGTGTATAAACATATGAAGTGGATACTAATATATATATATATATATATATATATATATATATATAAGCAATTAAAAAGGGGGGTTTTGGTTAGTTTTTCCTAAATTATGAAATTAAAGACAGGCTAACTAGTAAAGTCAAGTAACTATGCTAATCATGCATCAAACTAAGAAAAATGGGTAAAAACTACAAAAGGCAAAACCTTGGGGGTAATTGATTTCCACTTCCAAACCTCTTATCTATCCTTAAATCAACAACCTATTCATTACTTTCACTTGTTGTGAAGATAAATCTTCTGAACTTCTTATATAGTAGTTTGCAAGAGTGAATTCGAGATCTCTTGTCTAACACCACTCATGACTCATTTAGTTGAGAAACGGCTAAAAGTATCTTATTAATGGCATTGATTACGAAGAATCAGCAAGCTTGGTAACACTTATAAACAATACACCGTGTCTAAGCATTGAACAAATTCACGCATTTACACAAGATTAGTCAAGAATGTTTAACGTTCGTAGACCTCTAATATTTGTTACATTAAAAAAATATGACAAAGAGTTCAACATCATCACATTCATCTAGCAATTATCAACTCATCAACACCATTGGAAGCTCTAACCCATACTCTTGGATTTCATAACAAAAGAAGGGGAACTTAGCTATTTTTTCCCAACCCTCACAAGTAATCATACAAGCAATTCATATACTCAAACTTCCAAAAACATTAATACCATTAACAACCCATATTCAAAGCTCAATAAATGCACAATAGCAAAAGCAATAAATAGCTAGAAAGGGCTCTTATGACATGGGCTTGGAAGCCTCAATCAATTGCTCCAAATACAAAACTAACCTAGAAAATCAAAACCCATAACATAGAACCAAGATCTACAAATAAAGAAGAATAAAATGGAAGAAAAGGGTGAAACATTAGAGTTTTGGAGCCCCAAGTAGGGCTTAGAGAAGTGGGGAATAAGGGGGGCTATTTAAAGTCTAATTTGGTCAAGAAAAAATAAAACAAATTGGCAGAGGTGTGCGGCCGCACACCTGGGCATGCTGGCTACGCATTTGGATCCTGGGGCTGTTTTGCCCCTTCGTTTAGGGCGCATGGGTGCGCACCTAAGTGTGCTGGCCGCACGCCCGTCGGTCCAGTCTTTCTTTAACTTCTTTGCGTTGCTACCGATGAACCACTGATCTAAAATGGGTGTTCTTGTAGTCAATTTTATAGTGCTCGAGAAGACGAATCCAATAGTACCATCCTTGGAGGCTGATTCTTCTTGGATCATTGTAAGAACTTGGTCCAAACTGCAACTCATCCGCTTCTTTGTCTTCCTTCTTTGCCTTCTATCTATTACCACGTTTTGACTCGTGGCCTTCAATCTTCTACCATCCTTGTGAATGGCCTTCACTAAACCACTCCAAAGTGCTTACGAGAAATCTACAAATCAAGCTCACAAAAAGGAATCTAGATGCTCGTAAAGACCAAAAATCCATTAGACCATAAATATGTTACAAAATGAAGGATTTAGGTATGAAAACCAAAAGCGGTCATTTAAACCCCTTATGATGTTAACCTACCTAAACCTAGCAATTTTATAATAAAAAAATATTAAAGAGATATTAAATGCTTTAAAAAATACACTCATTTGACGTCTCATCATAAGTATGTAATAACTCTATTCATTTGGGTTTAACTGTTACTTGTTTGCTATATTACTGAATATTATAGGTAGTTAAGATTTATAAATTGTACTTTGATCAAAGATAAAGAGTTACGTGTTGAACCTCGCGACTGTCAGAGATTATTTATTCTATTTAAAAGTTTGTTTATTATTTTATCAGTTTCTCCACTATGAACTTTTTATGATCCACACCCATTTTGATCTTATTATTCCTCAGATCAACTCTGATTCAGTCCTTCTCAAAACTTTGAGTGATTACTGTTGCAAACCTAAATTATTAAGTCCCTCTTATTTTTACTTCATGAATTGAATCAAACTGAACTACATTGATTTGAAACAAAAACACATTCAATGATAAATAACAATAGTAAAAATAAATTAAGTTAAATTTCAACGAATTTGAAAAAACTGAACTAAAGTAAAAATAAGTTTAGTGAAATATGATACTGGTAAAATTAATTTAAACTAAATTTTAACAGATCGATATGAAGTGAAAGGGACTTAAATAAACTGAACTAAAATGTAATTGATTTTTTTTAAAAAAAACACCAATTAATGCAAATTCATAAATAATTCAAAAGGGGCCAACCCCACTTGGGCTAAAAACCCTTTTTGAAATATAAAACTTGTTCGGCCTCACAAATTTTCTACCTGGAGTATAACAAAAACCAGCCCAGCATCTAGCTACTACTATTTTGGCTCCAAATTCCAAAATTCACTAAAACACAAGAAATCCCACCTCCGTTAATGGCTTCCCGCCATGAAACTCCGCGCCGGCGCCACCTGTTAAACATGCAGCCTCTCCATCGCATGCAAACCAACACCTGTACCTGCCATCCCGTTCCCGGGCCCTCCCTCCATACCCAGCACCCACCACACGCTCAGTAGGTGCTGCCATTTGCGTGACATGCAGAGAGCTCCACTGCCTATAAATACTCTGGTGTGGCAAGCCTCCCAAAGCACGCCAAATCCTTCCTTCTTTCCCTCTTTTGCTTAACAAGCTTTCTTTTGTGACCATGGAAGCTCTGGCTAGCAGCTTCTTCTCCTCCGGTGCGCCGGCGTTCATCCGGCGGTCGGACTTCGGCAAGGACTTCGTGTTCGGCGCTGCTACTGCTGCCTTTCAGGTACATGAACGGTACAGAATGAAAAGATCTGTGTTTGTTTTGTCGGATTCCGACCAAATTCTGTGTCTGTTTTTTCAGATTGAAGGAGCTCCGGACAAGGACGGGAGGGGAGATTCCATCTGGGATGCCTTTGCAAAAGCTCATGGTCTGTCTTAATTTCACACGGATCAGAATGTTTCAATTAGTTACTCATGAATTTATTTATTTTTTTAAATGGCAGATCTGTTTCACCCGTACCATGAAGATGCTGTCAATCATTATGAGAAATTCGAGGTACTGATTTCTATGCACCATGAGTTATTATGATTATTAATTAATATTGATTCAACTCGTCTTTTTTCAGGAGGATGTGAAACTGATGAAGGAGATCGGGTTTGATGCTTACAGATTCTCCATCTCATGGCCCAGAATTCTCCCGAGTAATTAATTCATTTTTTTTGCATAAATCTCAGAGATTTCTATTTCTGTAACAGTTTTCATTAATTAAGATTTTATATTGGCATTGAATAATATTCAGCTGGAAAGATCGAGTCCAAGAACCAAGAAGGGATCAACTACTACAAGAAACTCATCCGCAGGCTCAGAGACAATGGTAACACTTTTAATCCACAAGCGTCACTAATAGTAACACTTTTCCTTTTACACTATAAAAAGCGTGACTAATAATGTGTAATTACAGGAATCGAACCATTTGTCACACTCTTCCATTGGGATCTCCCTCATGCTCTCCAAGAGGAGTACAATGGCTTCTTAGACCGCCGCGTCGCGTAAGCAACACAGCAGATCTTTCTGATAAACTATACTGAGTTCAGTTCAATTCAGATCTGATCCGTTTACGATCATTTTCAGGGACGATTTCGGTGTGTATGCGGATGTTTGCTTCAAGGAGTACGGCGATATGGTGGAGCACTGGATCACACTGAATGAGCCCTTCACCTACGCCTACTCGGCTCACGTGGACAAGGTCCACGCCCCGGGGCTGGGGACCGTCCACGAGCACCTGTTCGCCACGGGCACCACCAACGAGAAGGGCACGGCTAAGAAGGAGGTCACTGATGAACCTCCACCGCCAGAGGACAAGGATCACGGCTCTCTGTTCCATCCTTCCCGGTCATCGGTTCACCCGGAGAAGCAAAGGAAGAACATCATGGTCTTCCAGCCAACTACTGATTGGGCTTCTGAAGCTGAGGTGGTGGATGAGTACGCGTATCCCTACATTGTCACCCATAACCTCCTCCTAGCTCATGCTAAGGCCGTGGAGATCTTCAAGCAGAAGTATCAGGTAGTACTGTAATAGGTACATTTAAGTTTTTGTTTTGTTCTGATTCCGCCCCTGATTTGATTTTATCTGGCAATTGCGAATGCAGGATCGCCAGAAAAAGAAGCAGATTGGGATCACACTGGTGTCGATGTGGTTCGAGCCTCGCGATGCTAAGAATGAATTGGACAAGGCAGCAGCCCTCCGTGCCGTTGATTTCTTCATCGGATGGTAGGGGTTTTTCTTACATCATTGGTATCTGATAAGTCTTATGTATTTGTCACGGCTAATTGTGTGTGTCTTTTGCAGGTACTTGGCACCACTGGTGCTGGGTGACTACCCGAAGAGCATGAGAGAATACGTGAAGAAAGAACATCTGCCTGAAATGACTGCTCAGGACAGGAGATTGATCCAAGGAAGCTATGACTTCATCGGTGTCAACTACTACACCGCCCGCTATGTGGCTCACAAAAGCCTCGAGGCCGAGCGCAATGCGATCGGCCGGAACTATGTCACCGATCAGCAGCTCATGTACTATGGTAATACAATAACTACATAGTATAAATGCACTCATGATTTGTCACATTTCACTTTTCTGATATATTATTTGTGTGTTTTTACAGAGACCCGCAAGACTGAAGATGGGGAAGAAATTCCCATTGGAACTGATAGGGTGAGTAATTAATTAGCAAGAAATGCACCAGAACTCTACATCTGTTTGCTTAATTTTTCTTGTATAAATGCAGGGTGCTTCTGCTTGGCTGATATCATACCCCAAGGGGATGAGGGATCTTCTGCTCCACATCAAGGAAGTCTACAATGATCCAATCATCTACATCACTGAAAATGGTTAGGAATATCCAATCCCAAAAAAAAAACACGATCATTAGGTCTTATCAACATTCAACGATTGTTGTGGTGTAGGAATCGACGATCACGACGATGATTCGTCCAGGCTGTGGAACTCGTTCTTCGATTCCAAGAGGGTCACTCACATCCATGACCACCTCACTTACCTTCTCGAGGCCAAACGGTACGGTTCTTTTCAACTTAACAGCGGTATCAGAACGCCTGATCTGATCCGATTAGGCGATAGGTACGAGAAATGAAATGATATGCTGTTGATTGGCATGCAGGATGGGAGTGAAGGTGAAGGGGTACTTCGTGTGGTCGCTGCTGGACAACTTCGAGTGGAACAATGGCTTCCATGCCCGATTCGGGCTGGTGTATGTGGACTACAAGAACGATGCGAAGAGGTACCTCAAGCTCTCTGCTACCTGGCTCAAGCAGTTTCTCGCAGACAAGACTTCTGCCCCTGAGCCCGTGCCTCAGAAGCGTATTCTGTGAAGAACTGTGCTTCGGTTATATGGTCTTCTTGTGTTTTTGTTTTCTTTCTTTTTTTGGTGTGTTTTTTGGCTCGAGTGAAGTGAGAGTGGGTTTTGTTCGAGTGAGTTGAAAATGGGGTCTAGGAAGGTTGTGAAATAAATAACCGTGAGCTGGTGTGGGAACTCTTCAGCTGTATATCGACCTCGTGAAATAAATAAAACAAAGACCTCATTTCCTGTTTATAATCGTTTAATAAGCGTGTGATGATTCTCTTGCATTTATTGGTTTTAGAGCATTTCCAACTATGTTATCAGTTATCTTTATCTTTCCTTCTACGCAAATTCGAGTTATCTAAGAAAAAAAGTTATCAGTTTGTTTTAACCCCTTCAATTTGTTAAGCATTGTTTCCGATAATACTTTCGCATTGGGAAGGGTAGTCGCACATAAGCAAAGCAATTAGATGCACTAACTTTCGTATTCGAAGAATTCATTTTAATTCTCAACTATGAAATTCAAAACTGAGTTTAAAAAATAAAAAGTGACTAAGTTTACGGAATCGGAAGATGAATCGAAAAGTAGGATTTAATTCATAATGAATTTTCACTTTCGAAACTCTAATCGGAATATGAGGTTATCATTTTTTAAAGAAAAGCATAAAACTCAGTGAATCACAAAAAAAGACCAACTTCATGGAGAACGCGGACATGCCCTAAGATTTCAACTTTCATGTACTGAAAGTACAAGTAAGTACTCGTTTTCCTTTAGGTCATATCGACTAACAAAACTAAACTGACTATGGATAATAAAGAGGCATTTCCGATCACTAAACAATCAGAGCATACTTTCATATGAAAGTCGCCCCACATCTTCCCCCAATAGTCATTTTAGACCCACGCATACTTTTGGATTAAGCGTGACGAAAATTTGAAATCCATTAAGTTTGTCGCTGGATGGAAGACTTTCATAAAAGTAGGCCTAGAGATTGAACCTACCATTGAATAAAAAAGATTTGTGATGGAACAAAATAATAAACATTAAAAATCTTCAATCAAAAATTTTCAATCGATTAAATTCTCTTAGAATAATGTCTAATTCATATGTTCTACCACTATCTTTTTCCTCTAATGAACCTTGCACATCCTAGGGGGACAAAGGTCGAGAGGTTTCTTGCATAGTGCATGATCCACCAAAGTTGAATGCAAATGTGGTGATTTTTTAAAATGGTCATCTTTATGTCCGAATGCATCTCCCCAGTTTCTTTTTTTTTTCGACCAATTTTGAGGACGCATTCAGCATATTAATTTGTTTTTTTTGCCCTTTTAGAGGATGCATTCAATATATTATCTGTATTTTTTGCAACCAGTTTTTAGGACGCATTCGCTGAATTTGTCCTTAGTATATTATTTTTTTAGTACTCGAATCTTCTAACTTGTACGTTAGTACTCGTATTATTTAGTACTTAAATATTCTAACATTTACGTTAGGATAATTTCGGATCCTCTACGCTATTCTACCTAGCCACTTGTACGCTACAAATATTACGACATCGTTTTATTGTATTTTGGAATATAAATTTTGTAAGTGTATGCAATATTTTGACTTTAGTTTGAATTTTAGTTTGTTTCAATTTTGTTTATCGAATTTATCGCACAAAAAATATGGTTTTAGTCCTAATATTTATCCAAATATCATTTTTAAAAAATAAAATTTTCACCTTAGGTTTTACTAATACTAATATACATTTATATTAAATTATTAATAAATGTCAAAAATATTAGAGTCTGTCGGTCTTTCCATAAGCAATTAAAATACCAAGGTTTAAAGTGTAAATTTGAAGAAATAAAGATAAAATTTTTGGGTTGCATGAACCGGGTTATAAATTTTATAAGTACTACATGTTACATAATAAAATTTTAATATTGCAACTAATGCCTTTTACCTTTTATTATTTTAATTAAACCTCGTCTTTCTATAAACTTGGAAAGACGGTCTTTCCCAAGACTTTGCCAAAATATTATAATTTTTATATAATTTTTAAATGTTATGTAATATTTTATGAACGAAAATAATTTCACTCGACAATAAAATTGTTTGATAACCCAAAAATAAAATTGTTCGACAGCCATATTTTATAAGTTTAACAAAAAATTTTATTTTTACTATTAAATCTATAATTTTATTGGAAGATTTTACTAATACTAATAAAAATTTATATATTAAAGTATTAATAAGTATTGAAAATTTCATATTTTTATCTATAATTTTTTAAATATTTTGTAATTATTTTACGGACAAAAATAATTTCACTCGACAATAAAATTGTTCGATAACTATATCTTATAAATTTAATGAAAATTTTAATGTTTACTCTTAAACAAATTATATGCATTGTTATGTAATTTAACAGCTTCAATCATTTTTTTTGTCAAGAACTTGATGACCGAATGCGTCCTATGGAAAAATTGATCAAAAAAATCCTACCATTTTGGAGGACGCATTAGCCAAATGCGTTCTCAGCAATTACGTTAAAAAAATTGAAAATTCGTGAGAACGCATTTCAATAATTCTGTACACAAAAGGGACTAAAGAAGACGCATTTGGTAAATGCGTTATCGTACACACATGCAGGAAAAAAAGGGAAATTGATGAAAACATATTTGCCAAATGCGTTCTCCACCCATGCATCCAGCATGCTCCACTATGTCCACAATAGTAGAATTTTCACGACAAAGGTCTTTCTAGGGATAGTGCTTCCACTTACCTACTGCCATACCGCTAAGGACAAGAAAAAGGGAGGAGGAAGAAGATGATTGTGCACCATGAGCGCACCATCTATCTCCCCGGCGGAGATATGGTGCTGTCAATGAAGTAGGACTCGTCACTCCCAGGATGGCAAGACTCCTCGGAAACTTCCCGCCGGTCAGCGGTGGAACTAGGGGGGCGAGGGGGTGCTAGCACCACCCCTAGGATCCAGCGGCCCAGAATTTAGGCCTAGAACCACCGGAGGCCACCGGATTCTGCCCCCCCCCCTTGAGCCACCGGCGGTCGAATTCCGCCCTTCAGCTTTGCCGTTGCAAAAGCTGAACGAAGAAGACAAGAAGATGACCAATTTTGTTTTACTTTTTCTTTTCTAACTAAACAAAACGACATCGTTTTGGTTTCAGTGAAACGACGTCGTTTTGCTAAGCTGAAGGAAAAAAAATTTGAGGCCAATTAGGCTGAAACCCAATTGGCCCAAATATAAATTAAACCTAATATACTCCATCTAAGCCCAAACGGCCAAAGCCAAACCTATCATACTCTTCTTCCTCCAAACTCCAGCAAAACGCATCAGATCTACCACGGCACCACCGCCTGTCGCCGTCCACCTTCGGCCGCCTGTAAAAAAACAATTGCCTTTTTTCAGCCCCCCCTAACATTTCCTCCTGGTTCCGCCACTGCTGCCGGTAAATAGTCCACACATCTGGATTACGGTCTTTCTTTTCCTTTCCTTCTTGTCCTCCTTCGTCTTGTATAAATCCATAGGATAAATATCTTTCAACTCCATCTCAACTGCATTATAGTCATCTTCGGTTTCTTAAAACTCCACTCACCGGAAGAGGCCAAAACTTCATTAACTTCTTCGGTCCATGTTATGCCTTCGGCCCAACTGAAGCACGAGTGAAGAATCACTACTGAAAAACAGGTACATAGGCACCGGTATGTTTGTACCGGTGTCAAACTACCAGTTCTAAACATTTCATTAGCAACGGTATAAACATCTAAAAATGATAATACTAGTGCCTCTGTATTCACTACACCTGTAACCAACATACCTGTGCCTAAGTGAAAATAACTAACAAATATGAAAATTTTGAACATCTGTAAGGCACATACCGGTGCAGAAAACTAGCTCTACGAAGAAGTTTACGTGGGAATTGATAATTCTTGCACCGGTATACTAGATGGTACCGGTGCTGATGCAAAAAAAATGCGGGAAAAATTATATTCCAGCACCGATTTAGAATTTTCTTGTTGGCCTCGGTATATGTATCGGTGCCTAGGAGACAAGTATGTGGATGCGTGATAATATTTAGGCACCAGTATAGTTTATATTAACGGTGTTGATTAACACAAGCACGGGAAATTGTAAAAAGCCAATACCGGTTTGTAATTTTCCATCTAGCACTGGATGTTTAACCGGTGCTAGCTTGTATGGACCATGTTTAGCACCGGTATTAGTAGATATTACCGGTGTGATTGGTGCATTAAATGCTCACCTACCACATTTTCTAGCGGGTAAAAAAAATGAAAGATAAACTCAAATTTGGGCAATAGTGCATTTTTAGCTTAATGTTGTACAAAATTTCTATTTTGTGTCGTACCAACAATTGAATTTTGTGTCGATGATAGGGAAGAGAATAATCGGAGACGAGGAACAGATGACCAGCGATGAGGAAGAGAACGATCGACGGTTGCAGTCGGCGGTTGCAGAAGGATTGAAATGAAATCGGGGAAGAAGAAACGAATATAAATGGAAAATATATACTTCCTCCGTCCCACCAGTAATTGCTTAATTGCTTTTTGAGGAGTCCAACTTTGCCAACTTTTGACCATAAATATAAATTAATCTATATATAATAAAAATATCATATGAGATATTGTTAGATTTATCGTAACATTTATTTTTCAAATATCAATTTTTTATGCGGCATTATTATTGGCAACTATATATATTTATGGTCAAAGTTTAAAAGGTTGGACTCCCCAAAAAGTAATTAAGCAATTACCGGTCGGCCAAAGGGAGTATAACTTTCTGAAAATTGCACAATACTAGCTAGATTATTAGCATATTTTAGAGAGAAAAAACCCTACCATAATTAAAATGTATAATAATTGCATAATGGTCCCTTCCTAAACTTTAAATTGTTTAAAACAAGACTTTGTGTTTAAAGTATTAGTATAGAATTAATATTATTTTATTGACATATATTTAATTTATTTGTAATTCAGTTTTCGATCGTTTCAATTTTCAATTTAGGTTTAGAAACCGAAAACCAAACTATAAACCATACACATAATTTGATATAATCTGTTCAAATATTTGAATATTAAATTGGGTTAAATATTTTTCTAACCCTACATTTAGGCTAAAAGTGTCAATATGACCTTGTAAAACCAAAAAGTGTCAAACTAACCTTAACTTTATGATGAATTGTGCTGATATAACCTTCAGGCTATATTTCGGCATTGACTCACTAATTGGGTTGTTGACCAGACCTGAAACGATGAACATGTCCTCGGTCATTTCAGCTTAATTGTTCCCCCATTTTAACCCTCACTACCGCAGGCCACCACCACCTGCCACCCTCTCCCACCACCAGTAACCACCACCACCCGCCACCACCACCTGCCACCACCTCCCACCGCCAGCAACCACCAGCACCCACCACCCCCTCCCACTGCCAGCCACTTACCACCACCAAAGTTACATCACCCCCGCTGCCAAGTTCCACCACTGACACCGCCAATCTCCACCACCCCCACCACCAATCTCCACCACCAATATCCACCACCCCCACCACCAATCTCCACTACCCCCGCTAATATTCACCACCCCGCATTAAGGCTTCCCACCTTCCGCTCAACCACCCCCACATCCCCACCACCTTTCCCTCGCAGCCACCGCAATTCCCGCATTACAACGATGGCAAAAAAGTGACAACGAAAAGGGACCTCCTTTGAAGACATAAATCCTGCAATGTTGGATTGGAAATTAACAAAAAGTGACCTCGACATGGCGTCAGGATTGACGGGAAATTAGGTGGGTCAGAGGTAGTGTAGAAAATAAGGGTAATAATTGTGTGTCTTTATTCATGATTTCAGGATACATTATATAGGGGTACATGATACCTATACAAGCTAGGAAAAGGTAATAGAATATAATTACAATTACAAATAATATTCTAATTCCTTATTACTTTTCCTCAAGTTGGAACATGGGAATCATAAATGCCCAACTTGCTAAGCAAGGAATGAAACTGGTTACGTCCGAGAGCCTTAGTGAACAAGTCCGCAGGTTGGTCTGACGTGCGGATATGCGGAGTAACAATAGTGTCAGATTGAACAAGATCCCAGACAAAATGACAATCAACATCAATGTACTTTATGCGTTCATGGGAAACTAGATCAGCTGCAATATGAAGAGCAGATTGTTTGTCAAAAAACAGTCGCATAGGAGAAGGGTGCATAACCCCTAAGTCTTTCAGTAAAGACTTAAACTATAACAACTCACAACAGGTAACAGTCACAGCACGATACTCCGCTTCGGCAGAAGACCGAGAAACATTAGGTTGATTCTTAGTCTTCCAAGAAATTGGAGAATCACCAATCATCACAAAATATTCGGAAAGAGAACGCCGAGTAATCGGCCATGCAACCCAATCGGATTCACGTTAAGCAGTCAACTGTAACGTACTACTAAAGAGAGAAATAAACCTTGACCTGGATGGCTCTTCAGGTAGTGCAATACACGAACAACAGCTTGCCAGTGAGGAACACAAGGAGACTTCATGAATTACGCAAGAGTATAAACCGAATAACTAAGTTCAGGACGAGTAATTGTCAGATATATCAGGCGCCCAACCAGACGTCTATACTGCTCCGGGTCATGGTAGGCTGGTCCTTCAACAAGTGCCAAATCATGTTATTGCTCCGTTGAAAAGTCAGTCGGTTTAGAGGCAGATAAACCTGTATCTGATAACATTTCCAAAACATATTTCATTTGCGAAAGAAACATCCATTTCGGTCTTCTAGCAATCTCTATGCCCAGAAATACTTAAGCAGAACAAGGTCTTTCATATGGAAACAAGAACTCAAGTATTTCTTGAACTCAGAGATGAGCGCAGAAGAACTACCAGCAATGACCAAATCATCCACATAAACCAGACATGCAAAGAAACTGATCTGAGGGAAAAGATAAACAAAGAGTAATCTTCCTTACTCTGAAAAAACCAAATGCTCGTAAAGCCTGAGCCAATTTGGCAAACCAATTTCTAGGAGCCTGGCGAATACCGTAAAGAGATTTCTGAAGGCGACATACCTGACCATGGGGCACGACATAACCTAGTAAGGGTCACATAAAAACATCTTCATGCAAATCATTATGCATGAAGGCATTATGGACATCCATCTTATGCAGTTCCCAACCACGAATGACCGCAACAGATAAGAATAGGCAAACAGAACTCATCTTTGCAACCGCAGCAAATGTCTTAGTATAATTAATTCCTTCAACCTGGCGATTCCTGAGAACCACTAGGCACGCCTTATGACGTTCAATAGTACCATCTGATTTAATATTCATCTGGTAGACCCATTTGCAACCAATCGCCTTCTTATTCAGAGGCAGAGAAGCCAAAGTCTAAGTCTGAATACGCTCAAGCGCGGTAAGCTCTTCAGTCATAGTGTCTCGCTAATGAACATGTTGTGAAGCCTCGGAATAAGTGGTGGGATCTGCACTAGATGTTACTGCACCCAAAAATCTAGAATGCATACTAGAAAAATTATCACAATATACATAATCAGTAAGAGGATAGAGAACACGTGAGGGTAGTGACGACGTATGAGTGAGCGTATACGTAGGGGGGGTCTTCAGTAGTAAGAGCACATGCATAATCATCACAATCATAATCTTTCAAGTAAGGAGGCGGTCGGCGATGCGAATACTCTGTCTGATAGGTGGTAACTCGGCAACAAAACCATCCGGACCCAGAGATGCTGTAGTATGAGACTAGGCCGGGTGGTCAGAGCCGGTGGCATTCGGGGTCAGAGAATGGGCAGAGGCCAGTCAAGAGTATCCGGCGGTGACCGGTGGTAGAGCTCTAATAGCGGCCGATGGCGAAGGACCATGGACAGCCAGCACTGGTAGACCGGTGGTGACCGACGGCGATGAGCCAACGGTGGACTGCAGCGATGGGCCAGCGGCGATGAGCCACGACAGACGATAGGGATGAGTCGGCTGACGGTGGCATGAGGAGACCAACGGAGGTCGGCGGTGAAGGACTAGCGGCGGACAGTGGTAGTAGGCTGTGCGACTCCAGAAGTGGTTAGGAGGAGATTGACGGTGAGGTGGTGGTGCCACCGGGTTCTTCTGATGAGGCCGATGTCGGAGTTGCAGAATACGAGAACTGGTCTTCAAAAAAATCGATATCCTGACTGGTAAGGATCACACGGGATTCCAAGTCAAAAAGGTGATAGTCTTTCTTTCCAGCAGGATAACCAAGAAACAAACAACGCCGACTTCTTGGTGCAAACTTGTCACAATATCTAGGAACATGAGCTGCAAAACACAAGCATCCAAAAACTCTTAATGATGAGTAATTAAGAGCTTGCCCATAGAACAACTCAAAGGGAGTACGACCATTGAGATGCTTTTTCGATGTCTGGTTAATCAGACAAGTAGAAATAAGAACACATTCTCCCCAAAAATCAATAGGAAGATTAGCTTGGAACAGTAAAGCATGCGCCACATTGAGTAAATGACGATACTTTCTTTCAATTCGACCATTCTGCTGCGGTGTATCAACCATAGATGTCTAAAAAATGATCCTAGATGCAGCAAAATGATATCTCAAAGGCAAAAATTCAGTTCTTTTATCAGCCCGAACACGTTGTATGGTTCGGCCCCACTGGTTCTTCACCAAGGCACTAAATTCTAAAAAAACTAGCTGATTAAGCCACTAATAAATAAACCAAATAGCTCGGGAATAATCATCAACTATAGTCAAAAAAATAAATGCACCACTAGAAGATGAGGTTCTATAAGGACCCCAAACATCACAATGAATTAATTGAAATAGTGCAGTAGCATTTGTAGAACTTAATGGACAACTATGTCTAGTCTGTTTTGCTCTATAACATATAGATCAACGAACAGAAGTCTTATTAGTGCTAAAATCAATAGAAGAAATAGAAGACAAAACCGTAGAGGAAGAATGTCCAAAATGCTGATGCCATAAATCAGAAGAAGACACGGAAGCAACTGTTGGAAGAAACTGCGGGATAGGAGGATGATCACGAGTATCCAGCAGACGAAGCCAAAACACACAACCCCCCCCCCCCTTTCTGTTCACCCACGCCAATCCCTTTCCTCATACTGATTTTCTGTAAAATGCAATAATTTTTAGTAAACAAATATAGACATTTCAATGCAGATAACAATCTAGAACATGGTAATAAGTTGCACCGCAAAGTAGGTATATATAGCACATGAGTAAGGGTAACAGCACCAAAGCAAATAGAACCATATTGGGTAGTGGATGACACAGAGCCATCAAGCAGAACAACATTCACAGTATCAATAGCAGTAGTAAGATTAGTATGAGAACCTTTGTCACCAGTCGTGTGAAATGAGGTTCTCGAATCAAGTATCCATAGTAAAGTAGACTTACCCAACCCATTGTCAGTGAGAGAATTAAACCGATTAAATAAATGCATGGTCGTGCTCTAGTGATCATCAGACAAAGCAGGGTCAAAGTCGGATCGGGTAGGGACGCGGCCAGAGGAAGCCACCGCCGCTAGACCAGGCGGCGAGATGGCGGCACCGGTGAATGGTGGTGGGAGAGGAAGTGTTGTGGCGGAACCTTCGGTTACGGTGGCGGCGGTCAGCTGAGAGGCTGGCATCGTCTTCTTGTCGGTGCTAGCTTTCTCCTTCAACTCCTTGAACCATTCTGGTATAACAATGATCTAGAAGCAGGAATCCTTATCGTGACCTTTGCGAGACAATGTGTACAAACAAGATTCATGCGGTTAGATGCAGAAAGAACAACTGGCGAAGAACTTGTAGGTGGTGGGCATCGTGTAGCATACGCCATGCACTACCACAGAGACCCCCCCCCTCTAGCACCGATTTTTAAAACCGGTGCTAAAAATCTAATAGCACCAATTTTTTAAAATTATAACACCGATTTTTTTAATTTTAACACCGGTTTTTTAAAAATCGGTGCTAAATTTTACAATAGCACCGGTTTTGGAAAACATTAGCACCGATTCTTTAAAACTGGTGCTAAAATTTTGAAAATTTCATTTTTCCCGCCAAAGAAATATCCAAAATTTTTAAAATAGCACCAGTTTTTAAAAACCGGTGCTAAATATTTGTAAAATTCTATCTTCCCGCCAAAAAATTAAAAATAGCACCGGTTTTTGCTAAAAATTAAAAAATAACACCGATTTTTGTAAAAATTGCATCGATTTTAAAAACCGGTGCTAAAAATTAAAACTTAGCACCGGTTTTTGTAAAACATAGCACCTGTTTTAAAAACAGGTGCTAAAATAAAAAAATAGCACCGATTTTTAAAAAAATAGCTTAAAATTTTCAAAATTCATTTTCCCACCAAAGAAATAGCCAGAATTTTTAAAATAGCACTGGTTTTGGAAAAATTAGCACCGATATTAAAAACTGGTGCTAAAAATTAAAAAAAATAGCACCGGTTTTGGAAGGAAATAACATCGGTTTAAACCCGTGCTAAAAATTCTTAAATTTTTCCCGCCAAAGAAATTGCCAAAATAAATTTCCAAAATAAACGCCAAAAAAATTTTAAATTCAATCTTCCAGCCAAAAACTTCTAAATAATCGTCGAAATTTTTTAAAGTTCAATTTTTCCGCCAAAGAATTCAAAAAATTTTCCAAACATTTCAAATAATCTTTCCATAAATTTCATGAGCTCAGAGCAGCTGCGCAGCCACTCTAAGCTATTTTTTAAAATTTTTGAAATCGTTCACTTCTTTTGTTGACTTTAACTAATAACTAAGTTAAGTTAAATTAATCAACGATCAACCTTTAGTGACCTAATATATACAAATAAGAATAAAATTTGTTTACATTAAATAATTAGCGTACGACCCTTAATTGATTTTGTATACATAAATACAACTTTAACTAGTTAACGATCAAACTTTACTTGACTTTAATATATAAACACTAATAACTAGGCCGACTTTGACTAATCAATGGTCAAACTATACTTGACTTTCAATACATAAACACTAATAACAAAGTTGACTTTAACTGATTAACGGTCAAACTTTATTTGAATTAGTATATAGAAAATACTAATAAAAATGTTTGACTTTGTCTAATCAACGGTCAAACCTTACTTGACTTTCTATATATAAATACTAGTGACTAAGTTGACTTTAACTAATCAACGGTCAAACTTTACTTGACTCTTTCTATATAGAAACACTAGTGACTAAGCTGACTTTAACTAATCAATGGTCAAACTTTACTCGACTTTCAATATATAAATACTAATAACTAGGTTGACTTTGTTTAATCAACGGTCAAACCTTACTTGACTTTCAATATATAAACACTAATAACAAAGCTGACTTTAACTAATTAACGGTCAAACTTTACTTGACTCCCTCTCTCTCTATATAGAAACACTAGTGACTAAGCTGACTTTAACTAATCAACGATAAAACTTTACTCGACTTTCAATATATAAACACTAATAACTAGGTTGACTTTATCTAATCAACGGTCAAACTTTACTTGACTTTCAATATATAAACACTAATAATAAAGTTGACTTTAACTGATTAACGGTCAAACTTTATTTGAATTAGTATATAATAAATACTAATAAAAATGTTTTTTTGTCTAATCAACGGTCAAACTTTACTTGACTTTATATATATAAATACTACTGACTAAGTTGACTTTAACTGATTAACAGTCAAACTTTACTTGACTCTCCCTCTGTCTAGAAACACTAGTGACTAAGCTGACTTTAACTAATCAACGGTCAAACTCTACTCGACTTTCAATATATA
Organism: Rubia yunnanensis; assembly: GCA_037428765.1. Lineage (NCBI taxonomy): Eukaryota > Viridiplantae > Streptophyta > Magnoliopsida > Gentianales > Rubiaceae > Rubia > Rubia yunnanensis. The sequence continues at coordinate 10,908,338 of CM075061.1, forward strand.
AACACTGATAACTAAGTTGACTTTGACTAATTAACGGTCAAACCTTATTTGAATTAGTATACAATAAATACGTACAACTAAAAATATTTGATTTTAACTAATCAACGGTCAAACTTTACTCGATTTTCAATATATAAACACTAACAACTAAGTTGACTTTAACTAATCCATGGTCAAACTTTATTTGAATTAGTATATATAAATACAAATTAAAAAATAGCTGGAAATAAGTGAAATGACTATTATACCCCCATGAAAAAAAATAAAAAAGGAAACCCTGGCCTCATTTCTTCATTTTCTTTCTTCCCAAAATTCAACCTTTGTGTTTTCCTCACCGCTACTCGACTAATTAACAATCGACGGTGGTTCGATTGGTGTGGGCGCAGTGGTTCAATTGGAGATAAATCGGCGGCGGTGACACGGTGGTTCGATTGGAGCAGTTGTGGAGCAGTGGAGGCAAAGCGGCACGGTGCGGCGGGGGATTGAGTTTCTGGTGGAGCTAGGGTAGAGGTAGGGAGTGGTGGAACTAGGGCAGCGGTGGCGGAGCTAGGGCAGTTGTGGCGCACGGTTCTTTGTGGTGACTGGTGGTGTGGGTTTCTGGCGGAGCTAGGAGGTGGCAGAGCTAGGGAGGAGGTAGGGGCACGGTTTTTTCTGGTGACCGGTGGCGTGGGTTTCTGGTGGAGCTAGGGCGGAGCTAGGAGGTGGCGGAGCTAGGGCAGAGGCATGAATATATGTTCATCTGCTTGTTCATCTGCTTATTGTATATGTATCTACTTATTGTATATGTGTTCTAATTTTTCATGGTAACTTATTTGCTGAATCCATACTGCTTTGGTGATTCCCTTTCCAGGCTCGGTGCTCTGGTTTGGAGGAAAAGATGAAGCATGCCGAGGTAGTTTTCTTTGGTGTTGAAGTTAATCCTTTATTGTTGAGATAAACTAGTCCAAGTGGCTCATGTTGCAAATTAAAAGTTCATTCTGCTTCTGTATGCTGATTGATGTTGAGTTTTGTAAGATGGTGTTGTACAACGCTTTTGTGAACTTCCATTACCTCTATGCTCCCACTTGAGAACTCTGTGATATATTCAGATTATTGAGACACTTTTTTACATGTTGTAGTGATTGTCATGTGGCAACTTGGTTTGGGTTCTAGCTATTGAATCTTGGTTTGGGTTCTAGCTATTGCATTCATCACCTTTTTCCTGTTCATTTTTTGTTGATAACTTATTTTTTCCTTTTTCACTTTGAGCCAGGTCTCTGAGTTAAATGGGGAAGGTGGTTCTAGCTCTACAGCTAATAACGAGGTAATCAAATTAGCCTCCCTTCCTCTCTTCCTGCTTTCTTCTCTCCTCAACGTGGACTTGGAACATATAAATAATGGAATATGTAATCCGATGTATAAAGCTCCAGGTCATGGGGTAGAAATGGACCACAAAAATAGTATAATTAAAACAGTGTAATTTTTAGGGAGTGTTTCCCTTCGGTTGTATTGACAAAAATGCACGGCTTATTAGATGTGTGGACATGCTAGATTAGATTAAAAAAATGGCAGGGTACCACCTAATAGATGAGAAATGTGTAAAATACGATGAAAATGGTTTGGACATGATAACATAATAAGACGTGTTGATGGAGGAGGCACATTACCATATGAATATATATATATATATACATATATATATATATATATTGCAGAGTGTTTAGATGTCCCATTTGGGTTTCAATATGATCTGAATTTCACTGAATTCATTTACTAATGTAGGTTGTATAATATTTTTGAAATACATATTCTACACTTGCTAATCCACTATTAGATGTACTGTGGAGAATCATTATGTACTCCTCGGGTTGAATTGAGGACCACAACCAATAAACCCTAGTGATAAAAAAGAAAATGTCTCCATATGTGTGTAGTTTAGTGGTGAAATTTATTGCTCGCAAATTGTGTGATTTAAAAAGTATAGAAAGATGTTGGTAGGAAAAATAAGCATATGGTAATGTTGAAATTTGCAGTAACAAAAGGGGAAGGACAATGGTTTGTCTACTTAGATGTCTGCTATTTAACTGTCATTTGTGGTGCTAGTAATGTTGGCAGACTCGACTGTCTCACCTAACGTAGAAAATGATCCTTCAACCATTTCTTTGTGTGATCAGCTTATGGCAGAAAGTATGTTAGTTGATCATGACTAGGATTAATTTAATTTTATGTTTCCTTTCTAAGCCTAACTATTGATGCAAATCCCTATTGCATATTAAACAAAAATCATATGTAGCGTTCCGTAGAGGTCGCGAAGCTCAGCGATATGTTAGAACCTTTATGGATGCTCTTTCACTTGAGAACATGATACAATTAAAGCCGGCAGAAGCTGAAGACGTATTAGGCGCAAGAGTCATGGCTTACATGGACTTTGATTAATTCATGTATGTAAATTGCAGATTGAAAGAGCATTTGTACAAGGTCTCGGATGGGTTGCATCAGAAGAGCTGCAATGGGGAGATGCTACACATAAGTAGATACCTGCAGGATCCTTATACACGTGTGGTCCGGGAAGTGAATGATACTCCTTATGAATTCAATATTTCTCTTTTGAAGGTACACATCTTAATCTCTAGTCGAGATTTCTTGTTTCGACAATTGCTAACATACTATTTCTGTCAGCGAAGTTTTGAATTTAAACCTATGCTTATATTTGTGATTCATATCATGTTTCTGCTAAATAGTTCAAGATACTGTTAATTCTTGGTTTCATTGTGAACTATGTAGTTGCTCAACATAATGAAGAAATTGCAAAGTTGGTGGAGGAGGCACAAATGAATAAAGATCACATGCTTCAGGTACCGAATGACTCTGTTGTTATAGCATGAATCAAGCATATGCTAATTTTTCCTATAGAGATAGACTTGTGTGCTGAATGGAGTTTTGATTACTTTTTTTTTCTCCATGTTTATTTATATCTAAACTACGTAGCCCTTTGTGTGTATGTTTGATTTTTGTCTGTTTGAATATACAGAGGATTTCCAATTTGTCTTAAGTATGTTCCAGACATTAGCTTCTGAACATACAATGAGCCTTCCAAGGTATGATTTACTGATTTAGTTACATTTATCTTTCCTACCTGCCATTTTTGCAAACTAAATTGAAGTTTGTAGTTGTATGGTCTTGTAGATGCATATGGAACGGTACATCTGAGCATTTTTAAGGATCATAGATTCTGTGTGGCTTAGCCTTGTGATTTGATGTGTATACGCCACATGATTCAATGGTTAGTTCAAGCTAAAGTTATGTGTAGTCCCGTAGATAGTTATGTTTGGGATAGTTATGCTTAGTCTCATAGATTATTAATTTTGTATCATAACTTTTTTCCATTTTATTTCTATATCATCAATTTTGTGAAGTTGATTTTATTATTAAATGAATGTCCTAATAAATTGTTAATTTTGGATCTTTTTCCCTTCCTCTGAAAGCCGCAGCTGAAATCGGCAGCGCGCTACCGCTTTCAAAGGAAGGGATTTTTTTAGTCGTCGTAAATAAATTAGCACCAGTTAAAAAATCGGTGCTAAGAAAAAAACCGGTGCTAAATTAGCACCGGTTGAAAAACCCGGTGCTAAATTAGCACCGGTTGAAAAACCGGTGCTAACAAAAAAAACCGGTGCTATCACGGTTCATATTAGCACCGGTTTAAAAAATCGGTACTAACAAAAAAACCGGTGCCAAAAGTAGGGATTTAGCACCGATTTTTTCAACCGGTGAAACCGTTTCATCGGTTACTTAGGCACCAGTGTTTTTAACAAAAAAAACCGGTGCTAGATGTGGGTCTCTGTGGTAGTGATGGAGTTAGAAGGAGGCTCACGAGCTCAAATGACTACTCTATGATTCTCCTCCTGAGCAACAAGGGCATATACTTTCATGATAGGTGGCATTGGATCAATGCTCATCGCAAGGTGTGAAAGCCTTCGTCGAGGCTAGAGATGAATTGGTAGATTAAATCATTCTCTCTCTCGGAACACTCTCGCAGAAATATTGCAATGGCACAATGCTTCGCTCTCTTCACAGTCACAAACTAGGGGAGGCCGCATGCAGTGATAATCTGCAAACAACTTCTTCAGTTTGCCAAAGTAAATGTCGATGGGCTGAGGGTTCTGCCTGCAACTCTGAATAGCCTCTTGCATTTGCAAAACTTTCAAACCATCGCCAAGAATAAATCGTGCCTTCAGGTCATCCCACAGTTCCTTAACTGTGGCAAACGAGCTTGTAGAAGATCTCAACACCGGATCTAGGGTTTGCAAGATCCAGCAGACAAGAGTAGCATTAACCCCAGGCCAATCAGCAACATCAGGATGACCATCTTGAGGTTTGGTAATGGATCCATCAATGAACCCAATCTTGTTCTTGTTCCTGAATCGTGTGTCTTTATTCATGATCTCATGACACATTATATAGTGGTATAGGATACCTATACAAGTTAGGAAAGTTAGGAAAAGGTAATAGAATATAAATACAATTGCAAATAATATACTAATTCCTTAATAGGTAGTTTCCAGTGAGACGGCGTGATGGGCTGTATGGCTTCCAAGCAGGCGGTGGTGGTGGTACCTTGCCAAACCATATTCTTACCCCACTCCTTTCTCTCTTGTTTCTCCAATTCTGCTTGCCTTATTCACCGGCGGATATATCCCTCATTTAATCCGAAAGTAAAGGAGAATTTGCTTGCCTTCTTCATGAAGTATATACCCCCCATTTAGTCCCAAGATACGTAAAGGGGAATTCTCTATGATATAATCTTTAAGAGATCGAACTCCCTTCAATTGGTAAGAGTTAGGGAGTTCCCTTGAATAGATAAGATTTAGGGAGTTTCGGTTGGAAATGCTCTAAAACCTATAAATTCAAGAGAATCATAAATCGCACAATTCTCACAGGGACGAACATAGATATGAACAGCAAATGAGGTCTTCGTTTTATTCATTTCACGTGGTGGATACAGCTGAAGAGTTCCAACACCAGTATTCCACCTCCATAGATCACATTATTTATTTCACACACTTCCTAGACCCCAATTTCAACTCACTCATTTCTCACTTCACTCAAGCCAAAAAAATAACACAAAAAGACCATAAAACAGAAACACAGTTCTTCAAAGTTGCTGCTGCTCACAGAATACGCTTCTGAGGCACGGGCTCAGGGGCATCAGTCTTGTCTGCAAGGAACTGCTTGAGCCAGGCAGCTGAGAGCTTGAGGTACCTCTTCCCATCATTCTTGTAGTCCACATACACCAGCCCGAACCGGGCATGGAAGCCATTGTTCCACTCGAAGTTGTCCAGCAGCGACCACACGAAGTACCCCTTCACCTTCACTCCCGTCCTGCATGCCAATCAACAGCACATCATTTCATTTCTCGTACTTATCGCCTGATCTGATGAAATCAGGCGTCCTGATACTGCAGTTAAGTTGAAAAGAACAGTACCGTTTGGCCTCGAGAAGGTAAGTGAGGTGGTCATGGATGTGAGACACCCTCTTGGAATCGAAGAACGAGTTCCACAGCCTTGACGAATCATCATCGTGATCGTCGATTCCTGCACCACACAAATCATCGAATGTTACTCCTTGATCAGACCTAATGATTGTGTGTTTTTTGGGGATCGGATAATCCTAACCATTTTCAGTGATGTAGATGATTGGATCATTGTAGACCTCCTTGATGTGGAGCAGAAGATCCCTCATCCCTTTGGGGTAGGAAATCAGCCAAGCAGAAGCACCCTGCGTTTGTGGATGCATATATACAAGAATAATTAAGCAAATAAAATGTAGAGATTTTATTAATGTTTTTTGGGTGCATTTTTTGCTACTTACTCACCCTATCAGTTCCAATGGGAATCTCTTCCCCATCTTCAGCTTTGCGGGTCTCATAGTACATGAGCTGTTGATCGGTGACATAGTTCCGGCCTATCGCATTGCGCTCAGCCTCGAGGCTTTTGTGAGCCACATAGCGCGCGGTGTAGTAGTTCACACCGATGAAGTCATAGCTTCCTTGGATCAATTTCCGGTCCTGAGCAGTCATTTCAGGCAGATGTTCGTTCTTCACATATTCTCTCATACTCTTCGGGTAGTCACCCAGCACCAACGGTGCCAAGTACCTAAAAAACACACACACCATTAGCCTTGACAAATATATAAGACTCATCGGACACCAATCATGAACGAAAAAACAGTACCATCCGATGAAGAAATCAACAGCGCGGAGGGCAGCTGCCTTGTCCAATTCATTCTTAGCATCGCGAGGCTCGAACCACATCGACACCAATGTTATCCCAATCTGCTTCTTCTTCTGGCTATCCTGCATTCGCAATCGCCACATGAAATAATATCAGTGACGGAATCAGAACAAAAGAAGTTAGTATAACTTAATGAATTTAAAACATATATTTTAATGTGTACTATCATAATACTACCTGATACTTCTGCTTGAAGATTTCCACGGCCTTAGCATGAGCTAGGAGCAGGTTATGGGTGACAATGTAGGGATATGCGTACTCATCCACCACCGCGGCTTCAGAAGCCCAATCAGTGGTGGGCTTAAAAACAACGATGTTCTTCCTTTGTTTCGCCGGGTGCACCGTCGACCGGGAAGGATGGAACAGCGAACCGTGATCCTTGTCCTCCGGCGGTGGAGGCTCCGCGGTGACCTCCTTCTTAGCCGTGCCCTTCTCGTTGGTGGTGCCGGTAGCAAAGAGATGCTCGTGGACGGTCCCCAGCCCCGGGGCATGGACCTTGTCCACGTGAGCCGAGTAGGCGTAGGTGAAGGGCTCATTCAGTGTGATCCAGTGCTCCACCATATCGCCAAACTCCTTGAAGCAAACATCGGCATAAACACCGAAATCGTCACTGAAAAATGGTGGGGATAGTTAAAACGCATCTGATCTGAACTGAACTCAGTACAACTTATTACGGTTATTAAAAAGATATGCTGTGTTGCTTACGCGACACGGCGATCTAGGAAACCGTTGTACTCCTCTTGGAGGGCATGAGGGAGATCCCAATGGAAGAGCGTGACAAATGGTTCGATCCCTGTATTTACACATTATAGTCACGCTTTTTATAGTGTAACGAAAAGTGCTATTATTAGTCACGCTTTTTTATATGGTAAAAGAAAAGTGTTACTAGTAACGCTTGTGGATTAAAAGTGTTACCATTGTCTCTAAGCCTGCGGATGAGTTTCTTGTAGTAGTTGATCCCGTCTTGGTTCTTGGACTCGATCTTTCCAGCTGAATATTTTTCAATACCAATATAAAATCTTAATTAATGAAAATAGAAATCTCAAAGATTTATGTAAAAAAAGGATTAGTTACTTGGCAAAATTCTGGGCCATGAGATGGAGAATCTGTAAGCATCAAACCCGATCTCCTTCATCAGTTTCACATCCTCCTGAAAACAGACAGTTCACTTAGATTACCATCAATTAACATTCTAATAAAATCTATATTAGTGAAGTAAGTCACGAGTACCTCAAAATTTTCATAATGATTGACAGCATCTTCATGGTACGGGTGAAACAAATCTGCAATGTTTTCCCCACAAAACTCATATCAGTAATGAAAACATTCTGATCCATTAAATCATTCCAAAAATCACGACCAACTAATATGGGTGGATATTAATTAAGACAAACCCTGAGCTTTAGCAAAGGTATCCCAGATGGAAGCTCCTCTCCCGTCCTTGTCCGGAGCTCCTTCAATCTGAACAAAAACAGACAGAATTTGATCGGAATCCGACGAAACAAACACAGATCATTTCACTCAGTACCGTTCTTGTACCTGAAAGGCAGCAGTAGCAGCGCCGAACACGAAGTCCTTGCCAAAGTCCGACCGCCGGATGAACGCCGGCGTACCGGAGGAGAACAAGCTGCTAGCCAGAGCTTCCATGATTACAAAAGAAAGCTTTCAAAAACTCACAACTATTGGTTATCAGAAGCAAAAGAAAGAAAGAAAGAAGGATTTGGTGCTTTGGGAGGTTTGCCACGCCAGAGTATTTATAGACAGTGAAGAACTCTGCATGTCATGCAAATGGCAGCACCTACTGAGCGTGTGCTGCGTGCGTTCTCACCTAGAAATGGAGCTGCATGTACAGGTGTTGGGTTGCATGTCTAACAGTTATAAAGTGTTTCCGGTGAAAAACCAATGCTATAATTTTAAAACCACCCAGAATTTAAAAGCCGTGTGCTCTAATTTTAAGATGTAAAAGAATTACTGCTATAATTTTAAAACCACACACTTCAAAGCTGTGTGCTGTGGACCGGGCCAGCCCGAGTGCAGTGCGAGCGGAGCGACTGTACAGGGCTCAATATTTGAATAGGCCCAAAAATTATTATATTTACCTATTATATGTAAGAGTTTTTATTTTTTAAATTTGCTAAATGGAGGTCCAATTATTTTTATTTGTAGAGGATGTACAAAATTGGATTGGACATGTTTTACATACATATGAGCCAATGTTTACCTCTCTGCCTTTTATTTTCTTTTACACTAAATTATTTTTTTAGTCCATTACATATTTACCAATACCTTCTTTTGGTCTCCGAGTCCAAAACCACATTTTATCGGCCAGTGACATTCTGAAATTGAATCTTTTGGTCCCCATAGACGGTTTTCAGGTAAAGTCAACGGTAAAATTGATCCAAATCTATTAAATTACCATTATACCTCTGAGTTTAAAACAAGGCAAAGTCTTGGGAAAGACGGTCTTTCCATAGGTTTATGGAAAGACGGGGTTTGATTAGAATAATAAAAGGTAAAAGGTCTTAGTTGCAATATTAAAATTTTAGTATGCAACATGCAGTAGTTATAAAATTTATAACCCGGTTCATGTAACCCGAAAATTTTATCTTCATTTCTTCTAATTTACACTTTAAACCTTGGTCTTTCCATAACTTATGGAAAGACCGTCTTTCAGGAGACGGACTCTTAAAACAAACTAGAAAAAAAGTGAAAACCCATCTTCTTCCTCCAAGCCTCTTCCCAACGACCTCCACTCATCACCACCCACCGACCTTCACTTCCCCGCCGTCCACCATTCCTTCACCACCCACCCGACCTCCACTATTTATTTTCCATTTCTCACAGTGAAGCCTCCTCGCAGAGAAGCCCAAAGATTAATTTCGAATCTTCGTCTTCTTCCACGGAAAAGCCTGCCCAAAGATCCATCTTCTTCCACAGAGAATCTTTGTCTTCTTCTGGCGTACAGCAGCGCAGCGACGTTCGACGGCGGATGTCAGCGCAACGAAGGTAGACAACGGCGCGGAAAGAGGAAAAGAGTAGGGTTTACGTGGAAAAAAATGATGAATTGGGCCGAAATGTTCTTAGGCCCAATTTTTTTATTTGTATTTTTTTTGTTTCTTCATCAAACAAAACTACGTCATTTCACTTATAACAAAACGATGTCGTTTTGTTTAATGAAGAAACAAAAAAATAACAAATAAAAAAATTGGGCCTAAAAACATTTCGGCCCAATTCATCATCTTCTTCCTCATAAACATTTTTGCGGTGGCATCGAATCTTCAAATCAAAGCTTTTGAGGATGGGGATGAGATCGAAGCTTCAAATCAAAGCTTCACATCAATCAAAGAAATTCACGCCAACAGCCCTCCAAATTACAGTGCGAAGAATGATTTGAGGATGGGATGGGGTACAGGACCCACGCCGATCCTACTTTGGTTTCACGGCGGTGATGATGCTGGTGGCGAACGACAGCGACAAGAAACCCTAGAACCCGACCCGGATTTTTAAACTAGGAACCCGACCCAGATTTTTAAACTAGGAACCCCACCCAGAACAAAAGTAAATTTCAAAAGAAAATAATTTTTTTACTGAAAATATATTTTAATTTGTAAAATTATTGAATACCCTTGGCTATACCGGAAAACCATTCCGGTATACCTGAAAACCGTCTCTCGAGACCAAAAGATTTAATTTTAGAATGTTACTGGCCGATTAAATGCGGTTTTGGTCTCCGAGACCAAAAGAAGGTATTGGTAAATATGTAAGGGACCAAAAAATAATTTAATCTTTCTTTTAAATTTTTCAGAAATAATTTCCTTTTCTATTAATTACATTCTAGCCCTTTTCTGGCCTCTTGAACCCATTTAATCTATTTGCATTGCTGATAAGTCTATTTAAAGTATCAATTCTTTCCTAATTTCATACTTCATTAAAGTTTTTTACCTAGATCAACCAAAATAGGTTAAATGCTTTAGCACTATTGAGCATAGAAAAAACTTTGTTGAATACTATTGGTTTTGATGATATAATTGATGACTTTTCCTCTAAAAGTGCCAGATGGAGTCATATGAAATAGAGTGTAGGTACAACAATTTTGTGATGGAATCTCTGGGGTTTGTCCCATTTTTGTGAGTATTTTGTACATATGGATTACTTCTTTTTATTTTTTAACAATAACGCTTATATATGTTCAATATATCAAAGAAAATTTATTCTCCATGTGCAGATAATGAGTAAAATAGGAGACAATTAGTGCACAAACTTGTCTACCTAGATCGTACAACAGGTGATCGATGTTTTTGAACTATAGCAATAGAAAATGATTCAAACAATGTAACAATTTTTTACGGTACTAGTGTAGAAATCCACCCTATGTTTATTTTTATTTTAAATTTAAAAAATATATAAAATGAGCATATTAGGTGAGGCTCCTAACATTGCACTTGATTTTTTTTTACAAGAGACCAAAATAAAAATCTCGCACGGACCTCAAAATCTATTGGACCGGCCCTGACTGTGGACAGAAACTTTTGAAAGTATGAATCTGATATTTTCTTTTTTTGAAAATAAAATCTGAAATTTTTCTTCATTACACACAACGCTTTTTGTGACATTAAAAACTGTTGTTATGTATAATATACTCAGAAAAAATAATTTAATTAAAATTGGTGTTATGTACTTGGAAAAAGTTTCACTCAAATTTCCTATACCTTTTATGACATATGCGACGATGGCAAAGGTTTGTATGAATATTGTTTCACAGCAAGATCAGAGTTTAAAGTGCGATTTACAGAAATGTTTTGATGAATGTGGCGTAAAAATAAAATAAATCTTTTATTCGGGGTCATATCTAAAAAATTTATGAAAGTTCAAGGGTTGAACTACAAAAAGATACAAGTTATATCTTCTCTGGCGATTCCAGTGATTGGACTGAAACGCCGATCATCATTCACGACGTCCATCCACTTCTGCAACCTCAATTCTTGATGTGCGCCACTTTCTTTCTTCACCAGTGATGTCCATCTCCTTCCGTTGGTTAGTTTTGCCATTCCCAATTGAAGAATTTTTGTCAATCTGGGTGTCTGAACTTGTTGCCGAAAATTGAAGGTATTGGAGGGGAATAAAGTCATGATTCCAGAATCTGGTGTTTGACATTTAAATTGGATGGGATTCTAAAAATTACAGGTTTCCCGGGCGAGGCGACATTCACGGTGGAAGCAATATTCACGGCGAACTTCCATTCAATTCCAATGCGGCGAATCGTGGGTAGGTCGCGATTAGGCTTTGGGTGATTCGGGTATTTGGTGAATCGTGTTGAGTTTAGTTAGTTTTGGGGCGTGATGTTTATTTTGGACCTATTATGTATTTGGGGTCTGGTTTTTTAAAAGGTTAAATGCAATTCTATGTTAAATGTGTCAATATAATCCAACAAAATTATAAAGTGTCAAACTAACATTAAATTTATTATGAATTGTGACAATAAACGTTCAGTCCAATATTCTAGCGTTGACTCACCAATTAAGGCCATTGACTAGACCTGAAATGACGAATATGCCCATTTTAGCTTATTTTTTCCCATTTTACATCACATATTGCCGCCAGCAACCACCTCTTATCGCCATCAACCACCACCCGCTACCCTCTCTGCCACCACCTCCTACCACCCTCTCCCGCCGCCAGGCACCACCACCTGCCACTAGGGGTGGGCGTCGGGTCGGGTTGTTCGGTTTTCGATTTAATCGGTTCAGTTTATTCGGTTTTTTTTTTAAAATGCCAAAACCAAAACCGACCCGAAAAACCAAATAAACCGAATAATCCGAACCAAATTTGAAATTCGAATTCGGTTTGAATTCGGTTTAAAACCGAATAAACCGAAGTAATTTCAACTTTTATTAAATTAAATTTAATTAAATTAATTCTGGACCGAATAAATCAAAAGCCCACAAACATACCAAAATTTCAACTTCAAATCAATGATTATAGCCCAAAAATTATGGACAAATCATTTATCATTAAAAGCCCATTTGGCATATGCATTGCATCTTATGCTTTGCTTTATGCTTTCATGAACATGATAAAATTTTAACTTTAATTTAACAAATTACGGCCCAATAATATAAAGCCAAGTTATTTGTTAATTATGGCCCAAAAGCATCAAATGCTTTGCCTTGGAGTCTTGGAGAAACGTTGGAGGAGGGATGGTATTTATAGGTGAAACTTACCCTGAGCCTCCTACATGTTTCCGATGTGGGACTAGTGACTACGCAATTCCAATTTTCCAAACCATGTAATGCGGCGTAATCAATTTCTCATGCATCTGCCTTCACTAGTTCACCTTTTCTTCCATTTTTTTATTGAATTTATTATGAGTCTGTCTCTTGAAATACGGTCTTTCCATAAGTCATGGAAATATTATGGTTTAAAATATAAATTAGAAGAAATGAAGATAAAATTTATGGGTTGAATGAATCGGGTTATAAACTTTATAACTACTACACATTGCATAATAAAATTTTAATATTGCAACTAAGAAATTTTACTTTGTATTATTATAATTAAACTCTATCCTTCCAGAAGCCTACGGAATAATGGAAACACGGTATTTTCCAAGATTTTTCCATTTATTATTACATTATTTAATTTGAGGAGTATTTTGTGACTGATGATTATTTAATACTTTTTATTATTATTACCCTATTAATTTGACTTATGTTTTTACCTTTTTCATACATGATGAATGTGTTTATAATATATTTTGGCAAAGTCTTGGGAAAGACGGTATTTCTATAGGTTTATGGAAAGACGGAATTTAATTAGAATAATAAAAGGTAAAAGGTCTTAGTTGCAATATTAAAATTTTAGTATGCAATATATAGTGGTTATAAATTTATAACCCGGTTCATGCAACCCAGAAATTTTATCTTCATTTTTTCTAATTTAAAGTTTAAACCTTGGTCTTTCCATAACTTATGGAAATACCGTTTTTCAAGAGACAGACTCATATATTTTTATGATTTCTTTCTCTTCTATTTATATAAGTAATTTAAATACATTTAGAGGGTGATACAAAAATTCCACTATTAAATAAACACAACGTCTTGTTTTAGACTGATAAATCATTATACAATATTATTTTATAATTGATATAACTAATAAGCTGATTTGATATTTGTTTTTATCTATTGCAACAAATTTCTTATAACTTTTAAAATGTATGGTTATGTATAAATAATTATAATTTGACACTAATAGTTATTAAAACGAGATTTTTCATTATTAGTCTAACATTTAGATGGTCTAATAGGAGACGTTCTCCTAAATTAACTATGATATTTATATATTACTGTCTTCATCTCTTCACCAAGTAATCTCACTGTCTTCATCTCTTCACCAAGTAATCTCTTCTGAGTCCATTGTAGTTTGTTAATTTTTTAGAGCAGAGGAAAATGTCCATTGTTTGAGGAATGCTTTAGTGTAGTGAAAGTTTACTGTTGAGAATCAATTATTCGTGCACCTTATCATTGTGATTACTAAGAGCACTGTAGTTTAGATATGGATATTTATTGATTATAGTTAATGCTTTCCATTTACGTTCATGCCAATAAGAATTTATAAGAATATATATACTTGTTTTTAAATTTATAAGAAATTTAAACGAACTAATTTATTAAACTTTTTTTTATAATGAATATGGATGGTAAAACACTTGAATATCAATCTATTGTCTATTTGATCCATTTCACATTTTCATGTTAAGATGTTTGGGGTAATTTTTTAAAATGTATAGATTAGTCCTCCCACTTATATTTACTTATAAATTTAGTTTTGTATTTTTAAATTTTATTTATTATTATATATTATTTATTTATTTACAATTCGGTATTCGGGTCGGTTTTCGGTTTGAGTTTCAATATCCAAAACCAAACCAAAAACCATATTCAAAATTCGGTTTATTCAATTCGGTTATCCAAAAACCGTATTTTAAATTTGGTTCGGGTTATTCGGATTCGGATAATTCGATTTTTGGTTCGGTTTTCGGTTTTTTTGCCCACCCCTACCTGCCACCCTTTCTAGCTGCCAGACACCACCACCCCCCACCCTCTCCCACCTCCAGCCACTACCACCCCCCAGCCTCCCGGAACCCTCTCTGCCACCAGGTGCTAAAGAGAATACAAAATTGAATCATGTGAAATGGATGACCTTCTTGTTTCTATTAAATAAAATATGTGTATACCGGGTAACATTCCTGTTAAAACCTACGTATTTCAGATAAATACTCCTTTTAAAGACTACGATTGCGTACTATGATAAATATTTAAAGATAAAAATTATTTCTGCTAAAACCTTTTCAAAGTATAATAAATATTAAAATTAGATAACATAGAATTCAATTAATGTTGGAATCTACAATTAAAAACAAGGGATAGGTGTCAATATAACCCTATCTACTTGAGTAAGTGCCAATATAACCCTATGATAATTTTTAGTGCAAATATAACCCTAACTAGTTAATGAAAGTGCTAATATAACCCTCAAACCCCATTTCCGGCATTGACCTCAATTTTTCAGCGTTGACTCTATGTAAATTGACCAAACTACCCTTTGGGCTAACTCTGAAATTGGGTGGACAATTTTACCCTCATAGTTAGCCAGAACGCCATAGTTCGTTGAAATCAGGTAGGGTTATATCAGCACATTATGCAATTTTATTGGGTTATATCAGCACATTCCTAATGTTTGTAGGGTTATATTAGCACATTTCTATTGTTTGTTGGGTTATATCAGCACATCCTTAAAACGTATAGGGTTATATTGGTACTTTCACTAACTATATAGGGTTATATTGGCACTTTCAAATATTGAAAGGTTATATTGACACTTATGTCAACTAGGTAGGGTTATAAAAGCATTTTTTCTAAAAACAAAGAATCCTAATTTTTAAACTACTTTCTTCTTAACTCTTAATCTGCATACTGTGTTACTTCAGTATTATACGTATATTCCGCCGTAAGTATTACTTGGGGGGACCACAACCTTTTTTTTACCATACAAAAACAAACAAAACACAAGAAAAATACAAAATAAAAATGGTAAAAAAAAGTTGGCAGGAACCTGGGTTTTAAAAAGCACGCTTAAGCGTGCTTAAAGCACCAAAAAGTGCTAGGCGCTCAAGGGAGCACTTTGTATGAATAAGCGCTGACGCCGATGAAAAGTACACGCTTTTTAGCACTTTTGGCGAACCGTAAAGCGCAAAGAAAAGCGCACTTTTCGTCCAAGGGCTGAAATGGGGCTTATTTATTTTCTTCTCTTTTTTATAATGAAATGAGGTTGGCTGAAATGAGGTTGGGCTGAAATGGAATAGTATTAGGGTTAGAATAAGTAAGGAAATTAAACAAACAAAAAAAAGAAACGGCTCAGTTCCTCTCATGTTCACTGACCGCGGCATCATCTTCACTTCCTATGTCCTTATCTTCCCCGACTGCGGCTCAGTTTCTCAAAAATTGAAGGCAACGACAACATATGAAGATGAAATGGAGTTTAGGGATGGAGATGAGGTCCGTAGGGATACTTTTGGTGAAGAAGATGATGATTTTTCCAATGATCAGCGATTAAAGCCTTAAATGATTTCATAATAATTTAAGAACCCTTCGATCTTAGTCGTTTAGTTCTTCTTACCACCCTTAAAACTTTGAATTTGGTATTGTGTTGAAACTTTTATTTGTCTTTTATGATTTTGTGTTATTATTCTACGTTCTATGCTGTGTCTTTAATGAAATAATCCTAGTTCATGTTTTGCATGCACTTTTTTCCGAAAAGTGAGCGCTTGCCCTCAGCGCTTTGGAAGTATTTACCATTAGCATTTCACTGCATTTTGCACTTTTAAAACCCATACGGGAACCCCCTGGTCCCCCCTGCTAGAATTTGGAAACCCTAGGCCTTCCAGACCACCATCTCACCATTTCCAACCACCGCACCACCACCACCATGTTCCCATACCCATACCCCTCCCCCAACCCACCTTCTTTACCGCTGGCATTCCTTCACCCCATACCACCAGCACCTCGGCCTCTCGTCAGAGCACCGGCCAAAGAAGAGTTCGGTCGCAGAGAAGTAGCTCTAATTCATTGGCGCCTATCCACTACATCGCCGCTGGAGCGCCAATTATCCACAGCTCGCCGGAATGCCCTTCAGAGAGAAGCCAACACTGCTGGAAACCCCCCCCTTTGGCAGCGGTTAAAAATAGCTGCTATGTAACTGAGTAACAGCTATTTTTTAATAAGCACTTCTATTACAAATTGTTTAGCAGCTAATAATAGAAAAGCCGCTTCTAGAGTGAGGTATTTCGGTATTGGCGGGAAATCATAGCAGCTATTTCCTAAAAACAGCTACTATATTAAGTAGATGGGAAATCATAGCAGCTATTATTTTGAAATAGCTGCTACGTATATTTTTAGAACAACTAATTATTTAAGAACTGCTTCTAGAGAGGTAGTTTTGAATTGGTGGGAAATCATAGCATCTATACCCTAAAAAGCACTGCTACATTAATTTAGGCGGGAAACATAGCATCTATTATTTTTAAATAGCTGCTTCGTGCATTAGTGCGATGGTGGAAGGGAGTCTACTGCACGTAGGGACCACAATAATGGAATTTGGATTGATGACAATGGTTGCACCTTCGAAGATATCGAGAAGTCCACCAAAAGGCCTAGGTATGACTAGATGAACGTCCACTATCTTCATCGACATGTGTGATTTTGGGATGGTGCTATCTTCGTTTTGTAATGAGTCTTGAAATTTTACTAGTGATTCGAGTGTGGTTATTTTGTGGTTATGACAGTGTTATAAAATATCATACCTGTTAAATCATTAGTCCATTTAGGCATGTATTTGAATTGGAAAAAAAAAGAGTTTAAGTAGTGATATGTCACAACCATTTGAACATTGTAGCAACTATTTTGTGTATTAAATAACTGCTAGGTGTTAAGAAAATCTAACATGTTTCAAAAGGTGAATGGTCTAGGCCAAGCTTTACTAAAAAATGAAAATTAATTTAAGTAGTGATAGGTCACAACCATTTGAACAATGTAGGGGCTATTTTGCATAACTTAAAATAGCTGGTACGGTGTTAGAAAATCTAACATGTTTCAAATGGTGAATGGTCTCGGTCATGCTTTACTAACAAATGAAAAATAATTTAAGTAGTGATAGGTCACAACTATCGAACATTGTAGCAGCTATTTTGTGTAAATTTAAATAGCTACTACGATGTTAGAAAGTCTAATATGTTTCAAAAGGTGAATGGTCTCGGTCATGCTTTACTAAAAAAATGAAAAATAATTTAAGTAGTGATAGGTTACAACCTTTTGAACATTGTAGCAGCTATTTTGTGTAACTTTAAATAGCTGCTACAGTGTTACAAAATCTAACATGTTTCAAAATGTGAATGGTCTCGGCCATGCTTTACTAAAAAATGAAAAATAATTTAAGTAGTGATAGGTCACAACCATCGAACATTGTAGCAGCTATTTTGTGTAACTTTAAATAGCTGATACAGTGTTAGAAAATCTAACATGTTTCAAAAGGTGAATGGTCTCAGCCATGCATTACTAAAAAATTAAAAATAATTTAAGTAGTGATAGGTCACAACATTTTGAACATTGTAGCTGCTATTTTGTGTAACTTTAAATAGCCGCTACGGTGTTAGAAAATCTAACATGTTTCAAAATGTGAATGGTCTCGGCCATGCTTTACTAAAAAATGAAAAATAATTTTAGTGATAGATCACAACCTTTTGAACATTATAGAAACTATTTTGTGAAAATTTAAATAGTTGCTACTGTGTTAGAAAATCTAACATGATTCAAAAGGTGAATGGTCTCGGCCATGCATAAAAAATAATTTGAGTAGTAATTGTTGGGAATATTCCCCAAATATAATGAGAAATGAGCTATATGTCTTTATTCTAGATGAGCTAGAAAAGTTAGGCTCAATAGAATTAGACCTAGGGTTATGATAGGGTTTTAGTATAAATATCTCATATTTGTATTATAGCCACCATGTGTGAGTGATAGAAAGTTTGTGGTTGATTACAGAGAATAGAATTGAGTGTTGAGAGATATTGTGTGTTGATAGATAGAACATACATTGTAAACTCTTTCTATTTTTTTAGTGTATTGGAATCATTTGAATCCTGTGGTTTTTCCCGGTTTGGGTTTTCCACGTAAAATTTGTGTGTTTGTTCTTTTGATTATTGATTGTATTTTTCTTGGGAGTAAAGAAGGAATTTTAAATCTTGACAAGGTGAAGGTCGAGGTTTAAATTCCAAACAATTGGTATCAGAGCTAAATTGAAGAAGGTATAGTGAAAGAGGGAATTTTTGGATTTTCTTGTGCTAATTAAGTAAATCAAAATTATCTCAACATCCGACCGTTGAAATTGGCTGAAAATTTTACAAGGCGTTCACAGGTCGTGTATCTACAATCTGAAAGGTGGAGATTGGGTTTTGAGGTGTGGAATTATTGCAATATTTTTTTAACAGAAGCTGTGAAATTTGGTGATTTCTTTCCCTCTTCTTGTTGTTTTTGTTTTTGTTCTGGTTACTTGAAAATTTTGATAAGATGTTGGAAACAAGATTTCAAATGCCTCTTTTTGATGGAAAGATGGATTTTACTATGTGGAAGAGTACAATGCAAGATGTACTTGTGAGGGATAATCTTGATCAAGCTCTCGAGGATGAGAAACCTGAAGGAATGACTGATCGTGCTTGGGCTAACATGAAGAAGCAAGTTGTTAGTACGATCTGATTGGCACTTGCTCCAGAAATCAAATATGGTGTCATCCGGGAGGAGACACCAAAGGGTATTTGGGACAAATTGGATAGTGTTTATGCTTCAAAATCATTGACCAACATGATGTGCATGAAGATGGATCTCTACACACTGGAGATGGAGGAAGGAGGTAATATTCATGATCATATTAATAATTTTAGTCAAATAGTATGTCGACTTCAAAACACTGGGGAGGAAGTCGATAGTGAAGAACAAACTTTATTGTTACTAGCTTCTCTGTCATTATCTTATAAACACATTGTGCAATCTATGTTGGTTGGGAGGACCACTCTTAATTTTGATGAATTGGTTGCTCAATTAAGGGATAATGAGAAGATAATGGGAAAGAACAACATGTCCAGTGGGAATGAAGTGCTAGCTACTACAGGTGCAAGGGTGCCAAATCAAGGGAGGAATCATTTTGTGGATGGGAGTGACTATGGTGAAATATCCCAACCAAAAGATTGCAGTAATGTTAAGTGTTTTTACTGTGGTGAAAAGGGTCACATCCAATCTATATGTCCTGTCAAGGTGAAATATTTGAAAATTTTAAGAAAGATGAAAGGCAAAAAGAAGGTAGATGAGAATGATGATTCCGTGAACTTGGTGATTCAAGATGATCATGATGACTTGTATATGATGAAGAGAAATTAGTCGAAAGGCTCAAGTTGGGTGTTGGATTGTGCATCTTCTATGCACATTTGTCGCAAAAAATATTCTTTTGAAACTTTGATGGTTGGTGGAGATTTTGGTCACATGATTGTTGGAAATGGTGAAAAGATGAAGATTATGGGTGTTGGCATTGCACGCTCAAGAATCACAATGGCGTTGTTAAGAGATTATTTTATGTGAAGTATGTAGCAGGTTGTAGTGATAACATAATTTCACTGGGCAAGTTATGTTCGCGAGGATGCCGGTTCACTGGTGACAATGACTTCTGCAAGGTGTTTAAGGGAGGTCAGATGATCATCAAAGGAGTGAGAAGTGATCACAACCTTTTTTTATGTTGGAGGTCTAAGCAATGAGTCTTGCAATAAACTTGGCATTCACAAGGATGAGTTGAAACTGAAGAAGAAGATGCAATTCACATGTGTTGAAGATATTGTATTTGAGACTTTGAGTCGAGGGAGGAGTTGTTGGGAATAGTCCTCAAAGTCCAAATATAATGAGAAATGATCTATAGGTCATTATTCTAGATGGGCTAAGAGAGTTAGGCCCAATAGAATTAGACCTAGGGCTATGATAGGTTTTTATGATAGGGTTTTAGTATAAATATCTCATATTTGTGATGTAGCCATCATGTGTGAGTGATAGAAAATTTGTGGTTGATTAGAGAGAATAGACTTGAGTGTTCAGAGACATTGTGTATTGAGAGATAGAACATACATTGTAAACTATTTCCATTTTCTAGTGGATTAGAATCATTTGATTCCTGTGATTTTTCCCGGTTTCGATTTTCCATGTAAAATTCGCGTGTTGTTCTTTTGATTATTGATTGCGTTTTTCTTGGGAGTAAAGAAGGGATTTTTAATCTTGACAAGGTGAATGTCGAGGTTAAAATCCCCAACAGTAATAGGTCACAACTCATCTTGGCCATGTGAGATATTATTAAATTTATCTTCAATGAGAGAGTATATAAATTTAGAGTAACTTATCCAAAATTTAAAAAAATATAGTTACAATTTATTTTTTCTTCAGTAATTAATTATTTTTAATTTCATAGATTATGATACGGAACCCGGTTGATTTTATGATTTGTCTTGAATTGAGCGAAGAATGTAAACTACAGACGATTGCCTGTTTAAAATTTGGACTACAATGTGTGAACGGAAGTGCCCCTAACAATATTTAATAAAAAACACGCTATGGTTCAAAAATTTGTTATGACGTTATCCTTCTCTCAAAAATATGTGATTTTAATATAAATATAGAAATAGAAAATAAATATTTTTTGTGTGATATGTTGAAAAGCATTGTTACATATTCTAGAGTAATTTAGAGTTGATTACTTAGAGGTAAAGAAAGGAAAATCGAAAAGGATTACAAATATGTTCTTGAGTCTAATTGTTGATAAATATTATGTTACAAACTTGGAAATTAAAATGAGGGTGTATAGGGTAGCATCACGTTCGAGCGGATTTGAATTTCCAGGAACAAGTAATGTTTTTTACCTTTTGCACTTAGCTCCCTCCAAGAAAATTGGAGTTGTCGAATCATGAAATCTGCGACGCCAAAATGCAATTCAATATTATACGTTTGTGATTTGGGCATGTATGGATGAACAAAAGAGCCTCTAAAGTCAACATTGATTACTTCTACATAATCTTGGAAAATTACACTATGGCCCAAAATTGTATTACCCTATTATCCATTGCTCAGAAATACATGATTTTTTGTTATTTTTGCACAAATATAGAAATAGAAAATAAATATTTTTTTGAAAGAAATGATGAAAAGCTCTAGTACATGTTCTAGAGTAACTTAGAGTTGATTACTTAGAGGTAAAGAAATGGAAATCCAAAAGGATTATAGCTATGTTCTTGAGCCCGATTGTTAATAAATATTTTGTTACGAATTTGAAAATTACAATGGGGGTGTATAGGGTAGCATCATGTTCGAGCAGATTTGAATTTCAAGTAACGAGTAAAATTTTTACGTTTTGCACTTTGATCTCTCCAAAAATGTTGGAGTTGTCGAATCACAAAATTGGTGACACGAAAATGCAATTCAATATTATACGTTTGCGAATTTGCGATTTGGGCATGTATGGATGAACGAAATGGCCTCTAAAGTCAACGTTGATTACTTCTACACAATCTTAGAAAATTACACTATGATCCAAAATTGTATTACCCTATTATCCATTGCTCAGAAATAAATGATTTTTTTATTCTTTAAAGAGACAGACTCTTTTAATAATATGTTATTATATTCAATTTTAGAAATAAAAGGCCATAATTTTATTTTTATATAGTTGAACTATAATAACATATAATCCAATTTATAATAACATGTTCATGCACATGGGTGTAGGGCTAAGCTCCCACGAATATGCTTTCAATTCTACCCAGATTTGGGTGCAATTCTTAACGTTATTTGCTAATGGATTTCCATTTTACGTTCTTGTGCTAGTGGGAAGTACTAATTAGTCCATGTAGGAAAATGACAAGTTAGGGTTTTAATCTTCATTTGTTTGCTGCTGGGTGGTGATATTCTTGATTGTGTGTGTTCTTTGAAAGCTTTGGCTTCATATCCAAATTGGGATCCTGGAATTAAGTGAGCTTTGAAATGTTGGAATACTATTTATGTATGCAAACTTTCACTCAGATGGTAGAAATGGAAATGCGCCGGAAAATGTTACAGTTATACATCCTCTTCCTGTTGACACACAATTTCTATTTGTGATGTTGGAGAACAAGTAAGAAAAGTTTAAGAGTAAAGTGGTAATATGACCCTATGTTCCGGTCATATGTGTCAATATGATCGTGAAAGATCAAAAAGTGCTATTGTAACCCTATGATTTGCTTGAATTGTGCTAATATAACCCTAAAGAGCTGAATTCGACCGAAAATCTATGAATTGACTATTATATTCCTGATATAAAAAAATCAGAAAATGTGAAAGGACAATTATGCCCTCATTGTCTCAATAGATTTCTTTTCTTCCCTTTTCCTTCTTCTCGATTCACTTTTCCTCTTCTCGATTCACTTTCCTTCTTCTCGATTCATCACTCTCTAGATTTACATTTTCCTTCTTCTCGATGAGTAGCTAGTTCGAGAATGGTGGCATCGAGTTTCAGCGGGGGTGGGCTGGGTAGGCTAGGAATTTAGGGTGGCACCGACATGGCGATGTGGTGGCGCAGGGGCAGCAGAGGTGGTGGGGCGGCGATGTCAGGCGGCGGACTCCAGTTTGCTCACCCAGATCTACCTGCCCATCCGGTGAACTTCAGATTTCGAAGAACTATATGAGTTTAGTTTTTTGGCTGTTGATTGAAGCTTGAGATTGTGGTTTTTGTTTAACAGTAGAAGGATACCGGAGTGATACAATGATTTGTCGTAATGAATTGTATTATTGATAACTGAATATATAGAGAGTACAATAGAGATGTAATAAGGAAAGAACTCTAATCTTAATAAATCATAATCTAATCAGGAGTCTGATTTATTCTAACACCCCCACTCAAACAAAGCGTCGAATGCTCACCGGCCCACAACTTGGACCTGAAGAACTTGAACAGCGGACGAGAGAGCCCTTTAGTGAAGATGTCTGCAATCTGAAGAGAAGTCTGAACATAAGCAACGCGCAGCTTTCCAGATGTCACCAACTCACAAACAAAATGGTACTCAATGTCGATGTACTTCGTCCGCTTGTGCGCCACTAGATTCTGAGCCAAGAAGATAGCACTACTATTGTCGCATAACAGCAGTGGAGAACCAAAAAGCGGAACCTGAAGATCACGAAGCAAATGAGTGAGCAACACCACTTCTGAAGCAGTGTTGGCGAGAGCACAGTATTCAGACCCAGTGCTAGAGCGAGAAACAGTGGCCTGTTTCTTGGCGCTCCAAGAAACTAGATTCCCGCCAAGATAAACCGCATAACCATAAGTGGACCGACGAGTCTCTAGACAGCGAGCCCAATCAGCATCAGAGTACCCTAACACATCAGGAGTACTAGCAGGACAAAAATTGAGACCAAAATGAAGAGTGCCACAAACATACTGCAAAATCTGTGTCACAACAGCAAAATGGTCATCTCTGGGATCCTGAAGATACTGACTCACCGTGTTGACCGAGAATGCCAAATCCGGGCGAGAGATGGTGAGATACTGGAGAGCACCAACAAGAGAATGATAAAGTGTAGGATCCCGGAATGGAGGACTGGTAGAGCTGTGAAGCTGAGAGCCCACGATAAATGGAGTAGAAACAGGTGTCACGTCAGACATACCGGCCTGATTCAAAATATCACGAGCATACTTTCTTGGCCAAGCAGTAACCCTAAGGAGGTAGGCGAAACTTCAAGACCAAGAAAGTAATGAAGAGCACCAAGATCCTTGATCGCAAACTCTCTGTGTGTCCGATCAATAAACTGGCGAAGAAGATTCGAGTCACTGCCTGTAAGGATGATATCGTCCACATACACAAGTAGGTACAGTAATGACGAACCTCTAGAAAGGACAAATAAATAAGTATCAGCTAAGCTGCACCAAAAATTAAGTTGTGTCAGATAACTACTGAAATGCTGGAACCAAGCCTGGGGAGCCTGCTTAAGACCATAAATGGTCTTTCGCAAGCGATAAACATAGTCTGGATGAGCAGAGTCCTGATAACCAATGGGCTGCTTCATGTAGACTGGAACATCAAGAACACCATTAAGGAAAGCGTTCTTGACATCCAACTGATGAAGTGGCCAGGAACGCATGGTGGCTATGGCAAAAACCATCCTAACAGTGGAGGCTTTGACCACAGGACTAAAAGTGTGGTCAAAATCAAAACCCAGAATATGCAAAAAATCCTGCGCCACAAGTCTAGCTTTGTGACGCTCAATAGTGCCATCTGGTCAATACTTTAGCCTATAGACCCATTTGGAGCCAACAATGTTGACATCTGAAGGTTGAGGCACCAAGTCCCAAGTGTGCTGACCACGAAGAGCGGCCATATCATCATCCACGGCTGAAACCCAGGTTAGATCCTGAAGGGCAGAGCGATAATCAGTGGGCTCTGTCTGAGAAAGGAGTGCAGCAGTGAGACCGTGAGCAATAATATCCAAATAATCATGGCACTGAATGGCACCAGTAGAAGATCGAGTAGCCATCCAATGGATAATAGGTTATGGTGGTGAAACTGGAGGAATCGAACCAGCTGAAGATGTAGAAGAAGATCGAGCAAAGCTGGCCGACGAGTGGCCTTCGGAAAACTCCAGAGAACGAACGGTTGAGGCTGGCTGAGGCGTGGGGGCGACGACTGAGGTGTGGTGGCCGACGGATGAGGCATAGTGGCCGGTGGTTGAGGAGCCGGGTCCGGGTTGGCCGTCCAAATGGAAGATGGTGGTGAAGGAGGGGCGGCTGGAACAGGCATAAGCGTGGTGGCCCCAACCGATGAAGTAACAGTTCCATAAAAAATGATGAAATCTCCAGATTCGAAATAGAACGTCTGTCCATGGAAGATGAGACATAAGGGAATAAAGATTCATCAAAACGAACGTGGCGAGAGACACAGATGCGCCCAGAAGTCGGGTCGAGACACTGGAAGCCCTTGTAACGAGGGTTGTAGCCAATAAAAACACACGGAATGGATCAGGGTGCAAACTTATCTGTAGCAGTGGCACGTAGACATGGAAATGCACGACAACCAAACGGGTGAAAGAGGGTATAGTCAGGCACATGACCAAAAATAACCTCAAAAGGTGATTTTCCACCAAGAACTGAACTAGGCAGACGGTTAATGATGTAAACCGCGGAGGAGAAAGCTTCCACCCAATAACAGTGTGGCACAGAAGAGTGAAAAAGCATGGCAAGACCAGTCTCTGTGATGTGACGATGCTTCCGCTCAGCTCGGCCATTCTGAGCAGGTGTATAGAGCGATGACATCTGATGATGAATGCCACATGAGATGAAGTGAGCCTGAAGTCGGTGATTAGTAAACTCTGTGCCACCATCGGTCTGAAATTTTTAACCCTAGCAGAAAACTGGGTCTCAAAAAATTTCTGAAACTGGATAAATGTGTCATAAAAGTCTGACTTATACCTCATCGGGAGAAACCATGTGAATCGCAAAAAATTATCAAGGAAAATGGCATAATAAGAAAAACCACCTGCCGATAAAACGGGGGCTGGTCCCCACAAATAACAATGCACCTTATCCAACAAACCAGTAGCACACTTATCACAAATGGAAAAAGGTAAACGGCTACTCTTGGCCATCTGTCAAGGAGAACAACTAACAGATGCCGGCATAGCGGAAGTGATAGTAATATGGCCCTGTCGACTTAACAACTTAACAGTATCATGAGACACATGACCAAGGCGAGAGTGCCACTGCTCAAAAGAAACCTGAAGCTTTCCAGAGCGTAATTCACCGAAAAAGCTGGAATTACCAGTCTCAAGAAAGTAAAGACCTTAACTATTACGCCCTTTACCAATTATCTTCCATGTGTGCTTATGCTCAATGGAAAATGTGTTGGCATCAAATATAACACGGACATGTAAATCACGAGTAAGCTTACTAATGGACAATAAACTTCTAGTAATCTAAGGGACCATAAAGACATCATTAACAGAGAAACCAGAGAAATGACACTGACCGATGTGAGAAATAGATAATGATTCACCATTTCCAACAAGAATAGAATCAGAACCTCAATAACATTGTACCTTATCAAGATGATTGCTGCGAGCAGTGATGTGAGATGTAGCACCTGAATCAACAATCCACTGATTCGACAAAAGATGATGGTTGGGACCATTCAAACTGGCCTGAAACAAAACTTTGTCCGCAATCCAATTAGTGGAGCAATCTTCCCGAGATATAGGGCCCAAATAAACCATCATAACAGACCAAAAATGGCAGAAAAAGTTGGGTTCTCCAAAGGCAAGGGAACGAAGTTCCAGATTAATTTTGAAGACTTTGTAACTCCCAAAGGCAAAAGTAATGGGCCAGTAAACAAAGGTAGGCGAAGCTGACTGAGCAAGGGACTGAGATTCAGTCAAGCGCGTGTTGCCACGTGATTGAGCGCCTCTAGTCGTGAGATTTGGTCACGCACTTAGTAGTGACTGAGCGTGTGTTGTGACACGCGAGTGGAGAGATGCGCTGGCTTGTTCAAGTGGCTTCACGCGCCTCTGGTCGTGAATCTTCTGCAGATCGAGAACCGAGGCTGGTATGATACTCCTAAGGCATCTGATGGAGAACGGTGGCCAGAGAAACCAATCGAAGAGGGGACTCACCGGCGCAGTTGAGCTTTCTGCCGGGACCAAAAAATTGGACGGAGAAGAAGAAAGCTTCCGTCTGAGAAGACGCTGATGGAGGCGCTGCTGAGGATGCCGATGGAAGCAGACCAGAGATTAAACCGCCGCTGAGGATGCCAATCAGAGAAGTAGGTCGGAGAAGTCGCTGACTTGAGGGTAGACCGGGAACAACACTGTTCGGAGTTGGCCGAAGTGATGGGTAGAAAAAAAATGAAACAGAAGGGGAAAGAATTAGGTCAGGATCAGAACTTGCTCTGATACCATGATAGAATGATTTGGCGTAATGAATTGTATTATTGATAACTGAATATATAGAGAGTACAATAGAGGTGTAATAAGGAAAGAACTCTAATCATAATAAATCATAATCTAATCAGGAGTCTGATTTATTCTGACACGGAGGTTTCAAGCTCGCCATTTAGATTGATTGTTCTTTGTTTTTTTTCTGATTCAGGAAGCTGAAGGATACTAGAAGATTGATTGTTCTCCCACCGCCTCAGAGCCCTAATTGCTTTGAATTGCTCCCTCATTTTGATTACAAGTATTCATCTTTCGATAAAGATCGAGCCTTTCCCGTGTTCTGTCTCTGATAACTCCATTGCTCTACTTAATTTGCCAAATGGGTCCTTCCCTTCTATCAAGTTATCTGCATATCGACGACGATTAAATGATGGAATCGAGGTAGGATTCTTTTAGTTTAGAAAACTCATTCTTTTTTTCTTAGATTGATCGGGCTAAATGATGCCTTTTGTAATGTGCAGGTGAATCAGGAGGAAAGAAATGGTGACAAAGTGTCACTAAGAAGAAACAAGGGCTGAGTTTTCTTGTATGGTGAAGGAGGCCAAAATTCTTGGCAAGGCTTTGGGGATCCCTTGCCTAGATGGGTAATATTTATTCCAATTGTGCGGTGTGCGGTGGCGGAGCAGTGGTGACGGTGGTTTTGGATTGGTAAAGAAGAAGAATCTGGGGTATTCTTGTATTTAATTTTCTAGTTTTAAGAGTAGGGGTATTTTAGTCTTTTTGTATTAGGTCAACGTCGAGAATTACAAAGTCAATGTATGAATAGTGCCAAAATGTTATATCGTCACTTCTAATGCAAGACATAGGGTTATAATAGCACTTTCTCATCTTGCATGGTCATATTGGCACTTATGACCACAACATAGGGTCATATCTGTATTTTGCCCAAATTTTAATGTGTGCTATGCTTATTGTGATCAGTTTTCTAATTTTGTCAATAACCATCTTAGCATGAACTATTCTGCATATTATCCTTCATCACGTACACGATGGATTTTTTTCTCAGCTAGTTGCTAGATCTAGTTATTCAAAAATTGAGTTACCTAATGCAGGTAAGGCTTTTTTACTTTCAGCTGTTGATTTTCTGATGGGTTCATGAGAATTTACTCTCTCAAACCTGGTTCAGGGAAGTGAAGACTATCTGAAGATCAGTATTTAGTTCCGCTTATGACTGGAATTTTAGGGCATTGCTATATCACGCCCAGTATTTTACTATCCACGCCCTAATACGTATAAATACACGTATTTATATTTTATAATTAAAAAATTAATTGGAGAAAGTAGTATATAAGTGGTGTCTCCATTTCTCCCATTTCTGTTGCCTCCCAGTCACCGGATTCCGCCGCCGCCGCTGCCAACCGCCGCCGCCGCCGCTCGCCGGAAAACGTAAGTTTTAGAGCAAAAATTTTTAATTTTCGTGCGAATTGTAAGGATGTTGCGTGAATGTTGCCCATCTATTCGAATTTTGTTGGAATTGTTAGAATTGGGGTTTGTTAGAAATTTGGTAAATGTGGAATGGATGTTGGATGGATGTTGGTCGGAGGTGCGTGTTGGCCGGAGGTAGTGTTGGGCTGGAGGAGGTGAGCCGGACCTGGCCGAGGTGCGCGGCGGAGAGCCGTTTCGCGCGGCGGCGCACCGCGCGTGGCAAGGCGGAGGGACGCGCGTCGGGTCTGGCCTTGGGCGGCGCGCGTCGGGCCGAGGAGAGGAAGAGTGGTGACGCCGGCGGAGGAAGAGGTAGAGGGGAAGGAGAAGGAGAAGGGGAAGGAGAAGGAGAAGGGGAAGGAGAAGGGGAAGGAGAAGGAGAAGGGAGGCGCTGGCGGGCGGAGGTTCTGGCGGTCGCCCGGTGGCGGAGGAGGCCGGCGCCGGAGTAGGCCGGCGGAGGAGGAGGACGCCGGCGGCGGAGGAGGACGCCGGCGGCGGAGGGTGGAGGGATGAGGAAGATGAGGGGTTTGGTTGTAAATATAAGAAAATAGGAGGGTTTAATCTTAAA
This sequence comes from Rubia yunnanensis, assembly GCA_037428765.1. Taxonomy (NCBI): domain Eukaryota; kingdom Viridiplantae; phylum Streptophyta; class Magnoliopsida; order Gentianales; family Rubiaceae; genus Rubia; species Rubia yunnanensis. Next base: position 10,937,686 of record CM075061.1, read on the forward strand.
TTAAATTCTTTCATTAGATAATAGGAAATTAAAAAGTATGATAAATTGGAAAAATCTGATATTAGGAATTTTATGAATTTTGGAATTAAAATGAAAAAATTGTTATTTTTAGAAATTGTTTAGTTTAAATTTGGAAATGATAACTATTTTAGTAATTTGGAAAGTATATGTAACATAATAGAATATAATCTTATTTAAATTAACATTATGAAAATCTAGTTTATTAATCTGATGAAAACAATTGTGTAGTAAATGATTATGATATGTTTTAACAATTGTTTTTTTGAATGTTAATATTAGTGTCATGTGGTGAAAAATTCAGATTATTGTACAATGATTTAGTAATGTAATTTATAATTTGCAATTAATAAAAATGTGTAGTTCGTTGTATGGGATTGCAAAAGAATTAAATGTGCTGTTTAGAGTGGGGTTTTTTACGTTATATTAACTTTTTTCTATGCATTATAAAATATGTAGTTTCCATAAGTTGTTTGAAATTATGCACTGTTTCGTCATATCAGTTTACACGTTGTTGAAAAGTATGTTAATTTATTTTATCATATCAGTTTAAATCAATTGTCGTTATACTAATTACATATCTTGTGTTGTAGATGAGCCATGCTGGTCAACCCGACGACCATGGTCGTTCTATACGACGAAGAGGTATTAGTGCTTTGGCCAGACAGGCGAGAGGCCGTGTGGTCGAGGAGGAACAGTCGCAGGAGCGTAATGTAGGAGCTGAGCAGCCTTCTCCACGGCGCGATCATGCATTCGATCCCATGCCGACATGGGACGGTCCGGAGCTTAACATTATCCGTGATGATAGTGATTGGCAGTCGATGTATGACTTGCCGGTAGAATGCAGCCCACTCGGGGCCGATGGTGGGCAGGGACAGAATGCATGCAATGTCCCCCCGTCTGGCCAACCTGGGACGAGTGTGCAATTGGATGCTGGAATCAAACTGTATGCTGGTGGAGGAGCCAGACACACCGTTAGGAATAGAGCTGGCCGATTCGCGCAATCTTCTGGTGGATCGTGTAATGCCGGTGAGACTGGCACTGGAAGGGCACCGAGGAACAGGAGAAAGCGACAAGCCGATGAGACGTGGCTTGTGCGGGGACCGATGGGTGGTGGCCCGCAAGATGACCTCGTGATACCAAGCTTTGGAGGACACGTCGCAGTCGACGTTTGGAATGGTATAGAGCGAGGTGTGCTGAGATGCCATGCTCGTTCGACGCTATGCAAGCAGCTAGTCACTACGCTCCCTGACCGGAGCGATGTTGTACAGGCCCGGATACGTGCCACAGGGTTGGCCCACCTTCCTGCGATTATGTTCCAGTTCCTTGACATGGCATTGATATCCGCTTTTGTCGAGAGGTGGCAGCCGGACACGAACACATTTCACATGCCTTTCGGGGAGATGACCATCCTGATGCACGACGTAGAGATGATTCTTGGCATTCCTATCGATGGTGGCGTTGTTGCGAGTACCATTTCGGTGGAGACTATTCAGGAAGCAGGCGCTGAACTATTTGGGAAAGACGTGGAGTCCTTTGTCGCGGAAGACTGGAACGGGGGTAACATAGATGGCCAATCATTGATGGCGAGGTGTGTAGCGGCTGGTCAGAGCGATAACTTCCAATTTATGTGCTACATGCTGACCCTGTTTTCATCAACGCTTTTTGTGGATAAAACTGGGAATAAGGTTAGAGCCAACCTTCTACCTCTACTTGATTCGCAGTTGTCCTGGGACTCGGCGACATTGGCCAGTTTGTATCTACAGTTGGGAATTGAGTCCCGGGCTCGGGCCCGCGGCCTACGCGGCTGTTGCACGCAGCTGCAAGCATGGATATACGAGTACTTTCCGATGTTTCGGCCGAGACTGAGTACACTGCCAGCTCTCCCGGGACGCGCCAACCGGTGGCACACAGGGGATAAAATGGGGAGGGACACTCGGAGGCTGGCTACCATCAGGCGTCAATTTGATGCCTTACAACCTGACCAGGTATGAATTCCATGCTTTTACTCTTATTCTAATAGTAGTAGGTAGATCGGATTCCATATGAACGTTACATTTCTGTGAAACACGCGCAGGTGGATTGGTTGCCATATGAGCTGGACGTGGTTAGGGCTGCGAGGGGGAGGACTCACTACCGCGGCGTGATTCGACACCTTGAAGCAATGGAGGCGTACATGCCAGATCGTGTTGTGCGCCAGTTCGGTCTCGTACAGGGTATACCGCAGAGTCTTAGGATTGTGCCTGAGCCTTGTTCCCGGCCCGCTGATCCAGCTAGCTATTCAGTTACCTACTCAGGGATGATGCAGTTGACCTTATGGCATATGGCACACGCTTGGCACGACGGTCAACTTGCTGAGTTCCCAATTGCCACAAGTCTGTCAGAGTGTACCTTGGATTACGAGGCGTGGTACGCGAGTCATTCACACCCATTTATCGCAAATCCTGAACATGCTGCCACAAGTAGACCGGATAGGACACATCTTTTGTCACTGGTAAGTATTCCGCCACTATTTACCTTCGGTAATTATATTAAATTGGATTGTTCCGTTATGGTAAAATGTGTTTCCTGTGCATCAGATGCTAAGTGACATGATGAGCGACTTGGATCCATTTGACTCGACAACCGTTGATGGACTCGTCGACCCGTGCATGAAGGAGTTGTTGACTACTTGGATAAGTCGTCGCGATGAGTATCGCAGGCTCATGGGTGATGAACCCATTCCCTAGGCGACTGTTTGCTTATGTATGAACCCACTGTTTGCCTTCGGTTTGCTCATTTATGTAATCGCAACTATTTTTGCATATTAAAGATATAAAACTTTTGTTTTTGTAACCGGAGCGCTTTGATAATAATTGTAACTTATAAAATTATGGCCGAAATGTTTCATTGGGTACAACAGTTAATTACGAGGCGTGTATGCTTTGGTCCAAGCAATCATCCTCCTACGAAAGGGTAACTCCCAACCAACGACATCAGACTTCCTCAATGTGGTCCACAGATTAAACACGGGGGGCATGGGGCAGTTTTCCTTCACGTGTATCCGGACGAAATGGCTTGCACTGCGTACGTATACAATGTGTAGCTCCCTCCTTGTTCCATCCTCGCCGCCACCTGCCCTCAATGGAAGGACTGTACAGCAATAGTCTGCCGACCCATTCTCTAGAATGTAATATAAAACTACAGCCGTGTTGTAGTAGGTGGCGACAGGAAACATGTCTGCAATGACTGTAAACCAATGCTCTTGACCACATGGACCTTTGGTGTGGTGTATACGGGCTCTAGCTAATTCAACGTTGTCTTTCGAACCGTATATGGGAACATAGTCAGGCCAATGAGTTGATATCTCGTTAAATACTGCCCGACGCGCTCCAGACCATTCACCTTCACTGTCTACATGGAACGCATCAGCAACGCATCTGAAGCCACAGTTTCCATCACTCACGACATCGTTCCAGCCTTCGATGTAACGCCTAACAATGTGGGGGACACTTTCGAGGAACGGGAATGTCGCTGGAGGAGAAAACATTAAGATTAATTTCATTGTAATGCGGCGTTCATTAGGAAGAATGGTGTTTGTACTTACCGTGTCGGCTACCTCTCCCTGATGTGGTGCACCCCGAGGACCTTGAACTACGACCGTATCGCCTATTCACGTGCTCGTGGTAGCTCGGTGAACGTCGGGTTGATCTTGATCGGGGGACCTGCTCGCTTGGTCTCCCACGTGCACTTGTACAATTGTCCGGCTCGCCAATGCCGCTGTCCGCTGGACGCAACTACTCATCTATGTAGCTTGAAACTCGTCGGAGAACCGAAGGGTCGCTGCGTGCCAGCTCCTCCAACTGAGTGTTGAACAGTGACTGATCCTATTCAGCCCTCGACATATTTTCCATGCTCCGCACGTGATCACCTAATGCCAGGCTCTTAAACAGTGGATGAATGCCGTCCAAGTACAAGGGGATTCCTTGTGCAACTGCCCTCGACATGATGCATGCACATGGTATTCCGTGTGTCGAACGCAGTACACAACCACAGTATGCATATACCTGTGCTCCGAGTGCATCAATCCTCCCGTACTCGACCGTCAATTTATCCAGACAATATTTGGACACATTGTTGATCAAGTTGTTGAAAAGGACTCTACGGTGCAATCTACCAGTGCACGTTCTTGATTTCTCTAGGTTGGCCTTGATCATAGTAATTTGCCCGGCTATCTGCAGGTCGACACGCCTCCATATCGTATCCAGTGAACCAGTTGACGTTTGTAACCACCCTTTCAATGACGAGTGTGCACTTTCGACCCTGCATGTAGTTGTGTTCCCAAAATGCAGAAATCTGTTCGTCCATGCCCTTACAAATTTCTCCTTATGGGGGTTGAGCCACGTAGTCTCAGCGTAACTAATAACAGCTTTGCTCCAAGACCATCCAGCCCTCATATCTACCAAGGCGGATTCGTACGCTGAAACGGTGAACGCATTGCAAACCCGGAACCATGCACCATTCTTGAAGGCTGCCCCGCTCCTCTTATTCCCTGTTAGCACCGTAGCACGTGCCTCCACATCCTTGTTAATATGCCAGGTGCAAAGAAAATGATTCGATTCTGGAAACACAATCCGGAGTGGCCTAATCAGTCCCATCTCTCGATCGGTGACCACAACCTCAGGGAACGGTCCATCGACAAGCAAGTTCTTGAGTGCGTTAAGAACCCACTCATAGGTATCTGCCGTTTCTTCAACGACAATTGCGTAGGCAATCAGGAAATTTGTGTTGCAAGGCGACATCCCAACCATCTCAATGAATGGCATGCCGTAGCGATTAGTCTTGTACGTTGAATCGATGGCCACAACCCACGGAAACGTGTGAAATGCCACAACAGCATCGGGATGAGCCATGAATAAATGAGTCAAAGTACCATCAAGTGCTAAGCGGTGACTAGTGACATACCCGTTCGAGGTGGCAAGATGCAAACAATTCTCCGCTGTGTTGCGCCCGCCTCGCCTTTCTGTTACATATGCCGATCTCTCATTGTACACCTGCCTAATGGTCTGATGCAGGCCTGGAAACGATTGACTAAGGCTGGCATTGATATGCCTGGGGGCTGTTTCTGAATCTGTCAAATCTCTAATCATTTGTTTCGCGTCCGCATGGAGCATGCAGCTCTGTCTATGACCCTCAGCGTACAATGAGAATGGGTGGTTATGCATCCCTCGGCTAGAATCCTTGCACGGTACTACATTCCAACCCTCCCCCGTGCTACTCTCTTTCATGACAATCGTGAATGGGCAGTCACAACTTCTAGTCGAAGTGTTACTCCGTCGGACTATATCAGAATCGCTCACATCGATAACCTTATCTTTTCGGCCCCGATTGCAAACGCAATATATCCTCAGGGGACCATTCTTATTTTTTTTGTAGGACCCCATGACAAGTTCAAATCCTACTTGAAGAGCAATCCGTTGCAGGTAGGAATAAGCCTCGCCGTGACTTGGAAACACATTTGAGGTTGCAAATGGAAAGTATCCATTCCCGCCAGCAACAGCTTCACATGACTGATTGTCATCCTTAAACAGCAATAAACATCAAGTAATTAGTTTCACTCAACTACTATACCAACAACAATGATGTCGTCAATTAACATTTAAATAAATTAATTGTTAAAAAAAATTATCATAACATAAAGTACAATTATATTATAGGAAATCAATTTAGGCTTACAATTATAACGTTACATAAATAACTTTTACAAACTAAAAAGTGCATTGCTTGATTTTTAATTATCGTTAAAATCATATATTTAAATATGAACAAATACAGATAAAATTACAATTAAAACATTAAAACATATATTTAAATATAAAAACATAAAGATAAAATTAAATTAGATGACATAACAATACAGTAATAAAATTCCCGTACGAAAATTAACTCCCTAAACTAAAATTACATTCATCCATTTCAAATTGTCCATTTAAACAAAATAATACAAATGTAATGTTTAATAACTATTACTTATGGACTTAATGGTGCACTGCTCCATTTCTTATTAACAACTAAAACATACATGTAATTGTAAAAAAAAATGTGATACTTATATTTGATGAAATAAAATTATGGCCAGAATTAATATTACATTCTTACATTTTACATGAAGGTTTAAAATTAACGTAACGAATTTAATGTTTAACAATGAACTTTTGGAATTAAAAATGCAATAAACATGACTGAATTACAATCAGTCAGCTTCACATGACTGATTGTCATCCTTAAACAGCAATAAACATCAAGAGTAATTAGTTTCACTCAACTACTATACCAACAACAATGATGTCGTCAATTAACATTTAAATAAATTAATTGTTAAAAAAATTATCATAACATAAAGTACAATTATATTATAGGAAATCAATTTAGGCTTACAATTATAACGTTACATAAATAACTTTTACAAACTAAAAAGTGCATTGCTTGATTTTTAATTTTCGTTAAAAACATATATTTAAATATGAACAAATAAAGATAAAATTACAGTTAAAACGTTAAAACATATATTTAAATATAAAAACATAAAGATAAAATTAAATTAGATGAAATAACATTACAGTTATAAAATTCCCGTACATAAATTAACTCCCCAAACTAAAATTACATTCATCCATTTCAAGTTGTCCATTTAAACAAAATAATACAAATGTAATGTTTAATAACTATTACTTATGGACTTAATGGTGCACTGCTCCATTTCTTATTAACAACTAAAACATACATGTAATTGTACAAAAAAAATGTGATACTTATATTTGATGAAATAAAATTATGGCCAGAATTAATATTACATTCTTACATTTTACATGAAGGTTTAAAATTAACGTAACGAATTTAATGTTTAACAATGAACTTTTGGAATTAAAAATGCAACCGGGCGAAATTCAACCCTAAAAAAACGTAAATTTAGAGTAGATAAATATGCAATAATTTTTACGTTACAATTAATAAATTAAAATACTAAGATGAGCATAAATTTCTACTGCAAAAAATAATAAATAATAAATTTAACTATTACTTATGGACAGAAAACTAATTAGTAAAATTACCTCCAAATACATGCTGTAAAAATTTGTAGATTTTTAAGGATTCTAAACATTTTTACAGCACAATTTATAGAAGAAAGTTACACTTTTTCGGGTGTGATAGAGTAAATGACATTAAATGTGGGTAGTTGGGGAGAGGCGCCCGGTTCTCCGTTGGGCCGTGGAGAACGGAAGCCCGTCCGGCTCGCGCCCGGTCCGTGGCGAGCGGAACGGCGCACGCTTGCGCCCGGTCCGTGGCGAGCGGAAGGCGCTCCGGCTCGCGCCCAGGCCGCGGCGAGCGGAAGGCGCTCCGGCTCGCGCCCAGGCCGCGGCGAGCGGAAGGCGCTCCGGCTCGCGCCCAGGCCGCGGCGAGCGGAAGGCGCTCCGGCTCGCGCCCAGGCCGTGGCGAACGGACCGGCGCCCGGGCGCGGTGGTCGGTGGTCGGCGGTCGGCGAACCGGACAGCCTCCGGCGGCGGTCGGCCGCGCCCGGCAGCGGTGGTCGGCGGCGGCGGCATCGGCGGTCGGCGGCGGCGCCCGGCATCGGCGGTCGGCAGCGGTGGCGCTCGGGATTTCCCATTTACCATTTTTCAAATACAAGTTATATTTAAATATATATTGTATATACACAGTATAAATACAGGGCGTAGATAGTCAAATACAGGGCGTGATATAGCAATCCACGAATTTTATCAGGGCACTGTTTTCACTTTATAGCTCAAATAGGGTGATTGCATCTTTGTATCTGCTACCTGATTAATATTACACTGTTCCTTTTCTTTATACATCCTGTTGATCAATGAAATATTTAAGCAATGTGGAGATAAAAATACCTTCTTCGTGGGAGCCTCTGCCGCACCAGCGCCAGTAAGCCTCATAGATTGTAGGGTCACCACTGCACCAATTTATGATTTATCTATTATGTCTGGTTTCAGCTGTGATTTTTCATGGAATTTGATAATATTCTATTCTGTTCCTGAAATTGCACAGTTAAGCCTCTCATAAGCATCATAATTGTGTAGGTAGTTATTCGGTAATAGGTAGAGTGAGATGAGTTGAAGTGTTTGTGTGCTTTTCTAGTAAGGATGAAAAGAAGTTTCTACAGCTTAAAGCATCCTCATTGGATTCGTTTGCGTGGCTGTTTTTATGCTAGCACCCGACGGAAGTGGATTGCATCTGACTCCAGGTATTTGATTTTGGAGTCTTCAATGCTGTTTGTGGATTGCAAGTTGAGTGAAGAGGTTGACCTAAATTTGAAAGCTTGTAAACAAGTATCTCATTGGGTGCTTGTGGTGCTTTTTTTAGACCCTCTGTTGCATCAGTTCAGCACCCTCCACCTAACTCTACTATATCATCTGCTTACCTTGTCTAGTATTTGTTTACCTCACACACACACATTTCCATTTTGTGTTGTTGATTTGCCCATCTCCCCTTGCCTGTTTTCAGCATACTTTACGTTTAACTTTGGCCTTGTGGATTACTTTCTTCTTCTTATCATTGGACCCGATTATACTCCAAAGTTCAGTGGTGAAAGATGAGTTATTGTTGTTTAATGACTTGTATGTTTCAAGTACTTCGTGTGCTCTCCTCCTGTCTTTTGAACATGTTTTGGTGGAATCAACGCTTTCAATTTCCTTCTCTATCGTATTCTTGGTGTAAATGTTGGATGTTGGATGTTTTCTTAGCGTTTTACTTCTTGATAATTGACTTCTTATTATATATTTGTGTAGGTGGTGACTTGTGGAAATGTGCCCCTGGAGTCTTCCTTCCAAAAGATGCCTAGATAATCATGTAAGAATGCAGAATTTTAGTTACGCTTTAGCTTTTGTAGGGTTTAGCGTAATTTTATAGAGTTATGTGTTGCTTTTGTAATTACAATTGAAGTTACTATCTATTATGTAAGTTTTTGATTAATTAAGTAATTTTATTTGTTTTAATCATTTATGGAAAAACACAAAAGTGGAGCACTGGTTTTTGTTTATTTATCTAGAATTGCAAATTTTGTATAACACATTTTAAGAAAATAGTTGCAATAGGTATAGCAGCTTTTTTTTTAAAACAACTGCAATATGTAGCAGCTATTTTTTAAAATAGCTTCTACGTTATGTGTAGAAACTATTAATACAATAGCTGCTACGTTAAATTAACGTTTCACCGGCCACTCAGGCATCAAAGTTGGCAAATCAAAAAATAGCTACTACATGGAAAAAAAATAAATGCTATGCAAAGCAGCTGTTAAATATACCGCTCCAAAAAAAAAGTTGTTTCGTGTAGAAGCTATACTTAATAGTTGCTACGTTAGATTAACGTTTCACCGGCCACTTACGCATCTAAATGGGAAAATTGAAAATAACTGCTACGGGGGCAAAAAAAATAGCTGCTAGAGGGGGGGGGGTATTTCCAGTAGTGCAAGCAGCACCACTCCGCATTCAAAGAGAAGCCAAGCAGCACTGCTACGCCGCTCTTCTCGTTCATCAGAGCTTTGTCGTCGGCAAGGGTTTTGTGGGAAGAAAAATAGAAGAAAAGGTGGACGGCAAGGGTTTGTTTTTTTATTTTATTTTGCAAGGATAAAATTGTTATTTCATTAAAATCTGGTCAATTTCGGCATTGGCAATTGGAGTCAACGGCTCCCAGTGTTATAATTTCACATATATCATAAAGTTAGGGTTATTTTGACACTTTCAGCCTAAGATTGGGTCATTTTAGCACTTTACTCTTTTTTTAATCCATAATTTTAATTTTGTGACTTTTCATATATTAATGATGACCTTACAATAGTGTTTTATGATTTTTACATGATATTTATGTTTGAGTCCGCCCCTTGAAAGACGGTCTTTCCATAAGTCATGGAAAAATCAAGGTTTAAAGTTTAAATTAGAAGACATGAAGATAAAATTTTTGGGATGCATGAATCGAATTATAAACTTTATTACTACTACACGTTGCATAATAATTTTTTAATATTGCAACTTATACCTTATACCTTTTATTATTCTAATTAAACCCCGTCTTTCCATAAGCCTATGGAAAACCCGTCTTTACCAAGACTTTGCCTTTATGTTTTATAAAAATATGATGATTTTATTAGTTTTAATACGATAATCATTTATTTTTATTTTTCATATGCTACTAGTTAAGTGTGATTTTATTCATTAAACTCGTCACAAATTTTTTTTAAAATGCAATGACATTTTAGTGTTTTAAAATGATGTTTTAAAATTTTAATTTTATAGAACCATGATGAAAATTCTATTTTTTCTTTTCATGTTTTACAGTTTTAGTGTGGACTTTTTATGATTTTATATTTAAGAATTTTAAGCTTGTGATGATTTATATAAATAGGACGATTCTTAACTCTCTCTCTCTCTCTCTCTCTCTCTCTCTCTTTTCTTTTCTTTTTTAATTTTTTTTTCACAATTTAGATTTGTTAATAAATTTTATTTTCATTTCATACGAATGTTAAAATTTGTGATTTTTAAAGAATATTGATGGTGTTAATTGTTTTCTTTTGATGTTTTGCATTTTGAATTTAATTTTGTTTAATAAATTTGATATGTTTTTTTAATATATTCGATTTGATATTTTGAATGTTTTTATTTTATGTTTAGTATTTCAATTACATTTGTATTATATTGATTTTATTATATATTAAAAAAATCAATTTTGATGGGTCTTTTTAGTATTTTAACTCTATTTTTTACTATTTTAATCCAATGTGTTTGTTGAGTATCTATATTCGATGTTTAAGTTTTTTAATTTGAAAATTTTTTTGATTATCTTCGTTCGATGTTTAACTTATTTTAATTAAATATATATTTTTATTCGATGTTTTAACTTTGGGTTAAATGAATTTCTAACCCTACCTTTAGGCTGAAGTGTCAATATAACCTTGCAAAATGAGAAAGTGTCAAACTAACCCTAACTTTATGATAAATTGTGCCAAACAAACCCGAACACCAGCCAACCCCAGACTCGACACGCCACCCAACCCTAACAACGCCCTTGACCCACCTCTTTATCTGCCCACCACCACTCAACTATAGCCCCTCCCTCAAAAATAGCCACGCTCCGCCGCTCAACCTAGCCTCACCCCCGATGCAATCCCAACACCGCCTCGACGCACCTCCTCCTCCGCCAGCCATCGCTCAACCCTAGCCCCGCCCTCAACCCCAGCCACGCCACCACGTTCTGTCGCTCAACCCAAGTCCTGCCCTCGACCCAACCCCACTTCCGTCTCAACGCACCTCCTTCTATGCATGCCACCGCTCAACCCTAGACACGCTGCAAGGGTCCATTGCAAAACCCAAGCCCCGTCCTCAACCCTAGCCATACCACAACACTCCGTCGAGCCCCTCTGGCTCGATGCAACCCTAGCCTCGACGCCACCGTCATCGCCACTGCGCTCCACACTAACCCCTCCCTCAACCCTAGCTCAACCCTCATTAGCCGCCCAACCTTTCCTCCTTCTCCTCCCCGCCACCACCATCTCAGCCCGCCACCGCCATTGAATTTGTAGAGGAGAGGAAATGAAGTTGAGTTGCGGAGGAGAGGTAATGGAGATTAAAGGGTGAAGTTATCTTCTCCTTTTTTAAAAATTTTTAGCAGGGGTATAATTGTCTTTTCATAAATTTTTGGCCAAATTGACCGTTGACCTTCTGGTCAACAAAGTTCATGGTTAGATTTTCACTTTCAGATTTTACAAGGTTAACTTTCGAACAAAATATAGAGTTAATAACACATTTTTCTCTTTCAAAATTAGTTATACACATTATTTTTGAGAACTTCATTTAATTAACTTCAAGTTGAGTTTTATTATTAATTATCTTAGTTTATTTTACTAATTAGTGTATTCTTATGTAACTATATTCATCTACTTTTTTTTTTTGAAAGATTACATACAAGCAACCAAATTACATAATAACATTCTAATCTATGACCTAACTAGGAGACACCACCATTGAATCTGTTGAAACTCAATGGATCCATTTGAATAGCTAGGGATACCCTCCTGAGAACACCCAAACGTTGCACCATCAACGAACCGCCACCGTAGTCAGAACCACCACGATCTCACCATCATCGACCACCTGCAGGTTGGAAAAATACAGCGGGACCACCGATACGGTTCCATGACACTGGGTAATCCCCATCAAGAAATAGCTCTAATATTCACAATCCTTGAGGGGATGTGTTTTGAATCCTAGACTTTTTAGTTATAGGGGGTGTGGCTTACCATTAAACCAGACCCATTTCACTATATTCAAAATTTTGTAAAATGGAGTTTACCATAGAGTTTACCATTACTAAACCAGACCCATTCACTATATTCAAAATAAAATTGAGCAGGAGAGGGTTCTGGTTTTGTAAACTGCCCATTTTGCTCAGTTCCGGCATTGACTCAAAAAGTCAGCTATTGACCCACCATAAAAAGACATAAAAACCCCTAAGTTTAAAACTATAAATTAAAAGACCATTTTAGCCTTACACCTCTTCTTCTTCAAACACACCTCCGTTGATGCTTCGCTACTTCACCGCCGGACCTCCGCCCACCACCTACCGTTGATCTGCCATCACGCTGCCGCTTGCACCCACCACCACCACCTCCACCGCCCAGAAGCCCCAGCACTGCCACCAGAAACCCAGCCCCGACGCCCACCTCCTCCGCTAAAAAAACATAGTCCCACCACCCTAGCCCCATCGCTCACCCCCACCTCCCGCCAGCATTCAGTCACTGGCTCATTCAATAGGTTACCATCATGAAAACCAGCTCACACCCCAGCCCCGCAACAACCTAGCCCCGCGCACCACCACTAACCCTCTCCTGGTTCTCGCCACCACAACCCCTCCACCGCCTTGACCACAACCCTCATCGTGTGCCACCACACCCACCATAGCCCCTCTCATGGTTCTCACCACCACACCTCCCATTGCGGGTCACCACATCCACCACCACCCATCTCCTGGTTCTTGCCACAAAAGCCCCACCACCGCCATAATAGCCCCCGACCACCACCAACAGAGTAACGCCTCACCACCACCAATTGATCACACCACCACCACACCAAAACCCTCTCCTTCTCGCCCACTTGAGTTCGCACCACCGCTCGGTCGTCGTTTGCACTTTTGAAGATGAGGGCGGGGGAGATGGTGAAGATGAGGGTAGAGGAAGGGTGGAAAAGATGAGGGTGAAGTAGGCTGAGTGAAAAGAGGAGAGAGAAGAGAGGTTATCGTTGTCCTTTCATTTTTCTTTATTTTTTTAAAAAAAATAACTTTAAGGTATTATGGTCATTTCACTAATTTTCGGCCATTTTTGTCGTTGACATTTGGTTCAACGAAATCTGTGATTATTTTTGCATTTTCAGATTTTACAAAATCATTTCTACACTTTCGTCCAAATTATAGGGTTATTTTTCTCTACATTTAATCATAGTTCTCCGCTATTAAGTAAACTTTATGTAATCAGCTCGTACTTAACGTTCAATAAACATCAGTTACCTTTTATTTTCGTACACAAATCTAATAAATAATTAGTTACATTATATATATAACTAAGACGACTTTTTTATGAGCACACTTATCTTAATTAGAGCAAAAAATCTAGTGAAGAAAGGGCAATTAAATGTGGTTATATCGGACCACTTTTAAGGTGACTTCTCTGGTCCTATTTTTGATCATCATCGATCAAGACCTGATGCAGTTCCGAGCTCGAAACCTACATCATGGGCCATAAAAAAACTGCCAGAAACCTATTGGTTTCCAGCAGCCTCGATCGATCGAACCAAGAAACACACCGCAGTTGCAACGGCGGAAACCTTACAATAAGTATTCAAAAATACTTAAACCATTACACAAAATCAACAAAAATACAGTGGAAACCTACAGATCTGGAACTTAAATCAACAAAAATGAAGACGGAGGAAACCTAAATCAACAGCCAACCTACATATCTACACATCTGAAACCTAAATCGACAAAAACGAAGACGATGGAAACATTAAAACACAGCGGTGGCAAGGGATTCACCGGTGGAGGAGAAGCAGCGACGGAAAGGGCTTCACCGGCGGATGAAACTGTGAGGAGAAACGAATAGGGCGGAGGAAAGTGGGGGTCGGCGGAGAAAAGTGGGGGTCGGCGGAGGAAAGGGGCAGGCGAGGGTGGAAGAAACAGAGGGACGGTGGAGGAAAGTGGGAGACGGCGGTGTTAAGGGACGGCAGTGGAGACGGAGGGGTGGCGGAAGTGGCTGATTGAAAGGTGGTGGAGGAGCACAGGGATGAGGAATAGGGAGTGACAGGAGGAGTTAAGAGCATCTCCAATGTAACCTTCTTTCGTTTAAATTTCTATTGCCACATAGGATTTAATGACCCCAGCTCTAAATTTGCTCTCCAACCCAAGGGTCAAATACCAGAGTCAGTATTACGTGGACAAAATTTATATCGACCCTGTCAAAGTGACCTTCTCTTCTCTGAGGGTGAAATTGACGCTCGCTCTTTGCCAAATCAACCACAAAAATTGGGAGGGTGACTCAAATTTCGCTCTTTGTGTGTGTACACATCAGGAAAAATTTATTCATTTGATGTTTGGATTGGAGAAGAGTTCTAAAAGAATCCTGCAGTCAAAAGTTTAAATATTACATCATACCGAAGATGTGTACAAGTTCCAATAAAAATTTGTCATGTGTTCCCGATAAATAGGGAAGACTTTCTATGCATTGGAGATGCTCTAAATCACATTTTCAGATTGAAAATGTTTAAGGGGTGAAACCTAAAATTTTACTTTTATAGTGGGTCAAAATGTAACTCAACCGAAAGTAGTTCAGAGTTCGGAATCTTGTCCGAACCTCAATCAAAGACAGTTCTACTGTAAAACCACGTTTAATTAATGTACATCAAAGGCGATTCCTCAAGAATTGTCTTTTGTCACTTTTGAACCATCTTTGATTGGTCCCAAAAGTAGTTCCGAGTTTGGAATCTCGTCCAGACCTCAATTTAAGAACTATCTTTGATTGTTGCCTTTAATCAAAGGTTTACCACTAGTAATATACATAAAGATACATTAACAGATATAGTGTTAGATCATATAAAACGTAATTATACTAAGGTTCCGTTGACTATTGGGTTAAAATTGAATTTTTGGTTGACTTCGGTCGTTTCAGATTCAGGTTGAATTGAATTTTGAGTTGAGTTCAGTTTTGTCGGGTTTGACTTCGAGTCCAGATTATTGGGTAGTAATCGAGTTTCGAATTGAGTTGGTCATGTCAGATTTTGATTTGGATCAATATCTCGCAGATCATAACCAAGTTTGAATTGAGTTCAATCATATCGGTCTAGATCGGATTCAAAATTCGGATTAGAGATGGACAGCTCTTACATTTATCCCTTTCAAACCAATCAACGAGATATGGCGACCCCACACTTGTACACATAGTCACACTCTTACTGTGTGTGATGCTGAGCTGAATTCCCAATTTCTGCCCAATCCCAACATCACTGTTGACTGGTTTATCTTTCCCGGGCAATGGGCACCCAAATTGGGGTCTCTAATTATTCATATGCTGCTAGTTTGATTCCTTGCAGGAAGCCAGCTATTCATTTTCTCTCCCCAGTTTCAAGAAAGCCCCCCAGCTCTGTGTTCATCAAGCAAAGGCGTGACCTTTTAACCCTGGTGGCCTCCTCTGCTTCAGTAGGTGAGTGTCTCTCACACTGCTAAATTACTGATCTTTTTGGTTTTTGGTTTCTGGGTTTTGCTTTTCTTGTTCTCTTTTTCTGTGATTATGGTGAAAGTTTGGCTCATTGTCATAGAATTTTAAGAATTTGGCATAATTGGCAACCAATAAAGAATTCCCAGGATTGGCTTCAATCATTTTCTGATAGCAGGCATCAATTTACCTAGTGTAATGAAAAATTATGAAAAGTTGGCAGTTTGAAAGTATACTGCAAATTATATTGTGTTCAAACTATGTTGAATTGTTGTTTGGGATGTTTAAGGTGCCACAAGTGAAAGAGGAGTGTTGGATGGTTCATCTTTTGGGAAGGTTGGACCCAATGACTTAATGATTGTTGGACCGGGAGTTTTAGGTCGAATAGTCGCTGAAAAATGGCGGGAGGTATACTTTGTGACACATTTGTTGTGTGTTGATGTACAGATTGGTGAATTGGAAAGGTTTTATTGATTTCATATGTGCAGGAACATCCAGGGTGCCAAATAGTCGGGCGAACGGCTACTTCAGATCACCACACTGAATTGGTTGAGATGGGAATCAAGCCATGTCTCAGGGAAACAGAATTGTCTGACAAATTTCCTTATGTTATATTCTGTGCTCCTCCATCAAAGACTGCGGACTATTCTGGCGACCTTAGGTAAACTTGAAACTGTAATTTTACTGGTTTGATAAGTTTGGGAATAATTTCAACATGACACTTTGAAATAGGAAATGGAATCGTATAGTTTGGGAGAATCCAAGCGTGTAAACTTTTTTTAGTAAGAATGTAGAATGTAAGTTTCTCGATTGTCTCATTCCATGGTTCACTTAGACATGCTTTAAAACTTCACTTGATTTTTGTGAAATGATAATAAGGGATGCGGCGTCTATCTGGAACGGGGAAGGTGCATTTCTGTTCACTTCCAGCTCTGCTCTGTACAACTGCAATGACAATGGATCATGTGATGAGGTCTTTTCTAAAATAAAGTATATCTTTTCATGTTTTCCATTATTTCTTTTACTTAAAAAACCATTCCTTGTGAATCTGATTATGCATATGATATATGTTCAGTAGCAAAAACTGTACACTCAAGATTTCATTTCCTTATGCGGTAGAAATTAGTGACTGATTTATTTTCATGGCTGGTGTAGGATAGCCCTGTAGTTTCGATTGGGAGAAGTCCTAGGACCGATATTCTTCTCAGTGCAGAGAAAGTTGTACTCAATGCTGGTGGCTGTGTTGTTAGATTGGCAGGACTTTACATATCCTTCTTGAACTCTATTTTGCCTATATTTTAGCTTGTATGGATTTGGGAATCATAAATACAGTTAACTTTGACTATGAATACAAAGCAGATAGAGGTGCGCATATGTATTGGTTAAGAAAAGGGGTTGTTGATGCTCGCCCAGATCACATCGTTAATCTTATACACTACGAGGTAACTGACTGTGCTGTATATCTTCGTCTGTAACTATGTCTGTTTAAATGATTGTGCCTTAAAGTTCATCCTGCACTTTCCCAGGATGCAGCTTCGCTTTCAGTTGTTATCATGAAGAAGAAACTCCGCTCTCGTATCTTTCTAGGATGCGACAATCATCCGTTATCCAGGTGCCATATTAAGATAGAACATTTTATGGAATTGTAGTTGCAAAACTTGCTCTTCTGAAAGACTCATGCACTTCTTTTGTATTTTTTATTGCAGGCAGGAAATTATGGATTTGGTCAACAAGAGCGGAAAGTTTAGCGAAAAATTTGAGGCTTTCACTGGTATGTCAGTTGCTAGGCTTTTTTCAATAATATGCAAATTTGTCTCCTTAAACTTTTCTTTCTTTTCTTGGCAGGGACCAGTGATCCATTAGGGAAGAAAATGAACAACCTGAAAACTCGCACTGAGTTGGGATGGGAGCCAAAATATCCTAGCTTTTCCCATTTCCTTGGTGTCCAAACTGAAACCCCAGGAGCTTCATTCAGAACCAAGAAACCTGAAGATATTAATGTTGTTGTTGTGGGATCCACTGGGTACATTGGGAATTTTGTTGTCAAAGAGTTGGTGAAAAGAGGGTTTAATGTGATTGCAATTGCTAGGGAGAAGAGCGGGATCAAAGGTAAAAACGATAAGGATAAGACGTTGGACATGTTGGATGGTGCAAATGTGTGTTTTTCCAAAGTCACTCAATTGGATGAGTTGGAAAAGAGTTTGGATGGTTTAGGGTTTCCAATCGATGTTGTGGTGTCTTGCCTCGCTAGTAGAAATGGTGGGGTGAAGGATTCTTGGAAGATCGATTACGAGGCCACCAAGAACAGTCTTCTTGCTGGGAGGAAATTCGGAGCATCCCATTTTGTCTTATTGTCTGCAATCTGTGTGCAAAAGCCACTTCTTGAATTCCAAAAAGCGAAGCTGAAATTCGAGGCTGATTTGGTGAAAGAAGCTGAATCTGATGAGGGATTCACCTACAGCATTGTGAGGCCTACCGCGTTTTTCAAGAGTCTCGGAGGGCAGGTTGAGCTGGTGAAAGATGGGAAGCCCTATGTGATGTTTGGCGACGGGAAGTTGTGTGCTTGCAAGCCTATCAGCGAGTCTGATCTAGCGTCATTTATCGCAGACTGTGTGTTGAGTGAGAAGATGATCAACCAGGTTTTGCCTATTGGTGGGCCGGGCAAGGCCTTGACTCCATTGGAGCAAGGGGAGATGTTGTTCAAACTGTTAGGGAAAGAGCCTAAGTTCTTGAAAGTGCCTATTGAAATAATGGATTTCGCGATCGGAGTTCTTGATCTCTTGGTGAAGATTTTCCCTTCTTTGGAAGATGCAGCTGAGTTTGGTAAGATTGGGAGGTACTATGCTGCTGAGAGTATGCTTGTTTGGGAGCCTGAAACTGGGGAGTACAATGCTGATAAAACCCCTGGTTATGGGACTGACACTTTGGAGGATTTCTTCAAGAAAGTGCTTACAGAAGGGATGGAAGGTCAAGAGTTAGGGGAGCAAGCAATTTTCTAGGATTTGTAAGAACAAATTTACACTTTTATACCAAAAATATGCCAAGTGATCATGATCCTGCTGTGTCTTTGTGTGTTCTCGTTTCCTTGCACGAAGTTTATAAATTGAGTGGTACTCCTAACAAGCGGCTTGTCCATAGGTTTAATGACAGACCATTTATTTATTATTTTATACACTGCATTTGTTAAATTGCATACTCCCTTCTGTCCTAGGTTAAACTGCGCAGTTCACTTTATGTCACTATTCAATGTCCAACTTTGACCACATATTTGAATAGATATATGAACAATAATATTATTATATGTTATATGGTTGGATTCATCGTAACAAGTAGCTTCTGAAAAGTAACTTTTTATTTACCGTTATTATACGTAGTTAAACATATCAACGATTAGACAAGTTTCTTGATGAGCGTGAAAAAGATTCTGTGCAATTTAACATGGGACAGAGGGAGTACAAAATTTAGAATTTTTAAAAACATATTTGGCAAAGTTTTGGGAAAGACCATCTTTCCATAGGATTATAAAAAAAAATAGGCTTTAATTGAAATAATAAAAGGTAAAAAGTGTTAGTTGCAATATTTAAAATTTATTATACAACGTGTAGTAGTTATAAACTTTATAACCCGATTTATACAATCCAAAAAATTTATCATCATTTCTTCATATTTGCACTTTAAACCTTGGTCTTTCCATGACTTATGGAAATACCGTCTTTCAAGAGACAGACTCCACATATTTTTATATCATATATTTTTTATATTTTCAACTTCAAATACATATTATTACTTGTTTTAACTTATAAAATACAATCTTTAAATTTTATAAAAAAAATTACAACACTAAAAGTAAAAGTCCCTGTAAATTGTCTATAAACTTATGGAAATGTCGTCTTTTCTGAGACTTTCTCTTATAAATTTAGAGCTTTTATTAGAATTTATTTTGATATTATATGTTAGGGGTGACAAATGAGCGGACGGGTCAAATAGTTTGGGTAAAATGGGTAATTAAAAATAGGGCAAAATACTGATATGACCCTATGTTTTGGAGGTTTGTGCTATTATGACCCTGTGAAGTTGAAAAGTGCTATTGTAGCCTTGTGTTTTTCATCATTTGCCGATATAACCCTGTGGCACTATTGTGGCATTGACTTAGTAATTTTCGGCATTGACCAAAATTTAAAAGACTAAACTACCCCTAGCATTCAAATTACAAATGTATAGAGTAAATACCCTAGCATTCAGAAGAAGCACCACCACCGCTCCACCACCACCACTGCTGCTCCGCTACCACAACTGCCGCTCCACCACCACCACTGGCACAGCCGCTCCACCACCACTGGCACCGCCGCTCCACCACCACTGGCACCGCCGCTCCACCACCACTGGCACCGCCGCTCCACCACCACTGGCACCGCCGCTCCACCACCACTGGCACCAACGCTCCACCCCCACCGTCACTATTCCACCACCACTACCGCTCCACCACCGCCACCACCACAGTCGCTCTACCACCACCGTCACCGCCGCTCCACCGCTACCACCACCGTCACCGCCGCTCCACCGCTACCACCACCACTACTAGTCCACCATTGCTCCGCCACTTCCACCGCCGCCACCGCCCGCCGGCGGCACTGCAGCCGAAATCTGGGAATTCACTAATAGACCTGAGATTTAAAAAAACACAGAATCAAAGCATTTCTCCAGCAACAGTACTGAAAGTTATGTCTTTCTCCATCAACAAGCTATAAAGAGACAAAGATCAAGAGAAATCTCAACATAAACATCGGAAACATAATACCTACACCTTTCCATTTCGGATAAGCAAAACCTATATTATAACATCAGTTAATAACAAAGAATCCAGTAACAAAATCTATCGTCAGCTCAAATTTATACATCCAAATTGAAGGAAAGGAAAAAGCATATTTCAAATCCACAAAACTTCACCATTGAAATACAAAAATCTATCAGAACTGCAAATCCCCAGATCTCACCTCACATTCAACCTTGGATGAAGAGAGTTGAACCGGGCCGGGTCGAACAAACACAAAGGAATGACCTAGGTCGTCTCACGGGTCAGATCTCACCGCAGCAAAATCCTTCCTCCGGGGAGCTCCGTACCGGCCACCGCCGTCTCCGGTGAAGCACACATGGCCGCTGCCGTGCGCTGTCTCTACTCCATCGTGCGCTGCCGCCTTAACCCCTGCCACCCTAACCCTAAGCCATCCCCGCTACCCCTATCCCTAAGCCCCATCATCGCTCCGTCGTGCGCCGCCACCGCTCAGCTGTACACCGCTGCCAACCCCAGCCTCGCCTCCGACCACCAAACCCTAACATCTGGAAATTGACGGGGATTTGCAGAGTGTGAAAAATGGAATCTTCGTCGGAGTGTGAAAAGTGGAGCTAGGGGATTTGTAAAGTGTGAAAACGGGGTTCAGACAAGAACGGAGAAGAAAAGAGAAGAAGAAAATTTATGTGGTTCAGACGAGGAACGGAGAAGAAAAGAGCAGAAGAAAAGTGAATAAAATTTCTGTGGTTAATAAACAATGAGGGCATAATTGTCTTTTTACATTTTAAAAAATTAAAACAGGGGTATAATAGTCATTTCATGTATTTCAGGCCAAATTCAGGCCTCCAGGGTTATATTAGCACATTTTAGCAAAACACAGGGTTACAATAGCACTTTCCAACTTCACATGGTCATATTAGCACAAACCCTCAAAATATAGGGTTATATGAGCACTTTACTCTTAAAAATATATGGGTATGACATATTTCGACCCATTTTATAATGAGTCAAAATGGGTTGAGTCAAAATGGGTCGAGTTGAAATCCGCTCAACCTGCGGGTTGAAAATTATTTAATTCGCAGGTTGAAAATGAGTAAACTCACAAGTTTCAACGCATATGGATTTATGTACCAATCCATATGGGTAAAATTCGGGATTTTAACACACATATTGACCCACATGGGTTTATATGGGTGTATGGAAAAACCTCGCGATTAACTCACAAATCCAACCCGCCCAACCCATATTTTAACTATATATTTAACTTTTTACCCATTTAACCCATTACCCATTTTACATATACATATCTAAATTCAACGGTATACAACCTGGTTGACCCGCATATTATACATTTATTTTATCACCCCTATTTTGTATAAAGAGCCCCCACATTAGTAATGCCAAAAGAGTCTATTCACGAAATGGAAGCGCATGAACTCTAATCAAATATTCGTGACTAATGTGAGACTTAAGTGGTAGTCTATTCTTTTTCAATGTGAGACTTAAGTGGATTTCCAGCAATCTCCCCCCATAAATTAAGGACCACATAATTAGTAATGTTCATCCTTAGATCACCTAGCCCTGTCACTACACTTGCATTGCACGCCACCCAACAACTATTTGGCTAGTTACTTAGTAAGGAATACTTTAGAGCAAATTACATATATATCATTCTGTAATTGATGAAAGTGTAGATATAATTTTACGATAATTGAAAGTACAAATATAATTTTAAATATTTAGTTTATGTGTAATATAACATTTTCCGACAATTTGAAATTGGATTTAATTGAAAAGATTATTTTACCCTTCTAAAAATAAAAGAAAATTTAAAAAAACAAAATTGTTGAGTTTTAATCTCCATCCAATCTGGCTTTAATGCTGCCCCCACCGCTCCAAAAAAAAATTTGGTGAGTTTTAATGTCGCTCCGCTGCTCCAATCTCCGTCCAATCTTATCAGAAGGCTATTTCGGCTAGCCCTGGGCCGCCCACACCATCCGACACCACAGCTAACATGTGAGAGGTAAGTCACGGTAGCCCAACGCCAGGACCCAAGCTGGAGCCCGTACTCACTGCGCACCAGGAGCCCACCCGCCACATGGCCCAGAAGGCCATGCTTTGAGCAAGGACATCTCACACGGTCGCTTGCGAGCCTCGAACTCGGGGTTTCCCCCTGAATCAACTTGTCCCAACCGCTGGGGTACACCCGTGGGTGTCCGTCCAATCTTATCAGAAAGTCACGTTTGGGGTACCTATATAATTTTGTCCATTTTGGGTACGTATTATTAGATTTTTGTTCCATTCCGAGTAATTTCGTCAAGGCAAAATTGTGGGAAACACCGTCTTTCCATAGGTTTAACTAGAATATAACCTGATTCATGCAACCTAAAACTTTTATTTTCATTTCTTCTAATTTACACTTTAAACATCGATCTTGACTTAGAGGCTAACATCAACTTTTAAAATTTGTATATTCATCCTTCATTGTTTGTACTATTAAACTGATTGTTTAAATTTTATAAAAGTAACTTTGCACCCCAAAAAGTTTTTTGAAATTGCTAAGAGCAAGTCCAACAGCTTCTCCATAACTTTCTGTAGGATACGGAATGAAAATCAATATTTCACATTTTTTTACTCAACTCCAACAACTTCCCTATTTTGCAGGATCTAGCATTTAATACACTATTGTTATCTTTTAATTTAAAGCTAAGAATTGATTTTTAATCACTCCAAAATATATTATAAAAACTAATAATCCCTCTGTTTTCTTAAGTTTGGCACACTTACCATATTTGTATGTTTTTCTAAGTTTGTCACATTTCTTTTTATGGCAAAAAATACATAATTCCCAACCACTCATTAACTTTCTACTCTCTTCACTCAATTTCCTCAACATATTTCAACTTACAAAAAAAAAAATAACACCTAAACCTATGGAACCAAACATAGTGAATGAAGGGAGTAGTTATTTTTTTTATAAAAAAAATCAATACGACAAATTGAGAACAAGAAGCTAGAAACTAATATTCTTTCTTTCTTTTTTCTTATTTTCACCCAATTTGAAATAAAATACGAACAACATTCAAAAAAATTACAATAAAAATTTTCATATTTTTATCATACTCATATATGAATTATATAAAATTTATGCTCAACCTATTTACTGTCTACTAAACCTTGCACAAGAATTTATTTTCAACATCTAGATTGCCATTTTTTTCTTCCAAAATTTTAAAAACAAATATTTGTGTCGAGCCTACTATTTTTAAATGATTACTCATTTTGATTGATTACGGTATCAATGGTGTGGTGTTCTAGGCCATATTTATATTATAAAAATTAATAGTCTGATTTTAAAAATAATCAATACAACAAATTTGAAACTAAAAGTTAGAATTTAATTAGACATTTGTATTCTTTTCATATTTTAGCCTGTATAAAATAAAAGGTAATGACATCTAAAAAATTCTAAGCCTATAAACGATAAACCAAAGAAAAATAATTTCAACATTCTAAACAAATTATTATTGACTCGGGCCACCGCCTTGTGTCTTGATTTGTGCCCAGCCTCGCGACCACTCGCCCTACCCCGCGACCGCAACTCTGGTCCAACTGCATTTCCGCGCGGCCATCTGCGCCTTACGCACTTCACCTCGCGCTCACGCTTCGCGACCGCAGCTCTACTCCAGCCCGATGGCTCACGCAGCTAGCATATTGACGCACCTTGACTCCCTTTTGACCTTACTTTTGTACTATAAATACCCCAAACCTTATCCTATCTTAATCTCTCTTCTCTTGGCCAGAAATCCTTCACTCCAAACCCTAGGTTCTCCATCTTTATTTCTCTATGAATTTTTCTATAAATGTTAGTATGATTTGTGTCAGCTAAACTAGTTCTTGGGAGCAATTGATTGAAACTTCCAAACTTATGTAATGAGCTTCTCTATTTGCTCATTTATGAACATTTATTGGAGAGTATTTATTATTCCATTAATGTTGTGTTTTTCCTCATTTATACCATGGGTTGTTTGAGTATATGAAATGTTTGTATGATTGAAGTATTAGGATGTTAGGAAAGTTGCAAATTTCTTAGCTCATTTGACATGAAATCCAAGAACATGGATTTAGAACTTCTTATGTATAATGTGTGATGATTCTTGCTAAATAAGCGTGTTAATGTGGATTGTTCTCATACTTATCCTATAGATGCAAAGAAAGGTTGAACCTTGAATGTGGTTTGTTCTAGGGTTAGCCTAATAAATGCTTTATTTGGTTAAATGGCTATGTCTTTGGTAGAAGAATTGTTGTTATCAAATCTATGGTCCTTCGTGTGAAATGCCATTGATGAAATACCTTTATGGTGTAGTTTGCCTAAAGTGATTGTTAATGAGGTTTGAAAAATGTCGTTGTTTGCGTTTGCAAACTACTATTAAGAAGGAATAAATGTGGATCTTCGATTGGAAAATGATAGCATTCCCCGTAGGCGATAAATGTTAATGAATGAGTAGATGAATCCATGATCTATAAGAAGTTTGGAAGTGGAAGTCAATTTCCCCTAGGCTTCGTTAATTGTTGATTTAATCATCTTTTTAGTTGTTGTTGCATGATTAGCATTGTTCTCTTGTTTTGCTAGTTGTCTTTAAATTTGGTAACATAGGAAAAACCAACCGAAAAATCCCCCATTTACATGCTTTTATATGTATCTATATATGTCTATGCCTAGTATGTTTTCCACTCTATATGTTTAAATACTTGAAAAGATCCCTCTTCATGTGGATGACTCCGACTTGCCATTATCTACTTAATTATAGA
This sequence comes from Rubia yunnanensis, assembly GCA_037428765.1. Lineage (NCBI taxonomy): Eukaryota > Viridiplantae > Streptophyta > Magnoliopsida > Gentianales > Rubiaceae > Rubia > Rubia yunnanensis. The sequence continues at coordinate 10,963,065 of CM075061.1, forward strand.
TAGGAAGCATTAGGGCTTAAAAATATAACTTTGATAAGTACGGCGACGACCTCACAAATTTTGGCACCGTTTCCAAGGAAGAGGCGTTTATTTTTAAGTGTTTGGGCATATTATGTGTGATTATGTGCAAGTTGTAAATATTTGTTAGATTTATTTTATTTTATTTTCTTAGCTGACTTTTCATTTTTGCTTGGCTTGGAGACGTATTGTTCAAGTTCTTGTGTATGGTTCGTACACGATCCTCTTCAAAAGAACCCCTACACTACGACCATAAGTTAGAGTTGAATTTGAGATGGGCTAGGAGGCTCTCTTTGGAAAGTGTGAATAACACCCCTCCTAGTGACCATTTTGAGGACACTTCAACATCCATGAAACATCAAGATGATCATGAAGGTGACATTACGGGAGGAGGACCTCAACATCCCCCTCTCCAAGGAAGAGAGATTCCTTTGGGGCAAACCTTATTGAGGGACATTATGGCCCCCAACCTTGACCAACAACCGATGTGCATTAAGATCCTTTGGTTGGACTGAATGTGCACTTCGAGCTCAAGACCGAGTTTATAAACTTGCTACCTATCTTCCTTGGTAGGAAAGGGGAAAATGCCAACAAACATCTCACTGAGTTTCACTTTTTTTATGTGGTGGTATGGTTCCCCATGAAGTAAATGAAGACTTGTACAAAATTTAAGGCGTTCCCATTCACATTAAGGGATGGTACAAGGGATTGGCTCAACTACCTATCACTCAAGAGCATCAAAAGTTGGCTTGACATGAAGACAGGATTTCTTTCCAAGTATTTCCCGGCCTCAAGGTCCGCTGCTTTGAAGAAGGACATTAGCAACATCCTCCAATAGCATGATGAGTCATTTTTCGACTATTGGGAGAGGTTCAAGAACTTTTTTTGAGTTGCCATTACCATGGCTATTCGGGGGAGACTTGGCTTATTATTTTTACAATGGTCTTCTTGATGAGGACCAAAGACTAGTGAGGAGTTCTTGTGGTGGTACCCTTGGGAACAAGACTTCGGAGGAGGCTATGAAGTTATATGAGGAGTTAGCCGAGGATTCAAGGAATTTTAGCTCGAGGACCGATTTGAGAAGAAGGAATCCAATGCCCACAAGTGACCCTTCCAAGAGTGGAAAACTGGAGGATGAAGTCTCGGCCCTTACTTCTTTGGTGAAATCCTTGATGACTAAGCCCAGAAATGTGCCACTTATTAAATCTTGTGAAATTTGTTTATCGGCGCATCCTACGGACGCTTACCCTACTTTGCAAGATGATTATGTCGAGGAGGTGAGAGTCATGGGATATCAAGGTGGTCAAGGTGGTCAAGGTTATCAAGGCAACCAAAGCTATCAAGGTTATCAAGGCTATCAAGGGAATCAAGGGTACTAAAACCGGGCATACAATTCGGGTAATCGTGATAACCTGAATCTCCAGTATGGAAACCTCAAGGAGGTTAAAATACTCAATCGTATCGCCCTCTTCAACAAAAATATCGACCACCTCAACAACACTACCAAAGGCTTCAAGAAAACCCCCGAAACTAAGGAGAGAGCTCGGGTTTGACAAAAGATGAGGTGATGCAAGTCATTCATAGGCTGAGTATGTGTGCGGAAAAAGGAGAAAATTTCAAAGATGAAGCCAAGGTAAGGAAAAAAAACTTGGAAAATCAAGTGAGCCAAATAGCACAAGCCGTGAATTAGATGGAGGCACTGGAAAAGGGTAAACTCCCTTCCCAACCGGAGTTGAATCCCCGCCAAAATGCTAGAGCTATTACTTTGAGAAGTGGTAAAGATGTTAGCTCTCCCCCCAAGTGATGAAGTTGTTGAAGGTGAAAATAGAAGGCTTGAAGTTTTGGAGAAAGAGGTAGAAGAAGAGGCCGAGAAATTGGCCAAGGAGCAAGCAAGGAAAGGGAAGGAGAAGGAAGAGGAGATCATCGTTGAGAAATCAACCTCTATTTCCGAACCTTTATCCCCTTTTCACAAGAAGGCAAGGGTGATGAAAATTCCTCCATATGTGCCAGAACCACCGTTCCCAGAAGCTTTGAAGGATAAACAGAGGAAGGATTCCCTATTTCGCCCAAGTTGTTTCGGAACCGGAGCGGCGTCGCGCAGAAACCAAAAATATTTAAAAAGCATCCAAAACCAGCAATGCTAAAACATCAACCAACTGTACTTAAAACATCATTCACAGACACAACTTCATCACATCATAAAAATTTTACTAGTTTATTTCGATCCCTTCAATAACTTTGTCGCTTGTCCACCCTTCTTATGAACAACTTTAGCCCCCTTCTTCTAAGGTACAGCGGAAGAAGAACCTGTAACTCGCCCAATGTCCTCCAAGCTCTCAATCCCAATGTCAAAAGAAGGTTCAGCTCCAGCTTTCAATGTTGGAACTTCAGGAGTGTACTTCTTCACTGACTTCTTAATAATTTCATTGATATGATTATTCAAGCCATCAGAAAAATAATCATGTGAACAAACAGGAATATGAACTGGAGGAACAACATCTTGCACAGTAGCGGAAGCTTTTTCACCAAACTTCATCATCTCAGCCACATAGGATCTGGTAACAATTTCAATATTCCTAGCAAACCTCATTGAGCGCTCAACATCATCCTAAAAAAACAACATTATTACTCATAATTGAAACGTCAAATGAAAAACAGCAAACATAACATAAACAAAAAACTTACAGAATGAGCTTCAGCAAGAATCTTCTCATCAGTGGGTAAATCTTCAAGAATCTACAACACTACATAGCAAGAGGTACTGCAGGCAGTGCTATGACTTGGTCCCAAACCTAACTTTAAATTTCCCATCGAAGTTAAAGGAAAACCATTGTCGCGCATCAAGAAAGCATCAAACCCAGCACTGACAATGGATTTACACATAACCTTAACCTTATTATCATCAAAGTGTTGGACTAAGGGGAGGGAAGTAGGCAATGTGATTCCTTGGAATGGAAATCTATAAAGGTAGCACATCAAAGGCTGAAAAACACAACCATTTACAGCATCAAATGGCCCATTGTTATACCTCTCAACAGCATCACAAATTTTTTTAGCACAAACCCATACCAATCATGATTCCTGATCTCATTCACATTTTTCCACAACCTTCAAAAGCTTAAAATCAATAGTACATCTAGATGTAGGAGTAAGGAAATTACACAGAACATACATCAAAAAGTACTTCTTAAAAATATCACCTCCCTCAGTCAAAAGATATCTCACCCAATAACCTATCACATGGAATATTATCATTTTTATCATCCCCTAGATTCATCCTCTATTTATGCCTCAACTCCAAATCCCTATTCTTTACCAGAAATATTAATCTCTACAACCTCAATGTCACTTATAGGCAGACACATAGCATCATAAACATCATCCTTAGTAATATAAAACTTGTCACTACCTACGCGCTGCAAGATACTAATGGGGTTGAATTTAGAAACTAGATAGTGAATCACATCTTTGGGAATAAAAATAAAATCAGTCTTCAATAATCCTTCGAACCCTATCTCAATAACTGACCTCTTCTGCCTAGCAGTCAATGATTTCACAAGCTTCACAACCATACCAGGGTTACCCTTCGTAGAGTATCCCTTCTTCGAGCTGCAGAGAAATAAAAAAATAAATAAGCAACAATAAAAAGATGAAACAAAATTTTAAACCTGTAAGTCATCGATACATACATTGATGCATCATTGAGAACTTTCGAAACTTTGGACTTCGCAAGTCCTCTACCATTCTCTTTAGCCCTCTTACTTACACCAGATTTACCTTTAGCGGCAGAAGATTCTTCACTTGCAACAACAACTTTGCCATTTTTCTCATCTAAATCATCTCACTCTCCACCACCATCTTCATCAGAATCATCAGAGTCATCCTCCTTCTCATCAGACCGATCTTCATTATCCTTCTCCTTCTCATCAGACCTATCTTCATCCTCCTCCTCCTTCTCATCAGAATCATCATGCTTTTCCTCACTTATTGATCTATTCTTATCATCTTCATCAGAATTCTCCTCACTCTCAGACTTACTACCAATAACATCAACAACTTTTTATGAATCTTCTACTTGTCAGATTCGTCACCTTCATCAGAATTTTCTTCGGCTTCCTCCTTCTCCTTCTAAGATTCCTTGTCAGCTTCTCCATCTTCGTCAACATAATCTACTTCCTCACCTTCACTGTCTGGACTGTCATTAGATTCGGAACCATCTACATCTTCAGACCCCTCATCATTTGTCTCATTTTTATCATCATCACCACTGGTCCGATCATCATGACCAGTTTCATCAATGGGAGCATCAAGTGTTTGAGATTGAGAAGGGGTAGTACTAAAGATCTCCTCTGTAAAGAAAAAGAATAAATACACAGTTAAATAAAGGTGTAACACAAAAATATAAAGAGAATCGGAAATTTAAAATAGGAAGGATAAAAAAATTAGCAGATAAAAGATCAGCAACTCCAGCATCAGTCAACATATCTTTGTAACGAATCCTTGACTGGAGAATCTTTGAAGCTGCAGAAACATTTTCAGCAGCAACACCTATACATATATTAAAACCAAAAAACTAAAAAAAAGATTAAAAAACAAGTAATATCGAAAGAAAAACACATAAAATCAAAACAAGAATGTATCAAACACGAAAAAAAATACAACCTTATTTAGAGAAGATTTTACAATTTGAACAGCAACTATTTTAGCACTATCAGCTATATTTAAAGAAACATTATATCATATTAGTAAGCAGGAGGGGAAAAATAATAAAACATCTAATCACAAAATTAAGTATTCCAAATTAATAATAAAAAAAATCACTGCTACTTTTTTCGGCAGATTTTCCAATCTATGCAGCTAGAAATGGGCCAACCACTTTATCTGAATTAAATAAAACATCAAATCAGTTTACCAAACATGAAGAAGCAAAAAATAGAAAATCAAAAATCATTAAAAAAGGTATTGAAAGAGAAAACTATATTACCCTTTTTAAAAGATGTTATAGGCTGAGCAGAATCTAAACTTATATCATCACCTGAATTATGTGAAACATCAAACCATAGTAGTAAAAGGTAAAGAGTAATTCTTAAAACATCAACAATCAGAAAAAGAAGTATTAAAAGGGAAACCAATTTTTTTGCCATTTTAGCATATTTTTATCAGGCTCAGCAGAAACTTGACTCCCTCACTTGAATTATATGAAACATTAAACCATATGGTAAAAGGTAAAGAGTAATTCTTAAATCATCAATTGAAAAATAAATCAAAAGTATAAATATTACCAATTGCATTCTCAGCTGAAGCAGATGCTACTTGGCTGGAATGAACCTTATTGACACCATCCTCTTAAAACATGAAACATCAAGAACTATTTAAAATAGGTAGTATGAAATTAATAAAAAAAATCAGATAATAAAACAAAATATTAAAATTTGAATAATACATTTGCCCTCATAATCACTCTCACACTCAGCGAGGGCTTTAGCCTTACCACTCAATTGTATGACTCATTTAACAGGTGCTTGTTTTACATGCCTCTTATGGATATTTTCTTTAGGGACAGAAGAATCAGGACCCGGAGATGCTTGAACAACAGCATCAAAATCTTGCTTTACACTTTCTTTTGCAGATGGTGCAACAGAAGCATCGGGAGCTTGCTTTACCCTTTCTTTTGGAGATGCTGGAACCGACACCTAAGCCACTTACTTTTTTTTGGCTTTTCTTGGACTCGGGGCTGAAGGATAAACAAAACACAAATAAAAATAAAAGACAAAGAACAAATTATAAAAAAATATAAAAAACCCCGCAGTAAATGTGGGAGTCGTCAATCCACGAATCTTATCAAATTTTCTGATAGGATCACAATCTAAAATAAAAGAAATAACAGCATAAATAACAACAACATATATATAGACAAAAAGTTAGAATCATCAATAAGAACGCCAGTTTAGAATTAGAATTCAGGATAATCAAATAAACAAAACAGATCATCATTAAAGAAATGTAAAACATCCATTAAAAACCTATCAGCAATATTTTGAAAATTTGATTAAAAAAATGTGGCCAGACAAAAAGGTGCAACCAGCACATATACAACATCATATAGAAATAATTAATACATATAAGTTAAAAATGGCACCATCATCACACATAGAACCACACAGTACAAAGCAACATCTGTAAAGGAACAATGAAGTCAAATGAAATACTTATATCATCAAATCAAAATTGTAAACCATCGGAGGAAATGAAAAACATCAACTGAGAGACTTAAATCATCACTCCTACTTAAATTACAATAGAAACATTTCAATTTAAAAAATCAAGCAATAACAATAATGTTAGTGTAAAATAATCTAGAATTATAGCATTTATACTTGTCCTTAGAAGTCTCTAAAAGGCGATCACTGCTCGCCCTCAACAGCCCATACCATCCAACACCACAACCATCATATGAGAGGTAAGCCGCGGTAGCACAGCACCAGGACCATTTTTGTCTCTTCAAGTCTCCATTCATTGTATTTACTATTGTAAATCTTCTTCTTCTATCTATATATTGAATACACAAACAAGTTTTAATTCCTAACCCCACCACTTTTTTCTATTCTCTTGGCTTCTTCTATTCCCTTCCCACGCAGCCTTTTGTTTAATTTCCAAACACAATTCTTTTTCCTTCTTACCATGGTTGAACTTCTTCCCCCCTCTCCTACAATACCTTAATTCATTTCATCCCCTTTAAACTCTCCTCATCCAACTATCTTATATGACGTGCACATATTCAAACTTATCTTGAATCTGAGGGGTTGTTTTGCTACCTTGGCGGAAGCCTTCCCCGTCTGACGCCCGGCTCTAATTCCGACTACGCTTCCAGCACTCTCTCTGGTGCAGCTTTAGGTTTTTCCACCGTCAGTGATGCTTCTTCTACTCTCACCATTGCAGTATGGCTATCAACGAACAAACGACTTCAATGCCTTCTCCGTTCAGCCCTCGCCGAGGAATCTATGGCTGAAACGCTCGGTTGCCGAGGAATCTATGATGGTTAAACGATTGAAATTCGTCAACTTTTGGGCATCGTTTTGAGTGTGATCCGAACAGATTTTGGGTCGGTGGATGTCATTTTTGGGTATCGACTATTTAAACTCTCAAAACGGATCAAGAGTGAATGAGATATGAATGTTTGAAATGTCACTCTTGAAATAGAAAAATAAGGAGAAATTGGACTAGATTAATTTTTCTCTGGATTATCCAAATGCGTATGGACCGCGTGAAAGTCTGGAAGGCCCAGCCGTGTTATATATATATATATATGGAATTGCTTGTGTGTAATTTTTAAGAGATAAGAACGGAATATTTTCATATTTTGTGAGATATCTTATTTTAAATAAATACGCGGTTTACCATGTTTAATACGCTGAACAATATTTGTGCAAATATTTCTTCCATTTTCAGTAGATTTAATTCGAGTATTCATGGAATGTTTCGGATTTAGTGAGTTGGTTATTGATGAATATTCTTCTCTAATTATAAAAAATCATAATATCATGTTTCCATGATTAGGGTCTCTTAGAGCAGTATAAATAGAGCCTCTAAGTCAGTCAGGAAACTTGCACCATTTTCTCAAGTCTCTGCATTTTCTAAACTTAAGTCTTCTTTTTGTCTTTCTCGACGTTTCCATTTGTTGCTCTGTCGAGGTGATAGTCCTCCGGGCCTTGCGTGAATCCGAGGTAACTCTTACGTGCTAATTGTTACCTTCGATGGTTTTACCCTAGGGAACGATGTCCGCGATGGGACTAATTCGTTTCAAGGGCAGCGAGTTTACTCGTGACTTCATCAATTTAGTATTGCTTGAAACGTGATTTATTTCTCCTATGTATTGTTTTAATTAGTCATAATTTAATATTTCTAATTGTATGCCTAAATAATTAATAAAAGTATATTATTCTTGCATATTTAAATTGCTGCCTAAATAATTAATAAAAGTATGTTATTCTTGCATATTTAAATTGCTCGTTCAATTTTCATTATTTGATTTTCACATGATATTATCAATATATGCCCAACAGTGTTGAAACGAATGATAAATTTGTTGAATTATATTGATTTGATCTGCACTGAATACCATGATTAACGTGTATTCTAATTAAAAATATTGCATGCCGAAATCACCTAACGAGAGCATCCAATTTTGCGTGCTTGATTGTATATTAAATTTGCATGCTGAAATTCTCTAATGTAATATGGCATATGTCTTGTTTAGTTCCTATGGAATGCATATCTTGTGTCGATAACAATTGCATGGTTTCATTGAGGAGTTGCAATTAGCTTTCGAAATGCATGATGCCTATTATAAATTGGATGCTCCAAGTTTTATCCAAATTGTATTACTCTGTTTGGAAAGTTATGCTTTAATTTCATGCAAAAATGTATTTCGGATTTTGTGAAAATCATTTCAGGATTTTGATTGTTTACAATACAATCCAATTGAGTAATTTGTTGTGTATATCGGTTTAATATATTTTATGAAATGCTATATTACGATATTAGATGTGTACATATATTTAACGATGAATGATTTTTTGTATGTACACATTGGTGAATCCGAGTATACACGGTTGTATCTATTGGAAGAAAAACTTGGCATAGAGATACAACGGGATTTGCTTGACAACAGGAAAGAGTTAAGAGTTGTAACCACGATTTTGCAAACTATGGTACGTATACACGTTAATTAAAGTGAACCATGGCATGTGCTATATATAAATATATTGCTTGGATTATATTTGATAACCATTTGCGTGAATCTGGACGTGAACATGATTTTGTTACAAAGAGAGTTATGTGAATAATATTTGCACATATATGTCATGTACACTAAGGCTATCGAATTTGATAGTGAATGGATTTGGTTATATTAATCCCTTAATTATGTGGAAAAATGATTGGAGCATGTATGTTAAATTACATGGCGTAATTATGGAAATATGCTAATTCCGTGATATTCATGCTTATGAGATTAAATGTTGATATGGTAAGAAATCATATTTGATTCTTTGCATGAAAGATTTGATTAAATTTAGAAAAAAAATGCCATGAGTTTAGAATATGGGATCAGACATTATTATTCAATTACATGAAAGCAGTACATGTGTTTGGAAATTATGAGACATGTTTAATTTCCTAAGCCCTTGAAATGTTAGAGTATTTGCTTAAATACTTGATCAAATGTAGAAATGCCTATTTTGCATGGTATAATAATTTGGTTGTGTGGGCTGCTCATGTTGGTTAAATATTTTAAACCATATTTGTGTGATAATGTGCTGCTAGTGATTCATGACTTTTATATACTTGGTCTGAGAATCGCATGCGATAAAATGGTAAACTTTATTTGCACTTAAACATGACATCTCTCCGCAAGAGTGTAATATATTCGTGCATGAATGAAGTATGTGACATCGGGTTATTTGATCCATGATGTATTCTCGTTCATTTAGGGACTTGATTTAGTTGCATATACAAAACTTTTAGATCTATGTTGTGTCTAAAATTGGTTATGCTTTTATATGCTATGATTATATTAATTGTTTGGGAAAGTGTCTTTTGATGCAATGGAAGGGTTGACAAGACTATTCCCAATAATTGACTATCTTGATTGATCGCTTACAAGCATGTGGCTCACGAGTGACAATTGTTAGATTGCACGAATAGAGAATATGGGCTCGACATTCGACATATCTGGTTATTTTGTATGACCTAGAAAATGTGAACGTAAAGACATCAGTTTACGACTATGTCTAGGGTATTGGTTCTTGTGAATCATGGTATAAACCCTAAAGCATGAGTTATCATGACTATACTATAATTCTGGGAAAATCTCAAGAATTTGGTTGAGAAACCTAAGAATCACGAGATTGGGAAACCCAATACTTTTGGTCAAATCCCCTGATTTGTGTTGAAAGATCTAAGAATCATGAGATTGTAAATCCCAAGACATTTGGTCAAATCTCTAAATTTTTCATTGATAAGCCTTAGAATTCTGAGATGAGAATCCTAAGACATTTGGTCTAGGAACCCTAAGACACATGGTTTTGAGAAACCTCATACGTGTGGGATGTTAAATAAAACCACCCCAATATGGGGGGTAGACGAAAACCAAAAAATTCAACGACCATATGAATTTTGATAGGTACTTGAGATGAAAAGTCGTCACGAGAGATTTGAATCAAGTTGATCAATTCGGGAGGACTTTAACTCGAACCAAAAGGGTAAACCCAAAATCGAGTCGAGCAGTGCACTCAAACTTGAGTCAAACAATGGACTTGAATGTGTTTCAAGCATAAAGGTACTCAAGTTTGATTTGAGTAGTCTGAAAGTAAAGTGCAGTTGTACTGAAACTTGGCTTTAAAATGGGCATGAAATTTGTGTGAAGTTGGTAAACTCACACTGTGCCCTAGTGAGAGTTAATCGAATCCTCTATTGCTTGACACTACATTAGTTGTGGTATTGGTCATGCGAGGAAGAACGATTAATTGAGATCGGGAAGTTTAGTTATATATAATTCCAAGGGAGTTGAAGGAATAAGAGAGACTTCTATGATAAAAGATCAATACATAAAGGTGTTTTGATTGTTAAAATGATTTAGCCCTAAAAGAAATTTTATGGGTAAGAACCTAGTCTTTGATTCATTATTGAACACACGAGACTTTTAGTAAGTGGGGTTTGTAAATTAACAAAACCACTTACATGATGCATAGAAGCTATATGTGGTTATATGTGACCATGATCCTCTGGTTAATGTTATTCACAATGTTGAAACATTCGCAAGGTCATATGGTAGTTAAACGAAATCGCTAGAAATGATCAAAGCGATGTGGAAGAGCCTTTACATTGGCTGGCGATCTTTTAAATAAGATGACCCAAGGAGGAAAATAAAACTCCTCATAGAGCCATTCTACAAGTTCTTTTGAATGTGGGGTCGGCGTATTGCGAAGGTAGTAAAAATAATACTTAAACAGTATCTTTACTAGATATGCACAATGTTGAAGTGCTATCAATTTCTTGAAATTCACAAAAAATAATGTATGGAAACTAGAAATACATCTTAATGAAAAGTTTATTTTGTGGAAGTTTCTGTTAGAGATCCTGATTTATCTTAAACGGACTTAAAAGTCAATAGATGAAATCATTAAGGATCAGGGATAAACCAACGAAGGAAATGAAATTCCATGAAATAATTTTTGTGGAAAGTGGTGATCAATAGAGAGATTGATCTACTATGAGTGCAAATCACTAGAGTACTAGTAGATTTGAACAACTAGTAAGTATATTTGTGTATTTGATGGGTGTTCTCTAGACGTGAGAATGAGTCCAAGGGTTATTGTACCTGCTATCAAGGCTTTGTGAAAGCTAGAAGTACATCTAATGGACCTAAATGGTTATTTGGAGATTTAGATATTAAAATCTGAATAGAGCAAAACGAAAAAGCTCAATGCTCCTAAATGACCCATCATGTGACCAAACTAATTGTTGTTTAGCCAGTGATATTGAATCAACGAGTTTGATGAAGGTGGATATGCTAAGGGACGTGGAAAATAACCATGTCATTTATGTTTTTTAATGGATGATCTTCTCATTGAGAGTGAAATTGATACGATGATTGAGTCCCTTGAAGATATGTCACATTCAATGGAATAACTCTAAACATTATGAGTTACCTTTTGTAAAGGTGAGGTGTCTCTTAAGAAGATAACTCAAGAGTTGTTGATAGTCTGAAGTCCTTATTAAAGTGCACATTAGACAATTCTTACAATGAATAGTAAGATGATACACGAGTAATCCATAAAATGATCACTGGAAACAAGTTGTGTGTGAGACTCGTGGATATCGATTGAGTTGTGTAGAGAAATTGTTCTCTCTTACTAGATTCATAGAGGAATTTAAGTCCATTGTGTTGGACAAAAATTGGGAAAGATATACCCTAGGATGACCAAAGCACTTGTATGCTTATTGGTATAGCGTAAAGCCATATCGATAATGGTGTGTCTCGACAAAGATACTTTACCATTGGATGACTACACTTACAAGAATTATCAATGTTGACTACGTAAGGTCAATATGATAAGAGTTGTGATTCTTTGACGAATGGATTGAATCAATTTCTTGACGAAGAAATTGAATCGAGAGTTAGTTGAGAACTCATCGAAAGGAATATAACTAAGTCTAATAAATGGTGGGTTATGTACGTGGGCACCCAACCTATGTGACTGGAGATCCCAAGATCTAGGTTCAAAGGGACAACTAAACTGCAAAGACCCATCGCGATCACTGTGGGGGTTTCAAACCTCCTGTCATATTCCTATGATGAAGAAACAGTGATGTGGTGGAGGTTAAGCATTAAATTGCTTTTAATAATTCAAGGCATCGAGTGTGTAGTACTGGAAAGAGCGCAATAGTTTACGGAACTGCTCTTACGCCAAGAATCACCTTTGTAAGCGAGAAATGTGGCCGCTTCGAAAGGGAATTGTTGGGACGCAATTCTATAGAAACCTTACAATACTAGGCGTGTGTCATGGCCTGATTAATGGACACGACCAAGGAAACCACAAGGGCCAGGAAAGATGCATGTGGGAAGTGCATCGTCGTTCACACAAGCGGTAGGGGAAGTTCAAGGACATCGTGTCTACTTCCTAACCAGTGGGCTAAGTGTACTCTCTCAAGGGAAAGTTCTAAAGGTGGCACCTACTTATCCTATGCAGCATCTATGCTATCGAAATGAATATATCACCAAGTCAAACTCTGTGTCTGACGTGATTGTTCTGATTCCTACATCAATATCAATTCATGTGGGGGATTGTTGGAAAATTATGGTTAAAAGGTTGAAATTCGTCAACTTTTGGGCATCGTTTTATGTGGAACCCGAATGGATTTTGGGTCAGTGGATGTCATTTTTGGGTTCTCCTCCGCGAATACTATAAAATCGACTATTTAAACTCTCAAAATGGATCAAGGGTGAATGAGATATGGATGTTTGAAATGTCACTCTTGAAAGAAAAAAATTAGGTAGAAATTGGCCCAGATTAATTTTTCTCTGGACTGTCCAAAATGCGTATGGACCGAGTAGAAGTCTTTGGAAGGCCCAACCACGTAGTATATATGGAATTGCTTGTGTGTAATTCTTAAGTGATAAGAACGGAATATTTTCATATTTTGTGAGATATCTTATTTTAAATGAATACGCGGTTACGCTAAAGAATATTTGTGCAAATATTTCTTCCATTTCCAGCAGATTTAATTCGAGTATTCATGAAATGTCTCGGATTTGGTGAGTTGGTGATTGGAGAATATTCTTATCTAATTACAGAAAATCATAATATCATGGTTCCATGATTAGGGTCTCTTAGAGCAATATAAATAGAGCATCTAAGTTAGTAAGGAAACTTGCACCATTTTCTCAAGTCCCTCCATATTCTAAACTTGAGTCTTCTTTCTATCTTTCTCGAAGTTTCCATTTGTTGCTCTGTCGAGGTGATAGTCCTTCGGGCCTTGCGTGAATCTGAGGTAACTCTTACATGCTAATTGTTACCTTCGATGGTTTTATCCTGGGGAATGATGTCCACGACGGGACTCATTCGTTTCAAGGGCAGCAAGTTTACTCGTGACTCCATCAATTTGTTATTGCTTGAAACATGATTTATTTCTCCTATGTATTGCTTTAATTAGTCGTAATTTAAGCTTTCTGATTGTATGCCTGAATAATTAATAAAAGTATAATCTTCTTGCATATGTAAATTGCTCGTTCAATTTTCATTATTTGATTTTCGCATGATATTATCAATATATGTCCAACAGTTGTTGCACGAGCAATCATTCATGAAACCTTTCAAAAATCTCTTAAAGTGCAATCTTATTCTCCTGGTTTTTCTGAGTCGGTTCCGGCTGTCTTTCATGCCTCTTAGGGTGTTTCTAGTGGAGTTGGTTCTTCTGCCTATGTGAGTGACCCTTATACGCCACCGAGAGATGGACCTGTCGCCGCACATGGTCGCTACTCTGGTCGTGGTCTTGGTAGTTCTACTCGTGGTCGTCGTTACTCCCCTAAATGCCAGCTTTGCAGCTAATATGGTCATCTTGCGACCACATGCCACAAATTTTTCCCTTCCTCTCATCGTGCTTTGGGTTCGGCTGATATAGCTATGGCTTTTCATTCAGCTGTGTCTCTTGAAGAACTTGCCCCCACTAATTCATAACGGTATGTTGATTCTGGAGGAACTAATCATATTACAACCTCTACATCTAGCCTTGACACAGTTGTTCCTTATTTGGGTAATCTCTTTGTTAATGTTGGTAATGGGCATCGCCTTCCTATTAAGGAGATTGGCTCTCGACATTTTAAAGATTCTTTATCTCTTTCTAATGTTTTAGTTATATCGGCTATCACTAAAAAATTATTATCTATTAGTCAGCTCACCAAGGATCTAAATACTATTGTTAGCTTTGATGACACATCTTTTATTATGCAAAATTGGGTCACAAAGGAGGTTGTGGGCCAAGGACGATGTGAAAAGGGGCTTTACATCCTTGATCGTGCAGCTGCAGGTTTAACATTATATGTCTCCTCTACCAAAAATTGAGCCACTTTCAAGTTATGGCATGCTGGCTTAAGCCACATCTCTTTTGACATTATTAAATTATTGCACAAGTTGAATTTGGTTAACGTTAATTCATGACTTCCTAAGTTATCACTATCCTCTTCTTGTGAGATGGCTAAAGGAAAGAGACTCACTTTTGCTGATAATCCGAAACGGGCTTCATTGTTACTTGCTTTAATTCATTGTGACTTATGGGGACCATCTCCTGTTTTGTCCAATCAAGGTTATTCCTATTATTGCATCTTTATTGACGACTACTCCCAATTTTCCTGGTTCTATCCTCTACGGCGAATGTTAGACTTCTATAATGTATTTGTCGCTTTCCAAAACTTTGTTGAAAACCAATTAACCACGTCCATCAAGGTCTTTCAGAGTGATGGTGGCACCGAGTTTCTTAACTCCCGGTTGCATTCGTTATTCATCCAGAGAGGGATTCATCACCAGGTCTCCTGTCCAGCTACTCTAGAGCAAAATGGTCGAGCTGAACGAAAGCATCAACACATCAGTGAGATAGGCCTCGCAATGCTTTTTCATTCTCATCTTCCTCTTTCTCACTGGGATGATGCATTTTCCACTGTTGTTTATATCATTAATTGTCTTTTTACACCAGTTCTTGATGGAGCCTCTCCTTACTCCCAAATATATAGTTTCCATCATGAATACTCCAATTTCCACCCGTTTGGATGCAGAGGTTACCCATTCATTCACCCATTTTATTCCCACAAACTGGCACCTCAGAGTTTTCCCTACATCTTTGTTAGGTATAGTTCCCAATACAAAGGCTTTTTTTGTCTTGATCCAGCATCGTGGAAAGTTTTCATCACTTGTCAGGCTCGTTTTGATGAGATTTTCTTCCATGCTACTAGTGGATCCACGACTCTTTCTCCCAACTCTCTGGATGTGTCACTTTTCCTTAAGTCATATACATCAGCATCCACTCCATCTGTTGTCTCCTCTGATCACAACCCTTGTTCTCTATGCCCAGAACCACTACTTTCAACTCCAAACCTTCCTAATCCGGTCTCTGATAGTCTTCTATCTTTGGAATCCCACCTACCTTCTCCACCAAAACCATTTCACTCAATGACCACTTGGGCCTCAACTGGCAGTCTCAAGCCTCGCACATTCTAGGATTATATTTTCTCGGGTTTCTTAGCTGCTCTTGTCACCAACACAGTTCCTAAAGGTTATCATTTGGCTCTTAAGGATCCAAACTGGGTTTCTACCATGGACAAAGAAATGCAGGCCCTTTGCCAACAGCATACTTGGGATTTAGTTCCTCATCCCTCTAATGTTAATGTTGTTGGCTCCAAGTGGGTTTATCGGTTAAAATACCGACCTGGTGGTTCTCTTGACCAGTACAAGGCTGGTCTAGTTGCTAAAGGATTCTCTCAACCCCCTGGCTTTGACTTCACCCATACCTTTAGCCCAGTTATCAAAGCCTCCACTATTTGCATAGCCCTTGCAATAGCCACGATGCAGCATTGGTCGTTACATCAACTTGATGTGAAAATGCTTTTTTGAATGGTCTTCTTGATGCCCTAGTTTATATGGAACAACCATCTGGCTAACGTGACCCAGCACGTCCAGACTATGTATGTCGGCTTCAAAAAGTTATCTATAGCTTTCAAAAAGCTCCTAGAACCTGGTTCCATCGTTTTAGCACTTATTTAGCCGAAGTGGGATTTCCTTGTAGCTCCATTTACACTTCTCTCTTCATCTATGCTCATGGGTCTAATCTAATATATATGCTCCTCTATGTTGATAACATTATTCTTATGGGTAACAATCCCTTGCTTATCCGTCAGTTCATATCTCGTACAGCTAAAGAGTTTGCCATCAAGGACTTGGGTGATCTTCATTATTTCCTTGGCCTTGAGGTTGCCCAAAAAAATTCTGGTATGTACTTGGGACATGCCAAGTATGCTATGGATATCCTGGAGCGGGCAGGAATGCCTGATACAAGTCCAGTCTCTACTTCATTTGTTCCCGGTATACATCTGCATAGTACCTCCAGTCCTCCATTCTCTAATCCCACTTTATATCGTTCTCTAGTTAGGGCGCTTCAGTACCTAACCATTGCTCGACCTGACATATCCTTTTTTGTTAGTTCTGTTAGCCAGTATTTATAGTCACCGTGCCAGGATCACTTTGATGCTGTTACCAGGATTCTTCTCTATGTTCGTGGTACACTTCATTTTGGTCTTACCTTCCAGCCATCTTCTCCCTTACGCTCCATATTAGGATATTCTGATGAAGACTGCGCTCGCTATGTTGAGACTCGGCAATCCACCTACGGATATGCTATTTTTCTCGGTGATAATTTGGTCTCCTGGAGTGCTAAGAAATAACCCACTATATCCTGGTCTAGTTGTGAATCTGAGTATCGTGCCTTGGCTAATGCTGCAGACAATATCTCTTGGCTTCGCCACCTTTTACGTGATATTCATGTTCCACCAGCTTCCCAACCTCTTCTCCTTTGTGACAATAACAGTGTTATCTTCTTAGCTCAAAATCATGTTGCTCATAAGAGGGCAAAACGTTTAGATATTGATTACCATTTTATCCAGGAGCTAGTGCATCAGGAAAGCTTCTTGTTCGTCATAACCCTCCATCCCTATAGGTAGCTGAGATCTTCACTAAGGGTTTGTCCCATTCTCCATTTGAATTTTTTCGGTCCAAGCTCTGTGTTTCCTCAAATCCAATGCTTCGCTTGCATGTTAGTGTAGAATAATCTAGAATTATAGCATTATACTTATCCTTAGAAGTCTCTTGTTTATTCTCTTCAAGTTCCCATTCATTGTATTTACTATTGTACATCTTCTATATATTGAATACACAAACCCACCAGCGGTGGTGCATTACATTCACAAATAAAAAACAGAAATAATAAGAACTGCATACATAACACACTTCTATATGGAACATTCATAAAAACATCACATAAACAAGAAAAGGAAGTCAACTGAAAATATTGAAACATTATATTCAAACAGTAAAACAGTACTATACAAAAAAACAAATATAGAAATAAATTCAAATATTACCGCCAAACAATCAAAGAAGCAACAATCCTTGGGAAGAAGAAGTCTTCCTCTTCTCCTTTACGACAACCTTTGAAAAACTAGAAGGCCGGGACTATGATTTTGCAATTTTAAATACATCTTCATCTAAACTAACAGATTCGACTTGACCTCCTTTCTTCGACATCTACAAAATGGAAAACATACACAATAATACAGTTACAAATGATCAACATCAATAAAAACCTAATAACTGTAAAAACCTCCAGCTTCGCAACCACCTGATGAAATAGGATAACAAACTTCCAAGAAAAAAGAATAACAACTGTAAAATAAAAAATAGACAAAAAGCTCAGGTTTCACTGACAAAAATGATTATTAAACAATAAATCATATCAAAGTAAAGAATATTGGCCGAAAACACAAAGTCAGATCATCGAAATTACCTGATGACAACTGATCTGATTAGCAAAAACAATGGAATAAACTCCTAAAATCAGACCAAAAGCTCCGAGTACACTCACATAAAACACAATCCAATGTGTATTAAGCAATAAAATTAGATGAAAATACAAATTGCGACCGAAATATCAAACCTAGGTTGCCAAAAAAAGGGAAAACGAAGAGAGAGAAACGAGTGCTTTTAATTTGAAGAGAGAGAAACTGGAAGATTTTGAGAGAGAAAGAAAAGGGAAGAATGAGAGGAAAATGAAAGAGAAACTGAATAGTAAGGATGGGACCAGGCATTTAATACTTTTGCAATTCAGTCCCCAAAGAATTTGAAAAATATAATTAATACCTCATTCCAAATTAACTATCTAATATTTATAAATTAATCACCGGTCTCCATAAGACTTTGTCTTAGGAAGAGCCTGTCTCATGCGAGACCGTCTAACCGTAAGACCAGGGACTTACAGTAATTTAAGGCAAAAGACAAACAATTTTTGGGGGTCTAGGCATAATTATTTTATTTACGGTGCCAATTAAAAATGTGCAAAAAAGTAGGAGGACTAATATGCAAATACCAAAAATATGGAAGGAAATCTGAGAAGAAGACGCGTTTGAAGAAGACGCGTTTGATGAAGACGCACAACAAAAAATGCACTTCCAAAAGCTTCTTCACAGTTTCAACCGATCTTAACCACTGTAATCAATCAATCCAAAACCTTCAAATATCAAATCCTCAACTTCTGCGATTAACAATGAATAATGTCGATAAAAAATAAATCAGGTTCGTGATTCAACACTACATAATCAAATTAGTTTGTTGAACAATATACAATTAGATTGTGTGAATTTCATTTATTTTGCAGATCGAAAGATCAATTGATGTGCAAAGAAAATGATAGCAAAACCGAAGCTTCATCAACAAGCCTTTTGAATAATGAACGAAAAATTACTGTGGTGAATGGCACAATCAATGAAATAAAAAAACTTCTGTAAAAGGTGAGTATGAAAAACTAGAATCATCATAAAAAACTTGATTTAATCTGCTTGCGAATGTTTCAGCTCCTATTGCTTGTGAATATTTTGATGCAGACTGATCTTTCAACTCAAAGAGCTTGCTAGTGTTTTAATGTTCAGAATTAATGCTATGTATCAGTTTGTGTAAATAATGTTGTAGATCTGTATCATAGTGTGACCTGAATAAATTGTTATGTTATGTTACTAATATGGAGATTGATGTGTTAATGAAAGTGACTGATACTTGTGTATCTGATGTCAATTGTTATTGAATATTAGCTGCTAGAACTAATGTATCATGCTATAAACAGAATGAGTGATTTGATTATGCTCATTGATAAAACTGAATGCTCGGTTTTGGCATGGGTAACAAATCTTGGGATTCTGATTCAAAGACATACATGCATATACTTCTAAGTGATGTTTCTATTATATAGATTGATGTTTTAATAAAAGTGTTTGATGCTTTTGCACCTGATTCAGAAACTGACTTACATATACTGGTATGTGATGTTTCTATCTTATATATTGATGTTTTAATAAAAGTGTTTTATGTTTCTACACATGATGTCAACTGTTACCGAAACTGATAGAATTGATCTGCGGTTTTATAATCAAACTAAATGATATGTGATTTTACTAACAGATCTGCCAGATGATTTTCATATTCTATTGGAGATAGATGCAAGGGAGTGCTTACAAGGAGTGAGAGCAAGAACTTGGGAATAGCTTGAAAAACTGTATCGAGCACATGAAACTGCGCTTGGATTTTGTGTAAAGAAGTCAACTACAAAACAGCCAAACAAAGGAGTAATTAGAGAAAAATATTTCACATGCTCATGTAAAGAAAAGTCCATTTCAAGAACTAAAAACAAACCTACTCTACAGCTAGAAAGGAAGAAAAAAAGAAAATTGAAAGAGTTTCCAGTGATAAGAACAGGATGCAAAGCTCAGATCAGGATCAACCTTATTGATGAAAAGTTCTACGAAATCAAGCATCACTTCGTTGAGCATAACCATGAGTGCACAAGATCAGAATGGAAGTACCTACAACGTAGTGAAAGAAGAATAACAAATGAGAAAGCAAAAGCAATCGAAGCTATGGAAAAGGCATGTCTCAAACAAGCAGCAAGTTACAAATATTTAGCATGTGTTGCCCAAGGAGAGGAAAATGTCGGGCACACTATGAGATATCACATTAATTATGTGAACAGGTACATAATAGACACTATGGAAGGGGGGTGCTCAACATGTCATAGATGAGCTTTATCATATCACTACTGCCGAGGAAAACTACTTTTTTAGAGTCAAGTTGGATGATGAAGGAAAACTAACAGCACTCTTTTGGAGAGACTCGATAATGAAAAACGATTACATGATATATGGTGATGTGATATTTTACACCACTTATCGGATAGACAAGTATAATCTCACTTGTGCTCCGATTGGCGGGATAAACAATCACTGGAACAATGCAATGTTTGGGTGCACTTTTATTGGAGATGAAAAGACTGAATTTTTTGTATGGCTGCTGGAGGTATTTAAAAAATCAATTGGGGGGGGGGAACTAGTGACTATATTCACTGACCAAGATTTGGCTATGTCAAAGGCAATTAAAGAGGTATTTCTAAGCTTTGTCTGATGATTGATGTTTTAAGTTATTATGTGTTTATCCTTTTAAATATTAACGATGGTGTTTTAAGTATTCCTTCAGTTGATGTTTTGAACCATTGTCTAACTTGTTATATTATTCAGTTGATGTTTTATTAAAAAAATTTAACCTGTTGTGTTATTCAATTAATGTTCTAAATATATTTTTTAGAACATTGCTCTCATTACCTGACTTGTGATGTCAATAATTGAATGCTTTAAATCATCACCACAATCTGTTTTAGAACATCTGAGAACCCATTATGGACATGTATACAATTTCTCTTAGTTTTGACTCTGCAACATGAGCATTCTACATTTATAATTGATGATCCATTAGCAGCATATGACCTTTTAAAGAAACTGGTTGATGATGCATGTACCTAAATTATTGTTTCGTAGGTATTCAAAGAAACAAAACATAAACTCTGTTTGTGGCACCTGAAACACAATCCAATTAGTCATTACGGTTAACTAAAAAGCGATGAAGAATTTGGAAAGGCATTCAACCACAGTTTGAAAGGTTGTGCAAATGAAGAAGAATTTGAAAGATGCTAGAATTCCATGATTGAAACCTACCAGCTGCAAGAAAAACATTGGTTCAAGCGCTTGTACAAACTCTGGGATAAAAGGTGCACTGCACTAAGCAAGGATTTCTTCTCAGCTAGAAATTTATCATCATAGTGCAGTGAAAGTACCAACAAAGCAATCAGCTTCAATGCTTCAAAAATAACCAACTTGACACCGTCATTTGCAATATTTGGAAAAACTGTCAAAAGTTGGAGAAGCACGGAGACAAGCAGGGAGTATAGCGGATCAATAGAACAGCCAAGAGCAGCTATAGAAGGGCCCAAATTACTGAAGTAAGCTGGGGAGATATACACTCATAAAATTTTCAAGGACTTTGAAACAGGGTAGAAATTGACGATGACAAGTAAAGGGGAAAAAATCTTCAACATTGGCCATGAAGATGTATACAAAGTCAGCCCAGAAGACAATGAAACAGAGGTAGAGAAGGTTTATTATAGACTCAACGATGGTAAAGTGGAGATTAAGTGTTCCTGCAAATACTTTGAAGAAGTAGAGCAGTTGTGTTTCCACAGCCTTCGTGTGCTTCACTTACGCAACATCACCACCATACCTGAACATTATATACTCAAAAGATAGACAAAGATGGCAAAGATAGATATAGGGAACCAAGTACTTGGAGGTGAAGCAACACAAAACAGCGAGAACAACAGTGATATGAAAGGTAAGATACCACGGCGCTATGAAATGCTCATAAAATACTACAATTTAGTGTTGAAATGTGAAGATGACTGAGAAAATCGTAGAACACCTGAGAATGGTTTGAACAGGGATTCAACTACAGTATGTCAGCTACTTTCAAGGAAAGATCAAGACAAAACTGAACATTCAGCGACAAACAATGCAAAAGATTCACCAATAAAAAGTACTCCCGAAGTCCTAGATCCAAAAAGAGAAAAAACAAAGGGAAGAAGTGAGAGGTTGAAAGGAAAGCTTGAAAGGAAGAAGCCGCAAAAGAAGGAATTTCGGTCCAAGACTCCAGAAGCTCAAATTATCTGAATTGGGGAAGGCCATAGTTGATGAAGGGTGAGTTTTGGACTTGCAGAACAAATTTGATGTTTCAGTACTTTCATTTGACGTTTCAAGACTTTCATTTGATGTTACATTTTTAAGAAGTGAGGACTTTGAATTAAAGTTATTGCTCAACTGAGTAGAATACAGAAGGTTTTATTATGGAAATCATTCTAAATTTTACTGGTCTCTATAAGTTTCTTGTTTGAGTACTAAAATTTAATTTGCACGAATGTGATCTTTTAACTTAAAAGTGTGATGACTTACATATATGTAATGATCTTATAAAGTTTACTGGAATTTTACATTCAGTATTCCAAAAGTTACAACTAGGAAAATGTCACATTTTTTAAAGATACACTAGACAACTACTAAAATGTGATGTTCTAATTTTAAAACATAATCTTTCGTACATAATCATTAATGTAAAAAAAAACTCTACAAATAGACTAATGAGACTTAAAGCATAAATATAAGCATCATTATCAACACCATATAACATCAATACCTACTCATGAAATGTCACTGCATTACTTTAAAATGTCAACTTCAGACTAAAATCCAAAAACCAAATGTCTAATTCCAACAAGATTTCTGAGAATCACCTAACCAACAATCCAAAAATGCTTAAAACATCATCCACAAAGATAAATTCATCACATCCAGAAACCATCCAAAACCAACAATACTAAAATATCAGCTAACAATACTTACAACATCATCCTTAAACACAAGTTCATCACATCATTAAAAAAAGTACTATTTCTTCTTCAATCCCATTAATGAATTTTTCGCTTGTTCACCCTTCTTCTGAACAACTGTAGACCACTTCTTTTCAGGTACAACAGTAGAGGAAACTGTAACTCATTCAATGTCTTTCAAGCTCTCAATCCCTACATCAAAAGAAGTTTCAAGTCCAGTCTTCAATATTGGAACTTCATGATTGCACTGCTTCACTGACTTCTTCATAATTTCTTTGATCTGGTAAAAAAAAGCCATCAGAAAAATAATCATGTGAACAAACAGGAATATGAACTGGAGGAACAACATCTTGCGCAGTAGGTGGAGCTTTTTCACCAAGCTTCATCATTTCAGCCACATAGGATCTGGTAACAATTTCAATATTCCTAGCAAATCTCACTGAGCGCTCAACAACATCCTACAAAGAAAAACAACATTATTAATCATAATTTGAAACATCATATAAAAAATAATAAACATAATATAAATAAATAAAAAACTTACAAAAGGAGATTCAGCAAGAATCTTCTCGTTTGTGGGTATATAATCAGGAATTTCCAACACTACAAAGCAAGAGGTACTATAGGTAGTGCCATGACCTGGTCCCGAACCTAACTTTAATTTTCCCATCGAAGTCAAAGGAAACCATTGTCGCTCATCACACAAGCATCAAACCCAGCCTTGACAATGGAATTACACATAATCATCAAAGTGTTGGACTATGGGGAGGGAAGTAGGCAATGGGATTCCTTGAAAGGAAAAATCTATAAGGATAGCACATCAAAGGTAGAAAGATACAACCATTTACAGCATCAAATGGCCCATTATTATACCTCTCAGCAGCATCACAAAAAAAATTCAGCACATACCCACACCAATCCATATTCCTGATCTCATTCACATTTTCCACAACACCAAAAGCTTAAAACCAACATTACTTCTAGATGTAGGAGTAAGAAAATTACACAGCACATACATCAGAGAGTACTTCTTAAAAACATCACCTCCCTCGGTTAACAAAGATATCTTACCTAGCAACATATCACAAGGAATATTATTATGTTTTTCAGCCCCTAAATCCATTCTCCATTTATGCCTCAACTTCATATCTCTATTATGCCCCTTACTTGAATTACAAATCTCTACAACCTCGGCGTCACATATAGGCAGACACATAGCATCATAAACATCATCCTGAGTAATATAATACTTATCATTACCTATACGCCGCAAGCAAGTAATTGGGCTAAAGTTAGAAACCAGATGGTGAATCACATTTTTGGGCAAAGTACCAAAATTTATCTTCAATAATCCTTCAAACCTTATATCAACAACTGACCTGATCTGCCAATCAGTCAATGATTTCACAAGCTTTACGATCTTACCAGGGCTACACTTCGTAGAGTAGCCCCTCTTTGAGCTGCCAAAAACAAAAGCCACACATATTATAAAATTGTAAGTCATTGATGCATACCTTGATGGATCATTGACACCCTTCGTAATTTTTTACTTCACAAGTCCTCCAATCTCCTCTCTAACCCTCTTCCTTACAACAGATTTCCTTTTACCAACAGAAGCTGTTTTACATATAACAACTTTTCCACCTTCTTCATCTGAATCATCATACTCTCCACCAGCATCATCAACCTCTTCATTAGAATCATCAGATTAATCCTCCTTACCAGACCTAACTACATCATCATACTCTTTCACATCATACCTATCTTCATCATCATCCTCATTTTCATCAGAATCATCATGCTTCTCCTCACTCACTAATTTATTCTCATCATCATTATCAGAATTCTCCTCACTATCAGACTTACTACTAACAACATCACCAACATGTTGTGAAACATCAACAACCTTTTCTGAATCCTCCCCCTTGTCAGATTCGTCACCTTCATCAGAATTGTCTTCACTTTCATCACCCCCTCCCTCTCAGATTCCTCCTGAGCCTCTCCATCTCCCTCAACACTATCTGGCTTCTCACCTTCACTGTCCAAACCATCATCAGATTCTAAACCATCTACATCTTCACGCCCCTCATCACATGTCTCCTTTTTATCACCATCACCACCAGTCTGATCATCATGACCAGTTTCATCAATGGGAGCATCAAGTGTTTGATATTGAGAAGGGGCAGTACTGAAGATCTCCTCTGCAAACAAAAACAATAAATACACAGTTAAATAAAGGGGTAACACAAAAATATAAAAGAGAATTCAAAATTTAAACAGCAGGGTTAAAACAAATAGATTACCAGATAAAAGATCAGCAACTCCAGAATCAGTCAACATATCTTTGTAACAAAGCATTGACTGGAGAATCTTTGAAGTTGAAGAAACATTTTTAGCTACAACACCTATAGATATATTTAAACAAAAAATGCAGAACAATAAGATTACAGAACAAGTAACATCAAACAAAAAGAAGAATGTATAAAAAGAGGGGGGAAATACAACCTGGTTTCAAAATTTTCTCAATTTGAACAGAAACTTTTTCAGCACCATCAGCTACATTTAAAGAAACAACATAGCATATTCAAAAGCAGGAGGCAAAAAATAATAAAATATCAAATCACATAACAAAGTATTCCAAAATAAATAAATTAATTAATGTTACCTTTTTTTGGCAGATTTTCCAATCTGTAAAGGTGGAACTGAGCTAACCACCTTATCTTAATTAAATAAAAAAATCAATATCAAAATACTGAACAAGAAGAAGCAAAAAAATAAGACATCAAAAATCAAAAAAGAAGTTTTAAGAGGGAAAACTATTTTTACCCTTTTTAGTAGGTTTTACAGGTTGAGAAGAATCTTGACTTACATCATCACCTAAATTATATGAAACATCAAACCATAGTGGTAAAAAGTAAACAGAAATAAATAAATAAATAAATCAGAAAAAAATATTTAAAAGGAAAATTACTGTATCTTTTTTAGCAGATTTTATTCCAGGCAGATCAGAAGCTGAAACATCAAAATATTGTGGTAAATGGTAAAGAATAATAAATAATAAATAAATAAATATAAGAAAAAGAAGTATTGAAACAAAAAACTAATTTTACCCTTTTTAGCATATTTGTTTTCAAGCAGAACAGAAGTTTGGGTGACACCCTCACCTGAATAATACTTCCTCCGTCCCACTCTAAACTGCTTATTTACTTTTTGGAAGTCAAATTTTGAAAACTTTGACCCTAAATATAAATTAATATATAAATAATAAATATATCATGTGAGATGTTGTTAGATTTGTCTTAACATCTATTTTCTAAATATTATTTTTTTATGCGTCATTATTATCTGTAACTAGAGATCTTTACGGTCAAACATGCTCATTGAAGACCGTGAAAAATTAAATAAGCAATTTAGAGTGGGATGGAGGGAGTATGAAACATCAAACCATATTGGTAAATGTAAAGTGTAATGAATAAAAATCAGAAATAAGAAAAAGGCGTATTAAAAAGAAAAACTATTTTTACCCTTTTTAGCAGATTTTTTACCAAGCTCAGAAGAAATTTGGCTGACACCCTCATCTGAATAATATGAAACATCAAACCATAGTGGTAAATGGTAAAGAGTAATTAATAAAAATAGAAAAATAGAAAAAAAATATTAAAAAGGAAAACTATTTTTACCCTTTTTAGCTTTTTTTTCAGACTCAAAAGAAACTTGGCTAACACCCTCACCTGAATAATATGAAATATCAAACCACAATGGTAAATGGTAAAGAGTAACTAATAAAAAATAAAAAATCAGAACAAGAAGCATTTAAAAGGAAAACTATCTTTACCTTTTTTAGCAAAATATTTTCAGTCACAGCAAAAGCTTGACTGACACCATCACCTGAATTACATTAAACATCAAACCATAGTAGTAAAGGTAAAGACTAATAAATCAAAAATCAAAAATTATAAAACGAAGTATTGAAAAGGAACTATGTTTACCCTTTTTAGCACTTTTTTTTTCAGACTCAGCATTAGCTTGGTTGACACCCTCACCTGAATTATATCAAACATCAAACCATATTGGTAAATGGTAGAGAGTAATTCGTAAAACATAAACTGAAAAATATTTTTAAATTATAAATATTACCAGTTGCATTCTCAGCTAAAGCATAAGCAATTTGGCTGGAATGAATATTGCCGGCACCCTCCTCTAAAAAAATAAAACATCATGAAAGATTTAAAATAGGTAGTATCGAATTAATAAATAATCAGATAATAAAACACAATATTAAAATTTGAATAATACATTTGCCATCAGAATCGCTCTTACGCTCAGTGAGAACTTTAGCCTTACCGCTCATTGCTTTGACTCGTTTAACAACAGCTTGTTTTACACACCTTTTTCGGATATTTTCTTTAGGGACAGAAGAATCAGGGACTGGAGATGCTGGGATAGACACTTCATCCACTTTCTTCTTTTTCGCATTTCTTGGACTCGTGGCTGAAGGAAAACCAAAACATTAATAAAAATAAACATAAACATAAAACAGAATTATAAAGATAAACAAATACCTGCAGTAAATGTAGGAGTCTTCAGACCGTGAATCCTATCAGATTATCTGACAAAAACACCACAATTTAAAAGAAAAGAAAACAATATTTATAGTATAAATAACAGCACTACCCATACATGTATATAAATATCCACAAAAAGTCATAAACATCAATTAGAAAGCAAGTTTAGAACTAGAATTTGGAAAATCAAATAATCAAAACAGTTGATCATTAAAGAAATATAAGGCATCAATGAAGAACCTAACAACATGATTTTGAGAAAAAAAAAGGATAAAAAATATGAACATACAAAAAAGTGTGAAACCAACACACATTAAACATCATATAGAAATAGTTAATACAAACTAGTAAACACTGGCACCATCATCACACATGGAACCACACAGTACCACACAGTACAAAGAAACATCAGTTCAAGAACAGTAAAGTCAATTGGAATACTTGTATCATCAAATCAAAATGGTAAAACATCAAACAAAAACATAGATAATAAAAAACATCAACTGAGATACTCAAATCATCACTCTTACTAAAAACTACAATAGAATCATTGTAATTTAGAAATCAAGCAATAATAACAATAAAAAAAACACATATAATAAGAACTGCATACATAACACAGTTCCTAAAGAAACATTAATTACAGCATCTCATAAACAAGAAATGAAGTCAAATGAAAACCTTGAAACATCATATTCAAACCGTAAAACATCATGTAAAACCTTATACGATAAAAAATGAACAAATATAGTAAAAAATTCAAATATTCCTGCAAAACAAATAAAAGAACTAACAAACCTCGAGAAGAAGAAGTCTTCTTCTTCTGCTTTACGGCAACCTTCGAAGAACTAGGAGGGTGGGAGTATGATTTTGCAATTTTCAACACTTCATCTTCTAAACAACTAGAATCAACACGATCTCCTTTCTTCGACATCTACAAAATGATAAACATGAAAAATAATACAATTAAAAACAATCGACATCAATTACCTAATGAAATAAGATAACAACCTCCAATCGAAAAGAGTAAGATCTGCAAAAAAAAATGAATAGAAAGCTCAGAGTTCACCAACAAAAATGCTTATTAAACTGTAAAGTCTAGATTTATCTAGTTGGCAATTTGTGGAAATTATGCAAATATGGTATTATTGAGTTGCAACATCAAAGAAGGAATTTCGGTGAAATAAGGAAAGGTTGAAGACTGAATCCGAGAAGGATACATCTTGTCCAGTTGTATTTGAGTTGGAGAATATATCAATTCCTTACTTAAAGGGATTAGATTTGGTAATTCTTATCTCCAAGAGATTTGATTGTAATCAGAATATTATGTGGAAAAGGAATTACATTTGCACAAGACATACATGCGAATTAGCAGTATATTCATGCAAAGATGTTTACGAAAAAAGAAGACAGAATATTATGGTATTTGTGAGTTATGGAAATCTAAATATTCTGCTATATGTTTAGGCATGTGAAACATAATTGCTTTATGGAAAATCCCTACTTATATGGAGAAGATTTATTCGAATATATGGGATAGAATGATATAAGGTAAATCCCTCTATTTATGGGATTTGGATATGCTTCAAGAAGTAGATTTCGAATAGGAATATTGTGAAGATAATCAAGGAGTATTCCAATCTGATTCGTGGATATAAATTGAGGACAATCACGGCTGCATACTCACGGATTTAATTGAGCAAAAATCTGCATACAGATTTTTGATATTTTCGAGATTTGCAAAGAGCCAGAATATTGTGTTCCAACACACCTGCTACACAAAGTTCAGAATCATATGCCTTAATTCCTCGGGAGGAGGAGATCCAGCGTCAACGAGTTTCGAGGTCAGAGGGAGCCTAATCAAGGCGGATCGGTAGCAAGGGGAGCTTGTAGGATTCACGTTATAGTTAGATAAGATAAGTATAATTGTATGGTGTACTTTGTACTGTATCTTTCTGATTAGTGGATTCATTCTGAACTGGGCCAGGCCCCACAGATGTAGGTGGATTTCACCGAACTGCGTAACCAAGTCGTGTATCTTTTACGTTTTACGTTATTATGCACTTGGTTAATTTAGTCATGTTGGAACACACCAGTAGTGATAATTGAATTAATTAGGTAAAACCCAATTTCAATTGGTATCAGAGCTTGGTCACTTATTATTCCCTTGGTTGTGTCAAGGAAAGTGAGATCGGTTTTACCAATGGCGACCAGAGAAGGAGCTTTTGTGTCTCGGCCACCACTGCTGGAAGGAACAAATTACAACTACTGGAAGGCTCGCATGCGGGTGTTCATAAATTCACTGGATGAATTGGCTTGGTACTATGTTGAAACAGAATGGAAACCCCCTGTTGTTGGAAGTTCTGAAGGAGGAGAACCTAAGCCTAAAGAGTCGTGGACACCAGGTGAAAGAATGGGAAGCTTGGCGAATTCTAGAGCATTAAATGCCATATTTACTGCAGTAGATGAAGATCAGTTCAAACTCATCTCTACGTGCCAACAAGCAAAGAAAGCATGGGATATTCTACAAATTGTGCATGAAGGAACCAGTAGAGTTCGAGAATCTAAATTACAAATGTTGGCCACAAAGTTTGAGGAACTCAAGATGGAGGAAGATGACACCATTGCTATATTCAATGGAAAACTCAGGGATATCTCCAACATGGCATACCAACTTGGAAAAGTATACAAAGAGGCGAAACTGGTGAAAAAGGCCTTGAGATCTCTTCCTAAAAGATTTTCTATGAAAGTTTCAGCGATAGAAGAAGCAAGAGATGTAGTCAGCATGACCTTAGATGAACTAATGGGATCACTACAGACCTATGAGATGACAATGCAACAGTCTGCAAAGAAAGTCCAGAAGGAGTTGGCCTTCAAATCCTCTACATCAAGGGTCATCCATGAATCTGATAGTGATGATGAAATTGAAGAACTTGCTCCTATCACCAAGAGTTTATCAAGAATGCTGAAGAAGGTGGTAAACAAGAATTCACAAGAAAGATCTAGAGGGAATAAAAATCGTCCTCAAGATTTTGGTAATAGTGGAACTCGGATGGAACAAGGAAGTCATCAATTCTCTAGAAACCAAAATGGTGAAGGAAAGCAGTCTGAAAGAATTTTATGTCGAGAATGTGGAGGATACGATCACATCCAGGCTGAATGTGCTAATACCCTAAAGAAGCAGGGAAAATCATACATCACCTCTTCAAGTGAAGATGAGGAAGAAGACGAAGGGGAACTTACAAGCAATTATATGGCATTTGGAGCAAAATTTCATGGTGGATCAGATGAGGTATGTTCCAACATGTCAGAGAAAGACGAAGTTGTATGTTCCAACACAGGTTCTGATGGCACGTCCAGTGATGATGACGGACTAGTTGTGAGTGATGAAGATATCTACAGTACATATGAGCAATGTATGCCATGTGGCTTCAAGTTGTTGATACAAATAGAGTGTTGAAGGAAGAGAAAAATCATCTGGGCATGAAGGAGAAAGAGTTGCGAGTATTAGTTGGTGAACTCAGAAGAGAGACTGAAGAGTTAAATTTGAATCTAAGCTCAACAACTAAGAGAGCTGAGATGGCTGAAGCAGCTATTACCAAGTTAAACACTGGAATGGCGAAACTTGATGACATTCTGGTCATGGGAAAAAACTTTGGAGATCGACATGGAATCGGGTTTGACAATTCATCAGTTAGCAAGGTCAATCTCAATTCGAAGATTCAAGGGGTAAAAAGAAAGTTTATCAAGACTCATCAAAGGAAACCTCTCATCTGTAGCTACTGCATGTATCAAGGTCATACAGAGGAACAATGCCAAAAACTGCTCAGAGATATCATGACAGGGCGACAACTCTCAGTATGTTCCAACATAGACGATGTCCAGCGATAAAAAATGGTCAAAAAGGTATGGGTTGTTAAACGCACAAGTACTTTTTTTTTGCTCATACGTCTCCTATTGCACCATCTAGAGACTTGTGGCGCTTTCATAGTGGTTGCTCTGGCCACATGACTGGAACTCGGGAATTACTAACAAACATCCAGCCATATGATGGTGGTTTTGTTACGTTTGGCGATGGAAAGAAGAGTCGAGTGGTTGGAAAAGGTGAACTGCATATTGAAGGATTCCCTGTATTCACTGGTGTTTTGTTGGTGGAAGATCTAAAGGCTAATCTCCTAAGTATCAGCCAGCTATGTGATGATAATATGACCGTGGAATTCCACAAGGAAAAGTGCATAGTGAAACATGGCAACAACAAAGTGTTTACTGGTATTCGGTCATCAGACAAATGCTACTTATTGGAACAAGAAGTGAACTGCTACAGTGTCAAATGTGATGAAGTGTATCGTACGGCTGACCATGTTCCAACATCGGTTGATTTCTCATATCAGGGACGTAATGATGTTGGAACATCGGATGAGACAAATCTTAAAGATGAAGCTGGTGACTCTTATATCTTCAACAATGTTGGAACATCGTCCTCTCCAGAACTCTCCCATGTTCCAACATCGGTGAAGGCTGAATCAAGCGGAAGAATGACTCGATCGATCCCTTGGGTTAACTATAGGGAACTTGCTGGTCTATAATATTTTCTCTCCCTCATTGATGTTTCCTCAGTTGACAGGTTAGAATCTATTCGCATTCTCCTTGTTATGGCTTACACTATGAATTTTACGATATACCAAAAAGCTGTCAAGAGTGCTCCCCTACATGGTGTGGTTAATGAGGAAGCATATCATCGACTCAAGAAGGCTTTGTATGGATCAAAACAAGCACCACAGGCGTGGTATAAGCAACTCATGACCTTTCCTATTGAGAAAGGTTCTCGTCGAGGGGGAGAAGATCACACCTTGATTGTTTTTCAAGAACAAGATTTTGTGACTTTGATGCAAACTGAATTGAAGATGAGTATGGTGGGAGTATTTGTAAGAATTCGGGTTGAGAGAAAAGTCGTGGTAGCCTATGTTCCAACATCGAAACCAATTGCAGATATCTTCACAAAGCCGTTGGACACTGCTACTTTTGAGCTCCTCAGACAACACTTAGGTGTTTGTCAGATTTGAGGTAATTCTTTAAAGCTTTTATTTAGCAGTAGAAGTTTTGTTTATTTATTTTGTGTACAGAAAATTAGAAAAACACAAAAAAATTAGAAAGAAGAAAAAGGTGAAAAAAATGATGGTCGAATATATTAGAAAGGTGGTTCTTCCTGGTATTCTGGTTTATGATGATAAGGAGTTGGAAGACAGTGATGCTGGACATGTTCCAACACAGAGTTTGGAGACGGGTTGAGAAGGCGTGGACATGGATTAGAGATTCAGTTGTTCAAACATCAGTAACTGTGGTTGGAGAAGATTATGATCTGGATGGTGAACAAGTCTATGTTCCAACACCAGATAGGGGGAGAAAGTACTGATGAAGTGAAGAAAGCTGAGTAGGGGATGTGTTAATTCTGAAGCAATGAGAGCTGTTATGTTCCAACATTGGTGACTGTGTTCCAACATTGGTGACTGTGTTCCAACATTGGTGACTGTGTTCCAACACAAGGTGAGCAGATTATTGAAGGCACTTCTGATCAAACAGCCATGAGAGATATAATTTCAGCCGAAAGGACAACTGATCTGGGTGTATATGAGGAGTGTGGATTTACAGCTTACCTGGACTATTTGGGTCTCAAGACTGCTACCTCAATCTACAAGAAGTACAACCGAGAGATTGTAGAAGAATTCTATGGGAGGCAACATTGATCCAGATTTTGAGTGGTACAGTGGGGTGAAGTTGATACCTCAATTCATTTAGATAGTAGCTTTGGAGGTAGAAAATGCCAGATTAGATGAGGCACAGATAGCTGCTCCTGAATAGGTTTAAAGGTTCTGTTATGACTATGTTCCAACATAGGCTAGATATTTGCTTCAGGGGGAGCTGCATTTAATGGAGATTCTGGTTTGCTGTGTCTATTGCGTGTGGCATGTTTATGGTCCCAAGGGGGAGATGTTTTGGATTTCTTGGATGACTTTATTGGCTCCGTTGGGTTGATGTTCCAACATGCTTATTATTCCTGGATGTTGAAGGAATGCGGAATTCAGGGGGAGATGTTATGTTTCTATGTTCCAACATCCAGAGTGGTTTTCAAGGTTGATGTCTTTATTTGCATAAGCTCTTGTGATGAAATACCAAAAGGTGATTGGTCCACAAAATGCCAAAGGGGGAGATTGTAAAGTCTAGATTTATCTAGTTGGCAATTTGTGAAAATTATGCAAATATGGTATTATTGAGTTGCAACATCAAAGAAGGAATTTTGGTGAAATAAGGAAAGGTTGAAGACTGGATCCGAGAATGATACATCTTGTCCAGTTGTATTTGAGTTGGAGAATATACCAATTCCTTACTTAAAGGGATTGGATTTGGTAATTCTTATCTCCAAGAGATTTGATTGTAATCAGAATATTATGTGGAGAAGGAATTACATTTGCACAAGACATACATGCGAATTAGCAGTATATTCACGCAAAGATGTTTACGAAAAAAGAAGACAGAATATTATGGTATTTGTGAGTTATTGAAATCTAAATATTCTGCTATATGTTTAGGCGTGTGAAGCATAATTGGTTTATGAAAAATCTCTACTTATATGGAGAAGATTTATTCGAATATATGGGATAGAATGATATAAGGTAAATTCCTTTATTTATGGGATTTGGATATGCTTCAAGAAGTAGATTTGGTATAGGAATATTGTGGAGATAATCAAGGAGTATTACAATCTGATTCGTGGATATAAATTGAGGACAATCACGGCTGCATACTCACGGATTTAATTGAGCAAAAATCTGCATACAGATTTTTGATATTTTCGAGATTTGCAAAGAGCCAGAATACTGTGTTCTAACACACCTGCTGCACAAAGTTCAGAATCATATGCCTTAATTCCTCGGGAGGAGGAGATCCAACGTCGACGAGTTTCGAGGTCAGAGGGAGCCTGATCAAGGCGAATCGGTAGCAAGGGGAGCTTGTAGGATTCACGTTATAGTTAGATAAGATAAGCATAATTGTATGGTGTACTTTGTACTGTATCTTTCTGATTAGTGGATTCATTCTGAACTGGGCCAGGTCCCGCAGATGTAGGTGAATTTCACCGAACTGCGTAACCAAGTCGTGTGTCTTTTACGTTTTACGTTATTATGCACTTGGTTAATTTAGTCATGTTGGAACACACCAGTAGTGATAATTGAATTAATTAGGTAAAACCAAATTTCATAAACAATAAAACGGCTAAAAGCAAAGATTATCAGCCAGAAGCACAAATTTAGGTCGTCGCAATTACCTGATGAAGAAATGAACTGATTATCAAGCAAACATGGAAGAAACTCCAAAAATTGGACCAGAACCACCGAGTACATTCACATGAAACACGATCGGATGCGTATTAAGCAACGAGAACGGATGAAAGGATAGAATCGCGGCCGGAATAGCAAACCTAGGTCTCCAGAAAAGGGGGAAAGAGAGATAAAATGCAGTGGCTTTTGAGAGAGAAACGAAACTTTTTTTTAGAGAGAAAAAAAAGGTAAGAATGAGGGGAAGACAAAGAGATACTGAATAGTAAGGGTATGGTCATATTTAATTCAATTACAATTCAATCCCTAAAGAATTTAAAAACTGTAATTAATACTCCATTCCAGATTAAGTATGTATTATTTATAAATACAATCTCTTGTCTCGCTACGAGATCATCTCGCACAAGACTTTGCCTTGTATTAAATAGTACAAATATGGTTGATGAATGAAAATTATATTTTAAAATTTTATTATATTAAAGTGAATAACATAAAATTAAATATCCTAGAATTCAGTGGAATTGAAGTGAGTGAAGACACATGGCATAATATATAAAAAAGAGTGGGTCTCTTTACGAGCGGCATGTCCATAAGCTTATGGACATGCCACTTGTTTTTTTATCTTATACACTGCATTTATTAAATAAAATACTAAATTTTAAAATTATTTTTGTATCATACTCCATATTTTTATATTTTCACCATCAAATACATATTACTACTTGTTTTAAGTTATAAAATATAATATTAAATTTTATGAAAAATTACAACATTTAATGTAAAAAGTCGTATAGACTATTCATAAGTTTATGAAAGTGCCGCATTTAGTAAGACTTTCTCTATGAAAAAAGCAGGCGTACAAGATTCATGGAATGGAACCTTAAACAGAGGAAATACAAAATCAGATTTGCCTTAATGCAAACGAATGCATGAACCTTCGAGGCTGCGATTGCAACTGCTATACGAGTTCCACTTTAATTATCACTATCTCCACTTGCAAGTATAGAAAGGGATTAAAGGTAAGATCTTGACAGGAGCCGATGGCGAAGAAAAGATAAGCACCACTTTATCACTTACACACAATGTTTGAGAAATTAATCTAAAAAAACCAGTCATTCAAAGTTACGGTAAAAGACGTCCTGAAACTAACATCCAACCCAATTAATCTTAAGCAATAGCCAACATACTACACTGTCAATTACATATCTACTAAACTAATTGTTTATACTATAATAGATTAGAGATTCAATTAAATTATAAAATTGCCCTGGGGGATAGTAACTCACTTGCAGTAAAAATCATGATCACCTGACAGAAATGAGTGTATTACACATTAGTATCACTATATAAAATGAGGATCTTATGCAACTGCAACATCACTTGATTCAACCACGATCTATATTATCCAAGCTGTAAACCTGAAGATAAAATCACAAACAAAATTACGAACGTACGATCTACGCAAACAGATAAGAACAAAACATCGACCTAGGCAACTAAACCAAGCTACCGTCGTGAACACAACAATCTAAATCGATCAGGTAGAAAACAAAACTACACGAACATTAAAAAAAAAGGGGAGTAAATCATTCTTAATAATTCATTACTTTTATAACACTCCAAATTCAACTCCTTTAACATAATTAATTTACTAAAAAATGTCCCTTGTGGTGTCAAATTTAATAAAACATCAGATATTGGTGATTGGGCGCAGGGGCCACAACCCACTCGTTTTACCTTTAGCAATTGTGGGAATTGATGCAAATGGGCAGTTAAATACTGTTTTAGATTTATAACACGTGATGCATATGCAAACAATACTGTCACATTTTATGCCTTTTGTTTTGTGTCCAAAACACGATAATCTTTATCCAGTATCGATAGATTTGCTGTGTTAATTCTAACCACTGGTTGCGTCCCCGCCTTTTCCACTTATTTATTCATGGATCAGTATTTGAAATTTGTGAAAGGGAGCCACTCGGTCCCTTCGTTATTTACTCTATCATTTCACTTTAAGCCATAATAATTTAAAGAATATTAAATAAGTGGAACAAATTAAATTAACATAGAAGATAAAATGATAAATTATTTATCTTGAATGGTCTCTTAGCAAGAGACCATAAAGTGGTCTCTTATTAAGAGACCGCTCTAGAGACCACAATGTGGCATCCTCGGTCTCCGAAGCAGCGATCTCTTAAAATTAAGAGACCACCACTGCACATGCTCTCAGACTCATACATATTTTTATGTAGGGTATTTTTTTTTTTTATATGTAGGTGATGGTTCAATTGAATTTAGCTAAGGGTATTTTCATTTACGCATTTACAGTTTATGTGGGTAAGAGTATTTTTGTTATTTCATGAACGATCAACACCTAAATTGATGAGTCAACATCGAAATAGTTATAAAAAATTATAATTGCACAGCTTATCATAAATTTATTATTAATATAACACTTTAACGATTATAATGACATTTTCATCGTGAATCTATGTTTGGAAATGTAAAAATTCAAACTAAGGAACAATTCTGAGAACCTCACGTGTAGGAATAATATTTTGCAATTTTTAATTGGACGAGTTGAGGGTACAGTTTTGATACACGAACATGATCATCTTGGAAGTTGGAAACCATATACAATTCAACATGATAATTTTTTTTTTCTAAACATCATGTGTAGATTCTAAACATCATGTGTAGTTGTGGCGGTTTAATTTCTTAACATCATAATTTTACGAATTTAATTTTATGTAATAATATGGTAAAGTATTGAAAAATACCGTTTTTCCATAAGAATATGAAAAAATGAGATTTAACTAAAATAATAAAAGTTAAAATATATTAGTTGTTAAAATTTTACTATGCAATATGTAGTAATTATAAAGTTTATAACTCGATTCATGCAACCCGATAATTTTATCTTCATTTTTTTAATTTTTACTTTAAACCTTTATCTTTTTATAACTTATGAAAATACCGTTTTTAAAGAGATTTACGCTAATAATATTTTAAAATCAACTGTCTATAATAGTTTGGACAAAAAATAGTGGATCATAACTAAATAAATTTAATTGGAACATCACAATCAACTTTATTGTATTTCTATAATCATTGACCAGAATTTCTATTAAATATAAGTTTATATATTCAATCATTAGACATAAAATCATATTTTAAATCGAACGAGATGAGGTCGTTTTTACAATTAATGCTACTAATATGATTATTTGATATTTATTTTTACTTTTTACAATGATAACCTCATAAATTTTTTCTGAAAAATCAAAATATATTCTATAATATAAATAATATAATTTAACCATAAAAGTTATCAGAACAATATTTTTCATAATTGATCTAACCATACAATATAATATAAGAGTTTCTCATCATAGAGTTGGCCTATTTTGTATAGTCTACTTTTCTATACTTACCAAGTTTAAAACATACTTATGAAGAAATGTTTCAATAATGAATAGATGAGTGATATGTAATTTATAAATAGTTTTATTAACTTACGGATAAAAACAAAAAGAGAAAAATACAAAAATGACCCTATTAAATTAAGAAAGTGCATAAATGACCTTGTAAAATTTAAAAATGCAAAAATAACCTTAACTTTTTAAGCAATGGTGCAAATATACCTAAATTCCAATATTGTGTTGACTAATGTAATTCAAACATTGACCTAAAGTAAAAAGACAAAAATACCCGTAAAATTAAAACTAAAATTCTAATGACCATTATACTGTCGTCGTTGCCCCGAGCGCCGCAGCCGTCACCGCCCCAGCACCATCGTCGCCGTCGCCCATAAACAAATCACCAACTAACAGCAAAAACAACTTCAAACAACTAACATAAAAAACAATTCCAAATCCTCATCTTTTCGCCGAACACCATCACCGTCGAGCACTGTTGTCGCCGTCGACGAGCACTGTGAAGAAAAGCAAAATTATCAACACATTAATCAAGAACAAAACAAAGGTCTTTTTGCAGACCAATTACGACAATGAAATAAAGAATATTTGATCATTATAACATGGTATAACCATCTCGTCTCTCAATGAACTCAGCCACTTCTTTCCCCACTTCTTTCCTCACTTCGGGAATGCCACGCCACTGCCGACACTGCCTATCCCCGCCGCCGTCGAGTGCCCCCAATCACCATCGTCGCCGCCTATCCCCCGCCGCCCAGAACCCTAGCTCCTATTCGCCACCGCCAAAACCCTAGCTCTCTGCCCAACTCTATTCGCCTCCACCTGCTTAAACCTTAGCTTCTCCGCCAATAGCCCTGGCCGCTCAGCCTCCGCCGCTCCACCTAATCCTCGACGTTGAGCGAACGTGATGGCGAGGGTGAGCAGTGGTTCAAACGGCATCCTCATCTCTTTCCCTGGCGTCTGAGCGAACACAAACACGAGGGTGAGCAGTGGTTCGAATGGCGCAGCGTTTGAACGGTGGTGGTGTGTGTGAGATAGGCGGTGGTGGTGGGTGGGGTTGAGAGAAAGAGAGGATGATGAAGGGTTGGGTGATATTTAATTGGAATTTTGAGCAATTGTGAGGTTATTAGTGTCCTTTCAGATTTTATTTTATTTTATTATTTTTTAACTCAGAGGTATAATAGTCATTTCACCTATTTCCGCCCAATTTGGCCATCGACATTTTGGTCAACGAAATCCAGAGTTATTTATGCACTTTCAGATTTTACAAGGTCATTTCTGCACTTTCGACCAAAACATAGGGTTAAAAACGCACTTTGTTCAAACAGAAATTATGTCATTTTTACTAGATTGGACGAAAGAATAACAAAAATGTTGTCCTGAGAACTCAAAAACTTCCCAAAAAAGATATGAAATGTCTCTCTTCAGCCTTATCCTACCTCAGTATTTTTCGCTATTTGAAGATTATTAAGGGTACTATTTGACAGGACTTACAAACTAATTTGCTTATAATTTAAAATCCCTTTATATTTGATAAATTCTTATAAAGTTATTCATTTACAAGTAGAAAGTATTCTTTAAAAAAAACTAGTTTCTCTCATTTTCAAAATAAATAAGTCTTATATTCATACACACAACTCTAAAAAACATATCATAAATTTCCTAAGCAGAAAATTAAACAACAATTGCAAACACGGTCCCAAGATCCTCAACCAACCAACAAACAGACTAACTTTTGTTTCAATTGAATATGAATATGAACAGAATAATACCCACCTTGGTCCCTAATTCTACAAACAAAGAATTCAAATTGAAAACCAAATGTGAACACAAATCACGTCAAACTAGTCAAGCTCCTCCTAACCTTTTTTTCACTGTCCACTTTCTACTCAGAAAAGGAACAAAATATATAAATAAACAAACCATCTTGGCATGTAAAGTAAATACCACCAACCTGGAGGGCATTTCCCTCCCCGACTCCTTTATATATGCCCACTTCTTCACTCATTCCGATCACACTCATCCGAAGCTCAAGAACTTCTCTTCTTCTTCTTTCTTCAACCTTCAAAAATCAAAAAACAACAAAAACCCAGATCATTTTACGCCAAGAAATCTCAAGAAAATGGCTGCAGAAGGAAGAAGAGTGATGATTAATGGTGGGAGGAGGAGCAGCATCACTTCAGGCAGATATGGAAGGCAAATACCAAGGAGAGGTCAAGTGAAAGTGGCCATTGTTGTAAATTTGGCTCAATCTTTGTCTTCAATCTTCTCCTTTGGGGCTCGAACTCAGCCTTGCGCCAGACCTCCACAGTTTTCATGAGCTTCCATTTTCGTGGCTAATACTGCAACCTCTTTTTTTCTTTTCTGCTTTCGTGTCTAAATGATCAGAGGAGTTGGGTTCTTGTTGTGTTTGAGGGCTGTTGAGAGCTTCAGTGATTGTTTTGTTTGGTTAGCTCCACGGCCATGTAAATTCCTGTTATTTTAATGGATTTTGCAGTTTTGACTTACTTCAGTTTTGTTATATGTTGTCAACTGGCAAAAGGGTAGCAACTGCAACATCATAGATTGATCCGAAAATCTGATCCAAATCTCATATGGTTGCAATAAAATGTACTGAATCAATCACTTGAGCTCAAGTAGGGGGACGGGCAGGGGAGTAAATGGGTGGACGGGTCAAATATGAATTAGTAATATGGGAAACTAAAAAAATATGGGTAGGATTCAATTTTGGTTAAGAAATCGGTCGGATAAAATTCGATCGGATTAAACCTGCTCAAGTCATGCGTCAAAAATAATTTCACTCGTGGTGAACTCATGGGTTTGAAATCATATGCTCCTTTGTCCACTGATTATGCATATTTTTCCGTGTAAGGATGATTTTTTTATTTTGTTTCTTTATTTTTAGCAAATTTTAAATTAATTTTATTTATTTATTTTATATTTTACACTTTCAATTAAACTTTTACACCACTTTAGGTGATCAACATGGCTCACCACACTCTGCTTGTAACACTTGTGACAGTTCTATGTTTGTTTTAAAATACCATGGTTATATAATTTTTTTTTGTGAGGAGGATATTATTCTTACATGTAGTAGTTGTGCTCTAGTTCATAAATTCATTTCTATCCTTTCATCTCAGTTTTGATATGAAGAATATAAGTAATGTTCATTAATTTTTGAGCATTCAAGTGTCGCGTACTCCCTCTAACCTATTTTTGTCCCAACAAAAATATGTGTCTGATTTACTAAAGAAGTTTTTTCTTCATGTTGTTAAATATGTCTACACACCTTGTACTTCTAGAGTTAAGTTGTCCTTTGTTGATGTGGGACCCTCTTGCTGATCCTACGGGGTATTGTACTCCCTCCGTTCTAACTCAAATTGCATGCTTATTTTTGGGATACTATTTTTTAATAAAGTTTGACCGTACATTTGAATAGATATATTGAGTAACAATATTAAAATATGTGATATAGTTGAATTCGTTGTAACAAGTAGTTTCTAAATATCAACTTTTTATTTGTCGTTATTATACGTAGTTAAACATATTAACAGTCAAACATGTTTCTTGAACAACATGATAGTGATTGCTATGTAATTTGAGCTGGGACGGGGGAGTAGTATGGTTGGTGCTTTCCAAAATTTGACTACTCGTTTGGATATTGCTTATGCTGCTAATATGGTTTCTCAGTTTATGCATGCTCCTTGTAATACTCACCTCCATTATGGAATAGAATTTTCATGTATTTGCAGGGTACCTTGGAGTTTGGTCTTTTTCTCCACTCGGCAAGCTCCTCTGCGATAGTGGTGGCTTTTTCTAATGCCGATTGGGCTGGTTGTCATGATAGTCATCGATCTACCACTGACTGTATTAGGAATAATTTGATTTCTGGCACTCTAAAAAGCTACCTATCATGTCTAAATCCTCACCAGAAGCTGAATATAGCATTGTTGTGTACTCTGCGGCTGAAACAATTTGGTCGCATCAGCTTCTTGCTGATTTGCAGTATGTTCTTCGTCATCCCGCTACTCCTGTTGGAGATTTTAACCTCGACCTTCACCTTGTCAAGATTAAAAATCCCTCATTTACTCCTAGAAAACACACATTCAATAATCAAAAGAACAAACACACGAATTTTACGTGGAAAACCCAAACCGGGAATAACCACGGGAATCAAATGATTCCAATCTATTAGAAAAATAGAAAGAGTTTACAATGTATGTTCAATCTCTCAACACTCAATGTCTCTCCACACTCAATTCTATTCTCTCTAATCAACCACAAACTTTCTATCACTCACACATGATGACTATAGTACAAATATGAGATAGGGTAATATGCAATATAACCATATGTGTTGGGGAAAGTGCAGACATAACCCTGAGTTGTTTTTAATGCAAAAACAACCATGACTATTGCATGAAAGTGCAAATATAACACTATGATATATTTCAGGCGTTGACTAAGAAATTTCACTATTGACCCACTTGCAAAGACTAAAATACTCTTATGATGAAAGCCTTACATGAGATGGACAATTATGCCCTCTCTGCCGACCAATACCACGACCACCACCCCCACCTGCTTGGCTTCACCTCCACCGCCGGGTCACAACCACCACCCGCCCGCTTCACCCGGCCACCACCACCCCCTCAATCTCACCGATTCTGACATCCCTTTATCAATCTCACCAGCGCCCGCCACCTTTGGCGCTCGTCCACCACTAGCACGCCACCGCGCTCGCCCGCTTCACGACCGATGCTAGCCCGCTTCGCAACCCGCTAGTTCGCCACGCCACCGGCTCTAACTAGCACACCACCGCGCTCGCCCACCTTGCCACCGGATCTCACCAGCACGCCACTGCGCTCGCCCATCTCGTCACTGGCGCTCGCCAACCTCCCCATTGGCGCTCGCCCGCCTCACCATCGGCTCTCGCCTGCCTCGCCATCGGCTCTCGCCTGCACGCCACCAAGCTTGCCCGCCTCACCACCGGCTCTCACCAGCATGCCACGACGCTCGTCCGCCTTGCCACATCTTTCACCCGCACGCCACTGCACTCATCCATCTCGCCACCGCACTGGCCCTTCACACCACCGGCGCTCGCCAGCCTTGCCAATGGCTCTCACCCACCACGCCACCAACGCTCTCCTGCCTTGCCACCAACGAAAACATTATCCCCTCCTCATCGCTGCCCTCCTTCGCTAACGAAAACTCTATCCACTCCTCCTACAATGAAAACCCTAGTTTCCCCACAGATTGAACACCCCACCGCTACTCAGCCCTACGCCTACACAGACCCTAGCGCCGATCATCCAAGCGCCGGAGTTTCTGAACTA
Organism: Rubia yunnanensis; assembly: GCA_037428765.1. Taxonomy (NCBI): domain Eukaryota; kingdom Viridiplantae; phylum Streptophyta; class Magnoliopsida; order Gentianales; family Rubiaceae; genus Rubia; species Rubia yunnanensis. Next base: position 11,006,831 of record CM075061.1, read on the forward strand.
TCGCACCCAATCGAAAGATTCGCAAAACTAGAAGACGAAGATGAGCGGACAGGGTTTCTGAAGACGAAGATGAGCAGACAAGAAGATGGGAGCAGTGGTGGCATGGGTGGAAGGTGGTGGAAGGTGGTGACGAAGACAAACCCAAATCTGTCGTCGATGAGATAATGGAAGAAGACGAGAATGATGAAAATGAATTTTAGGTTGTTTTAGGGGGTATGAATGTCATTTCAGTATTTTTGTATTATTTTTTTTATAGAAGGGTAAATTTATCTTTTTAACATAATCCGTCCTCAATTTGCCGAAAAAAGTTATATTTGCACTTAACCTAAATATTTAGAGTTATATTTGCAATTTTAATTATCGCAGGGTTATATCTGCACTTTCATCAATTATATAGGGTTATATATTCACTTTGCTCTATGAGATATTTACACCAAAACCATACCATAAGGTCCATAGCCCTAGGTCTAATTCTACTGGGCCTAGCTCTCCTAGCCCATCTAGAATAAAGACATCTAACTCAATTCTCATTGTATTTAGACTTTGAGGAGTATTCCAACAACTCGCTATCGTAATAATGTTTCAACCACATATCTTGCTGCCAATCTAATTCATAATGATCGTAGCAAACATATTGATGTAAACTATCACTTTGTTCATGAGATGGTTGCACATAGAGGTTTTCGTGTTAGACATGTTCCTACATATTTTATATTTACTAAAAGTTTTTTCTATTAGTTGTTTTGTAAACACCGTTCCAATCTATATGTTATTGCACCATGTAAAGAGTGAGGGAGTGTATTGTGGTATAAAGGTAGAATCGACTTTTCTATGTAAATATAATTCATATATAAAGAGTGTAACGGAGCTACCAATTGGGAAAACCACAATCATTCTCAATATTTTGTACATATTACTCTTTCTCCTTTATGATGGTTTTTTTTTTATTGGCACATTTCTTTGTTGACGAGAAAACTATTTATGTGGAGAAATTGAGTATGTGGGAGTGAGGCTCACCTCCACACCCTTAATTCCCTCACGTAAAAAAATTATGCTCTTCTAACAAATTCTAGATTGTTTCATCCAAGTTAATTTACATTTTACTTTTCCAATTCAACCTTTACTACTCATTTCACTCATAAAAAAACATTGTGTTATTTAGAAGGGGGACAATATTAGAGGAGTACTTGTTTTTATCTAGGTATAGAGCTAAGTGGTAAGAAAGACTAACGAGGAGTACAAGTTTAAAAAGGTTGTGAATTCGGGCCAAGTTTCATCTAGAACAAGGAATTTGGAGTTAGATCAGCATTCCAAGAATGATTACTGTAATCTGTAGCCCAAAAATGAACTTTTCATGACAAAACTTACAAGATCATGGTGTTTTTAGTCCCTACTTGCTGCTTTGGTGCAATCCTATCATGATCCATATGGATCATAGTTTGAACTGATAATAATAATAGTCATACATATTAGCTCCAATTTCGAATCAGTATTAGCAGGGCATCAGAATGGCTCATCCAATCCTTGAATTGTCTCGGCCGAAAACCATGGTGGTAGTCCAGTTAACCGCCACGTTCAACCTGTTCCTCCAACTCAGCACCCGGGTAAGGTAAGCCGAGCGCCACATGATCCAGCTCAAGAATCCAGCCATTGCCACCCCCTTCTCATCCTGCATTCACAAAATCCATCATACTAGATATCGCGTAAAAGTCTAGGATCAATGCATCATGTTAGAAGTCGCGTATTAGTCTAGGACGTGTTGCGCTGTTGTCTCAACTGAACACGATGGCAATGTTACTAGTTTAAGGAAAATGGATGTAACCTTGGACTGGCGAAGATCGACCAATGCCTTGTACCGACCTACAGAAGCCATGCTCCCAAGATGCTTGTACGCGAAGGGCTCCCCGAGAGGAATGTCCTTCATGCAGAGCGCCTTCCCGCCATTCTGTTTCCCAACCTTGTTGAACAACTCTACGAGATATTTTCCTTCCCTTTCAGCAACCTATAAACACGACACGATGCTATGAGCGTTGATCAAACATGATGACGAGATATGGCAAAGGTTTTCTAGAGGTAAACCTGAGCTAGTGCAGGAAGTACAGGTTTCCCGGTTTGTTCAAGAAAACCAGCGCAATCTCCAAGAGCAAACACGTCTTCTACAGAGGGAACTCGCAGCCATTCATCGATACCAATCCTACAAGGCGGTAGATTCATCATTGATGAGGAGTAAGGACTTGAAATGGCTGTAAATTTGAAGCATGCAAGCATAACATACATACCTTCCACCCTGTGATTTGGGAAGATCGAGTGACTTGACAAACTCAGAAGGACCGACTCCAGTGGACCAGACGAGGAGACCATATGGAATGTCACTTCCATCGCTGAGGATGATCTTCTTAGGGTGCACCTCTTTCACAATGCCTCGCACTAGGCGGACACCACACTGATGAGAATGTTACAAGCACGAGCGAGTTAAGTTTTGTTGACAACTGATATGTTAAGAGAGGTATGTTATCGCAAAAGTACTTGAAGAGAACCTACCTTAGTCAAGTGCTTAGTGGCATATTGGCGCAATCCTACGTCAAATGATGACAATATCTCATTTGCCTGATACAGAAATCATCAGATAATGCTTTCTTCAACCATGCTAGTTTATACTAAACGGAGAAACTTAATCTATTACCTCAATGAGAGTGACACGAATGTAGTTTTTCACATGACCATATTGCTGCTTGACATCTCTTGTTATGAAATCACTCAGTTCACCACTGAATTCCACCCCCGTAGGACCTCCTCCGATGACAACACAATGTAAAAGGCGCTCCTTTTCTTCTTCTGAGATGCCTGTAAATGTTGCAAGCATGTTTGAGTTCCATATGATCAACATGTGTCGAGAATTCATACACACAACACCAAGAAAGTTGAATATTCATTGTTTGATACACGACATGAATAATGTAGAAAAAATTCAGCATGAAATATCACGAGAAAACAACAAAGTGAAGGGATCCAATACGTATAATGCACACATTACCTGGATTTTGGGAGAGCATAAGGTTTAGAAGAAGCCTTCTCCTTATCTCTTGAGCATGATTCAATTCTCGGAGGAAAAAGGCATTCTCTTTGACCCCTTTGATGCCAAATGTCACGGGCTCAGCTCCAGAGGCGATAACAAGCTTGTCATATGCCACTTTAAACTTGTAAGGATCATGAGGCAGTCTACCATCTTCTGCACTTTCGCAGTAGATCTAGTAGTACAAATCACGCAAATAAAATGCATCAGAAGGTTGACTTCTAACTTCTTTTGTCTCAGAAACATGCCAAGAACAAAACATAAACATACCTCATGTTTATCTGTGTCAATTCTACTGCAGTTCGCCAAAAAGAAGTAAGAATTAGGCTCCTTTGATAGCGCTTTCTGTATCTGACTAACTGGCTCAGCTACAGAACGAAACTCCAGCGTACCAACACAGGTGGATGCAAGCAAGGGAGTGAAAACCATGTGATTCCTCGGCGATATGCAAACAACGTCATATACTTTGGTATCAATCCCTTTCAGGAACCGGCATGCAGCCCACCCAGAGCCAAGGACAACAACTCTAGGCTTCTCACCGGGCTTTGTGGCTTCCAACGTGGGATACTTGATGCTCTCATATTCTGAATCAGATTCTTCTACAGCCCTCTGAGCTAGAGCAAATTGAAGTTGAGGCGTTGTCCTCATTCCCCTGCTCCACATACTTGAGTAATCTACCTTCTTGATGCTTGAGAGGTAGGAGAAATCAGCTTCTGATGCCACATTTCTGAAGTAAACCGAAGGGCAGTCACGAACAGATTTTCCAGCATTTCCTGCATCTCTCTCAGCTACATAGTTTTGAACGGTGGATTTAGTTCGTCTAAATCCACTTCTAGAAACTCTGGCCAATGCCATGGATCTTCAGATGAAAAGCAACTTAAGCTTGGAATGATGGTGCAAAAGTTGAACAGAAAATCCGAATCTGTGATAAAGAAAATATAGGTATCCGGTCAGATACGAGTTCACCAAAAGACATGCATTATATACAAAGAATGCAACCAGCACCTCCCTTAACACAGTTACCTAAAAGACAGGTACAACAACATCCTACGCAATATAGAATACGTAATGAAACTATTAAAAACAAAGTAGGAGTTCACCAAAACACGATACGTATTATAAAGAAAGCATGCAACCAACACCTCCCTAAAAACAGTTTCCTAAAAGACAGGTGCAACAACATAATGAAACTATTAGAAACAAAGTAGGAGTAGCCCAACATAAACGTCTAAAAATCGAGAAGCACTGAAATAAAAGGGGGGAAAGGGAATACCTAAAAAGACTTGGAATAAGCCTATCAAGCAAGACACGTTATATGTAACGACATAATGTGTCTCGACAGAATATGAGGGCAACATACCCAAAATACAGGTGCCAGAAGCAAAAAAAAATGAGTTCCAACAAATAAGGATGGCCTAAAATGCTTATAACCAAGACTATGGTAGTTCCTAAGATCAAAATGGCCAAAACAAAATGTACACCTAATATTCTCTTTAACTGATGGCTCATTCAACGGAAAAACTTTGTAATTCTCCAAATAGGAACCACGGTCCAAAATGCCAGGATTAAGTAAACTGACTCTTTCTACAGTATTCCATTCAAGATTTCTGGTTATGACCCTCAATTCTTACCTAAAACTTAGGTATCTCAACTGAACTAACAGACAAGACAACCCAATATTTCTGAACGAAAACAAGAAGTATAAGGCACAACAGACAGAATGAAACAAAACCAATATGGCTGATTCAAAATTAATGAACATACAAACTTAAATCCATTATTGTCCTTTTAGAATATTTTCGAATCCCCTGTTAAAAACAGAGGCGCAGTTACAAATTTAAGAATTCTTATGGAATGCACACAAAATTCTAACACTGGTTTACAACATTATCAACCAAAGAAACTAATAGCGGCTGTTTTTCACTTCTTGTTCTTTCCAACAACAGCCAAATTGAGCTACGAATGCAATTAGAATCCTAAAGCTGTGAACTTTACCCAAAAAACACTTGTTAAATAAGATTAAAATGACAAGAGCTCACCAAGTATAAATTTTTCCACAATAATAAAATCCCAGATCAGAATCTAGAAAGAAATCACAAACATATCACCTATACTATACAATGCATATTATCCTGCTCAGCTAGGAATTATTTCAGAAAAAAACTCGAAAAACAGATGCAAAATAAACCAGAGTAGAACATTACCAAAAGAGGCGGTGCCCGGGATCTAGGAGCGGGAAGAGGCGGCGGCAGCAGATACTATATTATATTTAGCTTGAGAAACAAGAAAGTTATATGCATATAAAAAAAAATGGTAGTATTATGTGTGCGATTGAATATTCTGCCAAAACTGTACTTTTCCTAAACTAATGTGGGCTGAGAAATGGAATATTGCAGTTGCGGAGATTGTATTCAGGGAAACTGCGAGAGGAAGACGGCTGTATTTCTTAAACGGCATCTCTTAATTTCTTTCTTTCCATAGGTAGGTTTAAGTTTGTTTCCTAAAACTTTTCAATATGTAATGTAGCACCTTTTTCATCAAATACTACCATTTTTATCTCTCGAAAATTGCGTTTCGAATTGACTCCCTCCCTTCCCCAATAGACTGTTACCATTTAATATTCTCAAAAGTTTATAAAATGACGTAGACTAAATTATTTTTTTGGTCTCATTCAAAGTATCTTTTACCATTTTTTTTGTCCCCATTTGCAAAACAACTCTCAGACCGTACCCAACAATTCAAAACAATTTGTTTGGTCCCCTAAGGTGATTTTCAGGTAAGACTAAATGGTTTTTCGATATAGTAAGAGTTATAATGGTAATTTTACTAATTAAAAAATATTTTCAATAAAAAAATATTAATTTTAAAATTTTTAGATTTTCGACTTCATCCTGAGCTCTCGGACCCTCGAGCCTAGAGCCCTCGGGCCCTCGAGCCTAGAGCCCTCGAACCTCCTGCCTCGATCCATTGACTTTTTTAAACTCAGAGGTATAATGGTCATTTTACATATTTTGACCAATTTTACCATTGACTTTCCCTGAAAACCACCTTTGGGGACCAAACAAATTGTTTTGAATTTGTTAGGTACCGTCTAAGGGTTGTTTTGCAAATGGGGACCAAAAGATGGTAAAAGATACTTTTTAGGGGACTAAAAAAATAATTTAGTCAATAATGTATTGCAATCACTAATTAACATGCTATCTTTGGAAAAGGTGCAAATTTTAGGCTTAGAATGCAAAAGTTAGTTTGGTTAAAATTAGTTGAAAAATTTCGTCGTAATAGTACATCGGAAGATACTTCAGTGGAACACATCTTTTTCCATTGTCCATTAACTCATCAAGTATGGTTTGCAATGGATATTCATAGAGAAATATACTCACATCAGCAACCATCGTCGGGAATATGGTTAAGAAATATACTACTGGATCTTAACAAAGAAAAGATGTCATTAATGGCCATTTTGATGGATCACTTGTGATTCCACCGGAATCCGCTACTACATGATAAAATACACGATCTACAACCTTTGAGAGCCATTCACCAGTCCCTATCCCAGATTGAAGAAATCAATAGTGCAAGAGGTCGAGAGATGAATGATAGAAATCAAAACGGAAATTGTGGGGTTACACAGGAGGAAGTGAATGACACACAAGAACCTGCTATCTTCTTCAATGCGGCAACTTCAGCAAATGAAATAAGTTTAGGGTGGCATGTATAAACATGGGATAAAAGATAGGTACATGGTGAAACAGAACGCGTTATGAATAAATACCCAACTCAAATTTCCGAAGCAATGGCTCTAACAGAGGCCATCAAGGGTTGCACATAGAACAAAAAATCTTTCCTAAGGTCATAAAAGGCGATGTGCAACAAGTAATATATGCCCTTTAGTCGAAAGATATGGATAGATCGGACTTAGATTTGCTTATAAATGATATTAAATTGTTCATACTAGCCTTCAGCGACCCTGTAGTCAAATGGATTCCTAGAAAGAAAATTCAATTGTTGACCAGTTGTCGCAATTTCGAAAGACTAGTCCAATTCATAGGACTTCGTGGAGGACAACTCCTCCTTTTGTAAACTTTACTAGTGAGTAATGAAAATTTTAAATTCCTTTCACAAAAAAAAAGTTGACATAGAGCATCAACATGATGTGAAATACTTTTCTTCTAAAGGTGTTTAGAGTATCTCCAATGGTACTATTTTTTAAACGGATTATAATATTCAAAAGATTACAATAGGGTCATTGTTACAAATGCCACACATGTTTACTAACCCAGTGGAACTGCTCAACAAGGTATACCATTAGATGTCGGATCCCATTACAAATGTTTTAAATTTAAGTGAATTTACTTTCTTACTACAATTAAATTAGTTACTATATTATATTTAAAATTATTAAAGAGGGTAGATTATTATGTGGGACCTATCAAGTTATAAAAATGTAGTTTATCATTGGAGAAATGTGTAAATTGTCAATTCAAGCGCTTAAAAAGAAATGAAATGACAAGTTACAAATTTATCATTAGAAATGCTTTAAGCAGATCTTTTATTTTTTAAAAAATATTTTTACATTCTCATTTTTCCATCTAAAAATAAAAAAATTGCATGGATACAACTACATGCCTCAACATTCAACAATATTATTTTGAAATGCACTCCCATTTTTTTAAGGAAAAATACACATCATTTATTGACAGTTATTAAAAGTACAATCTAAAGAATTTTCTAATGCATGCTCATTTTGCAATACTAACTGTGGGACTTTGATAAAACCAATTTACTGAAACTTCGCGGATAGAGATCTCACTTCCGTTATGATGAAGCCTATGTCCACTAAAGGAATTTGATCTGTTTCTTTGAGCAGTGCTACGAGCTGCTGAGAATCTATCTAGACCTGCAAATGACAAAACCCTTGTTGTAAAGCCTGCTTCAAGCCAGCAAGACATGCTTGGACCTCTGCTGCTAAGGCTAACGGGGCAGGGGAAATGTTTCCGTTGACTGGATCCTTGAACTTGCAAAATGAAGTGTCAAAGCTGCCGAGCCGTGCCATTGATTCTGCCAAAAAGCCTCATCCAGCTTGAGCATTGGTAAGACCCGAGGCTCATTCCACTGTGCATACTATGCTACCTATTGGCCCTGCTCTAAATTTATATCTTCAATATCCATCGCTTTATGTCTGTTGTTGTCCACTTTAAGGTTGTTGTGTGCAAGATTGAACCAAATATGAGGTGGTTGCTCCCGATTTTTAAAAATCTTTGCATTTCTTTGTAACCAGATTTGCCAAAGAATATGAAAAGAAGGCTGAGCACCTCTGTATCTGGGGCTGAGTTGAACCAATTCCAAAACCATGTGTGGAAAGGTTGAGGTGTTCCTTGAGTGAAATCAAAGTCGAGTTGTGAGCAACGCCAAGTTTTTTTGTGCCATCGGGCATTGCAAAAAGAGGTGTTGTACATCCTCTCTAACTTGATTGTGGCACAACTGGAAAAGAGGGTCAGTTATCATTCCCCTGGTGATCAAATTGGACACACTAGGGATGGCATTTAGTAAGGCTCTCCACAGGAAAAAAAGGAGTTTCCTTGATACCGGTAATTTCCATAACTTCTGCTAGGTGGCATTTTGTGTTGCCCGAATCACTGTTGTAGACGCATTATATGCTCTATAACCTCTCTTGAATGTATAAACCCCAATATATGTGAGTTGCCAAATTTGTTTTCCCTGAGACTGGCCCTGGTGATCAATAGTTATAGCCTGGATTCTACGAGCAATTTGTGGGGGGTAAATTGCACTAAAAAATGGCTCCCTCTATTCCTTGTGTTGATTAAGCAGGCCAGCTACTGTAAGGTTTGTGTACTATTGTGCTATTGTTAGTGGTTGAGTAAGTGGTAGGTTAGGTTAATCTGGTATCAATCTATCCGTGAGACGTATGTGTTGTCCTGTTCTAACTTCCCAGCAAGTGTGCTGTTGTAGGAGTTCTCTTCCCCACAGAATTGATTTTCATGCCCAGCTATTTGCGGCCTTTGGTGTGTAATCCATGAAATGTTGTCTCGTGCAATATTTTCCTTTAAAAACATAAACAAAAAAGGATTGTTTGTCCTGAAAAATAGCCCAGGCATGTTTTGCAAGTAGCGCATTGTTCATCTTTTCTGTTGATCGTAGTCCTAAGCCTCCCTGCTTCGTCGATAGACACATTGTTGAACCTGCTATCCAATGTATGCCTTTGTCCTCAGGCTCTCCTTTCCAAATAAAAGCTGCTATGATGGCATCTATTTTCCGAGTCGCTATTTTTGGTATTTTGAATATGCCTAAAGGATATATGGGCATAGCCGATATAACATGCTTTGCTAGAGTCACCTTTCCCACTAGACTTAGAGACTTTGTTTTCCAGTTATCAAATCTTGATATGATCTTATTGATTAGGACCTTATATGTATCACAACAAGATTGTAATAACTGAAGATTCATTCCTAGATATTTACCCCCTATGCTTGACTTATGAATATTTAGTGTGTGTCTGAGGTAACTTTCCATCGTTCTATCTATATTTTTACTAACCTGGATGGAAAACTCATCCACATTGATGCACTGTCCCGAATATCTAGAAAAATCATCCAAATTGCAAGCCAATTGTCTAATTACTTCCCGAGTACACTGAATGAATAGGAGGCTATCATCCGCATTCATGAGGTGCGAGATGACTGGAGTTCCTCTTCCAGGCCTGAACCCTGCCTGGGGTATGTGTGACATAGAACTCTGTAGTAGACCGGATAAATATTGTTGGCATATGATGAACACGTACGGTGAGAGTGGGCATCCCTGCCTTAAGCCTCTGGTCGGTTTTACCCAGTCTAATTACCATTGATTTATTTTGACTGTATTAGGTTTATCCAATGCATAGTCATACCAATATATTGTAGTGCACTGGCTAGGAATGCCTAAGATACCCTGTCGCATGCCTTACTTATGTCTAGCTTTTTTGCAGCTAGTCCTAATTTACCTTGTTTCCTTTTCATGGTTTCTAACATCTTAGAAGCAATCAAAAACATTTTCAGCTATATTGCTAGCCTTAATGAAACCAGCCTGAGAAGTAGCAACCAAGTCTCCCATTATTTTCTGCATGCGCTTGGACAATACCTTTTCTATGATTTTGTATTTAACATTACACAGCGATGTTGGCCTGAAATCTTCTGCCCTTTCCGGATTTCTTTTCTTTGGGATAAGTACAATTTGTGTTTGATTCTAGTAATATAGCATATTTTCTACTTGTTGAATTATGAGAATCTCCTCTGTTACGTGGTCTCCAACATAATTCCAATACCTCTTGTAGAACCCTACAGGGATTCAATCTGGGCCTGAAGCCTTCTAGGATTTCATTGAGCGTAATGCATCCTAAATTTCTTGTTTAGATAAAGGATGAAGTAATCCTGAACCTGAACCTGATCTTAGCTAAGTCTATTTGTATTTGTTTTCAAGACTTGTTGAATATTCTTTTCGTGTCCTACTAACTGTGAATATTCTTATGGAGCCATATACACAACTGAAACATGAATTGTTAAGAGATTCTGAAATAGGTGTGTCTCATTGACCTAACTTCCAT